>CM036564.1:32893103-34143103 GCA_020745775.1 Theristicus caerulescens
ACCATCAGCAGTCAACATGAATGCCTGCTTTAACTTGGAAAAGATTTCTCACTTTCCTGATGCCAGCCTGCCTCCCAACAACTGCAGACAGTGCCCTGTCTTACAGGGAAGGGCAGGTGGGCAAGGAGACGGCTCTTGGTGAATTACCCATGGAGAAAAAGCTCAGTTTGTGGAGGCCAATGGTCTATGAAGTTCAAGAGATGATCCATCTGAAGAGAGGAATATCCCTCTTTCGCTGCCCCAAGCTAAGCACAATGACTGTTGCTTGCTCAGCTGAGAAACACAGGCATAACATGGCCATCTAAAAGATGCACCATGCAACATTTTCTCAGCCTAAGGCAGATCCACTTGCACCTATGTAATTTCTGACATGTTTTTCCAGCCTGTTCTTGAAGATCTTTGGTGTAGAGGCATCTACAATATCCCTAGGCAATCTCTTGTAGGTTTTCACTATCCTAACCCTTTAGAAAGATGTTCCTGATTTTTAAGTTAAGTTGACCTTGCTCCAACTTCAGCCTCATATTGTTTATTCTGACCACCGGGAACATGGAAAATACATTTTTCCCAGATCGTTTCTTCCCTTGGTTCTTCCTAAGTAAGTCTTTAACATCCTTGAATGCTGTGCCTGAAAGTTCCCCTCCTGTATTCTCCTCTTCTGTAGGGTAATCCCAGTTCCTTTTAACCTTTCTTCAAATAAACCAGCCCTGCTCACCCTCCAGTTGTTCTCTTTGCTCTTCTGTGGACTTCTTCCATTTGGTCCATGTCTCTCTTGAGGTGCAGCACCCTGAACTGGACCCTGTACTCCAGCTGAGGTCTTTCCAGTTCTAGGTAGTGTGGAGAGATAGATTTGGTCCCAGGACTGCTGGTCCATGACTGTCTCTGCCACCTTCTCTAGGTCCTGCAAGCCCATGCTGGTAGATCGTTGTTTCCAGCCCTTATTTCTGCCTCCTTTCCTAGCCAGTTAAAAGTGGGTCTCATCTGTCTCTGCAATTAGCACTGTGGTCAGCAAAACTTTCCCTGTTTGGTGAGGCTGAAGGTATGCCTGCTGTGGCTTCTCTTCCTGCTCTCACCCCTTCCTCTCAGCTTTCTGCCACTGTAAGTCCTCCTTGTCCTCTCTTCTGGCCTCCTGATGCTCTCCAGGACATCTGCTTTCCTGCTTCTGCCAGGATGTACTGGCTGCTGAGCACAAAGCCCTCAGGCCTAAGGACTATTCACTTCACACCCTGCCTATGAGACGGTGACTGTTCATCATACTTTATAATGCACACTCTATTATGAAACCGTTAGAGATCCATCTGTCCTGATGTACCTGAATTCAGCCTTAACTGGCTGCTGCAAATGACCCCTACGCCTTTCTCTTCCTGTTGCATCCAAGTTGTCTTTGTCACCCCTCTGGCTGGGGGAGGAAGGACTTCCCTAATGCCTGTCGAGCTCTCTAAATTTATTGAAGAACTGTGAAGTCTGTAACATGCTAAAAATATCCTTTTTCATACCCAGTTAATGTTTTGAAATATATTACTGGTCTGGGGCAGACATCTTAATCCTATTTATGGAAGTTCATTTGGCTAATTGGGAAACCTCCTAGTGTGTCTGAGGGAACATTGTATTCCTACTGAGCCTTGGTTTGAAGATGGAGTAAGGAGAGATGTATGCTCTTCCCTGGATGGAGGACAGGAGGGAGATTATCAAACAGCACATGCCCTCCACTGCGGTCACATGCACTGTCTGGGCAACAGTCCCCTTACAGACCCAGGAGACCTTGGGGCTGGGATTTGCACATTCACAACATGCTTCTCGCCAGCCGCAAATGACAGGGGTGACGGGAGGCACTGTGGTGCCCTGTGTGTTTGCAGAGCTGTTGGTGGCTCCCCGCGCAGCAGTGATGCTGGTACGTCACACAGCCACGCTCACAGGGGCTGGCAGGGTGCGTCCCCTCCTAGTGCCTCCCCTTGCTGGGGGATCTCCTCCATCCGTATATAATGGACTCATGACTGAGTCAACAGCTCATGGAATAAAAGCAGTTTGTCCCCATGCTAGCGGTGCTCCATAGAGAGGGGTGCCTGTGAGGCCAGGCCAGCATCACCAGTCTTCTCTTTTTCTCTGTCTTGCCTCCCAGTGTAACATAAGCCCGGACAAGTGTGATGCTCCCTTCAGGGAACAGCACAAGGCAACTCCCTAAATTCTCCTGGGTCTCACCCCTCCTTATTCCCTCCTCCCACTTTTCCTCTCACTCTCTGTCTCACCTTTGCTCTTCTTTGTCCATGAAGGTTTTGGAAATAGCTTGGAGGAGGTGGCTCAACTGCCACCTCTGGTTTAGCTGTGCTGCTGACGCAGCCTGGACTTAGCTGTGTAGGTCTTCTGAGAACTCAGATGGGGTTGCCATCCCTTAGCCACATCCTCTATCCCCAAAAAGCTGCATGCAGGCAGAGTACCTGAGGCGCCAGGTATGACTAATCTGTTCCGAAAATCCTCTGAGCTGCCAAGACTCACTGCTGGGGTGAGCGAGGGATGTGTGAACAACTCCCCAGAGATCCTACAAGGAAAGGAGCAAGAGTTTCTTGTTTTCTCCTGCAGTCACCCGAGTGAGGCGGTGGGGCTGGGTATTTCTCGGAGGAAGTCTTTAGGTGCCAAATCTGGCTTCAGTATTGTGCAACATGAATAATCAGACAGTTGAAGAGACACTGGGACAGTTGGGAAGAGACTGGAGAGAGCATTGGGGCTTTTGGGAGAGGAGCTGGGGAGAAGAGATTTTCTTTCTCAAACCAAATGGGTTAGATCGGTCAGTGGATCTGCCTGGGGCCTGGAGATAGCCCGAGGAAAGAGACTAGTGAAAAAGGATGGGGAGGAGGGCATAGGTGGATATGGTCTGGCAGATAATGGCATCAGGGTAGCAAAGCCATGACAGATGGGGCTGCAGCAGGAAGGGAGGGTGAGCTCTGCTGCGACCCTGTATTTGGTAGGAGCTTCTCCTCCAGTGCACAAGGCCTTTTGCTCCCATTTGTGAACAATGTTTCTATGAATTAGACATTTCTCTGAATAAGAATACCAGTTGTACAAATTAGGATGGAAGGGAGTCCTCAAGCTTCAAGACAGGAGCTGAATGCCAGCCAGTGCCAGGAGAAAGCAAAGACTGTTTAGAGACCTTTAACACAGGTGGGCGTGCTGCAGGCACTGTGCCCAAACCAGCTGGAGATGGGCACTGCCAGGATGTCGAGGTGGATCAAACAGGTCACCTGCTCAATGTGGCAGATGTCTGCTGTTCTGTTGTGGGAGGCAGGGTAAAGACAGGGCCCGTCTAGCACGTTCTGGGAAGTAAGGGATTCCAGCTGGCTTTTCCTCTCGGAAAAGCAGGCACAGCTGGTGGTGACAACTGCATATGAAGAGGTAGAGTGATTGCCTGGGATGCCTTCACTCTCTGCCTTTTTGAAGATCTCAGGAGGCACTTCTAGGAGACATTACCTCGACAGCAAATATCAAGCAGAGATCTCAAAATTGTTTCCGCCCCTCCGAGACTTAGGGAAGTGCACATAACTTCACTGTGGCTATACACAGGACTGCTTCCATGAGTATCTTCTAAAATGTCACACTTGGAGATTGGTGTGATGTTTGCTTTACACAGCATTTCTAGCATTAGTTATTTTTAACTGCATATCTTTGGTATGCTCAGCATGTCTGTTGCCTCTTTGAAGCTTGCTCTTTTTTTCTGGGATGTCATACTTGTTTATTGTATGTGAGATGGACCCCAAGTTGGCCATCAGCTATCAGTGTGCCTTCCTAGTGAGGCTGTGTAGGAACCAGCAACTTCAAGATGAAAGTCCCCCAGATCTGCTGGCAACCCTCTGAACTACCCAGGCCCTGGAAACCGTGCTGAAAACATTCATCTTGTCCCAGTTCTTGTGGTGATCTCTTATGTGGTGAATGCCTGAATTTCAAAGGAGACAATGCTGTACAGCGGTTCCTATCACACCAGTCAGACCAGGAGCTGCAGGCAGGAGGAGACATGCTGTAATGGATCTGTAACTATTTGGTCCCCAAACTGCAAGTGGTGAGGAATAGTCCCAGCTTTCCTCCCTTTGTTCCCTCATCAGGTCCTGCATGTACCATGCATTACTGGGTTTTGGGTGCATCCACTTTCAGCTGTTTTGTGCAAAAAATGGGATGCTGATGCCGCTCACCATATCAGTGGCTCCTAGCCAGGAGCAAGCTCTGCGTGAGCCTGAGCCCACAGGGTGCCCTTTTCTCCCTTGGGAAGTCAGGCTTGGGTCACAAAAATCTGGTGTCACTGTTCAGATGTATGCATTGCCCCAAGCCTGCTGCTCCAAACCTGAGTGGCTTCCCCACCTCCTGGAAGGGTGTTAACCACAACACAAATATCATGCATGATACTTTGGCCACCAACACTGGAGAACGTGATGGAAAAGGAATTTCAGTCCTTGGCAGGAAGCTGTACAACTAGACATGGTCTTTTTAACTTTAATCCTCCAGGTAGCTTGAAACTGAACATTTCATTCCTCTCTGAAATATCTCCGATGGCCCCTTGAGCTCCCCCCTGCCCCCAACATGGCTTTTTTCATGTAGAGTGTTTTTTGTACCAAGACATCTCCTGTTCCTGCTTTCCTCAATGGACACTGATGTGACATGCAGAGCTGAGCTGTCAGAGCTCTGGGGTGTTTTTTTCTCCTCCCTGTGATAAGCTGTGACACTCCAGCATCCCAGCTCCACAGGTCTCTTCTCCGTGCTTTTGTTCACGTTTCATTCTGAATGCAGCAGGGTTCCGGGGGCAAAACGCAGTGGCTAGAGGTGTGCCCAGGTCAGGGGGGATTTTTGAAATACGGCATTTTTCAGCTTCACTTGAACAATCTGTAAGGTAGCATTGCAGATTATTCCTGCTCCCTTTCTTCACCGTTTTCTCCTCCTGGATTTTTCCCTGTTATTCTAGATTGTCCCAGCCATTATCTTCTTCCCTCTGCTCCTCTTCTGTCTGGCTCAGGGGAGAGTTTTGTGGGTGGATCATGGGCTCTTTGGGGCAAATTTACATCCCTTGGTGATGCAAATGAGGAATCACGTTATTGGAGTTGGTAGTGCTGAGCAGCATAAATGAAATGATCCCTGCAGGCTTATTTCCATGGAAAAAACCAATGCTGGATATGAGGAGGGAGCCAAAGAAGTGCAAGTGGAGCTTCTTTGTTGGATCTTGTTTAACAGCCATTGCAATGAATGAAATTTCACCTGTGCCCCATATGAGGGCCAGCTGGTACGCTGGGCAGTGTGAAGGCGAGATCTGGGCCTCCAGCCAGGCTGCCGAGCAGGGAAAGCCGGAGCCTGGGAGCAGCTACCTGGGTCCTGCTGAGAAAGCAGGTCGAGGAGAGGCGAAGCTGTGGGCTCCCCAGGGCTGTAGAGGACATCTCCTTGTAGCCAGCCTGGTGCAGGGAGGGCACCTGGTCCCTTTGCTAGCTGATATGTGGGCTCTGAGTGAAAGTGGATCCCATAGGCTGATCCTATTAAGATTTTTCAGCAAAAGCCTCCCTGAGGTTTTTACCCTCCAGTGTATTTGGGCTGAGCTCTGTCTCATCTCATATCTACTTTGCAGTAGCCTCTCTGGCTTTAGCCCTTTGGTGGCCTGGTGCTGTTTAACCCCAATGAGTTGATGCATTGAGGTTTTTCACAGGGGACACCCGGGCTGCGAAGATAGCTGCCTCACTGGCAGTGCTGTGTGCCAGGGGAAGAGGCTTTGCATTTCCAGTACAACGTCAGGAGGGTTTGATTAATATCGCCGCAATGTGGAGTGACACCCTGGGCCTTGTACCTTCATCTCTGGACACCTGAGCTCACACACTGGCTTGGGAGAGAGGGTATGAGTGGGAGGAGGCCTCTGGAGAGCTGCTTCGCCCCGGCACGCCAGGCACTGTGAGGGGCTTGTGTCCTGCTCCCACTGCCATTCAGGACGGTGGTTATTGCAGAATGGCATGGTGTCTGTTGGCAGCTGTGTGTGGCAGTGGCCACGGCATGCTGGTGCCTGGACCAGCAGGAGGGGACATTCTGCCACTGCTTGTGGCTGTGCAGGTCCCCGTGTCCGTCCCTCTGCTGCATATCCCATGGAAGCCTCTCTCCTTCCCCTCCTACGCCAGTGTCCTCCAGGGCATCTCCCTAAGTCTCCCCTATGCAGAGCTGGCTGCTTGGGCCACATGGCCACCAGGCCAGGGGAGAAGGTCAGTGTGCAGCAGTATACTAGCACAGCTCGACCAGCTGGCCCCTGACACCTCCAGTCAAAGGCCATCGCTTTGTTTTTTACCGCAACCTAATTACTGTAGAGCAGTCGCTGTGTGCCAGATGCCCGCACGGGCTGATGGGGCTGGGGGCGGGATGGGGCTGGGGCTGTCCCCGTGCTGGGGTGCCTGGGGATATGGGGTCCAGCTGTCCCAGGCAGGGGGTCTTCAGTTGGCACCAGCTACGGGTCCTTCCTGGGAAGAGGCCAAGCATCCACTGCTTCCGTAGGGTGCTAATAGGATCCGGGGGGGGAGATGTGAGGTTGTCTTTGGGGCACCCTCTAAGAGGACCCAGCATGCAGCAGAGGTTTGCTTTTAGGGATGGTGCTGAGCAGTTATACTAAAGGGGTGTTTGCATGGCTTCAACCAAGCATCGATTTTGCCTAGGACTATTCGTCCCTTTGCCATACCATCCCCAGAGTCTTTTCTAAGTGGCTGATGTGCACTGGCACTATTCCGCCTTGCTGCAGGGGGGAATGTTTCCAGTGGGGAAACATTGCAGTCTCACAGGGGAGACACCTGGTTATAAAAGAAGCAAGGTCTGGCAGGGAAACATCTAGCTCGTTGGTCCCCAGTGATCCTAGCCGTGCATCAAGGCTGGAGAAGGAGTGAGCTGCAGCCAGCAGAGCACTTTGCTCTCCCCATGAGTCACAGCTTCTGCATTTCAATATCCTTTGGCTGCGGGCAAGGTCAGAAGGTGTCAGTGGTGCCCTGGTTGGGAAGAAGCCCGGGCTCCCGGTGAGCAGCCCTGTGCAGGGAGCAGGGTGGTGGGGAGGAGACTTTGTGCTTGTTGGGTCAACTTTGGCAGAGCAGGAGGGAGAGGTGTGGAGAGCCAGGGTGTGCAGTCAGGCTGGGGAGCAGCACTCATGTCAGGACACCCCCAGACAGGGCAGGCTGCTGGAAAGGGCAAGCAGGAAAAAAGACCTTTCCTTGCTCCAAAATCTGTAATTTTTAGCTATAATCCAACTACATTCCCCACTCTGAAGTCCCAGACAAGGACTTCTTGGAAGAAACAATGCATCTCAACCGTGTTCCGGATGCTGTAATATTGAACAAGATGAAGTGCTGGAGAGTATTAGTTCCCGTCTAGCAGATGCCCTGGCAGGGAAGCCTACTGGAAATCCTCAGAGAGATTACCCTGATCTCCTCACAAACAGAGAAGCATGGGATAGAATAACTTATTTTAAATATTAATGCTAATTTAGCATTAATTTTTACTTCGTTGCTGGTGAGAGAAACTACTGTGACACTCCTAACAAGCTGAAATCTTCTTAGATACCTTAGTTTTACAAAACAGAGATGGGAAGGACAGAGTGGATGCTTTGCTGTGCTATTCTGCAAACTGGTGGAAAATCTGTGGTTCATTAGACTGTTCACCCATTTTGGTGATTCTTTCAATAGTATGGAAAAGCTTTTGAAAAAAAAAAAAAAAAACACCATCTTGTAGTGGTGGCTTTTTTTTTTCCAGGTTAGAACAAAAAGCTGTACTCATTCCAGAGGGAACAGTTTAATTTGTTGGTACGGCATCTCAGAAGGTTTTCTTCAGGTCCAGGTTTCCAGGGTAGGTAAAACCACTTGCTGGCAAACAGGCTCTCCATAAAGACCAAAACTGGATTCACTTGCCACAGTAGCAGGGTTAACAGTAGACATACACGGATACTAGGATGCCTAAAGATCTTCCAAGACCTGAACACTGAGCCTCGTACTGCTGTACTTATGTTGAAAATATTGCTGAATTTGGAAAAGTAATCTATAAATTAGATTTGTTGCTGCAGACCCACTGCCAACTATAGGACTTGTGCTGTCTCTGCAGAAGTCAGGGCTAACTTTGGCATTCACTTCAGTGCACCTTGGCCTGAGCTTGAACTTGGATAACTTTGAGACTTTTTGGTGGATGTTTGTTGATAAGGCAGGATTGCGGTGGTGTGGCCAGATGTTGGGAAGGGCCAGGCCATCTCCCCTGCGCTGGTGTGCACTGATGTACACCGGTGTGCACTGGCAGGGCTCGTTACTAGTTTTGCTGGGGCACTGCAGGGCTGGGTTGGCTGAACTCAGCACAGGTTCTCCCAGCAGCAGAGCAGGGGTATGCTCACGTCAGGGCATGCTGTTAAAATCAATCATAGCCCTTTGTGAATCGATTATGCAGATTTCATGATTGTAGAAATATTTCCCCCACTCATGCCTCTGCACCCTAACTGTGCTAGAAATTCACCCAGGTATGTGATTATGTGGAAGTATTACGCAAGGAGGGCTTTAGAAAAGCACAACTCTCTCTTTTTTGCAGCAGTTGAGAGGTTTTTCCAAAGCATGTAGCAGCAGAACTGATAGAGCCATACCAGCATCCGTGGTTGGGCCATTCCCGCATCTCTTCTGGATGCAGCAACATCTGTTTGCCACTGTGAATAAGTTGTGTGATCCTTTTTGTCTCAGTTCCAGGAATTTTGCAGATTTGCTGATAGAGCTGGTTGAAATACAACCAAACCCATATTTGTTGGGATATTTCCTCAGCAGCACTGAAATATCAGGATATTATGTTTGTGTCCTGACTATGTGGAGAAAAGAAAGCCCAAGATACAGCCCCTGTCTCCCCTGAGCTTTGTGTGAGTGTGTGTATGCATGTATTTAGGGATCTTTTTTTCCATATGCTGTTTATCTCACAGGTTTACTTCAACTGATAATATTTTACAGACCTGCTGTTTAAAGCATTCATTGTAGACAAAAAGGTGACAATACAGCCTTTGGGAATCAGGCCCTACCCTTGCTCTTGTGAAGGATCCTACCCTTGCTCTTGGGAAGGGCGAGGGCAGAACTGAGCATAAACGGTATACGCAGAGCACTGAGACAGAGCTGTCTTTCGAAATAAGATGCTTCAGACTGTTCTAGCGAAAGTAACGAAAAGTCAAAGAAAAACAGAAGGTGACTGCAGGGGTTTCTTTTCCATGCTCAGCCAAACCAAGCCTTTGGCTTTTAAGCTTGGGGCTCTTAGAGACACTTGGACAATAACCTTTCCTCCCTCAACCCAGCTATCATGCTTTTGGGATGGCTGCTGATGACCCTGTTTCACTTTGGCAGGGATGAATCAAGCCTGTGCATATGTCAAGCTGAAAGAAACAGCAAAGGAGGGAAGGCAGGAAAGGAGGTCTCTCTGCTGTAGGAGCACTTCCCCATATGGTTGGTCCTGGTCCCTCTCTGCTGGCATCCTATCTGAACCTGCCTTTCCTTTCAATAAAATAAAAACCAGACAAAAAAAAAGACCCTGCTGCAGGTCTCGTTCCTTTGGGCACAGCATCTGGGGTAGATGTAATGAGGTGTAATGCCTTTGCAAAGGAAATCATGTGTCTCCCGTTGTTCATGAGCTGCAAGGGTTAAGGAGATTAGCTGTTTCAGTGGATTAGTAAGGGGCTGTGAGATCAAGATCAGTTTGTCTCTGCGTGGCTAGCTGTCTTGCAAGTGGATGTGTTGAACATCTAAAAATAATTGAATTATTTGTGCAAAATATCTGTCAGACTTGTTTCCCTCAGGCAGGTGTTCGCTTCCAGAGTGCCGCTCTTGCAGCGCGAGGTCCCACCCCAAGTGACATGGGAACAGATCCCTGCCACGGCCGTAGAGTGTCAAGCTGCCCGTTCCCCACTCCTCCTCCTCCCCCAAACCAGCGAGACTCTCCCCCAAGTGGTGAGTTTCCCCCTTTCCCCTCTACCCCTCCGCACCTTGGCCACCTTGCCGTCTGTCCCCCGATGCCGATGGCTGCAGGTGGCTGAGGCGCCTGGGCAGGGTGACGGTGGGCAGCCCCCCATGGGGTCTGGTGCTGCCGGTGCAACCGTGGGGAGCACGTGTCGTGGCTTCCCCCGGGGACAGGGTAGGCAAGCTGGTGAGGACAGGGTCTCCCTGCTTCTCCCCTGGCTGCTGGGGACACTCCTCAGCAGAAATAACTCTGTGCCCAGACAGCCAATATTAGTCTTCTCCAGTGTTAGCGCAATAAAAATCAGTGGCCCTGGGCAGTGTGAAATGAACTTTGGAGGCATACTGAAGCTTCGGCTGTAGATTCTTCACCTGTTTCAATATATGAAAAATAATAAAATTTTTATAGATCCCTGAGGCATCTCATAGGCATGGGAGAACATTTCAGCTTTTTGTGCTGGTGTTACTCCTGCCCGTGTGTGGCTGCTTGGGCTAGAGGTCCCCGTGGTGTCCGGTGACATGTGGTGAAAGCCACGGGGCAGCGTGGGGTGGGGAGCAGCAGCTAGGGAAAGGGGTGGGGAGGTGGCAGGATCTTGGATTCTTTCCCATTTTTTTCTACTGAGCTCCTGAGCGCACTGGCAGGTCGCTTATTTCACTGTGTCTCATTTTTTGCTGTTTGTAAATGGGAACACGTTTCACCTCGCAGGGCTGCTGCGAAGCTTAATTAAGATTTGCAAAGTGCTTTGGTGCTGTATAAATGCCAGTCACTTTAATTAATAAAATGAAATGGCTGCGCACTCTTGGCTTCTTTGTTTACCTGGGTGTGAGCAAGAAGCCGCTAGCGCGATGATGTGCACTACAGCTGATATTCCACGCAGTTATGTTTTATAAATGTGCTGTTTTCCTGAAGGCACCTTGGGATGCCTTACTGACCTGTTAGACTCACCCGCTCCCAGACTGGACATCACCTTTGGAAACCAGGGATGAGTAATATCAAGCCTAAGTTGCAAGGACTGCCTTACTGCTGCGGGTGGTCATCTGGCAGGGCATGTGGGAGGATGCAGCAGAA
This sequence comes from Theristicus caerulescens, assembly GCA_020745775.1. Classification (NCBI taxonomy): domain Eukaryota; kingdom Metazoa; phylum Chordata; class Aves; order Pelecaniformes; family Threskiornithidae; genus Theristicus; species Theristicus caerulescens. Next base: position 32,904,117 of record CM036564.1, read on the forward strand.
AGCACGTGTGTCCATACGTGTTTTAGCATCCTGCTTTCCGAAGCCCAGAAGGCAGAACAAGCTGCCTGCATGTCCCTGGACCCAGAGGGCTCAGTGGTGTGTAATGTCAGTGGTGAACATCAGCTGCTCAGGTTGAGCACTGCCCGGCGGTGGAAAAGCTGTGATGGGCAGGAGGAGAGGTCTGTGGCGATCAGACAGGGATGAGGAGCGGCTCAGGGTCCGGGCTGCGTCAGTGGGGTATGTGCAGCCAGGCACAGCTGCAATGCACACACGCCTCCAGTGTAGCTCAGGCAGGGACCGGGGGCAAGAGCCTCAGCTGAAAAGCAGCTCCCCGATGAAGGAGAGGATGGAGGTCCCTGCTGAGGCTCTGGAGGAGAGCTGGTTTTGGGAGGCTGCACTGAGGCTGCTTCTAGCTTGCTCCTTCACAGGAGGTCTCATCAGCCAGCCAGCCTGGAGCACGGGGAGGTGGGGCAGCTCGCTCGGGGCCCTGCACAGTGGATGATGCAAGGAGGACCAAAGCAGCCCACGGAAATGGCTTTTCTTTCCCTTTCCTTAGTTTTCCCTGACCATGTTCAGGGACAGATTTTGCCAGCTGCATCCTCTGCATCTTTATAGAAAAGGCTTATTTCACATTCATGAGAGCCAAAAATGTCCAGGAGGGAGAAGCTAGCAAGAAGCTTGTTAAGAGAATATTTTTCTTAAGTCTTCCAGGTGCCAAATGCTCCAGAGAGTGCCCTCAGGTCTGTCCCTCAGTGCCTGGCCCAGATCTCCAGCAGTTGCTGTGTCCAGTGCCACGCAAGCCAGGGTTGCTTCACTCTGCAATGACCCAATATTGTCACATGCTGGTCCAACAAGAGCAACCCAGAGACTAACAGCCCTACATTTCTTCCCGCCCTAGATCCAGATCTGAGCATCCTTGCTGTGAAATAAGGAATCAAAACATGAGCTCTGCTTTGAGTTTCCAGTAGGTTTGGCTCTGCATCTGGAAAATGCACCATGGTTATCTCTGTGAGTGCTCTGCTCCCTGGGTGACTGAGGATAGGTTGTTCAAAGAGGAGTCCTAAATAAATGATGATAGGAGGCAGCAAGAATCTGCGTGAGTGCTGTCTGTTCCTGGGCAGGTATCCCGGATGAAAGTTTGTGGAAAGAGCCCTCTGAGAGCTCTTTCTTGGAGTTACTAATAACCCAGCTTTGCCCAAACTCGTCTGATGTAGACACTGGGGACAAGGCTTCCTCTTCTCTTTCTTTGGTTTTCTGTTTGTTTGGGAGAATTGAATGCTATTCCCCTTGTGAGGTATAGTTCCTTTTCTGTGGCTCAGACCTGTCCCTCTCCTTTGCACCGAGAAGGGTGGAGTGGCAGTGGAGCCCCATCTGTATGGTGGTACCAAGCTGTTGTCTTTCAGCCCTTCCATCTGAGTGTAACTAACTACAGCATGGATGGGTCTATACCATAAAGACCTCACAGACTCCTTCATTTTTCTCTCCTGCTGTTGGTTTCAATCCTCAGACCTTAGGCCAAACAGATAGTTTTCTGAATATGCAAGTTTCCCATCGCTCTGTCCAAGGCCAAGCCTGTGGAGGCCACCTGGTTTGATGGATCCAGGGTCCTTCTGCCTCTGCCTCCCTTCCTTTCCTCTTCACCCTGGCCTCCTCAGCAGGAACAAAGAGGACAGACGATATTCTGCCTAATGTTCACCCCCCGCCCCAGGCTGGCCCCCATCCTTCCCCATCAGTGGGTGATGCTGCCACTGAAGGCACTGCAGGCTGGCACACCGGCACGTCCTCTCCTGGAGGAAACAGTGTGGGTGGGTGGGAGATCCCGTGTCTCCCGATGAGTATGATGTTTAAGCATGTAGGTATCAGTGTTGGTACACTCTGTTAGCATGCATTGCTGTGTGTATCTCCACACCTATCATTTGTACTATAGAGCAGCACTACCTCTTATCTGGAAGTCTGCACCACAGGGATGAGTAGGCGTATGTGTAGATGACTGCTTTGTATGAGCTGCCAAAGGTTCGTACGTGCAGCCCACCAGGGTGCTTGTACTTGAACACCAGGTGCATCTCTCTCTCTTTTCCACCCCAGCCCTCTGGGTTGGAGCTTTCTGGGTGATTTCTCAGCAGTCACCTCTGTGCTGGACTAAAATGAACCTTTGGTGTCCGATTATTGCACAACGGTTCAGGCTTCTAAGCAGAAATCCGTATCATCTTTCTGCCCTTGCAGAATATGAATAACTCAAAGCACGGGCAGCAGCGAAGGATCAGGGTACTCATGGACTCTCACATTGCTTCTTACTCATCTCTGTGTGACCCTGATGTTATATCACAGCTTAATATGTTGTCCAGAATGTAATGTCTTAGCATAGTAGCAAATACTGAAGAGTGTCACAAGATCAAATTAAACTCCATGCCACTGACAGATTTGATTTCGGGAGTGAATTCACAGCAGGGGATGGATATGTAAAGTCTAATTCTGAGGCCAATAGGAATTTCAAAAGTATAAGCTGGATCTTTAAAGACTGATGGGAATATATTAATATTTTTACATTTTATATAGCCATTTCTGCTAATAGTGATCATAATATGCTGTTGTTTAAAAGGTTGATCAACAGTCAGATCCGGCACAGATAATCCTTAAACAGGTTATTGCTTTTTGCAAATCTGGATGTTAATACTAGATTAGCCTTGTAGCTTGTTTGTACACTAAGGAACAAAATTTTAACTAATTATGCTGTTTCTTTAAACATATATGCAACCCAAGGATCTACTTAGTGTCTCTACTGTGGTTTGCACCAGTTTAAGGATTTTAACACCATTTTAGTTAAACCACTACAATTTCTTCTGTGGACAAAGTCAGTAAGAATGAATACAAACTACTTGGAAGTAGTATGTGTAATTCTGTGGTGAATATTTCCTTGAGTCAATGTTATGAGACTTTCAGTACCTCCTATGCAAGATAGAAAGGGGTGTACTTCCCTGGTGACATCTCTGTTGGTGAGAAGGTGAATGGCCAGTAAAGGACGCTGTCTGATTGCCAGCCTGGAGAGGAGGTGAAACCACAGAAGTCCATCAGGGGGTTCAGCTCCTTTTAGAGGCATCCAGACCTCGTAGGGGACATCGAGAGAGTTAGGCAAAAAGCCACACCACCACCATCAGTGATGGGGCAGAGTTCAGCCCACCTTCTCTCGGAAATATCCTCATTAGAGGACCAGTGATGCACAATGGCTGAGCTGTGATGGAAATGCAGTGGAGGCCTCATTATTGCAGGACTAGCTGGTACCATACAAAGCAAGTACGGAAGCATTGGTTTTGGTCCTTACTGGGTAGTGCTGCTCAGTCTGAAAAGAGCCACTGACTATGGCTGAAGTCAGAGCGGCATAAAGGCGTGGGACGTGCTCCTGGCTGCAGAACAAAGGCAGCGAGCCCTAAAGGTGATCTCAAAGGATTTGATTAAAAGCGTAGCCAGAATTGGAGTGTTTAAATGAGTTCAGACCTCTTCAGAGAGGCTGAGGCTGGAACTTCACTTCAAGAGGCCTGGCATTGCCAGGATGATGCTGAACACGATTCGCACACTGTGAAAACAGCATTAGTCTACTTAGCCTTTTCACTGTCCAAGTGTGGAAATGCAAAGAAAGAGCAGTGAAAAGTTAAAAAAGCTAAAGAAAATCCTTTGAAATCTCAGGAGTGGGATTCAGTTCAGATGCTAGCAACAAAAGTTCAGAAAGCGTTTTTTTTTTCTTGCTATAATAACATTTTACTCCCCAGAGCATTGGCTGAGAAACTCAAAAAACACCATTCATTCACTGACCAATTTCAACTTCTCAGAAACATTGCGTGACCATTCCACCATCATCTGGAGAACCCTGCAGGCCCTGTGAGCAGGAGGAAAGGTGGATCATCTCTCTGGCGACGGGAGAGGGGAGCTTGCAGCGAGGCTCCTGCAGGCTGCCTGTGGTCAGGACCAGCTCTCTACATATACCCTGGCCCAGGCAGAGCAATTTTGGCTGGCGTGTTGGCTGTGTTAGAGGACCTGCCTCCTTGCACAGCACTTTTTTGTCAAATCTGGAGTGCCCCGTCTTAGTTGCAAAGCTATGAGCAGCAAGGCTGTGGGAGCAGGAGCATTTCCATGATAGGGGAGTTGCGGGGCTGCTGACTCACTGTGCATGCCAGTGGCGCTGCTCTGCCATCCCTAGCACAGAGGGGGAGGGAGATGGAGCCACTGCAAAGATCGGTTGAGAGATAAGGTCACCTAGTGCCTCCGGTCACCAAATCAAAGTAGCTGGGGTTTTCACGATGTCGTTTGCCCTCACGGAGAAGAAAGAAACAAAACCCTTTACATGCTACCCATGGAAAACCCCCTTCTTAACAGCTCTGACTTCATTCAGATGCCTGATTTAAAACTATGTGTATCAGGAAGGAGATTCAAGAATTAATTAGTGTTGAGCTGGCCTGTTTTGATGCGCCAGGTGAGATTAGCCCACTGCCAGTTGTGCTTAGGCATGTGAGGTGTTTGGCACAGGGCCCTGGAACATCCTCAGGTTTGTTAGGCGTAGGTGTCCTCTCTTCCAGCAAGAGGCATCTCACACTCTAATCCCTCACTCAGGATCAATAGCGCGTTTACTGCGATGCTTGCGGTTAATACTCCTCGGGCTTGAACTGTAAATGCCAGGGTGCAGTGACATTTTCTCTGCCAGGCACAGCCCATGCCAGGCAGCAGAGTGACTTCCCACAGGAGCAAGGGACCTCCCCAGGCATTGCCACCTCCTTCTCTAAATGCAGGGTACCTTCCTGCAGCTTGCTGCGGCCGACAGGACCACACAGCAGCAAGTACCTTGGAAAAAGCGAACCACTAAACCCTACCAAGACAAAACTCTGTGCTGCATCCGGAGCCTTCTGCATCCAGAGCCCGCGGGGAGGATGGGAGTGATAACGAAGCACATGTGACAAGCGTTAGTCACGTTGCTAATGAAAGGCTAGAAGGCACTCGCAGACCCTGAATAGATGAAGGCTGCTCATGTGGATTTTCTGGCCCTGAAGTTAAAGAAACATAAGAGACCTTGTTCTTACAAGATTTCAGGTCAGCTTTTTCTATCAGAGATGCATCTATTCAGGATAACCATGTAAGGGAGCTCTTCAAAGTGAGCTGAAAATGAAGGGGGTTTGGTAATTCCTCTTCTTTTGCCTTTGAAAATCATTCACCAGGATGGCAACTGGGGATTTCCTTGAACTGATCCTCTTGACATTTTTAACTTCTCCATCATCTTCCTCTTCCAGCCTCTCAGTTCTTGACCCCATTCCTTCCCTGAGGTAAATACAATGCCAGGGCTAATTATTTAAAAATGAAATATTAGCAAACATCATAGGGAGAGTATCAGGTGAAAGTCTTCAGTGCAGTGAGCTCAGATGCCTGGTTAGAGCACCCTGCCCCACAAGATGCTTGTGCTGTTTGCTTACTTTCTTTACAGGCCCTTTGATAGATGAGTTGCAGTGCTCCTTGCATGGTTTGTAGTCCTCTGCCTGGCATTTTTTGTGGCTCCCTTTACATGTTTCAAATCAGCCATCAAAAGGAACCACAGGAGAGCCTGGTGCAGACAGACAGGCTCAGGCTCTCTTTTAGCCCAGCTGGTCAAAAATAGGCTTGGGAAACTCTGTGAATCTTGGACAGGAGTAGAAAGAGCAGGGCAGGTCACTGTTTAAAAAGTGACAGATGCTTTGCCATTGTGACAGCAGCCAGTCTGGTGACCACGTAGGGACGCTCTGCAGGTCACCGGTGCCCCACAGACCATGGTCTGAGAGCCACTGTCTGCCATATGGATTCTTAATAACTTAGCCTTTGTGTTCTTTCAATCACTGAAATATTTAGCATCCTTTTACTCCTCTGCATTGGCTGTTCTAGTTCAAGATCCCAGGACTGCAAAGTTTGACTTTTCTCTCAACAATTTTCAGCCTTCAGAACAGACGGATAGGCAGTCATTTCCCTTAATCTGCTCGTGGAAGTCCAGCCAGTGGTTTAATCCGTCTCAGAACAGGGGTCACCAATCCTCTTTCCCTGTGGACTTGCCATTGAATCAGGGGAGCAGCAGCGAGACCGTTCCCTGTGTTTATCCAGTGGGATAGCAAGCATTTTCAGGGCCGAAGGAGGTAGGTACCAATGTGTTGATTACACACATGCAGGCCAGTGCAACTGAGCTGGCAGCCAGAGACATTATTGCTATCATCAGCTCGAGTCTTACAGACCATTGCACAAGTCTCAGACACAGTGTCAGCTTGCACATACTCTGCTTGTATTAGTTTTCTCACAGTATTTCCAGCATATGCCACCATTGCTGGGCCATTTCTGGTTTGTTGTGCTCTTTGGGGAATGGTTATGCCTTTGGAGGGAGGAATCTCACACTGCTTGTTTCTGGAGCACTTGACATCTTAGCATCCTGGTTATTCACAGGTTTCACAGAATCACAGAGTGGCTGGAAGGGACCTCTGGAGGTCATCTGGTCCAATCCCCCTGCTCAAGTAGGGCCACCTAGAGCCAGTTGCCCAGGACCTTGTCCAGACAGCTTTTGACTGTCTCCAAGGATGGAGACTCCACAGCCTCTCTGGGCAACCTGTGCCACTGCTCAGTCACCCTCACAGTAAAAAAGTGTTTCCTGATGTTCAGAGGGAGCCTCATGTGTTTCAGTGTGTGCCCATTGTGTCTTGTCCTGTCAGTGGGCACCATTGAAAAGATCCTGGCTCCATCCCCTTTGCACCTTCCCTTCAGTTACTTATATATATTGATGAGATCCCCCTGGGCCTTTTCTTCTCCAGGCTGAACAGTCCTAGCCCTCTCAGCCTTTCCTCATGGGTGAGATGCTCCAGTCCCATAATCATCTTCGTGGTCCTTTGTTGGATTCTCTCCAGTATGTCCATGTCTCTCTGGTGCTGGGGAGCCCAGAACTGGACACAGTACTCCAGGTGTGGCATCAGCAGTGCTGAGTAGAAGGGAAGGATCACCTCCCTCAACCTGCTGGTAACACACCTCCTAATGCAGCCCGGGATACCATTGGCCTTCTTTGTCACAAGGGCACATTGCTGGCTCATGGTCAACTTCATGACCACTAGGACCCCCAGGTCTTCTGCCCAGCTGCTTTCTAGCCGGGCAGCCCCCAGCATGTACCGATGCCTGTGGTTGTTTCTCCTCAGGTACAGTTTCAGTCTCATTCAGTACATTCACCCATGCCAGGGTAAAAACATTCAGTGTGTGAGTAAGAAATAAGTATTCATCAGTTGGTCACCCTCCACTACGCTGTTGTCCCCAGTAAAGGTCACAAAGCAAAGAGAAATGGTTGCTGGTACCCAGGCACACCAGCGCCCAGCACCCCACGCAAGGCTGCTGCCTGGAGGGTGCTCCCCAGGAGTGCTGAGAGAAGAGCAGCTCTTAATTGCACTGGCAGGGTTTCAGGATTACATCTGGAGCCCTGGGCTTGGCTGATGGGGCATAGGATGGGTGAAGAAGGCAGTGTGCTGATCAGGCCTCTGCTTTTACAGCTTTGAGCTCTATTTCTTTGTTTTTCTCAAAGCCAATCTAGCACTTTTCCTAGGAAATCACTCATGTACCCATCTTCCATGTAGAGACAAGCCTCCTGAACCTGCTTTCTCCCTTTGCTTTTGTCCCTTTCCATTGCAGTGCTGCTAGCAAGGAAAGTAATTTCCCACCAGTAGCCACGGAGCTCTGCACTTAGGACCACAACAGAGCTCTGTGAAGAAACAATTTTATATCCAGCTAGGAAATGAAAATACCAACCCAGACAGCACCCACTAGGAGTTCAAGCACAGCCCATGGAGTGAGGAGAAGTTGAGCAGAGCCTCCCACCACTTCCCTGAAGGCTGATTTTCACCACTTAGCCCAGGTGGGAGCAGGCAGGGGTTGCCCTAACTGGTGCCAACTGGGAGAGATCAAGTGCTGCCTGGTCCAGCCCTCCCTTCCCCTGCCACAGTGATACGAGAGGCAGCCATGGTGGTGTAGGCACCAGCTAGGTCCTGACATCAAGGAGACCCTCCATCCAGGGCTGGCAGGGGTTTTGTGTACTCTAGTGAGCAGTCTGGAAGAGCTACAGCCAAAACTCTCAAGCAGTGATAACAAGGCTATAAATGCGAAGAAGAAGTGGGAGCTGTGTCTATGCAGCATCTCGGGGGGGTAGGGGTGATTGAGGTGCAGAAAGGATAAAAACTCTATTTTAGGCCTTTAATTCTGGACATGTCTGTGCTGTGACTGCAGCTTGTAGAAGACCTGAGAGTTTTAAAACAGTTGCAGTAGCTTGGAAAGCAATACAGTCAATTAATTTTTCCTCAGATTTGCAGGTAACTTTTAGCCTGTGAGGAGCTCGGCACTGCTGTGGCTGTGTTGCTAGCAGCTCCCAATCTAGCTGGTGATAGCCAACACAAGTAGCTTGACACCACCTATAGTTATAGCAGTGATTGCAGTACAGATGCAGCCCTCAGCATGCAAGCCTGAAAATATTGGCCAGTCTACCCATATGTAAATCTCAGTGCATATATTTATTTGTGTCAAGAACTAAATTAAATAGAAATGGATTGCTTGCCAGGACTATAAAAATGTCAGGTCTTCAGAAGAGCCCCATCTCTGCAAGAGCATTTGAAATATTGCATATATATTGGAGGGGATTAGAGCCAAATGAGAAGATACCAGAGCGAGCAATAAACTCAGCCTTGCAGCCTGTTGTGTCAGGGCTTAGGAGAAAAGAGACTGCAGATCCACCTTGCGACAAACAGAAGTTACTCTTAGGGAGCATAGCAGGCTCCTTGCGTGTATGTAGGAGTGAATGCAACTTCGTTACATTTATGTAAGATTTTTTTTTTTTCCCTCCCGTTGAGCTTAACAGACAGTTGAGTCATGAGTTCATGCTTGGCTTTTTTAGAAAATGATGTTAAAACAAGGGGTAGATTTCTAGCATGGGGTGGGAAGTGAGCGTGGCATGCTAGCAGTAATGTGGGAGCTGGTACAAGCCCTCAGGAGTGTCTTCTTTAGGGCTTCAAGCTAATGATTTTGCTTTTGACAATTTAGATATACGGTGCCCCTTTTAACCTGAGCAGTTAGATTGAAAAACAAAACCCAAAAGGACAAAAGTAAACCTTCCCGTTGGTCCCTAGCCCCAGGATTGAGCTGGCTGGGATAAGAGAACATGGTGAGCGCCAGATATTTGCATAGACCGGATCCTGTTTCCCACTCAGCCTGTAGGCTTTCTGTTGTTGCTGCTTTAGTCTTTGTCTGTTGTTTCCTCCTCTTTCATCACAGAGGTTATTTTTCCTTCCCGTTCACAAAACAATAACTATCAGTGCTCTTCTGCCTATAGATTTCTTCATTTTGGGTAATAAGACGAGGGTCGGTTTAGGCATTGTCTCTTAGCTACCTTATGCAGAAGATAGGCTTTTATCCAAGACATACATTACAAATCGGTCACCTTTGGTACTTCTGGCAGGCTGTTCTCCAGAGATGATCGGGACTCAGATGAGAGAATCACTTATGTGTGAGATGCAGACCAGAGGTGCTTGTTAAGCATACTTTAACAGAAGCTTCATCTCTAACTCATTCTCTAAAATCCAGAGTATTAAAAAAAAAAAGTGCGATGATTTTATTATCCCTCTTTCCTCTCCTGTTGCCTGACCCAAATGCAACAACAGCCTGCAAGGAGGGTGTAATCTACTACAGACTTCCCTTTGCAGCCAGCACACCAGATTGTGTGCCTATTCATAAGACAAAATAACAAAAAAAATATACTTCCCTCTATCTTTGGGTGTAGTCTTGTCTTACGAGCTCTTGAAAATCAAGCCAAATACAAGGCAAAGCTTGAATCCTCCTTGCCCACACGTTACTGGTGTTTGAAGAGCAGTAAAGTAGTAGAGATGCATTTGTAAGTAAGTGGTTCAAAACCATAGCATGTTCTCCAAGCCTTGGGTCCAGCTTTGAGTGCTCTCTCTGGGCTCCAGATGAGAAGCAGGCTGCCTAGTTCTTAGCTGGTAGGTTTAAAGATGTGCCTGTTCAATAAATTCAGCTCTAACTCTGGTGGTTAGAAACACCAGGATTCTGTCCAGGAGCCAGTGTGGCCCTGCTCAGGGGGGTTCATTCCTCATGGGCTGGTGCAGCCATGGGGAGCTATGCACACTTCTACTTTATGGGGTGGGAGTTTCAGCCACTGAAATCTCTCTGGACAATCTGGTTGGAGGCATCAGACCCTGGCAGTGTTCAGGCATCACTTTCCGTCCCTAGCTGCCATCTACAGGAACCCTTGTCTAGGGGCGGGTCTTCTCCCCGCATGGAAGCCACAGGAGCTCTGCAGCACCTACTGGGCACTGTGGGTGGGAGCCAGGCTCCTGCCTTAATTCTTCCTTTGGGTCCCGTCTCATTGGCGTGCTGCAAGGGGAAATGCATGAAAGTGTGTGAGACATTGGGACATTAAGGGTTCTGTAAGAGACCAGATTGCTTGAAATGGCTGTGGCCTTCCTATTCACAGCAAGCCTGTAAGCTCTGCCAGCGAGCCTCATAATTGATAACAAGCAGAGGTCTAAGGGTGCGTGGCTAGGTTTTATCATTCTTGACAGATCTGCTGACTTTTTGGTTTGTGAGAGCTGGGGACGCAGCAGGGCTCCTGAGTGGACTAAGGAGCCGAGCCGGCCCCAGCCTTCGTTCGGGTTATGTGCCATGTGTCCCTGCCTCCGTGTCATGCTGTGGGACACCCTCCTGCCAGCAGAGAGAGAAAGTCCATGGCAGCCGAGCTTGTCCCCTCTTGACAGCTTCGTCCCCTTTACAGGCAGCTCCCTGCCTGCCTCTGTGCTGCTGGCTGGTCCCGTGTTGGTCCTCCTGGGGATCCAGAGAGCCTTGCATGGGAACTGCTGGGAGCGGAGCTGGGAAAGGTGCGAAGAGTAGGAAAATGGGGCCAGTGTCCAGGAAAACTGTCCTGCTAAGAGCATCCCTAAGGAAAAATCCTGGAAAGGGAGAGAACAGAAAAAAGCATGGAGGATGTCTGAGGCCAGGTGGCTGAGCTGCCTGGTGAGGTGGAAACCTGCCAGAGTTATCTGCCTCGCTGTGAGGCGTGAAAACAACCCACGTGCAAAGCCTACGGGAGCTGCTTTGAGGCCAAAAAAGGTGTTCTCTTATTTTGTATATACAGTAAAGCAAGCTTTCCAGTCTGTCTGGGAATGACAGTGCTCAGCAGCGTGGCTGGAGGAAGGCAGGCAGGAGAGGTGGAGCTTTGGGGGTGCTCTGGGGCATCTTCTCTGTTCTCCAGGGGCTCTGCAGGGGAGTCTTTCTGATGGCTTACACGGTTCTGGTTCCTGCAGCGTGACCGGTCATCTCCAAACATACTGTGGTTTTCTGATGTCCTTGGTAGACCAGCCTGGGCTCTGCTCTTTTAAAGAGACCAGGAGCACCTTTGTATTTCCTAAAAGCTAACACCTGCCCTTGCTGTGAGACTGAGGTCAGTTGTTACAGGAGCTTTTCTCAGGCATTCTCCTTAGTCCTGGTGAGGACTGAACAGATGCTTAAAAACCTACTTAAGGGTTTGGCCTATTATTATTAAGTTCCATGTCTTGCCATTTCCTATAAGTTAGTGTTTGTTTCACCAGGTTGTATGATCTTGTGTAGCAAGGCGGGTGATTATACGGCAAATTATCTCTTAGTGTGCTGCCTTCCCTATGACTGGAGCTACAAATACGGTGCAATAATGGTGGAATATATTGTTGCAGCAAATATTTTAGGTTGCATCTTAAGTTGTCTGAAGCCAGAGCTTTGGTGGAGAGCTGAAGTGTTTCCAGAAGCTGATGAGGATGCCAGCTTGATTGCTTTCTTACTTTTAAGTAAAAAGTTAATTAGCTATTTATGTTGTTGCAAACTGTGATGGCCTAAGGATATGAGAGTGGCAAAGTCTCTAAGGAGAGGAAATATGAGCCCAGCTGATTGGTGTGAGTTCCCAGGAAAAGGCAATTTGAGGCAATACAAACCTTTTTACAAGCTTAAACAGAAATCCCAAATTTGAAACTGAGTACATTTTGGGCACAAATCCCTTATGCTCAGAAGCTCATACAGCAATATTAGTTGAGCTAGTAAAGCATATTACCTTTCCTTAAAAACCTTGCTTCTATTTATTTATGCATTTCAAGCATTCTCTCCCTCATAATATTGAAGCATCTTGAAATATTAATGCATCCATGCTTGTGACGTGCTTCAGAGGCAAAGGAGCGCTTGCTCCCATTTTACAAGTGGGGAAAGAAGTGACTTTTTTGGAGTCACAAAGGAGGACACCAGCAGAGGCAGAGCAAGGATTGCATGGTGGCATCTCCAGTGCGATTCCTCTGATTAGGAAATCTAGGTTAAGCTAAGGAGCTTGCAATGGAAGAGGCCTATGTTCTCACTATGTGCCATTCACAATTTAACTCTATGTTATGGGGAATGATACTGAATTGTGCTGTGATTTTAAACTGAACTTGGCCTTCATCTAAGTGAAGGTGTGGACACGGCTGACTTCCCCATTCTCCACCAGTGCTGCACGCCAGCAGCCCAGGCACCTCCTTTGATCAAGGAGATGCTGCACCAGCTTCTCCCTCACACCATCATCCCGGAGAAGGACATACAGAGCCTTGACATTCACTCATTTATTTCAGAAGTCAGTGGGGTAATGAGTTTGGGTTTTGAATTGCATCACTGTACAAAGCAAAATGACTGCCTAGGCCTATTTCATGTCAAAAGTTCTCTTTAATAGAGCTCTCAAGAGGAAAAGAGAAAAATCTTGAGGAAATGTGACCACTATGGTTTGGACTACAGTTTCCTGAGAAAGCAGGTCTGTCTGAGCCAACCTGTATATCCATCACCTTTCCAAAGAGGAGACCAGAGACCGGCTTTACTGAACCAGCGTGAGCCTGGTGCCACGGAGGTCCTGTCAACCCCTCTGTGTGCAGCTCAGGGGGGAGATTGATGGCAAGGCTGCAGCCAAGCAGCCTTGTGACACAGGAAGCCAGAAGGAAGGAAGGGGGATGCCTGAACAGGCGGCATTTTCTTTCCAGCTTGATGACCATGGGTGGTCAGGACCAGCGCTGCTGCAGTGCTGGAGACACCACTGCATTAGCAAGCAGCACTGGCCAGTTTTCTGTATGGGTAATGACATTTTACGTCCCTAAATTTCCCTGGTGGCTTTCGCATCTTAATTTGTGGCATCACTTCTGGTGCTGTGTGTAGTTTAACATGAGCCACGTTTCATCCTAGCAGCCGGCACTTTCCATGGGGCAGAGAGATGATTTTCTGTTATAGTTTGTGAAATGCTTCATGTTGTGTTTCAGTAGGCTTATAACAGGACATGAACCTGGTTTAGCAGGAGAGACGTAACTGACAGGAGCTAATGTATACAAAATCAGCTTTTACAAGGGTTAGGTGCCTCCAAGTGATGATTTTTCATATCAACAGGAATGGCTCATTCTGGAGAAGGGTACTGGGCATATTGCTCTGAATTGAAGGATGCCTGAATATGAGGAGCTGAGCCAAAAGAAGTAGGAAACAGTGATTTTCGTCTTTAACATTCAGATATATGGGGTTCAAACCAGGTTTGGGCGCCTGGTTGGGGTGCTTGATTTTAGGGGTGCTTTATTTTATAGGCTTTTGCCAGAATTTTCAATAACAAGCTGCAATTCTGATGGCCTTGATTTTTACATTCCCAGTGCCAAATACGTAGATTTGGGCGGAGGCTGGGCATTCCCTTTCCCCATGAAATTTTTCCATGCCTCAGTTTCTCATGACTGAAGTGCAAATGTTAATATTTACCTTTATGTTTTGAGTTGTTTCTGTTCTTTTTGGTCCTTTGATAGGAAGTGGTGTCCCAAGTACAGGGTGGCGTATTACTCTGTAAATGAAACAAGAAGAAATTCCTGCAAACAAACTGCACTTTGGAAAAATACTGTACATTTGTAACAGAAACAGGAGCTTTGATCTCTGACCACATGAGCATTTTCCAGCAAAGGTGTCACCCTCTGAATAGCAAATTTAGCCAACTCGTAAAAGGCTAGCTTTTCTGAGGTACTTTGCACATCTCACAGAAATAATCCACGGATCCCTAAACACCCATCAGCCACAGGACAGCCCCTGCTGATCTAATGCTTAGAGCTGTGCACACCAAAGCGGGATTTTGGCCGGCATGTATCCTTACTCTTACACACAGTGCAGGAGGATCAGTATGGAGAACAGGAGGCAATAGTCTCAGTTTCATTCTTCTTTGAAAGCCAGGCTTAGAACAACTTTTTATGTCAGATTTTTCATCACCTGTGGGGTTTTTTTTTTCTGTTTGGGTTTTTAATTTCCCCCCTGCACTGGCACAAAGGACATCATCCTTGAAACATCAACCAACGCCACTTCCTCCGTGACCTTAGCTGTCCTCAGGTCTCCTGGCTCCCTATCGGCCAGTTCTGCCACTGTATTTTGTGAGCCCTGGCAGGAGCCCATTTTTACTGAAAAGGATGTTTATAGTATTGGTAGGCTGAAACAGGCTCCTTGATTTATCCCTATTTTAACATTTCTGCCTGTGGGTGATTGAGTTTAATTAAGGCTGACTAGTAAATATTTATCCTCATGACAGAAATAGGTCCAGGTTTGCCTGTTAAAAATACTACACAGCTTGTCTCTTTGGCTGCAGCTAACTGAACCAAATGCTCTGCAATTTTATTAATACCAGCAAGGAAAAAACCTCAAACCCCACTGCCACAAGCTTTTAACCACGCAGCTCTCCCCTGGCTGAGGAGCACCTCTCCCCCCAAGCATCCCTGTCCCCTGCATCCCAGTCTCTGCCAAAGTGAAGCCCGTTGCCATGGAAGCCTCATTAAATCTGCATCTCACCAGGGCCTGGGCTGCAGGGGCTGCGGCTGTATTTTTAGCCAGCGGTGGTTGCATAAGGGGTGGCGGGGTGGGATGGGCATGTGCCTTACATCTCGCCTTGATGGAGGCCTGCCAGGAACGACCACCGGCCAAAGGACATGTCCGGCTTGGGAAAGCTCTCTTGGGCCGGGCAGCCCTTGGTAGCCCCTGGTGTTGCTAGAGCTGAGCATGGGGGAGATGCAGCGAACGGAGCTGGTCTTAATGTCCAAGCAAGCTTTTGGGTGGTAGCATAGTTCTGCAGAGCACCAGGGGCTCCAAAGAACAGGGGTCTCTTTAGATTAGCCTAAAGATAACAAATCTCTCTTGACTTGAGCAAAACCTTAACACCTGGAGGGGCAGGAAGAAATTCATCTGAGCTCAGCTGAAGGACAGCACTGCACTCCTAGTCATGAATATTTTTGGGGAAGGTGATGCCACATGTAAGCGCATAGTCCCCAAAAAGAAGGAAATGGAGGCAGGTGGTGTCATAGATGCTCAGGGTGAATCCTATCTTGGGTGCAATCTTGCAAAAATTCCATTTTTGGAAGGACTGAATTTGAGCCCATCTCCTTGCTTGAGGAACAGAAGGCACTGAAGGATCTGAAATCTGCACTTACTGTGAAAAACAAAAAAAACCACCCCACATGCTCACTCTTGGTCAATTCAAATCAGATTTGCTGGCAGTGGAAGACAAAAAAAGAGGAGGTTTTAGTGTCTCAGCACTATCAGGATTTCTTGGCTCAAAACATGCAACTGGGCCCTCTCTCTCTCAGCACTGAATCCCAGCAGTGCTAAATGCTCCAAAAAACAGATTTTATCCTGAATTACACCTGGGCAATCTTTCAGTCTTCAGTGGGTCTCACAGATGGCCAGGAGATCCTTGTTTAGCCTGCAAAACTGTTATTATTTGTGCTGAGGCATGAGAAGGAAAGAGTCCAGCTTGACTGTAAACTAATAACTCTTGTCTCTAATAAAAGCCATCTCTTTCTTTGGAGGCTGTGAAAATTTGATCTGGAGCAGTTAGGCTAAAATTAAAATACAGCCCAACGCTGCCATCCTGTACAGTCACACTCCGTCAGAGCACAGTCATATGTGAAGCTCCAAGGGCTAGTAGGGACTGTTACTATCATTGCTTTTTAAAGAGATGGCAATATCATTAGAAGCTTTTTTTTTCTCCTTTTTCCACAGTCACAGATCTCCAAATGTCTGTCTCTGCAGGAGGCACCAACTGGTAAATAAACATTTAAATAAACATTTAAAAAAAAACCAAAAAACAACCCAGGATTATTTCTAATTTGCTGGAAATGGGATGTGACCTGGTTCTCTGTAGGCAAGGGTGCCTGACAAAGCCAGCTTTTGCAGCTGCAGGCTCTCTCTGCTGTAGACCATCTCTAAGTCCTCCATGGGGAGTTATTTCCAGCTTCAAGGCTGGCTCTGCAGATCCTTCTCAACATTAGGACCATGAAAATATCAGTGCCTGTGGTTTGCAGGCATTCACAGGCTCTCCTCTCGCGTTGTAGGATGTGCAACTCACCTTCAGTCTTGCTGTGAGAGTAGGGCAAGTGGTATTTTGCCCAGGCAGCCTCATTTCTCCTAGTCCAGTGTCATGATTTTGAGTCTTGCATAGCTTGAGTTGAAGTGGGCTGCTAGACTACTTCAGAAAGCCTTAAATGTCTTCCTCTGGCTCTTGCTCAGGCCCCAACTCTGGATTCAAAGACCCAAGGTGGTGAGCACCCTGCTTGGCAGCGCCCACCCACCCAGGAGGGCACGTGTGGGGCAGGGACCTGGCAGGCCAAGGGCACTTCTTGTTGTGCTCTTGCTGCCTCTGTGCACCAGCGATGCTGCTGCAAATGGGTGACGAGACAGAAATAGGCTGCTGTGCTCCAGCGTGGAGCCAGCGCTGTGCCGCTCCGGCAGCAGCCCCAGGTGCGAGGGGTGTTCCCCGGCAGCGGGGAGGCCAGGCGAGTGCCTGGGGAGCAACCCGGGGGGGCTCTCACTCATGTGTTTCATTCCCGGCTGCTCCAGCTGATTGCTGCCTCTGAAGACAAGCAAGTCTTTGATATCCTCTCTGCTTCAGCTCTGCTTCTGGAGAGCAAAGATAAATGCAGCCTACCCATGGCTGCGAAGCCAGGGGAGAACCTCAGACCAGCAAGGCACATGTTCAGATCCATTTTGTGGGCAATCAGCATTTATAAAGAGTTTATTTCTCAGCATACATTTTACTCCAGTGCCTTTCTGGGGTGGCTAGGGAAGCAGGGGGGAGCATGATGGCAGGGAGCAGAGCTAGGGACAGCATATGAAAAATGGAATAAGCCACTGATAAACACAGACAGACACCCCAGTAAACAGGCAGACAGAGCAGAAGGCTCCCGCTCCTGACAGTCTCCCCGGCGTATAGCAGTTTCCTTGTAAGAGCGCTGACACTCACTGCAGGGCACATGTGAAGCGAGCTGGAAGAAAGCGGAGGCTGAAGCGGGGAGGGAGCGATGCTCAGGCACCAATGGTGTGGCAACCCATTTATGTTCTGGCTGGGTAGAGAGCTGGGATGGGACCTCCTTTCAGAAAAAATCAAAATCAGCTCAAAAAAAATCAAGCGCACCTTCTCCTTTTTCTTCAGAAACTCTTTATCATGGGATTTCAAGTCCTAAATGTCTTCTAGGTCCCATAATGGGAAAGACTCCTGATGGAGTCAGGGAGTTACATTTTTAAGGTGAGAGGGCTAGGAGGGCAAAGGGGGAGCTCATTAAACAACAGCCCCTCCTCTGAAACCACAAGGGATTCATTGTAGAGGTCTGCATGAGGTTTTAGCCTTCAGAGCAGTTGTGTCATGTTACTAAACCCCTGAGGACATGTTTACTGATGCTGAGGTGAAGCATCCACCACCGAGCTGGGTGGAAGACCAGGGCTGGGAGAATGGTTATTTTTTGTTATCAGGTTACAGTTCTAACCAGATGGAGAGAAGTGTGTGAGACCAGCCTGCAAACCCAACATTCAGTGGGAGTTTGATAGGATATACGCCAAAGTGCATCAGGAGCGTGGCTGGGCTTTGTCAGGACACGTCAAGTCAAACGGTTGTTCAGTGGTGCTATCAAAACTTGGAAGGGAGAAGACAGAGCATCGTTTATTAAGGTATGAGGTGTTGAAGGAGTTGTAATAGGAGGGCTTAGACAGCAAGAAGGGGAACAAGAGTTGAGGAACATGTTGGGATGATGGTAGGGCAAGCTTTTAGGATGGGCGAAGGGCCTTGGCGCTAACTCTTGCCCCGAGGTAGAGAGGGCAGGAGGAGACCCCTGTCTGTCAGCCAGGGACCCCAGGAGGAGTTCAAGCTGTCTCTGATGTGCATTGGTTAGAAGGATTTGCCAAAAGCCCTTCCCACAAAGCTGGATCCACATGTGAAGGCTGAGGTGGGGCTAAGTGTTAGGGTGGAAATTATAGCAGTAAGATGATAGAGGACTATGCTGATTAAAGGAGACCTGCTTGGACGGGTGAGGGCTGCACAGGCTGTGGTCTGTTTGGTCTGTTTGATGTGGTCATGCCAGCAGGCAGCACTTGTTCCCGTCTCTGGCTGAGCCAGGCTGTCCTGCGAGGGGACCGGCTGCGGGGAGGCAGGAGGGCGTCTGGCAGCCCGGCTCTTTGGGAGTTGAAGCTGGGTCATTGGCAGAATTAAGCGAGGCTTGAAGGTTCCCCTGCTCCTAGATTTAACCCTTCTGAAGCACTCTTCTTCACTGCAAAGCTGGCTGATGGCATGATTTTTGTTCAGTTTATGAATAAGGAGGTGGCTTTTTTATGGTCCAAAGCTTTGGATTCTGGAAGTACAAGCCCAGCAGGGCTGGCCTGCTCCCAGGAACCTGCAGCTCCTCCCGAGGCATTAGCTCCTGGAAGCTAATGAATGGCCCTGTTTGGTTTTCCCAGTGTATTTTTATTCAGTAAGAAATAGAATTAAAACATCCCCGAAGAGTGAAATGAAATGGTGTAACTGAGTATCCTCTACCCTATTTGTAGTGCTACAGAAGAGAAGAAAACAGCCCGGTCAAATGCACAGGGCCTTGGATAAAGATGCAGTATCTTGGCTCTGGGTAAATGGTTGGATATGCAACTTTGATGTTGCTGTGGTAATTCGGTGTGCTGTCCCTTATCTTGGTCACAAGAAGGCTGTGACCGGAGCCAGAGCACCCCAGCTCCTGCTCCTTTTGTTCATATATAATAATTGTATCTGCAGCATGCAGAGCGGGCTCGTTTCAGGCTGGCAGCTGCACACCGTTGTTTGCAGCTCATTAATTTCCTACAGATTGCTGCCTTGCTGCTCCGTTGAATGTAGCGCAACTCCAATGGCTGGGCTGAACACAGCCCTGCTGAGCTGAAAGCACCGTCTGCGTGTGTGTGTGGGAAGAGCAGGGCGAGGGAGAGGAAAGAGGGACTTGTGAAGCTGATGCCCAGAGAGGTTTGCGATGGGAAAGTTTGCTTCGCTCCCCACCATTTTTGATGTGCTTTGAGCACTGAAATCTGGCGATGCTGTCACATGCAGGAGCCAGGAAGGAGGTCTAGGCAGGTGTGGGGGGTTGAGATATGCCAGCTCCCATGCTGGAAAGTGGGGGGCTATTCTGACCTTTCTTGGAAAGCCAAATTTCATTGCAAGTGCGTTAAGTGTAGGACAGCGAGTCTTGGGAACAGCCACGTTAGGAGGAGCCCTTGGTCTCCACCTACATTGTGCTGGAAAGAGGTGTTGTGGGCAGTAGGTGCGAATCTCTGCAGGCAGCTGCACATCTGGGCTGTGCGTGCGGCTGCTGCCAGCCTAGGGGATGCGGATGTGTCATAGGGGAGATTGAGGGTCTCTAATCCCTGCTGGCAGTGGCCACCTTCACTCCCACCACAACCTGGTTCCCGTGGCAGTAGGGTCAGCAAGCTGAGGTCTCCATGGCCATCAGCCTCCCCTCCAGTGCTGGGTGGCTCGTCCCCAGTGTGCCAGCGCGTCCCTGCCCACCCTGCTGGGGAGCCTTGGGCAGCTCTGTCCCCAGCTGTGGCTCCCTGTCTGAGACAAAGCCACCCCAGCTATGCCAGCTATGCCGGCCGAGTACAGAGTCAATATGGGTTTGTGAAACAGCACAGCAGCAGTAGGACTTGAGTGGAGCTCCCAGAGGGCTGCTTTTGGCACTCAGGCAGCAGCGGCTAGTGTGTCTCTGCTGGGATGCAATGTGGCAGTGCAGGTTTGGTTTTGGGCACCCCACATCAGAAGATTTTGCAAATCCATTGGGAGTTCAGAGAGCTGAATTTTGAAGAGAGATCAAAGAAGTTGTGTACAGCTCAGCTGAGCTACAGCCAGCAGCGGGTGGCATGCAGCCCTCCAGAGCTGTGCCCAGAGAGAAGGACATGGGTGGTTGTCCTCAGGATGTCCAGGGGTGGATCACCTGAGGGTGCGGGTGGTTATCCGCACTCACAGGAGTGATGAGCTGAGGCAGGCATCGGTGCTCAGCGCACGCCCCAGGGCAGCGAGCTCAGGTCGATGGGGGCATGTTCTCCCAGAAGAGCAGTGCCCAAAGGCCAGCCTCTTGAGTCTCTTCAAACCTGCTGTGACAAAGCACTGAGCGATGCATGGCAGGGCCACGCCATCGGGCAGTGCCGGGGGCTCATTTCAGCTAACAACCCTCAGCAATTTTTGCCCTATGGGGAATTTAAAGCCTTCCTGGGCTGGTGAGGGTTGTTTTGAATCTGGCACTTCTCATTCCTCAAACTCCCCTTCTGTCCCCACCTTCTCGGCCGTGCCAGCATCTCCATGGCAACCTTGTTGCTGGAGAATAGAGAAGACATCTAAATATAGCTTCCAAATCTCCATGCCTTCAGCAAAAAGTCTAAAACCAGGGGCAACGGCTTGAAGCTCTGGGCTGCTAATACCAGCCAGCGAAGAATGTCTTGCAGGTGGGATTTGGGAGTGCTGTGGTGGGATGGGGGTCACTTCCAGTTGAATGCCAGTTTCGTGTTTGCTCAGGACATCTCAAGGGGCTTTGAGATAGTTCAGCCTACCCTCTCCTGTCCAGGGCGCTCCCACTCCTGTGCCCTGTCAAGTTTTAGGGCCATTCTCTAAAGCAAACAAAAACATCTCCAGTACTTTGTTTGGCCATCGACATCCATGATGGGTTTTGACATCATAGGCTTTTGTGGTGGTGTGTTAGACTAAGCGGAAAGCAGGAAAATTCAAAGACCTTTAGTAAGGAATAAATTCTCTTCCTTCCTTCTTTCTTCACCCTCTACTTTTTCCTAAATTTTGTACTGTGTGGCCACAGTGGAGTTGTGGCTGAGCTTTTGCTCCTTTTAAATTTCCTTTCTGAGAGAAAAAGGGCACAGCATCTTCTCAGTGAAGCTGTTTCCCTGAGAACCTGCCCAAGATAGGGAGGAGAGAAACGTCCATGCCCAGGGCCCTGGCACTGCTTTGCACCTACACCAGGCTTGATACCCACCAGAACTGTTTGGTTTCATGGGCTGCCAGGTTGAATTACTACTTGTACAAGACAAGTGCTTATTGTACAGACCTCAACAAATAGCTCCACAGGCTGTCGAGACTTTGCCTGCTCTCCCCTGGCCCTGAAGCATCAAGTCTCGTAGGGCCAGCAAGAAAAAGCTGACCTGCAGCAGGCGAGGCAAGGGCCCACTTCTATCTGTACACACAGCTTCAGTACTCAGAGCTAACAGCCTGGAAGGTGATGCACAGATCAGCCTGGATTTCTTTTTTGTAAGAGGAACTTAAAGATTGTAGCTGAACCTGAAAATGTTTAATAGGAAAAAAACCAGCTTTATTAAACTGAATAAAGAAAAAAACCTGTGGTGCTGGGCTGTTATGCTTGTACAACCCACTTAAATATCTCAACTCAGCTGATCAGCAGCATGGACTCAGCTGAGAGAAAGGGGGTTTAACAAACTGTGTTTTTCCCCTCTTTGCAGAAATTCTTAAATCTTTCCTTGAAGAACTCTCTGTATTAGAGCATTTTATCATGTTTGAACAATGTGAAATACAGAATGCTTTGGAAACTTGCTTGTCTGGCAGGGCCGACTCCCTGAGCATTTTTTTTTGTGCTTCCCTACCGTGCCTTTTCCAGCTCTTCAGGGCTTCCAAGTTGAGTGGGACACGTTTGCCATTTTCTAGCTCCAGTGCTGCTTCCCGTGGCTGACACGTGGATATGCCGCATCTCTTGATTTGCCCTGAATAACAAACCACGTACTTAAGGATTTTTTGCAAGGCATGACAGTGCTTAATGGGCTCACCTGCCTGCAACTTAGCAGCACTGATTTCTCATTGCTGGTACAGTTGTTTGCACTGGTACAAAGTAGGTGTGAAACACTGTCATGTGAAGCTGACAGCATTTCATGTCTCTGTGCAGGGTTGCGTGGCAGTGGGAAGTGAGGGCTGGGCTGCTGTGGCAGGAAGCAAGCGTAAATTGAAAAGTGAAGCTGACCACAAGCACAAAGTGACCCCTCTAGTTTTGCCATCCAGGATGAAGGAAGGATAACAGTTAGGCAATTTTTTTTTAAAATTTATTTTTTTACTGGCTAACACTTTGAAGTTTTCTGATACAAGTAAAGACTTTAAAAAATATGGCTTTAGTCTTGGCTATGTCCCTTTAATTATCATGTGTCAGCTACTAAAGCATTTTCAATAGTTCTAATTGAAACATGAGCCAATTTACTAATTAGCCAAGATTACATGGGGAATACACAAAGGAAAATTGCCTTTCTGTGTCAATATTTCCTCCTTTATCCCTCATGAAGACCTGGTGCGACATGACCAAAGTGCACCACCGGCAGCCAGCCAGGCAGAGCCCCTGAGCTCCCAGCGATCTCGAGCAGAGTCCCAAGCAGTCCCGGGGAGATGGGCATGGAGGGGTATGCAGGATTTCGGACTGGGGTCCTGGTCTCTGCCTCAGGATACAGCCACTTCTTGCACAGTGTCTTCCTCAGTGGGCCTTTTCCCCTCTCCCTGTGACCTGCTGGAGCAGAGATGGATGTTTCTGGCCCTGGCCCTTGCAGGAACGGAGCGGAGTGCCCCGTGTGCTGCATGCATGGCAGCGGTAGGGGCATGCAGAAGGACTCTAGGTCACCTGGAGAGGTCCCAGCCCTTGCCTGTGTGGGGAGGGACAGCAGGGGCATAGGGAGCCCTCCTTGCTACGTGTGCTGGGAGGCAGCGCCGAAGGCTTCTTCCCCCTCCCCTCCCAAGCAAGTTATACTTTGTCAGTCTGGGTGGACTTTACAAAGGACTTTCTAGGAGTAAAGAGTTGAAATATGGGGAAAAAAACCCATCTTTACCATGAAGCTTTCAAAAACCAGTTGGGCAACCACCTACCTGCCAGGAGTGGCTTGGTGGGGCTGGTCCTGCCCAGAGACAGGGTGATAGCTGAGTGCTAGCAGTTGCTTCCAGCCCGGTTTTCTGAGGTCGTTTGGTTTCCTAGTGGCGTAAAGGAACTTTAGCAAGGAAGAGGAGGTGCCCTAGAGAAATGCAGAGTTCCCTTCAAATGAGAACCAAATCAGATGAAGCTGAATAAGTTGATACTCATGTGAATAAGTGATGCTTCCATCACCACTTCAAGCTCTCTCTGCTCTCTTCCCTCCTTATGGCTGTGTCACTGTAACATCTTCCACATTAGGAGTTCAAAGCAAGTAGGTCCCCTATCAAATCTCTGTGAGAAAAAAAGATCACAGCCAATGCATGGATATAGAAACTGAAGCACAAAAATATCAAGTGACTTGCTTGGATGGCGTCAGGCTTGCCTGGAGAAATACATAAGTATTCTATGTGTAGAATATTACACAGTGATTAGCACTGCAGAGAACACTATTTTAATGATAAGATGATACCTAGTTATCATCTGGTTATCCCATAGGCCAGCTTGAAGACAAAAGAGAAAAAATCCCATTTCTGGGGGCGCTTCTATCTGTGACACTTTACAGCCAACTGGTCTGGAAGTGAGGAGGTCCGGGCTGTTCCCCATGTGCTTGCTGCACAGAGTGGGATGGCTCTTGCACAGCTGCTCTTCCAAGGTCCTCATGAATGACACAGACAGTTCCTGGAAATTGGCCTGCAACGGCTTGTCTCCAGCTCCTGTACTAGCACCAGTTCTTCTGTAACTCATACATCAGCAGCTTGCACATCAGTGATCTGCTTGAAACCCTATCCTGACAGCTCGTCTATCCTGTTGACATCTGCTGAGGTAATTGTTACCAACATCTGCTCTGACCTTAGACGCACCTTCAATTCTGACCTGGCTGCTAGAACAAACTGTGACCATCACCGGTGGCTGCAGCTGGATGCTTCAAAACCTGTTCCTCCCTCTGTAAGCCCCATGGGAGCCAAAAATCTTCTTCCATGAGCATGAGCTTAAGCCCAATGTGCAACCTGTCTGTCTTGGTCATACTCTGGATAGGTTCCTAAATTACCATGATTTCCTGTTGAAATTAAGATCACTCATCATCTCCTTGGTGAGTTTAGTGAATCTGCTTTGGGATCTCATGATTCTCCTCCTCAAACATCTCCCACCTTTGTCTGTGCTATGCGACAGCCTAATCCTTTCCTTCAAAATGGCTCAGCTTGTCCCACCCTGGGTTACTTGATGCTCAACTCCATGTGACCACGTGCATCATATCAGGGCTTCTCTTGCTGGCTTCTTCACCTTGTCTGCCAGCACTGTCATGTTGCTCTGTTAAATATCCACCTCCCAGTGAGCTGGGCAAAGACAGCACTGTGCATAGCCTTGTTTAATCCCCTCTGGTTTGCCTCAAATGTTGACATCTTACCTAGTCAGCATTTCTGCAGTAGGACTTCTCAACGAGATCTTCTGGCAGAACAAATAGGTCCTATTGGTAGTTTCCTGTTGAAATCCCAGCCCAGTGCAGAGCTCTGGGGAAGATTCAGACTGGCACCATGTGCTTTGAAATTCATGTTGCAGGGATGTGCACCCACAGCAAATCAGGTGAGGATTTGGGTATATCAAGATGTGCCAAGGACGCTGTGGCTTGACCCAAGGTGTATGCACTAATGATTCACATTAATGAGTTACTAAAGATCTCCTGGTACTTCTCACTGTCCCAGGGATGTTTACCTTGCTGTCCTGGCTACTTTCCATCCAGGCTAACAGCATCCCACTGGGGACTGTAAATTCTGCCCTTGCACAGCCCTGCCTGTTTCAATGGTATACACTATGTGACATCTCCTGACTTACGCTGTTTTTAGAGCTGAGCCTTATTTCACATTCCAAAGCCATGCAGACACATCCTCTTAACCTCCTCAGCAATAATTCTTGCAAATGAGAGTCTCCACACAGGGAGATACTCAGTATTTTCTAGCACATTAATCAAATAACCATCCAGTTGTTGCCTTATGTGTTGGAAGCGGACGTGTTGTCAAATAAAATGATTTTATAGATTATCCTCTGTACTTCCCAGACAGGGAATTTAGCAACATCATGTGCACAAAGTCCTTTAGGAGAAGATCGATGTCTATTCATTTCATCTTCTGTTGCTTACTCAGGGAAATCTCATACTTAATGTTGCTCCCCAGAGGAGCTTTTCCATCCCTAACTTTTAAAACCAGTGATTGTTTCTAAGTGCATGTTGAAAGGGGAGCCCAGACCACCATCATCTGAGGGCTGTTGGTGGCAGCTTGCAATGACCCCAGAGAAAAAGGAGCGAGCGAGCAGCTATCCTCACTTCTGTACGGCCAGGTGATCCCCAGGAACGCTAGCTCTCGGCTTGCCCTGCTGCATCGCAGACCAAACTGAAAGCATTGCTCAGTCTGCTGGAAACATCACCAAGGCCTGAATTAAAGAGCAATTCCCACCAATGATGTACTCATGTGGGGGTTGAGATTGGACCATGCCGTGGCTTGGTGCTGGCCGTGGGGCTTTGGGGTTTGCAGAGTGGCTCCTCGCAGCTCCCAGTGGCATTTAATGAAGGCAGTTGATTGCCAGGAGAGGCTTTTGGATGACCTCTGTTGTTCTCTGCTGTCAAGCTGGCTGAGGTACGTCTTGGCCATGAGGAAGCTGTCAGAGAGAAAGGGAAAAGCTTCCCCATGCAGAGCGACCAGAGGCTGGGGAAGGAAAGCTACTCGGCTGAGCAAGGTGGGCTTCAGATCCCTCGCTTCCCATGATGGTGAGCATGCCCGTCAGGGCTGCTGCGCCGCCAGCCCCTCTTGTGCCTGCCTCTGCCTCCATTAATTTCAAGAAGCTGTCAGGATATTCTTGCAGCAAAATGTTCCCGAGCCTCCTGCTCCCTCGCGCTCTGTGCCTCTTGGTGTCCTCCTGTCACATCTCTTGCATTAACGTGATGTCTTCGCGGGGCAGTGTTAGGCTCCAGCCCTTCTCCCCATCCATCTCCTCTGCTCTCCATGCCTTCTGAGGAGGTAGCTCTCAGTGTGGCTGCAGGTGAGAGATGAGATTGTGCGGGAGCAATCTGTGTTTTGGCCTCCAGATGATTTACGACAGCTCAGGCCGCAGCTGTAGTTACGGTTGCTTTCATAGCCCTGGAGAGGAGCAAGATGCTCACAGTGGCTAGGGAAGCTGCAGAGCCTTGGAAAGGGCAAGCCCCACCAGCTGCAGCGGGCTGGGAGGGGTGGCCTGACAGGCCACCGCAACCGCCCTCCATCAGCGCTGACCTTTCCGCAGTGACCTTCACTGGAGCAGCCAGCCAGCTGAGAGAAGGGCACTTCCCCGCAAGGGAGCAAGCCCAGCCCAGCACCCCCGTCCTTGCAGGCTGCAGAGCAACCCAGGAACGGCGATGCTGCTCTTCCCTCTGCTGCAAAATCCCAGTGAAAGGTTAACTGCTCCCCGTTATCCGGCACTGGGTCTGTGAGCCCTCACCCACCTCCCGGTGTCACTGCACGGTCCCTGCAAACTTTTGCCATGCTCCTTTTCTCCTTGCACGGGGAGGTCATGCAACGCGCTGGCTCTGGAGCAAGAGCAGGCAGCGGCTGTGGTTTGGCTGGAGCCCTCCATCCCACACCACCCGACCACAGGTGGTGCCAGGGTCCCCACATCACACAGCCCACGCCTCTGGGCTCCTGCCCTGGGTCTCCAAAGCTTTTACGGTGCCGTGCACCTGCTGAGCACTCACCACCTCTCAGCAAAGCTGGGGAGGTCAGGCACCTCCTCCTCTTTTGGGATTCAGTCAGCTTGGGTGAGGGGTGCAAGGTCATGCCTGTGTCCGTGCAGGGAACCTGCAGCTTTGGTCTGTGGATGTTCTGCCCCTCACCAGTTGTTTCAGAGCCAGGTAAAAGGTCCTTTTCTCCCTATGGCTCATAGCAAAGGAAGAAACCAGGAATTTACTGGATCAGTCATCAAATTCAGACACCCTTTTTTGAAAAGCCACTTGAGTCTTGTGTGTGTGGTAGCTGTCCAGTTTGCAGCAGAGCTGAGCTGGTCTAGGATTCCAGAGGGTTTGCTTGCTCCAGTTCGGGTCCCAAGGGGACTTGCTTTGCAAAGCCAGCATTTTACTGTGCATCCTCCCTATGGATCCCCACCATGTTTTTTTCCTCTTTCTTGACTTTTTTTTTTAAACATTAGAAAAAGACTAAGGAAATCTCACCGCTGTGGGACTGCTTAGTAGGACATATAGAGCTCTCTATACTTAGCAAAATGTGCACGCAGTGAGTCATTATTCCTTGAGTCCACAGCTCTGAGTATTCATTGCACAGATGAGGGGCTCGTGTGAAATCAGGCTTTCCATACACACAGCACACGACCGGGGAGATCATCTGCCAGGCACGTGTCCTCATTAAATAAGCATTTCTCCTCTGCTCTGGTGTGCGCACACAGCACTCACAGAGATGGGAGAGCCACCTCATAAAAAAAAAGAAAGAAAGAAAGAAAGGAAAAGAAAGTTGCTGTATGAAAGCAAACTGAAATGGTGTGCATGCATAACATTCATTGCGTAAAGCCTTAGAATAGCTTTGTCACGATACCTAAGCTGGCCCCCGGGAAACAAGGTCTGTGGGTTTTTTTCCAAATTTTTGCAGACAAGCAATACTGAGTAATTTGGAGCTCCTAGAATGGAAAAAAACATAAGCAATGGTAATTATGAATAGGATTTTAAAAAGCAACCTGCATTCCAGAAGCACTGGCTGCTTTTGAAAATCCCACCTTCTGTTTTGTAGTATATGAGCAAGGAAAAGATCAGAGCTGTGAATCAGCTGTAGGTTTAACTCAGCAAATTGAAGCAGCTTTGCAAAGTAGCAGGGCCCAGACAACATCTGGTTCAAAAGCCAAATTCAGTCAAGCTCCCCAAAGAAAATGCAGCAAAATCATTGTGATGAAGTCTTAGCCGAGCACCAACATTTACACCAGAGAGATACCATTTAAAATCCTCCATCCTTCAGGCTGGATTAGCAGAGATTGAAAGGGTCTGGCGAAGGGAAAGGAGGCTCGCTGGCATTAGCACAGGATATGGGTAGAACAAGCACCAGCAAAAATAAAGCTGATTTATCTTAGAAAGAAGAATTAGAGGTGATTTTTCTTGCATATTCCTGCACTGATGGTTATAGCAGAGGTTGTCTAAACTCTTCCCCCTATCCTGTATGCCATCATTTGAAAGATGGGGTTTGGGACCAAGCCAAAAACAAGAGCCAGCACAGGGAATGGGTTTCCATAGTCAGAGTGCAGGAGCAGTTATGACTTGAGAGTCAAATTGGAGGAGGGCTGGATAATTTTGTGGTCATTAGTGGTATCAGCAGGAACGCAAGCTGCAGCGATGACAGTTAATCAACCCTCCTATTCTCCATTGTGAAATGGTGATTTTCAGGGGGGCTGCTGGCAGTAGCAGCATCCCCAGGATGCAGGGATGGACTGCTCATTCTCTGAAGCGCTGTGGGATCGAAGATACTGGGTATAATTAATGCCAAGGGCTACCAGCTGAGGCACATAGGGATTTGAAGCTTGGGGCTATTCTTCCAGAGTCTATGATTGCCAGTCCTGCTTTTCTCCTCCTTTCCATCCCCAGCCAAGACCAGTTGTGCACAAAATGCACCAGGGACTGATCTGAATGTTGAGATGGGCAGGGAGCAAGGGGAGGTCATAGCCGCAGGGCCATGTGTGGGTACAGAGCTGTGGGAAAGGGGGTCATTCATCGGCAGGACAGGCAGCTGGTCTGGTGGCTCTCAGGGGCAGTTGTTTTGGGGTAAGAGAAATGCTTTTTCAGTGCAACTGACTTTTTGTTTAAAAAATGCAGTTCCAGCTTGGAGTTGGGGCCAACTGGAAGTCTGGGAGCCCCGAGATGGCAAGCACATGGCCCTTTAGAGTGGTTGCATTTATACAAGCATGTAATTGTATGTGCTTATCGGTGCACATGCAGACAGTGTTGCACTTAAGAGGGTGTGAGATCAGCCTGGAATAAAAGCACCAATCCCGTCTGTCACGAGTGAGGGATGAGACTGCATGAAGCCTTGCAGCCACCAGGAAGCGAGGGGAGCACAGGGGTCATTTTCAGCCGGTGACAGTCAGTGCAGCCCTGGAAGGAGGCGGCAGGTTGGCAGAGCCTTCAACTCGTTTCCCTTGTTCTGTTTGCATGCGAAAGCCAAGGGACAGTGACCTCTGGATAAGGCATGTATTTGCTGTGAAAGAAACCGTGGCACAGTGAGCTCTTCTCTTCTTTTCCTACAAAATGCTCCAAGAACTTGTAAGAAATTTGCCTTAGGAGAGACGTAGGATGTGCTGCCTGGCTGCTCTAGCAGCTAGCACCTCGCACCTCCCAGAGTAGGCTGATGAAGCTGTCCCTTCGGCAGCTGATGAACCCGCATCACCTAGGGTTCCCTCTGACGTGAATTATATCAGAGCTGCAGGTTGAAGGGTGTCCCCATGGCCCATGCGGCCAGCGGGCATCTGCCCACCAGGCGGGTGTTGCCAGCAGGGAGGCAGCAGCACGGTGCCCGCAGAGTGTGTGTGCTTGTGTGTCTGCTTTTGCACATGTGTGTGTGTGTGGTGGGGAGCAGGGTGAGGGTTGCCTGCTTCTCTGCTGGCCATCAGACCTCATTGCCTGCACACTGAGCCGTGAGCCACCATGCTGGCGGCTCCTGAGCCCCTCGCTGGTTCGCCAGGGGATCCGAGCTATTTTTGTGTAACTTCACTTTGCACAGTGTGGCCTGCCATCATGCCTTTGGGTTAAACAGAAAATTGGCCAGTGTCACTTGCAGGAGTGGGGCTTTAGCCTTTCTCAAGGGCCATGTTGAGCTTGTTTAGTGGGTGAGAAAACTTTGACTCTCTAATGTCCCCATTCAACTCTTTACCTTCTTCCACTGTTGCTTCTCTGGTCCCTTCTCCCCTTTATGACACTTACTATTTTTCCATCCACAGCAAAACAGTTCACATCAAGGTAATTGATGATGAGGAGTATGAAAAAAACAAGAATTTCTTCATTGAGCTGATGAGCCCCCGCATGGTGGATATGAGTTTACAGAAAGGTGTAGTACTGGCCCTCCAGACTAACATTAACATTCTTCTTTCCTCTTCTCTTCCGTCTCCTTCCTCCTCTTCTCCTCTTCCTCTGATATCTCTCTGTCTCCAACCGCTCTGCCCTAAACACTGCTGTGCGCACACCGTGTCACATGGTACCCATGGGGGGAGCGACCCTGGGGACGGGGAGAGGCAAAGTGGCGAGGGGGGCAGAGAGAGAAGGATGGAGAGCGGTCCCGCTTGTCCGTATTTCTGTGGCGGCTTGAGAGGGACCTTCTGCCATCCCCACTGGAGGGTCCAAGAAAATTTTTTACTGTCGGCAGGAAGATGCTGGCTAGAAACACATCCAGCATCTCAGGAGATCATCGCCTGGCCCTGGTCCTATGGGGTGTCCTGGTCAGATCCATGTTAGATAAAGACAGGAATCGAGGCCTGGCAGAGAAGCAGCTCCTGTAATTTCTGAGAAGGGCTAGGCAAAGGCTGTGCAGCCCCCAGTCTGGCTGCTGCGGAGCAGCTCTTGGAGCAGAAGATGAGGGCAGGGAGGAGCTGATGCCCCACTTTGGTTTGCCTGAGGGCTCACAGCAGCTGCGTGCATTGCAGGGGTGCTGGAGGGAGCCAGGCGAGCTGGCAGCAGGGAGAAGGGGCCAGCCCCACTCCAGCACCCAGGGTATTTCCATTTGAGCCTCGGAGGCGTTTTAGTCCCATTGTGTCCCATTCGAGGTCCCAGCAAAGCTATCTGCTCCCAGGGAAAGCTGTGTCCTCACTCAGGGAACAGGTCAGGGGGAAGAGGCAGATGCTATTGAGGAAAAAAGCAATAAGATGTGCCATTTTAAAAATGGAAATTAGAAATATCAGCCTCCTTCACAGCTAATAGAGCTGCAGCCTGCCAGCAGAGACCCACCTCACCCCACCGGGGAACGTGTCTGTGAGGGCCCATCTCTCTCTCTCTTCTCCTCAGGTTCCCAGCCCAGAGTCCTTGCAGATTTGTTATTAATTGTGAGGGTAGCAGAAACAATTGATCTTCCAGCTAAAATGCAGCGGGTACCCCAGGGTTGTCCCTGGTGATTTCCAGGCAGCCAATACCCTTTCCATTACCATGTGACACTGAAAAAAATGCGCTGCAGAAGTCGCCTCCCACTAACCATCAGCAAGGTCCAACCCCCTCTCTCCTTCCCTCCTCACCCCCTCGCCAGCCCCCTCTCTCCCTAACACCCTCCCGCTCCCCAAGGAGCAGCTGCGACGGATGCCCCGTGTCCAACAGGCAGGCCGACGCGCACCGTCCCGCCGGGGAAGGGGCTGCGTGCCAGGAGCCCGCGCTGCCGCCGCTGCTGCCGCCGCCGCCTCACCTCTGGCCGGCCGACCTGCTATACACGGTTGTCTCTCTTGTTGTCCCTACAGGAAGACCGTAAGGGTTAAGATAGTAGATGAGGAGGAATACGAAAGGCAGGAGAATTTCTTCATTGCCCTTGGTGAACCGAAATGGATGGAACGAGGAATATCAGGTGTGAGATCCTTTATGAAAAAAATGAAAAAAGAAAAAAATCAGAATCAAGTCTCCAAACCCCAAATCCAGAAAATATAACCCTCTTCCTCCTCCTTCCCCTCCCTCCTTTTCCCCTCCTCCTGTAGATGGATCGACTTTTATTCTCTGCCCTCCTGTATTCTCGCTCTCACCCTGTTTCGGTGTCATCTCTGCCTTTTAGAGCCCAGCTTAATTCTGATCCTCCTTTTGTGCAATGCTTGAGCCTCGGAGGCTGTATTATTTTGATTGGGTTTCCTTGTCTTGATCTGTTTTTTCTGAGTACACCTTTGCTGTTCTCCCCTCTCCTGCTCCTTTGCCAGGACCTTGGGGAATGTGAAAGGCAGGAGAAGGGCGTAATGCATGGCTGCCCCTTTGGCTCCTCCCGTACGCTGCCCTGTCCTTCCCTCTGTTGTTGCCTGCCAGTGGCATTGCCTTGGTGCTCTTGGGTCCCTCCCTATGAGGCATGGTGAAAAGCCCATAGGAAAAGAGGGAAGGTGTGAGGTCTCTCATTTTGCTTTTATTTTTAAAAATGGTTTTCCATGTATTTCAGCTGAAAACACCCTTGATGTATCAGAAACAATCGTAGCCTGTTGTGCAGAGGGTGTGGAGCTCTGCTGAGGTCCTACTTCATCAGCAGTGAGACCCAGGATCTCCCAGCAGAGCAGGATTATAGGGGGAATAAACCCTGACTTATGGTCATGCCTTGCCTAGATGTATCTTTGTCCTTGTCCTGTACATGTTTGACCCCTTTGTCACTGACCAAGTCTTGCCATTGGCTTCACCAGCTTTGGGGTGGCCCAGGAGGGCCAAGCTTTAAACAGAAACACTTTACAAAAGGGAATTCAAATCTACCTTCTGGGTGTCTGATACGGAGTAGAGAGGGACGTGTGTGCCCACAGGCTTATTTCTTCTCCCATGTGCTGCTGCAGGTGATGGGAACACCTGGCAGTTGCCTGTGCATCGCACAGCTTTCCCTTGCTGAAACGTCTCTTGTCTCTTATCTGGCCAGCACAGCAGCTGCCCTCTGGCCAGGCCGAGCTCCCATGCACGGCTCTGCAGGACGTCTGGGATAGACACAGCTTGCATAAGCATGACAATGTCATATAGCATCCGTGGATTTGTAAAATGTAAACCCAAAGAGGATTCATAGTTTAATGCCATTAGACCATCTCCTGCAGCCCGAAAGCAATGAGGGACATCATTAGTTTTCACTGTGTGTCAAGCACAGGCCCACAGGTTTCGTCAAAGTCCAACTGCCTTTGAGTGGAAGCAGTGACCAACCTGCTATATCCCACGGGGGTATGTCCCAGCAATTAATTACCCTCCAGGGTAAAGATGTGAGCACGGTTTCTAGGTAGAAGTTGTCTGGCCTCAGCTTGTAGCCACTAGTTATTTTCCTACTTTTCTCCATCAGATGAAAGAACTACAGTGTGCCATAGCTTCCGTGTAGGTACCTGCTCACTACAGCCGTATTACGCTCAGATTTCTTCTTGAACGTTTAAGGAGATTAAGCCCTTTGAATCTGTGTCAGCAAAGTCTTCAGCCCTAGAATCACCCTGGGGTCTCCTCCCCGCATGTGCCCCTTCCCATCCACAGGGCTCCCACCTCCATCTCAGCAGGTACAGGAGGAAAATCACCTGCCTCTGGCTCTCTCCTGCTTATGCCCTCGGCAGCTTGGAGCATCAGACTGAAGTTTCTGCGCAGCTGGCTGCTCTCTGTGAGCCCTGCGTCCTTTTCTAAACCAGCGAGCTTCAGGATACAGAGTCAGGATTGGGCTGGTTTTTGTGAAGTCCTGCATTTCTTTTTCCCATATAGGCCACATTGCATCTGGCTGAATAAAAACACATATTTGAAAAAAATCCAAATAGCCCTTAAGGTGGTTCAGTTGTAAAATGTCCTCATTATTAGGACCATGATGCCAGTTTGCCATATTGTGGATGTCTCATTTACAGCAGCATCAGTTGGAGTCAGTGGGTCTGTCTGATTTGCAGCAGGCAGAGAGGAGATCAGAGCCGGACTAAATGATCTGCAGCACAGAGCCTGCAGGCCAGCCGCTTCCCTCGCCACAGGTAAGGAGGCACCTTCTTTACTTGGAGGAAGTGAAGGACCATGCCAAGGAGTTGATGCAGAGCCCTGGTTGGCCTTGTTAGAGAAAAGTCAGAGCGAGAGCACCATGGTTTTAAAACCTAAGAGGCAGGAGATTAAAATGCATTTGTAGATGTTGCTGGCACAAGGTGGCACAGTTGCTACACTAATTCCAGGGCATCTGGAAAGATCCTCAGCTCCGTAGTGCTGCACGCGGTGGCATCTCCGACGAGCGTACCTTGCGCCTGGGATGAAGAATGAGGAGCTACGCGAGGCTTTCCCATGCGGAGCATCGGGACTGATCGACAGCAGATGCTGTCGCCAGCAGCATCGCGGGGCGCAGGCATGAGCAGCCGGCTCCCAGTGGAGAGGAGGCAGCCCGGGACGCCCGTGGACTCACACATGCTTGGGGAGGTGTGCGACCTGACGTACAGCGTCGGGAAGGGATGCTCACACTGACTCCCACACACGTGTTCCTGCCACCATCACGCCGTTGCAGGGGCAGAATTTGGATGGTTTATTTATTGCACAGCACACGCATGACCGATACAGCCCCGCGGGCTGCAAGGTCAGCGCAGCCGCCTCGGTGTAAACGGGGCCCTGCAGCGCTGCGTGGATGCTGCCATTGCCCCGCACCCACAGACGAGGGGAAATCCCAAACCGCAGCCGCCTAGCTGGGACTTCACTGGTTTTGTTGCGGTGATGAATGGGCCCCCACGTGACTCACATGGCGAGGGCAAAGCACAGCTCCTGCCTCTCCTAGGAGGTTCAGGCTGGGTTGCTTTTGATGCAGAATGTCTCTCGGTTTTGGCTACCCACGTGTTTGTTTCCAGCACCGCAAAAGATGTGGTTTTCTTGACGGTGTGTCCTCATTTTGTTGTTACTCCCCACTTAGCTCTGTCACACTGAGCCGGTGCCTAGGGTGCTGTAGGAGTATTTTATGTTCTCAGATGGCTCTTCGTAGTGTCTTCAGAACATCTCTTCTGGCCCCATTGGGAGCAGGGCAGTGTTGGGCACCTCAACTGACTGGCAGTTGTGTTTGGAAGTAATCCGCAATCCAGGTTGTGCAGAGACAGCCCGTCTATCTCAGTCGTGCCTGCACTATCACAGCTTCGTGCCGAGGGCCTGCACTCACACCAGGACCTCACCTTAAGGACACAAGCTAGGTAGCAGTGATGAAATCAGTGATGAAATGTGGTGCCTTGAAGAGCAGGCAGAGTTGATGGCAGGGCTGGTGATCAGGGGAATAGATGCGTGCTTCTCAAAGCGGCCTGGGGCAGAGTTTGGATAGTTTATTTTGGATGCAGAACTTGGTCTGGAGCCCCATGCTATTAAAATCCCCTGTCCTGTCCCTGAGGGTATCCACACTGCTGCTGGCTGCGGTGGCAGCGATTTCTGATAGACATACAGTGAAAGAGGATAGCAGGCAGGAGCAAGGTTCACTACCATATGATTCATTTGCATTACTGGCTGCACTGTCCCATACATGTGCTGGTGCAAAGCAGTTGCCACCGGTCAAGGGAACGTCTGCTTGCCCTGACTGGAGCTGTGGAGTAGGGGGGAATGACCTCATCTTGGGCTGCACAATTAGGTGAGGCTGTGTGCCTCCAGGAGGGTCTCTGTGAGGGCCAGAGCTCAGCAGGAAATTCATCCTATTGCTCTTGCTGTTTGCACCTGCAAGCGCCTTACCCGGGAAAAACATCTCTACTCAGGAAGGTGCCTGTGGTCATGCAAATGCAAATTCCTGTCTTCAGGTTGCTTAGGGCTTGCGCAATGCAAAACAGCCACTGAAACAGCCTTTTGACTGGCACATTTTGCATCATCTGCAGATGCTGCTCCTCACTGTTCACCCCAAATTATATCAGTGCTGTGCTGCTTTGAGCCTTGGGGCACCCAGTTGTTAACCCTTGCCATAAGGAGAGCTGACCACCTCCTCCTGTTCTTTACTTTCCCCCTATATAAATGTTACATCTACAATACCAAACTTTGTCTTGCAGCCTCTTTATTCTTTTTCACCAATTGCTTTTTGCAGCTGGAGTTTTTCACAGCCTTTCTGATCATCCAAACAAATCACATAAAGTAGTTTTACTTTAGCAGCTCTTCTTGTTGATGTGCTCCAATAATTCAAAGAGATGAGAATAGATCTGAGATGGGTATCTTGCCAGCCCGGTCTGTGATGAAGACTGATACTGACTCAGTAGTGGCATATCAGATGCAAAGAACACTAGCAAAGATGGCGCTTGCCGCAAGCTGGTTGGATCGAAGTGAATGAATAAAAAGAAATCAAAGAGAGACTCCTATTCTTTGCTTGGCAAAGATGGTAAATGTTGTTTTCTCTATCCTCCTGGACATTTCCCAGGTTTTCTGATTTTTTGGTCTTCTCCATTTCTAAGGAATTAATCTCTGAATCCTTCTTGTCTCACCTTTCCTCCGTATGTGCAGTCACGTAAACTGAATCCCTGTCCACTGAGTGCTGCAGGGCTTTGAAACCTCCCAGCACGCTGAGCCACCTTTCTGGCCATCCTTTTTTTCAGCACCATTTAAAGTGTTCCTGCAGTGAAACGAGTCTTTTCCTTTATGACAAGATGCTGTCTGTTGGTTTGACTCTTGCTCTCATGGCAGCTCTGGCATCGTGTCAGCTCACAACTAGGATTGAGGATTTTGCTGCTGTCAGCCCAGCAGGATTTTGGAGAAATATACTTTCTTCACACATCAGCTTTCACACTTTGTCTGCAGTCCTGGATTACAGGAGAAAAACTTGCTTTGCTTTCCCTGGGTAAAGTCGGTCTTCTGCTTAAATTGTGGTTAACCTTAGTGTTGATGGAGCCCAAATGGCAAGTGAGGCTACTTTGGAAGATTTCACTTGATAGCAGATAATGGTGAAAAGAGCATTTGGAAAATTATGTTTCATGAGGGTAATTGGGAGTCTGCTCCTGAGAATTCAGCTCGTGGCACAGTGGGGGAAGATTCAACCTCAGGGCTGGTGCGTGAAGGCTGAGTCTTGAGGGTTATGCTTTGTAAGAGGGACCAACATCCTTCATGCAAAATTTTGCTTCAGAAAGCACGTCTCCCACAAGATACAGCTTCACTGGAAACAGGAGCACAGATGGCTGGCAAGCACTATTAAACAGCTTGCTGGCAGGACCTGGCTTGGGAAGATTTTGTCTGAAGTCCTCTCAGCCCCCCCAGCACAGAGTCAACTGGTGTGGACAAATCTCATAACACATCTCCTTTTAATCAAGTGTCAGCACCCCTGATGGGAAAGCTTCGTGCCCCAGAGGGAGCATGTTGCTGGGAGTCACAGAGTAAGGATTAAACTGTGAAGGAAGGATTCCTAGCTTGGATTGATCCAGCAAGTTATCTATATCAAAATATTGATGAAATGATGTGTCTTGGTACAAAGGTCCGTGCCTGGGTAAGATAAGCTGCATTGATACGTGAGCACATGTGCTGCAGTTTTCTGAAGTGTGGGCAGATGCTGAGAAACTCCTTCCATCAGCTGCTGATGGGAATAGCAAAGAAATGTTAGATTGCTGTTACCTCCTTCCCCGAAGGTTTAATAATTTGCTTCCAACTCTGTGATTAAGGTGAACGCTGCTGATTCTCCTGATGGAGAGGAGTCTCTTGGAGTCTGCAAGAGCTTTGCTATTGACTTCAATAATAACAGCATTCAGGTTAATGCTGCAAAATCTCTGCCTTGTTTAGCCTGTAAAAAAAAAAAAACATGTTTATAGCTCTTCACAGTCCATTAGGGAAAGAGTTTGCTCACCTCAGTGAGCAAATCTGGAGGCAGAGCCTGTGGACAGTTACATCTGGAAGATGGGGGATCCTTACCTCTTTGGGGAACTGAGCCCGCTATTTGCATGGTCACTGAGCTCCTTTGGGTGCGCACGGGGTGCAGGCAATGTGTTCTCCTTGCCTTTTGCTGCCTGTGACTGCCCTGTTGTGTGACTGAGGGAGTCCTCAAAATCCAGCCTCCTCTCCCTCATTTCAGCTCACTCTGTAAATCCCAGGCCTTTAGCAAGGATCCTCTTATCTACACAGTGGCTTCCTGGAGTCTTTAGGGATATTGATTAAAAAGATTTATGTTAATGAAGAATGAGTCCAGAATAAAGCATGCAGTGTGGTCAAATCTCTCTCTGAGGTAAACAGCAGAAAAAGGCATTTCACTGTTTAGAAAGAGAGACACACATTTAGCACAGGATTTACAGGATTGCCCTATTTCTGGTCTGCTCCCATCCCAAGCCCAGTTCCTCTTGGTTTAGCCTTCTGTCCTGGCTTCAGACACCTTCTTTGGCCTCAGTAGAGTTAAAGCAGGAGGGAATTCAATTCCCCACACGAACATGCATGTCACAGCAGGATTTCACCCCAAAGTACATTGAAAAGATGCAGGTGAAATCGTTTATTAGTAATTAGCTTTTTTTAGCAGCTAAATTCAGGTCTAAATTGCCCAGTTTCAGGGGTGGCAGGGGAAGCAGAGTTTATGCACACAATTTTGACTTTGCCTAGTCAAAACCAGGCCTGCAGGGCAGAGAAATCCCAGTAAAGGAGGAACTGGGATCCAGAGCTGAAGGCTTGGGTCTCCTGAGAAAGTCAGCATCACTTACCCTGTCTGCAGACATGGGTGTGTGTCTGCACTCATGCTGTGCAAGGGTTACGTGAGGGGTACTTGGGACTGCTATTTTGGATTTGACTGCGGAGCTAATTTTAGCAGCTCCCTGTAAGAATATGCATGTCAAGCCTCTGAAACTACCTGAGATGCCAACAGCAATGAGGTGGCCTGGCTTGGCCCCATGAGGAGCGTGACGTGCAGAGCAGGAGTGCAGGAGGAGGAGAGGTGTCCTGGGGAGGGATGGAGGGATGCAGCCTGGGCTGGGGGCAGTGGAGGGAGGCTCGTGGGATGGGAACAGCATGGGGGCCATCGGCGGGGCTGGTACAGGTACAGCATCCCCAGATGGACTGTCAGGAGACATTACAGGTCAGGGCTAAGGGCACATTAGCAGATGCATGTGTAGGAAGGAAGCTTTAGTCCGTGAAATCATTTTCTTGCTTGCATGCACAGCATTCACTCAGAAATATAAAGATAAAATAATCCCTTGGCTTTCTGCATGCTGTATTCTTGATGTTTCATTCATAGCTTTATAGGCTTCTTCAAATATTCATGTATCATATCATAAGTGAAAGGGAGAAAAATAGTTCTTTTGCAGGCTCAAAAGCAAATGGGGAAAAAAAATAAACTCAAATCCCAGAGCACTAGAATAACAGTTTTAAAAAACATGAGGAGCCAATGATTTTTTTTTAATAACCACAGTAGCTTAGGGGCCCAGTAATATTTCATTATATTAAACTTGAACACTGAATCGACCCATTGTACTAATGCTTGTAATTGCAAAAGGCAAATTAAATTTCCCCACATTGTCTGGAGAAGCAGAAGACCATGGAATAGTAAGGAGGCCACAGGTTAGCATGGAGCTGCAGCAGGGTGGCTCTATAAGGAGGCTCAAGTTTGGTGCTACAAGGAGCGGTGACAGACCTGCTGGAGACTTCCAGGCAGAGCTGTGTGGAGGACAGGAGGTTGTGCAGGCAGAGAAGGTTGTGTGCTTCTTGTGGCTGTATGGCACTGTACGTGCTGCAGAACGTATTTATGAATGGTTCCCCCAAAGGTTTTTCACTCTCAAAAGGAATTGACCCTGAAACACAGGGGATGCTCAGCAAGCAGCTTCTTCATTGCCCCTTCCCCTTTCACCGTGCCTCTGCCTGCCCGCACGGACAAGGGAGATCTGCCCGAGTGGCCAGGGTATTTCCAGCTGGGAAGATGGATAGGTGGATGAAGATCTTGACTGGACCAATGCCTCTTCACAGGCTGTTGGGAAAGCTGTGCCCATGGGTGCTGCCTGACGGTGCCCGAAGGTGCAGAGACGTGACTTGGGAGCCAGGGCTCAGGATTACTTTCCTTGGCTCTGCCACTGATGCGCTGTGCGACCTTTGACGAATCGCTTAGGAAATCACTTTCAAGACAGCGTGGATACAATTAGGTGCCTCTGTATAACAGTGCCTGCTTTTCAGAGGACTGAACCAGCAAGCCTGGGTAAATTAGCACTTTTGGACTCCAGCCCACTTCTGAGTTTGCAAAATGTTCCCTTTAGCCTCTCTTTGCTTGCTTCACCATCTGTCAAATGGGGCTGTTAATACTGACTCAGTCTTTGTAGAGAGTTTTAAGCTTCTGAGACTAAAAGTGCATGATAATAAGTGTTAGTAATTACAATACCGTCATTGCATGCAACCATGTCTTTGGGGACCAGTTTGCTGTTTGAAGGACAAGTAGAAGTCAAAGCTAAGG
The DNA here is from genome assembly GCA_020745775.1 of Theristicus caerulescens. NCBI lineage: Eukaryota > Metazoa > Chordata > Aves > Pelecaniformes > Threskiornithidae > Theristicus > Theristicus caerulescens. The sequence continues at coordinate 32,944,369 of CM036564.1, forward strand.
CACAGAGCTGGTGCTCAGCCCCTCTCAAAGAGGGTTTGCTATTTTTTGCTATATGGGCTCTCCTGTAGTTAGGTTGAAACTTGGATGCAGGCTGTGGCTTTCTAGGGGTAACACCTAAGAGGGATCCAGCTGAACGTTTCTTGGTGACAGCTCTGGGGAGTGGGGAAATCAAGGCAGGGGAGGGCCAGGAGGTTGCTGCCCAAGGCAGCAAGAGGGCTGGACTGTGCCTGTATGGAAAGTCAGGATAAGGTCATCCCTTGCAAGGACCTTCGCCACCTTCTCCTCCCTTCCTCCCACCTCTAAGCTCACAGGACCACGCGGTCACATTTCCTGGGAGGCAGTTGCATCCTGCCACAATGACATTGCACGTCTTGTGCCCCTGCAGCATTGTCGGGCAGACCTGCAACTGGGGACAAAGAGAACCAGGAGGACTCAAAGCAGTGATGCTTTACGTGTGCCTGTGCTCCTCTCGGCAGCCTGACCCTCTGAGAGCGGTACCTGTGGGGTGCAGGATAGGCGCAGGCGAGCCAGGACATCCCGGGGGATGACGCACAGCTGCGTTACCCCCTGCCCCATTTCACACTGGAGGCCAGCACCCGTTTTATCAACACCTCCTCCTGATGATGCTTTCCTCAGTGAGCTGCCCATCGCCCCTGGCCACCCTCTCTTCTCAGCCACCCATGGGTTTACCAGGGCCTCCCCGGTTGTGCCAAGCCCTGCCACAACCACATACTCCCGGCTGAAGCGGGGGCAGCCCCCCATGCCTTCGGGTCAGTTTGGGTCGTGTCAGGCCCTGATGGCAAGCGTAACCGTCCCCCCCTACTTTTCCTTTCCCCTCTTCGCTACTCCCCACCTGCATCCCATCCCTCTGCCTTTGCTGGGGGGGGGTTGATTTTGGGGAGCCAGCACCCCAATGCTCACCAGTGCTGACCAGCATCTTCTCCATCTCGCTGCCGTGGGGTTTGCTCCCCAGCCTGCGCCTGGCATGCGACCCCGGCGAGCTCGCACACTGCCTTGCACCACGTCCATTGCTCACTGACAGCCGTCATCTGCAAAACAGCTTTTCCCCCTCAGATATTAACTTTTTCTCTCTTTTCTTCTCTCTCCCTGTCTTTCTTGTGTTCTTCTCTCCCCACAGCCCTGCTGCTCACCCAAGGTAAGTGCTTTTTCTCCTTTCCTCTGCCTGCTCTGGCTCTGTTTTGACCCCCTTTGGTCAGCCCCTCGTGTTTGTGTTTGTTGTGTTGTAGACAACCCCAGCTCATGGTGTTTGTGTCCAGAAGGAACTAGTTAAGAGCAATGCATTAAGAACAGGACAGTGATTGATTGACATGTAAGAGCATTTCCCATATTCCAGATTTTTCCCTGCAGTTTTGGGAAATGTCCCAGCCAGGCCTGCAAAGCAGAACATGCAGCTCTGGCTGGTCTGGGACCGTGACTCGACCCTCTTGTCGGGCAGCTCTGAGGCTTGGTTTGTCCTGATGCACCAGGGAGCACAGGGCTTTTCTGCAGCGGGGGTGGCACTCCTGGGGCGTGGGGTGTTGTTGCCTGGGTGGGAGAGGGTGCAGGGCTGCGCAGGTGTCCCCTTCCCATGCAGGATCAGGCCATGCATCACCCTTCAGTGCGTGCACCTGGGTGCTCTCTGCCTCCTGTCCTGGGGGTCCCGGGGGTGCGCCCAGTGCCAGGGCAGTGCTACCAGGGCGCGATAAGCATCAGCACCATTTCCCTCTTCACCCTCAGCTTGGGCTCTGCACTCTTCATCTCCTCTTCCCGTGGCAGGATTTTACGTGTATTAATACTGAGCCCCCCCCTTCCTTGCCCAAAATCCCTGTTATGCCGGTCTTTCTTGATCCCACTGCGGAGTGATGTACGTCTCCTGTATTTTTCGTAGTCCTTCAATTCCAGATATGATTACAGTTGAATTTGCACTAAAGAAACATTTGTCAAAAGATAAGGGTGGGCACGCAGGGTGCAGAGAGGAGCTGGAGTCTGACAGATTTGCAAGCAGAGCTGAAAATGAAAGCGTTCATCACGCCTGAGCTGTGCTGCAAATCAAAGGAGCAACATCTGCCGTGCAAGCTTCAGTCTCTGCTCCTTTTTGGAGGATGCCAAATGTGCTGCGCAGGGGATGGCCTGAGCCCATCGGATACTGGGCTAATTAGGAAATTGCTAGTGGCAGGCAGAAGTCCCCAGCTCCCCAAATATCAGCTTAGGGTGTTCACGGAAAACTCCTCGGAGCGGTTTGGATGTTTTCCTTTGTTACTTCTTCAGGTCCAGGAGGACTGGAAATAAGTTGAGCACAGCCTCCTTCCCAGTAATTTCATTGCTTTAATTCAGTAGCTACCTAATTTGATCAGAACCCCAGGAACCAAATAATTTCTATTAAAATAACATAACTTTCCTCCCTCTGTTGTGATCCAGCCTGATTGCTTTTGGCAGCCGTTATTGGAGAACTTGGTCACCAGCTATAGAAATTTGCTTTACCGTTAATAAAGAAAAGCCTCCTCTCTGTCTATGAGGGAGGGGGGGGCCCTGGGGTGCCCCCCTTGCCCCCAGGGTGCCCTCTGTATTCGGCCCACACACACGCTTCAAGCCAGCGGCCGGCCGGCCGGTGAGCAGAGCCCCGCTCGCCACAGAGGCACGTGCTGGAGTGTCACTCAGTGGCAATCACGGCTAATCAGCAGGGAGAGAAGTGACGTCCTCGTTTAGTCCGTGTCATGTTAGATTTGGATTACATGGATGTGCAGGAATCTTTGTAAAAAAACTGCATTATTGAACGTTTCAGTGGAATCTGTCGGTCCCGCTCCTCGTCCCCTCCCTCCCGGAGCAGCTCACAGAGCTTTTCCCAGGCAGCGCCCCTTTCCCCAGGGCTGCCTCCCTGGGACCGCTGGGCACCCTGGCTCTCCTCCGCAGCCCTGGGGCATTCGCTCTCCCACAGCACCTCTTCGGCAGCCCCTGTGGGGCAGCAGCACAGCCCCCGCTCACTGCGGTGGCCTTATCTCTTTGCAGAAGCCATGGGGTGCCCCGATGGATGAGCCCAAGTGCAAACACCTCTCTTGTCCCAGCAGCCCTTTCCTGGGGGTAAATGGGAGATCCTGGCTCTGCCCCCTCGCCTTGCAGAGCCCTCCCTGGGAAAACAGGGCTGTGAATTTTACACAAGGCAAAGTAACGAGGCTGGGGAGAGCCTTTGGCACAGGTTCAGCTCAGCATTTGTTTCCTCCAAATGGGCTCTCTGAGCCAGACTTGGAAGGCTGTGCAAAGCTTTTGAAAGCCTTGCTTGGCCAAGTGTCCAGTGCCGGCTGTTGGGGCTGCAGAGGACCACAGGAGTGTGGGGTGGCTGTGGAGTGACTTGAGAGTCAAACCTGGGGTTTTTTTAACTTCTCTGATGCATAACCTTTTGTTTTGGCACTGGCAATGTTCTCTCCATATACTCTTTATACAGGGAAATATTTGAAACCAAAGTGCATAGCTACTCCAGTTGTCCCTGCCATTGCCAGCAGTGGATAAGCCACTCTCACGGTCTTTCCAGTCTTTGCAAAAGTCACTTAAAGCCTGAGCAGAGCTTTGCTTGCAAGTTGTTGGACTCAGGAGGTCCAGATCTTTAAAGGGATGAGGAATTATCTAAATGACAGATACTTCTCTACCCTCATTTCCACATATTCAGCCAGATCAAAGAAAATATTTCGAAATATGTTTCTTTATTTATGCATTAAAACTCCTGGGTCCACTTTGCAGTGGGAAAGGCTGGGGAGCAGAGACGCCAGTTGACTGGCCTGTTGGGGACGGTTGTGTCAACAGCAATCTCTAGGCAGAGCCAGCAGCGGAATGCTGTGCACTTCCCAGCCCTGTGCCTTAGCCTCCCTCTCATGAATGTGCAGCATTTCCCAGTTAGCATTAAGGACACTGGGGCATGTATATGGGATGTATCACGCCTCAAAAGTACCTTTCAGGGCTAAGTAAGCAGATTCTTCCCTTTTTAGAAAGCAGCCCAGGCTGCCGGTGCTTGTGCATGTGCATGTGTTTCAGTAAAGGGCATATCCATATGCTAACCTCAAAAGCCAGAGTGTCTTTTAGCCAGCAGTCTTCCCCAGTTGTGACTGATGGCTTGACAGTGCTCTGGAGAGAGGAACTCATTCATGCTCACTGTTCAGTTTGTTTAGCCAGGATTATATTTTATTGAGCCGCAACAAAAAAATCCCATTTTAATTGTTGTTTTAATTTCTTCCTAGCAGCACAGTCCCCAGAAGGGGTGACCTTCATGCAGATACATGCCTGCTCTAGAAATGGATGGAGACGAGAGAGCTTGAGGGGTGTGAAATGGCCTTCATAGCAACCTTTCACGAATACATTGCTGGTTTTAATCCAATTTATTCAGCAAGTGACAGGGAATACAAACTGGTCTGTGGCTGTGTGGTAGTCTTGCAGCATTGCCTAGGTGATGGGCAGCTGCTTCTCTAATGGTGTTACAGGGCTTTCTCATTGCCTGTTTCAGCTCAGAAGGTGTAGTGGCCAGATTACGCCATAGAAATGGGCTTAGTATCTAACATTGATTTATGATGTGTCGAGAGGGACACAGGCAATGTGCAGTTCCCATTTGGTCCCCCCGGTCTGAAGGAGGTTGAGCTAGCAAGCACTCGTGGAGTACTTACCTTTCAGGAGCAATGCATGATGTGGGAACACTGCTTGGTGCTCCCCTTTCCCCTGGAAAAAATAAGAGGAGGAGGAGGAGGGGATCTGCTTACAGTATTTTGAGCTCAAGAAACTGCCTGTCATGCATAGGTCAGAAAGCACTTCACAAATAGCTGCAGATGAGTCCCAGGTTGGCCCTGCAGGCATAAGTTGTTCTTGTGCTAGTGCGAGAGCTGAGTGAGCGTGGCAGGGCTGCAGAGCACAGCAGCGGCAGGACCATAAGTAGGAGCTGCTGGCCCCCCTTGTCTGTCTTACCTTTAAGGGTCTGAACTGACCCTGAGGCAGAATAAGTAAGAACATGGATTGGTTTAACCAAAAACCTCTCCTTGCTTCCTGCAAGTGTTGGGTCCAGTGCCTAGCGGGTATCAGCTCTGGCCATTGCTACAGCCTGGGCAAAAGTGGACTTCGTTCTCATTCCTCCCACCCAGCATTTGATCTTACCAGACCTGTTTGTCTCTCCTGCTTGTAGCATCTCCTCTCTAACCCATGGGCTCCCTGGCACGAGGAGCAGAGTACCTTGGGCAGCACCTGGCTCAGCAGCCGCAGCTTACCTAGCCTTATCAGCCTGCGCGCGCTCCTGTAGCCCAGATAGGTTGCTCGCACTCGATGGTAGCACACACCTATGTGCCAGAGCAGGCAGGGTTTAGGGGACCCTTCTCTTCCCACCTTCCCCTTCCCAGGGAGGAGGTCAAGGCAGCCCAAGAGGTCCTGGCAAGCTCCCGTTCTTGCTGGTCATAGCCAGACCTTATCAGGCTTAATTGGGGTTGACAGCAGGGAGTCCAGGGTGCAATCCACATTGAAAAGTAGGTACTGATGCTGATACAAACAGAAATCAGGCTAGTTAATAATTAAGCTGCAGCTTGGCAGCATTCACCTTGACAGACTTGCCCTTCCAAATTAAAACTCCATCTCTCCCCCCGCCCCCTGTGTTTTATTTATCACAGCCCTTGATAGTTGTCTTTGCAGGCTAATGCACCGGGGTGATGTGTGACACACCTCACCTCTCCCTGCTTCCTGGAGGAGCCCTCCAAGAGCCATCCCTACACATGGGAGCCATCCCTACACAGTCCCTCAGGAGATGGGCACCTGTGGCTACCATAGCCCGCATGGGAGCATGCCCCACGCTTGCTGCAGAGACAGTGTCCCCCTGCAGCTCTGAAGGCAGGCTGGTGCACCGTGCTGCTGGCTGAAGTGCTTCCCTGAAAGGCAGGAGCATCGGGAGTGTGCTCTGCCATTGGGATGTTGCAAGAGTTTATTCCCTCTCAGCTGTGGGATCTGTACACACGGGGCTCAACTCAGTCCTCAGCATCTCATGGGAACAGATAGACCCAGCAGGCCTGGAGCAGGTTCAGGTTGGGGTCTGGTGTTTTGCAGAGGTTGGCACTGATTCATGCTACAGGGTGCTCAAGTGTCCTAAATGGTAGGTGGGGAGAAGTGGCAGATTCATGTAGGTGCTTTGTGTTGCTCTTTGGAGGTGTTTAACTCTCCTCTTAATTATACGGCGAGTATAGGTTGGGGCAAGAGACACGTCAGCTGGGCTCTTAAGCTTGTCCTTCCTACCGCAAATGGTGCTGTTCTAACTTCAGAGGACAATCAGTGGTGTGGTATGTGGCATGTATGGATCGCTTGCAGGAGTGCATTGAGCAAGATCCAGCACAATATTGACATGTGACAAACTCTGTTTGTCTCCTACATTAGGATAGAGGCTCAGAGAAAATACAATGGCAGGTGCAATGTTTTCAGAGGCACCTTTGAAGTTTGCTAGGTTTCTGTGCTTTGCTTTCCTGTTGCACATTCACAAATGTGACTGCTTTTTAATGAGGCGTGAAGGAATTGCCTCCTTTTTTTGTTATCTGCAAGCTGCCTCTATTAACATTTCTGCGAGGTACCCATTTGGAGATGCTGCCTATGCCTTTTCTCCTGTGGTTTGCTTGCAGCTGACATTGAAAGGCTTAGCCTGGCAGTGGTGTTCAATCAGCTGCCCCCATAGGACATCCTTGATGTGCTTTCTTGGGCAACTATGTTTCTTCTCTCTGCGTCCCAGTTCACTGTATTCACCGTGGAGGAGCTGTGTGGTGACAGCAGGGCCTCCATTATTCATGTCTCGGTGGACGTGCTGTCAGCAGGCTGTAGGTCTCCATCGCTGGCCAGCTTGTCCCTTCACTGCGAGTGGCCTAACTAGGGCTCGAAGGTGCCTCTGGTGGCACGTCTTCCACTGACAAGACGCCCTCTGAAATAGCACAAAAGTCCCACAGCGCCTTCACTTTGGTGGAGTGCCCGATCCCATGCTCACTGCATCCAGCCCCCAGTTTTAGATCAATCTCTCCACTCCTCATCATGCATGTGTTGCTTGATTTACACTGAGCTGCCTGGCAAGTGATTGCCATGCTCATCAAATTAGTGGTGATCCGCAAGTGGCTTGCAGACACAACGCAGCCACCTGCCAGCAGTCGAAGGTCCTGCCTCTGGCCATGGACAGGGGGGTTCCCATGCAGCCTGCTCGACAGCCTTGGACCTGGCGCACAGTCTGAAGAGACGGAGCAGGTCTCCTGCCTCAGAGGAGGCTATCGGGTCTCACGCTGTCCTGCCTGGCACAGGTACATAAACCAGCATGAGCAAGATGCCAGGTTCTGGGATAAAGCCATGTTGGATACCGCTCCCTACGGGGAGGAGAAGGCATTCTGCACTGCATGTGCTTACAGGTACCTTCCTGCAGCTCAGCCTTGCCTAGATAGCTAATATCTGCATGAGGCTCCTTGTTGTCTTACCATGCCAAAGGCTTTTGTCAAATCAGTTGCAGTGGGGACCGAGGCTTCATTGCATCGTTTCTCCTGGAGCTGTTAAGCTGAGGAAATTCTGCCCACCCTTCCCCATTTTCAGGGCAGCTCTTCTGATTCCAGACATTTGCTTTCTGCGCTATGCAACTGCAGCCAGTGGGCGAGAGCCCAAGGGACCGAGCTGCCAGCTGCGACCGCAGCTTTTCTGATGTGGTTACTTCCCAGCGAAGGTTGTAGTGAGCCAGACTGTCCCCAAGTCCGGGCTTTGCAACCCTGCTGGGATGGCTGCTGTGCTTTTGCTCAGCTCAGTACTGTCAGCACATGTCAGCACGCACTCAGCTCATCTGCCAAGCTGGGCCTTGCAGAGCTGAGGGTGCCTCCTCCCCTGAGCTTCAGGTTGTGGAGGAGCTCAGACAGAGGCAAGCCACGTAGGTGGTATGGCAACTGATATGTAAACACCTGCATTTTCAACGATGGCTACAGCTTGTCATCTTTATACACTTCCAGGTGGAGGCAGAGACTGGACTTTCCTGATCTCTGTCTTGGAAAAAGATGTAGATTTCATCTAACTCCCTGCTTAAGTGAATATAAGTAACTTGAATCTTGTTCTTGATGATCATCAGTCCATGTCTCCAAGTGTAGCATAAGGCAGAACATTTTGTCCAAGTTCACCCCTGTTTCTGCAGTTCTCCAGCTCAGCTGCCTCCTCCCCTCTGTGCTTGCTTGGCCTTTGCCTGCAGTTGCCCCCGTACCCCTCTGGCATCCTGCATTGCCCGGCTGCGTTGCCCGCCTTCTTCTCCAGGTGCTGTGCTCCCCGTCTCAGTATTTGTAAACTTTTGGGGATTCCCAAATCCAGAGTACACTGTCTTTGAGCTAGGCAGTGATGGTTTTGATGTACGTCATTGATTTCAAATGATGGATGTAGTTGCTTCTGCTTCTGTGATGGGTTATAATAATATCACCTGCCACAGGAGTTATTATATATTTTATAAACTCTGCAGGACTTGCAAGGTTTACAGTCTTTGCAATCAATCTAGCCAGGCTGATGAAGAGAAGGCAGAGTTTATAACTAGATTTCACTGGGACTTTATAATTTCTGTGTGATTTTTGGTGCCGAGTATGAGATCTGCTGGAACGCACATGGGATTAATCACATCTGAGGCAAGGCATTACCTGGGGTGTTTGTAAACTCTCAGGAAACCTTGGGTAACATCTGACCCACTGCTCAGCCATTGTTCTGGTGCTGATGCTCTACATGTGTGATACCCCACCGGGTTCTGCAGAGCTCCAGCTCCCGCTCCCAGGCTCAGCTGGGCCCTGTGCTGCAGCTTGTATGCCCTGATTGGTCAGGCACAAGAAAGCCAGGGGAAACCCAGCTTCTTTCTTGAGATGTCAAGGCTTTCCAGAGAGCCCACCAGCACTTGGGTGTGTGGGTGGGAGAGGAGACCTGGGTCAGGGCCGGGGACAGTGCCAGGACACCCTTCCTGCTGGTTGGGATGCTCCTTCCCGTCTGGGCAACCAGAACCTCCCCGGGAACCTCGCTGGGTTTGCTGAAGCATCAGCAAGGTGACCGCAACACAGAGTCGTCTCAGCATGCTGCACCTCCCGGGCAGTCCCACGGGGCACCTTTCCTGCCCCACGGTGGCATCTGCTGACCTGGGGTCCTGGTTTAGTTTCCTCCACCAGTAACAGGAAAGCAAAACCCCACTTGGCTCCTGATTTACTTCTTCCTGTTCATTTTTACAAATGCTGGGAACACGTACGTGTGTGCGTGTGTGGTTGTGACTGTGCGTGTCTATCTGCGAGTTAGATCAAGCACTGAGTGACACAGAGTGCCGACAGTGATTTTTCTAATCAAAGGGGAATAAAAAGATCCTGTCTCTTGTTCGTTCAAGCCAGAAAACATGCCAGGGCATTAAAGCTATCTTAAAGGACACTTGTGCCAAATGGCAGAATGAATTGGTACCTCGGTCTCTCCAAAGATGTGGCTGCTGCAGGGATGATGGGAGGGTGTATGTCATCCAAGAGCACCAATGCAGGCTGAAGAAATATTTGGGTTCTTTTTTAATAAATTAAAACCATGTTGCTTATGTTCTTGGTGACTAACTGATATTCAGAAATCTTGGTCCTTTGATTCTGTGGTCCAGCACCCCACCACTGCCCCCCAAATCTGCATGAGCTTAGCAAGCTGTGAAGGGGCTGCAGAAGCCCATGCTCAGGCCCTGCAGACAAGCCTGGTGCTCCAGGGCTGCTGTCTACATCTCAGTGTTGACCTTGCTTTCACAGAGGTGGCTGAGAGGAAGCTGACGGTTGAAGAGGAGGAAGCCAAGAGGATTGCAGAGATGGGCAAACCAATACTTGGCGAGCATCCCAAACTCGAAGTCATCATTGAGGAGTCCTATGAGTTCAAGGTCAGTAGTTGTCCCAGGTGTCCTCCAGGAGGGGAAAGTTGTGTGGCACTGAAGAGCAGCCATGGAAAGCAGAACTGAGGAGGCTGGGGGGTGGCTGCCTGTGCAGGGAAAGGGCTGCTGGAAGATGAAAAGGACAATGCAATGCAACGAAGTATGGGGGAAGCCTACAAGAGGTGCCAGGGAATGTAGCTGCTGGTAGGCAGAGGTGAAGGGAGGACGACAAGGGAGCCCTACTGGAAGCAGAAGAAACCAGTGTGCAGGAGAGGGCAGGAGCAAAGCTCTCTCTGGTGAGGCAGGAGCAAGGGAAGAAAGAGCATCCTCTGGAGTAAGGGGTGGCAAAGAAGCAGGCTCTGGTGAGGTTCAGCTCACCCTGTCCAGGGAGGAGGTGGGCCCAACTCCAGCCATGGCCTCATCTGACTGGTAGGAGAGTGCTTGTGTCACCTCAACAGTTTGGGAAGCATCTGTGAGACCACAGTGCACTGCGAGATCAGCCTTGCCTGCTAGCAGACAGTTTAATTGCTGTGCATCTTTATTCCCACAACAGAGCACCGTGGACAAGCTCATTAAGAAGACAAACCTGGCTTTGGTTGTAGGAACACATTCCTGGAGGGACCAGTTCATGGAGGCCATTACCGTCAGTGCAGGTGAGGGGGACATCAGAAAACCCACACCAGCATACCCAGGGTTCATGCAGGCTGGGATGAGATCTATCTGGGCTCAGGAGACAGCATCCGCCTGGTCAGATGCTCAGCTGTTGCGTGTGTGGTGGTCATCAGCAAAGCCAGTCCAAAGAGCTCCTCTGCTTCAAATGTACTGAGCTTTTGCAGATGCATTAGCTAGGAGCCCAGGAGATCCATCTTTTGGTGCAGAACCATCCAGGACACCAGTTTTCAAAGACTTGACTTCTGCTGGCAATGCTCCTGCTGCTTCAGTGGTCTGATGAGCAGCGTACAGGCAGCAAAATCCCATCCTGGCCGGGCTGCTGGAGTGCCCAGTGCTGTCCTGTTCAGGTAGCGCCTATTGCTGGAAGATGTCCTGTCTGCCACAGCCAGTAGAGTCTCTGGGAGCAGGGAGGGTTACCACATATGGACAGGAGATGTTGCCCCACGAGGCAGCAGCTGGTGGAGGCAAAGGCCCAGAGACCTGCTAGCTGTTGCCCAGGGAGCCTGAGAGAGCTCACTGCTTCCAGAGCCAGGCAGCCATGGAGTAGACATTTTAGGCATGTCCATGCCATTAATGACACTCTGGCACCTTTCTGAACCTTTTCTTGATGGTCTGGCATCTTTCCTGAAGGGCTGTTTTCCACCCAGCCATAGTGCGGGAAGCAGGCAGGCAGCTGAGCGGGAGCTGTCACCAGTGGCCACAAGGGCTTCTGATGTGAAAGAAGAGGTGCGGGGTATGCAGTTTTCTTCTTTCTAGCAATTAAGAGAAACTGCTTCTGTGGAAACAGTACTTCCATCCTTGTAGCAAGCAGGCGTGCTTTTTGCTTCCTCCGTCTCTCTCCTTCCCGTGCCATCTGCTCTGTGCTCCCTACCTGCTTTCTCTTTTACCAATTTATTTCCATCGTCCTATATCTGCACAAAGACCAGCAGTGCTTCCAGCCACAGGGCTGACCTGACCCATCAGGCTAAGGAGGGAATCCCTCCAAGGGGCTGCAGAGCTGCTGCTGATACCCTCACGCAGATGAGAAATTTCTTGCTGGGGCGCTGCTGGTGACCAGCCTGTGCTCTGGTGCAGGAGGACCAAGAGATCACTCCATTTTCCCAATTGTATCACTTTCTGCTATTTTACCCCCCCAAAACATCACTTGCCTGTGTGACTTCATGGTGCTCCTCAACAGTGAACTCCACAGGCTGATTACATGCTATGTGACTGGCTAGGATGGGAACAGGGACAGGGATAGGGCTGCCCCTCTGTGGGTACAACGCAATGCTCTGCCACTCCCCAGCTCTGCAGGCTCTGGGGTGTCCTGGGAGGCCCCCCCTCTTGCCAAGCCTCACCCATCACTGAGGGACCTGGTGTGGCCTGAGCCCACTGTTGTGGCTGGCACCACGCCACCTTGTCCCAAGAGAGCAGCATCCCTGCAGCCCTGGGGTGGGGTGGGAGGCCAAGCACGGGCTGCAGCCCACCCCCGTAATCTTGACCTGCCCCAGCATGAGCACTGGACCTCTTCTTCCATGTTGTTTGCAGCGGGTGATGAGGACGAGGACGAGTCCGGCGAGGAGCGCCTGCCGTCCTGCTTCGACTACGTGATGCACTTCCTGACCGTCTTCTGGAAGGTGCTGTTTGCCTGCGTGCCCCCCACCGAGTACTGCAATGGCTGGGCCTGCTTCGTCGTCTCCATCCTCATCATTGGCATGCTCACAGCTGTCATTGGCGACCTTGCCTCCCACTTTGGCTGCACCATTGGCCTCAAGGACTCAGTGACCGCCGTCATCTTTGTCGCCTTCGGCACTTCTGTACCAGGTGGGGTGGCCATGGGGAGGAGACAGAGTGGGAGGAAAGTCCTCTGGCGGCTCTCCTGCCCCAGGGGAGCAGCTCAGCCATGGGGATGGGGTTCAGGCTGGAAGGGGCTCCACAGTGCCTTGTCCCCAGGCAAGGTCTGCACCCCACTTGATGGCAACATGGGGTCCCTGGACCCAGGATGGGGGGTGTGCACCAGGAGAGATCTGTGTCCCAACCTGGCCAGTGCCACACCTGAGCCTCCCTTGTCCCCCAGACATGAAGGGTTGCCCATTTCCCCTGTTGGACCCCCAGTGATTTCTCCTTCCCTCCTCCCCCAACCCCAGACACGTTCGCCAGCAAAGCTGCGGCCATCCAGGATGTGTACGCCGACGCCTCCATCAGCAACGTCACGGGCAGCAACGCCGTCAATGTCTTCCTGGGCATCGGGCTGGCGTGGTCAGTGGCAGCGATCTACTGGGCATCGCAGGGGCAGGAGTTCCAGGTGTCGGCGGGCACCCTGGCCTTCTCCGTCACCCTCTTCACCATCTTCGCCTTCATCTGCATCAGCGTCCTCCTCTACCGCCGGCGGCCCCACATCGGGGGGGAGCTAGGCGGCCCCCGGGGGTGCAAACTGGCCACAACGTTGCTCTTCATCAGTCTCTGGCTGCTGTACATCCTCTTCGCCACCCTGGAGGCCTATTGCTACATCAAGGGGTTTTAGGCGGTAGAGGGATGGTGCCGCCGGGGGGAGGGACCCCCTCCTCTATTACCTCACTGGACACCAGTCCTGTAAGCGCAGTTTCACCAGAGGAGACGGCTGTCTGTTGGGGGCCGCCGCTGCCCAGACAGTTGGACGACTGGGTGCCAAGAAGGGCAAAACCATCACAGAGCGAAAAAAAACCAACCAAACAAAACCCACCCAGAATGATACAAAAGAAAAGAAAGCAACAATGGCAAGTGTTGAAATAAAACAAAACACAATAAACCCAGCCACTGACCCCATTCAATGAGATTAAGAAGTTTCAGCCATCTCCAAAGGCCACCTCTCCCATAGGGGCTTGTCTGCTTTCCTCCCAAGCACCCCTCCGCTGTAAGGAGACATTTTCTTATTTTTACTGGTTGGGAATTGCAGAAGGCTTCAGGAATTTGATTTTTTTTTTCTCCTTTTTTTTCTTTTGTTTGCTTGTTGCTTTTTGATTTGGGGGGGGGCACGCTGCTTGTTTTTGTTTTTTTTTCTTTTTTACTACTAAACCAGAAAAATGTTAAAAATCTACTCTAAAGCTTCAAGCTGCCGTCAGTGCTGGAATTGAACGTGTATTTTTTGAAGCCACAAAAGACTGTGACACAGTCAAAGAACTTTTTCACTATTACTCGTTTCCTCCCTCGCCGCCTTCCATTTCTTTCTTTTTTAAGAACATCACAAGACTGATATATTTTTAATACAAACACAGACACACAGACACACACATTCAGTGACAAAGGCTGGAGCATGTAGCATCTCAATCACCTGCCTGGGCTAAGAAAAAAAGGAGGGGGAAAAAAAAAACCCAGACCCCAACCCTCTAATATAATATGTATCATGTATATTTTGACTATGGCATTTCTCTTTGTATAATTAACTTCGAGCTTGTGGTACTGCAGGGAGAGAAAATTATGTTAATTTACAACCGATAAAGAAATAAATGGCTACCCAGGAATGCCTGCCCTGGGGGGAGCGAGGGGGCGAGGGAAAGCGGTACTGGCTCCTTGGGAGGGTGGTGGTGGGTTTGCTGCGTGGTCCTCCTGCTCAGAGGTGGAAATGAATTTGGGAAAACCCGGATAGTTCCCAGTGCCATCCCACCCCGAGCTGTGGCATGGCTGCCCTTTCACTTCTTTGCTACCCCGGTTTTCACAGTGCCCGCATCTTGCTGGTGGTCTTCAGGCCACTGAAAGGTACAGGCTGAAAAACTGCCACCCACGACAGGACGCCTGTAGCATCTTGAGTACCTTTTAGGAACACCAGACAGACAAAAAGGCATCCTTCTCATTTAAAGTGCATTTCTTTTTAAGAAAAACAAAACAAAACAAAACAAAAACCACCACGAGAGTATGTCATGAATTACATCAATGGCTGCAAATTGAAATGTTGGGTTGGTAATAAAAATAAATAAAAACTATACATATATCTATATAAACAGTGCTATCTAGAAACATATTTTTTAATTGAGAGCCCTGGAAGAGGATGTTAAAACCTTACTCTTCGTAAAGTGTTTTCAAGGCGAAGATAATTTCTTCTCTCAAGAAACAGGTGCTGTAAAGGGAAACATTTTCTTCATAAAGTTCCCTATAATAAGCCAAATCTGGGGAGGCGGCAAGAGAGGGGCTGCGAAAAGGTACGTCTCTGCCTGCTGCAGTGCTTTCTGCTGCCCCAGGAGGCAGGGAGGAGGTGGCCGCAGGTTAGGAGAAAAGCAATGGGAACAAGATTGTCATGGACAAAAAAGAGATGTAACATTATAGCAGGTGACTAGATGAGAGTGATGATGGTCCTTAACACACAGATGAAGTATTTATTTTCATACGAAATGTTTATCAGATATCTATATCTCTATATAAATGTGTATACACATAAGGCAGAGAAGAAGGATCCTTCTCAGAGGAGCAGCAGGAGCTCTGCCGGTGGGAGCCCACCATGGGTGAAAGCCAACAAGCATCTGACCTCCTGCCTCCTCACCCTCCCTTCACCATGCCTTTGGGAAAGGGCATGAAAGAGACGGGCAAGAAACCCTGAGGGCAGGCTCCCACTGAGCTTGCCGGTCCTTCTGGCTTCTAGCCATGCCAACAGCCACCGAAGCAGCTGCTGCCGCCACCGGCCACCACCGCTGCTGCCCGCCAGCTGGGGACCCCAGAGCACACACGTGTGACACTGAGAAAAATTACAAAAGCCCCCCCAAATGCTGTCTGGGGGGGTGTTAAAGTGCAGCTCTCAAGGGGAATTGTTATCACTGCTGTTTTTAATTTGGACATATAAAGTTTGTTGAGCTCTTACTTTACCCGTGCGAGCTCCCCGACCCCTGGGTAAAGCCCGGCCTGGGGAGCTGCCGTGCCGTTCTTCTGTTGCTTGTGCTGTGTCCACCACGTGCTTTTCATCCGCTTCCTTCTCCAGCTGACCTCGGGGAGGGGGCGCGGGGGCAGGACTGGCTGCCCCGAGTGCCAACTGCATGGGGACCTTGGTGCCCTCCATGCATGAGGGCCATCTGCGCCAGGCCGACAACATCCGTGGAGTGTTTCTTGCTTTTATTTTTATTTTTTACTTCATTAAAAAATATGCAAGCTGAAAAAAAAAGCAAGTTTGGTGCCTTTGGGGATTTTTATTATTTTGCCGAGGCTTTTATGTTTTATTTTGGGTCTAGCTATCTGCTTGCTCCTGTTTTCCTTTGGGCAGGTGCCTGGACTTGGTCGCCCCAGCTCTAGCTGGTTTGCTCTCCCCTCCACCCCAGCCCTCCAGTTCGGTACTGCTGGGAGGACCCAGAGCGCTTGCCCCTGGCTGGCTGGCAGAGAGGAGATTTTGCTGGTGTTTTTGTTGTCCCTGCTCCTTCCCCTTTGTTTCTCTGTCAGCTTCCCGTGGTAGCCTGCAATAACAGCCGCTGGCCTCTCTCGGCAGCCTGTGTACTCCAGGTGGCACACGCTTACCTTAGCCTCCCTCTCCCCTCCCTCACCGCTCCTCACTGAGGCCCGTTCGCTGCTGTGGTTGAGGATAAATAACACACCCCGACATCAGGAGGGAAAAGCAGAGGTGATCAGAGGAGCTGCTTTGTCCCTGGGGCCTGCCATGGCACGGGGGCACAGTCTAAGGACCATGCATGGTGCAGGGCCAGCGGTACCTCTGGCTGCCTTCCCACCACCGCTGCCACAATGGGCACCCCAAGCACCCCACGGGTTTTGCCATCCAGGGAATGCTGCACTGCAGAGATGCCAGTCAAAAATCAGCCTTTGGGTAAAAATCAGTTTTGCAGAGAGGCATCACTCGTCTGTCCCTCTCAAGCTCATTGGGAATTGTGCCCCAGGTTCGGCCAGTACCATGCCGCCTCCTGACCCAGCATCACCACTGACTGCCTTTTTCCACTTGTATTTGGAACCCTGTCCCCAAAAATCCCTTTTACAGTGAGCCTTGTGCCAGAACCATCCCCACGTGCCTTTCTGCAGCGAAGGGGTGGCTGGTGCAGCCAGTAACCCTAGTGGGAGCCCAGGGATGCCCCTTTGCCTGCCCCCAAGCCAGGGGGAAGCACACATGCTCCGGCTCCAGGAAAGGGCCCATAGCCTTTGACTTCAGTGAAGGGGCTGGAGGTGGTGGGGGGGTTGCGACCCTTTGGCTGACTGCCACCACTGTGCAGAAGCATCCCAGTCCCCACAGGTGCTGGGGCTTAGGTCCAGGATCAAAAGGTGACGTCCCAGAGCAAGCTGGGCTGAGTGACAGGAGCGCAGAGGCATCTGGGAATCAGGTGCAGTACAGTACAGTGAGAATGAAGGGTTTGCTAGAGCTGTTGAGCAAATGTTTTGAGTCAGGGAGGAGGCCCTTGCAGCTCTCGGAATGGGCTTTGTCACCTTTTTGGCAATTACTGTGGTGTTGGTGCGATCAAGGCTCTTCTGGACAAGCACAAATTAAACACAAAAATATTCTGTGATGCACATTTCCTCTGATTCCACGGCTGGGGCTGCTGGACTGGTTTGTAAGCCACTTGTCTCTGGTACGGGAGGACCCCACCACCGCCCTCCATCCCAAAGCAGCAACACAACCTCACCTCACAGCACCATCTGCAAGGAGAAGCCCCCATCAGCTGTGTGTGCCACCTCGGGCTTCTGGCCCACTGCCATGGTGGGATGATGCCTACCTGCATGTCTCCACCAGCATAGCACTTCGCTTTGGGAAAGCATTTTGGAGGACACCTGGTACTGTAGTACCTGGACAATGTTGAGATAAAAGGTTGGTAACAAGACCTTTGAGGAATAACCATCATCCAGTGCTTGATAGCACAATAGGATAGATGTAAATAGTAACAGAGTGGTATCCAGGAGATCTGGTCATGCTTGAACATGCCACCATTCAAAGCCAGGAAATTTCGACCCATCCTCAGTCGCACTTTGGTGTTAGCTGGCGGCAGGTTGTTCCTCATATCATTCACCTGGAATTGCTTTTTTTTGCAGGGAAAAAAACCAGACAAAAGCTTTTTTGGGTTAATTCTGCCAGGGAGTGGTCGTAGCCCTGACCTTGGTGCAGGAGCCAGCCCGCACGAATGGGAGCAGCAGTTGCTGAGCCCTGGCCAGCCCTGGCCACAAGCTGAAAAGCGCTTGTCACCAGGAATAACCTTTGGGGTATTATATGGAAAAAAAGTGTTTTTAATGACCGTTGCCATCTGTGTGTGTGCGCCAGCGGCAGCCAGCTTGTTAATAACAGAGCTATGTCTGCCAGTGTTGCCTAGCGCCCAGCAGAGAAGACAGGGCTCCCAACTTGCCCCCACAGGGGGAAGGGATTAAGGACCTCCCAGTATTTAAATAAGCTATTTAAAATATCTAGATACTTAACACCATGAGTAGGTTTACCCGCCCCACATACATACACATCTGCCTTCCCTTCGTCCAGGGGGGTTGGCAGCATGTGGTGGTGGAGAGAGACCAGCTCCCCAGGCCCATGGGGCAACCCAGCAGGTGGCCAGGGGGTTACTCAAGCTTGCCCCTGTTGCCAGCAGCAGAAACCCTTGGCCCCTCTCCATGTCAAACTGGGAAACCCGGCCCTTCCCCACACTTTGCCTCAGGTGGTAATTTGAGCTTAGACATGAAGCCTGCAGGCATGATGTGAGGTTGATGAGCTCATCAGATGTTCCTGCTGCACCTAAATGTGAGCACTCACCAGTGTCTGAGACAGTACCGCTGCTATTGCCACGTATGTGGCAAGCTGACTGGGAGCCGCAGCTAAGTGCTGGGTCCTGCACTTGGGTCACAACAACCCCATGCAACACTACAGGCTTGGGGAGGAGTGGCTGGAGAGCTGCCTGGGGGTGTTGGTTGACAGCCGCCTGAACATGAGCCAGCAGGGTGCTCAGGTGGCCAAGAGGGCCAATGGCATCCTGGCTTGAATCAGGAATAGTGTGGCCAGCAGGACCAGGGAGGTGATAGTGCCCGTCTACTCAGCACTGGTGAGGCCGCACCTTGAGTACTGTGTTCAGTTTTGGGGCCCTCACTACAAGAAGGACATCGAGGTGCTGGAGCGTGTCCAAAGAAGGGCAACGATGCTGGTGAAGGGTCTAGAGCACAAGTCATTATGAGGAGCGGCTGAGGGAGCTGGGGTTGTTTAGCCTGGAGAAGAGGAGGCTGAGGGGAGACCTTATTGCTCTCTACAACTACCTGAAAGGAGGTTGTAGCGAGGTGGGTTTTGGTCTCTTCTCCCTACTAACAAGCGATAGGATGAGAGGAAACAGCCTCAAGCTGCGCCAGGGCAAGTTTAGGTTGGATGTTAGGATAAACTTCTTCACTGACAGGGTAGTCAGGCACTAGAACAGGCTGCCCAGGGAAGTGGTTGAGTCTCCATCTCTGGAGGTATTTAAAAGACGGCTAGATGTGGTGCTTGAGGACATGGTTTAGTGGTGGACTTGGCAGTGCTAGGTTAATGGTTGGACTCGATGGTCTTAAGGGTCTTTTCCAACCTTAACGATTCTATGATTCTAAAGGAACAATCGTGACCTACCTACTACTCATTGCTGGGCATGCACTCAGAAATCGGCCCAGTTTGAAGAACGCAATAAAAAGTAACACAGATCTCGGAAGTACTTTGAAACTGGTACAAAATCTAGGTGAATTAAAGAAATAAACCATCCAAGTGAGATTTTTTTTTGGGGGGGGGTAAGATGTGAGGTTATAAATACCTTCCCAGGAAGACGTCTCTGTTATCTCAGAAAATAAGCTTGCATTGCAGAAATACTGGTCCCATTTTGTGAGAATTATTTGCATACAACTTGGGTGCATGGAAAAGATGTAGGGAAAAAAAAAACTCAACACAAAAGCTTCAACAGTGCTCTCAGAAGGTCCTCTGGGCACCTCCTTGGCACTAAGGCATACTGTACAGAGTGCCTCCATGCCTCTATCAACACCATGGTTGTCCAATAAGCTCTTAAAAAAGCTATCAAAAGAGGGTCGATTGCCTCCTCTTCTTCAGTAGCATCTTGGGCAGAAAAATAACAGCAAACCCAAAATGTGGGGGTTTTTTGGCCCTGCTATTTTTTTTTCCTTCTTGTTTTATTCACAAAGGCATGGAAAACAACTGATTCCTATCCTTCTCGTAAGAGCATTTTGTATGTGGTAAAGCCCTTCAGGTTCTCCACCTTCTCCTCTTCCAGCTTTTGAGCAGCCATTTCTGCTGGATTGCTGCCTGCTGGTTCTCGCTTTGTGTTTGTGCATTCACGCCGGCTGCCTCACGGCAGATCATTGCATGCTTCTCTGCTGAAACTCATCCTGTTGACTTGGACTATTTCTGCAATTTATCAAGCATTCTGCTCCTACCCTTCATAGGTACTCACAGCCCCTCCCGGTTGGATATCACCAGGGAAATTTATAGTAAAGCAATTTCCTAAAGCTGCTGATGAAAATCCTCAACAGACCAGGACCCTGAACAGACACTGGAAAGATTTCCCCAGAAAGCTTTCTGACTTTGACACTGAGCTCAATGTATTGTGAGTCTAAATAGGTTGTGTTTCCTCAGCTCGCTTACGAGAATGTCTTCTGGGACAGTGCCAGAAGCCTTACCGAAGTCAAGACATATCTCATCTAGTGCTGACCCCGCTAGCCATGAGGCCAGTTATCCTGTCAAAGAATGGAATCAAATTAGTTTGATACAATTTGTCCTCAGCAAAACATCAACAAATCCATTCCAGCCATTTTGTTTTTTACAAATTTATACATCTATCTAGGGGATTAGAGAATAACTGGTCAGTAGCTCGCTTAAGTTTTCACAGAGAGATATTAGGACATCAGCTCTATAATTCCCTATGTTTTTCTTCATCTCTAGTTAGGTGATGGTGCCATGTCATCCTTAAGTCCCCTGGAATCTCACACATAGCCTACAATGCTCCAACACCAAGCCCACGTTTCGTATTTTTCCTTTTTATGCTTCAGGATGTTGAAGAGCTCTTGATCCCCTTTATCGGTCTCTACTTCATTTCCCTTGCAGCAGGATAGCTTCTTATTGGGACTTTGACCCCAGCTCTTTTATCAGTTCTCAGATCTGTTTTATCCTTTAGGGCACCTCTTCACAGAGCTTGCCCACCAGTTTTCTGAATTCATTGATATTTGATATTTTATTTTTTGGAGTCTAAAAGTACTTTAGATTAACTCATTTTACAAAGGTCTGGTATTCAACTGCATTTCAAGGAGAAAAAGCTTGCAGCAAACATCTGAACATTTGAAACAATCATAACAGCTCGAGAGATGCAAAAATTCACATTCACGTTGGGCTGCAGAAGAACATACTTCAGCCACCTTCATATAGCTTTGCCTGTTACAACCTGCCAGCTCATAGTGAGAACATCCAAGTCACTTCAGAAATAGCTCCATCTCTTCAGCCAAATGCTGCGTCATCTCTTTTCTGACATGGTGAAGTCAGCAGGGATTACTTGAGTGGTCCCAGCCAAAATCACGACTGAGGGAGACAGCAATGGTACTTTGTGCTATGCAAAGCCAGAGCCGTCCTGTATAATGGACATTCAAACTCTGCAGTTTTTATTGCTTGAAGCACAGCACTGAGGTGCTACAGAAGAACACCAAACTGAGGACGAAGGTCATACACAGTTCTGAGTCCTTCGTTCACGTACCAAAAAGCAATGAATTAAGGATCTCTTTTGTGCTGGGGCTGAATTTGTTTATTTTAGAAAGGTGAGCTGAATTCATCTGCACTCCAGACTCCCAGATCTTGCACTGAGGAGCTACTCTGAGCTCCAAACTAGGGCAACCTAGGTGTGAATTGCATGCAGGAGAGCTGGGCCTGCGATTCCTGCTGGCACCAGAGGGGAGGCAACCTCAGCCTTGGAGAGCCACAAACTTCTGCCTCCTGCAACACCCAACATGCCCCCTCTGCCTGCAGCGCAGTGCAGGCCTAGCTCAGGCAGCGAGCAGAGAGCCGGCCACCACCAGGGCCTGGTCCTCAAGGGGATGCCGCCTGGCTCAATACGCAGCGAGGCCACGGCTCCTCTGCCTGGGCTGAGAGCCAGAAGACCCTCAGTCCAGTCCCAACGTGCTGAAAGAACGTAACGTGGAATAAATGTTCATTCGTGCTTCTGCGGGAGGTGGGGATATAGGTTTATGCTGCAACACGTAGCACAGAGCTGGTGTTGTTTTCAGAACGAAAGCTAGACACCTCATGGCGTGCCCAGGCAAGGCACCGTGGGAAAACAAAAACAGCCATTGAAATCAGTAAGCAGGCCCTTGGATACAGAACGGCAGACAGCATCATTGCTTCCCAAAGCAGCCAGCCTCAGGTTCTCTGGCAAACACTCCACAGAAAATACTTGCTGCTATACTCCTAGTTCCTGAGGTGGGTTTTTTAAAACCCACTTTGTTTTCAAGGTGTTTTCCAAACTAAGGAGCACCACTTCGGCAGATCCCGCTGTCCAATTTACTGTTGGCTTTTGGAGGGTTGCCAAGTTATTTTGCCTGAAATGGCTTGCAAGGGCTGGCTGCTGGGAAGTCAGAACGTCGGCATTCTGCGTGTGGATTTTGTTAGTTATGTCAAAGATAAGGGGGAAAGAGGCGGGGGAGGAGGAAAAGTTTTCTGGCAATATCACTGTTGGAAGCAGAGGCAGAGGCAAGCTCTTTGTAGTTCTTTTGATTTGCTTACAGAATGACTGCACCACCAGGGAAGGGTGAAGGCCTCTCGGAGTACCTTATGGTGACCCCAGAATCAGGAAGCATGGCCAAAGAATTGCTTTTTTTTAAAAAATATTCTTTTCCTATTTTTAATTAAGTCTTGCAGAACTCCAGGGATTACAAGTACTGCTTCTCCCTTAGCCCAGAACTTGTTACCTTGGTAATACAAGGAAATTTTGCCATTTTATTCTTGACAAATCCACATTGGCTGTCACTCATCCCTGTATTTTCTCCTTTCATCATTGAACTTGCATCTAAAGACAACAATCTTAGCAGACCCCCTCTCTGCCCATCTACAAACAAGCCAGCCTGTGACTACTATTGAAGCAGAAACCTCCCTTTGGGTCTGCAATTGCCTCCCCTTCGATGTGCAATAAATGAGTTGGCTCCTTATTAATTGCAAGAGATTTACATGTGATCAAGTCAAATGACATAGACAGTGATGAGAAAACTGGTCATATCTGCTTGATGGGAACGTGTGGCCTCTTCTGTGATGGACCTGGTACTGTAGCCTCTGATGAATCGCACCTCCCTGTAGCCTAGGAAATAGCATGTTTTACAATGGCAGCAGCTTCCCAGCATAGCTTGCTACTTGTCACCTCTGAGGATTAAAAGGTTTTGGACAACGCCTAGAAGATAGTATTTCAGGCTCCCATGTAGTGAGGCCTGACCCACAAAAGTAAAGTATGAAGGCTCCCAAGGTGAGTGGGGATGAGGAGATGTGAGGTGCAGTGCCTGTCTTCTGTCCCTGATTTAGGGAGACTGTGCTACGAGATCCCACTCAGCTGTGGGTCCCACCTTCTGGGGTCACCCCTACTCTCCTGTTGAAGCTTCACAACCGTTCGAAGCAGCCTGGGCAGATCCAAGCAGCTGTCATGAGACTGCAGAGAAGCACTTTGGGGCACGTTTCAATTCAACCTGGAGGCTTACACACAGGAGAGAAACATCCAAGGACCTCAGATCCCAACCAGACTGATACATGACTTGGGGAGCAGGGAAGTCCCCTTCCCTCTCCTATGGCACTGCGTAGGTAACAGAACAACAGTATGTGAAAGAGTTCTGGAAATAAACATTCAACAAGAAACCACCACAAGACACTGGAGCAAACATTATCTATTTTATTACAAAACCAAAATCAAACAGATGCCTTTCGGTCTAACAAACAACGCCATAGGCAGAAATGTGCCGGGGCAGGGTAAGTTCAATATAAACTCAGGCCATGGAAAGTGGTGCCTTCACACAGATGAATCCCACCGTAATGCAGTTCCCTCCAACACACTATGCCCTTGGAGGATCAGCAAAAAAGGAAAGATTTTTGCTTCTGGCAGGAAGAGCAGATGACTTGCACTGTGGAGTCCTGGTTCTCTTCTCTGTCCCAGCTGTTTTCAGCTGTCATTCAAAGTAGAGCTGGAGAGGCCCAGGAGGACTTGAAGGATGAGGAGAGACAGGCCCAGGGTCTGCTTCCAGGCACAACGCTGACACTCCCCATGCCCCAGCTTCAGTAGGATGCTACTGATGCAAGGCAGAGCAGAAGAATGCTTACCACCACCAGATAAGGACGTGTTTGGCCTGGCAGCCAGGTGGACTGGCCAGTTATCTGGCAATAAAAGTGACAAGGGAAGGGGGGAGCTGAGGCACTGCTCTTTTCTGATGAGTACAGACTGTTTGGACAACTCATAGGATGGGTTGTATGAATCAGGACCGGTACTGTCTGCATGATTTTCCAACACACAAACCCAGAACAAGTAACCCAGCCTTTACCTGGACATTACACAATCGTGCTGATTGGGTCTTGCATGCCAATGTACAAGTGTTGCCAGAAGCTGCTCAGAGGCCCGTGCAAACCCAGCAAGTCAGGATGCGGGGACTTGGACTTGTCTCGTGAAAGTAAAGGGGAAAGCAATGTAATGTTTGGACCCCAGTCCATCCACAAAGTCAGTTCCAGCATAGCAACGTGAACACCCACCAATACCAAAGCTAACATCAACAGCCACCCCTTGTGTGGCTTTCTTGAAGAACTGATCCAATTTTAATTGCAAACCACATGTGAATGCAGGCCTTTTGGAGGGGAAGGACACAAGAATGAGCAAAAGAAGGTCTGCAGAAGGATTTATGTGACAAGCAGGAGTGTTGGCTGGCTGGTTTATTGACATTTCCAGAAGAAAAGATGCAGTGACTTTTAGCAGCTCTGCACTCCCCCTGCAATCTTGTGGGGCATTGCCCAGCCCCAGTAGCTAGCTGACAGAACTCCTATAGGCATCCAAGTGGCTGCTTTTGCTGGATGCAACTATACATCAAAAAAACCCAAACCAAATCACCAAACACCAACCCAGCAGCCAGAGCTTTTAATTCCTAAAACTAGCATATTAAAAAAGCAGAAGGTTTTTTTATACAGTTGGATTCATTCTTTACTCCTACAATAGGATTAATGAGTGACAGGGACATTTCTAACTATACACTAAAGCAAATCATTTCAACACATGAAAGATGTGCCCTGGGCATTTAAAAAGGAAAGATGCAATCAAGAAGATGGGAGCTTGCAGGCCAAAAAAGCACATACATTGTATGTGAGAAACCATGAAGATCCAGCAGCAGGATCTGCTCTTGCTAGAGATGACTTCTTTATATTGTGGTGGTCTGATGTATACTTCAGAGATTACCAGAGGTGTTTTCAACCATGCCAAATGCTTTACTTAGCTCTAATCTGCTTCCCAGAGGAAGAGTTATTACTACTCTTGAACAGTTATTTACAGAAAGATTTTTTTGTTTGTTTGGTTGGTTTTTTTTTAAGCTTTCCATTTTGTCAACAAGGTACTAACTTACTACATCAGGACACTCGTGCTGTAATGTGTTTATCTCATGCCATCGTCATGACGACATGCCACAGAGTGAAGATGCTGTGTTGCAACATCTTTTACCAAAGCAACAAAGCCTCAAGGGAGAAGCCCAGTCTCTACAGTAACGCTATGGTGTTACAAGCAATCGTTGGTGTGATCTCAGATTAGCAGGGCATGTTATCATCTCTGACTACAGGCTCTTGGTCCAGAGACGAGTGGCACAAGGATCACCAGGTCTGAAGTGGGAGGCTGCTCAGAACATTTCCTATGAACAAGCAGGTGCTGCTAGTGGTTGGAAATGCACAAAGCAAAACACTGTGTGTCCCAACACACTCTGCCCAAACCTAGGATTGCTGATATGGGTGTCCTACTGCTGACTTTACAATTATGTCTGAGATTAAGTAAGAAACAACTGTGGAAAAACTGCTGGTAGTTGAAACAGCCCCTGTGGCCTCCAAGAGACCAGGCTCCTCAGTCCAAGTCTTCACTGTTATTGTAACGTGACACTGGAGTCTGATAGCACAGGAGGTACTGATAACAGCGAACCGGGCCAAGCGGGTACTCGAAGCTAGGCACCACTGTGCAGGAGAGGAGTTTGAGATTCACACCAACCAAAGACAGGAACAGTCATTACAAACAGACCTTCACCAGTGAGCATGGCCCAAGCTGTAGTGTTGAAACATGAGTAAACCAGACTCTTGGGACCAGCAGTATGATTGTGTCTTTCTCCACTGACAAATATGTTCTTTGCTCTTCAGCAAAGCAACAGGCAGGCTGATGCTGCTTTTAGCAGGCTTCTCGGTATTTTTATTGTTGTACAACATATAGATGAACACTTTGTCAGAGAGGAGGATGTGAGACTTCACTCTGCTGACTCTACTAGGCCTATGACTCCCACATCCTTCCTACAGCGTTAGATTCCCCAGGCACGGCACATCTTTGCTAAGCACGTCTTCTGAGCCTGGATAGTAATGCATCTGCAATTGATTTCTGCCCAACTTGCAACAGATGCAGAAATTACTTTTGTGTGTCCTTAATACAACCCTTTTCTATCCCCGCTTTAAGCAGCTTTGCAGTACACAGGTGAAATCTGTGCTCTCTCAAAAGCCCAATTGCCTGTGAGTTGCACAGGGCTTTACAGTAAAAAAAGAAGGGGTTCAACTGCTCCCAAGAAGCATTTGGTATCTGGGGCACTGGTGCACATCTGCAAGCACAGGTCATGCTGATATACTTGCTCCTTTTTGCATGGGGGTGTTAAGGTTTGCAACTGAATGGTGGTTTGGTGGCAGAAATGAATGCATTACTGTAATCAATTAAATGTAAAGTGTCCCTCTAACCCTAACAGCCTTCAAAAGCAAAGGGAGGAACAGAACAGTGACTCCAACCCCTGTACAAGACAACTGTACAATTTACATATATATTTATATACAGTATATAAAATTCTCTTTCTTTGAGTCCCAGTGAACTCAATTTTATGTCATCAGTAGCTGTTCCAATTTTAAAAAGTCATGATCCTGCTTCCCCCCACTCTCCAAAGTGTTAGATAATGGCATTGAAAAGCAATTAAAAACAAACCCAAACCCAAACCAATTATTAAAAAGTGCAAACGTTCTGGGTGCCACTTCTGCTACGCTGGATGTTGCTGATGCTGCATGCTTGCTCACAAACAGCAAGGTGTCTGTCCGTCTGTTGCTGGATCTTTCTTTCCTTTGGGTTAGCTCCTGCCTTCCCTTCCTGTCTTCTGCTGCTACACCAGGCGACCTACTGAAAGGGTGGGGTGGGAAAGGAGGAAAAAAAAACCCAACAAAACAGTAGCAGAGAAAGTGAGGGAAAAAGGCAAATTAAAACCAAAAGGGCACCTGACTGATACAGTACAGCCTCTGCTGCAGCCACGGCCCCAGAAGGCTGAGATCCCAGAGTAAGCTGTGAGGCTGAGAACAATCGGGGCTAATGAGACAGCCTTGCTGAAAAAAGCACTGAATGAGTCACACAGAGCCCTAGGGACTGACGTATTTTTAAACATAAACCACTACTTTCCTCTCCCTCCCCCTCCTTGGAAATGGGCATGCAGTCTGGGCAAACAACTGGTCCGACATCTCTCCCTCTGCTTCTCCGCCTGCCACGGCCGATGCAGAAGCCCGCTGCTGCCCGGCTGCCCTGCCGCCATCTTCCCCGTGAGCCGCAGCCAGCTGCCTCCTCCCCTAGCAGGCAAGCAGGCC
Source organism: Theristicus caerulescens (assembly GCA_020745775.1). NCBI lineage: Eukaryota > Metazoa > Chordata > Aves > Pelecaniformes > Threskiornithidae > Theristicus > Theristicus caerulescens. The sequence goes on from CM036564.1 coordinate 32,971,632, forward strand.
TCGAAGGCGGCAGGCGTGCAGGGCGAGGGCAAGCCACCCCTCCCCACCTCTGCAACAGCACAATGCAGCAGTCTCCCTGCTCAGTGGTTCTTAGCGACCTGCCTGCACCAGGCACTCTGAAACCTATCGAGCTACTGAATCTGTGGCGGAGATACAGCCTACTTGGAGCTGGGGGTCCCAGGACCCTGCTGGGCTATTAGTGTTCCAGAGGATGATGCAAGGGTGCTGCTTAGTGAGCCAGATGGGTGCGCACACCCCTGCGCTGGTTTTTTCAGAAACCTTTTGTTAAGCCCCTCATCAAAGGTTCTTAAAGAATCAAGGCTCTTACAGGATCAGAGCAAGAGCTCTGTGGATTAATTACAGGTGAAAACACGGTGAAGAGAAGGCCGAAGTATGGATTTGGTTTTCAGAAAGGAGAAAGGTTACCAGACAGGCCTCGCTGGGATCAGTGCTAATCGACATGTCCTGCCACAGGGGGCGAATACTGTCAAATGAAAAATTATTCCAGATAGTCATATTTGAAATTGACTGCGCAGCTCTGCAAAAGGCACTCACGGCGCTCAATGACCAGCTCATAAAAACAGCGGATTGACTTCAATGTCTATACATGCAACGCAGTGCGTGAGGGGGGAGCAGGGATGACCTGTCCTACACTAAACACTCTGAGTGACTAGGAAAGAGGTTGAAGCCACAGTAAGTACACAATTTTTTGAATGCCTCCACTCAGCTTTTAGCAGCAGACAAAAATCAAATACATGCTCAGAACTGAGGACACACCAGGAAACATCACTACATCAATGTATAAGGCTTAGCTAATCTTTATCTTCAGTTCTCTGTTCAGCCCATCTCATCAGGACCAGAGAAGGTACCCAGAAAGGTAAGGAGGACAGCAAGAGGTATGGGAAGACTTCTGCCCTTAAGCAAATACATAGCCTAGGTCTTTTCAATATGGAAAGGAGTCTAACCAGACATATGTTGGAGGGCTATAGAACAACAAGTGTCAGGAGAAAGACAGGCAGGGGAGAACTGCTCACTGTTTCTCACAATCCAAAATGAGAAGCACCCAATGAAACCATGAGGCAGCAGGTCTAAAAGCAAATAAAATAGAAGTTTTTCTTCATGCCTGATGAAAGGGTGCGATTCACTGCCACAAAATACAGAGAGCAGACCTTCACTGGGACAGAGAAGAGTCTTCAAGGGAACTTGTCCATGGAGTAATGTAATGTAAACACAACAAATCACCTAAATCATTGCTTGCTAGAAGCAGGGAGAATAGAGTAGGAGAGTATCCATAGCTGCTGTATCCTATTCTAATTCTTTAGCAATGTACTGTCTCCCCCAGCTGAAGACACAGTGCTGGATGTTGAGATGATGCAGCTGAGCTGCACGTTATTGTATTCGCACCTCTTATGAACAGCTTTGGTTTCCAGCTCTTTCTATATTGATATTTGTGAACATAGGAGAGCAGGGGAGAATGAATTTTGGGAGACATGGTTATCACAGAAAAGAAGGAAACATTTTGACAAGATACTCACTGAAAGGGTTAAGGCCTTGTCTTTTTCCACTGGGGAAACTGCTCAGGCTACCTGTAAAATCCAAGAACCATATTAAAGGCAATAAATGCTGTGGCATGATACAGGAGCCTCCCCACTGTCTGCTGCCGGAGGGCAGGTTCAAAGGAGCTCCTCTGAGCGTGCACACAGCAAGTCCTGCCAGTACTCCTTGAGATTCACATGCAAGAGTCAAACTAATGTGCTTGAGATTAGAGATGTTAAATAGCTGGTGTTGTAGTATCTGAACGTCATGAAATCCAGAGGGCAAGAGGCAACAATTAAGAGGTTAAACTAAACTGTGGAAGGAGGAAGAAGAAAGGAAGGATGCAAGTATTGCCGTGAAGTTTCCCAAAACAGTTTTTGCTAAGAGCAAGCAAAATAACGTCAGGTAGACAGAGGGCAGCCAGAACGGTGAAGGTATAAGCAATACAGACAGCCTAAGTTTACTAAATCCTTAGCTTGGACCAAACAATCCAACAGGAGCCTAAAATCAAAGACCTCATAGCTGGCAGAAGGGCAGGGACAGACTGCAGAGCTGTGACTGCGTCCTGAGATACAAGCACACGCACCCCACACCAGATGGAGCTCACGACAAGGGCTCTCACCTCAACAATAAACCTGTTCCTACCATGCACTGGGTACAGACAGCTCAGGGATTACAGGAGCTCTCAAAAGCATGTTAGGTTTCCTGCTAGCTGCTTGGTCTGATTTCAGATGAGGGATTAGCTGGAAACGGGAACTCCTGCTCCCAGCCAGAAGCAGTAAGCCTGCTGCCACCCTCCGCTCTGGCCCAGCCCAAGACTTCTCTTTGATTTGCTTGTGCATCTGACCTGATCGCACAGCTTGCTTTGCACATTAAGTACTTTGCATGCTCACAGCTGAAGCAAACTTAGCTCTGTGCAAGAGCAAGACAAGCAGAAGCTAGGAGCGCGGGGGTGAGCCTGGGGAAGCCCCGGGGGCGGGAGGCTGGGCTGCAGGGCAGGAGCAGAACTGCTGGGGAGGAAGAGAGAGCGGGAAAGAAAGGTGGTGGTGGCTGAGTGTGAAATGGGTTGCAAAGCATAACCTGTTGGCTTTAGAGATCGCTAATAAGAGAAACTGCATAAACACAGTAAGTTCTTCCAAGGCCCCCGAACACTGGCCTCATATCAGCCATCTGCCCCGGCGAGATCAGAGGAACCGTTGTTGTTCACCTATTTCTGCGCCCGTGTATAAAAAGCAGAGCTCTCTTGCTAAGAGACAGATTCCTCCAGAGCTAATTAGGACTCTCCCGGGGGCCTGGCAATAAAAGCCCAGGGCCTTTACGAGCCGCGGTATCCTCCGGCCGGCTGGAGCCGCGGAGGCCGGGCCGCTCCGGGGCCGGGCCCCTGGAGGGCGCTGCTGGGCCGCGCACGGCCCGGCCCGGCCCGGCCGCCGGCCTGGGTAAGGCAGAAGGCATCCGAAAAACCCCACCTTTTGCACCCAGTGCGGCTAAACCCACTGTGCGTTGCTGTGAACGAGGCCTGTTTGCGTGCGGGAAGAGGCGAGGAGCTCGGGTGAGTTGATAGAAAAGGCAGGGAGCGCCCCTGAAGAGGGAGGGATGCTCCGGGCCCGCAGGGCACACCGTTCCAGCGGCCCGGCAGGGCTCTGCGCTTTCCGCAGGTCTGGCCCCACACATCCGTGCTGGGAAACTGCCCTGAGGCTCAGCACCTGTCACTCCAAAGGCAGAGCATCCCCTTCAGCCCGCTGCCTTCAGTATAAACGCCGGCCAGCCACATAGACCTACAGAAGACAAAACCCCACCAAAACAATGCTGCACCGAGCATAAAGCTGACATGAAGGAGAGGAAGGAATATGGCAGATGGTGACAGCGGGTTACTAACATATACCTGGGAAGTCCTTGGGTGTTATGGGGTAACATCCCATCGTTCAGTAAGTTTCATAGTGCAGAGTATTTGCTCAGCCTCACAAGTACACTGTTTTGGATAACAATTCTAGCCATGCTGGATTAGGCCAGGTGTCTTTCAAAAGGAAAAGCCCTGAGGAAACCCCGGCAGCTTTTTACAGGTAGAAACGACTCCTCAGACTTACTGAGCAAAACCTTTGATGGGGGAGGAACACACTACCACAAGCCTTAGCTTGTGTCCTCAACACAATACTGATGTCCTGATCCATACTAACCATCAGTAACTTTCCTCAAGATTAAGAAAAGAAAGCTTCCTACCCTGGTGCGGCCCTCATTACTATCCATTATCGATTTTTCAGGTAGGCAGCGAGGAAGTTGCAACTAGAAGTCCGAGGGCAATCAAGAGAGACTTAAGGGATCAGGAGCACAAGTAGTATTCTCCTCTGTCCTTCCAGTTGCAGGGAATGATGAGGGACGACGCAGGAAGAGCCAGCAGATCAATACCTGGCTCCGAGCCTGGTGTCACCAGCAGGATTTGGGGTTTTTTGATCATGGGTCGGTTTACACATCACCAGGCCTGCTGGCGACAGACGGGGTACATCTGTCTCAAAGGAGGAAAAGGATCCTCGCACAGGAGTTAGCAGGGCTCATTGAAAGAGCTTTGAACTAGATTTGAAGGGGGAAAGGGATAAAACCAGGCTCACTAGAGAGAAGCCTGGAGGCAGCAGGCCAATGTTTGAGGGACAGTGTGCTAGTGAGGTCCTTCAGTCTGCCGTCTTAGTGGAGGTAGGGGATGGAGAGCCATGTGGCAGCAAAGACGCAAGGGCTATGGATGTGTCAGAAGCCACGGAAGCGCCTGAGAATGGTCATGTAGGAATTGGGGCTTCTCCTCCCAGAAAGGTGGCAGGATCAATAGCCCAACTGAAGTGCAGCTACACCAATGCACACAGCATGGGCAACAAACAGGAGGAGCTGGAAGCCGTTGTGCAGCAGGAAAACTACGACATAGTTGCCATCACGGTAACATGGTGGGATCACTCGCAGAACTGGAGTGCTGCAATGGATGGCTATAAACTCTTCAGAAGGGAAGGAATGAGAGGCAGTGGGGTAGTCCTGTACATTAGGGAATGTTTTGATTATCTAGAACTTAATGATGGTGACAATAGGGTTGAGTGTTTATAGGTAAGAATCAGGGGGAAGGCCAACAAGGCAGATATCATGGTGGGAGTCTGTTATAGACCATCCAACCAGGATGAAGAGGCAGACAAAGTATTCTATAAGCAGCTGGGAGAAGTCCCACGATCGCTAGCCCTTGTTCTTGTGGGGGACTTCAAATTACCAGACGTCTGCTGGAAATACAACACACCACAGAGGACACAGTCTAGGAGGTTCCTGGCGTGTGTGGAAGATAACTTCCTGACACAGCTGGTGAGGGAGCCAACTAGGGAAGGCACCTGCTGGACCTCTTGTTTGTGAGCAGAGGAAGGACTGGTAGGTGATGTGACAGTTGGAGGCTGTCTTGGGCATAGCGATCATGAAATGATAGAGTTTTCGATTCTTGGAGAAGTAAGGAGGGGGGTCAACAAAACCGCTACCTTGGACTTTCAGAGGGCAGACTTTGGCTTGTTTAGAAGCCTGGTTGACAGAGTCCCTTGGGAGGCAGTCCTGAAGGGCAAAGGAGTCCAGGAAGGCTGGGCATTCTTCAAGAAGGAAATCTTAAAGGTGCAGGAGCAGGCCATCCCCAGGTGCAGAAAGATGAGCTGGCGGGGAAGAAGACTGGCCTAGCTGAACAGAGAGCTTTGGCTGGAACTCAGGAAAAAAAGGAGAGTTTATGGCCTTTGGAAGAAGGGGCAGGCAACTCAGGAAGACTACAAGGATGTCGTAAGGTTATGCAGGGAGAAAATTAGAAGGGCCAAGGCCCAACTGGAACTTAACCTGTCTACTGCTGTAAAAGACAATAAAAAATGTTTCTACAAATCCATTAGCAACAAAAGGAGAGCTAAGGAGAATCTCCATCCTTTATTGGATGCAGGGGGAAACATAGTGACAGAGGATGAGGAAAAGGCTAAGGTACTTAATGCCTTCTTTGCCTCAGTCTTTAACAGTCTGACCAGTTGGCCTCTGGGTACCCAGCCCCCTGAGCTAGAAGACAGGGATGGGGAGCAGATTGAAGCCCCCATAATACAAGGGGAAATGGTTAGCGACCTGCTACACCACACACACACAAGTCTATGGGGCCGGATGGGATCCACCCAAGAGTACTGAGGGAGCTGGCAGAGGAGCTCACCAAGCCACTTTCCATCATCTATCAACAGTCCTGGCTGACCGGGGAGGTCCCAGTTGACTGGAGGTTAGCAAATGTGACGCCCATCTACACGATGGGCCAGAAGGAGGATCTGGGGATCCTGTCCTCCAGGCCTGTCAGCCTGACCTTGGTGCTGGGGAAGGTCACGGAGCAGATCATCTTGAGTGCCATCACGCGGCACGTACAGGACAACCAGGGGATCAGGCCCAGTCAGCATGGGTTTATGAAAGGCAGGTCCTGCTTGACTAACCTGATCTCCTTCTATGACAAGGTGACCCACTTAGTGGATGAGGGGAAGGCTGTGGATGTTGTCTACCTGGACTTTAGTAAGGCCTTTGACACCATTTCCCACAGCATTCTCCTGGAGAAACTGGCTGCTCATGGCTTGGACAGGTGTACTCTTCGCTGGGTAAAAAACTGGCTGGATGGCCGGGCCCAAAGAGTTGTGGTGAATGGAGTTAAATCCAGTTGGTGGCCAGTCACAAGTGGTGTTCCCCAGGGCTCAGTATTGGGACCAGTTCTGTTTAATATCTTTATCGATGATCTGGATGAGGGGATTGAGTGCACCCTCAGTAAGTCTGCAGATGACACCAAGTTGGGTGGGAGCGTTGATCTGCTGGAGGGTAGGAAGGCTCCACAGAGGGATCTGGACAGGCTGGATCGATGAGCCAAGGCCAACTGTATGAGGTTCAGTGAGGCCAACTGCCAGGTCCTGCAGTTGGGTCACAACAATCCCATGCAACGCTACAGGCTTGGGGAAGAGTGGCTGGAAAGCTGCCTGGCTGAAAAGGACCTGGGGGTGTTGGTTGACAGCTGGCTGAATATGAGCCAGCAGTGTGCCCAGGTGGCCAAGAAGGCCAATAGCATCCTGGCTTGTATCAGGAACAGTGTGGCCAGCAGAACTAGGGAGGTGATCGTCCCCCTGTACTTAGAACTGGTGAGGCTGCACCTCAAATACTGTGTTCAGTTTTGGGGCCCTCACTACAAGAAGGACATTGAGGTGCTGGAGCGCGTTCAAAGAAGGGCAACAAAGTTGGTGAAGGGTCTAGAGAACAGGTCATACCAGAAGCAGCTGGGGTTGTTTAGTCTGGAGAAGAGGAGTCTGAGGGGAGACCTTATTGCTCTCTACAACTACCTGACAGGAGGTTGTAGCGAGGTGGGGGTCGGTCTCCTCTCCCAAGTAACAAGCAATAGGACAAGAGGAAACAGTCTCAAGTTGTGCCAGGGGAGGTTTAGGTTGGATATTAGGAAAATCTTCTTCACTGACAGGGTAGTCAGGCACTGGAACAGGCTGCCCAGGGAAGTGGTTGAGTCTCCATCCCTGGAGGTATTTAAAAGACGGCTAGATGTGGTGCTTGAGGACATGGTTTAGTGGTGGACTTGGCAGTGCTAGGTTAACGGTTGGACTCGATGATCTTAAGGGTCTTTTCCAACCTAAATGATTCTATGATTCTATTAAAGGCGACAAACTACAGCATCTCTACTGAGCTCCAGTAGAGATATCTGAATAAGGCAAACAAAAACAAGCAGTGAACCAGTGGAGCTCATTTATATTCTAATCTAATTGTAATTAGATGTACTCTGAATATCCTTTTTATTAACTCAGTCATTACCTGGTTACAGTTTTCTCATAGCCTCTTAGACTGTTGTCAGCTTTCTACCATCATCAGTCCAGAGGCCTTTCCCAAGTGACTGCTCCTTGCTACCTGCTCCCACACAGCTGCTTGCACAGCAGTGATATAGAGCATCCTCATTCCCAGAAGCCTCCCAAGCACACAGAGAACCAGTTACTTCTGCAGATACCAATAAGAAGGGTCCCAAACATCACTTAATTAAATCTGCTGTTTAGATTGTCCATTATTTTTCCTTCTTTCTGTAGTATTTGCTCAGCTCCAGTAGAAAGTGACATGCTGTTCAATTACACACACACCCTTTTTAACTAAGACATTTTGATCCTGTTTCTGGACTGTGCTCTTGGTAGCTGGCTGTTGGCAGAGATAGTGGCTGGGTTCCACCCCAGAAGTCCTCATGGCCTGTGAAGCACACCCAACACCTACTGTCTGACAAGCTCTTGGATGGCAAAGCAATCACGGGATCTGAACTGGCAGAAGGAAACTTCCCGTCAGCTGGCAGAGGGACGTTTCTTCGCTGCTTAATCCCTTAGCTCCTCTTTGGGCATGCACAAAATGCTGACTTTGTCTTCTGAATTTGGAAGAATATAGATGTAAAACTCAACTCCAGCATTTTGCAGCCAGCACAACTAGTACCAGCCTTGCTCAGATCTACAGTCCTCCTCTCCGACATCACTGGACTCCTGTTAATCTTGGGTCCAGTAACTCTCCAGCAAAGCTTTACAGTGCATGTCTATCTCCTCTCAAGGACCCTGCCTTTTGACTAATGCATAAAGCTAAATTTATTCTTTGATCACAGATAGTTCCCCCCCTTAACTCAGGCTGCACAGACTGCACTGATGAATACTAACTTTTAACAGGCTGTAAATCAGTCTGTTTTCCTTCCACGATTCCTCAAACAGACAATCCTAGATCAAATGATGGCAAAGACTGTTTCTGGCATACTCCGAGCTACAAGCCCTCTCTGCCTGTTCTGCCCCAGTTTAGGAAACATTTGCAGGCTTCTGCAAGCCCTCAAAGGCTGGCTCTTTGTGGCTACTCCATTCTGAGATCCAGGAATGGCATTTTTCCATCTGAGTTGCCCCTGATAGAAACACATCTGGTTTAAGCAGAGGGGCAAGAGCTGTGCAAAGTGGCCACCAGACCTAGCAGATTTCCCAGCAACTTTCTGGGTCATCATAAGGATGGAAAAGCAGAAGGGTTGTTGTCCTCACCTGGACAGCTATTTTCCTCACTGAAGAACCACTGGCTGGCAGCACCCACATATTAGGTTACCACAGGCATCAAGAACCTGCTGAGGAGGGGAGGACAGACAGAACTGTGCATCTGGGACAGATTTGATCCTAAGCTGGAATGAGCTCAGATTCAGGTTTGTCCTTATGAATATCCCAGCTGAATCCTCCCACATAAATCTTATTTATTTCAACTATCTAGTGCCCAAGAGGCATATGACAGTGCTGATCTATCTATGCCCTGTGCTTCCTTCAAGCAACACTGTTTCCATGTTTGGATGGAACTGGCCACAAAAAAACAACCCTAAAAGCAAAATGCTGACAAAAATGCAGAAGCCTTAACATTTGTTTTCCTCAGCATCCCAAACCCTACAAAATTTGTATTAAGTTTTATTTTCAAAATCATTACAAGTGTTCAGTTTGCCTAGCAGGAGGGACACTCAGCTGGAATGATGACCCACTTCATTTTAGTCCTTATGCTGCTGGATACCCAACCAGGATTTGGAACATCTGAGGCAAGTTCATTTGTAATGAAGTATATCGAGGGGAAATGATGACTTTCCTTGCCTCCCTCCAACCCCTCCTCATCCAATCCAGACCAGAAAAACCTTTCCAGCAAAGCTTTTGTTGAAACAGAAACATTTCCATGAAAAGTTTTGGTTTCATCTGACTGGCAGTTTACAACTGAAAGTACATCATCAAAAAGGTCTTGGCTTGGACCCACAGTGACCTCAGCCCCAGCAGATGTTTGGAGGCCATGGTACAGAGAAAGAAACAGAGAGCAAACACGTGTACTAGTTGACTGACTGCATGCACCCATGATCAGGATAAGGGAAAGTTGGAGAAGGGATAAGCTACCGGTTATTTCTTAATTTAGAAGTCCTTGTAAATAGAAAGCAGAGCAGATATGTCATCTACCACCTCGCAAATTCATGACTTCTTAAAAAAGATCCATCACAAACTTGCTTACTGCACCTCTAGAGTACTCTCCCTCAGTTCTTTCCTACATGTTAGTACCTGCTCCCTGTACTGCCCCCTCTACTGCTTTTTAGCCCTCTCCATCCTTTAGCCCCCCTCAGTCCTCCTTCCACGTAACTTACCCATGTATCATTGATCCTCAAGGCCTATCAGGCCTTTAGTAGGTATGTGGAGCTGTATGATAAAACAAGGTCAGAGCCCCTTTTTGCACACAATCCTGTCCTCATACAAAGGAAGAAACCATGAAAGGTCAAGGCTCTGTTCTCAGAAAATAGTTGGGCAATCAGGCACTCATAACAACGTCTTGCTGCTTTCTTTCCCCTTCACACAGGCTCAAAGACTCACATTTTCTTCCTTCTCTCCTTTTTTTTTCCTCCTTCCATAAACTAAATTTTGAAGTTGGTTGGCCAAGGCAGCAGATTCCAGAGAGTTTTATTCCAGGCCAAATAGCAATAAAACTCATTTGGCATATTCATCTTATTGGGAAGGTAATAAAATTAAGGAACAGGGTTGCTATTTTGGTATGTCATTCCTCAGTAAGGTACCAATGACTAAGAAAAAAACTTCCACTGAGCTCGGGAAGCTGAATGCTTCTCACAGCTGACGAGTAATGCAACATGCTTATTATAACAACTAAGATGTTTGCAAAGCACCTAGAAAAGGCAACTTCCCAACACCCAAATGCACCGACTCCCTTCCCACTCATGCTAAACCTGAGGAAAGAAATAAGGAAAGGTTAAGCCTAGAGAAAGAAAGCTACCCACTATTCCCAACTGGCATGATGGTTATAACAAGAGCTGTCCGCACAGCCAAAACACCTGCACAGGAAATTAGTCCCCTGGAATCTCCCTGTTTGCCTTCTCCTGCCAAGCAAGTCTGCCCACAGTCAAGAATGACTGATAATTATTGAATTTGGGTTGCACAGTTTCAATTCATAAAATCTCCCAAAATATCAATTTGGTCCAGGTCCCAACAGAAGATGAAGTGAAGATGAAAGAGGAAGAAAAGGAAGGAGGGTAGGTTGGTTGCTCAGGCACTAAACTGAAAGGAAAATACGTTATTCATATGCCCTATTTCTCCCCCAATCTTAAGTGCAATTTAACTCTGAAAAGGGGCAACAGTACAGCCCTGCACTTTCTTTCTGAGTTGCTCTCTCTGCGTCATCCACTTTCCTGCATGCTGGATTTAGCAATGAAAATAAATATTATTTCTGTTAGTCAACAGGGTCTCCGGAGAAGGACTGGGTCTGTGCTGGCTCATACATCATCCAACCTACATGGCTAAGACAAGAGAATATTGTTAGCAGTGTGTTACTCAGAAGGGACCTGATCTGAACTACGGTTTCCAAGGACTTCTACAGTACAAGCAGGGTCCTGGGCAAGGCTCATCTTTTTGCCCTGTTTCTGTATAGCGCTTAGCACAAAGGTTCATGATAAGGGATATAAGACAGAGCTATAACACAAATAACGAACTACATTGGCATGGCAGGGTAATAATCCCACTCATTTTCTCACACAAACTGCCGCACTTTTGAATTACCCAGGAGAAAACCGATTCCCGAGTTTGCTGTAACTCCATGTCAACTCTTTTATTCTCATGCAATAGGGAAGGAAAGGCACTCACCTCCTTCCTTGCTGACTCCCAAGCACCCCTTCAGCTCCTGAAGTGAGATTGACTTGTCCTTGTTGAGGTCACAGTAGTCAGTGAAACGTCGGGCACATTTCTTGGGCTTGGCTTTCTTCTTCACGTAACGCTTGAAAGGCTTCAGCTCCCGCTTGTTGATGTCATTGCTGCTGTTGTTGTCCAGCTGGCTGAAGTACCAGTGTACCACTCGCTCCTCTAGTGTGTGGCTGGGGTCTGGCTCAGAGAATCTAGAACAGAGGAAGCACAGGCCCCCGACAAGTGGGTGCTCTCACCAACAGTGTCAAGCACATGCTGAGGAGCCAGAGCTGCTCGCCGAGTCAGACACGCACTATGCCATATTTAAAGTAGGCAAAATATGCACGTCTTACAATCTCCTCCTTTTGGCTGGGCTCTTTTGAGAGAGATGAACTTTTTCTAAAAATGTTCTTTAGCATTAACAAGTGGTGCCAAGAGATTCCTGGAGACTGATACCCTCAGTAGCTCTGGTTCTCCTCACACCAGTTGCTGAAACTCTGCCTAATCCCAGAAGGATCCCCTTTAGAGGGCAAGAGGCCATCTCCATGGTCCTTTTGACCCTTGGGCTCCCTCCCATTCAAGCTACCAGCAGGAGAGCCATGAGTGTCAGCTGTCACGGCAGCTTCTGTGATAGCAACATCTAGACTTCAGGAAGGGAACAAATTCATTTAATGCAAGACACATTCGTTATTTGAAAACGTCCTTGGCAAGATGCAACATTCTTGCTGTATCTATTTATACGATCTGAACTCCTGTGCTGTATTTTCAGCATATTTAATGCTTTTCACGTGGTTGATTTATACACAAGAATTCCACAGCAGACAAGCGCCACAAAAAAAAAAGCAATACTACAGAATTGGCAACTTCAGTTTGCTTCATTTCTTACTCATTGTGATATTACAAGTTTGACGTTATTTGGCTCATATTTTCTTTCTGTGGACAACAACAAACAATATCAGAGAGGAGGAGAAGAGGAGCAGGAGGAAAAGCAACAGCTGAAGATGCACAAATAGAGAATGCTGCCATTCAACACCAAGCCATCACTGAACAGTCACTGTTATGTCATACCGTTTAAGTGGTGTCTGGTGCTCTGCAGCAGCAGTGGGAATGGGGTTGTTCCTCAGTGATATGGAGAACCAGGGAAGAAACTCTTTCTAAAGAAGAATTCTTTAAAAACTGCACTAAGCTAGTCCATCTTTTCTCCATGTAATGAGTGTGCCAACAGGGAAAGCTGAAATGATGCTGAAATGAGGCTGAGACTTGAGCCTTTTTCCTCCCCAAAAGAAAGCATTTCAGTGCATGGAAATTAGTGGATAGGTAGTCAGACACGCTATGCTGGCACTGGTTGCTCTGACTTATTCCAGGAGACACCTCCAGCTGCTGCCTAATTCCTTCCCCAGCAGTGAGAGGGAGACAGTTGCATGCTGCAGGCAGCCAGATTCTGGTGTGAGTTTGGGGCATTCTAGCTTTTGGGGAAATACGGACTCAGGCACTTTATAAAATGCACCTTAAGACTGTCGCCAACCATGTTTCAGAAACTGGTAGGATATATATTTAAATGATCACTGAAAATGTCTCTGTTGGGAGCTAGAAGGGAGAAGATTCTTTTGACCTTTCAGTATGACCAGTTTTGCCTCTAAAACGCAGCTACAGAGCCTGAAAAAAATAAAAACCACACAGTAATGCCATGGTAATTTAAATCACTACTGAAGGGGAGTCTACAACATGCAGAAAACAAGCACTGGAGCTTAGGTAGAGAACAGAGATCCTCACTAACCTTCTGTGATAGCTTTTACAAATGAGGATACAATCTAGAAAGGTAGTCCCTATCCAGAGACATCTGGATCCTTGAAACAAGTAAACACACACAGTAGGGAGAGACAAATAAACTGCACAACATTTTTCCCAAGGTTTTACTTGAAACTCTCCCCTTCATCATAATTCTTAGCTGAGAAGCAGCCTGGCACTCAGTCACAGCGTCTGGTCAATGTACAGTGGGATAAACACTGTGGGGGAGGAAGAAGAGGTTGGGAATAAGTTTGGCTTAGTTTTGGGAGCCAAAATACAAGGCAAGCCCCTGGAGCCACCTACGGACAAGCAGAAATTGCAAAAATCTCCCCAGGAAGCTAAGGGAGTGCCTGGATTTTTCAGAGCCTTGAAACTGTATGTGAAGACCAGGATGACAGGAGAGAATAAAAACACATCCTGTGGCTTGTTTTTATGACATTTATGAACACAGTCATTGGCCTCTCTCCCTTTTGGAAATGAGATGGCTATCATTTGAAGACTAGCACGTTTCCAACAGCCACAGGGAATTTCTGTATTGCAAGGGACAATATTCTGCTTTTCCTGAGATAGAGGAATAAAATCTGAGCTTTTGCATGTGAGATTCTCCTTGTGCACACCCTGGCCTGCCCTTTGTTTCCTGAAGGCCCACAGCTGGAAAGGCAGAAATGGAGAAAATAGCAGAGCATCTGAGAACCAACAGCAGAAAGACAATAGACAGGAACACAAGCTTCTCTTTACCTGCTGAAGAGACACTCAGAAGCAGGACTTAAAAGTGCCTCTTTTTCAGAGGCACACCAAGGAGGAGCTCTTATGAGTTACCAAGAAAGGCAATGTAGCTCTCTTCAGCACTTCCATAAAGAAAATCAGGGAAATCCACAGGCTAATAAAATACATTGACTCATGAGGTGATAATACATCAATTTTTGCCATTGCAAACATGCTGAGAGCTCATGCTGAAAACTGCAGCATACTAATGGAGCTAAAGGGAGTTAGTTTAACTGCTGTGATTGTAGGAGGAAAGAAGATACAGCCATTTCTGAGTTTTTACCACTTCCCGTTGCCTGGCTTAGCAGGACTGCAGTTCCTGAGTTGGTTGCCTGCCCTTTCTGATGATCATCCAGAATCCCAGCACAGGAAGGATCCACATCATCTCAGTGCAGCCATATCTCCCTGACTCGTGAAATTACATGATAGACTAAAGAAGGCTGACGTTACAACACCGTATCTAACTATCTTGACTTTGACGCCTGCCCATGCAAGACACTTATGCACCATCCATGAAACATGAACTGAAGCAACTTCACAGCACTGCTAAGCCACCTAGCTTTGATGATGTGCCATGACAACAACCATACCTGCCGGGTCAGCTGAAATATATCTGTGGGCTCTAATTGTCCCGCAAGCACAGACTTTGCAGGAGCATTCCAGGGGAATTTTCCTCTATTACCTCTCCATTGCTGTTGCAAGAGAAATAAATCAGCCCTCAGATACAAATTTCATTTGTTGGGCTGCCTCTCTACTCATTCAGACCATAAAGGAATCAGAAAAACCAAGAGAGAACAAAGCTGCCCTGTACATTCTCAACTCCCAGCAAAACAACATCTCTTGCTCTAACACCAGTCACACAAAAATCCACTGAATTCCAGTCTCACTCAAGTGCTGTAGCAGCTTTGTAAGACCTAGGAAAGACAGACATTACCAAAATGCAGACAGCCTTCTCAGTCTTCTTGTGTTGACTACATTACAGCTGTACTCACTTTTCTTCCTAATTGTTGCTCTTTAGCACTCTATGGCAAAACAACCCATCCTAAAGAATGAGCGCTGGGAAAGTGGAGAGCTCTGTGCAAGCTGATTTTCCAAATCTAACCTGCTATTGGTGGATCACTTCCGTACACGAGCTGGCAAGTTTAGCTCCATTATGCAGCATAAGCCCACCCACAGTCCAACAATGAAGAGAAGCATGGCCTGTCATTAACAGCCTAGGACAGGGAACCTGCTCTTTCAGCTTTCTTACTAATTTGTTGGCATCAAGTATATAGTCTTCTCTAAGTAGGCTTTTGCTCCTCCTGCTGTATAACATGCTATCAGCTCCCTCATAGGAGGGGAATACTTATTTCTTAGGTGGCTTATGCTTGGAGATATGTGGGTTAAGGTACTGTTACTTTTAACAACACTGTTTTCCAGTTGAGAGACACTTCCACAGAACACCTTCATATCATCTGGTGTAACTGGGTTACAGGCAGAAAGCAAAGAGGCTATGAAAAAACATGGCCATGCACTTCTTGCAGCTGCACTGAATTCTGGAGCGGAGAGAGAAGAATATGCCAAAATCTCAAATAGACAACCTGAATATGCACTTTGCATGCAGCCTGTAATGCTTTCCAGCGCTTGAGGCCCCTTACAAGAAAGCAAGAGTTAACTCAGTAGGAAGGAGCAGGGAAGAAGGGGAGGTATATAGCATAAAGTATACAAGAGCAGCAAGTGTCAGACATTATTCACATACTGAACCATGTGCAGTGTGCACTCACATTATCCTCCACAGAACCGTGCTGTCAAAGTGTAATATGCCCCACTAAATTTTACTGAGTAAACTGAAGTCCGTTCCTACCAAAGCTGATCCTTTGCTCCCTGAACACTTGCAGCCCCACTGCATCCCACTGCACAGGCTGCGCGGACCCACAGTACTGTTGCAGTGACAGAAAATCCTAGTACAAAATACCACTTTGAGAGAAAGCAAGGTTGCAACCTCTGAAGTACCCAGTGGCTGATTACCTGTTTGAAGACCTTTAGAAAACCTACTCTTTTTTAATACAAACTTTACATAGCAACAATAGCAGCTGAGGCAGGAGGGGGAAAGGGAAGTAAGACCAGCCTAACCCTGGACTGCTAACAGAGACTATAAGCCAGAGGGAGCTATTCCAGGATGAAAGAACACTGATGGACAAGAAGCTGCTAGCAGAAACAAAAGTAGAAAAAAAAATTAGTCCAGCTTCCACTCCTAACAGCCAAGGTATGTTTGTGGTCAGGATGTCTACAGGACTTAAAGTTATAAGTTTCTATGACTTGAAAATATTTTGCAAGGATGTATACCCTGCTTGGTGCTGCTGCTGAATGAAGGATGGATGAGAGCGAAGCTAAAGAAATGACAGGACTGGCCCTGCCAGTCAATGCCCATGGCAGCATTCATGATGTCCACCAAGGTGCCCGGGGGAGTGGTGGAAAGCAATAAGAGTTTAACAAGCTGAGGTAAAATTCAGAATTGTTCTTACTCTGCTTCCACTTCTTACTCTCCTTTGCGGTTGTCTATTCTAAAGTTAAAAACTGTAATGGCGGAACATGGCTTGAATCAAAGAGGATTACTCTAATAGAATTGCAAAAGGATCGCATATTTGTTTTATTATTTTCCCTTTCCTGTAGCCAAAGAATCAAGAAGCCAAAAAAAAAAAAAAAACCAAACCAACTTAGCTGTGTTCAGACTAAACAAAAGGGTACTACACAGTCCAAATTCATTACAGGGAATGCATAATTCCTCTATAGTTAAAACTTCAGTTATCTTCCTATTACAGGTCCAGTTTCTTCCTCTCCTCCAGCTAAGTTGTGTATGAAACATTATTCTGAACACAACTTTTCTGAAGATTATGGGATAAATCATTTAGAAGGTTTAAAAATCACCTCCTTTCACTCCTCATTGACTATTCAAAGATCCTCCTCTTACATAAACTCTCCTGTATCTTTAATTAGGCTAGAATTACCATAGGAGCACAAAGAGAAGTTGGTATCCAACTTCAATTGAAATGCAATAGGAGTTGGGCATTAACTTCCTCACACTGTTTGAAAGTGTCAATCTTTATTAAAACATGGCTCAGCTTCAGAACACCCTGGAGATGTGCTGAGCTGTGCTTGCCTGCTTCAAACTGCTCAACTAGAGCATGAAAGGGAACCTTGGGGGCAATTTTCTGAAGTACTTTTTAGGGCTATTACATGGGGAATAATTGGCAACTTAAAATGAAGGGACACAGCTGCTGTGTTACATGATAAGGGTGGCTGTTGTAAGCTGCCCTTTTAACCCAAAATTCTACAGGGCATTAATATTTTTGCTGATACTGTAGCAAGCCATAGTGCACACATTTTGGCAACTAAAATTCATTTCTGAATTGGCAGGGACCGAAGAGAGTTTTTCAGATCAGGGAAACCCAGGCTGGGATCCCCTTTGGTCTATTTTAGTTTAGGCCCGGTGCAATATGAATATGTCCGACTTAGAAAATGGACTAAAATGTACTAAAGCAAAGTCTAAATTTTAAGAAGTGCTGCTCTTATTATATAGGATTTATATGTGAAAAATTTCAAGTATGCGTCTTTTCAAAAAGGATACCAAACACTGGTTAATAAACCAATTTCCTACAAAAGCTCCCTTAATTACTTTGAAAACATACAGTAACAAGATGTGCCTTGGAGTTATTACATAAACTTAAAATTAAGAATGAATTTTACCAGAGATTTTCTGTTTCAAAAGTCTAAATGAAGTCTACTTGGCTATTTTGCTGTAATATAAACCAGGGCCACGAGGAAGGGAAGTTCTCATCTCATTTACATTATTGTAAAGCAAGAGTAACTCAATTAAAGTCAATAGCTTTGAACTTGCTTAAACGAGACAAGACCTATAAGGGATTACAAGGTTGTTTTAAGCATGCCCAATAAAAAAAAAGTCTTATCAGGTTTTACTTACATGGCCTGCAGCAATCCAAGTTGTACAGCCTCACTTTGCTGCTACTAGATTGTTTTTGTGTGTGCCAAGTATAAAGTGTGCAGTTTAGCACAGCTCTATGTAGTATTTTAAATGCAGATCTCTATCATTTCTCCTCATGCTCCTCCCCCCCACCCCCTGCAAAAAAAAAAAAAAAGAAAAGCTAATACAGACATTAATTGCGAAGCCAGATAGCTTGGCAGCGTAAATAGGTAAAGTCTTCAAGATGAAAACATTCAGCAAATGCAAGAAGTTTTCACTCCACAAACCCAGATTCAGACTGAAGGCCGCAGGGTCATCTAATCTGATTTCCTGTATATCATACTCACAGAATGTGAATCAAATTACTCTTAGGACCATAACTTGGGTTTGACTAAAGCAAGTCTTTCTGAAAGGCATCAGGCCTAAGATGAAAGCCTTAGAGAGAGGGAATCTGTCACCTCCCTCATGACTTCATTCTGCCTCAGAATTGCCCTTGCTTTAAAGAAATTTTGATCAGAAGTTTGTTTATATTCAGCTAATCATGTTCTTCCCCACTAGACTAAAGAGCCTGCAGAGCTTTTGTCCCTATGGAGATACTCAGATTATATGAAATCATCTTTCAACCTTTTTTTTTTTTTCTTTTAATACCCTAAGGAAGTCTGAGCTCCTTAAGACTCTCACTGTTAGGCTTTTTCAGGGTCTTCTCTGCGTTTGGTCCCATATTTTAATGTTGATACTAAGGATGCATATTGTATGCCAGTTTCATCTCTCTGCTGCCACAGAGAAACAGGAATACTTCCCTCCTTCCCTAAAAATCCTACTTGCTGCTTCTCTGATTGATTAAAATACATAGGACAATATATGGGGCCAACTGGCATGGGGGTACGGCTTGCTGTTTGCCTGGCCTGCCCTCTGCAACAGGCATAAGCTTTGCTGGTGATATGTTAAAAATTTACTTTAGATCATTGGATGCATTGTTCAAACTCTAAAAAAGGCCCACAAGGATGAAATGCTGAACACTGTAAAGGAACAGAAAGAGGAAGGCTACAGAGGGAACCAGTGCATGTTTAAATACAGAAGCCATTCTGCCGTCTTTATGGCAAAGATGGAGAAGAGCCTGCAATAAGTGAAGCTTGCCTCACAAGTAAGGAAACTGACATTAAGACATTGAAATTGACATGACTGACATTAAGAAAAATCAGATAGCCAGATCTCTAGCTTTTCTTTTCAACATGACCTTCTCAGCAAACCTGGGTCAGGGAGATACAGCATAAGCACTGTCATAAATTCAGTATTTTGTTAGTTGCTAAGGCTGGAAATTATTAACCCTATAGGTAAAATATCCTGTTGTCTTGAAAAAGAGCTGTCATTTCCAGTGCCAAAGTCAAATTAGGTCACCCTGACTATTTCAGATATTCCTGAAGAGAGGACTCAGGACATTCCTCCCCTCAGGAAACTTGGAGAGCTGGACTCATTGCAGAGAGACAGCTTCCCAACTCTGCAAACTCATATGAAATGAAAGCTGTACTGATTAAATTTTTATATAAGTACCAAAAATTCCTTGAAATGCCTTTTTTTGCAAAATAAATGATCCCATCATGGCATCGTGGGATGGAAAAGCTTGATACATGTTCTTTGGGGTATGTGCTTAGCCTAGCTGATGCACATGGAGGTTTATGCCAGAGCAGTTTCCTGAATTTAATCATGGCTGTGGGCAGGCCGAGTATTTGGGTGGTAGCAGTCTTTCGCCTTACAAAGGACAGCCTGCTAAAAGATTTCTTTTTCCCCTTGCAACTGGGCTGCCGACACTGGAGCTGAAAATAAATCAACATGACGACTGTGTGAAGAGCTGGGCAGTGAAAAATTCTACCAGAAAGGCCTCTATTGAAAGCTGAGAAATACACAAAGCTTGGGGAACATTAGGAAGCAAGCCTTCTGGTTTATAGAAGTGCAGTGGGGGCATACATCGCTGGTCTCTACAATATTGGTTTATATTAAGCTTTATTTTAAGAGTGATGATTACATTGGCTGGCTTTCAGTCCCTGTGCCAAAGATGCCAAATAAATATCAAATACTCTCCAGGGCTTCCCGCCACCCCTACCCACTGCATTTGAACCATGCAAATTAGACAGAATTGACATTGGAATGCTTATGGCTGGGAGAGAACGACTTATTTCCCATCCTTGGGGCATTTTTCGTCCTGTTTATATAAATACAGACATGCTAGGCATATACTGCTAATTCGATGGCTTACAGAATAGCGTGCAGGCACTCAGCCACTAGCCTGATTTGTAAGGTCCAAATGCCAAGTTAAAACCATATGGGTTCATGAGCAATCTATCCTGAAACCAAGAGGCACAGAGGTGCCACCCAGGAAGCTTTTTGTCTTGAGTAGCTAAAGATGGCACTGCTTCCTTCTACATTTTGAAGAGGAAAGCAGGGGATCAACATCACTCCCAATCCGTTGGAGCAATACCCACAGAAGTAACACATGCACAGAGGCACCTCCTTCATCCCTACACACCTATGAACACAAGCACAGTAGTCGTTGTTGCATCGCTGCGAGCTAAACTAGCTCTGACTCCTTTTATTATTGGGGGAATCCAGAAGCATAGAAGCCTTGCCTAGCTGAGGCAATACAGCACTTCTTTTAAGTCCATCACAGTCCGTTCTCAACAGCCTGTCCTGCTGCAGTATTGCAGCTGCTGCACTAAGGGGATTTGCTGTTACCAAGCAGAAGGGGGAGACAAGACCTCAGCTTTTCTCCAGTTCCCCAGAAATGCTGACTTCTGCCCACCTCTTGCAACAGTCCTGACCTGCTGCTCCTTCCAAGAGGGATGAACAGGATGACGGTCAGAGGGGAGGGCCATGAAAAACAGCTCCTCTCCTCATCAGCAGGCTGGCTCCCGCCCTACAGCAAAACCACAGCACTGGTTCTGCCAAGAATTCGATTCGCATTCTTCCCTCCCCGTGGTAGCCACTAGGCCACACGGTCTCCTTCGATCCATTTGCATTTTATTAGGTCTTTTCATGCACCAGGGGACAAAAGAACAAGCCACTTCCTCCCACTGAGCTCTCATTTCACGCTTCAAATGGGCTATACTAACCTTTATGGTGGAGCAGCTGCCAGGGAGGAGGGGCGGGAGGAGGCAGGCAGGGCTAGGATGACAGGACGGAGCAGCCTCTGAAGATGCACGATGCACGCTCAGCTCCTCTCCCAGCAACCCAGAGGAGCCCGAATCAGCGCAGAGCAACACCTTTCCCTCCCGCTCCCACCGCAGGGGCACCCAGAGCTCTGCAGCCACCTCGGCAGTGTTCAGCCCAAGTGCTTTCTGGACTCACCTCCCACCCCCAGTAGGTGCTGCTGAGTTAATAGCCTGTACCATGTCCGTAGTCAGAGCATCAAGTAAGCTGGTAATAAATTCAACTTTCTTCCCTTCTGGGCAGCCTGCAGAAAGAAAAGAGGAGGTTTAATGCAAGAACACACAGGATTGTTCTCCTACCCCAGTTCAGCAAGGATCAGACTGAACCTCCTTTGTTTGTATCATGGCTGCCATCATCAGTCCCTAAGGAAAGGCAGAAGAATCCCTCAGTGGGTTTCTCTGAGTGGCAATTTGTCCTGCAGCTTTTGTCCAGGCACACACAGGGTCACCAACAATATCTGGCAGGAAGACCGTGTGGTTAGCCTCTCCCGGTTCCCTACCAGCATAACCACAGGGATGTGCTGGAAGCGCCTGGCAGACAGAGTTCCCATGGTGACACTTGCAGAGAAGTTTACAAAACAACTCATTACCTCCTGGGTCATCTTCCTCTGCAAACATGGCTGTTCTGAGGTCCTAATTGACAGCTTAAAACTTCCCAAAGCACGGGCCAAAGCGAGTGCCACTGCTAGCACTCTCCTCTTCAGGCACAGAGAGCATTGCCTGCCAGCAGCTACCACAATAATTCAGTTCTTTGCATGATCGCACTGCATGGGAAATACGTCAGTCTAAGTCAACACGTTGTAATCGCCCCCAGTCACTGCTGGCTTAAGCAGGACAAAGCGGGCTGAAGACGAGCTTGGTAACCATTTCCATTACTTAGTCCTGAGGCCGTCTAGTTCCCCACCATCATAACCACAGACTGACAGAGCCTCCTGTCCTTAACAGTGCCAGCCTGTTATGACAGAGCTGAGATGAAATTCTCCATCTCCTCACCTTTATGAGGCAAGCTATGCTGTTTCCTTCCTTCTTAAAGGAGTAAAAGCATACTTCATTTACTACCACATTAATACTGTAACAATTGCTCTAGCCTACCAAGCAACAAGCCTACTTAACTTCCACCCACCATCTCCAAAACCACTGCCCAAACCCCATCACCTCCCACCCTATTGTCTTCTCTTGATGTGACAGAGAAGCCACCACCACATCCCTTACCACTTCTCTTTCCCAAAAGCAACATTCACTACCAGTTAGCCAGCTGATTAAGGCAGCAGACATCAGAAAACAGCCTCCGCCTAGCAACATATAGCAGTGTCAACAATTTCTGGTTTTCCCGGACAAGTGAAGAAGGACGTGTACCCCAAACAGAGCACCAGAAACTTACTGCAATCCCTTGACAGCTGAAAGCAGCTTGCAAATTGATCTGACAAAACTCCCTCCTTTGCACTATTGCAGGCTCTGTTCTCTGCAATAGCTAACCAACAGTCCCTCGCCTGTCTCCATATTATGTGCATGACACACACGCACACCCCTCAGCACTCGCTTGGCACATGGTCCAGAAAATGTCAGCATTGTAATGGGTAAACTGCTATGGCAGCCAGAGTAGACCACTCACTTAAAGGAGCTTTTTGTTGCAGTAATGAGAAGGTTGAAAAACCATTTGCTAGAAGTCATCTCCCTGGGGCCTCAGCATCTCACCGTCTGCAGGAATTAGCAGCTTGCCATTTGCCATGTGCAAGCAACACTTCCCTTCCTTCTCTCTTTCTTTCTTCCAGCCACAGCCATGACACAGTTTGTGAAGAGGGTATGTGTATGTGTGCAAGGACTTGGACTTCTGTCTCCCCCACCTTGGCCTCTGCAGGGTCTCTTCACACAGGCTAAGGAGCACACTGCCTGCAGCACTGAGAGTCTGAAGAATAGGCAAACCTTTAGAAGGGGAATAAGGTAAGGAGTCCCCCTTACAGAATTGAGTGCAAATGGAATGATCAGTCTCAAATTGAAGCAGGGTTTTTTCTTAAAATTCAGTTCTGCTAAGAAATAAGAGTGGAAAAAAGTAAAAAGAAACATCCTCTCTCACCCCCTGCAGTTCTGGCTCAGCAGTGAATTTCTGCATTCAAGAGCAGCTAATCAAACAAACCTCAACTCTGCATCAAAAGAGTGTGCCGCACAGCATCTCTCAGGCAGACAAACCAGGATCAGATCCTCCATCTCCTAGTCTCTCCATAGACAAGGGTATTTTCAGTGGCAGGAACCATCATGCCAGCCAATGCAGCCAAGCACAGAGCTGAAAGTTTACTCAGGCACAGAAAAGTGGCTTGAGCTGAGAGGGGAACTCTCCTGGAGTCTGATGCTGGGACCAGACCACTAAGCTACAGAGCATCATGTGGCCTTTTCTGCATCAAGCAGTTCCTGTTCCCTTGTCCAGCAGCAGCTGCAGTGCAGAAGTGGATGGAGAAGGGAAACGAAACCATTCTGTCATCCTAAGAGAACAGAAAGAAAATCTCAAAGAATAAGCCCAAAAGCAAAGGATTTTCACAGAGGCGTCCTGGAGAGGCAGGGGGAAGGGCAGGGAGAGGCAGTAAAACAAGGGGAGAAGGGAATGGGGAAGAAAGGAAGTAAGGTTATTCTATTTCCTAAGGAAATGAGCCTTAATGCAATCATTTAGCTGGTTTCCCTCCTCCTACCCCCCAAAGTAATACTTGAACCAATTGGCCAATTCCATTCGAATGTGAGAGGGAGGCAGGTAGGAAATTTCTACATGACTTGTGAAAATGAAGAGCTGGCAGGAGGAGAATTAGGAGACACAGAAGGCAAATCTGGAACAAGTCTCATTTCCTCTGCTAATCTGCTCAGGGACAACTCACTTTATGCTAGCCCTGTAAAGGGCCAGGAGAAAATGAAGTGAATCCAGAGCTACCAGCTCTTTCTGCAGAGTTCTTGGTCTCTACCACTCCCTCATGGTGGAGAGGGACCCACTGTAGCTTCTGTTTTCCAGCAGTCAGCCCCCACCCAGGAGAGCAATGGCTGACCTGTTGGTGAGGGCCCCTCACTCTGCTCCTTAGAAAGCCGTCGGGAAGGAAAAACCAGAGCACAGGCAGGTAGGATAGCATTTTTAAGAGCTGCACAGACACCTATGCCCAGCACATCTTCCTAGCAGAAACAAGGTAGGCAAACAGTAAATTATGGCTGGTCACTCTGTTAAGACGGAAAAACAGAATATAAAACAAGCAGCAATGGGAGATAAAGCAGGTCTCGGGCAGAAAATGAGGGATAAAGTCCAGCTAAGTGAGGAGCCAGCATTAATTAAGGGACCTTAGTGCACCAGGAACGCTGCCCTGCCTGGTCCTTGCAGTGTCAGGGAGCCAGCTGGTCCACTGACAATTGCCAGCTGTGTCCTTTTTCATTGCTCAGGGGGCACCAAGCTGCTGAAAAGCCCTGCTAAATGGAAAGGATCCTGTCCTGGCCAGGCTTTGAAGAAGAACATTCAGTGCTGAACCGATTCTTCCCCCACAGGACCTCCAGGCATCCAGGTTTCTTTCCTGAAAATTCTGATCCCAGACATGTTTTCAAAGGGCAGACAGGTAATAAACCAGCCCCCAAGACACTCCCAGCCTTTTCCAGTTCACTGATTAAACTGGAGGTGATCCAAAATAACACAGAATAAAACCCATGGTAAAATATGCACAGTGAGGGAAATCTCCCATCTCCTCAACAATATTCTTGGCCTCTTAAGAGTCCCAAGGGGAGACAGGGGAAGAAGGCAGAGACAGGATCTTGTTCCTCTCTGACCTGGAAGTTCTCTGTCCTTGAACGGATCATCAATCTCTGTGCTCTTCGATCTGGCATCGCTTTCACACACTGGGGTTTCATAGCTGAAAAAGGAGAACAGCAGATGCTAAACTATGTGATATAGCTTTAGTGTCATCAGATGGTTGCTAAGGGGTTGTGTGTTATTTGCTTACCGCAGGGGAAACCAATAAACATGCAGAAGAAATATTATTCTCAAGCATCTGTCTGCTTATGGACAGTCAGCAACAGAAGTGGAGAGAGAAGGAAGAGCATACTCTGAAGTCCAGTACCAGCTACCAACCCAAACCCACAAACAGCACAAGGCCCTCTTCCAACTCCTGGGGGCACAGGCTGAGCTTTTTTTCAAAGCTGTCCATGTTCTACAGAATCACTGTATCTAGCAGAGTTTAGGTCCCAGCTCCTACTGGTCTGTTTTTATAACTTGCCAGACCCACAATTTGTTTCCAAGCCCCAAGTGAGAAAAGGTTCCCCAGGTAAGATACAGGGTAACTTAAAGAAAAATCTATCACTGGCTTAAAATCTATCAATGCACAACTAAGCAGTCTTCTAAATCTCTACTGGTCAGGATCCAAGTGGCTGCAGCATGGAAGTATAAAGCAGAGGATAATCCAACAAAGCTGCTTGTCTTTTCACTGCTCGTGCCCCTGATCTCTACCTCTTGAGCAAAGCCCTGGTTCCTGCTACCACCCAAAAGCAGCAAGCTAGAAAGAAAAAAAGGCTGCTTTGCATGAATACTTAACACAGAGGAAAGTAAGGGCAGTAGTTACTATCCACCAGCTCCTACAGAGGGGAATCTGCATAGTGGCGTTCAATAGGGAACATCACATGTGGCATTGCTCGCTCTAAGGCAGGCAGTACAGAGCAGACTGCTCTAGAAGTAGGAACTTATTTGATATGGCAACAGTATTTTTTTATATCTCATCTCACCAGGCCTATAGCTCTTACCGAGTGGAAGTACCAGGCAGGGGGCGTCCCGTGTCCACCAGGACACACCAGCAGTACCCAGTCGACTGGTGGCATTGCACTGGTTTGTAGAGCCCTCCAGGAGCACACTCGGGGATGACAATACCTTCGCGGGGGTTCTGCCTGGCCTCCTCCAGGGCGCTCTGCCTTTCCTGGTCACAGGAGTGAACTTTCTCTGGAAGACAGGAGGGAGTTTGGAAGGGGCGGAAAAAAAAAGTCAAATTGAGATCACCTTCCTCAGCTCAGCAGTATATCGGCATCCTTCACATCAGGAGACCTTTGTGTCTGTTTCCTTCTCAGCAAACACCAGTATGTCTACATCCCTAGGGACTCAGGGACTTCTGGGTCAAGAGCTTCCTCCTACATTTAGCTGTGACACAACGAGATTATGGATTACAGACATTGACTGCCAAGTGCCCACCAAGCCAGGAACAGCAGGAAAAACTGTTCCTGTTCACCTAGGTTTTGGAACAGAGCTATCAGATAACAATAATTCACTATTACTGCAGCCATGGAGTAAGCATTTCCCAGATGATGTTTTTGCATACTGAGAGATCCTAAATTGTGACTTGTATTTTCCAGTTAATTGGAGGCAAACACCCTGCCCTGCCCCACTGTCTCTTTCTCCAGACTGCAACGTACTCTTCCCTCTCAACAGCATATCTCCAACACGATCCCAAGAGGAGCAGGTTATGTTTTAACACCGCCTTATCCAGTGCAGAGAACACCTGCACGCACCTCGTCAGGGAACAGAATGGGATATCCCATTCTACCCACACTGCCATCACCTCTCCAGCACACTCCACCATTGTCCTCACCTGGAAAACAGAGGGCACCCAACATTGCTTCCTACCAAGGGGCAGGTAGGACCCTGTCCCTTAGTAGCGTATTACACAGAAAAGGTTATTTCCAAAGACATTGTCAACCAGAGAACAGTGTACACAGATGGCATGCACCAAAGAACTGAAAGAAGCCCAGAGGTGCCAGGCTGCTGCCTCTTATATGGACCAGCCATTAAAGGGGAAAGAGATGCATAGAGCACCCACAGGACGTTAAGACCTATTTGGCTCAACAGCCAGAAGTTCTCATTTACAAGTCTTCAAACATTCTGGCCCTTTGAGGAGTAGGAAAATTATTTCAACTTTGGAAACCACTGAAGGTATCACAGAGAGAAAAAAAGCGTGTATGTAGGACAGAAAGCAGTCAAGGCAGCTGATCACAGGATTTAAAACATGTCTAAGTCTAGGGTAAAAAAACCCCAACAATATAACTCCTAACTTTCATCCTTAGGAGAGTGACAAAAACCAGAAGCAGGAACAGCTGTTCTCTCCTTCCCTAGCTTTCCCCTCCCTTGCAGTTTACTCTGTTTTTTCTTTTTTATAAATAAGCCGCAACATCTGAAATTCCTTGCCACAGCCAAGAATCCCCTCAAGCTTTCAATACATAAAATGCTTCAACACTGACAGGTAATGACACCACAAGTTCTTCCCAAACCTGCAGATGTTTGCATGGTCAGCCAGCAGACATGGCATGACCTCAGCATCCTGCCCCCGGGACAGGCTCAGCACACAACTAACACATGCTCACTGTTTCTGTGTATTTCACCCGCCTGTCTGTACCCCATCAGTAACGTCTTATATTTTGGTGATAAATTCTCATGCAGAGATTAATTTTTATTCTGTATTTGGGAACAGAAGGGGTGCTGATTCACGACTAGAATTCCTCAGCTTGGTAACAGCAGGTACAACACACACAATTCCACAGGTCTGCAGAGCGTCACCTGGGTACAGCATGCTTTGGGTACCAGAAGCACTGTTACTGGTTTCTAATTGAACTGTAGCAGCTAAAGAGTCTCAGAGACCCAGAATGGTCTCCCTCTTCTCAGCATTTCAGATCACTGTTGAGGCTGGGAATGTTAAGAGCACCTGAACTTTGCCACACACAAATCCACACAACTGAAACACAGAATAAAAACTTTTAAGTGTCAGCAAGTCTGACTCAAGCAGAGAGAAACTTGATCGGGAAGGAGCAGGAAGGGATAAAGTCAACAAAAACTGAAAGGGAGCTCAAGCCTCAGCTGATATTTAAGCTGACTTCACTTTGCTGACAGATTTCACATCTGAAAAAAAGGCTCCGTGACTGTTCCCAAGCTGCACGTGGACAGAGAAGTCATTGAGCGAGAGGCCTGCAGGCTCCTTAACAAACCACTTACATCACGAGGGGCCCCCGCTTGCCTGCGGTCTGCCGACAGCAATTCACACCTTGGCCCTCAGGTGAGGAGAATCATTCATGCAGCTCGGGGAAGCAAAAACAGGGGCAGAATTCCCTATCATCATTTGATATAAGAAGCAAAAGAAAAAAAAACTTGTGCTGAAGAGAACTACATTCCAGGAATTTTTCTATCTAAATCCCCAAAGCTTCCTGAGTGCACAAAGTCAAACTAAGATCTCTCAAGTCCTTTGAGTCTTGCAAAACTAGCACTAAAAATGTCTCTGGAAAAATAAAGTGGGTTTTTTGTGTGTCAGGGCAAAAAAATTTTATTGAAATCAAGAAAGAAAAAAAAGAAAGAATAAATGTCTTTTAATGAGTTAGTACCTTATTTTACATATGTTTGCAGTTAGGTATGCAAATTACACAGAATAAGTGTACAAACTTACACACGTTTGTAATATGCCATAAAAAATGGCAAAAAATTCTCTGCACATATTAACAGAAATTTGTGGAAATTGAATAGTCATGGCATTTACTACCAGAATACAGATCTAACTGGTAGTCACTCCTGTTTGAAGGGTGTTTGAAGGCTGAGTGAAACAAATCTTACAGGTTTTGTTCAGTTGACATCTAACAGATGTAATGATGCAAAATCCTCCATCGTCACCAGTATTCAGTGGCCTGTCATTAGCAACGAGAGCAGTACAACTGAAATAGGAGGGAGATGAGGTTTTTCTCATTTCTAGCATACATGTAGAAGTAGCCACTATGAAAGTCCCGTCTATTCCATTACTTCTTCCATTATGAAGAACATAAAACAGATATACTGGGGCAAACCAGAGGCCCAACTTGTCTCTGTTTCACCTCCAGCCATGGCCAAAAGCAGATACTTAGAGGAGAGCAGAGGACCAGGACAAGCATATACTTCTTTCCCCCATGTATTTTATGTCTCAACCAGTTGTGGATCAGAAATCCACAGAGACAGACACAGAGTTTGTATTTAGTGAGTAGCAATGGTTTTTCCCTTCCACCAGTTTGCCGTGTCTCCCCTCATAAACTTTTATTGACTATGATATCCCACAGCTAGTTCTGTGGCTTGCCTATATGTTGTGTGTGGAACACAGCACATCCTTTGGTTTGATCTAAACCTGGCTCCAACTAGTTTTGTTTGCTGACCCTAGTTCTTCCAGAGGATGAAACAACAAACAGTTTGCAGTCACTCCCTGCCTGCCTCTCACTGCTTCACAGATTCCTACTTCATCTCTTTTACATGCTGAAGAGTCCCAGCTGACCCAGTTGCTCCTTCTCTGAACCCTTTCCAGATCTACCATACCTTCTCTGAGCTAGAGGGGATCAGAATAGCAAACACATTGACATGAAGTGGAGGCTCTGACAACAGCCCTGTGGAAAGTTCCTTCAGTGACATCTGTCTACTAAGCAGAAGAAAGTATTAACTAGCACTAGCCCCCGGAGAGGCTCTTTCCTCCAGGCTACCACTCTAACAGCACTTAATTCTCTTAAAAAATAAACATGAATATTAACAGTTGGGGTGTATTTCAACAGCCAGCAAAATCAGCTGGGAAATCCATACCATCAGCTTCCCTAGTATGGGACTTGGCATGAACTTGCATACAGTGTCACCCTGAAAGACAGTCTCACGGGTGATGAAGGGACCATCAAATGCTATCCCAGCTCCAGGACACTGAAGTCAGCCTGTTCCAGTCAGACTGCTTACTGGAAACTTTGCTGTTGCTGCCAAGGCCAGGTTTATGGAGGACACTGAAAGCCTATGGCCAAGCTGGAAGGTTTAATGCCAGCTATGAAATTAAGCTGTCATCTTAGAAAGAAACATATATTTATTATACATGCAGGGTACTTAAAAGCCTATTCCCTCTTTGAGTTAATGGGGGTTGCAGGCACAGAAAGATAAAGAAAAAAGGTTTTCCTTGTTTCCGTATATTAAACATTTAGAGAGAGAACATTTAAGACAGCAAGTCAGTGGGACACAAACAGCCTTCCCAGGACCAACAATAATATTACAACTCTTTTTTTTTTTTTTAAAGGCACTGTCACATTCCCCTGTTTTCTGCCATCTCTGCTTTGACTTAAGACAACCATCAGCAAAGAAGCTGAGTAATGCTTGCCAACTTGCTGTTGCTGGGGAGCGAAACCTTTGGGAGACAGCAAATCTGGATTACCACAAATCCAATGACAGGAAAAAAAAAAGATAGGGAATGCATGCACACACAAAGAAGAGAATCACTGGCAGAAATATCCATTTTACCTTAACCACTCAGCTCTAAAATGCTAACTGTTTGTTCCTTCTTACTCTTGACTGCATCTAACACTCCTTAAAACATTTTTAAAAGCAGTGTCTCTGAAGCCATGAGCTATTGCAGGAAAACAGGGCTTGGACATCTGCAGTTGTACATTATTTATGCAACAATTTTCCCCTAGTAATGGCCTTCTGAGAAATACATGGTCAGATTCATAAAAAGGTCTCTCATTCCTGGTCCCTTAAGTACACACATTCAAACATACATCTAGTGCCTGCACAATAAAAATAAAAATGATGAATGAGGTAAGGGACTCATCTGACTGTCTAATAAACTAGATTGTTATTACAGAGATGGGGTGTTTGTTTACCTTACAAAGCTGAGAAGAGAGGGTGTCTAGCAGCATCTAACCAAAGGCATGTGCCTAACAGTTCTCATGCTCAGCTTGCAGGGCTAGATGCAGCTAGATGCGCTGCAAGGACAAGGCAGCCTCCCCCAGCTGCTTTCCTGACACATAACAACTCCCATTGCTGTCAGAGCCAAAGGACCAAGCATCAGTCAGCAGGGCTGTGAGGATGCTGTGGATGATTAGGGTGGGACATAAGGAAGATCTGCCATCCAACCACAGCAGATTATTTTTTCAATATTGCTCTTCTGCACCCAATTTTTTTCATATTAAAAGAAGAGAAAAAACTGTGACACCAAACCCAACCACCTTGGAGAGATCCCTACACCCTTGAGAGACAGGAGTCCTTCTTCCAAACCAGACAAAAGAGAGGGTCTAACCTCCCTCTGTGCTTCTGCCCAGCCCCAATGAACCTGTGTGAATAGCCTAACCCCAGAGCTACAAGCTATGCCAGGCAGGGCAGATTTCCTTCTCTTTCCCTCTCTCATTTCTTTTGACCAGAAATTCTGTCTGGACCAGGGAAACTTTTCCCATGGAGTTCCCACAAAAAGCTTCAGTTTTAATGAACAAGCATTCATCAGAAGGGGAGGAAAAGGTCTTTTACTGAAGGATCCTTGACCAATCCCCATTGTTAGTGCTGCAACAGGGACCTGACTTCAAAATACCATTTAAAAAAAAATCAAACACATGCCTCTCCCAAATTTTTTTGTTCAACTCCCAGCTTTCCCCTCCGTGAGGAACTAGTGCAGCACAGAACGAAAGGCAGCAGTATGGATATCTAGTGCCAAGTTCCTATTGATATCCTGTGCCAACCCAAAAGTGAGGACTAAGTGTCTTTGTGCCTCAGTTTTCCTCTCAGTGAGAGAAAGCATTTGCCTGTCTCCCAGGAAAGCTTAATTCAAACAGGGTTGATTTCTCATTTTTATTTAGCCTGTCTTTACACTGCTCTGGCAGAGAAGAGGAGCCTTGAGTTGGTAATTTTATCATAGCATGAACACCAGCTTAAAGGTGCTTTTACATTGCATAAGGGAGCTCTAATGTGAGCACCCAGGTCCACTCTGGGAGAACAGGTGCCTCATCCCAGTACGGAGCGTACACAAGCTGTGGGAGGAAAGCGCAGCCTCATTCCACAGAGAACGTTCGGCACAGGTTATATCAGCAGCCCAAATCTGCACCCTTCCACCTCGGAGGGGAAAGAGAATTTGAAAAGCCTTGGGTATGCACGTGCACAAGGGCTGGCAGGACTAGCAAAGCAATGTGGTGAATAGGCACTAGCTGCCTGTCCCCCGGGTGGGGCTGTGGGTGGAGAGAGAAACAACCCCTTCTGTGTTTACTAGGAGCACAATAACAGCTGAGCAAATACGGCTCATGGGGATAGCATAAATCTCTCCGCACCTCTGTTAGTCATCAGCACTGCTACCCGCTCCACCCTGTTCTGTCTGGGACCGTGGTCCTTCCAGGGTATTCTGGCTAATAGAAAGGTAGAGAGAAAAAACAAACCTTGCAGGTGCTCCTAGACTGTACCAGTGGAGCAGTCCTTGCTTTACCTTGGTATTCACTCAATTTCATTTCTCAAGGCATAGGCTACAGAGGAAGCAGAGGTTACTACATGTTCCAGTGCTGAACAAGTACAATGCAAAGGTTTAACAAGTTGCTTATAATTTTAAAAAAATGCATTGTTCCAAGTGGCTCATTAAACTTCAGCTATCCAGGAACACATCCTTCCCCTGCCATTTTCCTTCTCCTCAAAGTGATAAAGCTGCACTGCACTCCCGCCAGCATTACCTGATGAGAAGCCTATTCAGTATCTACCCTCTAGCTTGAAATAAGGAGGAATGGCTGAAGGAAGCACTGTCCCAGGATTAGAGTGAACTTGCTGAGTGACTTTTTCATGCACAATTTATGTTCACTTTGCAGAACCTGTGGGCATAGGGTGCTGCCCAGCTAGGAAAGGAGTCAGCTCCACAGGGTTTCCAAACCACACAGGAATGAAGCTCCATGCCTGCACATCTTGAAACCTGCCAGTTGAAAGCTACCTGTCCCTGCAATTATAACTCAACTGTTTTTTCAGGCAGGGCTTGGGCTCTTTCTACCACCCCATCTCTCAAGCAGTCAGTCACACAGTCCTAGCCCTCCTAGAGCTGTAGCCACACTAGCTGAAGGATGGCAGAAAGAGAACAACTTTTTTTATGGCTACAGTACATCATCCTGGCAAAAAAAAAAAAAAAAAAAAAGGCAAATATTTGCATGTTCATACACAATGCATTAGATGAAGCTCTGATTAAATTCTGGTTCATTAGAGTGTATTATAAGTTATGTCATTCTCATAAACAAACAAGGAAAATGTAGACTACATACAATTACTGAGATACCTGCCTAACACTGCAGGTTAAGAAAAACATGCTCCAAGAGGAGAGGTCTGAAAAGTTCTCTGTGAAACAGCTCTTCAGTATTGAAAGCGATCATGAGACTTGCCTTGTATCAAATTGAACGACCAGTTTGGCTAGTGGAACATAACAGCCAATTTACAGACTGAAATTCAGGAAAGAATTCAGAGTCATCTTGATAAATGGTTTTAAATCAGCGTGATCACAACTTACAAGTACAAACCATAACAACCAGCAAGGAGAAATCCAGTGCATGGAGAGGAAATTACTGGCGAGACAGCAAGACTTGGAAAAAAATGGTCAGGAGCTTAGGTAGACCACAAAATTCTGCAACTTCATGACATTGCAAACAACAACAAAAAAAATCAAAACAGGCAAATTTAGCTGTGGGATGTAGTGACAGGGGCCTCACGTAAGAAACAGGCACTAAGGACTGGTGAGCCTTTAAATCAGCCCTGTGTCCAGCTCTGGGCACTGCACTTTGAGGGAGAGGTGAACCGTTCGGCAAGAGTGCAGAAGAGAGCAAAGGGAACAGACAGAGGTCTAGGAAACTTGATCTATGAGAAAATGCTGAAAGAATTCCATTTGTTTAGTCTAGGGATGACATTCAGTCTTCTGAGACATAAAAGCTGCTATATAAAAAAAGATGGTCATAGATCATTTTTCGTCTTCCCCATGGGTAGTTCAAGTAGCAGTCAGCTTACTTGGAGAAAGGAGATTTAGGTTTGATATTAAAAAGCCCTGGTGATTCACTCATTGGAAGAGGCAGTGGGATCCCTGTTGCTGCATTAGCAACACGTTACACACGTCAGAGCTGCTGTTAACTGGATATGACCTTGAGTTAAAACGGGGAGGAAAAATAACTATACAACCTCTTCAGGTCTTTTCCACTCTCCTCACACAGACTGAGAAGCTCCAGCAGATCCTAGATGACTGAGGTAACCTCTTTGCAAACACAGCCTAAAATCTTGAAGATATTTGATCTGGTTTAAGTTTCCAGATTTTGGGGGTCTGATCTTCCTAATGAACCTGGCTTCCATATTCTGTATGACAGCTGTAGCTGTGCAGTACCTTCACAATGACAACAGTTTCCGCAGTCTGAGCAGAGAAAGTCTGGCACCAAAATGCAGCCCTCTTCAGTTCTTTACATCAGGATGGTTCCTCAGCAGTAGAAAAGCTTTCAACCTTAGACACTGCCCTTGTGATTTTGAGAGGAAGCTACCCAGAGTCTGTGTTTTTTCATCCCTAACTCCTCTTTTCCATTTCACAGTTTCTTAGCACTGTTAGCTTGTGGCATACCTAGCTTTGAGATAAACCACCTGTCTTTGAACACATTCATTCATTTATTTTCCCTTTCTCACTGCACTCTTTCCACACTGAGGATTGCTATTCAATAAAATGAGAAGCCATAGGTGTTTCCACTGGAGCCTTAATATTATTGGGAAACTATTTTCACTTCCACACCTGTTTTTAATAGTGCTTGGAACAACTAGAACAGCAATTTTTGGAGAACTTGCCTACCTCTGCTGGCTGGAGTATACAAGCACACTATTTTTACATTATTGTGAGTGTATAATTATAGGACACCAAATAGAAAGCTTTTGAAAACTGTCACAGGCAGGTAAAAAGTATTTCGGACTGGTCTTCCTAACTACAGTAACATTCTTTTTTTATGCTACTGCTACTGAGTAAAAGAGGGGAAGAGACAGGTTTATAGTGTGATGAGTCTTTTCATGTAATGACACATCAGCTTTTTCCTGTAGTATTTAGCATTTTACGAGGAGGCAGAGGGAATTGCCTCTGACAGGAGTGCTAGCACTCACTTGGACATTTAGCTTGAGCCAGCTGTCTCTGGGCAAAACTTCAGGCTTTGGAAGTTCAACAATGTAACATATGGGATTCAGACATCAGCCATGGGACAGAGAAACTGCTCCCACTTCATCAGTGTCATGAGATGGAGGTAGCCCTCTTCCACACTCCGGGTTGAAAGGCAAGGGAAGGACTACAGAGTGATACTACAGCTGAGGTTAGTGTTCTTCCCAGTAGGATTTCTCTGAATTACAGCCTTACACAGGCAACAGTCCCTCCAGCTGTGGGTTCCCATGCATTCTGGGGGTCCCAGCTCCAGAGAGAAGCTGCAGCTTTGTGCTACTGGAGCCTGTTCAATGAGCCTAAGATGAGGTGGTGGACTGATGACACCAGCAGGATCACAGACCTCCCTGCATTACAACTGGTGAAACCAGAGAAAAGCCATTCCATTCACCCAGAGTGAGGGCAGCCAGTTTAACACATCTTCCTCCCTCATGTCTTCCAGGAGACTGAATGCTGCCTTGCTTTTTTAAACATACTCCCATCTCTTTGCCTGGCTCTGAAGGTGGGTTCTTTGCCCAGCCTTCTTTCCTGATTCTTCAGAGACAGCCCTTGGGACCTTCTACCGAGAGGTCCTTCAGCAGCCTGAAAAGCATGCAGTTAAGCCACCCCTGAACTGTACCACAAAATGTACTCACTGGTTCCCATTGACTACTTTCTGATTTTGGTGGTCTGGCAAAATGCAAAAATGAGATGACCACGAAGAGAAAGGGAACATGAAGATGGCAGCTTTAACTCATGCCCCCCACCCCCCAAAATATATACAGAACTCTTACAACACAGCTCACAGGTCTGTTGACATCAGTTTGAAAGTAAAAAGAACACAGTCAACATACAAGGAGGTTGTAGCAAGGCAGGTGTTGGTCTCTTTTCCCAAGTAACAAGTGATAGGACAAGAGGAAATGGCCTCAAGTTGCACCAGGGGAGGTTTAGATTGGATATTAGGAAAAATTTCTTCACTGAAAAGGTTGTCAAGCACTGGACCAGGCTGCCCAGGGAAGTGGCTGAGTCCCCATCCCTGGAGGTATTTAAAAGACGGGTAGATATGGTGCTTGAAGACGTGGTTTAGTGGTGGACTTGGCAGTGCTAGGTTAACAGTTGGACTCGATGATCTTCAGGGTCTTTTTCAACCTAAATAATTCTATGATATTTTCCTCAAATGTCCCATGCTGCCACTCCACAAGCCCTAATGATATTCCTGCAGGACCTCACACATTTCCCTTCTTATCATCTACTCACTCCATCTCCAAGACCCACCAAAGTGGAGAACCTCTTCACCCTAAGCCTGGCACCAAAAGAAGGAAGCCTTCATGGGAGGGGTAGGGTTTTCCAGCAGTTCTGGAATGCAGCTCTGCTCCCTCACAGCCTTGTGCTCTACTAGGCGATATCCATGGCCTCCTTGGACAATGCTGGGGGCAGCAGACACTCTTAGGGATACACTGATCTGTGTACCACTGAACTCTTTTTTTTTTTTCTTCAGTTGTCTCCTTGCAAATCATTTACAAGCCCCACCAGGACTTTTGGTTTCAGAAGAAGCCTAGGTGTAAACCTTTTCCAGAGGGAATCTAGGAGCGCAGGTCAAGCCATTACTTTGAAACAACTCCTCCTTATCTGTGGCGCCTTAGAAATGTTATAATCTTTCTTGTCAAGTTGACAGGAACATTTCAAGAGGGGCAGGAAGGTGACCTGCAGGCATCAACAGATGTTCAAATGGACGTGTGAAATGCAGATCCACATACAAGCCTGTGCTGAATGATGCTATGACATACAGCAAGGAGCACTTTGCTGCTAAGGAATTACTTCAGCAAATCAATGCAACCCCTCCAATATAAACCAGCTTCTGCTAAAAAGCAAAACAAACTCCATAAAGTTGACCTCTCCACTCTCTGTCCCTCTGTGTCCAGGTACTATCTGGTGCTGGAGCTTAGTTCCTTTCCTTTCCCCTCCAGATCCTCAGTGGTTTTAAATTCAGGGTTGGTTCTTTTTTCCCTTTTACCCCAGCTTCTATATCTTTGCCCTTCTTCTACTGCTCCCTGTCCACTCGCCTTAACTGGCAGCTGTAGAGTAGCAGTTATGACTCCATGTCTAGAGTAATTTGTTTTCTTTCTTTGGGGGATAAGGAGGGGGGAGTGACTGGATTCTTTGGGAATGATTTATCACACAGCACTCAGGGGGAGCTTCATTTATTTGCCTAGCTGCATACGGTTTAACACCTATGGTTGCATGCCGATTATTATACAATGTTATTTTTCCCACTTGTATACTTTGCACCTTTTCATAGAGCAGATTAACTGGTCCCCGATGGCATGTTATTTATGACTTTGTTTGCTGGCTGTCTGGGAAGGGTCCTGGTCCTAGATTCTTCCATTCTCCCTGCTTCTGCTCTCCCCTACGTACTCCCTTCTTCATCACACCTGGCACACTGAGACCGTGGGAGAATCACGCTTGGGCATCACATATATTGTACCTTCTCAGAGCTTCCAGGAGTGAGGAAAAGACAGAGGCCTCCCAAGCAGCAGTCAAGACAGGAAGAGTGGTTGAACCACAAATGGAGGCAGAGGGAAAGGAGGGATAGAAAGTAAGGGAGAAACATCACATTTTGGATTGCAAGGAAGCAGGAACTTGGCAGAGAAGAGCATAGAGATTTGCTGTGAAAATGTAATGGAATTAGTAAGCTTTCATATCATACTCAACAGGAGCTTCTCCTGAGATTGCTTCATTTGGTATCAAGCCAGAACCTAAATTAAAATGAATTTGAAACCAAACCAAAACAAACCCTCACAAAAAGAAGGGGTGAGAAGATTAATACAAAGGTCTGAAGATAAATAGTTCTGGCAGGTGGGACAGTAAAGTGACAGATTTTAGCCCAACAGTCAGAGGAGCACTGTGTTGGGAGGCACTGACTCAAGATGCAGAACAAGAGCCAAGGAGGACACATTAAGAGAAGACAGTAGAAAAGGCAAAATCTTTCTCACCCCTTGATTCCCTCCCATGAACTCTTGTTCTTGACATCATCACTGACACTTCTTTTTTCCTCTTCAGCTATGGAGAAGTTCAAAAACCACTATTCCTGGGTGTTATGCCCAGAAGAGATGGAAGCACCAAAATGTTCACCAAAGAGGACTGCAGTCAGCATTAGGATGTCATTCCCAGGCACCACAATTCTCCAATTCCAATGCCACTGTAACATCTTCCTCAGGTGTCACTAAAGCACAACTGTGCCTGGCTGCCTCCCCTTCTCAACCTGCTTTCCTGCTAAAGTGAGATCAACTTTTGCTTCCACCCATCTCCTCCACTTGGTGTCCTGACTAACAGTAACCAGCCACAGATTTTGGAGAAGAGCCTACAATCCTGTAATAGACATTTGGACAGTAACATTAACACAACCGGCATGGAGAGACAGCTGGTCAGTTTGGAACGAACACAACTAGTTTAGTAGTAGCAGAAAGCAGGAGAAAAGTAGCAGGAGAAGCAGAAGCCCATGGTCTCGCATGTCTTTAAATAAACAGTGCTTTGCCGTTCAAGAGTCTGAATCTACCTGCAGCTCCCTGGTCTCTGCAGTGTTCCACGTTTCCAAGGCACAAGGAAATTTGCTCCAACTCCAAATAACTACACATTCAACACAAATGGGTGCACTGTCTCCCCACTCTGGAAAATAATGTAGGTGTTCAAGTTCCTTGGGGTTAGTCCTCACTGCTAAAAAGTAAAGTCCTGATAACAAATCAAACTTTTATCTAACCCTGGCTATTTTTGGTGTATCCTACCAAAACTGCCATATTCCTTTTTAGGGCAAATCAGCAGGCCCTGCCCTGTTATATGTTGGTTGGTCTCACCTGACAATCTGACTCAGGAGGAACTATACTGATTCTCAATATAGGTGGTTTAAAAGCAGACTCCTTATTAATGTATGGGATCCCAGAAAGATTCCATATGGCTAAGGCAACATACCATAAGTACATTCTCCCTAGGAGCAATCACTAGCCCTGACCCTTAAGAAAGGCATGAAGAAAAATGGTATCACTTCCTAGGTGAGTACTAGAAAGCAGGGGCTGTTTTAGGGTGCCATGTGGGTTTTCTTGCCTTTTTTTTTCTCCTACAAGTGAGGAAAAAACTTAAGGAAGGAACACAGACAAAACGGAGAACCCAGGTCCTGGTAGTACACTTGATATAATCACATCCCACCTCACTGTGTGGATCTCTGGAGACAAACTGCACCCAAGAGTACAGACTCCCTTTGGGGTAGATGGCAGGGTGTGCTTCTGCTTTTTGCAAAAGTATATACAGACATGCAGCTTGCAAGATCTTTCTCCCTTTGAGAAGCCCTCAAGTTTGGGCTCCAAGTGAATTCAATTAACAGAAAGAAATGTGAATACCACCATTCTTGTTTTCAAAGCTCATTTACAGTTATACTCTGTCCGCTAAGGGCTCCTAACAACAGAAAGCTCTATCACTGGAAAGCTGTCACATGAGATGCCTGCATGATGCTTGGGTGCCAGAGCTGAACAGAATAGGCCACATGGAGTTGGACCCCATTCAACAAGCAAGATTTTGAAATAAACAGCTATAGGTTTTTTCTTTCCTTTTTTTTTTTAACTAGGCACACACAAACCTGTCTTCAGCTGCTAGCCTTAATATATTACTCGTTCTTCCTTTCAAATAACGTCATGTTCAAAACCCCAGTGACTGCAGAATATTTACTTGAGGCTGCTACTGCTGGTTTCTCTAGAGCTGTTTATTTTTCCATGCATGAGCTCATTACATCACTCTGTGGTTTTCTTAAAGGTTGTCAGGGTAAGCTGGATACAGGCTGGAATCTCTTGCTAACTAAAACCAAATCACTAAGTAGCACAAATGCATTTGGAGATAACCCAACTGTGGAAATGAGGAACAACCACAGATTCCTCAGTGGAGATGGGGTGCTCCCAAACAGGCAGCCATTAGATTTATTTTCTTGGAAGCGGGATACATTATCAAGTGTTTCCCTAGATTAACAACTGTAAAAGAATAATCATTTGGACTGTTCCAGGCTGCAATAGGTTGGGGGAGGAAGTAGGAAAGTAGGAGGCTGAAACAGTAAAAGTAGAATGAAAAGACAGTTCCTGCCCATGCTGATTAGAGAATGGCCATTGCAAAGGTCCCATCTGTATCGCCTCCTGCTCTGGCAGTGTTAAAAATAAATGACACACCACAGAGGGCAATGCTAAATAACAGGCTTAGTCTGGGGTATCCATGTGTGTGCACACATGGGTATGCATGTTTGGGGAAGGCGAAGATCAATTCAATACAAACAAAAAAAAAAAGTTTTTTGTCATCTTGCCACAGCAAACAAAAAATTGTGTTGATCTAGATCTTTCACTTGCCCCAAAAAGAAAAACTGACTTTTGGGCTTTTAGGATTCATAAGCGCAGAAGACTTAGTTTCTAAGTGTAGAAAAACAATAACTTTGCTACTCAACAGTCCAGATGTTAGAGCATGTTCATATTTTGGTTCCTGCCTCTGGCAGAGAAGCTTTGAACCTGCATCTCACACTACTGACAAAGAGATCTAGTCATCATTTCATCCTTTAAGGTGGGCTGGGGTAACAGCACTAGCAATCCCTCCTAGCAATGCATAGAAAAATTCACTGGCAACATGCCTGGAGACATACAGATTCTCAGTCAAGTGCTCTAATCACCAGGCTAAAAGCATTCTGCTTTTCCTGATCCCTAGCTTAATTAGTATTTACACATGCCAAGCAAAACGTAAATGCTCCAAAAGAGAAGACTGTTTCAGGAGAACCTCTTCTGTTTGTCAACTCTAAATGGAATGTGGAACACTCAGATTTCAAATGCAGGTCTTACGAGATACAGGCTGCGTATGCAATACAGTGTATCACCGGCTCTGCAATGCTCAGCTACCTGGTGGGTGGTTCACTCCGAAGCCTAACATTGACCAAAGGCAATGAGAGCAAATTACACAGCCTATTTGTCTCCATATAGCAATTCTTAAATTCTCCTCATGATTGATATAGTGATGATGCTTAGCTTTCCAAGATGTCCAATGTCAGTACTGATTAGAGAGCAGTACACATCCTCTGACAGTAGTATCTACTGGACTTAACTGCAAAGGACGCGGCTATATAACCACCACAGGTAGGAGAGAGATCAGGGTTAAGTGTTGCAGTTTACAAACTCCAAGGAACAGGGCAGGCTTTCAAGAACTCCAGACTACTGAAAAAAGAACAGAAGTAAAAGAAGAGTTAGGCGGGATATTACAAAAAGAAAAATCCTGAGATTGAGTTCAGAGAGCAGAGCAGCTTCCTGTGGAAAGAAGTGAAATCTTTATTGCCTAAGGCATTTATGCCACACTAGAAAATGCTACTCTTCATACAGTACAAACATTCGCTAGCCCTAAGGCAGTAGATTAGATGACCTACTAGGTCTATTCTCACCTCTAATTTCAGTGATCCCATTAAATTGCTGCAAGAGGATACCAGGCTGTATCTGCTGCAAGACAGCAAGTGCAAGCTCAGAGAGACAATATAGCTGAGCGAATACCAAAACCAAAAATCCAGTCTTGCACTAGTAAAACTCACCTTAACCCTTTAAAAATAAATGAAAAATCAGAAATGTGCTAAGCATTGATATTTCAAGCTGACAAGGGCCAAAAGCAATTAAAAACGTCCCTAATTATGCATGCCCATCTCATGACAGCTGTTTCATCACCTCCAGCCAAGACAGACTTGAAGACATTTGAAGAACCAGATTCTAAATTATAATTATCCTCCTCAGCTCTTTGTTGTTTGATGCTACCTACCCTACATTGCTTTTTAATATATGTGACAAGGTACAAAAGGAATGAAAGGTACCAAACAAGGGGACTAGGCTTCACTGGTTGAAAGAAACAGACTAAAGCAGCCCACATCTAATACCAGCTAAACCATAGCCCTTGATAAGGCAGCATTTCTTGATATCAATAATTCGGTGCAAGAAACAGACAGCTGTGTATTTGTATGGCCTAATGTGGAAATTTGGGGCTAAAAATTGGCAACCCAGTCTCTTAATGAGATCCTACAGCAAATGAGTGTCTGTCAGGGCAATCAGTAAGGCTGAGTCAGATGAACCAGACATCTCCTTTTAGCTTGCTGTAGAAACCACCTCTTACAGAACTCTTGAATTTACCAGAAGATCATTTATTTTCGATTCGTAGCACGCACCCACAATAATTTTGTTTGAATAACAGAAACTACATCAGAATCAATTGAAAAAAAAAAAGTGGACAACAGTAAACTCACAAAAGGAACTCTTCCATGAACAAAACTCTGGTTTACATCAGGCAGCTTCCTGAGGAAACACTTGAACAAATCGATTGCCTTTACAACAGCAACAGCAAACAGAAAGCCAGCCTACTTTGGCTCTGTCGGGCCAAGAAAGGGAGGGAGACAGGCTCTCAAGTAAAAGACCCCCCTGCTTCCAAGTCCCTTTGTGGCCTCCTAGAACCCAGATCTAGGAACTCTTTTTTCCATTGCAGCTACCAGGTCTGCTGCATTAGAAGGAAAAGTTGGTGTCCAAAATAGCCAGGACCCATTACATAGGATTCTAATATTAAACTGTCACCTACAATTGCACTGTCACAAAACACAAGCTACATTTGTTGTCCCATGAAAGACATACTTAAAGAAGAATGCTGATACTCCTACATCATCTGAAGCTTCTGGATGATTCCCACTGGCAGTTCCTACACCGACCACCCTGCTACAAAAACAGTCAGGAGGTGAGACACTTCTTTTGATATTCCCTTTACCTTCTTCCTTTCTTCCACTTCAGTTCAAATATATCAGA
Organism: Theristicus caerulescens; assembly: GCA_020745775.1. NCBI lineage: Eukaryota > Metazoa > Chordata > Aves > Pelecaniformes > Threskiornithidae > Theristicus > Theristicus caerulescens. The sequence continues at coordinate 33,014,328 of CM036564.1, forward strand.
TAGAAACAATTCTTACTGAGAATCTCTAACTTTCCTCTTCAGATTCTTCTAGTTTCTTGTGAATTCAGTGACTCCACACAGTTTCACCCTCATCTCCAATATCAAGTTTTACATCCTAACTTCACATCTTCCTACTCTCCCTTTTCCCACTCATGTTCAAGATCTTTTCTTTGCTGTTTTTTATGCTTGGGTCTTCCCTCATCCACTCTATTACCCACAAAAATGATCTCAACATTTACATAGGCCCAGACATAAGTAACCTACTTTCAATTGTGAAATAATCCAATCATTTTTCTATCAAAAAATATCCCCTGCAGAGAAGAATCTTGAAGTTGCTAGAAAAGAAGCCCCTCTCTGTATTTTTTCAACTGCTTAAACCAAAACCACAGCCCAGATCTGAGAGCCAAATGCATCAGTTTGTACATCCATGAAAGACTGCTGAACAGCAAACAGAATAAAGATGACAGCTGGCTGGGATGAATTAACAGATGAAGAAATTAGAGGTTCCCCAGTTATGGTTTGGGGAAACAAACATCCCTCATCACACATCGACTGTGGCCTTCTGGACACAAAAAAGGATGCTATCTAAAATTATTTTATAGCCTGCACTTCAAGTCCTGCGACACTGAAAAGCAGCAGGATAGCTACAACGAAGAAAGAAACAAGAACAGACAGTGAGGGACTGCAGCCTAGTTAAAAGAAAACTTTTTTTTTTTTTTTTTTTTTTAGAGGGAACATTACCTGAATTCCTTATACTGGAGGTGTTCAATTTGGAATCTTTGATGACCAAGTGCTTAATCCAAAGGGTAGGTGCTGTGATTTCTGAAAGAGAAAAAATAACTGCCTTAAAGAAACTACGGCAACTAGCGAATACACATGGTTGTTACTCATGAGGACAAGATGTCTGCTACATTCGTGCCTTAACTGATCCATCATCTTTGTAGAGATCGGCTCATCCTCTGATGAGGTATGAACTACTATTTGTAAATCTTCAACAAGGTTATGTCATTATCTTCCTGTTCCAGAGAGTACCTCTCTGCTGGCAAAACATTTTTTTTTTTCCTCCCTCTACCCACCACTTCCCAAACTCTCAAGTCTAAAGCCTTTCTCCTCAAGACTTAGATATCTCAAAGGTTATGTTGTGTGCTACAGTATGTGTTGGTTTCCACTAAAAGTACATGTGAAATCCAGATTAAAAAAAAAAGTCAATCCAGACCTTAAATATTGCTTTAACAGCCCAAGAAGAGCTGACCACAGTCAGTGCCCTAAAACAAGCAACAACAAAATCTGAAATAAATAGGCAGAGAAATAAAGATATTTCTGGAAAGACTTGAAAAGAAGTCTGTTAAGAAACAAGTTCTGGTTAGAAAAGCACGTCTGATGCACTACAACCAAGACATCCAAACAAATTTGTGGGGAAAAAAGTGCTTAGAGCACCTCCTCTGAGGTGTTACAATCAACTTCAAAACACAGCAGAACCTGCCCTAAGCCACAGAAACGACACATCGGCATTTGTTTAGGACTGAGCAAAGCAGTACTTGATAACCATGTGCTAAAGCTCCTCAAGTGACATTTTCAGAACTGATATTTTCTGAAAAATGTTCAGTTTCCACAAGAGCATGCTTTAAATACTAGATCCTGGAGTTTGTTTAAAGTTCCTCTAAGAAGTTTTTACAAGAGTTTTCCTGCTCCCTTGTTGACATTTACATGGATCTGCTCAGCAAGAGAGAAGCTGGCTGACTACTAGAGAAACTGATTATACATTATAAGAGCACGAAGGAAAAATGAAAGGCATTTTTTCCTTCTTAAATGTTTTCAGCTACATTGATTGTAGGCATTGTTGTAATCATGTTCAGGGCATTTTTTCATATGGAAATATAGGTTGAACACTGATATCCAGCAGTAGGAAAACTTTGCTTAAGAAAGATTGCCTTATTTGCAGGTTTCACTGCACTATTTTATCATCACTCAGTCATGATGTACTCCTACAAATACATATACCTATATACTTTGGGCCTTTTGAGGGGAGAACTACATCAAATTAAACACTGGGTGAGAGGTAGGAAGGGGAGAAGCGTAGAAGTAGAAAAAGTCCATAAATTGAAGTGCTGGATCCAAACTCTTAAATCTGGGATAAAATTTAGCTCTGGCTCTGCACTGTATGGACTGGGTATGTCTACAGCTGAAAAAGGAGGGACAACCAAAGTCAACAGATGCCGAAGAATGGGTCAGGGCCTTTAGAGACACAATGGTGCATATCTTTAAGTGAGGCTGAAAGGTAAAGAAAAAGGAGTTGTGGGGAAAAAGGAGAAAGGAAAAGAAAAGGAAATTAATCCTTTGGTATCTACCATAAAAATGTATTTTCCATCCAGTTAACCTGGACATTTTTTGGAATACAGGTAAGCAATGTAGGCTCCTCTGAACAACAGATCTGTGGAAAGAGTAGATTCCCACTGAGTTAAGAGGTGACGTTTATAAAAAAGAGAAGATGATTAAAGAAGTTATTCTTTAGGAAATAAATACAACTTGCACATTGAAACTAAATAGAGGGTGGATGCAAAGAACACACAGTCTAGAAGTGCAGGAAGAAATAAAACTTTTTAAAATTTAAAACTACAGCAAAGACCATTAATAAAATACTCTTCTGCAGAGGAGAATCTTGTCCTAAGAGGAGATTTGCTATAAACATCACCGAGATCTGCATTGTAATGAAGTGAAATAATTTTTAAAGTGATGGCTGCTTTATGATTTAAACCTTGGACAGGAGAGTTTAAGTTACCTGATCTACATTATCTCTGGCACTGCTCTGTTATGCCCTCAGGGAGGATGGTAGGGAGTGGGAAGGGAACTTATTATACCCGAAATTTGAATTTTCATTATCCTCTAATGTAGGTGAAAACATGAGAAAGGTGAACCTTCATCTTATAGATGCTGAGGTCCAAGAGGTATCACACATTTCAGGGGCAGCTGAGTGTATTTAATGTCCTTTGAAAAAAGTCAGTCCCTTGTGCATTGAAGATAGGCACCCAAAAACAAAGCATGAACAAATTTCCACATTTTTATTTTCCATTCATGTTGCTATCAGCTCACCCTGGTTGCCTGACTTTGAATACACAGGTTTTCAGGAGCCCAGCAGATCTCAAATCCTGGGAAACTGAATGTGATTTGGACTTTAACTCCTTTGAACATCTATGAAGACTCCAGACCTGACAGGTGAATAGATAACTGTTTTGCTCTTTTCTGTCATCTGACATTTGCATCAGACACCAAGTACAAGCCATTCCTCAGGAAGACCTACCTAAGACACTGGGAGAGTATTCTAGTGAAGTATCGTGACATGTTTGCTCAGACAGAATCAAGGGATTGTTCAGGATGACATCATGAGGTGTCTAGTCCAACCTTCTGCTCCAGACAGGGTCAGCTATAAGAACAGACCAGGTTGCTCACAGTTTTATCCGACTAGCTCAGAAAGGAAGGACAGAATATCACCTCTCTGGGCAATCTGTTCCACTGCTTCACTGTCCTCATGGTGACTATGTTTTTCCTTATATCCAGTCCAAACATTTTGTTTCACTTTATGACTGTTGTCTCTCATCATGCATTACTGTGAAAAGCCTGGCTCCAGGCCATAAACCTCCCTGTAGGTATTGGAAGGCTGCTATCAGGTCACCTTTAAGTCTTCTCCAGGCTAAATGCTTCTTACACTCTTCCTGATGTACCCACTTTAAGCCACTGTTGAAGACAGTATGCTCAAAGGTAGTGGATATACAAACTTTTGGTCAGACCCAGAATGGATGATCTTATGCTTATCACTACAACAACCACTGAAATCTAGTTAGTCCTATTTTACTAACAGGGATGACAAAAATACAGAGTGACAAACTTGGCAGAGGTTATTCATCTATGCATAGCTTGATTAACCTGCCTGTCACACTCATATTCCCTTCTCCCAAGTCATAAGGGACACTGCTAATAAAACAGGAAGCCATTGCATTAGTCATTCTTTACAGAGGCCTAGGAGATAAGGTCTTGCATAATATATTGCAAGATTTGTGAGAGGCAATCTTTCTTCATACAGTCCAAGCCCATTTATCAGACTTGATTTCACCTACAAATCAAAGTGAAGGCTTCTGATTGAAAATGTTTTTCACAGAAGATAGGACAAGATTTTTTTCAGACTCTGCCTGTCGCCAGAAGGACCAGAAAAGGTCTGTTCATTACAACATTTCTCAAGAACTTTGCCAGTTCTATTTGAATGACCAAAATGCTGAGTCTCTCCTAGAAGGAGCTTCTAAACAAGCTCTATTAACCAGATCAGGTCACTCCTGCATTTTACTAGGGCATTCTTTCCTTTGAATATCTATGGGCACCCTCTCAGGGGAAAACTTAAAGGCCAGAAGCATGCTGTGATTACAAACAGGAATTTAATACAACATCAGCTTGCTGCCAGGAGGAACTTTCTTTTGATATAAACAAGAGATAGTCAGCATGGCTTCAGTCCCCTCTGTTTATTTGAGAATGCTTTTTGCTCTGAGGGCTTTGCTTTGTTTGTTAAAGTTCATAAGAAGATTCTTACAAACCTATGATCACTAAATGGAAGTGACAGGACTACAGCATCTTGCCATTAAATAAGCTTATTTTAGCAACAAAAAACCCCACCCCATCACCTGTTTTTTCAAGAAGGCAGGAGGTATCAACAGCACCACCTACTCTTGCTCAGTAGTCTTCATTTCTGCCTTTGATCCAGTTTAAAAAAAAGTGTCAAGTACAGTAGTTCAGTAGGAAAATGCACAGGCTTTCCCTCACTGCTTTAAGGTCCACAGTTTCAGGTGGGTCACACAGTGGTTTGGACTTCAGCCTATAGCTTGACTATAATAGGTTTGGGTTTAAATCTGTAGAAAACATGCACTACTTCCAAGCAATACGCAAGATCCAAGCAGCTGCTAATAGGCCCATTCATTACCCAAGGACCGATATCCCCACTGGTGTTTACATTTATGTGTAAAAGGCTTTGTGATGACAGCCATTTTATCCTTGTTTCAAGGCTTCCAATAGACTAAACTTGGATATTCCCTCTCCAAAATAATACAATCACAAGATTAGCCCATTTGAGAAGGAAACTGCCTTGGTGGGCCATGAATTAAGTGGGCCCAGGACACTGACTTCATTTGCTTAAATAGTATGTGCGTCAATGAAAGTAATTGCTAAATAAAGAAACCTCCCAGCAATTTTCTTTCAAGTCAACATTCACAAGCTGTGGTTTAGCACTACCCTCCCTTTTCTGAAGCTGTAATGCATTGCAGAGGTTATGAAACTGCCAGCATTGGTATCACAAGGGTGGAGAGAGTGAGGGGGTAAGGACAGTCTAAAGGAAGTTGCCATTTCTGACTCAATGCACATTTTTTTTTTTGCTGTGACACCTTTTCTTCCAAGGTTACCCCGGGAATCTGGTCAACTGGTGTTATTGCTGGATTCCAGGGAAGGGAGGAGGATGTAAAAGGGTTAGGGAAAATGCCTGAGGTCCCAAAGGCACTGTGAAATTTGGATAACTTATGAGATTCACTGGCTTTTCTGCTTTGCAGGATAAAGAAAGCATTTGTGCTGTAAATCCTAGGGAATAGAGAGAGGGAAGTAGCTTTTTTGTTATTATTGGGTTTTTTAAGGGATGCTCTTACCTTCTCCATCGAAAATAGGCTGGGTTTCCATGGTAGGCGTTGGCTTCGAACCGTCATCTGAATTGAGGGTTAAAAAGAATCGAAAAGAAACTACCATTATTGAGGTAAATACTATCTACTCTCCAGTACTGTTGAATGATTGGGATTTGTACATGGCCCGGCCAAGTCCAGAAGAGAGAGAAGACAGACAGAATGAAAACAAATTATTCAGACTTTACACTAACAGCAATAACATTTTACATAACAAGCATGCATCAAGCACTACCCCTAGACTCAAAAGAAGCCTCCCTCCCTCTCTCTCCTCTCCCTCCACAGACTGTTGGTGTGCATCACCTGGTAGTCCCCCCTTGTTGCACTGATCAGGCAATCACCGTCTTAGTTTCACGTGGCTATATATCCCACCCAGGACATTTCCTGAGACAGCAGAGGTCTGGGGATTGCTGTCCCACTGTGTCTTTCTCCTTATTCTTTTTGTTCAAAAGAAAAACTCTTCTTCTGAACCTTACCTGTGCAGAACCTGGCACCAGCATTCACTGCAGAGCTGTTAGAAAGGGATGGTCAATAGCAAATCTTTTTTCTTACAATGTCTGCATCAAGGTATTCTCTAATTGCAATGCTGTGGGAATGCCTTCTAATTGCAAAATCATGGAAAAAGAACTTCTCTTAGATTAGGTTTTTCATGTGCAAGAGCACTCCATGTCTTCTGACCATAAGTCTTTCATAATTAAAAGCTTCAGCCAAAAAAGATTTCACAAGAAATATAAATCTCAAAATTTAGAGATGGACCACAGGGAAAAGTGTTGAGTTTACACTCTCTTTGGCTTAGTATGCCTATCCACCATATCTAAAGACCCAGCTTGGATTCAGGCTGAGTCTAATTTCCTCAGCACTCAGAGGGATCTGGATTTCAAGCCCCAGCTTGGAGCATTTTCACACAGCACTAGGACAGTGGCATAGCATTAAGTGAGGCAAAACTTTTGACTGTGGGCAAGCTAAGCTGGAACAAACTGTAGAGGAAAGTCTTTTGTTACATTACAAGATAAGAATGTAGAACATTGTTGGGATGTAAACTAAGATGAGATTAGCCTAGAATTGCCTTTTTTTTCCTTTTTTGGAATACAGTGGCTTTAAAAACTTACAATTTGTAATAACTATTTTTGCATATATTATGGGCAAAGATTACATTAGGCATCAAAGTTGGCAGTAGCCTAAAATGGAAAGTTGCACAGCAAAAATCAGTTGGAGGGAGAAGTCTATGCCAGAAAAGCCAGGCTTGCCACCGGCTCCATGACTATCAGATGCACAGGGCAGAAGCCATTTAGAGGAAACGTGCATGGGACAGCCCCTCCTAGAAGTAACAATAACTGTCCTCAGCCTTCCTTTGTACTGGTTCCAATTACAAAAGTAAAAGACCATTGGAAGGGGAAGGGAAGGGCAGAGATGGAAAACAGAGGCTTGTAAACTTTTCTTTCACCAATACCTGTATTTTAAGTTTTAGAAAGTGAGCAAAAGCCTGAACATCTCTTCCACAGATCATTAATTTTATGCATTTCTATAGAAAGCAATCTAATTCACAGAAAGAAAAAATGTGCTGCTAATTTCATTTAAACCTCAGAGATCTACTGAAGTAAAGGAGGTTGACAGAAACTGTTGTCATTTTCCCTCTTGATCAATGTAATTGTTTTTATGCTTAATTATAAGCATAGCAAAAAATATTTGGAAGAAAAAAATACTTACCATTCTTCAGTCAACTCTTGTTCTGAGTTTTCCTGTTATTGGGTATTACCAGGAATATGGATAAGCAGTATTTTTTTTTAAAGTTTGAGCAACTGATTTCTTGGAAAAATTTCCCAAATTTTGCTTAATTTTCAAGAAGGAAGATTTTGCCCTTTAAAGAAATCTCTGGATAAAAGTAAACAGTTTTTCTTCTCTTTTTTTGTCATAATAGGCTGCGCTGCTTCTACAAGATCCCAGAAACCACAGTTATGACATTTTATTTATTTAGGATGACACTTCACACTATAATGAAGCAGTGAGTATTATGTAATCAGCGTGACTGGCTTTACAGATTGAGAAACCAACCCAAAACTGCAAAAGATACTACAGAACAACTGGAAAGGTGAATAATTCTTAAGTTATATACAAGCTATAAACAAGAAGAGACCTGGCACAAAAAAAATTACCAGCATGATAATAAGTTTATTCCTATTGTTCTCATGATTGCTTCTGCACCAATTACAGAAATGCTTTTCAGATTTAAAGCAGCAACCCAGAAGCCAACAATGGAGAAAAATTAGAAGTGGAGCTGAGTGACAACACTTTTTATCCAAACCATTATGTGAACTTTGGTAGAACTTGGGACGCTTCAGGTTCAGGGGGTTTCTTTTTGGCTTGCATGTGTGTGTGAAGAACAGAGATAGTAGAAATTACAATTTGGGAAATACATTCTTCTTAAAGAGAATTTTGTAGCAGTTTTTGTATAAAGTTAGCCATCAAGCTACTGAAGGGTATTAAACAGTGCCAGAATAAAGGCAGCAAATAAACAAAAATACCAAACTAACCTTTGAACTGTGTTTTATTTTTAAGATCATCTCAGTAAAATGGCTGTGAACTACACAGTCATTTCCTCACTGAGTTACTAAGGCGAAATTGTCACTAAGTCCACATTGTAGCAGCACCCAGTACAGTGTTAAGGGTTTTGCAAATAGAGAGGAGTACAATTACTCCCCTGTTGTTTGAGCAAGTATAGTTCTTTCATCACACATACAAGAGAAAAATGCACTAGACAAGAGCCCTGTAATTACATTCACCATATTTCAAAAAATCAAAAGCAGAGATATTCTGATATTTTTTTAAAGGTCATGAAATAGTCACATAAAAGACAAAAATTGCACTTTATTAAAAACACCATGCTCACTTCCCAGCTGCCAGCTTCTTACTCTGAAAATACCAAATCTATTTCTTAAACTGGTGAATCCTCAGTAGGTCTCAGTGTTTCAAATTAGCTTATGGCAAAAAGTTTCACTGCCAATCCCTTTGGGCAGAAGAACAACCCTAATACTTGTCTGCTCTCATTTGATTTTTCCTCTCACTCAATACACCGTTCATCACACTGAACATTTGTTCCACTGGCCTGTTTGCTCCTGGTAAACAAGGAATAAGTTCTATTTTACGTACCTGAAAGTTTTGAAGAAATATTTTGTATTCCTTAAAGAAGCATTTTAACATAGAACAGAAAAACCAAGCAAAGACCTGGGGTCTCCTGTGATATTATGAGATGTACAGGATATTGTTCCTTTGGAGGCAAAGGTCATGAAATATGTTCATCAAGTATGATCTTTTCCTTTCTTCAAAAAGCCATTAAATTCCACACTTTCAAAAAAGGCATCTAACTGCAATAGTTCCTCATGCAAAGCATGTCACAAACAGAGGGATCAAAGAGGTCAAGTGCTTCCTAATCCCTCTAGATGGCAATGCCTCTAGATCAGGAACTCACGTACTACAGAACCATCAAAGATCATTTCCCTTGGTTGCAGAATATTCTCAGAGCCTTGATGAAGAGTGCATTGGCATGCTTCTCTTCCATGTTTTACAACCCAGCATGAATACCCACTTTATTTTTCCAAGACAACCACTAAATACAGACACAATCACTCAACAAAATACCTCTGATGGGACATAGTTTTAAAGCCATAAAACTCCTTTCCAGTAAGCCTCCTTTTCCTATGGTACACCGGCAAAAGTTGAACTGATTTTTCTGGCTCAACTGATGTCAACTTAAAAATGGTAATTTTATCTTATCACTGGTAAGAGTGAAACAGGCAGGTCCAAACAACTCTACCTAAGCCATTTTCACATTAAGATACCACAGCTATAAGCCAGAAGCCCGCTTACGCTACCACTGTCAGAGGGTTGTAAGCTTAAGAACAGTTTTTGTTGTGTTAGCCTGACAATAACTCAGATCTATTGCTAACGCTTATGCTAGTGCAGATCTAGTGCTTATGCTCCCACTAGGACTTCCTTCCCTTACCCTTATCCTTGCAGAATATCTAGCAAGTGTCCACATCTGGAATGACTGCAGTGTATACTGCGGTTGAGGGACAAGGAGATTCAGTTCATGCAAAAGATGGCTGTTAAACTGATCTTTTTACTCTGAATGACAGGCACTGAGGCCACAAGTAACTCGAGTTATGTCTGGGGAAAAGTAAACTCCCTGCCATAGAAAAAACAAATTACTATGGAAAAATGTGAAGTAACTGCCTGCTGCTGTGAATCATTGCTCTTGCCTCAAGCCACCTAATGGAAGCTGAAGACAGGGGAAAGCTAGGTGATAGAATTAACTTCCTATATCACATCTCCTACCCAGGCAAATATACCCACTGCAAAAGTCATCTGTATACTTGCATCACCACATTAACAGGCTAAGATCTATACTATTCCTAAGCAACCTCAACCTTTAGTACATCACCTTTGTGTTCTCACTGGAATCCATGAGACACTCTGTAAACATTTCTACCATTTTAAAGAGCACTAGTGCTTATGGGGTCAACCATCCAGGCCTTGTACAAAATCTCATCTTTTTTCGCAAGTCTACAGCTTGAACATCAAGGGTTCCCAAACTTTGAGTTGGCCTGATAGAATAAGATGACGTTTTTAAATGCATAGCTCTGCCCTGAGAGGAGGCAGCCTTTGTCCAGTGTCGAGTGGTTCCTTCACTTACCATCGTCTGGTTTTGGATGAGCCATTACAGAGCATAGCTGAAGCTAAATAGGCAACTTCAAGCACAGATAGTCAGGACCATAAGTGAATTCTTAGCATGTCCTGTTTAATGTAGCAAAGCACACCTTTAGTGAGTCTGCCAAACCAAAGGGAAGGGAGAAGAGCTTTCCTAGGCTTGAGCACTCCTGAGGGACTTAAGTCATACATAACACCTTTCTGTGGCTTTACTAACTCTGGTCAGATGCAACAAAGACCTGCCAGGTCAACATAAACTCCCTGTACCTGTGCAGTTCCTGAACCTTCAGGATGCAATTTTACAACTGTGACATTTCTATGCATTATCCCCTGGCTTGGGGGTGTTGTTTTAAGTATTAAAAAAAGACAACAAAAACTGTGTTTGCACAATCTTACACAAAAATGCATGTCCCTTCCAGTATTGTAAGGGTGGAGCAAACTGTTGCCTTAATCACAATCCTTTCCTACATCAAGTGAAACAGTTTCGGCAAGTCATAATTTATTTAATAGTCTATGCAACTTTTATGCAGAGACATATATCACCAATATAAATGCAGAAAGTCAGCAGTCATGCCAAAAAGTGTGAAATTCTTATAATCCAGCCAAATCAAGATAATTTCTTGCCAAGCAGCTGAAATGGAAATGCACCAGTGCAGATAGACTTCCCTGCCAGGTTTTCACACCCTTTTCCAGTTCTATGCATGGAAATCCCACAGCTGTTAAGAAAAAAACCAAATTTTTAAACCAAATTAGCAAAAGCGAGTTCTCACTCTTCATTGCCTTCACTTTAAGAAACAGCAACAATGTGCTCCCTTTGGATATAACAACCCACAGACACTTGGACACAGACCAAAGTATGGAAAAGTTTTGCTTAAAAAGATGAAAATGTGCCTAATAAGTGCTGAACATGAAAGGGCTCTGTATGGCTTAAGGAGCTCTTAACTGCAAAGGTTGACTTGCACTGTCACTGCAATGATTTTTCCCTTCCTACATCAACTATTCTGTATGCTGTACAGACACAGGCAGTGTTTACTGCAACACTGCATTCCAGGCATCATCCAGATAGGACGAGGAGCCTTCCCCTGTGCCTTCTGGAAGGCATTAGTTCCCACCCCCAGCCCCCCCCCGCTCCCTCCTCACATCTCCCTCGCAGGTGCGTCAACATGAAAAAAGCCACTGAGGACTTTGTGGTCCAATGTAGTCAGTGCATTTGTATGGCAGCACAATTCTTCGCCCTGCGAGAAAGCCTATCCCACGCACAGACAGCTGGAAGTAACTCTGACCCCCGTGACACAATTCAAAGCCTCCTCTGTTTGGCTTTTTGATTCCTGATTGACACATTCACTGCCAGGCAGAGATAAATGCTGCTGGGAGGACAATGTTGATCCGCTCCGACTATTCTTATGAAGGACTTTTTCAGAATAATAAACAAAAAACATTGGTGTGCTTAAGTGTCTGAATAGAACTGGAGATAGACAGAGAGGGGACCGGAGTGCTTTACAGAGGCTGGCAAGTCGATTGAAGAGTTAATTGTCTGGGTGTACAATGAGTTTATTCTGATGGCAAACAAAGAGCTCTCTCTTCCTGGGCCTGGTCCTATCAAAAGCAAACGTGTCAAAAGGGGTCTGGAGCAGCACTCTGTGTTAATAGCGATGCTCTAGTCTCTGGGATTCGGCAGCTTTAAAATTGCTGAATCCTGAGATTCAGATAGGATCTCTCTAAAATCCGAAGTCCTCATTTACTGCTTAAGTTCTCAAGGTACTTATACAGTAATTAGCCAAAACAAACCCGCCCTCTAACTTCTCATTCTTTATAGCTTTCAGCAAATGGCTCCTTTTGAAAAATAAAGGCACAGCAAGATATTACCCTTTAGACACAACGCTGTAGACACCTGCCCCGAAATGAGATCCAGTTTTACATTATTTCAATTATGTATCATTTAACAGGAGTCAGTTTAAACAAAATAAGTGGCCCTGAATGTCTCATACTTGGGAAGATACAGAATCCCAGTCCACATCTGGACGTGCATTTCAGAGCTTGCGCTATAATAGGTCAAACCAACACAATGTCCAAACACACCCCCTGCCTCTGGGAAAGTTCAGATCCAGATTCAGATTTGAACTTTGCAGGTTGAACCAAGCCCTATGGTAATTACCACTTAAATACCTGACTCACTTCTGTAAGTTATACAAACCTTTCAGAGGAGGGGTGGGTGGGTGGGTGTGGGGGTGTGTGTGTGTGGAATCTTCCTAGTACTGCTGCATGGAGGACAATGCAGCTGAAAACTAAGCCATTACACTTTACCACTTTGATAGCAAAAGTCTTACGGATTTTGGTACCAATGCAGAGAGAGACATACATGTTATTCTAGGAACAAGCAGCAGCCATGAAGGCTCAGAGAATCAAGCTGAGCTGGTTGTGAACTTTCTAGTGATGTAAATTTGCTTCAGTACTTGTGAAAAGTTGTTGTTTTAACCCACTCGTAGAAAGGTAGCATTCCAAACAATACTTTTCCTCAGGTATATGGGCATGCATCCAAGCAGAAAACAAAGCAAGAACCTTAAAATAATTAAAGTCAGCATTTGGAGCATTCACCTAATTCAAACTTGAGACCTACCCTTTGCTCTCCCCTTTTTCAAGCTAAGAACCCAACTACAGTACTATCAACTAATTTGGGAGGACAGCAGTGAGCCACAAGTTTGTGATCTCTCTTTTGTTCTAGCAACTAACAAATGAGGGGTCCAAAACCTTGAAACTTGTGAAATAAGATTTTTTTGTTGTTGTTTTCAGCCAGTTTCTCTCCAAATTGTGGACAGTAAGCCACAGTCTTAACCAATTTTGCAGGCTTGGAGTTTTGAACAAGAAGCAGTAGTATCTCTCAAGTAGCCTCAATAGAGAAGTAATTCAGAACAAGGAACCTGAACACGGTCCTGCTGTTTTGAACTTAACTAGAATTTTCAGTTCATTTTTGGGCCAAAGTCCAACACCAACATGTTCTTTTCTATCAAAGCAATTTGTCCATAAGAGATGGGCAGAGAAGCAGATGATCAGATTTGAGTTTGGTTAATAGAGCATTTCTAAGGACAAATGCAAGGAAGCCTGGATAGAGAAGACCTGTCATTGCACATAGGTTTACCTCATGCAGTTTTACAATTTTCAGACTCCACAGCCAAATTTCTACCCAAAAGGCAAAACAGGTCTCTTCAAAGATTTGTAAGTAATGTGAAAATAAATGCCCAAGGCCAGATTTGAAACTTATCTGCTAAAAAGGAGAAGCAGGTAATAAAGGTCAGGGTGGTTTGAGACCATCTTCAGTTTAGAGTTGCACAAAAAGCTTTGTTTGGATCAATGTGGAATCACCCTCAAGCTGTGAAGGCATTGTCCCCCCTGCCATCTTCAGAGACTTGTTATTCCCACCCTCCCCCAAGACTCCCCGCAGCAGTTTCATCTGTGAAGCTAGACAGAAATCACGTGGCATCATATGACTTAGAAACACACTCTGTTGTCATCAGCCCTGACCTACAGAACCAAGCCTTAACTCCTTCAGTTATGTCCCTTCCCCAAAGAGAATGGCATCTAGCTTGGCAATGGCTTTAATTGTCTTGATTTAAGTCAAAACCTTAAATTCATTCCCAGAGTGGCTCAAATTGCCAGGTGAAGAAGGAAAAAAAAGGGGGGACGGGGGGGACGACGGGGACTTAAGAACTTGATAATCATCCATTCAAAGGCTCTTGAGGGAGCTGCTAAGATGCAAGTCATTTTTGTTAATCTACCATTTCCACTGTATCAGATTTGACCATTTCTCCATTTGAACCGAGTTCCTCCCTTCCCTTGTAGGCAAAGTGTCACAATTCTTTGGAAGAAGGCAGTATTTCCCTGGTATTGCTGCATCTTTTCTATCCTGCTGCTGTTCTTGCCACCCTGCTGACATAATAATCAAAAAAGTCATTTCTTAATGACTGTATAAACTATGCAATACTTTAGTCTTGAAAAATGAGCATATTCCCAATCCCACGGCGTCAGAATTCATCCTCCTTTTTATTTTTCATACACCTCATGAAATTAGCTAGGCAGCAGCAGGGACAACACTAAAATCCCTCTTTGGCCTACAGTCCATTGGTCCCACTGTACAGCTTGCCTAAAAACGCTACATGTAAATGCCATACATTTACATGTAAACCTGTTTATTTCACAGCAGATAATTTCAGAACACAGCATTTTGCAGCACTCAGATTGTGAGCCCATTCTCACTAGCCACACGAGCATGGTTAAAAAATGCTAGTTCAACTACTTGTTGAGGAATGAAAAGTGGAGCAAAGCTCAGAGCCCCAGCTCAGTTTCTGGCTCTGCTTCGATTATCTGGTAGGTTTTCAGACAGAATCATAGCCTGCCTGTCGTAGCAGACCAAGATTTCGCAGCTTCTAGCAATGTTCTGCACAGCTAAAGATGAGAACCTGTGACCACCACTGAGCATGGCTATTTTCCTTAGGTACCACCAGCAATTTCAGTGGTGTAAAAAGCTCAGCTACAACACCACACAGGAAGGCTATCAGAATACCTTCAAAGCTAAAGAACTCATACAGGCTGCAGAAAGAGGCTCCCTATGGAAGTAAAGAATATTTTTCATTCAGCTGCATACTTAGCTGTCCTTCAAAAGTCTAATGTCATCCCCCTACTGATACACATACCCAAGGAGAAAGGAGGGATAGCTAAAAGAACCAAGGGGACTGGATGGCTTTTGGGACTGGTCATAACACATAGCATCAAAAACTACCTGTTACCAGTAGTGACTACCTGATGCTTACTGAAGAATCATGACATATTTCCTAATGGACAACAGCAGCTGGCTGCAGGGACAGCACTGAGTTTCAAAACTGAGTCTCCAAGGCTCATTTTGACCAGCAGACACCTTCACGGGTCAACTGGCATAGAAAAGCCTTGCTGTGGTAAATGCAACCCAGCAATTATATGGCTGTAAATCCAGCATTTCCCTTTTTCTCTAGAAAAAAGGATCAGGGTAATAAAAAAAAAGAGGAAGGATAGGAATAACCTTATTCTTCAGGGAGATAAACAATTGAAAGGAAATAAAACAGCTGTAATCAACAGTGAATTAAGAAGAATTAGGCCCTGCATCTGTGTAACAAAAGTTGTATCCAAGTGCGTATCAATATATGCTACAACCAAAATATTTGGAAAAGGTCATGCCAATCCATAGAAGGGATGTTAGGCCACCTTGTCCCAAGATGGAGCACTGTCCATACTAATAAAGGGAGAAAAGGGAAGTGAGTCAGAAGAGGCAGTATGGTACATGGCTGCTCCAGGCAGCCCTGGCACTAAGCTTCACAGGGAAAGTGGAGAGGACAGGCAGAACACAGAAAAACAGAGCAGCAATATTTTAAGGGCTGGGTAAATCACAGTCCACCTTCAGCAAGAGTTGGAGTACACACTATTAGGAATGTTTGTTGTTTTTTTTTTTTTCCAGAGCGGAAACACCTTCAAAGTGTCAGCATTACTTACACTGTGGAGTGAGTGATGAGATCAAGAAATCAGCAATAGCCAGCATTGGGAAAGTTTAAAAATAGATTGAAGGAGTGGAAGAGGAGGAAGAGAGACTTACTTTTTTTTTATAGCTTGCTACTTGGTAGAAGAATACATTTTCATCTCACCCTGTAAGCATTACTAGTATGATAGATACTGCAGGATTTTAAACCACAGTATCTTAATTCTAAACTATCTTCCATTTGGCTCACTGCCTTGAGTGACATTTGAAATAAAACAGGGAGCAAAACAGTTTCCGCACAAAGAAATATTTCACTTAAGACACCATATCTCATAGCAAGATTTTAGCACTTGACATTGCCCCCAGCTTGGAGAGAAGTTTGCAGAAAGCTCTATAGCACTGTCAACAGCTGCCTGATCACAGTTGGCAAAAGCAACAACCACCGTATGATTGTTTAGTTTAGCCTCTCTGGTTTGATTCTACCTACAATATATCATGTCTTCTTTCAGGAGCCTCTGCTTTGATGTGAAGTATTCTCTGTTCCCCCCGCAACACACACACACCCTCCTTGACTACCTCTCCCAAAAGGCTGCTCAGAGTCCACAATCAACTCCACCTTGCCACTTCTAGGTTGTGTAAGAGGCCAGATACCTGCAGCTGTGGAAGGGGAAGCACATCTGAAAAACCTGCAAGGACACTGTGATCCTGATCTTAGACTGCTTTGCTGAACAAGACAAAAAAATTAACAACTGTTATGCAAGTTCATATGAGTAATGATTAGATCCCCAGCTTTGGGAACGTTTTAGGAGCTACCTGAAATACATAGTGGCCTGGGGCACGGGGCATGAAGGGTGTGATTGGAGTCTCACAGTCTCTCTTCCTTCTCTCCCCAACATCACACACATTCTCTTTCACTCCTCTCCTTCCAGCTCTGGTCTCTTCAAGGTAAAGACTCTATAAATTCTCCCACATCTTCAGGGAATACGGCCTATAAGTGGGGGGTGGAGACGGCAGCAAATTTCCCAGATCAATGGCCATTTGAAATTCAGACATATGGCTGAAGCCCTACAGCTGCATGTGTTAATTACCACACGTGTCCCCTGTAAAGCAGTCTGTTAAACACAAAAAGAAAACAGAAGAGAAAAAAGCCGTTCCAAGGGATTAAGTAAATAGTCTAAATTTTTGACCCTGCTCCCCCAGACACATGCCTGTGTATAAGAACACAAACTCCCTTCCTTTCTCCCGACACCTGCATGCTGAGGAAGCACAAGACCCCTTCCATCTCTAGCCATGTGCATTGAACCTATCTCAAAGTGTACTTTCTCCCTTCCAGCTCCCCCTTCCCCCTGCCCAGCCCCTTCTCTCGCCAGCCCCTCTCCCTTTCTCCTTTAGAGGACTAATTCCTGGCTGACAACCAGACTAGTCTTGGGCTTACAATACGCCTTTTCATTTCCTCGCAGGCAAAGAGAATGGATACCTCGCTGCTACGTCTGTATTGCATGTGTGCAAATGAGGGAAAGGGAAGAAAAAAAAAAAAAAAACAAAACCTAACTATGTTTTTTTCACCACTTGTTTCTGCAGGTTTTTTTCCCCCCAAGGTCATTAAGATTAGAGGTTCGGAGCTTTAGTGAGCGAGCACAACTCTGCTCTCTAACTATACTGCCCCAGCTAGTTCACCCCAGGATCTGAATTTAGTCTGAAGGAGTTTTTGTATTTGATTATGAAACTGAAGGAATACTTTTTCTATACGAGGGAAGGAACGGGGAAGAATGGAGAGAGGCAGATAGGCAGGGTAACCGAGTAGTGCTGGAAGGAGCTCCAGAGGATCTAACGTGCTTCAGAAGGAAATCTGTATGTACGGAACAAAGCATGTCTCAAAAATGTACACAGGGTACAAGTGACACCACATTCTCAAAATTAAAATATTTTTATTTTAAGAGGAGGAAGGACATTCCTCAAAGTTACAGACTGCCAGACTTCTACAGAATAACTGTTCAAAAAGAGCCCAAGACAACTGATGTTAAGAACCATTATCATTTAAAGGCATATTTGTGAGCAGCTGAACAATCAAGATGAAACCTGTCAATCCCTTACACTTGAGAATTGCTTCGCTACAGCACCTAAAGGTCCCATCAGAATCTGAGCATCAAGCCGAGCACAGTGACATGTAATAAGACATGGACACAGCCCAGAGAAATTCAGTCTGTCAGGAAGACTTCTCCCATTCCTAGCCTTTATCAAAGCATTTTGCAATACATCTCCCTTGCTGTCAACATAAAACAAAAACCCAGGTGAGCACATGAGGGTAGCTATTATTCCAGCTAGATCTGTTCCAAAGAAGCTTTAATTCCTGTAGGTGCTGTCCCAGGAACTTAAACATTGTGGTTGCCTCTCCAGCTTCCCCCTACCTTATTTACAAGCACACATGCTCTGCATGCATTCAAGCTTTCCCATCACAATTTCATAGTTTATCTCTCTTCTAGAGAAACCTTGACAGAGCTCATGGGGCAAAGGACTCAAAAGGAAAGTACTTCCAGTCCCTCAGCTGAACCCTTGCACCCACGACAAAATACATTTCCTGGTGCTTTACATTGATTTGAAAGAAAACACCACTAACGTTCAGATGTCTAGATTGTTTTGCAGGATGCGAATACTCAAACAAAATAGGGTCGTGTTAGGCTGGTACAAGAAAACAACTTCTAGCTTCACTTATCTGCAAACCCAGCAATTTCTCCAATTTATCCTCAGGTTTATTTTTAAGAAACAGCTACAGAAGACAGGAAGTCTAGGACTATTAATTTCAAAGTTATAATGGTGGTGTTTTAAAGGATCTAGAGAAATACATAGCATAATAGTATAATGTCTTGGCATGCTGATCCAGACACTCAAAAAGCATGGGAAGAATTTTTTTAACAACTCTTTAAAAAAGAAAAGGTGTTGAGGCCACATAGCTACGAAGCATTTAAATGACAAAAACAACCCACAGACCCCAAAACTATTCAATTTCTCTGCAAGCTGTAATTGGTCAGACACCAGAAATCCATGTATAGCACATAAACAGTTAATAATACCTTAACAGATGTTGCTTAATCAATTGTTAGCCTGCTTATTAGATCCACTCACCAGGCTGCTCAATACCATGACTTAATCATTTAAAAACCTTTACAGCTGTCCCTAAGACATTACAGACATGAGTAGTCTGTAGATTGCTATAACAACACTTGTAAACTACAATTTTATTAAGTCATATTATATAGACTAACCTACCGATTAGAAGTTACTTTATAGATGAAAGCAGAATTCTTGCATTATATCAAACAAAATATACTTTAAAACAGAACTTGCTTTCTGCTTAAACTTGCCAATGAAACTTTCTTCAGCCTCAAATTTGATACATATGTTCTGAGGCCCACAAAAAATGTCTTGATGAAAACTAAACAATTTCAGACAAGTCAGTGATGTGGGGACCCAAAAGGATTGTTTTTAATTCTACTGTTTACGTAGCAAATTTGAGGTTGAATTTTTCTTCTAGGCCTTAATATTTCAAAAATCTGTTTGATTTATGAGATATATCTAAGTGTTTCTGAGAACACTGCTCTACTCTGGAAAAGTGATCCAGTATACACAGTATTGTAAAATTACATTCCTCTGTTCTCACAAAAATCGATCACAACTCCCAGTTAAAAGCGGGGTTCTCTCCATCTTATAAAATCTGTAAAACTGGCAAACTACAATCTGCTGTACCTGTGAAATTCACTTGCTTTCTACAATTACATTTAACTGGAATTTAATAAACAATTTTGTAGATTATGTACAGTGTAGGGATAGCAATAGGAACCAGACAGAATTCTGAAAATCTACAAACTGGCAAATCTACTGATTAAAGTAATAGCATTTTTTTACAGAACTATTTTTATAATAGAGAAGCAAACTTCAATTCTACCGCTAAGTTTGGTTAGCTCGTATTTATCTTTCTGAGCAAAATCTTACGCGCTACAAATTCCATCTACAGAATTTTTTATTCACAGCTCACTCAGGCCTTTGCAGGACAGTGTTTTTGTTGCACTAATCTCTCCCAGTTACTTCTCAGCTACCTGAGTTTTTATCCCAGTTTCATGAAAAGTAGCACACATTAATGTTTCTCTCAAAGATTATTTCCTGCCCCCTGTTAAATTTTATCAGGGCAGACTGAGAAACTGTCACCATCAGAGTGTGGTAGGACAAATCAAGCTTTCGCACGACCGGGGGACTTGGAGCATTCACGTAGCACACACACAGCAAATCTGCTGCTTTCAGGAAGCAGACTTACTATATATGCATAGCGCAGTCTGACTTTCCACATAGCTACACTACACACGCAGCTCTGTCCAGAAGCATCAAACTGTATGGACACACTTTGTGTACACATGTATATTTTACCCAGGAAAGACCTGACAAAAACATAGCTCTGGTCTAGGAATATTATGTGACAAAATTAAACAGTTCAGAAAGCAATTTTTGCATGAAAATTTTCCTTTATCCAGACTTATAAACTAGTATATTATTTATTTAAAAACAAATACATAAGCAATCCAGAAGAATTGTTTGGGTAGCACTGCAAACTTAGCACCTGCTAAAGTTCTGCAAGAAATTCATCATAAGATGGTGTTTGCCAGCTAGAACCATCACTTGACTTCATACTGCCCCAGTAAACTTGTATTTCTTTCATCTTACTGATGAAGGCCATACAATATTTCTCTATCTTTCCTGTATCCTCCACAAGCTGCTAAAGACATCACAAAGCATTTTCTCAGTATTTATGAGGTTGGAGAGGCAGGAATAATTGGGCACTTGAAGCTTGGTTTGTGTAATAGCACAGCTCTGTTTCAGATTTGATCAGTACCCAGTTGAATCCAGAAAGAACTGGAGAAGGTAAAGACCAAAGTCCCAGTCTAAGGTTTTGGTCACATTTCAACTTGACATTTTTGTCAAGATATTACCTGTCTTCTGAGATGTACTAACCACTGTGGAGGCAGCGTGCTTCCCTCCCTGCGAGCAGATGGCAGGTGAATTAGTGCCAGCTGCACCTGACTTCTTACCACCAGCAGACAAAGCTTCCAGGTCTCCATGCACAAATGGTTCCATTTATTTACATCAGCACAAGCCATCCTCCACTTGGGTTTGCCCGAGGAGAGTGTTCACCCTTTACTGCTCAGTCTAATTACTGACTCAGACTAATGGCTCATTACTGATTCAAATTGCTCAGTCTACTGGCTGCACAACTAGGCCATTAACATTTTCTAGAGGTAAGACTCTTGGAAACCAGCAGGAAGAGAGCCACAGAACGGGCCAACTTGCCCACAACTGCAGCAGAGAATTTCCCTGCAATGAAGCCTGCCTTCAAGCCCATTTCTCACAGTTAAATCCACAAAAAGGAACCAATTCTAGATGTTTAACTGACAGGAATTTTAACTTGCTCATCTTAGGTTCCTCAAATTGCTTCAGTGTTTTCTTGTAGGCTGCAAACTCATTGGGCAAAGCTTTTCGCAACTCCATACAAGAGTCAGGTCTACACGTAAGATATAAGTGTAAAACGAGCTCAACCCAGGCTTTGCCTTCTGTGGGACCATCAGAGCTTATATTTCAGCAACATCACTGTACCTGCCCCAGATTCAGGAAATTGCAGATGCTATTGCCAGCTTTTGCAATAGGGAAACAAAGCAAGTCAAAACAGGCCTGGAACTTTACACACTGCAAGAGACTTTATGAAAGAAAAAGGGAGTTCATACCACTCAAGACTCTTCATGACTGGCACTGACAGTTTATCCAGCCCATATTTACCCTGTGCTTGCATCATCTTTTAATCCCAGATTATAGAACTAAGTCTCCTTTCCCATTTCCTTCATTCAGTTGATTTAAAAATGGTATCAACACCTCTCACACAGTGTCCAGAATAGTTAACAACCACTAACGAACCAGTATCCCCACTTAGATTCCCCCCCTGCCCCTTCACTAATTTCCAGTCTCTTCACTTTTAATTCACTCAGTTTCCAGTTTTGAGAAAGAAGACCAAGTGATTTTACGGAGATAAGCAATGACATGGCTGCTTTTTACATCCCTCTGCCTCCTGACCAGCCTACTTTTTAAAACCCGCTTGGTGACTGCGAAAAACACTACTCATGGCTGCAATATGCCAAATCTGTAGCTTTGAGCTCCTAAAGCCCCAGCATTCCTTAGATAAAGAAAATGAAGTTTTGTTTTGTTTCATGTTTGCTTGTTTTGTTTCAAACGTGTGGCACAATTTCCCTTTGCCTGGAAAGGAACTTTCTGCATTCTTTAGGCAGGGAAGAAATCCAGTCATGTTGGCTCCAAGGATGCCTTTCACTCATTCTTAAAACATTAACAAGCTCCCAGTGGGAGAGAGGGGGGAGATTCAGCCCTCTAGGGGACAGCGTGCATCTTCCAAGTCTCTCAGGCCTTTCAAACTAAGCAGCAACTGGAGTAAATTAGTGCAAGAAGCTCCTTACGAAAAAGGATTGTACAAGGAACAAGCCGGAATAAGGAACAGACAGCAAGAGAAATCTGCAGTTCTAGATATCCTAATCCCACCCAAGAATAACTGCATTCCCTGACAAAGGTCCTGGAAACTACTTCTTCACTTGCAGGCTGAATTCAGCATAGAAAGTTCAGCTGCAAAGTCCACACATAGAGCATGTTCTGGAGAACCTGGGTTTCCATTCCACCTCATACAAACATGCCTCCATCTCCCCAAGCCCAGGTCTGTTCTGCATTCCAGCAACAAAGCACTTCTCAGACACAGAACAAATCAATATGTTCTATTTTAAAGTTTTAAGTTTGGTGCCAATTTAATTTGATTTAAACTACCTTATAGGGCAAATTGTATGAGTAACTGGCATTGCATCATACAGCAATAGCAGCAATGTAAACATGGGCAACCAGAGCACGGGATTTAAAAATAAAAAGGATTTCTTGCAGAAAGCTCCACAGAGCCACTTCTGGAACTACATGCCAAGCCACGTGACCATAAAGTCATTTAATTTTCTTTTCATCAGTAGTGAGAGAGCCTGTGAGTGAAGTCACATGTTACCTCACATCATCTGGTCACTCCATCATACCTATTGACACCCAGAAATCAGGGCTAAACTGGATGGAAAAGAGGTCAAAACATTCGGAGAAAGAGCGTTATTAGCGATAACCAGCCCTTTTCTCCTTCCAATGTTAATTTGCCTCTTCTAAAGGAGAGCTAACATGCCAGTGAAATCTTCCTTTTCATTCACTACCCAACAGCTTAAGCCTATCCATCTGCACTGTTTCTAGGGCAGAGCAGCCTCCACCCAAAAAACTATTTTGCCCTGAAGACTTGAAAGGCACCAGCATCACAGAAAGTTTATTAGCTCCGTATCTTACATTCCTGTATGAATGGGACAAAAGAAATCACTTTTGAGAGTCTTAGCTATTCCTTTGCCTCCTGAGAGTGCCTATTCTGTGCCAGATAATGCTCTTTGACTCAGAGACCCTCATCCAAGGATAGAGAGAGGAGTCTGCTGTGCAGTGGAAAAAGTCCAAAAGCTCCTGAGTCAGATGGCAGTTGCCCAAAGTGATGTCAGAAGTTTCCAAGATGTGCCTCTACAACAGAAAGGTCATCACTGACCCAGTTCCTGCTGAACCCCTCCTCATCCTGTCCTTTCTTGTCTTCTTGCAAAGAGCAATCTTTGCAGAAAGAGTCTGAACACTCAGCTAGAATGGATGGTTATATGCACGCTGGCTAGCCACCAGTCTTCAGAGAAGCCAGACCTCCAGCGACCACCTTGCTTCAAGGAAGCCAGGCTGTTCTTGGTTCCAACTTCCTTACAACAGGATCCAATACTGGAATTTTGAATCAAGGTAACTTAAGACAAGAAAAAACACTGATAAGAAAGCCAAATTCATTTTTAGATTAGGCATTCAGCACTAGCTGAAAAAGTAATGCTAAGTCCATCAAATTTTAAACCAAATTATTTCAGCTGCTAAAAGCCCTCTTGATTTTAAAAGACCTATTTAATAATTCCTCACAAGTATTTTTCTAACATGATGGAGAAAGGCCAAAGTGGCTTGTGCAGGGGCTTCCAAAAGATATGAACGGTTCAGAATTGGAGGGGACAGAAAGTTTACATGATTGCTTGAAGCATGCTGGCCCAAAGGGAAATATTTTCCTTTTCTTGACAGCTACTGCATAGGATGTTTCTGCAGCCACATGACCAAGCGTACCATTCTTGAAACAGGATGCCACAGGCAGCACCAAGGAGAATCAATTTATATTACAAATTTTAGATTAACTCATTCATTTACAGTTCTCTTTTTTTACATGTTCCAACCTCTGAGTTAATAAAGGGAGTGAAATGGGAAAAACAAGTTCAGATTTTTTTCCCCTTTTGCTCCTGTTTCATATAGAAATCCAATGTCAGCTGCTTCCTATTCTAGAAGAACAGACCAGGACTACTCAGGTAGGAAGCCTACAAAAAAACCCCACTCAAAAATGATGCAGATTTCAAGAGCTACTTGATTTGCTTGTACTTCAGGCTAGACTAGCAATGATTGCATTAACAGAATGATAACAATGCGTTCAGGTGCCAATTATACATTAACACATAATTACAGGTTTACAGAGACATATCCTTATCTGAAATAAGAAGCAGGCTTCAGCATTCAGTCTTAAGTAAGTAGTTTTCCTTGCATCTTTCTTCTCTCTACCTTTTCCTAAGTTACTATACACAACCAATAGACTGGAGAGCAGATATGCTCAAAATGCATCACCGCTCTGAAAATAGCAATCGATAATTTCTGTTAAGTGTTTTCAGGACTGGATTGACAGTCTTAGAATCGTAGAATGCTTTGGGATGGAAGGGACCTTTAAAGGTCATCTAGTCCATCACCCCTGCAATTGGCAGGGACATCTTCAACTAGATCAGGTTGCTCAGAGCCCCATCCACCCTGTCCTTGAATGTTTCCAAGGATGGGGCATCTACCACCTCTCTGGGCAACCTGTTCCAGTGTTTCACTACCCTCACTGTAAAAAATTTCTTCCTTCTATCCAGTCTGAATCTACCCTCTTAGTTTAAAACCATTACCCCTTGTCCTATCGCTATTGGCCCTCCTAAAAAGTCTGTCCCCATCTTTCTTATAAGCCCCCTTTAAGTATTGAAAGGCTGCAATAAGGTCTCCCCGCAGCCTTCTCTTCTCCAGGCTGAATAACCCCAGCTCTTTCAGCCTTTCCTCATAGCAGAGGTGTTCCATCCCTCTGATCATTTTTGTGGCCCTCCTCTGGACCTGCTCCAACAGGTCCATGTCCTTCCTGTGCTGAGGACCCCAGAGCTGGATGCAGCACTCCAGGTGGGGTCTCACCAGCGCAGAGTAGAGGGGCAGAATCACCTCCCTCAACCTGCTGGCCACGCTTCTTTTGATACAGCCCAGGATATGGTTAGCTTTCTGGGCTGCGAGAGCACATTGCCAGCTCATGTCCAGCTTTTTGTCTATGAGTACCTCCAAGTCCTTCTCGGCAGGGCTGCACTCAATCCCTTCATCCCCCAGCCTGTATTGATACTGGGGATTGCCCCGACCCAGGTGCAGGACCTTGCACTTGTCCTTGTTGAACCTCATGAGGTTCACACAGGCCCATTTCTCCAGCTTGTCCAGGTCCCTCTGGATGGCATCCCGTCCCTCAGGCATGTCAACTGCACCACTCGGCTTGGTGTCAACAGTCAGACTGTCAACAGACAGTCCCAACATGGAAGATGTTCTTCAAATTAAAGTGTTGGCATCAAGATAGGCATTTTCCTGAGTTTGGAAGTGTGAGGAATAATTGGTTTAGAGAGTTAGCAGTAAAAATCCTGCTTCAGATATCAAAACAGGAACTTTTCCCAGGAAACAGCCTTCATCCTCACCAGCAGGAGCGAGGATGCATTCATTCCTGTTTTCTTGTAGTAAGGCAACAAACTCAAAAGTTGGCTCTGAACGGGGGGTACAGGGGAGAAGGGCTGAAAATCAGGGTGTGGAGAAGGCCTAAACACAAACTTGACTGCTCATCAATGTATACTTCAGTGGTCACCCCTCCCAAGACTATTTCAATGAATGCAAATCAGAGGACACAGAGAAGGGCTACGAATACACACAGGAGAACACCACCACCACATCTAGTGCCTTCCTCAGGAAAGGCAAGGACTGAAGAAAGGAGTGTAAAGAAGGACCAACAATGCTTAATTCACTAGAGTGAGATTTCTAAGCACAGCTAGGGTTTGATCCAGCGCTGCTCCAGCTGGCCAGAGGGTTTTATGCTCTGTTAAAAACCCCACCTTTCAATGCATATAAAGCCACAACCATGACATTGACACTCCTGACTCACAGTGTACTAGGCATATTGATAGCCCTCCTAATCTCTAGGGATTTTACTGAGAAATGCTCAGTAGTTAACTTCAAGGTGAACAAGCAGAGGTTATTCCGTGCCAGCCGCCCCTTTGGGAAGCTCTGCTTTCACGTACATCTCAGCTGACGAGCACATAGCAGAGCACACTGGTCATCCTCAAGGTTTTCATGCCCCTGAGCTGGGAGATGGAGACAGGACACAGAATGAAGTCCCAGTTGTCGAAGAGGTGGCAGTCACCGACCTGCTCCTCCACCTAGATGCCCACAAGTCTATGGGGCCAGACGGGATCCACCCGAGGATACTGAGGGAGCTGGCGGAGGAGCTTGCCAAGCCACTCTCCATCATTTACCAGCAGTCCTGGTCAACCGGGGAGGTCCCAGATGACTGGAAGTTAGCTAACGTGACACCCATCTACAAGAAGGGTCGGAAGGAGGATCCGGGGAACTACAGGCCTCTCAGCCTGACCTCGGTGCCAGGGAAGGTCATGGAACAGATCATCTTGAGTGCCATTATGCGGCATGTGCGGGACAACCAGGGGATCAGGTTCAGCCAGCATGGGTTTATGAAAGGCAGGTCCTGCTTCACTAACCTGGTCTCCTTCTATGACAAGGTGACCCGCTTAGTGGATGTTGTCTACTTGGACTTTAGTAAGGCCTTTGACACTGTCTCCCACAGCATTCTCCTGCAGAAGCTGGCTGCTCACGGCTTGGATAAGTGCACTCTGCGCTGGGTTAAAAACTGGCTGGATGGCTGAGCCCAGAGAATGGTGGTGAATGGAGCCAAGTCCAGTTGGCGACCGGTCACGAGTGGTGTTCCCCAAGGCTCAGTGTTGGGACCAGTTCTGTTTAATATCTTTATCGATGATCTGGATGAGGGGATTGAGTGCACCCTCAGTAAGTTTGCAGATGACACCAAGTTGGGTGGAAGTGTCGATCTGCTGGAGGGTAAGAAGGCCCTGCAGAGGGACCTGGACAGGCTGGATTGTTGGGCCGGGGCCAACTGTATGAGGTTCAACAAGGCCAAGTGCCAGGTCCTGCACTTGGGTCACAACAACCCCAGGCAATGCTACAGACTTGGCGCAGAGTGGCTGGAAAGCAGCCTGACTGAAAAGGACCTGGGGGTGATGGTTGACAGCCGCCTAAACATGAGCCAGCAGTGTGCCCAGCTGGCCAAGAGGGCCAATGGCATCCTGGCTTGAATCAGGAATAGTGTGGCCAGCAGGACCAGGGAGGTGACAGTGCCCCTGTATTTGGCACTGGTGAGGCCGCACCTTGAATACTGTGTCCAGTTTTGGGCCCCTCACTTCAAGAAGGACATCGAGGTGCTGGAGCATGTCCAAAGAAGGGCAACGAGGTTGGTGAAGGGTCTAGGGCACAAGTCTTATGAGGAGCGTCTGAGGGAGCTGGGGTTGTTTAGCCTGGAGAAGAGAAGGCTGAGGGGAGACCTTATTGCTCTCTACAACTACCTGAAAGGAGGTTGTAGTGAGGTGGGGGTCGGTCTCTTCTCCCAAGTAACAAGTGATAGGACGAGAGGAAATGGCCTCAAGCTGCGCCAGGGTAAGTTTAGGTTGGATATTAGGAAAAACTTCTTTACTGAAAGAGTGGTCAGGCATTGGAACAGGCTGCCCAGGGAAGTGGTTGAGTCCCCATCCCTGGAGGTATTTAAAAGACTGGTAGATGTGGTGCTTGAGGACATGGTTTAGTGGTGGACTTGGCAGTGGTAGGTTAACGGTTGGACCTGATGATCTTCAGGGTCTTTTCCAACCTTAACAATTCTATGATTCTATGATTTTCTGCTCCACAGGGTGGTGCACAGACAGACTGTCATCTTATTCCTCCTACTGAAGGGGGATATCTAAAGACACATAAGCCTCCCACACACCAAGCTGGTTAGGAACCTGGGTTCTGAGTTATCTCAAGGGACTTGGCAAGGCAGCTGCTATTACAAAACAAGTTGCTGAAGCACAGGACTCCACTCACCTTTCCTTCCTGAATTACCCTGGCTTGATGGTTTATCGGTTACAGAACCTAAAGGGAAGGAAAAAAAGACAGACGGACATCTATTTAGATGTTGCATGATCACACAGAACATGTAATGTCACATTAATACAGTCAATATATCAACCCACAAAGTGTCTGTTTTACTTGCCAACAAGCTCAGTTTAGGAGTCAGAGAGCCTGTGGCTTCAACCAACTGGGATAGCATAAGGAAGTTTTATGCATTAAGATGTTAAATCAGGATGAGGGTAAACAAGAAATCTTTAGTAGCTGGATCCAGTGATTTAAAAGAGCTCAACAGAGCAGTGTGCTAGTAAGAAACCTGGAATAAATCCAAGGGCAAGAAGGAAAGATCAGTAAGAGTCACTTTCATTTGCAAATGTCAGGAAGAACAAATCAAAACCAGGTGAGGAGAGTGTGCAGGGAATGCAAGCGGCAGTATTCTAAAGGAAAGGGATTAAGTGGGACAATTTGCAGAAAATGGATTTCAACCAACCCCTGAACATCCCCAGCTGTTTGAAAAGGGACACTGAATAAGATCCAGCGTGTACTTGAATAGAACACATCTTGGGTTTTTTAGCATAACTTAGATCTTCACATAATTTATATGATTCTACACTTCTGCAGTTTTAGTGCTTCATCACAGTTTTCCACTAAAACTTGAACTGATAATAAAAGCTTTTTGAACAAATCCATTACCAAGGTGTATAAAAATCTATGACAAGCTTTTTTTTTTTTTTTTTTTGGAATAGCTTTATTCCCAGGAAACTGATTCTTCTGCGCACCATTACTAAATGGTTCCAGTGATTACTGATCATTCAGGAAACATGGATCAAAAGTCAGCTCCAAAGGAGGCAGGCCCAAGAGTCTGGTCAAGAAACTCTAAACATAAACTCTGTTGACCAGGCACTTTCACTTGCAGATCAGTTCATCACGGATCTACTGCTGAAATACAAGTAGGAAGCTCATACCCAATATTAGTCGTCATAGGCCTAACATCTGTGTGTCCTACAGTACACCACGAATTTACTTTCCTGGTAACACAATTTTATAAACAGCTCAAGACTAAATGAACAGATCAGCAAAACTAAAACATGCCCTACCAAAACCATATACTGGTAATGGTGGCACAAAGTCATATTCTAAGGTTTAAGCCACATTACTGTAGCATTTCACCTTACACAAAAACAGGATATTAATCTTATTTTCTTTCCATGTACCTGTGAAACACCAAGCATGTCCTCAAGCTACATTGACTCACTGGTTCCCAGACAGTTCTCCCGCTCAACTCAAACCCTCATGCAAGTCACTATGTTTGCTTATTACAACAAAACACCCTACAGCCAAGAGGACACTGAATAAAGTGAGAAGGATTAAAAAAAAACCCAAAAGTTTGACTGTTGTCATGCTTGCATCTGAAGGGCAAACACTGCAGGGCCATATGAAAATCTAGATCCCAACCTCATGCCATTTGAGCCGTGGGCTGCCATACTGAATAGTGGGGAGAATAAAACAAACAACATCACTCTAAGTACAGAAAATGATGGATTTGGGCCCAGGAAACCATAGGGTGACAGAGCAGTGTCAGGCTGAGAGCCCAGAAGCATGTCACTTAATAAACCCACGAGTAATAGCCTGGCTCTGGACCTCCCTCTTGTGAGCTATGGTGCAAGCCCAGTGCTGTCCGGCCCATGACACAAACACGGGGATCCTGGAACTGAGCAACATGATCAGAAGACCCAAATCCATTATAACAGCAGGACCCCAGATTTGGGGGCTAGTACTCAACAACTACCAGTTTCTCACAGAACCACCTTACCAAACTTTTAACTGAAGTCACTCTGCAGGCAAGATGACTCCATGGACTACCCAATACAGCCCAAGAACCACTTCTTTTAAAATACAGCTCATGGAAAAAAGTTATCCCGTCTGTTACAGGAATTTCTGGTTTTGGTGTACACAGGAACACTGCAACTCTTGCCTTGGCTACCACAGGCTGTTACCTTAGTGGTTTTGCTCAGTGAGCCTTGCAGGAGTGTCTGTACCCTAACTGCAGGGTGGACAGGCCACAGTCCAAGCTCCCTTTCAGCTTCCAAATGCCAGCAAGCACATAGGGCAATACAGGCACAACTGCAGTGTTAAATTGGGCACACTGGCCCAGTCACCTGAAAAGATTAAGTGCTCTGAACAGGACACATTCTCCCCAACCCCCTTCAGTTATCAAATTAGTATTTGTTGAAGCCACTCCCACAGTACCTGAACATACAGGAGTTTTGTTCTGTACAGAAGAGCCGCTAATAGGCTTGCCATCAGGTGTCACACACCAGCAGTATCCAGTGTAGGTATGGCACTGCACCTGTTTAATAAAACAAAGAGCAGGCATTTCATTTCTCACTCTATCACCCACCACTTTTATTATAATCCAGCATCTTAGTGGAAGTCCCAACACAGATGCATCACAAACACATGCTTCAGAGTGAGAAGGTCACTCAAGGTCACACAATGATATCAGAGTATCTTTGATATCATTATCTTTTCTTTCTCCCCTCACCTCCCTCCCCAAAGAAAGGTTATTTCTCCTACTCCAACTCCTTTAGCCGCAATTCAGGAGGCAAAAGAAGTTAGAAGTAGTCAGCTGAGAACACTTCAGTTTGGGGATGCAGCAGTTGTGTCTCAGCTCATTCCACCCTTTGCTAAATCCCATTTACTATTTATGATTAAATAGTTGTCCCACTGCATCTCAGCTGGGATGAGGAAAGGCCACTCTGGTCCAATTCCACAGCCACTGCTTGAGAACAGCATTCTGTGGGCATTTCGAGAGCATTCTGTTCAGAAAAATGCAACACTGACTTGTTACGTTAACAAACCCTCTCCAGATAGATTTAAGCTCTCTCCTGTTACTATGTCAACCTAGGCAGTAGGAGCAAGATCCAACATGCTTGCTCTTCATGTATTGACAAGGACTTAAGAACATTTGATGAAGGCTCTAATGAGCCAAAAGGTATACAGCATAATATTCACCTTGCTTAACTTTAAAGCTCTAAATCTGAACTGAACATCTAGAGTTGCCCAGTTCCTTCCTTCACCACAGAAGGACACCAGAATGACTGGTTCAGATGTGAACCTCTAAAGTGAGAATAGATAAATCCTGATCTAGCTGATTGGTCTTAGTAACAGCTATGCAGATATTAGTTCAGTGGCAGTATAGTTTCATCCAGCTTAATAAAACTAATTACAGCCTTCTCCTCAGCTTTCAAAGAGTGATCAAGCATTTGGATGAAATTCAGCATGCCTTTTCATTTCCCTTGAGACACAAGTAAATGATCATCATACAGGCATCTGTGTAAATACTAACAGTTTCCAAAATTCTTTCTAGGATTCTAGCCACGCTTTCAGTTGTGGTTGAGTGTGCACATCAGTACTTCCAGCACCTTGAAATGGTATAAAAATGCCTACATTACTATAAGCTAGAGATGGCTTCTTCAATACATTTCTGAAAAAGTCATGAAATGAGATCACTTCAGAAACTGCCTTTTTATTTTACTTGTAAATTGAATTCTGTCCATTCTCTCTTTCTTTCCAAGCAAGTTCACTGAAGCTGATTTCCCATTCCAGTCCTCTCCACACAGAAGAGTGACAGGGTGTTTGTGCCGTTCCCTTCATTAGGGATCCTTCAGAGCTAGAACAGGCATTCCCCCTTGCTGACAGCTGCCTCTGATTCCCTAAGGTAGTAGGGTTTGTTCAGAGACTTAACAGTCTTTTTAAAAGGCTTTGAGTATCACATAAAACATGATCTAAGAGCAATTATAACACGGTACCACGTGTTTATCTTGGGTTTTACTAAAGTGCAAAGCGATCATTTTGCCTCAAGCAAATTAATTTTTTAGCAGCCAAAATCAACAATAATCTCATGTACCCATGTTACTAAAGTCACTGTCACTGATATCTGCACACTTTCATTTTTATTCTCTCAATATATCACAAAATTGATTGCAAATTACTCAAAAGCACTATGAATATAATTACCAATAACCAAGTTGCAAAATATTTCTTGTTCCTCAATCTAATCAATTGCACATTCAAAACAAATGTGATGGAACTGCTCGGGTTTCTGTGTTTAGTGTTTATCTTTGCTGATTACACACACATTGTTGCATTCCCGACAGCACAAGAAGCTGTCTTTACATCTGAGCATTAACTGTAAAAATCTTACCCAGAGACGAAGCCAAATTCCAGGATAGGGTCTTGAATTCATAGGGCAAGACCATTCCATATTACATTACAGAAAAAAAATCCAGTGTACCCAGCATTTAAAAAATTCAAGTCTTAGTGACTTGATAGTCCTTCAGTCAAGCCTTCAGAAAATAAAGTACATGGTAGAGGAGTCCAAAAAATTTATTGACATAAATTTAGAATAGATGCATTAACTAAGAGCATGTTATGCGACTCATCTCAATGGAGAGCTACCAATTACATACACTTATTTATGCAAGCCAAGCACATTACATCCATAAAAGTGAAGTAATTTTGTAAATAACTAAACTAATGAATGCTGGTCTTCCTTGGACTGGTATCCCATGACCCTTTCTTCCCTCTGCCACCGTTAAAAAAAAAAAAAAAAAAGAAGAAATAAATCTCAGATTGACAGCACTTTCACAACAACCACACGTTCTACCGCAGCACCAAAGGACTTTCCTACTACAGATAATAGCAGCAATGAAATCTCAGCCCTTAAAAAACTACCCGTGAAGAATGGACACTTCAGAAACCTCAAAAATCACTGCAATTGGCTTTCCTGAATGTCTTCATCTTGAGAGATGCTACCTTTCACCATGACACCTGACCAGGTCTCAGTGTATTTAGGTGTCATAACAATAGTGGCCTACAGCCTAGAGTTCACAGCTTAAAGGCTGGGGAAAAAAAAAAAAACAACTGGTATACTTTTCGTCAGTTACATAGCACTGGTATGGCATTGAAAAAATGTAAAGGCAATCGCTGATCCAGTACCATTTCTAAACACTGTGTGTAAACACAAACTCTGTAAAAAGTATCAACTATTCAGGAGCACCTTTAGTAAGGAATCTTGAAAATTCAGGTTTTTACTTTAAGTTTTTCCAATGATCTTTGGTTTGAGTTTTTGTTTCTAAATCCCATTTAAATCTTCTATCTGAAATTCAACCTCATTCTAATTGTACTCCCATAGTGGCAAGATTTTTAAATACTATTATAATCAGAAGATTAACTGTGTAAAAGTGACACCTGTTTACTGCACAGATCTAATCTTATCGAGTTAATTTGGGCTCTACCAAAATACATGTTAGAAAAAGTGTGTTTGACTTTTTTTGGCTCTCAGTCTTCTAAAGCTAAGCACTGTGTCAGAGAAAACACATTATCAATTTTATATAAAAAATAAACTTGATTGCTAACCAAGCTGCAGCTACAGAATGCTCATTACTGCTGGAAAGGCACATCACAGAGTTTGACATCTCAAATTAATATATGCCTGTCCAACAGCTGAACGTCTTAAGTTACATAATAGGGAACCAGAGAAATAAAACCTGCAAATCATTTGCGGTCTTCCAACAGATTCCCCATTAACGTCTACACTTCCCAAAAAAAAAAAAAAAAAAAAAAAAATCAAACTGCAGTTTAAAGCCCTGCAAGGACCCAAATCCCTGATCATGCAGGAGGACACTGTTCTGTTTTTCAGGGGTGAGAGATATGCCATCTCAACTGTGCCTCAAATGAAGGATGAAAAGCACAAGGGACAAGAATTGCTCTGCCACCATTGCCCAAATTAAGAGTGTAGCAGCAGCTCCTCTGTTTCCCCCTGCCATTACAATGTGTGAAATCAAACAGCAGCTAACATACTAGCCACCAGCTGCATGAATAAACACCTGCTCTCATCAAGTTCATTACAATATGAAAACATTAAAACTATAGTCACTGGCAGACTCCTCTGCCTCTTAATTTCCTGAGGGAAAGAGAAGCCGCTGTTTGGGTTTCTTCAGTATCTCACTGGCAATGCCAGAATCAGATTCCCAAGCAGTTCAAAGCTTCTCAACAAGCAAGCAGCAGCATCCCTTGACAGCCGTTTGACAAAGGAGGATCAAGGGGTTGTTTCCAAAAGATAAACTGGAAATGGGAGAGAAATTGCACGCACATGTATGAGGGAGAGAAGAAGGGCAAAGCAGTAATTCTGTGATGGCTGAAACCAGTCTCTACGGAGTTATAGAAAGCAGTAAGAGGCTTGAGAGCACCTTAGACAAGCACCAGGCTGAGCACAGGGACAGCAACACTCAGACTAGCTGTTCGCTGCTGTTCACATGACAAGGTTGGTAACCAACTCCTATCCCATCGCAGATCAGACAAACATTTCCTGGCTCCTTCCATAATGGAGGGCAGAGAGAAGGGAAGAAAAACATTCCTTCTGCGTTCAAAGCAATACTTCTATGAGAGAAGAAAAAACACATCCAGTTTTTGAATGGCTGTGCTGAGCGTGAGGGCAGGCAGCAGAGCTACTGCCCACACCCACAGGATGAGGCAAGGCTCCAAACCCTGGCTGCACCCAGGTGCTCCTTGTAAACACTGTAGAAACAGCTAAATAAATTGTTCCAAGCCAGCAGGTCATTTGGTCTGACCCAGGGAGCAGAAGCCACAGTGTCACACAGCAATTCTTTAATCAAGCCTTTCCTTTGTTCAAGCCATTGAGGCTCATCTGGAAAGTCCTCTGAACCCAAGTTAGTGGCACAAAATTGGCATACTGGCCTGATGGCTATTTATCCTAACTCTGAGTGGTGATGCCTCTGTTCTGGTTTAAATGTCTTGCTGTACTGCGCTTAAACCCTGGATCTTGTCATACTTTCTGCTCGAATAAGAAGTCAGCTGACTATTGTCACAAGCCTGCCTTGCCTTTACAGACAATTTTAGGGAGCTATGAATCAGTCTGCATCTTAAGTTTGAGCTTCTTTGGGACTGCAACCCCTTAAATCATTTTGTCACTTTTTCTGTTCCCTGCTCACATTTAATTCTTCTCAAATGATGTTGTGCAGACAAATATTCCCAACAGGGCTTTATGCAGCAGCCACCTCCCTCAAGTCTATGCACCATTCAAGAAATGCTTGCTCCACAGGAATTTCACTATTCATATAACCAGGGAAAGCAGTGATTTGTGGCAAAAGAATCTTAGCCATGGTAAAGGGCATTCCCAACACACAGTCTGGCAGATAGCATTTTTAGGGGGATCCCCAAGAGAGGCTCTCTGCTTCTGACACAGAATGTGACCCTTTAAAGTTAAGAATGACCTTACATTTTCACTTTCCTTAAGGATGTCCACTCCTGCTTTAAAAATCTGCTCCCTTGCTCTCTTGACTGGTACTTCTTTGAAGAAATGCCGTATATAACCAAAGTTGCTACCTCCTTACCCATCCATGGGTTATCTTTAGCTCAATATACAAATGAGAAACACAATGAGAGCTGCAGGAAGAAAGCAAGTGCGTAAGTAGCAGAAAAATCTGCAGAGCAGTATTCACAGAGAGCTCCTGCTACAGTCTTTTATAGAAGGGATGTCTTTTAATAAAAAAAAGCCAGAACCATCTACTAATTAAAGCCCAGATTCTTTATGAAGAAAGAGTTTCTTTAATCTAGCAAGACAGAGTGTGTTCTTTCCTTCTGAAAGGAGAGGTTAAGTCCTTGAGAGCTTAGTATTGCTAGAGTATGAGCACTGAATAATGGAATAATAGACAGCATCCAGGGAATGCGGGACATGTCTACACAGTGCCCTGCAGCACCATGCTGCATTAAGAAATGAGTTTGTAATTCTGCCCAGCATCATGCTGCACTAGCCAATGCAGAGGAACAGACTTGGATCATGAAGTCACACTGAAGGCTGAGAGGATTCCCCACGTCTTTAGAAAGGGGTCTGTTTGTGGGACTTAGGAGAAAGCGGTACTTTGTACATGCATTAGAATAGCACAGAATGAAACTATTGCTATGGACGGTAATATAGATCACTCTTTCCAAACAGACTTGTATTACCAGGTGTGGGAGTGCTCTGGAAGCTATCTGATAATGGAAAACTGCTCTGACAAAGTCAGCCCACTCACTGATCCTGTCATAAGACAACAGGTTTGACTGATGGACGCGCTTCAAGAGAAATCTCAGTGCTGCATCGTAACTGCACCAGCAGCTGCAGTATTGAGAGTCCTAAACTCAAAGAAACTCTCCAAGGAGACTTGCTCTCAGCCACTTGTATGCAGACTTGCAAGGAAAAGAAACCACAGCTAGACAGTGGAAGGTGGCAGCAAATAGCAAGACACACCACAAAAAGCCCCACAAGACTACACCCTCAAAGTAGGGTTAACATTATTCATGTTCATATTAATCTGTCTGAAACGGATCGCGTTTAAAACCTCAGCAACCTTTTCTAAAAAACTGCTTGGGGGAAAACTATGAAGAATGCAAGTCTCTCTCAGCCCATGGCAACAAGCCCAATGGCACTAGGCAGCAAAAGAAAGTGTGCAGATTACCCAATAGAGCCTGTTGTTTATGAAGAACAGATCACAGCAGGTTAAGTGCAGCATGGAAAGGGAATGGCATTTATGCAAAATACAGCATAACAGCAAAAAGCAGAGCGTGAGTCTTGGGAACAGAAACTGGTTTTAGTCATGTCCAATTCTGCACAACAGTAAGTGACCTCAGTTTTATACAATTAATCAAATTACTCATATCAAACAAACACTCTTATGTTGTGAATAACAAATTTTATCTGCACGCTTACATTACTGTGGGCTAAGTGCAGAGAGCTCTTGTTACAGGAAGTAATATTGCCCACACAGACTGAAATATAAAGAAATAGCAATGCCAGAGCAATTCATCAGGTCTGCTCCCATTTACAGTCATCCTATCACGCCTGCAATGCCACCACCTCTTCCACGCTGCAAATCCATGCCACATTTTTAGATGTGTAAGCAGTGCTAAAAAAGGATAAGATCTTTGCCATACACAAACTCCCAGAATAAGGGAAGCAGCACACATGGTGCATAGAAACAGTTACGAAAACCATTGAATTGACAGGTGCCTGCTCTTCTTCATGCGGTACACAAAACCCATTGTAACTAGCCATGTCTAGGAAAACTGGCCATCCAAGCAACAGAATCGGTCTTTTCAGTCTAGGTTTTACAGACAATGAAAAAAAGACAGATGATACAAGTTAAGACACACAGGATGTCTCTCTAACACAGGGGTTAAATGCAAACCAAACCAAGGTCTTTGCCTTCAGGCCCTCCTCCCTTTCACCCTTGTTACCACATCTAACTGTCGGGTCTCAGAGCCAGCTGCCCTGGAGGGAAGCAGGAGGAGATAAGGCAAGCATGGTCTCCCTTCTGCAGCCACTGCCCCATGCAGCACATGCTGCCAGTCACAGAACAGCAGAGTAGCTATGTTCTCTTCCCCATCCTACAGCCCCATCCAATTTGTGGTGGATCCAGCCCCAAATTCACACAGTTTTGTACTGCATGCAATTCCAGGAGCTGGAAGGGGCAGACTTGAGCTGCTTTCAGAGGAACAGCCTCACTTAGTGCTGCTTTCAGTGTCTACCTATAGTGATTGCAATTTAGTTTCTAATCAAGAGGATGATGATAAACCACAAAAGCATCAGTTCAATCTGGTTAAAACCAAGCAGGTTCTGTGAACATACAGTTACCACTATCAAATGAAGCTCCCAAGCCTGCACTGTTCATGTTTTTCACTCCTGCAAAAACTTTCAAGAATTTCCAACAATCAACTAGACAAAAACCTAGATCTTTTGAAGTCTGATGGCAAGGACAATGATGTGGGCCTGAATACCTACTGCGTATGCATCTACAAAGAAGTGGCTCAGCTCAATACCTGAAAGCAAGTCATTCACATTGTGAGTACTATAACAATTAAGACATTTGTTATTCTAAATATATGCATGCATCTTTGTTTCCCCTCTGATCTGAATTTTTCTTCTACCCAAAATATTCCTCCAATAATAGTCACATAGAAGGGGGGAAGTTATTGAAAAAATTTCCCTAGACAACTCTACGTACAGGGTATACCCTAAAGCATATACATCTGCTTAAATTCTTGTTGGGATGGGGATTCATGGTTGAAGAGCATGGTGGGTATTTCTCCTAGAAACCTCGTTGAGAGATGCTGCTCTGTTCTGGACTTCCCAACTGAGATTTTGGAGTTTGGATGGAGCAACTCTCTGGGTACTGAACCAGAATAAACTAATAACAGTTCAGGGCTGACTTCACCAAGGCCTCAGGGACTTCAAGAACTGGCCTACACAGCTTCCCTGCAGAGCAGAACCCAGGAGTGCCAATTCTCTGCACAAGAAATGCAGCATCCAAACCACCTCCACCAGATGAGATCTATTAATGAGTTGCTGGAAGCAAAAACTGTTTAGACTGTTCACCAAAATTCTAATTTTTATACATGCTTTTAAAATCAAAGTTTAATTAATTTGGACCAGAAGCTAAAGGAAATATTTGTCTCAAATGCAGGTTGAAACCAGTTAGCTTCCTCGGACATTGTTTTTCATTCACATCTTATGCAGGGACAAAGACCTTAAATGCTGCAATATAAATGATGAAGCTGGTTCCTAAGGCATGTGGAACGCGGGGTATTTTTACAATCCAAGGAATGGAATGAATTTCAGTTAATTCCAGCTACAAAGGGATCAGAGGCTTCCTTCATCATGCCAGGTAAAACAAAAGCATTTTAGTGTTCACAGATAGGACTGAACAGAGGAAGAATGTGAACTATCGCTTGGCTGCCAGCTGAGAACACACAATTTTTGTAAGCAGTTTCATGCTGCCCCTCCACTGGCAACCCACACTGGCCAGGGAATGTGCAGGAAAGAGGCCCAGCAACTGCTCTGCAATCCAGACACCGGTACCAACCTTCCAAATAAACCTGTCTGAAACAAAGCATTATCAACTGCACTCTCAGTCCAGCTTATTAGGATAAAAATTTCACCTGCACCCCCTACTTTACTCTCCAAGAGGCTGGTGAACAGCTGACAGAGACATGGGAAAGTCAACTTTTTTTCCCCCTTTTTTCCTTGAACTATAAAGTTTAACATGGAACACTTAGCTGGCCCACTGGGCTAGGTTCTGTAAGTATTCCCCTCCAGTGCCAACGTAACCCGAGCAGCTCTACACAAAATCAAATTCCAACAATTGAGAGTGTAGTTAGACCGCAAGAAACTGCGGCCACCTTCTCTCTTACCCCCGCTTTCCCAAGATGGTCCAACACTGTACAGAAATATGATGCTGCTCCAAAGAAGTATGCAAAGTTGGCAGGATGGATAAAACTTTTCCCACTTCACCATTAAAAAACAAAACCAAAACAAAAACACTCCCACACACCAGATAATCGTAGGGTAAGGCTGAGGGGGAGAATAAAAATTTGTGGGTTATCACAAAAAAATCTTTCCTCTCCTCTTTCCCCAGGCATCACAAAGTGTTTGAACCAACTTTTTGTCTTTCTCATCTTTTTGAAGCCAATATTGATTATATTTTGGAATTTTTTTTAACCTTCAAAAGACTTTGCAAACAATAACTAATGAATCCTAAAATTTCTCTGAGGCACAAGATCTCTAGAGCAGTGCTAGACATAGGGAAGCTAAGGCAAAAAAGTTGTGTGATTTACCCAAGTTCACAAAGTAGAGGTCAGAGTTGCAGGATTTTGGCTTTTGAGATACATGCCAAGCTGAGCAGACAGGCATACCCCTCCTACCTGTTAGGGAACTGCACGAGCCATTTTTAACACCCAGTTCAGTTAGCACTGGGACACTACCCAATTATGCTGGTGGTAACAGAACGAAGTATCACTCTTCATTTCTACCCTGCCTCAGTAAACTACTCTTCCTCTCAAAATCTCCTTCATGAGGGCTTTCTTTTTGCCATAGGTACTTCAACTTCTCTGGAATGCTGTAGGACCTCT
The DNA here is from genome assembly GCA_020745775.1 of Theristicus caerulescens. NCBI lineage: Eukaryota > Metazoa > Chordata > Aves > Pelecaniformes > Threskiornithidae > Theristicus > Theristicus caerulescens. Next base: position 33,054,609 of record CM036564.1, read on the forward strand.
CCCAGTCCAACTATTTCTGAAGGATGCTCAGTGACCAGGACTGACTATTCATTTTTCACAGATATTAAAGGCTAACAAACCATAAGCCTCCTCTGATACCCCTCCCGAGATAACTGCTTCTCAAGAGAAGCAGCATTATGAAACAGTATACAATCCCAGTACATCATTTAGTTCCAGCAAGTGAAGAATCAAAAACCCAAACAAAGCAGTCTCATCACCTTTCTGTCAGACCCCCAAACCACAACAGGGCATAGAACAGGAAAGAGGAGTCTGTCAGTAACAAGTACTCTGTAGAGGGAAGAGGCTCAATAGACCACTCTTTTCTGCTGGGAAAGGTGAAGCACAGGTAGCAGCAGAAAAAGCTTGGTCCACCCTGTTCTGGCACAGCTCTCTTTGCAGCTCATCTTCAGGGAAAAATTGACCTCCCCTACAACTTGTTTTTGTTTCTGTGCTATGCTGGAGATTGATGCCATTTGTTTCTGTGCTACTTTGGAGGTAGATGCCATTACATATGTATGTGTCTTTTAAGGTATGGTGACTGAATCAAAGCTTCCAGTTGGTTAAACAAGTCCCCAGCTTCCAATACGTTCACCTGAGTAACTATGTCAGAGTGTGCACCCATGCTGCTACCATCACTTGGCTCATGCCTTAACAGTGAATGTCCTGCAGCGACTGGGAGCCTGGCTGAAGGAAGCCAACAGAAATTTTACCTGCGTGAATGATCCATCCTCATTGCATTCTGGGATGAAGACTGCTTCCTGGGGCTTCTTTGCCTGTTCCAGTGCTTGAGCTCTCTCTAATCGACACTTGCTTTGGCCAGCATCTACAAAGAGAAAAGCAAAAACCACTTAGATTGCAAACACCGTTTGGCCTCTTCAAAAGCTACCAGATGCACCACGCAGCTGTGGGGCGGGGTGGGGGGAACAAACCAAACAAATATAAGGCATCAAGGACCATTACCTGCACATTAACAAGGCAGCTATGAAGTTAGCGCTCATGATCCCAAAGACAAATATGAACCTAGACAATCAAACTACAAGCCACGTAATGAAGAACTGCCTAATTTCCTAGGCAATAGTTTTTATGGTCATCCAAAGGCTCTGGAAGCTTCTTCCAACAAGTGCTGGAGCACAATGTCCAAACGGTGAAAGGCCTTCCCGGAGGGAGTTGCGTTTGTGTTAATATTAACAGCCTGAAACTGGATGGCTGAGCATAAGCCAAGTAATTCAGGCCCAGAAGTGAGCAATGTGGAAGTAGGGATGGCCCCAGCAAAGCTTCTTCTCTGAGCAACTCTCCCAGAAAGACGCTAAAATAACCAGCCACCCATCTGAACTTCCACCTTTGTGTGGTTCAGAGAAGGTAGATGTGCCATTGCTCGTGCTTTCCTGAAACCCAGCTTCTACCTCTAGACCCAGTGCTTACAGCCAGGTGTGCATTATACTTTCTCACATCAGTTACTCACTTTGCTGCCAAGAAAAAAACATTGCTCCACAAGCAGAGCTTGACGGGGCTAAGATCTCAGCTCTGCACTTATTTCATATGATGGCAGCATGTAACATGACCTTAACCCCTTCAAGGTCCAGTTCACTGTTACAGAGCATAGACCCAGATAAGCCTAATCCCAATGACTGATGGGTCAAAGAGGAGAGTTCTGCCCTGCAGAGATACGGATTGACTCAGTGTTTACATTTAAAAACATGATGTCTAACAGTACTGCTGTTCAGTCTAGAAAGAGAAGAAAAACAGCAAACATCTGTTTCCATGGGACTCTGACACAGGGACTAGCACCTTCTTCCTCTTCCCATGAACCCACTGGCTGAAAGATTTTCAGTGCAGAAACTGCAAAATCTGATCATCAGAATCTTTCAGCAGCACCACAGAGAGTGATCAAGGTTGAATCCCCACTCTACCAGGCATGGAAATCACACTGGTTAACAAAAAAATTCCACTGGATCCCTGAAGATCCCATATTCTGCTTCACAGATCACATGAACTTCAACAGAATCACTAATACCAGCACTGAATTAGAAAGCCAGTCTGGGCTCTGAGATCAACTGAATTCACATTGCATGGTAACAGAAGCAATTTCCATCTAACCACATCTAGATGCAGAAACCAATGACAATCCTGTAAATAATTTTGATAAAGACATAGACCAAAGCTTTCAAGCTGAGAACTTTATTTATACAACTGATGACCCAAGAGACTAAGTTTCCGGTTTGCCAATACAGTTTCATTTTAAACATACCACATTACTCCCCCAGAAGGATTTCACAAGTCTTCTGAAATTATGGAAATCAAACCTTTCCTCTTTGGAAAAAGTTATTATTCATAGCAACAGTATTCAGCACAAATGCCTGTAGCTTAGGCACTGGGTTACAAAGCAAGAGTGCCTATATCAACTCTGCCACTGACCCACTAAGTGACTACAAGTCAGTCTCCTCACCTCCCTATGACCTTGTGTCCCTTCTGATCCTGTGTCACTCTCATCTTTAGACTGTAATTTGTTTGTTGGGTGTTTGCACAGTACCCTTAGCACATGGAGCTTTGATCTCAGGTGGACCTATTATGAGCTTGTATAAAGAGCAAGATTGTTACTCACAGAATGAAAAGACTTTCTTGAATACAATTTGCACTGAATTTAGAGAAGCAGTATTTTTTTTTTCTAATTAGCCATGATATAACCTCTAAGCTGGAATTTCCTTTTTTCCCTGCTGCTTGCCAAAGTGACCAGATGATCAGACCTTGTTTGCACACCTCCACTGGAGGACAGTCCTGCCAGCAGTACTGACCCTTCCAACACACTCTTGTTCTTTCAGCTGGAAAGAAAGCACTGGCAATGCTGTTAACTGGAACACCTAACTATCACCTGCAGATCTCCTGTTCAAGCTTAAGAGTCTCATCTTGCTTGGCATGACATAGGACATTATTACAAAACCAGATGGTGTGGCTGAACCTTTTGTTTTATAGCTAGCTGACTAAAAACACCTTCAAGTTCTGCTTCACAGGAGACACCTAAGTAGCAAAAAATCAGCATAGATTATGCAGATGTGTTCATACAAGGAAAGGAAAAAAAGTTGCAAATTTCTCACATGACAATCAAAGCACAGATTCACAAATGGAAGCGTGTTTTCTAGTCTCTCCATCTGAGGATACAGGACTGCAGACAGGCCTATCTGGTTCCTCTCCTGAGCATAAAACAGAAGTGTAAAACATTTCCACATAACATCTACTTTAGTGCTGGCGCACTCACAACTACATGACAGAAACTGGATGCTTCACCACATAGCTGGTAGGAACAAACATTTTGTGGTACCCCCTGTAGTACAAATACATTAGGAGCCCAGGCAGAAGGGATACTAACTCAGATCTTTGTCCAATTTGTCTAATGAGCAGACAAACATGAACACAATCAAGCCCCTACTATAAGGAGAAGATAATATAAACATGTTACTGCTAAGGTGACTGTGTCCCTCCTGGCAATTTTAACTGGCCTTTATAGATTGAACTCTCTACTACCACCCAGTAGACCATACTGCATAGCACACCACCACTACACCACAGCGTTTAAGAGCTCATCGTCATTGCAGCATCCTCTTTTGCAATTCAACCCTTGGCTCAAGTGACATCTCTTCACAAATTGCTGCTGAAGTGCAGAGAAGACAGACAATTTTTCTCCTGTTCATGAACACTCAGCCCCGATTACTTCTCCCATCCTCCCTCATTGATTTCCAAAGGTCATGCCAGTCCTTTTGCAGCCTTGACTTGGAACAACCACCTACATACCGTGCTGGCTGGAGAGGTGTGTGCATACTGCTATCTTTTTTGTCTGTCATTTCACAGTTCAGTTCCAATAAAAACAATGCCTTTAATATCAACATTTACCAGTTTGTTTTTAAAAGGACTGTCAATCCTTCTCTTCCTCACTCCACAGGCTGGTATTTTTATAATGTTTGCATCAACATGTGATTTCAGTGGGATGACTTCACCTTGCTATTTTTGCTTTGTTAATTAGACAACGTATATTACATAAGTGCCAAGTGTTAAAAAGTAGCTGCCAAATAGCTCACCCCTAATAAGATGCATTAAAATTTTACTAAAGCCTGATGTTATGATGTAGATTCATATACCCTATTCTGCATTTTGATTGTTTACCTGAGTGTTTCAGCACTTTTTCTTCCCTCTTCTTAAAAGTGTTCTCTGGAGTATCAAACACCAAGCTTATAAAACAGAATGGCATTAATGCATTCCAGTTTCACACTCCAGACAGACTAAATAGGACTTTCTCACCTCCCTTACATAAGGTGAAAAACCAAAACAAGATGACTTTTTTAAAAGCAGAGCTGTTTAATAATTCGACTTTAAATATCTTCAAACTTAGGACAGATTTACTGCAGCTCAGAAAGCTGCCTTTTAAAGAAAATTCATTCTCAAGTTGGTAGCTGGCAACTAGGAGACTGTGAACTACAAGTGATGTTTTTGACATCTGTGGCCTAATCTGCAGAATGCAGGTGCACATAATTTTGGATTTTGCAATGAAGTTGGCTAGTTACCATGGTTGATCTTATCCATGAACAGTTTATTCAAATGAGACCACCGTGTCCCTCATAATATATACAGTGCACTCCTGAATAGGCCCCAAGAATTCCAGCATCCTCTCTTCAACAGGCAGAGGCAGTTTTGACACCACACAACATCATGGTATAAAGACCCAAGCTATCATAATAATACAAAGTAAAACATCTCCAGGCATCCACATAACACTAGCAGCAAATCTATACCTGCAACCACAAAAATCTAGCTATTTAATTTTAATTCTACTTTTTTTTTATCAAAAGCTCAAAGGGCAAAAATTGATCCAAGCAGCTTTTGAACTATTTCTAGTTCCATTAGGTAACTGTCTCGCATACAGGCCAGGTGCCCACTAGGCATGAAGCAGTCCAGCTACACTGAAGTCAGCAGATTCATACCCATTTACTCCAGCCAATGATCTGTGTCTTTGCATAAAACAGGCAAAAATGGAACCTGAGCAAAGTACAAAAACATGCCCATCTGTCCCACAGGGTGTAAATCATTCTCCGCTCTCCCCACTGTTTTCCACTTCATTTCTGACATTTCATTCACCTGCAATCTCCAACTTCTTTCCTTTCATGCTGACGTGCTTTACTCCTTCTTTGATACCCACATACAATTTCTGCTCCAAAGTTCCTTAACTTATTTGGAGCATACCTAAAAACATGCCTAAATTTGTGAACTGATTGAAAGTATCATTTCAGATTTTATGGACTAACTGCTGCCAAGGAAGGACCCACTTTATTCTCCCTTGACTAGGAATAAGAAAATTCAAAGGCAAAACACATGGATCTAGCAAGTGGACAAAAAAAAAAAAGCACAAACCCGAGTGATTTCAAAATACCATCTCCTGTCCAACGAGAACAAGTAGGTAGAGGAGAAAGATTACCTTCAAACAACCCATCACTAGTCAGAAGGAGACCTTCCTTTCCAGCACATTAGCCAAAAGTTGTGTTCTTCGAGCTGTCCCAGGAGATGGGCTGAAGACCCCTGTTACAATTCCCACCAGTAACTTACAGATAGGTTGATTCTACATAGAGATGTGTGATCTAAGAACAAGAGCTATACCAGCAGACTTTCAAAACCAACCGTTATAAATCTAAAGGGAAGTTTTTAGAACACTCCCACACCTTTTTTTTGGTCTAGTAACCAAACAAGTTACTAGAAACCAAACAGTTAACATAGAACTTATACGTGTTTTAAGCCACAGATATCCAATATACTCTAATAATCACTGCATAATCTTGGCAGCTTGCCAAGACTCATTTAACAAGTATTTGTCCTTCATCCCTGCAAAGTTTTGAGGAAGAACTCTTATTTGACATCAAATCTTAAGATGCCTGCTGACAAAAGATCCAGGTAGGAATGCTTGGCTGTGTATTTTACGCACAGCTACGCCATCTGGAACTATTCTCTGGAATCTCATCAATGAGGCTCCATTTGTCACGGATGCCGTAGTTTGATCATTTTAAGCTACTCCTGACTTTTAACCCTTTGTCATGTGTGAGTGAGGGTTCGGAGGGAGTTCAGATAATTTAGCACTGAAGGAATTTCATTGAAAAGCACGTGAGGAAGCTAGCAAGGAGCGAGAGCTGAATAAGAGTTATAGTTCCCAAAGGGCTGTCAAGATGTCATCTTTAAAGGTCCTTAGCTTCTTGAGAGAGAGCAGAGAGCTAAGCTGAATCAAAAAGGTTCTGTTCTCACTATGGAAACCATTCTGCTTGCCTTGGCACAAGCACAGTTCAAGTTCTCGGCATATGAAATTGGAAACTTATGGTAATCTGGGGTGCAGAACTATGCCTTGCTGTCCACAATATACTTCCTCTTTTCCTTATTTTAGTTACCTGGGTTTTTTCCCTGCTCAGAGAAGGAAACACAGGTTAAAACTGCTGATTTCATAAGGATAAGTTCCTGGATACAATATCTATCACAATTGCATGTGAATGGGCTCGATGGTCCATGGGATCCCTTCCATTTCTACAGGAGTTACCCTGTAGAGCATCTCTGTCATGCAGAAGGAATGAAGGCTGTTCACGGTAAACCTGGTGCCCTACTGCAGCAGTAGAAGGTGCTCAAATGCTGCTGGTGATACCTTCCTTTGTGCGAGTACAAGATACAGACCTGGCCAACCACCTGTAGTTAGGCACACTGTAGTTAGGCACACCTGTCTGTATCTGCCAAGAACAGTGATCTTTATGCACAACTAGAGGTCATATTCCTAATGTGACTAGAAAAACAAAATACCTTTCAATAGCAACACACATGGAAATGACCAGAAAGGTTAAATTTGAATGCAATAGTTAAAAGAATATTCCTGCTTCCCAGGGATTCATGGGAGCATTAGTGGGTTAAAAGCAAGACTCGCAGTTGTCAAACACTCCTGGGTTATTTGGTACTGTGTAGTGCCACAGGGTAAGAGAAAAAAGGGAAGGAGAATGCAAGCAATTTCAGCTAAACATTTCATTTGTGTCTGAGAGAGCAGAAAGGAAAGTATACTTTACCTGTGCTTAAGACAAAAACGTCTTTAGTTACTTCTTTGGGACTTTTTGCAATCATGATATACAGTAGGCTATGTAGTCTAGCAATCAACATTTTCTCCACTTCCAGAAACAGACACTTTTGCATATGGATGTACCACATTTCAGATCCCATGTTTTAAGTGACTGAACAGTGCCAGTTTATATGCCAATATCAGCCATGGAGCTGCTTATCTAAGCCACTCTGCTCAAGTGATGAAAGCAGAAGCAGGACTCCCGCCCTACCACTTCTTATCGTGACACTCAAAAATGCATCACTTGCAAGAACAGTCCAACCACTTCTTGGGCCCTGGGGAAGAAAGTTTCTGAGTTTCCAGTACTCAGAAAGCAGCATGATTCAAAGGCCTTTTTCTATGCTATGGGAGAGAAGCTGCCATAAAGCAACCCAGCAGTGGTGAGGGAAAAAAAAAAAAAAAAAAAATCATACAAGTAAGCTTTTTTCCAATGAGAAACTGTTTAAAAGAGCAATATTTGAGGTCATACTCACAATTTACCTAAGCTGTAAAGCTTGTCAATACATTGAAAAGGGATTTCCATTTTCGAACAAGTAATTCTGACAAAGATACATTTTCATAAGAGTAAAAAAGCCTTCATAAACAAAAGTCAGGCTTAAACATATGCCTATTTATCCTTCCACAGGGATTTTAATGAGTTTCTCCTGTCACTTTAACCAATTGCTAAAAACATCTGTGCCATCTGCCCTCTGTGCTCTCAGAAAATGCACTCAACTTGATTTTTCACTTCACTGCAGAAGCAAACCATTTGTGTGACAAGACACCAATATTACTTTAAAAAGTTGCAACTTCATCTTTAGACTATGCTGAAGAGCTGAATTGAGAAACAATATTCTCACTTTTAAGTAGATGTGTAACAGCAAACAGGCAAAAAAGAGGCCATGTAAAGCCTTGCATGCATTCTGACTTCTTAATTAGCTCAGCACAGAAAGGCTGTGTATGTCTGAAAAGGGACTAGACATCTAATGTGCACCGCACATTTTTCCCCACTCCACATTCCTGTCACTCAAAGGTATCTCAGTTCCTCACCGGCACAGGTAGCAAGGAAGATCTCTTCTTTCAGGATTTGATTTTGCATTTCCATGGGGCCAGCTCCTTCTGCTCTGCAGACACATATTTCGGCCCTTTTCAGTGATGTCTCTGGCTCCTTTGCCTTCTTTCATTGATAATTCAGTCAGTTCTTACTCCTGCCACCTAAACGCAGACTCAGATGCCCATGCTCACATGAATGCACAGTGTCAATCGGATTACTCACAGATCATGGTACTAAACTCAGGGGTCTAAGAATCCAGTTTCTTATGAGGTAGGACTCCCATTCCTCCCCTCAAAGGCATTTGAAAACCACCTACCTTTGCACCGGCCACGATGTGTCACGCTCAGACTTGACTCCCGGCATTTGGCTCTCTGGTAGTCACACATTGACTCGTATGTTCTGCCGTCAGAGGCACAGAGGGGTTTGGACTGGGACCTGGAGCAATGCAGGTTACACTGAGGGTCTCTGTCACGGTCGCTTATTAAAAACTGAAGGAAGTGAAAAAAGGAGGGAGGGGAAGGGAAAAAAAACACGGTTTTGTTTGGTTTCCCAAAACAGATCACGGTGTATTTTGTTTTTATGACAATAGCAATATGGTCTATAATGCAGTTTAAGCTGCCTACCAAGACTGACTTTGCCTGAAGGGAACTTAAAATGAAACACGTACATCTTTAAAAAAAAATTAAGGGTCTTGCCATTCCCTTTTCTTTAATAGAACGGAAACATTACTCACTCTGCCTCACCTCTGAAAACATAAGATGTGCAAAGCCAAACACAACCCACACGGGAAGGGCAATACTGAGTCACAACAGCCCAGCTTGCCCAGCCACAAACAGTATCTGGTACAAGACAATTTTAGTCAGAGGTGCAAGAAACTTATCACTGAGGACAGAGGAACCCAAATAACCTATCAAGATTGGCCTTGGTAATTGAACCATGAATGTGGCCAGCTTTATATCAGCAGTTATTTGTTTTTTAAAGCACTACTTACGTCATCTGTGGATACCACCTGCAACAGCATACCTGCACACTCCCAAAGCCACATTTTGTTCCTTCCTGATGACATCCTGCCCAGCTGGCAATTGCATTCCATGCATCCCACAATCTAATTGCACATTATGTGAAAATCTATTTCCTTTCAGAAGTTTGAATTTGTCATCTTTCTGAATACCTCTTCTTCCCAAGCATTCAGTTCGGATGCAGCCTCCTTTCTGTCAGTCTCTCAATGCGAACAACCCCAGTCTCCCAATTCCTCGCCCAGAAGACTTCCTCCATACCACAATCACTGCTGTTCCCCTTGTCTGAAGACAGCCTGGCTTCTGCCTTATCTTTTGGAGATGGGGAAACCCACAATGCACATGAATGAGTCTCCACTTTCTGTCCACTTGTTCCCTGCAAATCCTAACATCTGTCAGTAGTTCACTATTGTACCCTCAGCTGCCTATAGGGATACCCCGGTCTCTTTCCCAAGTTCATACTGTCTTCCTGAGGACACCGACTGCCAGTCCTCTTTCCATAACCACTGGAAGAGTTTCACCAGGACATGACAGTAGCAGCGCTTTTCACTTGCCATGCTACCCTGCTTAGTGGTTAGTCAGTCAGACCTTTAACTATTACCCAAACTCAACCACCTGCTCACAGTAAGATTTCAGGGGATTCTTGAAACGAGTTCCATGAGGATTAAGCAAAGAAAAGGGAAGTTAAACCTGCCTTGCACTTCTCCTTCCCAAGCTCCCATCTCTTAAGCCTCTTGCAAGCCTGGGGGGACCAGAGCTGCTCTCTAATACACCAATATCCCAGCTCACTGTCGAAGCAGTTATGAGCTCAGCAGCTGGGAGCTGGCTGGCAAGTGGGCACTGACTGACACCCTGCCTGCATGCACAAAGCCACAGCTCTCCAAGTGTGTTGATAGCTGGATGCCTTACAGGGAAGTGTGAGTCACTGCCATAATCACCTTGGTGTTACAGTTGCCTACAAAGCTGTCTGCTCTATGCTTTGAGGTTAAAGCTGTTGAAAAAACATTGCCTGAAGCCTAGTTTGGGTTCGTTTTTAACCACTCCAAGAACATGCATCTCTGAAATTTATTTTTTGACATTTAAAAAAAATTCTTCACTCCCTTTCTCTCCCCAATTAAATGAGATGAAAAACAATTGAGAAGTTGCATATTTTCATATAAAAACATATTAGCTCTGTACTGCTGGATCTTTTGAAGACTCATGCATTACTAAAGACCCTATTTAAACATGACAGCTGGGAAAAGTAAGCAAGGTCTGCACTTGTTTTAATTTGGGTGGGGCAAACTTTTTTTTAAAAATCTCATCTGTCAGAGACTTGCCAAAATTTGTAACAGCACAGAGTTTTTAAAATGTTTTTATTCCTTTTCTGCAACACTTTCTATAACCTGGCAACACCTGTTCCAAATGGGAAATTGGAAAATTTAAACCTGAAGGCAATTTTAAATGGTTTAGAGAGACCTGGACTAGACTATAAAAACACTGTAAAGCTGGACCAGATTTTTGCCCGGTTCTTGTCAGGGGTTGGACTATCACAAGTTAACTTGGAATTGCACTGGCTTCAGTAATGTCTTTCTGTAGCCCCCGAGGTGCAAAGATCACCAGTGACTCTAAACATACAGCAAAAAGCAGCAGACTGAAGATGCTGAAGCTTCCTCCCAGCATGTCAGAGACCCTGAAAGACTCACAAGGATTTTCAGCTGTCTGTATAAACAAGACTTTAAAAGCAGAGCTGCCTGATAGCACAGTGTGGTGCACATACAGCGCTTAAATATTCAGTTAAACACAGAAGCCATTCTGGTTTAGAAGGAACGCATGCATCTGCCATTTATCACAACTTTGAAGGCTTGAGCTACTGGCATGAAACTTTTTGCAAATTCCTTGTGTCAGAAGCTGAGTTCCACAGATCAGAGTTACCCAGAAGTGCACCAAAAAAGCTAGAATATTGGTTCCCAGCATCAAACTGTATTACTAACTTATTGAAAACTCAGCTTCTATCATGAAAACTCACCTAAGCCTTCTGCAGCCTGTACCAAAATACTTAGTATAGAGGGGCCTTGCAGGCCAGGAACGCCCCACCTTCCAGAAAGGGCATCTCTGAAGAATAGAAAGTCCTTCTCAGGGCTGACAAATGAGCTAAATGTAAGGCTATGGAACAGCTTTCCTCCAGTGCCTCCTCACAGAGGGATGGGGAGGAACAGCTCGGCACTGATTAATTATGAGGGCCTGAGGAAACACGTAGAGTGCCCCAATGCAGTCTGTGAAGTTCTTGTCTACCCAAATTAGGCCAAGAACCAAGTCATTAAAAAAAAAAAAAAAAAAAAAAAATCAAAGCCTTCTTAGCATTTGTAATTTGGATTACAGTAGGGAGCCCACACAGCACGTTAGGTGCTTTCCAGACACTGAAGATGCCACACCTGCCTTGCCAAAAAAGTTTATGGTTTACATAGTTGCACAAGATGGTGCTTGTTTTGTTCGGCTAGATTATAATTGTAAAAGTCTGCATTAATTTCCAGAAGGATCCAGGATCATGCCTGTCTGATCAGGGTTCTTCTCATGTGATCAGACAGCACTGCCAGAAAGGCTGGATCTCCTGGAGATATTACTGAAGGCCTTCAAAAACTCCCCCTTACAGCAGGACACCTGCTCCACTGTAGCTCAGAGCCCTTGTCTTCGCTTGGCAGTCCTGCCAGCTTTCGGATAGTAAAATGGTGGTTCTTTATCCCGTTTCTAGCCGGTAAGCGTTCATGCTACAGAAGTGATCATCAACACAAACCATCCAGGGACTTCTAACATACTACCTGTTTTGAGTGTCCATCCCCTCCCGCCTGGCACAGAAAGTTTTCTTTCTAGCATTTTGCCTGTCCAAGAGCACGACAACCGCCCTCCTTTGTAAGCAGCCTCAGGCACTTGAAGAAGAAAAACACTGGATGAACACTGAAATATGTGTCTGCCCATGGGGAAAGCACTTGAATCTACCATTTTAACATCTATGACTACAATTCGTAAAGTTACTCATTCCCACTTCTTTATTCCCACTTCGAGCAAGCAGGCACCCCTTTTCGAAGGAGCACAGCCCTGCTCCAAAAGAGCACCTTGGTCACTGCAGGAGATACAGGAGTCAGGCAGAGGGCTGCAAGCAATGTGCACCAGGTGCCCTGACACCTGGCTACCAACCCTCCACAGACAGAGCCGAGGCAGTAACATGATTCTCTGGTCCCTTCAGAGGAAGAGTAGCAAGACAAAGTATCCTGCCTTTAACACCAAATGTCCTATCATGACCCTTGAAGCTCAAATCAAAGCCTAATGTCCTAACAGCTTCAGGACACCCACACAAACATGCTTTGCAAACAACAGAATCAACACTCACAGAGCAGTGCTTGGGCTGTACACACAGCCACACCATGTGAACAGATCTGGACTCCGGGAGAAAGTAACCCTGCAAACATGTGCAGCACCAGCAGGTTTCCAAGCTTCATCCAGAAAGAAGAGGGAAATAATTATCTTAACTCTAAGATTTCTCAAAGCCTCTTCTTGATATCTGTGTTCCCATTTGTTTCAGAATAAACTACATCCAAAACAAATGGGACTGGAGATGGTGTCACTGGCTTATCAGTTCTTTTCTCTCCTCCCTTTTCCTCCACCAGAGAAGAACTATTAAAAGCATCACTAAAAAACCAAACCAAACAAACAAGTCACACACACAAAAATCCACAAACAAACACAACACTCCACAAAAAAAAAACCAAACAAACAACAAAAAAACCCAAACCACAACACAAAAACTAGTCGGAACAGTCTGTTTTCCAGGGAAATATTAAAAATGACCAGATTGCAAATGGGATCCCTTGAATGCAGACTTAATACTAAAATAAGCATAAGTAACATTAGCATTAGACAACAGCATTTGTATTTTTGTGGCGTTTGCTTACATTAAGGGAACCTACGCAGCTCCTACACCAGTCAGTTTGAGTCCCTGCCCTAAAGAGCTTCCAGTTCAATGCAGCTCTCAGAGCATCTTTTTATGTCAAATGTCTCTGTATAAGGACATAAACCGCCTCCTTTATCAAATACATTTACACAGGTGCTTGCAGAAACCACTTCCCAAACTACTTTCTGCTTCTTCAGACTTGAAAAGGAAAGATAAGAGGTCAGAATAAAGTTAACTTTGCCAACAAAGCATATCTGTTCTTTTTCTCCACACCTCAACACCACTGCTGACAAACAACAAACACTGATTAAAGGGTTTTTAATGCCTGTGAAGGAAAGCAGACTCCCTGCAGCTGCACAGCAGCTGGGAACACTTGTGTTATTTAGCAGAGAAAGGTCTGACCCCACAAGTGAAAATGAGCTTGGTGGTCACTCATTCTATTCACCATCTGGGTACACTATAAGCACAAACAGAACAGCACAGCCCTTTGTGACAGAGGTAACGAGAAATGGCCAAGGCATTCCAGTTCCAGAGTAAAGTGCTTTAGCAAGGTTTCAGGGGAAAGAGGGAGCAAGGGACACAAGTGACATGAATGTGAGAAAGTGGAAGCCTATTAAGAAACAAATCTACAAGACAAGAGTCCACTACAGATGAAAACAGAAGTGCCTCTGCTGTTCGGCGGCTTCACTTCTGATTAGTACTGCAGGCTGCTGCCTGACAAAACCGAGGAGCAGAGAGGTCGTGAAAACAGCATGTGCAATGCCTTACTCCTGGTTTTGGCAGACTTCAAGTTTGAAGACCCTTAGAATACATCTTTGGAAAAGGTGATTGATCTAGGTATGTTCATATGGCACAGATCACCCACCCATTTGTCTAAGCACTCAGACTGGCCTGTTTTAAGAATAAATGAGCGAGTCCTTCCCAGGGAGAATTCCGCAGGAAAACCATACCATTTTATACATTGGAGGAGACTATAAACTTCTGGACATTTTTGTTGCTGTTGGAAAGCATCATTTCGTATTTCCTATTTTTAACCTCACAGATTTATGCCTTGGTTTCAGGCTCCAAACTGGTGCAACCAGCCATACTGGAGGCAGAGCTGGAGCCAAGTCCCAGTTTTAATCACGGCTAGACTCTCAGCCCCATGGCAAGTTGCCTACAGGGCGCAAGGACTTCAACCTCAACCATGGGTTTGGAACTTCAGCTAAGTTTCCTGCCATGGAAGCAGGAGCCTAGCAGGCCTCAAAGGTGTCAGAGATCCTGCTCTAAGCCAGAGACCAAAAATGCTTGGCTTCTAGAAATACAAAGAGGAAATTTGAAAGCCTTAAAAGCTCTGGGAGATGGGACTGTCAGGGCTTGCAGTCTTCCATGTACTTCCATCAACCAGCCAGAACCATCACAACTCCCAACAGCTGACCAGGGTGTCCAGCCTCCATCCTGAAAGTGCCCCTGCAGCCTCAGAACCTATCTAGTGAAAAAAGGCTTTCGAAGTGAGCTTCCTGGGAAGTCTGCCACGTGCTTTGGGGCAGGGGGAGTAAGAGATTGATTTATTTTAATATTCCTTTTTTGGAAATGCCCACAAGTTTGTATTTCACTCGCATCTGGATGACTTTGGTTTAAGAATATGTTTTTAAATCAAAGTTTCTCAAAGTCCTGCATCTTAACAAGTTGCAGTCCTTGTGTGGGTGTTTTTAGCATCCTACAGTTTTATACCAAGACTTAAGGCTTTCCCAACAAATTTTAGAAGGGCACTGCACTATCCCCAGACAGGAGGGACTTAAGAGAAGGATATTGTAATACTTTTATTCCTTGAGTCATCCCACCTGCAAAGTGAAGAGTCTAGCCTAAGTTAAAGCACCACTTATGTTTCAACCCCAGGCCCCCAGCTGTGCAAACAAGAATAGGTTCAAAGCACACAGCCTGTGCTTGAGGATGGGGATGGCTGGGCAAACATATGGGGTCACACCACAAAGCAGGCAAACTCTAGATGTATTTGTATGAGTTGAATTCAAGACAGTTTTCTGCCCTTACAGGCTAGGAACCTCATTTTTCTACAGTGATTCTCCCTTCCCCCCACCATCCTCCCTCAATCTTTGTTTTGTGTAAGCCACTACAATGAAGGACAGTACTTAAGTATTGTGCTTCATCTGCTAGATGACTTCTAGCTAGGAAACAATACTTTAGTTTTCTTCACAGACTGGTCCCCAAACATGATGCAGCAGCTGTGCTCTGCTTTTTGATGATGAGGTACTAGATCCAAAGAAGTTGCCCAATGGCATATTTGAAGAGCCCACCTACAACAAATGGTTCAGGAGAAACCCTTAGAATCTGACCTCATCCCAGAGCAGCTCTATTGGGTTTTGTTGTTGTTGTGTTTTTGTTTTTAGCAGAAAAAGAAAAAGCCACTGCAGCCAGGGAGTGAACTTTTAAAATTTTATCTCCTTTTTGCTTTTGAGGTGCAAGTTTATGCAAGTGCTTAAACACAGTTGACTTGTGGGAAGGAAAATGCCAGAGACATCAAGGACAAGAAGTTCATTTCAGATTTTAAAATAATCCCTTTTTCCACAGAATTTTTATCCACATGCCTGTATCACCTTTATAAAAAGTGACTTCGATTTTCTAAACATCAAGTTTGTTTAAGCATCTCATAAGTTGTACCGCAGATCAGTATACCAATCAACTGAACAGAGGAGGAAACCAAAACTCTAAAACACAAAATAGAAATTTCAGCTCAAGTCTCACATTTCTAGCACACGACTTCTAAACCTTTCTAGTAAGTTTGGCAATATTAAGGTAGAGACTGATTTAATTCCTTTGAAATAACATTACTTCAGCTTCTGTCAAAGCTCACTCTCCTACTCAGATTATTCTTGCAGCCAAGATGACATGTAAGCCTAGAACAAACTTGAGATTAAATTTAATTTGTCAAACACATTGACAAGAGAAGGCATGTTTAACTTGGACTATTTCTTCTCTTTAGCTTTGCTACTATGCATCTTGAACCAGATAGAAAATCCAGATGTTTTCATAGTCAGACAAGGAACTTCTTGTCCCAAAGAAAATGATGGCAAAATTTCCAGTGACATAAAAGGTGGAATCTTGTCTTTAGTAAATTGTATTGTTTAATAACCTGATCCAGTCTTTCTGGTTTAGGGAGTCCTCTGCTTATTCAGCATAACTTGAAAAGAAACTCAAAACATCCTTCTGTATAACTTACGCGAAGTTAAGTCTCCTTTGAGTAACCATATCCCCTACTTTAGTTTGTCATAATGATAGCTAAGGCTGTTCTTCTCCCCTAGCAAATGTAGCAGGATTACAACTTTGTGCTGTCACTGGAAGGTGAGAAGTCAGCTATTCCATTGTAATGGGATATGTTTTCCTCAAAAGAAGCTCTCAGGAAAGCAGAAGGGTTGAAGTAATGTCAGGTGTATACTTTAACAAAGGACGGTATCTCAAGCAAGATTTCCAGGAAGAGTGATGCCTACCCTTGCACAAATGCTATCACGTTGAATGCTTTAAACTATTGCATGCATTCTCCATGAGCTGGAGCAAACCCTCTTGACCCTGATTCTCTTGAATCATGGAGGGGATTGAAGTACATGCTTTCTTACCCTCCACTGTATAAACCACTAAAAGTCAGTTCCAGGATTTGTAGAGTCCTGTGCACTGACATGGGAAGTTTAGCCACATACAGAAAGTGGCTATGAAAGAATACCTTCTTGAGCCTATTTTCCCCCTTATGCTACCTTTGATAGGACTAGCTATGCAGTCAGCCTAGGAAAGCTTCTTTCCCATTTACAAGAGCTTGGAGTACTGCAGACAGAATGGGCAAGCTGTAGGGCCATCAGTTTAGAGTTCTTGAAGTGTTAGAAGATGAAAGTTTACCTAATTAGATCCAGCTGTGTAATCCACAGTAATCTTCCCCTCCACCTATATTTAGGTCCTTCCTAATCATTCAACTAGAACCTTTCTGGGGCTTATCACTGCTCAAGAACAACAGTGCAAGACCCTTTGCTTGAATTTGTCTCAAAATTTCTACTAATGCAAGTTTGCCAACATTACAGTAATGCCTTTCACTATGCTGTAATGAACAGCGTAACACTTCTTCCTTGTTTCAAAGGGCAGAAGAATGTTGATATCGAAGAAGCTTCTCACACAAGTCTTTGCTATGTAATGCAGGGATACACATTAACTGCAAGCATGTCTGATTACAAACAAGTTTTGCTGAAGCATTCTTAAATGAATAATGTATTTGATGAAGTACAAATTCTCTGTTGACTTTCCATCAGTAGCCTCATAGCTATAAAGGGTTTCCCTTTAAATCCAAAGTCCTTAAAATTTGGTTTCATCACCTGACATCAACTCATCCAGACCCCCTTCTCTTAAGCACCTTCTCATGTTGTCTGTCTCTCAAGAACTCAAAATACTTTGCCCTTACTTTCCACAGTGTTACTGCTGAAGAGCAGGGCACCTACTTTAAGTGGAGTCTCCAAGTCAGTTGATAAGCTTTCTAAACATCCCAAACTGGCAAGAAGATAAAAGCCACATTTCCTCCTCCCATCACTCATTCTCCCCAATAAGACAAAACCTTCTGCACATGCCAGAGACTGCCCACTGCAAAAAGTGGATATCAAGTCTTACCAGGAACAGCTTTGAAACCGCCTGAACACTGTCTCCTAGGTAAGTACGATCAATTCCCTTTAGAATGCACACAAGGCACATTACCTAAGCACATACAGCAAAACGGATACAACTGAGCTTGCATTAAGCCAGATAATCTTTCCCCACTGACTAGTCTACACCACAGCCAGTGTCTCACTTCAGTCACAGCCATATGTATTAGACACTATTACTGTAAACAAGGCAGGTGTATGAAGAGGACTACCATCTCTGGAACTGCTCTGCTCGGAGATCATCACATGAGGAGGCGTGATGATTAAACATAGTTTACAAACATAGTTTGGCAGCCATATCGTCAGAGTTGAGCTCCAATGGAAATACAACTGTACAAAGGTACTCCTTAGATCATA
Organism: Theristicus caerulescens; assembly: GCA_020745775.1. NCBI lineage: Eukaryota > Metazoa > Chordata > Aves > Pelecaniformes > Threskiornithidae > Theristicus > Theristicus caerulescens. Next base: position 33,072,739 of record CM036564.1, read on the forward strand.
AATGTTTTGCTCTTGTAGATCTTCCGGGATGGAAAATGTCACCCATTAAAACTCCATAGCTCTACAAGTTTCAGTCCTCCTTAAATCAATTCTTCTAAAATGCTGAAAGAGGCATTCAAATTGAAGCTGGCATCCAGCCTTCATTATGGTGGTTGTTACTGCTGCCAACAGCAGAACCAAGAAGTAGATATTAGAAATAGCTGAACTCACTAGTTCAAAACCCAGCAAGGGCTGGCTGCCCATCAGTAGAGCTATACTAACTGAATGCCAACACTGAAATTCCATTTCACAGGAGGGATATTAAAAAATGAGGTACTGTGAATATTGCTTTTCTTAACTATATTCTTACCCCTACATGATCCAAAGACAATGATTAACCAAAAATAACTCTCAGGGGAAGATGGCTGCATCAGGGGCTTCTCCCCATTTCATTTCACTTTAGATGTATTATCATCATCAACACTTCAGTGTCAAAGCTTCTGGAGCACTATTACTCCTTCTGTCTGGGACATAACTATCTTGACATGTCTCCTTCTATAGGCCTACCTTGCCATCTCCAGAGAGATGTTCAGAGCTGGGTCCTGGCCCCATCAGCTCTACAGAGTAATAAAGGAGGTTGCTTGCCCTTATTTACTCTATTACTCCTCTAAAGTGTCAAAGACAGTGAAACAGAAGAAAAAAAGACAGGAATTTCACCTTGTTCATACATAATATCATGTTCCCATATTAAATACAGAGTAGCTCATGTTGCCAATATTGTGAAAGCAGCAGCTTTCTCACATTCATGGCTAACATTATTCCAGTGCTCTTAAAAAGAAAGGGGTTTTTCCTAATACCATAGAGATTGTGTTATCCCTGGACTTTTAGCCTATGGATTAAGAGGCAACAATAAAGACACATTCTCATTAGCAGTGGTATTAACTGTTCAGTTAATAACTATGAGGTACTCTGCACTCACCCTACAAAACACTGCAGTAGTGATGTCCGCCTACGAATACATCCAGGTATTTGACATTACGATTGCATATGCCTGATCTGCAGACAGGTAGTTTCAGAGACTCAACTTTATACAAGTCAAATGATAACCTTTAAAGACACCATTTAGAAATCTTAACTCTTGCTTTAGCAGGCCAGCTGAGACTCTTCAGAATAGCCCTCCAGTAGGGTGCTTTTGTCAGCATAAGGATACCAGGCTTGGCTTCTTCCCACTCACTGCTTCAAATGCCAAACCCACCCTGGCAGATTCTACAGTGACCCAAACAGACACATTAAGTCTAAGGCAAGGTTTAAATTCAGAACCAAAAAAAAATAGTCGTGCTAAGCAAGAAAAGAAATATGCCAGCCAGGAATTTAGAGCAAGAGGGAAAGAATCAGGAAAGGATGTACGAAACAGAACTGAAACTCCTGTCAAAAGTCAGAAAAAATAAACTTTTCCCCCTAACTCCCTAAGGGAAAGAGTCATTGTTTCATTACTTTGTTCTACAGTTCTGTTTGCATTGTATTTTACAGTGTTTACAATAATTCTCATCTTTCTACTTACATTTAAACCAAATGCTTCCCTCGGTTTTTCAGGGGTAACCACCTGCAGAGTTTAGCCCTTTGTATGAATTAAGTGCTGGACAATGCTTCCTTGGACTGTCAGGCAGTCAAAGCTTTCTGGGACAGCACAGGCAGTAGCAGAGAAGCTTTCGCCACTACTGAAGTCTTCCTGGATCACAAATGGAAGAACCTGCTGTGCACAGAAGGTTCAGGATATGAACTTCAGTTCTGCTGGTATGAAACTAACTCTTTGCTCCCTGCTCCCACCCCCAAAAAACTCACTTAATATGACTATCTAAATATATGATAAACACCTTTCCATAACAGACAAGATGCATGTACTGGTTGCTTCAGGAGTTGGAAGAGCTCCAGAGAGACAGTTCTAAGATAAAATGCTTGTGCGAGGCAAGAATGAAGGATCCTTATTAGCTGTACCATGGTTAGCTTTAATGCCATCATCTATCAGCAACAGACAGTATTCAGAAAAGTGTTACTGTATACACTGAAGAGCAAATACATTTTCTGATTTCTGCAGACAGGATTCCATTACAGTAATTACTTGTGTCTGTCTTCAAAGTTGCAGCAGTAACCCAGCTGCTGATTGTTGAACTTGAAAGGAAAAAAACCCAGGTCAAGCATCACTACCGCCCTGCCATTTACTGCAGAGTCAAACTAGGCAACACCGCTTCAAACTAGCAAGTTTTTAGTGTGCAAGGTTTTCTAGCCTATTCAAGTAGAGTTCACATGTCTTCCAATAGCTTGGGAGTAAGATGCTGCATTTTATCACTACTGCTGAACTACCCAGCAACATTACTATTACACTAGCATGAAAATCTGTTTTAGCATGAAAATCTGTTTACACAGGTCAGGAGTATTTTCCATATGGAAGTGACAGATGCGGTTTGTATGATGTTCCCAGCAGAACCCCTCCTGCTGAGATCTACAAGGAATCATAGAACAGAATCATAGAATCATTTAGTCTGGAAAAGACCTTTAAGATCATTGAGTCCAACCATTAACCTAACACTGCCAAGTCCACCACTAAACCATGTCCCTCAGCACCACATCTACCCGTCTTTTAAATACCTCCAGGGATGGGGACTCAACCACTTCCCTGGGCAGCCTGTTCCAGTGCCTGACTACTCTTTCAGTGAAGAAGTTTTTCCTAATATCCAACCTAAACCTCTCCCGACGCAACTTGAGGCCATTTCCTCTCGTCCTATCACTTGTTACTGGGGAGAAGAGACCGACCCCCACCTCACTACAACCTCCTGTCAGGTAGTTGTAGAGAGCGATAAGGTCTCCCCTCAGCCTCCTCTTCTCCAGGCTAAACAACCCCAGCTCCTTCAGCTGCTCCTCATAAGACTTGTGCTCTAGACCCTTCACCAGCTTCATTGCTCTTCCTTGGATGCGGTCCAGCATCTCAATGTCTTTCTTGTAGTGAGGGGGAACATCACTAAGCTGCCAGCATTGCTGCTATGAGGTCCACAGTTTTTAATATGTAGAAGGGGAAGCAAGGACAGGGGTGTCTTCAAAAGAAGAAATATTTACAGGTATCTTGATGCTGCCCCAGGCTGTTGGTATGGATTGCCCCAGCAAGATACAAAATTCGTTTCCCAAAGTGCTTCCCTTCCCCCCCACCATGTTATACATACACTTAATCCCCACAGCCAAGCAGAAAGATATTAGTGACTGATCTTCATACAGGCTGTTCACTCTCTCAGGTTGACAACTTTTTCACAACATTTTGTACTATAGAACTGTTTATTTTAGTGTGTTTACTTTCAACTTGCAGAAATGGTGATTCCAGCTACACTGAACTATTTTTCACACTTTCAGTGAGGAGCTGCAGAATACTCATGCTGATTCCTTGTTGCTAGAGGCAGACGTGCTTTCCTTATTTTCTGTGGAAATAAGTTTTAGAGCACTTCTACAGTATTTCCCCTTAAACAGAAGTTAACTTTCATTGTTACCAAGAGCCTTGTAGGTAAAAGCCATCCAAGCTAGTGGGGTATCTTCATACATGAGCCATTTGGTCCAGGACTGAGAGCTTTCCATACAAGTAGCCACCTCTAATCCAAATTCATACAGCACTCCCCAGGTTAACTTTCCTCCAATTGCACTCAGTGGGTTTCTGGAAGTGCTCAGCTAACTTTGTGCTCCAATTTGTATGCGTCTCTCTAGTGGAAGCTAAAAAAAAAAAATTCTAATATACATATTGGTCTATTTTTGCTGTCTGCCTCCCTGAAGGGAGCAGGATATCAGTCTTAATATAAGCAAATATGAGACTTTTGCACAATAAATCTTTGACACAGATAATTGGCAAGATTATTGCAGTCTCTCATCTTCCTTTTCAGGGCATGTTATTGAGAAAGCTGTGGCAAAACAGCTGTGGCCTTATCTGGATTCCTCAGATTTTCTGGATCTCTTTCCGTCTGGTCTAAGACCTGGCCTCAGTACAAACACATACTCAGGCTCACTGGTCAGACTTCTCACAGTGGACAAAGACCAAACTGATATTTTTAGTTGACAGACTTAAAGCAGGCTGTGATGCCAGCTTCCACATACAGTTTTTTGTGACTGCTTCAGACTATGAAGAGTAAGTAGTACTCATACCATCACCACATCTGGAAGAGTACAGTGAGCTTCTGCACAGGGTTAAGCAGTTTTCTTTCTTCATACCTTCTGTAGCCTAAGAGGCTGCTGGGCCTGATCTCATCTGAAGGAATTTACGTTTCCAACCCCAGTGATCAAGGTTCCTCTTCTCATTGGAGGATATTGCCCACCTTTCCAGCAGCCTGGACTATGGCCTATAAGAAGATGAGCCCAGGAAGAAGTGGCACCAGTAGGAAGGATCAGAAGCAGCAAGGCTTGCTTTATCACTGAACAGCACAACTGAAGAGTAGGCTGCTTACTGCTCCTGTGATACTATACCGCTTAAGGGGATAGCAGGCAAGCTAATGCATTGGCAGGGAACGAGGGAGATGAAATATCAGTAACCAGTTCTCTCCATCCACCTGCAGCCACCCATGTAGGAATTACAGCATGCATTTCTCCTCATCCAAACAAGAAGACACTAGCAAATCACACTCCCTCACCCTGCTCAAATGTAAGCCACAGGAGAGCTCTAGTCACTATAGCTATAAAGTGCTGTAGACCCCAGTTGAGGTTTGTTTAAAAATAGGTAGGTAGGTAGCAACAATGAAGGCCTAGACTGTGGTGGTTGGCATCCACCTGCCAAAAAGCAGCTCAGTGCTATCTAAATATTACCAAGACTAGTGGCAGCAGCATCCAGGGCAACCAGCTCTCAGTGGGCTTCTGGTTGAGGAGGAGCCTGTTCTGGAGCAGAAGACCCTTCTCCTCTCCCCTCCCCTGAGCTCAGCAACCTCTTCAAGCTGAAAACTTATCCCAGGCACTAGCTGTCTTAGCAAACATTGAGAAGTCCTAGTTTCACCTTAAAAAAAAAAAAATCTTGACATGCTGAATCACATATCATCCTACTTCTTACTAACTTTTTGGTCCATATCAGGAGGCCAGAGATAATTGGAGGGGGAATCATGTTTAAGAAATCCAAGGAAATTCAGCCTTACAAATAGGAAGGGAAGAGTTAGGAAAAAAATGATTTTATGTTGTTTGACAGGACTCCAGGCAAATACTAAGTCAGTTTAGGTCAACTGTGTCCCAAGACTAAATATCTGTTTTAAGAAACTGGGCTGACAGTCACATTAAAACTGGTTTTGTAGGTGCATGAGAAATGGCTGTGTAGCTGGCCTAGCTGTAAGATTTCACGGACCTTTGAAAATTAAAGATGTGGCCACCAGTAAAGATTCCAGCCTAATTCTGTCTGAATCAGCTTGCTTATCCTTGGGAATCCTGATTTTACCATTAACAACTGTCTGCTCCACACATTTCTCCAGTCAAGTCTCCTTATAACCAGACACTCCCAGTTTCTGACTTCTACTTGCTCACTCTTTGTCTTTGCTCCTTTTTAATTCCAGTCCTCTTAAGATTCAGAGAGGTCCCACACATTTAATCAGCTCTCTTCCAATACCTACTTGGAAAATACTGAAACCTTTGAGAAAACATTAAAGCCAAGAAGAGTCATCTCTGCTCCTCCCAGCTGAAGTTTGCCAGCTCTTGCACATAGAAAGACCACTCCTATAATTGACTTTGAAAGACTTCTTTCCTTTAGCAATTTTATTAACATCTTACATACACAAATACTGTTACCAGCTCATGCACCAGGCATCTTCTTCCCAGGTTTATTCACGTGCCAGGCTGCTGGTTCATTCCCATCCCTCACTGCTGTTCCAGCTCCTCCCCTCCCATTCTCAACTTGTCCAGCTTCCTAGACCTTTTGCCTCTTCCCAGTACCAGTTACAAACCCTTACAGCTTCGTTAGCCAACTTCTCATTTAGAATTCAAGTAGAAAGAGGAAGTTATTAACCAGACCCTCAAAAACCCTAATTATACTCAGTAATCCATCTCTATGACTGGATACTATTTCAATCCCTAATCTTCTGTTACTGGTTACAGCTCAAGTACCAGCATATTCCTTTGTTTTCACACGACTTCTGTTTCCAGACTACAAAGAAATAAGCCAGTTCAATGCTGCCCTGTTTTTGATCCATCAAGCCAGATGACAAATTTTAAGGCTTGAAAGCAGATTTTATTCCTATTAGTTTTCAGTGACAGACCAAGATAAGCATAGCCTAGTTTCCTATTGCTAACAAGCCCCTGGATATCACATAGTTGTTGGGCACAGGCCACTGAAGCAGTAACTCGGTTTCTTACAAAGATCTTTTAGAAGCACCACACCACAGTTACACTAGGGTACCAAGACAGTGCCAAGAAAGCATTACTGTTACCTAAAATAAAAGCAGAGTGGAAAAGAGCAAGAAAAGAAATGCAAACTCAAGTTATCCTTAAGAAAATACAAACCACTTGAAAACAATACTAAGTTGTCCTGCAGAGAATCCATCTCTGGATTCACCTTCCCCCTGGGTACCCAGAGCCTGCTAAGAGCACAGGTATGTCAGGGCTCACAGAGGACTAGGACTCATTGCAATTCCCAAGTCTGGCTGTGAAGTCTCTGCCAAGGAGCTTCCTCCTTCCCTCTCCCCCCACCACTGGAATTTCCTCATTTGTAAGCAGAGCCCAACACAAACTTCTTAGAAAAGTTTGCAGGGTGATTTAGTCATCGTTAATCCCTAGGTAAAAGGGAGGGAAAGTTTCAGGAGGTAAAACTAGAGCCAGATTCTGAACACCTGTGAGCAAGGTTTGAGGGAGGGAAGGTCTGAAGTTTGCACGCAAGGAGCTTGACAGCAGTATTTGGCTCCAATTCACAAATTTATATGCCTTGCTTATTTCATCATTCTCCATGTTCATACCCAGAAGTGGAGTCTGTTAGAGTATGAGGACTGCCTCAGAGCAGAGACCTTCAGCTGAGCACTGTTCTTAAAATGAAGTCACCTAGAGCCCTCTAAATCAGGTGAATCCCAGGTTTCCAATCAACAAATGGACTACTTTATGTGATAACTTACATGAGAAAACCTTGAAGCAGGAGCTGCATATATCCTTGAGTATGGAAAGAAGTTTCTTGAGAAGTGCCAAAATGTAAGTATGGATCCTTAAAAACCCATTACCGCATGAATTGATAAAGATCAGGAAACAAAGTTGGAGTGCCTAGTCTCCCCGAATCACAGGTCGCCATGTGCTAATGACACTTGCCCCAAACATTTTTATTCAAGTCAGTTCTCTGAACTGGCAAGCTCTGAAGGTGTGTAATGCCTCAGGTGGGTAATTACTTATAAAAAAGGCTCAGATTGAACTGGGAGGAGATCAAGCCAAGGAATGAAAACACAGCATCCTCACAAAAACTCAGTATAGTGTGAATTTAGAGATGAGATTTTTGTTAGAAGATGGCTGTCTTACTGTTGCCTTCCCAGGAAAATTCAAGGACCTGAAGATTCTGTGAAATGATGGCAGCTCTGATTTTAATATTTCTATGCAGAAAGGAGCTCCTGTCCAGTACTTATGTCAAGAGGCAGAAATAGCGTACCTTCTCCAGAACTGCACCCTGCAAGGAGAAGGATCTAAAAAGACTCCTTTTTAGCTCAAAACCAGGAGATTGCTTTTATAGGAAGATGCATAAATCAATAGCTAGCTTTTGCAACATTTTACAGGCTAGACCATATTGTTCAACAGATAGCAATTAACCCAAATTCATTGGTCAAATTCATTAGATACATAGTATGTACATAGAAAAAAGATAAGCAAAATAGGATTAACTAGTAAGAATGACTTGGTGTTTTTTTTCTATTTAAGCAGAAGTCATCTTTAACAGCAGAAGCAGCCCATGCCAAACATTACTTTCAGATAAAATTCTTCCACATAGTACTAAATAGTTCAGGAAGAAAAAACCTGTTACTGGTTTGGATTAGCTCTACTCCTGCTGGTGGTGCCACACGATAGATTCACAACTAGATGATACTGGAACTGCTTATCTTCATCTCAGTACTTGTTAGCCAGGAATCCCCAAAAAAAGGCAGTCAACATCCATAGCAACAGCTACCCAAAGGCCAGGGTGGATTAATGCAGGCAATGCATAGGTAGAGACCTGCCTGACAGGTTCACTCTAGCTAGCTTGTTGACTTCTATTTGTTACCTTGTCCCTGGGCATCACTCCATTTTCTACTTATAAATTATTCCCCCAGCATAACTGTATTTTCTGGTAAAGTTTGCCACTTTTAGGCTTACACCAGTCATCCTTCTCCCCATAAGCACCAAGAATAAGAGATTCCCCCACCCCCTTGATCAGGACCAGCCCACCAAAAGCAGCAGTACCACAATCCTGAACACACTGCTTTTCCCATTCACACAGTCTAGTTTCACTAACTGGAATACAGGATGCAAGAGCCACAAGCAATCTGTCCCAACACAAATATATACCACACTTGCACTGCAGAAGTATCACTAAAGGTCTGTTTCAAGACACCTAATAAGCAATTGATCATAAGCTCCTACAATAACTTTCTTCACAGATGTTCTGACTAGTGAGCCACGTGTTTGTATTACCTTTAAGCAATGTCCACGTATGCAAAGGATGTTTATCCAAATACAGAAGTTACCTTCATCTTTTGTAGAGCCAGATATTAAAGAATTAAACCAGTAGTCAGAAAACAGTAGGTGGTTGCATGGAAAGCAATTCCTATAAGAAGTCATACGGTAAGAAGAAAACTTAACAAGGGAATCAGTTCAAGGTTTTTCCAACAGCTTGCTTGTGGGAGGACTTACTCTTATGGTCATCATTAGCACAACTGTTCACTGACCTCTAGACTTCCCCCCCACATGCTAAACTGTCTGCACAGGGTTCAAGTGCTAGAAGAATATCTGTGTCCTAACCACATGGAATTGGGATTCTCAAGTCCACTGACCTCTTCAGCTTACCAAGCTTAAGTTTTCCTTGTCAAGAAGAGCGGAGCAATGTTGTCTAATAAAAGGTAAGTTATTTAGCCTGAAGGGATATTGGTAATAAATCAGGAACACCAGAAAAATCCTGTAGCTTTTGACTGTCTTAAGAACTGTTTTACAGGGTGTATGTGGCACCAGCTTGGTATTCTAGCCTCAGAGGCTAAGCATCAGCAAGGAGCTTCAACTCAGCATTTAAGGAAAAAGCATGATACCTGTAAATAAAACTGGCAGCAAAACCAAACTGAGCATCAGGAAAGATACTGACAGAGCTTTAAAGGACAGCAGGAAGAATGGCAAAGGAAAGGGTCAAATGAAAGCCCAGTACAAAAGTCACAGAATATTTAACTGAAGATCTTTCCTAAGACTGTATGAGGTTTTCAAAACAATGTCCATCACAAAGGTTGTTTTAATTACTCTCATCTCTAGCCAACCCAAATATGGTTTATCAGGAATGATCTCTATCTGCTTGAGTCTTTCAGTCCAAGTCTCTTGTCCACAATCTTCTGTAAGATTTAGCTCCTTGCACTTTACAATAAAGAGGAAACAATGCCAAGAATAAGCCTTTTTCCTTCAGAGATGTTTTAGAAGCAGTGAGGACAGCACATCTAGTGCCAAGGCAGCTCATAGATAGTATCACTCTTCTACCTCTTACCTCCCTCCCCCTCCATACGAACTCTTATATGGCAAGCATGTGGTTCTGCAGCAAACCAATACAGCAATTAGCATGAATTCTGTTTCAGACACTTAATGCCTATAAATAAGCAGCCCAAAATAACTGAGGATTACAGAAAACAGCAAGAGACTACTGCCATCTCAGATAACTTGTCAGGACTCTTCAGCTGGTAGCCTACAGGCTGCATCCAGCTCCCAAGACAGCCAGGTAATCTCTCGCCACTCAGCAAGCCTACTCTTTGCACTGGGGCTCTGGGGTGCAGGAGCAGTGTTGAGGGGAAGGACAAGTTCTACCATGTTAGCCTGTCCCTTGAGTAATCAGCACCTCTGAGTGAAAGAGCATTGCTGTATACTGATGCAATGGAAATGGTGTTCCCAGTAACAGCTCCGGTACCCCAGAAGCAAAGGGGAGGGACACATCTACACTTCCATCCCAAGGCACTGCTATTTCAGAGGCTGCAAACCTGCCTCAAGGCACCAGGGTGGGACTGCCTGCAGGCAATCAAAGCCTTATGTACCAGATATGTTCCCCTTCTCATTCTCCCCACCCTCAAGCCCTTCTCCATTTCCTAATGGCCAGTGGCTTCACTAGATACTACTCCCCCAGTTCTCTCCCAGACACTGGCCTTCACCCCTCTGCCATGTGTTTCCAGCCTATCCAGTCCAAAATCCTTATTTGCTCCCTGAATTACAGGTAAAGGACCATGCTTACTTACATCAGCATCTTTATCAAGTTCCTTAAAATCCAAGCTCACCTTTTATCCTAAATGAAATGGGCTTGACACCCCTCTACTCCCCCCACCCCTTTTTCAGATTTATTAGAAAGCATGAGATTAAGCACTTGCCACATGAGTGACACAGAAAACTGTTTGGAGGAACAGTTTTTCCTATTGAGCATATTCCTGCTCCTAAATTTAAGAAAGGACATACCAGACCCTCTAGTGTATCTTATTCCAAGTTTTACCAGATTGCAGGAATGATATTGGAAGAGTTTCTTCTCTGCAGTTCCCAAACTGATACAAACACAAAAGCACCCCAGACATTCTTTGCTCTTGTTTGAGCTTTAAGGCAGGGATTCTCTGCCTTAGGTGCTGTGCAACACATGAACAAGAATAATTTGGGGTCCTGTTTAAGAACAAGAATGGCCAGGATTCCATCAAACGCAACAGGATACGTACTTGGCTGCCTCTTATGATATAAAGAGGACTTATTAAAAATATCAGTTTAAAACATCACCTGTTCTCTTGGCAGGGCCTGAAAACATCCCTCATTAACTGGAAATTGCATTAGACATTGCCAAACAGCTGTTTAATGAGGATATATTATAAGCATGCTGTGCAGCTTCAGAGATTTTGCACTTCTAAGACTTCTTTTATCTGTGGACTACAGCATATTTACCAGGAAAAAGGCTCTGCCATATACCTGTAAGGCAGGCATTATCCCACTCTAGGTGAAAAGCTTTAGAGATGGTAACTCACTCAAGTTCAGAAAACAAGCCAGTAGAAAAGATAAAAGACAGCCCAAGCTACCACCATTCTCCAGGCATTTAGTGCCTGGAAAGCTATTCTCCCCCAGCCTCCAGTCATGTTCATAGTTACTCACCAAAAGCACATCCAAGAAAAGAGTACAATAATGCATCACTGAGGTCAGATGCAGTATGTAGTTAACTCCTTACATCTCAGAGCTCTTTCGGCTTACCTCTGAGCAATTACAGCTGTGAAGGAAACACAGGCTCCACTTACATGCAGTGTTTGAACTATAGGGAAGTGCTTGCTGATGCAGCCTGGCTATCTGACATAGAAAATGAATGAGTAACATTGGACAGAAGTGACTGAAGCAGTGCTACTGCTTTAACCTAACCAGTACAGCAAACACCCTTCAATGGGGTACAGTTAAGCAAGAATCTATCACTATTCTTTTATACCGCTGCATGAGTATTGCACTGGGGACAAGACAGAAAACCACTATGCATTGTCTGAGATTTTTCACCTGTCAAGGAAAGGTTAGGTAGAAATAAGCAAAATGCGGTACAAAAGTTAGAGTCAATCCAGTTGAGTGAATACATGGCACACTTATTGTGGAGTTACTTAACTTGTTTGGGCTTTTACATTAGTATATACATAACTTATTTAAGTCCAAGAGTTAAGTGGAATTTGAGACTCAGATCCATGCAGTTTTAAGAGTAGCAGGCCACAGTTTTTCTTATGAAACTAAGTTATAACTTCATCAGTAGGTTACCCAAAACCATAAGATACTAATCCTCAGTAGGGAAGGGGCAAGTTATTCGTTTATTGGCCTGCAAAGGCCTGCTCCCCCTCCCACAACAGATGGTACCTTCCCCCTCAGAGGAGAGGGGTCAAAATGAAGTAGAAATTCAACACTAACCTGATGCTCCGAGTTTGACAGAGAGACTTAGATTGTCCATATAGGACTCTGGAGCTTTCCATCACATTTGACATGTTTATTCGTTGTTTGAAAGACTTGAAAATCCTCTTAAGTTACTTAATCGCATCCTGTGGCAAGTTGAAGATACTTGACATTCCTCCCTTCCCTTTCCCCACCTTTGGGGCAAGCTAAGTGTAAACATGGCACCAATCCAACTACAGCAGAGCCAAGTACCATTTAGGATCTCAAAGGAGTACCCTGTGCCCTCAGAGGTTAGCACGACACAGGAGGTCCAGGCACTGTCCCTTCCCGTCACCTAACTGGCCTGTGGGATAGAAAGCATTGGGAGAGGCAGTGAAGGATGAGTTTGCTTTCTGTTCCAGTGCTGGCACTTCCTCTCAGCTGCAAGTCTAGAAACACATGGCAGCTCCTTTGTAAAACAAAAAATAATCACCCATTCACTTAACTAGGAATGGGAAAAGGGTAAGGCACCTCAAAACAACCAATGGGGCAGCACATGCAAAAAGGCAAAGACCCCCTTCAAATTCTTAATTTACAAGGGGCAGTCAAGAAAGGAGCCAGAAAAAGTAGCCAGTCTGATATGGCATTTAATTCTCAAGATGACTCACAGCTCACGTAGGTTCTTCCTGAAAACTTCCAGGGCAGTTCCTTTGGACTGTTCCCACTCTGCAACTTTGTGGCAGAACACACACGCTGCTGACAATCCAGCTTAGTATACTTAACGATATGAAGAGAAGATCAAGTAGGACTGCTGTTAACATCATACCCTTTCACAGAGCAACCCACTCAGCTGCTGACAAGCTCAGAGTTAAAAATATCAGATCTAAGCCATGTACCTTTGTGGGACACCAACAGCTATAGGCTTTGGCAGATGCACCCAAGCCAACTGCTCAAAGAGGCTACAGAAGCTGCATGCCAGCTTTAGCAACTGTTTTGCCATCTCAGTATTGCTCCTCCCTATCCAGCACAGGAATGTCCAAGTTCAGTATCAAATGGGATTGACTGCATAAACTCAGCAACACAACTGTAATCAAGTGTACTATCCATGATAAAACCAGAAGCTGAAGAGTCCAATTCAACGCTTAATCATTGGAGTACAGATCTGCTGAAACTGTGGTTGAGAGCCTTAAAGGATTTCCTCACCTGCTAAGCAATGATTCAGTTTCTAGACTTGAGCAGAAGCCTGACAAGTTTCTATCTTTACCTATTTCTTATTTGGACAAGTCCACATGGTACAGACTGAAGCAGCAGTCAGCATCTGCTTAACCCCTCAGAGATCTAGCCATGTGTGTGCAGAAATATTACATGGCAAGGTAACTTTAGATACTTTAGAACTAGGAAATAGGAAGCAGCAGTAGGCATAGTGGGGAAAAGAGACAGTGCCCTGAATTTGTTCAGCAGCTTTATTCTCTTCCTACTGAAGTAAACAAACCACTGAACTGAAAAAAGAAGGATCAAGCAAATATTTTGGCAGTTACACATCCACTGTATTAGTATAGGACAAGGTATCCTTGAAACAAAGTTCTTACCAAGCCTGTGATTTACTTCACTGAAGAGTTACTCAAGATCCTAAGCTTAGTGAAATGAAATCCTTCAAGTCTTGGGACAAAGCCTTAACACACTGGGGTAGCACCACTTCAAAGAACACAATTTAAAGAGAAAAGACAAGTCTTACTGCATTTTAGGTTCATTTTTTTTACCATGTTGAAGCTATTTAGGAGTTCTCTAACTGAAAACACAACCTGAACAAATTACCAGAACAGAGATTCTCCAATCCACAAGCACACTCAGATGAGACTAAGTCTTCAAAAGCCAGATGCATAACCCAATCTTTGTTCATTCAGTACAATCTAACTACAACTTCCACTGCTTTTATTAGTTGCTTCCAGAGGTAATTGCTCAATTTCTAGTTCAAAGCACTTTATACTAAGCATGCAAGAAGGCCATCTCTGAGACACCTTATCAGTATGCTGCACACCAATGCATACACCTCCAAATGGCACAAACAGCCAATTAATTATATCATTGGTCGGCAAACTATTCAAGTGGAATTAAAGCATCTAATTAACTTTCACCAACAACATACTGAATGAAAGTTGTACTACTACATCATTATTAGAAGCCACAGTAAATTTAAAGATCAGATTTAAAGGCAAGAGTCTTGCAAGCAGTTTTGATCTTGAAAACTCCTTAAGGCATATTCCAGTTTTCCTTCTTGGTAGTAAGCAAGTGCAGACAGCCAATTATGCCCCCAAACACCTTTTTACCTTCTATAGCCATACAAACACTGAACATCCCAGGTTTTACTCCTCAAAATAACAAGCAACAGTGTTAGAGAGCACACAGGCAACAGCATTCAAAGCTAAGCAGTTACTTTAGAAGATTAACCTAACTGTTAGGACCTCACACCTGTAGCTTATTTGCCCATACAGACCTCCAACTGCTCTGAGTCCCCAAGCCTGTACAGTCTTCCATGGTTCTTGCATGGTACATAAAGCAGTGTGCATTTTATCTGTATGGCGTGAAGTAAAACAGGTTTTACGTCACACTGGTGATGTGGTTCTGCACTGTGCAATTCTGAAAGTCTGTCTTGGCTAGCTTCCCATTTTAGTGCCAGAGTATCTGATTCTTTTCTTAAAACCCAGGCTCTTACAGAAGGGAATGCTGAAACTCTTCTGCAGTGGACTCCTCAGAGAAGGTTTATTCTCAGCCTAAAAAGGCAGAAGTACCCCCAGATCTTACTTCTGGAATGCTTGGCATTCCGTAGTATTTAAATAATGCAAGTTGGGAAGTATTCCCTGGATGTTTTCCATTGTTCCTCCTCATACAGTTACAGCATAGCTGTGTCCCCAGACCACACACCTCCAGCTACCTCTTCCTGCTGAGCAAAACACCTGAGGCTGGTGTTCTAGATAACAAGCCAGCCACTCCTTGTACAGTTAAAGCCACTAGAGGGCATTGAAATTTATTCTGAAAATAGGATTCAGTGTGAGAGGCAGGCCTTGCCCTATGCTTCATAGGGAAGTCAGAGACTTTGATACTGGCTTTCTCTACTCAAAGTGCTCTGTCCACAGGGATCACATCACCACTTGGATGCTCATGCCTAGAGCCACATGAAAGACATCCCATGGTTACCATAACTGCCTTAATGCAATACTTGAGCCTTTAGCTTATGTCAGCAAATTCACCTCATCAAGCCACAAATCACATCAATCCATATTTTCTCACCCTGGCACACCACTGTGTACATTGGTCAAGTTTTTGCCATCTCATTTCAATGTTTTGGTAATTTGGAAGGCAGAAAGGATTTCTGTGCATTCTCTGTTCCATCTGCAGACAGCAATACCGTCTTCTTACTTTCTAGGCTAAGTTCAACACTGCTACACTTTCCTCATTCCCATCAAGTGCCTTGTTCACAGTTGCAGACTGAATGCTTTAACATACTGTGTTTACATACACCCATGACAGATTTTCACTTTCGCATGCTACAAACCTAAACAAGGAGAACAGAAGGCAACTCACAATCCTGCATTCAGATATAACAAGCAACAGATGAGCAGAGAAGCCCTACACTCAGCACGATCATCTCACTGTTCTATTTCAAGCAAGTGCTTAAATATTTGACAATGGAGAAGAAAAAGCAGCTGTCAAGAACCTTGCACAGGTTGACCATGGGACTTAATAGCAAAGAGAATGTAGATGTTAAAAGCCCAAATTAACAGTGTTCCCTCGCTAGGCTACATCTAGTTCATCACACCCATACCTGAGAGCTCAGGGTTTCCTTCCCCTATTCAAAGTCCTTTCAGGGTATACAGAGGGCCAAACCCATCCACCAAAACCTCTTGAAAATTCAGTTTCTAGTGCAATGCAGATAACTCTTCCAGGTCCTGAGGAGTCACATTATCCCCTCAAGTGCAGCTCCACATCCAGTTTGAAAACAGCTTGCCCAGGGCATCACACAGCAGTATCATAACCAGTGTGACACTACTACATTATTCCAGGGGTTGCATCTTGCCCTTGTGCAGTTCAGTAAGTGGGAGTACAACATGACAAAGTATGCCAGTTTAGAGCATCTCCAGGTCATCCACCCAGCTCCATGAAGTCCAGGCAATGCTCTTATCAGATCACAGCTATGTCTTCTACAGTTGTTGGCAAAGGTGGACATCCTTGCAGAGTTCAAAAGTACCTGTAAACAATCATCTGCCCACCACCACTATACCAGGTATGCAGGGAAAGCTTCCAGACAAGTGGCAGGATAAAATTAATTATAATGCCAAGGTTGGAACATACAAGTTACCCCAGATCTCTGCTGGAGAGCTGTATAGTTTTCTTTTAGCAGATAAGTTATTGTAGATAGCCAATATGGATGTTTAAAGCAAGCCCAGACAATTCTGGTGTTCAATTATACCTACACTAGGCGTAGCATAGGTAGAAAGCTGCACCAGCACAGGACACCAGCAAAGTGTTCCTGTGTTAAAAGCAGAGAGATTTGCCATCAGCTGAAGTTAGCCCAGACACCCTTCACTCTTCCCACATTGAACTGGTCTGCCTCATTTCACATTAGCAAAGAAATAATCTAGTATTGCTTTGAGACATACACCCTATCCAAGGCAGGGGGAATAAATCCTCCCTATTCAACAAGCTTTATGCACAGCCTTAGCCTACTCTATCCTTAAAAAACTGAAGAAATAGTTTGTCTTACACTTCCCTGGAAGTAAAGTTACTCCTCATGCATGTAAGACTGCTCTTACACTCGGCTGGAACATCATACCAGAACACTGCAACTCTTAGCACAAATTTGGGTAGAATAGGGGTCTATTGTGTTTTTTTAGTAGATGTTAACATTTTTTCCTGTTCTCAGCTATCACAACTCATGGTGAGTACACACAAGCTCTGCTTTTGCTAAGAAGACAGCATGAAGAACTTTGCATTATGAACAGTATTAAAAAAAAAAAAAAAAAGACTCTTGTTACTCTGAACAGAGGGTAGGAAGCATAACTGTAAGTTAGCATAGCTCCCAAGTGTACTCTACCAGGAAGGAAAGCAGTATTTTATCTTTAGAGTTTAACTTGTGGCAGAGACTCAGAGCTCTAAGTCCTTTTTTCACAGGGGTTATATAATGGGACAGCATTAAAGTTCATAACTAGCACTTCCAGACTTTGCCTAGAGCTCTTAAGTACAACTCTAGGATTTACTGCACATTGTGTACCTACCCAGTGTTCATAAGTTACGCTATTGCCTCTTGCTTAAGACTAAATACCAGGTACTATTACTGAACCAACATCTCCGATCCAGTGATGTGCAAGCAGTCCAATTACAGGTGATGGGAAGAGTTAATAAACTAGTCTCTGAGGGCAGGTAAGAAGCTGGGCTTCTGAAACAGGAGAGTTGCGCCTACTGTCAGTGTAAGTTGAGTGTCCAGTCTCCAAAACATAACAGGTGCCAGCAGCCATGGATTTTTTTTTTAATTACTGTGCTTTTAGAAGCTATTTCAAAAGCTAACCTTACTCAATTCACTAGTATGTTCCATGAAAGAAACAGCTGAAGCACTTCCAAGTGTCTTAACTGCCTGACAACTAGAAGCACTAAGTCAGCAGGAACAGAAAGAGCCCATTTTCAGCATGGTCCATCCCTACAGCCAGCAGAGGCTGGCTATGAGGAACTACAGTATCATAATGAGAGATCCTGTAGTCTAAAAGTTGCTCAGCTTCCAAGATCTGTCAGTGCTTCAACCAGGAAGGAAGCTAGAGCTGTCTAGACTGCCTTCGGTAGCTGTCCTTCATCCAGACTTTACCACCAAGGCAAGTGACTAAATCCAGCTCCAGCCATACAACTGGCAGGCAAAATTTAAGTGTCAGTCCTGCCACAGGAGTGAGTTGTCTGGCTGTAGCTCACAGCAGGCCAAAGTAACAAGTTCAACACATAGCAGGGGATCAGAAAAAACACTCAGACATGAGCTTAGAGACACAAACCAACAGTATGGATGCAGCATAAATGATTGTTTATGGGTTGAAAAAGCAAACTGGAAACAGGAGGCTGTTACAGTTCAGGAGTACCCAACTAAGCTTGTTGTCTGCTGCCCTTAACCTTAACTCAAGCAGTGGTGCTTCTACAGCTAGGACAGACCATTTTTTTTTTTCATTAATTGCTTTATTTTACTTAAAGCTTGTACTTCCCACAAAATCCTGCCAAAAGGCAGCAAGCAGTGCAAGAAAGGATGTACAGTTTTATTACTGCTTTAAAGTGTAAGGTCAGTAAGTGCTTGTGAATTACTGCAGAGGCATAGCCTTCATGAGGCCTTGGGAAACAATTTGGTAAAGGCCTAAACCCTCAGATTAAAATGTTAGAGAAGTTGGCATATTCTGGAAACTTAAAAAGGTTCATTTCTATCCTGTTTAGAGACCGTTTGTGACCAAAATTACTAATGTCTTGCTGTCCAGCAAAAGACAGAATTTAAAGACAACTATCAGAGAAAGGTTTTAGCCTCAAGGAACAGTAAAAAAAATCGTTAAGAGATAAGAAGTGAAGTTTTGGTCTTTGAAATACAGGATATTTAAGTAGACAACGAAAGTATTTGGGCAGTAGCTTTTCTCTGAAGCTACTTCTGTTCGAGTATTTCTTATTCCTTTCTACTATCAAGCACAGAGCACTAGCACTATTACATGTCAAGTTTCAGCACCTGCAACTTGAACTCTGAGAAGAAAATTGCTCACAAATTAAAACTGGTGTAAAGTTTTATCATGA
Source organism: Theristicus caerulescens (assembly GCA_020745775.1). NCBI lineage: Eukaryota > Metazoa > Chordata > Aves > Pelecaniformes > Threskiornithidae > Theristicus > Theristicus caerulescens. The sequence continues at coordinate 33,091,573 of CM036564.1, forward strand.
TCCTATGCCTCACTGGATAGCACTGACATAACTCTAGCTAGGCTTTTTCCTGATAAGGGCCAAACATACTTTCATCAGGGAATCAAAGTATGAGGGCTTGTCCACACCAAAGGATGCAGAACACCAGATCCAGATGTTACATAGATGCTCCTATAAGTTTCCCAGGTTGAAGTTTGTCAGGAGTTACAATATCTGGCACTTCTCTTTCAGAATTATTCATTACCACAACCAGTAATAGCACTTCTTCCCATCATTAACTGTGTGCTCTCTTCCCCTTCCAAAAGGGGAAGATGAAAAGCCGGTCCCTAGGTTTGGCTGTGACAGCCTTGCAGTGCCATGCCAAGATTTTGAGAGGCTCCTCAAGGAGCCAGAACTTACAGAAATTGATAGTATATACATGCTTGAATTCCTGTGGGTTTTAGCACCCATCACCCACTCAACTCACTGCCAGAGAACTTGCATCAGTATCCCGGGATCTGAAACATCAGTAGTGTGTAGAAGCTAGAATCCCAAAGAACTTCTCAAGTAAGATGATCAGGCTTTCCCCTCCCTTACTATGGAAGTCACTCACTCCCCATAAGTCACACACATGCCTGCAAAGCAGCTGTCCACAATCAGTACAGAACTGCAGGACTCTAAGCAGAGGCACTCATATGGGAGAAAAACAGAGTAGCACAATCAATACTGAAATATACATTCATATGTAAACAGAACCTGAAAGTACCCAGTCAATTTGAGGCTACATCTTCAAAAATTAAAGACACAAGAGAGTAGAATATATGTTAGACTACATTGTCTGAGTTCATTTTTTTTTTTCACAGCAAAACCATATGCAACCTCTGTAAGACATCCATGCTGCCTTGAAAAGGATTGAAGCAGTTGACCTCAGGGCACAACCAGTTTGACTGACAGGTGAACTCCATGTTGATGGTACGTCCAGAAGCACAGGCACATCCGTTGCTGACTCTATTGGAGACATTCCGGGCCAAGGCAGCATTGCTTCTTCAGCCTGTAGACTAACAGTGTAGAACCTGGTCTGACCAGCTGTGTTGGATTTACATGGCAAGGTTTTGCATGGTGCAGAGGTGGCCTCTGTGAGAGGAGGTCAGGGGCTGCCCCGTGCTGGACACAGCTGGTTCCACAACATACCCACTGCAGACCAAAGGTGAGCCCATCAGCCAAGTTGGTGGTGCCTCTGAAAACATACGTAAAAGGTGAAGTGGGGGGAAGTGTGAGAAGCCACAGTACGAACAAGGTCAGAGAAGGAGGTGCTCTAGATGCCAAAGCAGAGATTCCTCTGCAGCCCATAGAAGACACCATGATGGAGCAGGTATTGCCCTGCAGCCCATGGAGAGGATGCCATGCCAGAGCAGTTGGACATTTCCCAAAGGAAGCTGCAGCCCATAGAGAGCCCATGATGCAGCAGATTTTTTCTGAAAGACTGCAGCCTGTGGGAAAGACCCATGCTGGAGCAGGGGAAGAAGTGAGGAGGGGTCTGGCAGCTGGGCAAGGTCAACTGACTACACCAGCAAGGAGAAAAGCAGAAACCTTTTCAGTTTGCAAATTCTAGGCACCATCCTCACACTTCAGGTAAGGACTGCCCATGCCATTTGGTCCTGTGGATAACTTGCCATCTTGCTTGTCATTAGAAGTGACTGTAGCACAAGTGAGACCTAAGAAATATAGGGATAGTTTGAAATCTAGAAAGGAAGCTTCTCCTGGCATAAATTAATAAATCAGCAAATGAATCAACCAAGGGAAGGAATGGGGAGTTAAACGAATGCAAATGATTAATTACAGTTCTATTTAATCACGTTGACTGACACCAAGTCAGAGATTCTGAGCTCTCCCATCTTTCCAGGAGAACTGCTGACCTTTCAGACTGATAAAGAAACATCTGCCTTTTGTTTTTCTTTTCTAGCCTAAGAGCTTATATTGCTATTACCAGAGTGGATTCCAAGCTTCAACTAAGACAGACACATGCCAGTTATTCATTCAGTCCTCCACAGTTGCCTCTTTAGTAGCTTGGGGAATGAGGAAGAAAGTACTCCCTACTCTTTGGGAAAGAAATTCTTCCTCAAACCCTGTCGCCTGCCTATTTTAAGAGGTTTCCTCTATTCAGAGCCATCAAATCCTGACTGCAATTTAGTACAGGGCACTAACTAAGCAAGCTTCATCAGTGTCAGCATTTATAAATGCTGTCTTCAGTTAGTACCTTGTTGAATCCAGTAGTGACTTCATTCAGATGCTTTGTGTAAACAATGCCTAGCACTGGTGTCAAATCACTTCACAACAAAACAGATGCCAAGATAGTCTTGTATTTTTTACATCAGCATCTGCTAGTGAAACAAAAGCCACTAGCAAGTCCCACTAAAGCAATTTTACATAAGTATGGTTCTACCCATCTGAACACTGGCATGAGATTTAACAAGATTATCTCTTCTCACCTTCATCCTAATTGGTTGCCTTAGGAAGTGCATGGATATGCATGAACATTAGTCTGCCATACAGCGAAGAGCTGACATGCTTGGCTTAGGTTGTTTGTGGTAACCCCTAGGTTTGCTTTCTAATAAATACTAACCAGAGTCAAGCCAAAGATAACAAACTATTTTGTCCTCTTAATCTGAGGTGACCTCATCATGTCTATCATCAGCCTTCTGGTACTTCCTGAATATAAGTGCTTGTATCCTCCATGGTTTCATGCAAGGTGAAGACAAGGAAAGAGAAGTGAAAGCCATCTTTAGCTTTTGCTCTGACATGCTGCAATTAATCATTGCACTGAAAGGTTAGTTAAACTCTTCTCAGATGTAGAGATGTATCAAGGCTGAACAAGCTGAAGGAAAGCATGTCAGGTAGAAAATGTACGTGCAGTTTAACTTGATTTACTTGCCCCAGTGATCTCCAAAGAAAAGCATGAATTCCTGAAGTTGGACTCGCCTTTGCCAGGAGGAAGGCTTCAGGCAGGGTTCAGCAAGAACTACCAAGTTCAGAACTGTTCTCTCACTCTCCTTGCCCTGCCTGGACAGAAGCACACACAGAGTACACATCTTGGAAGGTGCAGAGCAGAGTTTGACAAGAGTCTGGACATAAGGAAAAAGCTAGTCAGAAGCTTTCCATCTATAGCTATTCTCAAGGTGACACTACCAGTGGGCAGGTTAACATGGAAGTAGTTATAGTAGAGGCTCCCGACTTAAGGTCAGATATGGACATTTTCTTAAGAAAAGCAATAATGAGCTAAGAGTTGCATGGGACACCTGAGAAGGTATCAAGTTTAACAGGAAGAACAGTTACTGTGATAAGATACCTACCTTTTTTAACATAGGGAAAAAAGAGATATGCCTTTAGAGCTCAATATTCTTTGCTACAGAGGAAAAACCTGCTGCCAGCTGAAGTTAAACTTTCTATTTGGGACTGTCATTCACTCAACAGCACAAGCATTCCCTGTGGTTTTTAAAGTTTCAACTAAAAGCAAATCCTTCCCTTTGCCAATTGCATGGGATTTTCCTACTGAACTCTTCCCATCTATTCTGGGACTCCTGGTGTGGGGAAGTCCCTGGGTTATGTGAAGCAGTTGTGGAAGCTTTTTTGGTTTTAGTTTGTCTTCATGCCAGCAGAAACAGAAGCAAATCTTGGAGAATTTCAGGTAAATTCTTAGAGTTCCAATAGGAAACTTAAAAACTTGGTTTACTTTTGACACTCACCAGCTATTCAAGCTAGATCACTGTCTCAAATCTTTGGGCTCAAAATGTACTTGACATACAACTCAGTCAATTCCATAGACATCCTCCTGTCATAGGGCAGGTTTTAAGAATGCTCAAACTTACTCAAGTGTGGCAGACTTCTTCCTCCGACTCAGTTCCAATTTCAGCACCAAAAAACCCTAGTGTTCTAGAAAACATACTGAGTTTTTCTGAATTAAACTCTACAGGCAAAACTCAATTTGGAAGTTGGGACTGATTTTTTTTTAATTACTTTCATGCAAGAACCACACATACATGAACGAGGATAGCTTCATCCTCCTAGAATAAGAGCTAACACAGCTATACATTATAGCTATTTATACACTGACAAATTTTACAAAACAGAGCAGATGAGTTAAGGTGCTTTGTCCTATGAGTGCTTTTACATCCAGAGTAGAAATCTGCAAACCATACACTGCAGTATGCTGATGAGCAACAGCTAGCTTCAGTTCCAATACTGCAGCCAAAGTGCTTTTGTGGTAAAGAAAAGCTCAACTTCTTTCTGTTCCCCATCCAGCTAGTTTGGAACTCCTTTAGGTATCTATCGTTCACAATAAAAATCCTGAAATTTAGATAGTCTCATTGACAACTGAAGACAAAGACAACAAAAGCATCAGCAGCCCTAGTTTCTCACTAATTGCTTCCCACCCCCCATCCTATTCACCATCAAGAGGCACCTATACTAGTGACAACATGGCAAAAGTTTAACTTGACTAGTTATTTAAAGCTCCATCAGCCACCTTAAATGTAAGGTGGTGATTTTCAGAATGTGCATAACTGATAGGTGAGCTGTGAAGTTCAAGAGAGTTCCTGAAGTTAGATTTTAACAACTCTGCAAGTGTTAAGAACAGTAGTAGCTTAGGTGACAGCTGTCCTGGTTTTGGCTGGGATAGAGTTAATTTTCATCCTAGTAGCTGGTATAGTGCTTTGTTTTGGATTTAGGGTGAGAATCATGTTGATAACACACTGATGTTTTAGTTGTTGCTAAGTAGTGCTTACATTAAGTCAAGGACTCTTCAGCTTCCCATGCTCTGCCCCGTGCACAAGAAGCTGGGAGGGGGCACAGCCAGGACAGCTGCCCCAGACTGGCCAAAGGGCTATTCCATACCGTATGATGTCATGCTCAGTATATAAACTGGGGGAGTTGGCCAGGGGGGCAGCAATTGCTGCTCAGGGACGGGCTGGGCATCAGTCAGTGGGTGGTGAGCAATTGTACAGTGTATCTCTTGCTTTGTATATTATTATTGTATTTTTTTATTATTATTACTACTATTACTACTATTCAGTTTAATAACTGAAGTAAAATAAAATAGTTCTTATCTCAACCCACGAGTTTTCTCCCTTTTACCCTTCCGATTCTCTCCCCCATCCCACCGGTGGGGGGGAGTGAGCAAGAGGCTATGTGGTGCTTAGTTGCTGGCTGGGGTTAAACCACAACATAGCTCAAGTCCAGCAGAATACATTTTTTTTCTGCCAACACACTTGTTAGTTCAAGGGAACCGAGCAGAGGACAAACCCTGGCGGCCTTGGAAAACTTCAGTCTTCAAGAGCTACAGCCAGTAACATCCAAACTACTTTGGAGCCACCTGGCCTGCCTCAATATAAGTGTCCTTAATTTAAAAAAGAAAATCACCACCAAGTTGGAGCATAAAGCACTTTGAGTTCACTGTGAAGAGAATGCTTAGCTCCCTGGAAGTTCCTGAAGACAAGCATCCAGAAAAATAAGTTTGGGCTGACATACTTCCCCATACTTCCAGACAATGGGTTTAACCATCATTAATATGCTATCACCAGCAAAGTATGTTTATGTCCATTTTGTTAATGTCTCTAGAAGTTGCAGCTACTACTCCTTCTACAGTTCAAGCTTAAACTTGGAAGAGTAAAGTGAGTGCAAGACAAGTTACTGCCACTGAGAGAACATCCTGCCTCAATGCAGCAGAACATCACTGGCTCTACAGAGCACCTAACAAGCCAAAGCCTGCAGAGGACAGCTTTGACCTTCAATCCTGCACCTAAGGTTATGATTCCTGCTCCTAAAAATACTGGCTGTACCTGTGTAATAGTAAAGAAGGAAAGATAGCCCATAGACACTGACAAAGTCAGAGGAATGCTGGTAGTAACCCTGGTAAAAATTCATAGCAAATTCCTTCAATGTTTACTCCCTTATGGAAAGCATGAGCCAGTCATTAGGTAGCATGGCCACCAGCCACCACTGAAATACCTTCTTCCACCATTAGGTATTACCTATTCATATAAGCAGTAGCCACTTTGCCATCACTGCAGATTTTACCTATAAAGCTACAGGACAGCATCTCTAGAATAACCTGAGGCCTTTAGGTACAGCAGCCAAAGTCCTTTCAGTCAAGAAGTAAAACTGTGGACTTGTACACATGTGCGGTGCACTTAAGATATCCTATCCCATGGCAACTGCTTTCAGAAGCTAAGTTAAAGCTCTAGCAGGATAGATTTCTGCATCTAGCATAATTTTCAGGAATATTTCAGATGCATTGCATCTAATTGAGGGCAAATAACACCACCAGCAGCAGCACTGAGAATCCAGTCTATGATGGAGGTAGATATTGGTATTGTTTAAGTTAAAAGGGTGGAGCAAGTTCTTCTAGATTTACATATTTTTAGATTAAGACACAGAAAGGGAAACAATTCTAGAAATTAATTTCTAGAACTGTGTAGCAAAAAAGCAGAGTTCATTGAATGAACAGCCCTGTTCATTTTATATGTATCAGTCTTTTATTGACTGCTACCTTAGAAGTATTTTGCTTCCACTAAGACTGAAAAATGTACACATTATAATTCACCTTTCCCTTACAAGTTTGGAGCAGATTATCCTCTAGTGTTCCAGACACATGCACATTTTTAAAAGCTGCTTTTGCACACAGCTTATCTACTTTTGCAACACTTGCCTGCTCACTTTTAAGAGCAGAGGAATAAGCCAAATGCAAAACTCCAGGCAGAAGCCAACAAGAGTTACCACCATTCTGTATGGTAACTAGACCCAAATCAGAAGTAGCTACTTGACTCAGACAGAAACCCCTTTATCTGGCCAGTATCCACAAACTCCAACTCATTTAATATCCTCCACTTGGAAATTACACCCAAGAGCTTCTGGCTTTTTAGTTCTTAACTTGCACCTCATTCCACCAAGTATTTGTTTAAGCCTAAGTGTAGACTGCATGTAAATCCGCTTCAAAGAAATGGGAAGGGAAATGGTTTGATGTACCAGCTAGAGTAGGCTCTTTAATCTTCATGCTACTCAAGGGAGTCTATTCTGCAACAAAAGATTATCATCCTATCTGCTTCTCAGTAGTGTGTATCTGGTACACACAGAAGCAAGATCTAGAGATAGTGTACATCTGGACATCTTTCCTATGCATGTATCCCTGTTGTACATTAAAGGATACCACTACCTTTACCAGGTGTTTTCACCTGAGGATGATTCCTTATCTATTTGATTCCTGGTTCACTCCCCCTCTATACCAGAGGTAGCCACACTGCTGCTTCTGCAGCCCAAGGAGCAGCCATGAGTCCACTCACATGGTGGCCGTAGAACATAAGTAGTTACCTTTACATTAAGGCTGTATTGGATTGTTTTAATTTGCTGGAGTGTTAGACCCTAAAGTACTAGAATTACAATTGATGGATCAGATGATCTCATATTTCAGGTTCTCTGTATAACCAAAGAAAAAGTTCTTAACCCAGTATTCTGGAACTCCACAAGAGTATAGAACAAGCACTATCCCATGCATCACAACAAGCCTAAGTATAGCAGCTGAGCTAGTGGATTTTTCTCATCAGAAGGCAGAGTATGGCTTCCCCATGCAATTTAGGTGATTGATCTCAGTCACAGAACAGGGAAGAGAACAAGGATGGACAACATTTTCCACATTCCTTCTAGTCTGTGACCCAACTAATGGTAACAGAGGACTGGTAGCCAAGAGAAACTCTGAAATAGAATCTGCCCACTAAGTGTTTGGAACCTCTCCTCCCTATTTGAGGATCAGCACTTCCCTCTGGATATGATTCCAACTATCATTAACTGGACCAGTGGCCAAGAAAAACCTCAGAAAAGCAAGTTATTTAATCTGTCCTACTTCCCCATCTTCCTTATTCCTACACACCTTCCCTTCCACTTCCTGTGATTCTTTCTATCAGAAGCTCACCCATGAGAAAGCCCTCACCTTTACTACCCCCTCCACTCCAGCCTTAATCAAATGTCTCAGTGGCACAGAACAGCAGGCTTCTTCCACTCTGAAAAGAGTGAAATTATATTCTTTCACTTTGCCATAGGACTCAGAATAGAGAAAAATTATGTTAGGCCAATGCTCTTCCAGCAGAGGATCAAATTTAACTTTAGACTGACAAGGGCTGCCATGTAGCCTACTGAGCCAGTCTCAATAGATTCAGCCTATGCCTTGCACAGAAAGAAAGTTGTATGCAGACAGCCTGCTTCTTTCCCCTTAGCCACTGCAAGTCAAAGTGTCTGGGGCAAGGCAACCTAGTTTACAGAACCATGGCACATGGTCTGTACTCAAGCACTGAGCAGTATGGTACTCTGGCACTTACTGTCCTGCTCACATTCATTCATTCTTCATCCAGAGGCAGTAGTTGCTCCTTAGGAACTCCAGCTCCAGCCCAGGAGAGGAGTCTGGGTGTCCACGGCAGAGCAAGTTATCTGCCTACACACACCAGTTTCTGTATGGCTTCCTCCACCTGCATGGAAGAGTCTGCCAGCAGCACTGGTGGGTAGCTTGTCTAGGCTTTGCTGCCAGACTCTACTTGACAAAACCCTGAGCCAACCTTTAATGATGCAGCCTCTGTTCCTATAGTAACTAGTGTTATTTTCCCATCTCTAGGCACAGGTGCTTCCCCTCAAGGTCTAAGTTTGCTCTCATTTCACACCTACCACTCACTTCCCCACTGCATAGCTACGTGCCACTCCAAATGAGCACACCTGTCAGTGGGCCCTCAAAAGCAGCTGGCTCAGCCACAAGCCAGTGGGAGGCAAAAACACACAAACCCAACATGCAGGCATGTCCTCCCAAGCAGGCTACAGCTGGGAGACTGCTGAGAAAGAGTTTGACAGTGCAGGCAGTTGGAGGCTTATGGGGGCTTCTAGGCCACTGCTCTGAGGACAGAAGCACAGCTGCTCCAGAGAAGCCAGCATGAGAAACATCTGACAGGACAGCCTTCCACCGAGGCTGTTACTCCAGGCTGCCACTGGCACCTCAGCATCATCCAGTCAGGCCCAGGCCAGTCTTATGGCTACCTTGGAAGGGCCACACCAGCTAGAATGAATCCCTTCATAAGCCAAAGCCTGTTTGCTCCATCACCCTTCCCCATGCTGTAGGGACTGCACTTGCAGCATGTAGGCCTTTTACTCAGATAGCACAGGCTTCCCTCAGAGCAATTCTTGTAGGGGAACATAACAGCCATATTTGTCTCCTCAATTTTGTAAGGAATAGCATTTGTGAGTGGGCAGGCCCACTATACAAGGCAATATTTTCCTCACCAAACGAGCAGATGATTCTTCTCTAATGCTCATGAATATCGCTAATGCTATCTGCAGTGTTACTGCAGCACCCCACAGGAGTCTAAGTTGCATCAGGAGGCTACTGTAATAAGAAAAACCATCCAGGCCAGGAGCCATGAGCCTGATTTCAAGGTAAGGCCTCATCCTGAGGGAGCTGACTGCTCTTGGGCTGAAGAGCTGCCGATAGCCTACATGAGGTCACACACAAAGAGCTCCTTTGTATGGTGGGTGGTTGTTTTCACTGCCCTGAGTGCGAGCTTTACACTCTGCTGTGACGAGCTACACTTTCCTGAGGTTAGTCTCCTATAGCTACAATGCCTCCCAAAAAAGAGGGTAGAGTTGCATTCTCAGTCATCACCAGGAGGGTTTCGGTGCCAGAATGCTCCCTCCTCATACCTACAGGCAGTAAAGCCACGACACAAAGTCTCACAGGGCTCACATGTAAGCTGCTGAACAGAAGCCTTCGCTGCTCATGTGAGCCAGTCAGAAGAGGGAGACAGTTACATACCACATTCATCACATCCTGGTAGTTTCTCTGTGTAAGCAAACATCTCTCACTGACCTCACACCTTACCCAGAAAGCTCCAGCGCAGAAGCGATTCACCCAGAGCAGTGGCAGCCTTCAGCATTGGGGCAAGAACTTCACAAATGGAAGAGCTTCTCACAAACAAGCATAGGAAGCTTAGAGTCCTACCAATGCAACGACAGTAGTTAAGCTTGTAACACAACAAGAAAACAGGCTTCATAGTTCAAGTCACAAGTTATAACATCTTCTCTGCCAGAACTTCGCTTGATGACAAAGCAGTAAACTACCACCACTGCACACCAAGCTTGGCTCAAGGTCTGCTGGGCCACAAAGTCCCTGGATGTTGCATTAGCACCAGAGAGAGACCTTGCGGCAGCTGCTGGGGGCCTCTGACAGGAAGCCATCACGCTGTCACACAGGAGGCTAAGTGCGACAGTCAGCACAGCAGCCTTCAGGGATTAGCTTCAGCTTCACCTGCATTGCCTCCGCGTTTAGCTTTTAATGTGAGCATAAAGTTTCTTGTGTAACACTTAACTGCACTGTCAGATGTGCCAGCCCTAGAAGAACTGGGGATTCAGCAGCCAAGTAGGAGACAAATGGGGTTTTGTTTGTTTGGGGTTTTTTTGACATAGTAATGTCGCAATTAGTTTGAGATGGTAGGATAAGAACATCTAAGATATTTAAACAGCAGTATTAATATTTCAGAGCTACTATACCACTGAAATGAGGTTTAGTCATCTTACCAATTGCTTCAGGCCATCTGGAAGTGAAAGAAGCCAAGACAGCATCTGCTCTTCACTGATGGCAGTGAAGATTACCTTAGCACATGACTAGTGCTAGAAACTTGAAAACTAGTCCAAGAGGTTATCATTGTAGGTGTTCCACCAGCTACAGGGCTTGCTGCCACCACCAGCAGAAATACATGAGTAGTTTCTTTTTTCTGTATCAAATCTTTTGGTGGCCACTTTCATTAGCAGCAGGTCATTAACATGACCAAAATATTCTTGTAGCCAACTCGGAAGCTCAGGCAGTTAAAACAACAACTCTAAGACTACACAGAGCAAGTCAGATCCTACAGTGTTCTCCAGTTTAGAACAGGACCTACTGTTCCAATACTAATGTATTGGAATATAATGTTGTCATACTTCTCCACCCAAGAATTAATCCTGTTCCTCACAGTTGCATAATGTATAAAGAGCAAGTCAGATCAGTTTCTTTGGTACATATCAAGGAATTCAGCTGTTTAACATTAAAGGTCTAAACAGGAACAAGGAGAGGGAAAAATAATTACTAGAGCTCTATATATGATTAGAGCTTCCACTTAGGCAAGGACATCTCTCACCCAACCAAAGCAGAGCAAGTGTAACCAAAAGCTATTTGCCATAGAGTAACAAATCTGTCCTGCCAGGGGATACTTTTCTAAAGACTTGCCTTTGGGTACTTATTCCTTCATTAAAATGAGTCTCTCCAACAGTAGGGAAATCTAAAACATTAGAGTGATCAGTTGTTACTTATCAGTGTAGACCTTTGCAATGCAGAGTGATGATTAAGCTCAAACCAAGAAACAAAATTCAGTCATTGAAAACCTATCCTAAGTTTCACTCTTCTGTTCTAGATCTCCTTCACATGGAGCCCTTTGCTTTATATTTTTATCATATGTCCTTTTCTAATTTTTTCCCACCATGAAGAATGCACTCCCCCTAATTTTAGTAGAGCATGTGTAAAGACACCTGCTTTGTGGAACCCTCCCAGCAGGGCTGCAGTGAGAACACACAGCAGAACACAGGTTCCTTGGCACAAGCTGCGATGCTGCTTGCTCCTCCAGAGGCAACGGCAAAGCTGCAGGAGCCTTTTCAGCACTTTTTATCAAGGTTCTTATTTGAGGTTCTAACTAGTAGCCAGCTGCAGCAGGGAATTCCCATTGTTCTGTGGCACTCCAATTTATGCATTGGAATCTGTGGGTATCTTCATAGTTCTACTATCTATTACCTTCCCTTTACAACAGCACTGAACTGGAAGGTCCCCCACCATCTCCAACTAGCATGCCTTTCAAGGAAGGATATAGCATGTTTCCATGCATGGAACTAGGAAGAAAGTTATAGTGACTGCCCTGTCCTCCCCTCCCATTTCTTAGTCCTCTGCAGTCACTGGGGGGTACAGATCCCCAATCTTCCACAAGTCCAACCCCATTCCTAGGACAGCTTTTCACTGCTGCAGTCAAGTTCTGCTCCTTCTGCAAGCACCCACCATTTTCTTGTGCTAGCATTTGTCATTACTGCCACCAACAGTTCTCTGCCAAAAATGGAGCAAGTTCATAATGGTCAGGCATTACACTCAAAAAGCAGGGGGCCTACATAGATCTATCTTTCTGAACTAGAAAGACAAAGATCATAATTTATTGTCCAGATAGGGTAAAACAGAGCTTAGTGGCACAATCTATTTAATCTGCTATGAACGAGTACTGCTCAAATGCACCACAGAGTAGGAGATACAAGAGCCAGCCCAGTCAAACTCCCCATGTATCATTTTGGGGTCAAGGAAGGGAAGCAGCAAGACCTGGCTTGTCACACAACTCCAGGTCTCATGCCAGCAGAGAGAAAGAGGCACACAGGAAGAGAACATGAATAGAAGGAAAAGCATGATTATCTTTTTCCAGAAGGCAACATCCTTCAGACAGACATTTTCCAAGTAGAGTCAGTTGATCACTTCCACAGTGCCCTTTAGACGTACAAGAGCAGAAGCGACCAAGCAATTGTATAACACAGCAGAAGCTTTTCTAGAGTCTGTCAAGTCACACAACAGCCTTGGGCTTCCAAGTATTTCTAGGACATCCAGGATATTACTTACTATGGGGCTTTACTTGGGACAATTATTATTAACTGTCAGTGGGCCACAGCATATGTACAAAAGCCAGATGTTTCCTACAGGTCATTGGCACTTCCCAAGTCTAAGGGATTCATGTCACTGCTAATAGTTTTACTATAACAGGAAACAACAAGCTTTGTACAGCATCTTTTGAGAGCCAGAAGTACCTCAGCAGGCCAGTAGATATTAGGTGCACTTGTAATTTACCTTGGTATTCAAGTAATCATCTTGAACTAACCCACTTCATCCAAAATTTTGATTCCTTATTGGAACAGGAGATGTAGATATACCTATTTCTCTTCAATACCCTTTAGTTTTTCATCATTTTCTGCAAACAGTAGCAAGCCATACTCCTCTGCCTATGTATTCAGTGACAGTGCTGGCTGCCTAGCTTAGCAACAACACTACAGTAGTAAGAGGGAAATGCAAGGAAAAAGATCAAGAACTTGCTTCAAGTTTTATCACTGCTCATTTAAACTCATTGAGTAGGATTAAAAACTGCTGTTCACCTTTAAAAGCATTTCAGCTTGCAAATATTGTAGTTCTAGTGCTTACCATACAGAAAAGAAAGTGTGAAAGGGTAAATATCACACCTAGCAATTGCACACCTACAGGATCAGGCCTCAGAACTGCAACACTGACCCAACACCCTCCCCCCACTCACCACCACTATCCAGGGAGGGTTCCTGACAGGAATACAGTCTTGATCACAAGTCAACATGAGTAACACTGGTATAACTTGGTAATCATTATTAAAAAATGAATAATAAAGAATTTTCTTGCATACATCAGAATCTAAAGTATGGCATCTTTATACTAATGACAACTCTACTGGCAATGTCTAATTTCTAGAAGAGGTCAAGCTCAGGGGCTTATCATATCAATCAACATGGTTGCAAAAGAGTAAACCAAACTCCCCACCTTCACATGCACTTAAGCACAACACTTAGAAGGGTGAAAAGACAGACTTCATGAGTTAAACATCCTGGAAGTTCACAGCCTTCCATTGAAGAGCTCATAAGCTAAAACTTTAAGAAATTAAAACTTTAAGGCACATCTTTCTACAGAACTGTAGACATTGGTATTCACAGCTGATATTCTCCCCCAGTCACGAAGGGAGAAATAGCAAAGTCAGAGAAACAGCAAAGTCAGTTCACTTACTTCAAGCAAAAAGTAAATCACTAGTCCTTTGTATTTGGTTTTCCACTCTCCTGAAGTAGCTCCCATTCCAAAGACGACACAGCACAGGGAGCAATTAAACTGCCTTGTAAAGTACAGTATATAAAAATGGCATATATGGAAACTGTTTGATAGACAGGCTTATTGTGCAATTACACACTGCCATCAGGATTTTTTATTTTGTTCTTTGTTTCAATCACTCTTCGTTAAAACATTTAGATACCAATGCTGATGAAGAGCCCTAGTCATCCAGCCAGACTCTTACTTACCACCTCAAAGCTCCTCTCTGTTTGGCACCACTGCAGTTTTGAGGTTTATGCTTGATATCGGCTAATACAGATATATGCATAAGCACCCCTATGTTTCCCCATCCTTTAAAACAGGTCTCCAAGAATTTATGGCACACACTAGTTCTGACCTGCCACTTTCTAACAGTTGCTGTTACACATCTGGCCGTAAAAGAGGCTACACAGCACAGCTGAACACAAGGACACCAGTGCAGCCAGTACACTTTCCATAGCTCTGAAAAGCATTTAATAGCCATCATGGTCAAACAGCATTTCTATTAAAAAACTAGAACATTGCACTGAAGTCCCTTATTGTTATACTTCAGCTAAGTAGGGATTCCAAAGACTGCTGGTCTTGCCTAACCATGGTGTAAGTTAATTAGGTAGTACATTTCATAGCATTGCAGACTGATGGGTCAAGAATGCACATGGTCAATGCATCCAACACGCCTGCAGAGAGACCAAGTCAAGTTTTTCCACTTACCCGGAGCTGCGCTTTTATTGCAGCATTGGCTGAAGAACAGCTACTGTTTTGCAGCTTTATAATTGAAAGCTCTCATGCTACTCCGTAGTGGTGCTGCAGTGGTAACATTAGCTCACTGGGAGGACCATATTTAGAAAAGATGTTGGGTTCTCCCCCAGAGCAATGTAATAGTCTGGTAAGTGAAATTAACAGCCCCAGTAAGAGTCAAACATTGTCAGATTAAAAAAACAGAGCTAGACTCCTACAGGGAGAAGTCTGGGCTGAAGGCATCCAACTTTATTGCAGGGATTCATTTAATCCCTACTTGGGAACATAAAAAAAGAAAAGTCCTAAAGCTACGTGCTGGGAACAGGGGCTACATTAAATGCAAGACGAGCACTATAAAAATACAGCCTGCCAACCTTCCCCCCTCCCTTTTTTCCCCTGCAATAAATACCAACAAGTTAGTACCGACGTATATGCTTCGCGCATTCAGCCGGTACCCGGCTTTTAACGAGCGGGGAGGCCCCTGCGAGGCTCTGCGCCCGCAGGGCGCCGGGCCGGGCCGGGCGGCGCTGCGTGCCCGCCGCGGGGCAGGGGCGGCCGGGGCTCCCCGGCGGCCAGCGCCGGGGCTTCACCTGCGGCGCTGACAGGGCGCGGGGGGCGGCGGGCCGGGGGCAGGGCAACCTGCCGCGGCGGGGCGGGCGGGAGAAGGGCGGCCCGGCCGCCGGAGCGGAGGCTCACTTACCCGGGGCCCCGTGGCTCGGTGGCCGCGACCCTGAGGCAGATGCACCAGCAGCAGCGCCAGCAGGAACGGGCGAGCCCCCGCGCTGCGCCAGGCCCGCGGCACCATCGTCCCTCGGGGGGGCGGCGGCGGGACAGCGGCGGGACGGCGGGGCTCTGCGGCCACCGGAGGCGGCTCTCCCGGGCGGCCGCCCCTCAGCCCGGCGGCGGCGTCTCCGTTGGCGGGCGGCGCGCGCGGTGCCCCGGGCCGGCTCTGCCCCCTCCCGCCGCAGCAGGTTACCCGCCTCGGCCATGGGGATGCCCGTTATAAAGCCGCGGCGGGGCGGGGCCGGGCGGCACTGACTGCGGCGCGCACCTATCGCGGCGCGGCCGCCGCGGGCTGCAGCCAATGGCGAGGCGGCAGGGCCCTCCGCCCCACCCCGCCCCGCCGCCGCTGCCGGGCGTGAGGCGGGCGGCGCAGGTTGGCCCCGGGCGGCGCGGTGCTGCCGGCGGCCCGGCCAGGGGCGAGAGGCGGGCGCCTTCCCCGAGCCGGCGGCACCTGGGGCGGCCGCCGCCGGGGTGCGCGGGGGCCGGGCAGTCCCGGCGGGGCTGCGGGAGACGGCCAGCCAGCGCGGCCGGCACTCGCCGGGGGGCCGCCGGGCTGCGCCGCTCGCCGCCTCCGCCCGCCCCAAAGCCCCGCTGGGCATCCCCGGCCCAGCCCCGCGGCGGCGGCGGTGACAGCTGAGCCGTGCAGTCGGGTCGGGCCAGCGAACAAGTAAATTTACCTCAGGGTCCACGTGCCCTTTTCCTTTGGTTCGGCACTCTTGGGCCAAGGCTGCTGTGGAAACAAGTTCGTGCCTCAGGGAGCGTAGGTCCTCTTGTCACCTCCATGCCAGGGCTCAGAGCATGGCTGACCCACAGCCACGGAGACTACCCATCCCTGAGGATCTGCCCCTGCTTTCCCAAGTGCAGATGTAGCCCCACAGCCCATTGCTCTGCATTGCCCAGCGAAGCCTAGAGACCTTGCTGTGGAGGCTTGGTTGTGCTCGGGGGCTTTGGTAATACGTACCTAGCACCTGGAAAACCATCCCCAGATCAAGTTTGATATCTCTTGAGACAACAAGCCCTACCACCCCAAAATCGTTTGACATCTCTTGAGACAACAAGACCTTCTAGGCTGCATGTGGGTCCCGGTATGCCCAAGCATAACCAGGCACTCGATAATGGGAAGCTCAGGTAGAAGGTGAGCGTTGTGTCACACAACAGGCGGGCAGGTGCAGTCGTGGAGCAGGGAAAAAATGGAGGTGCATCTACCGGCAGGGCCCAGTCTCTGCAGGCATGCCTGTCCGATGAGGAGCTGAAGAGAGAGCAGTACCGTGGCAGCGTAATGGCAGTAAGGCGTAGACCCTGAGCAACAGAGGTGGAGAGCAACGCCAAGCCTCTGTCTACCTGCTGACTGTGTGACAGAGGTATCTTGTGAACCGGACTGACTTGCATTTACATAGAATCCTTCATTTTTAAATTACAAGCATGAGTTTGATGGAAGGCATGGCAGGGCAGAGGCCCAACATTTTGCAAAATAATAGGCATGGGAGGTCATTGCTGTGCACATATTAGTGATAATAACTTTTTTGTGGGACTGTTTCGTGGTGCTCTTACGGAAATACACAAGACATGCAATTTCTTCATACAACATATTTAACTTTCTTTACTCAGTGACCTTACAAGAGGCAATACTCACACTTGTAAAAATTCCCTAGAGTGTATCCGCTAGGTATGGGGAGGGGCTGCTACGCCCACACGAAGAACCTTGTTACACAGAAGTCGTATAGTTCTGGCATCTTATCAGAGCAAAACAGGGTGTTTAGCTATAGCGGTTGCTTTAATCTTTCTTTTCTTCTAAAAAAAAAAAGTGTTTATTTTAAAAATGCCAGTACGTAACATTTTGTCATTAGCCTAGGCAGGATAAACCATTTGTTACTCACGCGGAGCTCTGCCAGTATTCATTATTCTTGGCTTGCAGATCTCTCTGGAGCTCCAAACCCGGCACACCATACCAGCCTACCGATGTACCTTAGTCCTAATCCTCACCACTCTGCTATCCTGGTCCTAAGCTTTGCCAGCTCTTCTTCAATATGGCCTGCGGTATCCTCTGATTTTCCATTTCAAAGTCTCTCTGATCCACACCTGAACTTCTGCCATTCCACATGACATGAGCAGAGAGACCTTGAGGGGAAGAGGAGGGGGAGAGCTGGGAAATCTGAGTATGAGTGTCCTTGTGTACATCAGGATCAGCTCTGTTGAGGTTGGACAAGTTATACCAGTGCACACCTGACATCTGTGAAAAGACAGGCAGAATCTAGTATAGTTTTGTTGAGGCGGTGCTCCCACCACTGAAGTACCACATCACCTCATAGTTAAGTCTTGATTAAATTCCAGTCTAGATAACAATATCCCGCTTGCCTACATTCCCCGCTCCAATTTCATAGGGAGTTTTTTTGCATCTGACCTACTTTGTGTGATGCCTTCATGTGTTCTTTATCACTTGCACTTTAAACATGAATGTCTGTTTTTGGTGTGTTTTCCACAGAAAAACCCATGGGATCTCTCTGCTATATAAATGCTCCTTACCACCATGAAAAAATGATTGTTTTCCTATTCCCTAACAGAGAATACCAGCTATGCTGGAAGCCTGCCCTCCAATGATATGAGGCCCTGACACTGGCAGCATCTTAACACCAAGTAAAAGTTCCAGAGATGGTCAGAAATTCCCAATAACTGAACACTTTGATTCCTTTATGGTCAAAGCTGTTCATAACCTTGCAGCATGCACTTTCAGCCTTGACCAATATTGCCATGGCCAGGTGTTTCTCTGTAGGGACATATATTTCCTTTGCAGATAGTAGCTGCCTTAGTGCAATAACGAGGCCAGAAGAGATTCCATGGCCTGGCCGATGTATCACAACCATTGAATTTCACTGAGCTGTTCTGAGCCCAAAAACCTTAGCAAAACACCATCCAGGTGGATGGAGGACATCCAGCCCCAGTTTAAAGACACCAGCAAGAGCCAGAGTACATGTCTGTGTTCCAATGGTACATCACCTTCACCATTGAAAATGCTTGCCTAACTCTTCAGCACGCTGGGCCTGGTATTCCAGTTGGCATAGGTGCACATTACTGGTGTGTCATCTTCAAAGAAAAATCAAGGTAAATAAAACAAACTGCCCAAACAGAAAGTTTCATGCCACTAAATTGTCAATTCTCCCCAGGTTACTGGCAAGCGGGAAGTGCCTGCCTTGGTGTCCTGGTTTCGGCTGGGATGGAGTTGGTTTTCTTCCTGGTAGCCGGTATGGGGCTGTGTTTTGGGTTTAGGTTGAGAACAATGTCGATGATACACTCATGTTTTGGTTCTTGCTAAGTAGTGCTAAGTACTTGCTAAGTGGTGCTCACACTGGTCAAGGACTTTTCAGCTTCCCATGCTCTGCCAGGGGCACGGGAGGCTGGGAGGGGGCACAGCTGGGGCAGCTGACTCAGACTGGGCGGGGGCTATTCCATACCACGTGACGTCATGCTCAGTATATAAGCAGGGGAGTTGGCCGGGGAGGGGTTTGATCGCTGCTTGGGGGATGTGCTGGGCATCGGTTGGCGGGTGGTGAGCAATTGTACAGTGTACCGCTTGCTTTGTATTACTACTGTTCTATTTTTATTTTACTTTAGTTATTAAACTGTTTTTATCTCAACCCACGAGTTTTCCCCTTTTGCCCTTCCGATCCTCTCCCCATCCCACCGGTGGGGGGGTGAGCGAGCGGCTGCGTGGTGCTTAGTTGCTGGCTGGGGTTAAACCACGACACTTGGGCATCTGTGGCATTGCAGAGATGCTGATGAGCCGAGAGGAGGCTAGTGTCCAAACCTAAGAGAAATTGGGTGCCTAACCTTCTCGCTTGAGCTCTCCCAAAAATCATCATACTGCCATCACTGAGGATGCAGTGCCAAATGCTGCGCTGGCACAGTGCCACTTCAGTCAGTGGTGTCTCACCAGCAAAGAACTTGCCCAGGGTGTTTAACTGAAAACTACAAAGAGAGAGGGGCACAGAACTAGAAGAGAAGTTGTTCTTCATGTCCAGGCATTCGTACACCAGGCCCAACATTTGGATCTTTCCAAGGAAGATGTAAGCCCAGCCGTAATGAATTCAACTATGCAATGCTGCTGGAGGTAGCACTGAAACTGGTACCGTTGGGGCTTGTTGTGTATACCAGATACAGCCTACAACTTGCACCTCTGAAGACTTACCCCAACACGTGCCCATATGTGTTGATGATTAATATCTTGTTGCTATGGTGCATGCATATCACGCACACCACCACGAGCCGATGGCACAGGACGTATATATTGGTGGTCTTGACAACTGTTCAGGGAGAACTGTTTGATTGCTTTCATTATGTACCTCTGCATCTACTTGTCTTGTCCTCAGCCAAGTTTCAGAAGATCGCTGTCCTCTTTTGAACAGTATTGGCACGCACAACAGAACCGTCATGGGATCTGTCTGCCACAGCTTCCACCAGGGAATGTATTCCCTCTTGCACACATTTAGCAGAAATGATTACTCATGCTTTCAATAAAGAATAATCTGCTGCCTCCAAATATGAGCTAATTGCTTTTAGGGACCAAATTCATGTTAGTGGTTCTTTTTTAAGTCAGCGGATGCTACAATTGCTCCTGCAGCAGATCTAGATTTAGTTCATTTTTTGTCACAAAAGGAGTAAGGAAGAATATGGGGGATTTGCTGTGAGTTTGATTGTTGTAGGTTGTAACGATGCAGAATTTAGAGCTATTTTTTTGAACATCGTGCCTATTGAGTCATTTGGATAATTATAATCAGAGACTTATCCATTGCTGCCAGGCCTTAAGTGCTGAGAACCTGCAGCAGTGGAAGAGCCTTTTCTACTATGCTGACACCCCCAAATCTCCATCCAAAGGTGAGTCAGGGCAGCCCAGAATAAAGACTGAAAAGCCACAGTTGAGCACACTCATGACCCTACATAGCTTGGAATAGCAGTCACAGGATGAGAAAGTCTGTGCAGTCACCCTAAAATGAGGTAGAATACCATTTCCCCAGTTTCCCAGACACAGGTTGAATATGGGGGTAGTGTGTGTGGGGGGGGGGGGGAAGTAAGTTTGACTCCTAGTGATTATGAGGCTGGAAATCAAAAGTCCCTGGGTTTGAAAGGATTCACATCATGGCATACGGCAATTTTACAGTGTCATCCCACTGTCAGCACAGTTGCTGCTGTGGGCAAAGTATTCACACTTGTTCAGATGTAGAGACACATTGCTATTAGCATGTCTTGGGGGGTACTTTCTGGATTATGTCAACAAAAAGGAGTCTCAGCTTCTTATGAAAGCTAATTATATATATGCCTGAATGAAACAGAAACCCTGTTAGTAACAATAAGTGTCCTATTGGGCTTTTCATCCTGGAAGTTCTTTGCAGAATGTTCACTTACCCTTGAACAAAAAGCTTTGTTAAAAATATGACAGGATTGCAAGTCTTTTTCCATGAAATCCATCTAGAGTCCGCCACTTCATTCATTGTACTTCATATAGAAATTCTGTGCAGAGCTTTTCTCTAGAAAGTATATTAAATTGTGTGGGTCCTGGCTGCACTTCTTTGGTTTCCCAAAGAGTTGCTAGTAGTTCTGGTTAGTTCCCCATCACTGCCAAACCCTCACCTCTCACTAGTGCCTGTCCATCTGATCCTACTACCCAGCCATATCTTCATGCCCTTATGTTATTCCACCACAGGAAGAGGCTCTTGGCCATACACCAGTATTATTATGAAAGCAAAACAAAACAAAACCCAAAAAAAGGAATGCAGTGAAGTGCAAGATGTCATAACTAGGCAGTAAAGCCCATTTGAGCTTCAGTATGTTTTTTCACGGTGCTGAAGCACATACCTATTTTTAAGGATGGAACCTCTACAACGACCTGGCTGATGTTAGTCTGTAATCTGCCAGCTCCTTGAAAACAAGGATATTCTCCTTTTTTGCCTTTTTACTCTTACTTATGTTTTGCAAATTCCAGGGTATAATGTTGAGAATCGGTATGAGGACCAGTGCAGTGGTGGTGAATGATGGGTATTTATGTGGCACTGGAAAATTAAATGATTCTTCCAATAATCTAACAGATTTCTAATGTTCATTGTGCACTTTTTTGAATTTTGTGAAGTAAGTGTAATATCACTCCAGGCTCTAAAAAGAATGCCAATCGACCATATCTTTAACCTTTAGAATCTTTAAAAGTATTTAGGGACTTGCCAATTTTTTTTTTTTACTTTGAATCAGCTATGAGATTGAAGTTGGGTTGGACTCCATATGGACTCCAGAAGAGAGGAGCTCTGTTCCAACCTCATTTATCAATCTTATCAAGGCAAAGATTCTTTCTGCTCATCCTGTCTACCTGGGTGGGATAGATGGAAAGTGGGTGGGGAAAGAAATACCTCTGCATTGAAATTTTGAGGACTGGGTACGCTGGGCTGCAAACGCGAGGGCGAGCAGGTGGTGAATCTCCTGTACATGAGCACTCTCTGCCCACGTGGAGTGGGCTCACCATCAAAAGTGCAAAAGAAGTGCGTGTGGGGGGACCATGCCAGGGGACATGGAAGGCAGGGTCTCTTGCCTGAACTCCCCTCCATGTGATTCTCACCAGCACAGACAACAGCAGAAAGGAGGAGGAAGCAGCTGAGGATCAGGCCCTGTGAGCTCAACGAGTCATGACATTGGGATTATTTTTTGTTGCTTTAGCACCTTTGCCTTGTCTCAGAGAGATGCTCAGATGAATGGAATAAAGTATTTTGTGTCACAGGTTGGCACCCCCCTCATCTGCCTCCCTCCATCAGCGGTTCTTATCCTCAAGAAATTCAGAATCAGAATTGTGTCCTAAATGGCATGAAAGCAGCTCAGAAGCATACTTCAGTGAAGAAGCCCTGGCATCATATTAGATGTTCTTTGTCTTCTGAGCTGGGGAGGCAAAATGGTGACAAAACAGCGGGATACAAATTCTAAGATGCCTTGATCCTGCAATTTTTCATCAGGGCCAAGAGTAACACTCGTTATCAGACAGGCAAGTTTGTTTTTTCTTCCCTACCAGTTTCTTAGCACTGATTTAGGCTTCACACTGACACCAGCAAAACTGCACTTAAATCACAGCCCTGAGAACCAGCTACACGTATCCAAAGCTGAGCAGAGTTCAAACCTCAGCCCTGTGCTGATACAGAGTCTTTTCTGTTTTAAATTGCCCACCCACTCACTATTCCCAGCTGCCGAGCCACATAACGTTCAAAGACCACACACAAGGTGCAAGAGCAATAGGGGCCTGTTGAAAATTAAAGTGCAACAGCTTAGTCAAGAGGATAGGCTCCAGCATTGCCGCCTAGAAAATGGGGGCAAGGAATGAGGACAGAAGGGCAGATGGAGACCGTGGGAGATCCATACAGAAAGTGATGGGAATCTACACCGGAGCATATTTTACAGAAATCCCCTACCCTCAGCTCACAGATCAACAGAGACGCAGAGCTTCCCGTATGAAGACAGGCAAAAAGCAGCTCAGAAAAGGAGGTGGTGCTTTCCAGAGGCTAGAGATGATACTGAGGTCCCAGGGTTTGTTCTCAGCTTGGCTGTTGGCTTGCTAAAAGGACCTGGAGAAGGCAAAAAAACCTCTCTACACCTTATTTCCCCCTCTTGAGCAAGTGTCAAGAAGTATAAGAGCCACATGTGAATGTTGCGCTATCTCCCACAGCCCCCGACAGACAGTAAAACTGTCAAAAAGAGCTCTGTTTTTTTCTCTCCGGTGCTGCTGCTGAAGGAACCTTGCTCTGAAAAGCACTCGTTTGAGTGCCATATAGTAGTGTCGCCTATGCCTCTTCATCCCATTGTAAGGGCACGTTACCATCGAAAACTAGAGCATGTTGCAATACTGCTCAGTGGTGACACAAAGACAGGAGCAGGTCGGCACCATTGCACATCATGGTACAGACCCCCACTTTTGGAAACGAGCGGGGCCCTTCTGCTGACCCCTAGGCTAGGATCTGCAGGGTGAAAAATTCACAAACTGGTGAAAATCAGCCTTATCCCGAATGCATCTGCTCAGATGGCCGACTTTGCTATGATTTTGCACAAAAAGAGACTGTTCACCTCAAAGCATTTTAAAAACATTCTTTTGTTCCGTTGCTTCTATACATAAAAAATGTGTGTTTATGTGTTTATACATCAAGATTTTGTGCTTAGTCACTAACCAAGGCTAAATACTTAAAGGCTGAGTCAAGCTGTACTCTAAATGTGGGCTGTTTTACCCATCGCTAAATGAAACGGCTTCACAGCTGAGACAAGGCAATGTTGTAACGGCACACGGCACAACCCAGCAGTCGGAACAAGAAACAACGAAGGTGGTTTCTAGCAGAAAGCGCTCAGGGTGTTTGAAGAGGCAGACTGCCAGGGCTCTATGGGTATCATCCTACTCCCTAGTCCTCAGCTGAGACAGCAGCTCAGGAGAGATGAAAGGAGGAAAGATGGAACACAACACACCATGAACTTACTTACTCCAACTCTGATTACTGCTAGCAAAAGAAAGCAAGCCAAGGAGACACTGGAAGAAAAGACTCACTCAAGTACCCCATACCAAATACTCTGAGATGGTGGTTTGAACCCAGAGCCACATATCATAGGCAGCATCTGTAATGATCTAAAAAAGAACGACAGATACAGAAGTGCTTGCAGCATTTTCAGGCTCGTTCATTTGATCCCAGATTTGGGCTTCAGAACCCGTTTGACAATAAACAGAGCAAAAGATACCGAAACTGGAATTTCAGTAGTTAATGCTATTGCTCTATTAATTTTGCTACCTTCTTAAAAAAATGGTAAATGTACAAAAAAATATAGATGTACATGCATACCGCTTCCTTCTTCTGACCCGTGTCAGAAACTTGGTGCAGAAAGAAACCTTCCAGCATACAATTGCCTGCAACCAGCTTTTTGAAATATCCCACTGTGATACATCTCAACCTTTTTCTTTTGATTGATAGACTTTGCTAGGGAAACACGGCAGAACAGATGTGTGTGCATGGGTGCCATCAAATGAATTTTAATGCTCTTTCTCCCCCCCTCTTCCCACCCACAGGCTTATAAAGTTATTCTGGAAGTCATGCGAATCCTAAATAATGGGGGAGGGGAGACTGGGGATTAAGGGACATCTGAAGAAAGTAGTATAAAATTGCACTGAAAGCAAAAATCCTCCCACCATAACCTACCCTTGTCCACCCCTGTGTCAACAAATATGCAACCAATTAATGTAATTGCAGAGTTATTTATGGCGCACAGGAAAGTGTAGTCAGGACCCTGAGAAACAAGGTTGTAGGGATAGGAACGCCTGGGTTTCCCCCTCACCCCCTCCTTTGCAGATGTTTAAGTTGACTTGTGGTGTCCATGTGTCTCATAACCAAGAGCCTGTCTACTTTGCAGGTGTTGCTTGCTGCATGGGGGTGGGTAAAGTGGATGAAAGGAGACCTGGAAAAGAGTTGGGGTCTTCTGATTTCAAACTGTGACCAAAAGATATTGGGTGGGTTTAGATATTCCACCCCCTTTGCAGCCTACAAAAGCCCTATACTTAATCCCTTCAGATGACCCTTCTGACAGCAGCAACAACATTTGAACACAACAGGCGAAAAAAAATTCTTAGCTCCGTGATTTGATTGTTTGGGGTGACAGTTTTGTTACTGTTCAGTGCCCTGCACAAGAGAGGTTTTAATTAGAGCTATTGAGTGGTTTGAATTGGCACAATTAGGGTCAGCATTAATGATTGCTGCATGTGTTCTTTTGAACAGTAAGGGCTTTTTTTTGCCCACAGACAGGAGGGGGTAGCAGCTAATGAACTAGGAGAGTGCAAATTATCTCTGGAAAGCTGGGGCAAGTGTAATACACACTGGGGATGAAGCGGAGAACAGGAAGAGAGACGACAGCTTGGGAGGGGGCTGATCCAGCAGACTTCCCAGCGGAGTGCGGAGTACCATTGGTCCCCGCTGCTTGCCATTTGCTTCCTTAGGTGCTGAGACCGTATAGAGCACTGGCAGAGATGCGTTTCTTGCATCGCAAGGGAAGACTTCAGAGCAGCAAAGCATACGCAGTGTTTTCATACTGAAAAATACAAAAGGAGATGGGAAAAAGGCTGCAGTCTGCTGAGAACAGTAGTCTGCTTCAAAACCAAGGACGCACTCATGCAAATTGGTACTCCCAATTTGGCTTGTAGGCTTGTAGGCTTTACCCATCTCCCATTCACTTCAGTGGGATACTGCATCAGTTCAAAGAAACACAGCCACATAAGAGATAGATAGATATATATTTGTGTACAAGCACCCCTCCTGTGTGTGTGTGGAAACGCCTCCCAAATACGCAGGCCTGCCTTAACTGCACTGCAGGTGGATGCCAGAGCCCCATGCATATGACGGCTCTGCCAAAGGCTGCTCCCACTCCTGCTGAGAAAACAAGAGTCCTCATAGCATGTGCAACTTGACTTAAAGAGAAGACCTCCTGGGGGCATAGCTATGCTCTTCTCAGAACTTGCAGGTCTCTTGAATTGTGCCCATTACACAGCCTTTTCCTGACCCACATGGTCCATGAAGGTGTACAGAAATGCTCCTGATTTGCAGGAAGAATACACTCCCATGCCACTCCAGCAGAGTCAGAGAGGCCTCCCTTCCTCTTAGCTGCTTGTTGAAGAAAGGGCAAGTAGGTGATGGTAACACCAACCATGCGGGTGCAGGGACTGACTGGCGGCACAGGACCTGCCCCACTCCTGTGAAGAGCCTCCATTGCCTCTGGGCCATGCAGGTCCTCCCCAAAGCATGAGCTTTTTTGCTCCAGGCCTGGAACAAAGCTTTCCAAGTGCTCTCCATTTGCTAAAATGAGCTTTTTGTCAGGCATTATATTAGAACCACAGGCCTCTCTGCAGCCTCTCAAGCTACAGAAAGAGTTTGTTCACGTGCCAGCTCCCCAGCATAGCGGTTCCTTGCTGCCCTTCACCATGAGCAGCAAGAGACAGCCATTCCCCACTTACATGTGCAACACATCCCTTTTTACTAATGGTGGGCTGACCCTCTGATGGCTGAATCAGCCTAGAAGTCCCTTCTGGCCTCCAAAATACAGACAGGGCATCACTGGTAGGGGTACCTGGGGGCATGTCTCAGGTCTGGCAGTACCAGCCGAGTCAGATGCTGGCACTGGTCTCTTGGTCTGGCCCCTGAATACATGTGTAAGCCAGCAGGCCCGCTGTAAAATGTCATTTCTAATTGTCTGCAGTAGTAATGTCTCCTGAACATCACCCAAAGATGGAGATACATTGTCAGGCACCACACATAAAAGAAAAAGTTGATTCTTCAGTAAGCTAAGCTAGTTGGTAGAGCAGAAGAGAATAGCACATATGTATGTACTGTCAGAGGACTGATCCTTGTACATTTTTCAGAAAACATTTTCAGCCAAACTTTCTGCAGCCATTCCAGAGTGTGGCCACCAACAACTAACCACTCAAATTTTTGAGGCCAAGCATTAGTACCAGCCAAGGCTGCACACCCCACCAGTGCCTTTGTTGGCAAAGCAGGTAAAGCTACGTGCACAACTGGAGCCGAGAAGCTGGGTGAAATCCTGGGTGTGCAATCTCAGTTGGGAACTAGCCAAGTACTTCACCTTTCATATATGCAAAAGAAGACAAAGGTGCCCAAAATATGGAAAGAATGGGACTCTTTGGTGTGGTTAAACAGAGTTTTCTGTGTATTTCTGTTAGTAGGTGTTTTCAGATATTTCAGTGTCTCCCTCTCTCTCTCTAAACATATCTGCTCCTCTAAAAAAAAAATCCAATTTCTCTGGCTTTTTTTAGGTAGGTGATGTAAATTATATTATTCTTACTTAGGTTACGCAGTAGTCCACCACGCTGGGGAAATAATCACAGGCCAAGATCTTGCCATACAAACAGAGGACAAACAGATGATTGTGCCCAAAGAGCTCATATTCTGTAGGCCTAAACCAGCAGAAGTTTAGTCTGCAACATGAAGATTGATCAGTGATGCTGTTGCAATCCATTTGTAGCCTATGGATGGATATAAATCCAACAGGCACTCACAGCCAGGATAGTCTCACTTAGTTCTCGAGGTAGAAAACAGAAGCCTGAACTAGACCTCTTCCCCTCAGGTGTTGGTTACCTACTCATTTGTCACATCTGTGGCTTCACAAGTTCTTTACCTTAGAATTTTTTGTGGTGCTAATGCCCAAGATCCACAAGAGCCAGTCTCGTAAAGCATCTTTCCCCAGGTGTGCCAGCCTCCAGGACACAAAGTGCCTAGCAGTGTCAGGCAGAGGGCTGCTATTGCCAGTGGGAGCTGGAGTTGAGCAGGTGGATGGCAGGAGGGTGAGAGCAGAGCTGCAGCAGCTGCTGAACCATGGCAGCCACCTGGGGCAGGTCTTTACCCCTGTCAACAACATGGTCCTCTTATAAGTGAGCAGCACTGCTGCAGGTGGCTTCATCTCACCCAGCACCCCTGAGTGGAGAAGACATCCCCCTGCCCTGAGCTGGCCAGGATGAACCAGTTCCACCGGGGCTCAGCAGAGAAGCAAAACTGGAGTGCCAGGGGAAGGGCAGAGACACAGGGAGCATCTCATGAGTGCTTTCTCCTTTTGCCATTGGCTGGTTCCACCTCCTCTACCCCAAGTCTCTCTCATAAGGACTTCAACTGTTCCCACGTCCAGCATTTTGGTTTGGGCAGACATCCAGCATCGCTTAGCAGATCCAAAATGACACCTCACACATTCTTGAAGGTGTGAAAGAAACAACCAAGCTGAATCGTTTCACCACCCTCAGAGTACTAGAGGTGATACTGTAGACTTGCCAAGGAACATGCAAGGACATCCACAAACATTTCACGGCCACCTTCTTTGAGTCTGCTTTGTTATTAAACAGCCATGGGTTTTGGCATTTGCTGGAAAACTGAACGTGCAACTGCTCAGAGGCAACCTCTGCCTTGACTTTCTTATCATATATCCTCAAAAAGGCAAGACTTTTCAGTGAAGACTTAGATTTACACTGTCAAATAAATATATTATTAGTCTTCATATAGATCATTTACAAGCAAATAATAATGCTGCAGCCTGGAGGATAGAGATGGTGATAGCACTGCAGGCACCAAGCTATCAACTAGGCCCTGGCCTGAGGTTGAGCTATCTGGAAAGGGTGTGGAAGCTAATGGACGTGAGAGTGGATGTGACGTGGAAAGCTGGATGTGAGAGGGAAAATTGTGAGAAGCTGGCAAAAGCTACAGATGGTTCTGTGAGGCCTAGCTGGATCCCTCCGGCGGTTAAGGGGGATGTGTGTGAGAAACAGCCAAATCACACAGATAGCTGGAGGGGAGCACTGGGGACATTCTGGGAAATAGGATCTTGCCAGGCCAGTGTGCCTGGTAACCATACCGGTAATAGCACATAAGGCTGAGATAACCTGGCTAGCAGTATCAGAAATAACAAATTCAGGCATGGATATGGCAAAACTAGGACTAATGAGGAAAAAGTAGTTAGGTGCAGGTTGTCCCTTTAGATTGAAATTGAGACAAAGAAAGGGAGATGCAAGAGTGGTAAAAAGAAGGGTCAAGAAATACAGAAATGGATAATATGTAATTCATGTGGCGGAGGGTGTCTGGAGGCACTTGTCAAGCAGCCCTATGCTTGATCACTGCAGCTGGAGCCAGACAATAAACCAAACCCCTTGTTCTGGCCATGCCAGAAGAGTCAGACCTTCTTCCACCCCAGACAGAAGACAAGGGTTGGCAGTGCAGGGGGGTTGTTTTCACCTGGATAGACAAACTGAGCATCCCAACATCACCACGTTGGTGCCTATTCCAGGTCTGACAGCATTAGCAGCTACCCACCACTTCATAACAAATAGGATTTAGAGAGTTTCTGGTTTTTTGATTTTCAGTTCAGTTAATACAAATAAACTCTTGGGACTAAAGAAGGTGCCTTGTCTACCTTCAAACTCATGGTCTACACTCAAGAAAAGTGTCTTCCAGGACAATAATTCTCACTGAGAAATCAGTATTGCCTCTCCTCTGCCTTAGTGCAGGCACTGATTAGGAAATATAAAATATGCAATGAGCCTGTCTCTCTCTGAAGTGATACTTAGCAGTTCTGCAAGCACTCCCAGCAGAAGCTATAAATGCAGACTTCAAAAATGTGTCAGGAAAAGCAAGTTACTCAGAATTTACTTAAGCTGAGCTTTGGCTGAAGGTTTGACAGTCTTATTTTACTCAAATTAGTCAACCCATCTTCAACTTAAAAGAAATACATTTTGACTTTAAGCTCCACAACATTTCATTCACCATCCCTCAGGTCACCTATAAACCAGCAGAGACTTTGCTTTTCATAATTTCTCCGTATTGGTTTTTGCCATACCACTGCATTTCTGTGCTGCAGCCAGACCAGCACAACTTGCGAGCAGACTGGCTAAGCTGTGGTGATGAATGACGCCCTGGAGACTAAGCTGTGAGACATCTCTCCTTGGCCTGAATATTGAGCAGTGAATTTCCCCTCATGGCCTTTCTTCCATGTTCCCAGGTCTCCTTCCCCTGGCAGGTCCAGACTTTGTCCTGGCTTGGACCTTGTGTAGGGAAGCCAGTAGCCCTCAGCACCCAGAGCTTCAGCTCTTCTTTCCTAGGGGAGACTGCTCTCTGTCACTCAGGAGCTCCTGTTTCCTTGCCCTCTGCTGTAACCTTTTCTGAAGGCAGCTTTTCCTCCAGCCTTGCTACGAGGAAAAGAAGTTACTCCGATTCTGTATCTAAAAGCACTTGGGAAAACTCCAGCATTGCCAAAGCACTGGCAGGGGGCTGAAAGAAGCCAAATATTTTGCTGAATGCTCTCTTGCAGAAGAGAAACATGTGCAAAGCTGGACTCTATATCATCAAATTCATCAGATGTGCTAACCAATATCCACTGCAGAAGTGTTTATGAGAAAGCAAGAGAAAGCTGGGGACCTTTAGTACAACTGGTAAAGGGAACCACCATGAAGAATTCTCCACAATTTGAACTACTTATCCAGCTGCCTTTTTATTTAATTATAGGAAACATCCCTTTTGGCCACCCCAGGGTTTTTTTTCCCCCACTGTTAAGGAGATATTTCAATATTGTTGCCTTGGTTTGGGGGAAGGGTAGGTTTCTCCTTTTGTCATATCAAGCTCCCTTCTCACAGAAAAGAGAAATGTCAGGCAGACAAGTTCATTTGCAGTCATATCTGCTTCCAGAGCAGAGCTCTTCCCCTGGTTAACCAGCGGGATGGATCTGAAGACATGGCTCAGGAGGCATGTGGGTCTAGGCTCAGTCAACAAGCTGATAGGCTTGAAAAAGGGCTGCTGATGTCAGGAAAAAGCAGTGAGAAGAAGAGCAACATGAATTTCACAATAATTTAGGAATACCATCAGGAATTCTGGTGTAAACTGTTCAGATTTTTGTAGGTAAATCCATCACTCAATCCACAGCCACGACGAGCTTGTATGCAAGGGTTTCTGCAGCCTGGGAGGGCAGCAGATCTTCCCACCTGCACCACAACTTGATCAGCCCTTTTGCAAAGGTCACAGTGCCCAGCAATCCAGCCCCTTCACCACCACCCTGGCCAGGCTTTGATCCCATTTTAAGTACCACATACAGCAGTGGAGCTGGCTGGAGAAGAAGCAAATACATGCATGACTTCTACACTTCCCAGAGTCCCACCTTGCACTGATTTCTCAGCAAGCCTGAGAACATCTCCACTTATTGGAGACCCTAAAAGAAAGGGGGATTTTTCACCAAAGGACCATACTTTATATGCAATATCAGTTTAGAGTGGTGTGAGGATTCTGTAAAAATTCGAGTTACAGCTATGGTCTTAAGTTTAACACAACTGGTTGCAGAGCCACATCCTCATTTTCTTCAGCTGTCTCATTTTCACTGCCTGCAAATTATTGACCTGCCATTAGCCCCATCTCCACTCTTGAACTAAACCAACTCAACATAGCCTTCCTTGGTGCTATTGCAGCTAGTGGCTGTAAAGCAAGATCTTGCACAAAAAAAATGTAGGAAGTCATGAAAAATCAGCATTTTAGCTCAGTCCTCAACTGGAAAACATCAGCAGAGCTGTTGCTGGTGGTGTAGCACCAGGTCCTTCAGCTAGGACCAAGGTCCAGGAACAAACCAGGACAATCCTGCTATTCAGGCAGCTCTGAACCAGAGTGCCTTAGGGCTTCAGCACTGTCATGATGGGGTGGCCCCAAGGAAAGCTTCCCACAGGGAGTTATGGCAGGGGCATGGATAGATGGTAGAACCTTAAATATAGTGCAAGTGAAGATCCAGTGATCCAACTGTAAGTTCAAATGAGGAACATTTGTTGGGTCCTCTAGCTGATGAAGTATTACAGCCTTTCTGAGAAACCAGTCTTTGTTGGTGTATCTGTTAAGGTCCAGCTAGCTCATACTGTAGGATACACAGAGCCTGCCTGAAGACAGTCCTTCACTGCCTACAATAGACCCTAGGTCTGGTCAGGTGTCTGGGGAGCTGATCTCCTTTGCTCCTACAGCCCTCTCTCTTCCAGTGGGTAAATTACTAGCTGTCTAGTCACTGAAATGTCTAGCACATTATTCTCCCTCAATGAAAAGCAAAATCAGAAAGATGAGCAAATGCCTATCAGAATAATAACACCATGCAAATGGGGAGGGAAGGGGCTTTAAAAGCATGAGCAGCAATTGCACAAGCACCACTGCATGGAACAGATGCTGAGAAACAGCGATATTGCAGCAAGTGTAACATCCTTTTCTTTAAAACTGCCTAAAGCCAGTATCTTGGAATTTGTCTAGGGCAAGAAGGCTAACTCCCTCTTCTGAAAAACATCACGTTCACCTTGGCAAGAACAACCATTAGAGAATTAACTTATTTCTGATGGTTTTTAAAAGAACTACCATGCACAGTTCATAGGAGGAAAGTCCTTTCAGCATCAGCTTCCCCAAGGCTAGCTGCACTCAGAGAGGGCAGATATCTTGGTGGAGGGAGGCAGGAACAATTGGCTGGGGGCAGGCCAGGGGAAGAAATAATAATAGCACTGATCATCATTTTTGGAAACAGCAGTCAGTCAAGCAGGTTGCAGTGCAACAACTGTCATTTGTCCGTGCTAAGGGCATGTAAGATAAGCGAGGTCATGCACCCTCTGGAGTCCTCCTGGGCCCAGAGAGAATCGAGATGAATGGCTTCAGCTGGGTATCCAGCTTTTGGGAAGCTTGTTAGGCAGGGAGGGTCCCATCTCAACAGCTGCAGGATTGAACTTCCCCAGATGTACATTCAATAAAGCCTGTGGTATTCTTTCGTGCTTCTTATGAATCTAGATATCACTGGGCTTAACAGCAAACCAATTTTACTCTTCTGCCAACAATTTAGCTGAGCGCATGAGTGTTGCCGGGTCATATTAGCACTTCGTATTAGTACTTATGGAGTACCTTTCCCACATAGCCATTGCTGTGATTTACCAGAGGAATCATCTACAATTGCCACAATCAGAGGCAAAGACAAAACTTCCATTGCCCAAGCATGGTATTTCCCCGTGTGACCTCAGCCCCACAACACCCCTTGAAGGCAGCAATAGCCACCACCAGACTTTTTGTAAAAGGATGCTTAACTAGACTGTCACGTATGTGTAGGCTACTGAGCAAAATAAGTAGCTAATTTTCCAACAGTGATTAACTAAGTTCAACTCTGTATTTGAGGTGAGATTTCTACTGGGTATACTGGCCTTCATGGTTTCTGTGCTGACATTTCATGTCTCCCCCTCACCACCTACTTCATCTCTTCAAGATGAAACAACCTAGCAAGGGGCTGGTTCACCCTGCCTCCCACACAGCTGTCCGTGTTCCCAAACCAGTACTGGTGACAATACCCTCTTTCTTCACCAGGCCAGCAAGAATCCAGCATTACCTTCATATCCACAGGTGTGTTTGCAGTTAGAATAACTTTTATTATTGTTATATTACAAGAGGCCCAAGCCTTTGGGCTTCAGCAGTCTAGGGAGTGCAAAGCTGGGAATCTCAGCAGGTATCTGTACAGCAAGCACGCTGTGCTGCCCAAGCCACAAGACAGGCAGGGAAAGGGTTCCTAGCAAGGGAGAAAGAGCGTAACAAAGTCCAGCGGAGGCACTGGTATTTACAGTAGTCCTCATCAAGTTCTGTTCTTCCCCTCACATCATTCTCCTGAGTAGGAAAAAAAGATCAGTAACCTTGTCTGCTCTCTGCACTTAAATCCTCTGTTTGGATGCAGAGGGCCAGGCTGGCAGGGGGAATATAATTTAAGAGCGTCTAGCCTCGTGCTTGGTAAATTGGGCCCATTATACAACCCACTGGCTGTATGTATCACCTTACATATAGGGTACATATTGATGAAGGGGGATATTTGCACGCTGAATAACATCCATATGTTACCCAGGAGATATTTCCTGTTCTTGGTGCTGCTGTGTCATTAATTTTCCTGCTTGTTTTGACTGTTTATCTCTTGAGCTGAACTGTCTAGAACCATGAAAGCCACAGCCAAGAAAAAGTCAGTAATATAAACATCATCAATATTTATGATGGACACCCAGAGAAAAACGTTCCACGATGCAATGCCTTGTTTTCCACGTAGCTCGATTAGGGCTAGGATGCCTCGGAGTTGTATTCTGCTTCGACTCCCTTCCATTTTCCTCCAAGCAGCGAGGGCACCTTGGAGCAGTGAAGATTTTCTGGCCCTTTAACAATCCCCTCGTCCGCCAGACTTCCTCCTTTCATAGCCCCCATGCACTCCCTCCCCTCTCCCCCAGGGCTGGCTAATATGTGCCAAATCCTGACACCCTGAATGGTTTCCCAACGCCGACACTAATCACGTTTTCGGGAGCAGGTCAGCAGTGAAGGAGCTGAAATTCGTGTGAAAAAGTCCCCGGGATGGCCCCGGTGCCTCACACCTGCGTGCCCTATTCATCTGCACTGTTTACACATTGTCATCCACAATTAATTCTTTCCAGGGACGCTCCACTGCCTGCCCTCCCATTGCACAGGGACCCCATTCTGAGCTGTTGTGTCTGTTAAATTGAGCATGGGGTGCTGCGATTAAATTAAGTTTTGTGGCTCTCTCGCTCTCCCTTCCTCCCCCCCCTTCTCTTTTCTGTCTGTTAATAACGATGCCTGATGGAAGATTGCTGGCACTGGAGTAAAGAGGTAATTACAGGCACTAAAAGTAGGGGAAGAAAAGTTTCTATGTGGAAATGTGAATGGGGACATCTTTTCTGGCTAGCTGACGTTGCCCTCAGCGCGAGGTGGGAACCACAGCCCCGTGCGATGTCCAGGGTACGAGGAGGAGAGGAGGGCACGGGGCTGCACGTGAAGATCTGCCATAGACAGAGCAAACCAGCAAAATTTGGATTGCAAGAGTCTGTACCCTCTGGCCTGAATATGGATTTTCTTCAGCAAGCGTCATTCCCACTTTCTGCTACAGCTGTGTTTGTACATATATGTGGCGTACACCAAGCCAGACTGCTCTTCTCCCAAGATACCAGACCCAAATGCACCAGGAGAAATCCCCTGGGCTAACGGGCTATCAAGTCATCTCCCCTCACTGACACAGTGCTGCACTGTGGAGTAAAACATGGAACAAGAAGGGCTCACTGGAGAGGAGGAGGAGGGAAAAAAAGAGGAGAGGACAGGAATTTGGCCAGCTTTTGCAAAACTTCCATGAGGCAGCAGCACTTTTTGCAAAGTGTTCTGCTCGTGCATGAAGTGGACAACTGGTTTTTATTACTGGGATATCTGTGAAGTCAAAGAGCCATTTTTGCTCAGAACAGAAACGTGCAGCTCTCAGTCCAGTGAATTTGGCTTCACACCTTCGTTCAGCTGCTCACAGGACTCACTACCACAATTGGGCTGCAGCCCTCCGGCACAGCACACTAAGTGTCCCCGTGGCAAGAATGGTAGAGCTCAGACCCTTCCAGCCAGCAGCATGGGCTAGAGCTATGGCTAAGCTCAGGAGCAACCTCTATTTGCTGTTTGCTCCTGTCAGACAAACAAACAAAAAAACCCCAGCCTGAGAATTGCCTTAAGTTCTGAGGCCCCAATATCCAAGACACATGAAACATAACAAAATTCATTGACTACAAGCACAGTCTTTTAAGGCTTGGAAAATAGCAGCCTCTCTGTTTTTTTTTATCCTATGCAAGAAAATTACCCCTGCAAGAGAAAAATCTTCATGTCAGCAATTAAAAAACCAGCCTCCTCATAAATACTGCTGTAAAATATAGTTGCATGCACATACTAAATGTGCTGGAAAGCACATGCTACATCCCCCTCTAGTGCTGAACCACTACAGAATAACAGCCTAATCCTTCTACTGCTTTCTTCAGCTGGAGCGTGGACTTTTCTGCGGCAATCCATGATTAAGCCCCATAAATGAAGCAGGAAGGTGGCTGCCACATGTGAAGGCATCTTTAAGGGATGACTGCCCTACAGCAGATGGATTCACAGGGACTGAAAAGCCTGAGAGTCCTTGAAATCAGTAAGGTTTTAATACCTCCTAAATACCAATGTGAATCCAGGGCAAATCTGTTTTGGTTTGCAAGTCTCCTTATTCATTCTGTACTTCCACTGAAAACCAGGGAGCTGTGCATGTCACACACCTGATCAACACCCATCCCATGGCATCACAGGCCTTTAGTGCATCATACAGAGCAGTACCTGGGAAAGGCAGCCCCTCCACACGCACTCGCTATAGTTATTACCCTCCCAATCATCCTCCATTACAGCAGCCATGGTCCTGCAGGCCTTATTCAGGGAAGGAGCCCGCCTTAGTCAGAGAGCACCAGCTTTTGGCAGCTGCCTGTATCCTACTGCATCAGCCCCTCTCACCACCTGCACCTACAAGGACAGTCAGGCTGGACACTGAGGTTATACCAACCCCATGGGTCTCCAGGGTGCCTGGCAGCTCACACCAAAGCCATTCAGACTGCAAGTCTCATTTCTCAGCAAGGAAGCCAGAGGGACGCCAGGCATCAGGGAAAGGGTGCTGCACAACGAGTGCTGGCTGACTTTGCTCACTCACAGTTTACAGCATCTGAAGAAGGTCCTGGGGGCTGGAGGGAGCAGAGGCAGGCCAGCTTCAGCAGGTCACCTGGGTCAGAGATCAGGATTCAGAACCAGCATGGGCAGCAGATGTGAGTCTAGCTAGCATCAAGTGGACATGGGAGAAAGGCAACGAGCACAGCACCAGCACCGTGCTCCTGCTTCCATACCTCCTTACCCAGCCAATGCAGCCTGCTTGTACAGTCCTTCCAACCTGATCCTACAGGCACAGAGCACAAAAATTTAGCAACAGCCTCCTGTCAAAAAGACTATCACTCAGCAGGAGAGGAGCAGCTTAGCCAGAAGCCTCCCTGTACCAGCCAGCCATGCTGCACCACCAGCTGCAAGCACTCTCCCAGGCCTCATCGCTTTATCCAGCCTCAAGGAGAAGCACACCTGACCCCTCTTTCCAGGTGGGTAAAATCTGCCAAAAAACAGCTGAACACAGGTCTTTATAATGGAGGCATTTGAACAACCTCAGTGGCAGGTGTTGGGAGCAGCCCTGCCTACAAAAACTTGAAGGGAAGGTTCATATTTAAATTATTTTCCTGAAGCAGAACTACTAGTACTCTTAATAATATAATCATCACAAGTTCTGCAAGCTGCCTACCACCCTTTCCTCCCACTGAAACAAACAAGAGTGGAGGATGCTCAGCAAATTATACTGCTTTCCCAGTTAATAAACAATTTACAGAAGGATGCATGGTTTTGAAGTGCTCTATAAACATATATTAATCAATCATTAAATAATTAAGATAATTCTCTGCTCTTTTTCTCTGGCACTCCCAAGTTGATAGACGTTCCTATAGCAACGGAGGAGTAGGGCTGATGGCAGGGGGAATGCAGGGCTTGGGGAGGCGATGCTAGCGCGGGACCTTTGCTCTCCAGCCCTCCAAAAGTCACGCAGGGCAAGCGGAAGGGGGCTGCGAGAGGTGACATGCAGGAAGGAGGCTTTCAATTTTAATGGAGATTCTTACGATGACAGTCTATGCAAATAGGTACATGAAAGAGGAGAGGAAACAGACTGGGGGAAGGGGG
Organism: Theristicus caerulescens; assembly: GCA_020745775.1. Taxonomy (NCBI): domain Eukaryota; kingdom Metazoa; phylum Chordata; class Aves; order Pelecaniformes; family Threskiornithidae; genus Theristicus; species Theristicus caerulescens. The sequence continues at coordinate 33,129,121 of CM036564.1, forward strand.
AGAGAAATTCACCCTGGTTCAGATTTCAAAGCAAAGCCAGGAATAATTTTTGGAGCTAAGAATAGTTGCAATGCACCTTGTTCTCCTTGGGCTCAAGCCCTGCATAATCCTTAGGCTCGGAGTCTGAAATTACAGTGGGGAGAGGGGGGGAGGAGGCCAGCCTGTACAGTCCAGGAAATGCGGCTGTCCAGGCTGCAGCTCCATCACCTTTATGGTTCCTTTGTGTCACCAAAAGGGGCTATTTAACAAAGGACCCGGCCCTCTGCTTTCGCAGGGCCCTTGCAGTTGTTTTGCAAATGAGATTGCTTGATTGGTGAGCAAAATCAGAGATCTTTTGAAGCTGTTGCCTGGGAAAGGGGAGGGAGAAGGGTTCAATTATCCCCCACAGTAAGTAGTAGGATCTGCCCGGTTCTATTGAGAGCTGTTGAGAATGAACCAAAGCAACTTTTGGATTGACTTTTAGGTAAAATTCTTCAGAAATCCCTGGAAGACCCTCCAGCCCCTTCTATAAAAAGAGCAGGGTCTGCTGATGCCCTAACGGAACCTCCTGTTCCTATTGCAGCCCCCTCACCCGCCTTGGGGACAGCCCAGCCAGAGGTTGCCCCAGCTTCAGCCAGCCCCCGAGCAGGCGAGTGGGGTTCTTTAGCTTGTTGGAGAATCTGCTCAACCGACACTAAAGGACAGCTTCACTGCTAAGTCCAGGGGACCAGTCTGCAGCCCTCGGGGAGCTTATTGGTGTAGATCCTGTCAACACCTCAGGCACTCACTGGGAGATCTCCTTCTTTTTTGATCAGAAAACAGCTTCTGCAACACAAAAAGTGCCTGTGGGAAGACAGGGATGCTGCTAACAAGAAATTATGTTTTGTTGTAGGTGAACCGGAACGCAGAGCTTTGCTTCAACTGCCCCCAAGTTTTTCATTTTAGTCGAGTTCAGTGTCAAAATCAACTTTCCCAAAAAGGCCTCTCTTCTTTCCTGTGCATGGGGCTTGCGGCTGAGCTGCATTTACTGAGAACAGCGTGGACCTTGCCCAAGCTTTATGGGAGCTGGGCAGAGCTCCCAGGGAGCACAGCCCAGAGGAGAAAATGGGACCCAAACCCAAGGAAAGGCGCTGCCTACTTTAATGTTAAGCAGACTTGAAACTAAATGTTTCATGTCAGTTCAACAAATTGAAATAAAACATTCCTACCTCAGAAACGTCAAAATGCTTCACTTTGATCCAAAAAATGTCAAAACAGAACACGGAGACATTTCTGAACATGACTGTTTTAATTCCAGGAAACAATTTTTTCCTATTTTGTTGCCCCAGTTTGTTCTGTTCTGGAAAACAGAAGCAGAAATTCAAAATTTCACATAGCTCTACTTAGAGCCATTTATCACAGGAGGGACCAATATTGCCTACACATGCATGTGTGTGTGAGCACTCTCCCTTGCACGCGTGCCCGGGGTACATCCACTGTGTCTTTCAGTGGCACCCCCAGGCCTCTCCCTGGACTGGTTTCACCACCCATATAGCTGCCAGGCCTCCAGCCCCACGACCAGAGGATGCCCTTCAGTCTGCGGGAGGTCCCAAGTGCCTAGGCATATCCAGTGCAAGTGCACCGTCAAACACAAGCAGTGGCTGTCCACAAGGTACCCTAAGAACAGGCTGTTTAGGGCTGGCACAGCCATCGCTACCATCACCGCAGGGTTCACACACACAACCCAATTCCCTTTAGAGTCCTCCCGCTCTCAGCCAGGGCAGATACGGGTTTTGGTCTGACCTGTTTCAGACCTAATAGTTTGGTGCCTATGTGAATAGCGAGGAACTGTTTTGAATAATCCCCTGCTTTGGGAAGCAATGCTAAAAACAGCACTTATTGAAAGAGTAGAGGGAGGGGTGTGGGAATTTCACAACTTCAGTATAATTTGACCACTGATCTTAATTTATATTGCTGAGAGTTATGGATCTTGTCCTCTGAGCATGGTTAAGAGCACGCTAATATGGAGAACTCCTAATCATGTGCTGCATGCCCAAGGTGAATCCACAGGACTATTTTCGCCTCAGTAGGTGTAATCCTAACACTGCATCTAGTAACAGTGCGATGACTTTGTGTGGACATGACACAGTATTCTTGCCCTCCAGCTGAAGGATGCAAACGTGACTGCCTGTGTCACCAGCCCCTTGGAGAATCTGCTTCCCCCTCTCTGCCAGGTAACAGCCAAACCAGGGCATAAAGTCTTCCCCTGTGCGAAGCCCCACCAAAGCTTTTTAGCTGTTCTGTGTTTCCCATACACTTGGGATAGCCCTCTTTTTCCCAAAAGCTAAAAGACATCCTAAATCATCTTTGTGCATTTATTTTGAACGGTCTTTCAGCATTGATTTCATCTCCATCATATACCCCAGACTGGGTCCCTTGACACCAAGGGGTGAGGTGTCCACACATGGGTATGTCATGGCTCTCTTGCACTGGTGGGATAGTTGCCATGGCCAGACTAGCCATGTCTGCCTTAGCCCTCTGGACCAAACTGGCCAGGACTGGGGCTCCACACTCCTCTTCTGCCAGACTCTCAGGACCCGTTGCTTAGGTTTCCCTGCTACAGACCAGTCTTTCCCTGGTGCCTTCATCTGGGGGAACTTTTCCGTATCTTGGTCTCTTCCTTATTGGGGGAAAATCTTCTTTTAAATATTTCCCAGTAGGCATTACTGCAAAAGCAGCAACTCTCATCAGTCCTGGACATACACTGTTGCACCAGGAGATACATTTCTCTCATTTTGTATAAATAACCCCTAATAATTCATTCTGCTAATTCTCTGATTCTCTCCGACTTTTCCAAACTCATTCACCCTCTAAGCATGTAAAAATAAACTGCAGGAACAATTCATATTGCATCTACGACTAAACAAACTCTCTTGGGTTCCACTGTTACCCAAACAGTACCCTCCGGACTCATTCCCTGTGGGTTGGCAGTAGCTCAGTGCTTGCAGGCTCTCTCAGAGGCTTGGATCCGATGCAAAATCAGTCTTCTCGCTGAGAGCTTGCAGTCTCTTCATGAGGCTGCTGCAAAAGCCTAAAAGAACATCCAGAAGGCCTTATCCATCACGGGGCTGTCCTGAGCTGCGAGAGGAGAGTGGATCTGAGATGGGCTGGCTTCCAGGTGATGATTGTTCCCACCTCCTCGGAACAGCTTGCAGCAGCCTTGCCAATTGCCGGGATGCATCCCTAAATATAGGAAGGTTTTAGGCTTTAAAATGTGATGCAGATGATTAAGAGATCTTCCTTTTAGGGATAAAAGTGTAGTGACATTTCGTGGAAGCAGTATATCACCTTTGAGAACCAAGGCATGCATTGTTTTAAAAATAAAAGATAATAAGATAAAATAAAGAATAACCATAGGAACAGAGAAAATCGGCATGTAGGTTATGTTCCAAAAGTCTCCCCAGTGAAGCTTCAGATGTGCTCTGTTGCCATCATCCCCCTTGAAGATTATTTCAAGGCTGTACTAATATGTGGATCATGAGTGTGGCTGTTACCATGGGCACATACCTAATCAACTGGGGCCTAATTATGTATATTACCCAATTTGGCACTTTGAGAGCACTTCAGTGATGATTCTTCTGCTTGTCTGACAAATAACATGATTATTCGGTAAGCTGCATATGTTTTAATGTTGCGGTTTTGTTCTTTGATAAGAAACTGTCTAGCTAACCAAAAGTGCTTTTCACGTACAAAGGCATAGCTAATATTAGCAACCAGATTCAGTTCATTATGTTTAATAAGCTAATAAATATATTTAGGACTCTTTGTGCTATGCTCAGTCACCTTTAGAAAACACTTCATCATTAGTCACCAAAAATGAAATGGTCTCTTTTTTCCAAGGATGAGAGCACTTTAAAAACTTCAGTTTAAGATGATAAATTACAATGCAATTTGCTTTAAAAATAGATTTTAAAATTGATGCTTGTCTTTAAGACTGAAAACAAATTCTTTATATATGTCTTGGATTTATAGGAGAAGCAAGGAATTTTTTAGGAACATGTCAGAAATAAGTTGGTGATGCTCATTCTTATGCTCTCGCTATATGAAAAAAGTGTAGATTGCTGCTTCTCCCAGCCTGCTACAATGCTCCCTGGCACAAGCCGAAAACAAGGCTTTTCCTGGGACACCCATGGAAGGAAGGAGGTTGCCAGCAGAAGGACAGTGGGATGGGTAGTGACGGAGACTGCAGAGCTGAGCCATGTTTTAACTAATCTGTGACAATGAGCTGGGAGACAAGACGGGAGCCTGTCAGACTTGGGTCAGCAGGAGTCAAGCTTTCGGGGAGATGAGCGATCCTACCTGTGCAAGTACCGCTGCATACAACATCTCGCTTTTTTTTCTCTGTCTTTCTGCCAACTCTTTACTGGCATAATTTTCTCCTAAGTATATTCAGGGAAAGGACAGAAAAAGGTCCCCCTGGAATTTGCCCTCACCCTGTGTTGTTTTACCTTCCATCCCCATCACACCCACACAGCTGCCAGGAGAAGGACACGCAGTCATTGGGAGAACCTGCCAGTTTGAGCATCCTCTTCCATGCATTGAACGGATAATGCGAGGAGAAAGAGAGCTTGTAAATCACCAGGTGAACAGAAGCACACCGCCTTCTGTGCTTTTCTTCCTACGACAAGGATGCTGCAAGAGACAAAATTGTGAAGCGTGGAGTTAAGATGGTGGGTGCAGGAATGAACTGTTGAGCTGCAGGGGAACTGGCGTAACAGAATAGGAAACCACCCAAACTGCGAGGTGTCTCGTTAAGACTAACAGTAGAAAAGCACGATCTACCAGATCACCGATGACTAGGTAAGATCGTGGCAAGAGGACTGAGGAAGTACCTGATGGGATGACCCATGTCCAGATGAGAGATCACTGATACAAGCACAAGTCATGGCAGGTTGGCTTTGGGGAAATTCTTTTGGAAACCCCTTAGCAAACCCAGTTGCTGATCAGAGAGAAGACAAGGACCCTCTGCCCTTGCAGCTCCAGCGTGGATGGGTGGGAGACCCCCCCAGGTCAGTGCCAGTTGCCCACTGTCATCAGCATGGGTACCCTGCCCCGATCACCAGTCGGGTGGTCTGCAAAGGCACGACTTACCTGGTGTGGCCATGCTGTGTTGAGAGGTGGTGGTCCTGCTCCAGCCGGTCAATTAGTATGTGAACGAGCCGGTATGACTGGTGTTTGAATGGTTGTCACTGTAACGCTTAGGTTAGAAGCCGTTTGTGTATAATTGAAGCATTAGTAATAAAACACATAATAGTAGTTGGAATATGGATATCCTAGTAAAAGATGGGATCGTATCATTCAATATTCCCCATGTTGGTCATCATCCGATTCAGCCAGCGGTCTCTCTGCAAATGGATCTTGAAGTTCCCAGCTTCAGTTGCTCTGTGACACCAGGCACCACATGACCTCCCCTCCCTCCCCCAGCCCCCACATCATTAAAAATAATTAAACTCTTGTCCCATGGTGTCCAGGTGTCACAAGACACCTGGTAAGTCTCACCTCTAACTACCAGCTTGGCTGTGCTGGAATAGCAGCGCTGCAGATGCTGCCCGTGGGGTTCAGCCCGCTCCCACTGAAGCATTGGGTGAGCTCCTGGCAGGGCACCCCCAGCTCTGCTCAGCTTCCCAGGGCACAGCAGGGAGCCGTAAGTTAATCAGCGATGCCCCACAGTAGGTCAGTACACCCAGCTATCTGTATTTCCCTTGTTTGTCATTTTCCATCAGCCTCCATTTTCCTCCAAATCTCTTTGGTGTACCAATTAATCCAGAGGGTTTTCATTTACTCGGGCCGTCCAAACCAGCAATACACGAATACCCCCCACAATCACTGCCAACAGCTCGTAATACATTTTAACTGCTCCTTGGCCTTTGATGTGTTAGCCTTCTGGGCAACATTATCATTACCCTTTATATACCTCCATAGGTGAATGCAGCGCTGCACAGCAGCTTGCACATACTAAGTGCGAGCGAGGGTTTGCTTGTGTCTGAAATAAAGTGCATTGTCCTGAGAACCATGCAAGAACTGGGCCCTCTTTGCTAGCAAAACCCTGAACAAGCCCTAGATAAACACCAATAACATTGTGGGCTCTGGAGAGCTTATTTTCAAAGTGGATGAGCAAATATAGGAAGGAAGAGGACAAACCAAGGGGCACTTACCTTGGGAGAAGCCTTAGCGGGAGAAAGTAGTCCTGGTAGAGTCTGAAAGTGTGGCCGTGACATCAGCATAAGCAGATGTTGTGCCTTGCACATGCTGGAAGCAAAAACATCATTTAACTGAAGCACCAGATACAGTCAAATTCAGGAAAATATAATGGGCAATTTTTAGGGAGCCAGGGCCATTGCAGTCCCAGACTGGGGCATTCTTCACAACTTTGGAGCCATTTACGGATTTGAGGGCTCTCTTAATGGAAATAGTTACAACTGCATTTCTCAGGGAACATAAATCAGCATGGGTGGCATCAGGCTGATGATTTGGAAGGGCGCTTAGCCCAGCTAGGAAAATGTGAAGACATTCAAAGCCCTGAAAGCTTAGTTGGAGATGGTACAGGTTAGCCAAGGGTGTTCCACAGTGGCCACACGCTCACAGGTGCTTACAAGAGGAGAGTGGAGAAACAAGCTCCCTCTAATAAGCTATTTTTGTGGGAAATGATGGATACAGGATGTTAATATGGGTGCGCACAGTGGAGCCAGGGGGAGGTGGAGCGAAGTCATTTCTAAGGAGAGTTGTCAGAGACCCCAAGCCCAGCCAGCGAGGGAGGAGATCCTGACTAGTGAGGGAGGAGATCCTGGCCATGCCCAACCAGGCTGTACCCTCTGCACTTTTCCACTGATCTTGCCATCTTCTCTTATAAAAGGTGATGAATGGGTCCCCCAATCTCCATGATCATCCTATAAGCTGCAGAACAAAGCTCTGCTCATCGTTGCCCTTCTCCATCCAGAGAAATGATATTTTATTTTTTTAATTCAAAACTATCTTTGACTGAGCAGGCTAAAGCATAATTTCCCTATTGCAGGCATCATTCTGCAAAGGCTGCACTGGGCTGTGCCCCTGCAGTGAAGAGCCTGGCGTAGTGAGCATGGCCAGCCCCCAAAGCCTCCAGTTCTGCAAGGGACTCATGCTGGATTAAACTAGGACTACCTCAAAACGTTGGGAGGGAGGCAGAGAAATGGGCTGCTTGCAGCATGTTGCTGCATCAGCCCCTAAAATAGGAATGAGCCCCTCCCCACTCCCCCTGAAAGCACTGGGGGATAAACAGATCACAGAGAGGACCTATTAAAACAGGTCCAGCAGGGACCTGGTTTCAAGCAGGGCTTGGGACACTGAACAATAGGCTGCCATTTTGAAGACGCTAGAGCCCAGGGTGCTCATGACGACGTGGCGGAAAACACTGTCGCAGGGTACAACCCTTGCTTGCAAAATAAACGGGCCCCTGAGAGTTCATTGTGCAGTGGCTGCTGATGTGCAAAGCTAGCGCTGAAAAACATAAACTGCTTTCTAAAAATATGAAAGAGCAGTGCCTGAGGGAGGGCGGCTTGGGGCGGGAGAAGCAGATGGAAGAGACCAGCGTTGTCGCTGCCGCATCCCTGTGGGATTTTTGGGAAGGCACCGTGCCTTTCCGTGCTCTGCCGAAAGCAGGGTCACACTGGGGGCCCCGCTCGCAGGAGCCGCCATGCCATGCAAACAAGCCCCCCAGGGAAAGAGCTCCTTTCCTTTACAAGCCCTTGGGGGAGATCGCATCCCTCCAGCAAGTTTTGCAGGCTGGAGATAATTCTCCAAGCAAAGCTGTCAGTTTGCAGAGGAGGAGCTGCACACCCTGGCTGTGCCTAAGCGGGGGACAAGGGGTACTGCTGCCCCTGGTGAGCTCCTCGGGTCCTTCCCTGCCAGAACAGCAGGCTTCGAGGCCTCAGGGAGGTTTTGCTGCCTGGCAGGTCTGAAGCGTGTGGCCAGATGCACCCATGCAGGGCAGCCCAGCATCTGCCACTGGGGTGATCCTGGCCACCGCCGCTGCCTGCAGCTGCCCTTCCAAGCCCTCAGAGGTGGAGAGGGCTCCTCAGCCACTGCCGGCTGCACTAGAGGCCAGCCAAGGAAGAGGGGCAGAAACAGTTAAAGTAGCTGGTAAATAAAATTCCCAGTAGAAAAACATGGTCTGAGCAGAGAAAAGCATCCTTTCCAGCACTGCCAACCCCACATAGTCAAAAATTATGCATCAGGCCCCAGAGAATCACAGCTTAAAAATCACAAGGGTTTTTGTTCTGGTTTTTAAAGAAAATTATAAATGTTTGAGCTTTTCCTAATTGCACTCTGGTTTCTTGAACTTTATGATTGCATTTTCAAACTTTTCTCCAAATCCCTGAAGGCTACAAACTTCTACATTTTTATTATAAAATAAAGTTGAGAAGCTCACCTAATGCCCACAGCTTTGGGGCAAACAGCAAAGATCAAAAGACTTACGATAAAACGACGAGAATAGGAAATACTGGAGATCTCAAGAATGAACACCCTGCAGTATACGTGTCTCTTACCATTTTTCTCCAGTGTTGTGCAAAAACACTTTTAGAAGATGTTTTGCTGTTTTAACAAACATCACGTTGCTTAAGTACTTTATTTGCCAGCATGTAGGGAAGGTCTTCAGTGACATTTTGTCTCTGAGAACAATGTTGCTTGCAGGCAAGGGCTGCAGAAAAGTTAAAACTGAGGCTGCTGTCCCGGGCTGAGGAGACAAGAGTAGCACACAGTTTCCAAGAGCATGTTTTGTGCTCTGAGTTGCTGCTGTTCACAGAGTGGGGAAGGTTGCGAAACATTATCCAAGGTCAAACCCAGACCTGACCTTCCATCTTTAGCCTGATCCATACGGAAACTTACCGCCCAAAAGGGGCAGGTGGGGACCATCCAACTTACTTTCTTCATCTCTGAAGGCACAGAAAGAACTGCCATATGTCTTCACTGGGATACCCGTGTCACGGGGCAGATTGACTGTGATAAATGTATCAGCCTGTAAAGAGCTTAGTGATCCTCCAAGATTAAAGGCTGATCCGAGTGCGGACTCACTATCGTGCCTCTTGAAAGGATCTGGCTTGTAACAGCCTGGTTATCGATTGCTGCCTGTAAGAGAACGTGATACTCTCCTTTGCACTGATCCTGCTAGCTTTGTTCACCATAATACTTGCTGAAACATCCTCTTGTAGAGATAATGGCTTCCTTTGGTTGCTGTCAGAATGAACAAACGGAAATAAAAACATGCCACTAATAATTGTGTCCTACTCTAATTAAAGCAAGACAAAAGCATTGCCCTGCTGGGTTTGGCTCACTATTGTCTGGGTGCTTGGACAAGCCTGAGCACAGGGGCTGACCACAGGAACGCCAATAACCAAAAGACAACAGTGCCTAATTCATCTGCAGCACTCAAAGCCACGAGGTTTCCACCAGCCCAGAAACTCGGCAAAACATCCAGGAGGACGAGGAATACATTTGGTGCCAGAGCGGGATCCAGCACCCAGAGGTGCTGCTCTAGGCAGAGCTCAGCCCACGTGGGCCTAAGGAGCTGCAAAAGGTGAAGGCAGATGATGAAGGACACAAATAAGCATAGGTTTTTCAACACTCCTCTTGACCTTTTAGTGGTCCATCCACACCATGCAGAAAGGCCAATGGCTCAGCTCAGGCAGGAGGCAACAGGACTGTAGCAGGATGGCACATACTGGCTCCCAGGGTGCTGGGGACGCTGAGCCTCCCTCAGACCAAAGGATACTCCTAGAGCCCATCACACCAGGCTTCCAGCCTTCCCAGTGTTGCATCAAGGCACAATGGAGCCCAGTACCACATCTCCCATCCTCCAGGGTCTTTATCCTCACCAGGCCACCAGGAAGAAAAACGTGCCTTCAATCCCTGCCTGCAGAGGTGGAAGAGATGCAGAAATTTGCTTGCCTGTGTCCTACAGCAGGGGTAAGCAAGGAAATAGGTTCAGCTCTCTTCCCTTGCAAGCAAGCACCATAACCTCTGCATGTCCTGCCTCTTCAGTCTGAATCAGCGTCCCATCACAAGCGGTGCCAGTTGAAGAAAAAGGGAACAAAATAAGTGGGGAAGAAAGAGCAAAAGCCCCCCCAAATCCAACTAAAAAGCAGTGGCATAACCACATCACTGAGCACTCACAGAGCTTGCCCTGTAACCAAACAGGTGACCATATCCAAGTGCTGCTTTACACCCAGATATTTATTTAGGATTACTCCACTGATTGATTGTGGATCACGTGAGAGCTTAGCCAGTAGCCCACGATTGAGCCAGAGGTGGCCAGGCTTCAAACACCCCTTAGGACATGGTTTCAGGTGCCCCATCTCAGCTGCAGCGCTGCCTTGTGAAGCCCTGCTGTCCCCCATGCCGGCTCGGGCTGCTCCCTGGGGCTGGCACACTCGGGGCACCCCGGTGGGCTACGGGAGCCGGGCTTTCACACCAGCCTCTTTGTGGCTGCTGAGAATCAAAGCAGGCTTAAAAGAAAACCCTTCTGTAACTACAGTGTGCTATGCTCATCTCGTATTAAGCTCAGATCGCTTCAGGAGCTTTCCCTACTGCTTTCCCCACTGCTTTCCCCACACAGGAGACAGTGATAAAGCAGGGTACAGGACGTAGACCGACCCCAGCCAGCCGCTCAATGGCTTTCTTGATCCCGAGCCTTATGACCTGGTGCTGTGCGGCTGTTGCAGCCATTTCTGCCTCTCAGGGAGCTCTTCGCTGCTAAGCAAGCCAGTACATTCTCTTCTCGAAGCTCCTAACACATGTATGGGAGAGAGAGAAGTCTGATCTTCTAATACGCAGCCTACAGCTTTCCTGCAAAGTCTGTGAGTAACCACAAAAGGAAGAGACAAGAGACAAGATAATTTCCAGACACCGCAATCAGTGATGCAAGGGTGCCAAAGGAGCAGATGAGAACCAGGCAAAGCCTGGGCTCCGCAATGGCAGCACCGTTTTCCTCCTTATTAGCCCTGTAAATCCAAAGTGTCAACTTGGTCCTCCAATGTCAGGTATGCACTTAAACATAGCTCTGTTTTGGACTGCATTACTTAAATTACTTTTTGTTTTCCAAAAGAGAGATTTTTCCCTCGTGCTGGGAAGGATGGTGGCTGAGGGCATCACAACAGAGTTGAGGGACAAGACGATATGGAGGTCAGCATGCTGACAGATAATTCACCCAAATTGATTCGCAGGTGAGGATTAAAGTTTCCAGACTGCTAGAGCTGCTTGGTTGCTGGCTGAAGCATTGTCTCAGCAGCTCAAGGATGGTCTCCAGAGCCATGTCAGGACCTAGGCTTTCCTGGCATCCCACTGACGCCTGCAAAGGCACTGAGGAGCATGGGATGCTGTCCTCTGGTGCTGCATGTGTGCTGCAGGAGAATCCCCAGCTCTCCCACTGAGCCCTCGCATGCAGGCACCAAGTTGAGCGGCTCTGTGGCACTGCTGCTCTGCGCCCACTGGAGAAGTCTCCCACACAGCCACCTGGGAGCTTATTTCTAAGATTAAACCCTGGCGGTAGTTTCCATACCTTCTCCTTGACATGGAAATTTCTCTCTCTTATCAAGGCAATTTGTCTGCCCTTCAGATGGGAGCTTGGGGAGCAACAGGAGGGGAAAGACTGAGTGATGAGTCTGCCTTTTCATAGACCTCCTGGTTCTCCCCTGGGGTTTGCGTAAGGGTCTTGGACTCTTTCAGTAATCCTTGGCTATTTCTGATCACCTTATTTCTTACTTCCCAAGCCATCTCCTTTATTAAATTCTCATATTCATCATGTAGGAAGAAGAGATGCTTCATGTCACTGATGGAGCAGTTTAAAGCTACGGAGGTAGAACTTGAGCACAATCTACCCAATGAAATTATTTAAAATATAAGCATTGATGCAAATGAAGCACCCTCACCTCAGCTCAAGGTGCAATTGCTCTTCACAGGTGTATGGCATCCACAGCTGGAAGCTGGGCAAGGAACTAGGGAACCTTCTGCCACCCAGATCAGCTCTCCCAAGCTCATGCCAAAGAGGCTTCTCACCTGACCCAGAGAAAACAGCATTTTCTGAATAGTTATCACCCTGCAAATGTCAGAAAAACAGCAGACAAGGCTCATTTCTCCCATAAAGCTAAGAGCAATAGTCAAGGCTACACGTATCAGATACAGGCTTAGGGAAGGTCCTGCTGACCTGCTGACAGCATTTTACTAAAGTTTCAAGGAAACTTAAGCTGTCAAATTTTTATGAAGCTGTCTTTGACATCTGGTCCCTAAGGAAATGAAACAGTCAAGATTAAGTAGACCCACTAATTACGTAGTTAACAAGTGACTGCAATAGACAATAAACAATATCTCTTTTCCCATGGGGAAAAATAAGCATCACGGACATGAACACGCTGCCTTCTGTGGAATTTCCCCCCAAAGCATTCGCCCTCAAGGTGAACCTGCTCCAGCACCACGCTGACACCCTGCCTTCGGGCATGGATGGCAAAGCCAGAACTGCCCTCTGTATCCAGGAACGTGGGGTGTCCCCAGTGCTCCCCTCAACCCATGCAAGGATCCCTCTCCCATCAGCAGGGGGATTTCTGCTCCAGACCTGTAGACTGCTCCCCACCAAGGGAAAACAGAGCCTCTCCCATGTATCACCATGTTGCACTGGCTGCTACAAGCTCCTTAGAGAAAACCAAGCAGCTATCACAGCGGTCAGAAATCCATGGCAACCTGTGTTTGCTAACTGTAAAAATCACCCTTCTCCAGAAGTGGAGCTCTCTGGAGTAACTTAAAACCCCTTAGGGTAGTAACACCACTGAAAGGATGGGGCAGGGCCCTTCCCTGCCACCAAGGCCCTTTGGCACTTCGCGGTGCTGGTGAAAAGCCTTGCTCTAGAAGTTAGGAGGAAGAGGCCAGCTACTGCAGTGTCGGTCTCAATGGCTGAAGTGCCACGCTTATGCTCTTGGAATTGGCTTTCCTTTCTCCAGAGCTCCCCACACCACTTGAGGCATAAGTGATGCCCACCTGGACAGCAAGCTCAAATCTAAAACAACCTCCCTAAAATGGAGAAGAGGCATCAGATGAAGATTGTTTCTGACTGCTGACCGACCAGAGCATGCTCCAGCTGACACTGCCGAGTCCTCTCCATGTCTCTGGCTGAGATGAGGCCATCAGTAAAATCACAGGAGGGTGCACTATCCCCTCCTCTGGCTGTTTAAAATAAGTGTCACTAAACCAGACAGATGCTGGCGCTGTGTCTCAGCAGGCACTAATTTAGCCCATACGGAGTGCTCTTACATCATTTGTTCTGGGCACAGCTTAATTGCAAAATTAATTATTTTCCTATCAAACAAAATTGTATAAGAGGGTAGTCATGGGATTTTTAAGCCTGATGGATGCTAAATGGGATTTGAATAAATATAAACAACTTTGGCTGCTGTCTGTGCTCGGGACCCCCAAGAGAGTAGTACTACTGGGGCAGGGAGCCAGTGAATGCGTGATGGTGGGGGACAGGGCACAGCTACCACGGGGAAGGCAGGGGCACGTAGTCCCAGCTGCCCTGCCATGGGGCGCCGAGATGGAGACCCCATCCATGCCGGGATGCCGCAGCAGACACAGCTGGGCAGTGAATTGCATATCGCATCACCGCCCATCTCTGGCACATCCCATCAGCTGCGGGAGGCCTCCAGCGCATGCTGCCAGTATCATGGCAGGGCTTCCAGCCCCGCTGCAGGGAGCCAGCAGGACCATGCAGAGCTGGGGGAGCCTCTCCAGTCCCCCTCGCCCTGTCCTGCTCCAGATGTGCTCCTTCCCTGTGACACACTGGGTAGCCGTCCCCAACGCAGAGCTGGCATGGCAACACAATGGCACCCGGCATAGAGGTGAGGAGAGGGGAGTGTGGCCATCACCATGGCATCAGGGTACAGCTGCCCTGGCCAATGGTACATGACAGCTCGTGCCCAGACTGCTCCTTGCCAGGTGGTGAGTGGTTTGCAGCTCAAGACAAGCCCGTTCAATTTATTCTCGTTTCTGACCCTATCACAGCAGGCTCAGACACAAGCAGAGCTAACCACCACCTCTAACACACAACTTTTCCCATGGCAGGGCAGGCCAGACCTAGATTTTAATTGAGGAGCATCCCATTTAAGTGGGCTGCATCCTCAGGTATGACAGAAGTGAAAAAACATGGACAGGACCAAAACCGTGGCATGAGGGAGCCACAGCTGGAACAAGTCATGACAGGTCGTGATTGTCCCTGCAGAAGCCTTCCCTCTTCAGTCTCCTGATGGCCACTCCAGCACAGTGCCTGCTGTGTGAGCTGGGCTGTGGTGGGCAAATTGCCTCAAAAGCACACAGGAATGAGAAAATTGATTAGCCAAACACATAACTGTACAGTGAGAAAACCTTACCTGAGCAAAATATGGGCGCCAGATGCCAAGGTTATATCTCAGATTGTGGACCAACATAGTGTGAAATCTGGCACGGATCAAGTCACCACTGCTCTTATCGGGCACATCTGCTGAAGTATGGCCTTTGGGTAACAGCTGGGTTTAGCTCAAGTTACGTTAAATTCTGTAAAAACACAGAAGAAATTACTATCCCAGCTGCAAACTGGAAAACTGGACCTCAGCTCCCCACCCGTGAAAGGGGCACATGAGCCATTTCATATTTGTCCAGTGAATTTATGAAGCTGCATTATGAAAGCATGAAGCACTGACTCCTTTGGTGTTTTTTTTAAAAAATAGGTCCACAACACAGCTCATTTTGAGCCCCAACACAGTGTCTGCAAACCTGTATACGAGTTTTTTAAAATATCTCCTTTAATGCCTCACATTTGTTAAGCATTGTGTGATGCCTTTTGTATTAGACCATATCTCTGAATTAGGGAGTATCTGACTTAAAAAAAACGATTTAAGCGATGGCACCTATGGTGAGACTTTGTTGTTTTATGAGGTCTTTTACCCTCAGAGAGCAACGAGGCTCTGGGCATGCAACCACTGCCCTCAAGTGGTATGAGCTGTGCAGGACCTTCCATGAAGCTCTCCAGCTTTATGCAGAGCAAGGGCACAGGCAAAGGCAAAGAGGCCTTTGCACTGGAGGAAAGCTGTTTGAGCATATTTGGGCTGTGAAAGGAAAAAAGAAGACCATTTAAAGAACATCTAGAAATTTACCTTTTAAGAACTGAGCCCGGAAAGCGGTCAAAGGAAGGAAAAGGCATGCTTTGCCTAGGGATGAAACTAGGAGCTCGCTTGCTGAGCAGGCGGCTTCTCTGAGGCCAAAGCCTCCTCTGAACCAAGGTAGAGCACATGGCCATCAGGTCAGCAGCAGCCCATTGCAGGCTACCAGCAGAATGCCAGTGCACCACCCGGGCCCTGCTGCCTCCCAGCACAGGAGCCTGCTCCGTCCTCCAGCCACGCTCCTCAGTGGTCCCACTCCCAGGTCCCAGATCCCACCGCAGCGAGCACTGGCTTTAGAGCTGAGATGCGGTTCTTTGGCCATGTCTGAACGCAAACCCCCAGCTCCAGTGCCCGTGTAAAACAACTGGAAGTCCCCAGCATGAATCAGGGTGAAATAATGATCCTAATTTATTCTGCTTCTCTCGACCAGTCTCTCCCTCGGTTCCCATGGCATTTCCTGTGTTAACTACTGGGAACCAGCAGGAACGCTTGAAGAACAAACAACTAGCAGGCATTTTTTTAATTATTGGGGTAGTTGAAACATTCTTCTACAGCCCTGCAAAGACAAAGGATGAGAGCGTTACAACATTGTTGTTTTAAAACCCTGAGCTGACTGAGCTTGCCAGGGGGGTCTGAGCGCTGCCGAAGCAGTGATGCTTTATAACCACTTAATTGTTTGACCTGACCTTTCTCATATCTTCTGACAAAATTCAGCACACAGCTAAAAGGCAAGCACAGTGAAAACAAGCATTTCCTTAGGATAACTGGGGATCTACGGGAGAAAAGCCTGAAAGGAGGGAGAGAAAGAGAGACTTCGCTATGGGCCTTACTCCTGCATTTTCTCCTAATTCCTATGGGCCTTGCCTACATGCTAATTGGGCAGCCCTTCCTCCTGCCTGGAAATCTTGCAGATGCCCAAGGAAAAATGAAATGCGTGCAGTACTGCAGGCCACCTCCTCCTGCTTGCTTAGCCAGGGCCCAAGCAATGAGGCTGGGCAGTGCTCTTTGCCACCACAGTGACAGAGAGGTCTCAAAGCACCACCTGTGATTTACGGGAAGGGCCCTTGTTCCCAGGCATGGCGGTGTGGTGCTCTCAAGGATGTAGGAGAAGCTGCAGGCATGGACACACAGAGCCACCGAGAGCTGCTGGCATGGCTCTGTCCCACACTGCTGCAGGCACTGCTCCTCCCCGCCCGATGGGGGATGCCCATCCTGGGCTCCAGAGCTGTTGTCGGTGCTTTTCCGTCCTGGCTGCCAGCCTGGAAAACAAAGTTCCCAATAAAAGTGAGAGCAAGCGGGGAAGAACGGCTCCAACATTCCTGCCTGCCACCAGCAGCGTTTCCAGAGCAATGGGGCTGGAGAGGTTGAGCCTGTTGAGCTCCCAGATGAATAAGAGCAGTGGACACATTAGTGCAGCATTATAATGCCCTTCAGCAAAGGGTTTAGAGCTCAGCCATATTGCAGCAGACCTCCCTGGTTAAAATCCCTTCCCCAGTCCTGCAGCAGAGACTGCAGTCCTATAACACAACTATCAATTAACAACTTCCCTATCTACAAGGCTCTTTTAGACCCAGGCTTTATATTCTGCAAGCAGAGGACAAGATTTTGCCAAAAGGGAAAGATTTTCTTGAAGCAGAAGGACTGAAGAGGGCTATTGCTCACCAACCTTGACCAGGAAGGGATGGAGCAGCGGGTAATCTCACCAAAGCCTCCTACGGCCGCATCCACAGGCATGTAAGGTAACGGCATTCACTTCGCTCTAGTTTAATGTGCTCAGCTCTGTATGTTTCTAGAGTCCCACACCAGAACTAGGGGTTGTCTCAGGCTGATTTGAAGGCAATAAATGCCTTAAATGAGGGCAAAACCTGCAGAGGGATCAGGGAGCGTGGCACCTGGGGATGGGGCAGGCAATGTGCCATTCCCCAGCGTGGCAGGTGGAGGGAAGCACGTCCCCTGTACAGCCAGGGACGGGGAGTGGCTGGGGGATGAGCAGAGGCCAACTCTGCAGCAGCTGGAGGAACAATCTTCATCAACCACCTCTCTGGTCCCCCTTCCTGCCTGAGCACCAGCCACCCAGCTCCTGCTTCCCTGCGCACCAGAGCTCTACATGCATGTTGTGCTGTGCAGCCTTGGACTGAAAGCACAAGGCAGGTCACAGTCCGGGCTGGGTAAAAGCTGCCTATTTGGCTTTGCTTGGGGAGCTTGGGTGATGCCTGCACTGCTCACTGGATCATGATGCAGAGCACCTCAGGCCCTGAAAGCAACACTGCTGTGCTGCAACGAGCATGGCTTTGCACTGCAGAGATCAGTTGAGGCTCCTGCCCCACAGAACCTCCCCTCAGTGCTGCGGGGGGAATAATATTTTGGATGTTGGTCAGGCTTGGAGAATTCGTTCTTATATGCAATCAAAAAATTTCTAGATAGTGTCAGACATCACATCAGGAAAAGAGACATGAAGGCCCCTAAGAGTTTGCTAGAAAAACTACCTGTCCACAGAGGAAGTTTCTTCCTAGCCCTCCTATCGAGAGATTGATTTATGGCCAGAAGCATAAGGATTTTAGAACCCTCATTAAAAATAGAGTACCCTGGATGCATCGTGTTTTTAAGTGTTGGCCTCGGCAGTATCTTGTGGATGAGAGTTGTTCTCGTTCATTTTCCTTTGTATGAAGTGCCTGTCTTTACCAGTTTTGAACAAGTCTCCCTCTCTCTCTCACCAGCTGTGTCCTCATTCACATGGTGAGAGCGGACGGTGGAAGAGGTGGAGGACCAGAGCAGAAGCTACACAAACTGCACAACATATTACTGAAGTGAATGGCGTTCAGAGCTGATTGCTCAAAGATGGATTTTTGTTTCAACAGCTGCTGAACAAGAGGAGTGGTGGCCTGAAGGAGAGCTCATGTTTTGCTTGCATTAATTGGATGTTATTTGGACTTCTGAATCAATCCCTTCCTCACCTTCCCAGACACTTACAGAAGAAGGGACCTCTAAACCTTTCAGCAGGATGAACAAGACCAAGGGAGCTTCTGAGAGCCCAGAGCTTTGGAGCCCAGGTCACACGCAGAGCACCTCCTTGACCAGTGTGGCACCACCATTTGCATTCGTCCAGCAGGCCACGGACAAAGCCCTGAATGTGATCCTTATTGTGGTCGTCTTCATCATCATGGTATCTCTGGGGTGTATGATGGAGGTAGCCAAGATCACAACTCACCTCAGGAAACCCAAAGGCGTGGCAATTGCTGTAGTGGCTCAGTATGGCGTCATGCCCTTGACAGCATTCGCATTGGGTAAGCTCTTCCAGCTGGGTGCTACAGAATCCCTGGCCATCCTCATCTGTGGCTGCTGCCCAGGGGGAAACCTCTCCAACATCTTTAGCCTGGCACTAAGAGGGGACATGAACCTCAGGTAAGGCAAGCTGAGTAGGTGTTCATTGCCCAGGCCAATCTAGTTGTATGACTGGTTAAGAAACTAACTTAAGCAACATTATCAACCCCCAAGAAGCTGGACAAACATTGAAATACTAAGTCTAGAATATTTTTAAAGCACCCATATTGCTCAATGAGCCAATTTGTCCCTGGTTTACAATAAAACAGGATTTTGTACCTTTCTGTGAAGCATACAGCATGCTGCTTTTGATAAGATGGGTGCAGGAACACTTTTTTGCCTCCACATAGCAGTACATATATATCTATCTACTACATCTATCCATATAGCAGCGTATAGTTGTGTAATCTGAGCATGCTGTCTGAAGAGGCTGCATCAGTGAGAAACGTTGAACTAGCAGAACCACACAATCCAACAAACCCCAGCAATAAAACAAGGTCCAGGGGGGAAAGGTGAAGTATTACTTTCTCTGTCACTTGTGAATTTCTGGAGTGTGAGCTGTACCTATAACCAGGGTCCTTTCTGAACTGGTATAGAACATGAATCATCTTCCCCCCTCTCTATTCATATCACATCCTTGTACAACCCGACAGTGATGGGAAAACCTCAGTGACAGGTTGGGAAAGAGCGAGGTGAAGTCTCATATGAAAGCCATGTGTCCAGGTTAGTAAGAAAAATGAGCATATTCCATAAAAAAGTGTCATTCTTCTACTGAAGAGTCCTTTCTTCATCCCAGCATTGTAATGACCACGTGCTCAACGGTCCTGGCAATTGGACTAATGCCTCTGCTTCTGTACCTTTACTCGGGAGGACTATACGAGGGTGATTTGGAGGGCAAGGTGCCTTACAAAGGAATAATCACCTCCCTGGTCCTAATGCTAATCCCCTGTGCCATCGGCATCATCTTGAATGAGAAGAAACCACAGTACGCTGGCTTTACCATCAAGGTAAGAAGTATCCTGTTCTAGCTGCCTTTCAACCAAGGGCCTCAAGGAATGTCGTGGTTTAACCCCAGTTGGCAACTAAGCACCATGCAGCCGCTCGCTCACTCCCCCCCCGGTGGGATGGGGGAGAGAATCGGAGGACTAAAAGTGAGAAAACTCATGGGTTGAGATAAAGACAGTTTAATAGGGAAAGCAAAAGCCGCGCGCACAAGCAAAGCAAAGCAAGGAATTCATTCACTACTTCCCATTGGCAGGCAGGTGTTCAGCCATCCCCAGGAAAGCAGGGCTCCATCACGCATAATGGTTACTTGGGAAGCCAAACGCCATCATGCCGAATGTCCCCCACTTCCTTCTTCTTCCCCCAGCTTATATACTGAGCATGACGTCATATGGTATGGAATAGCCCTTTGGCCAGCCTGGGTCAGCCGTCCTGGCTGTGCCCCCTCCCAGCTTCTTGTGCACCTGGCAGAGCATGGGAAGCTGAAAAGTCCTTGACCAGTGTAAACTCTACTCAGCAAGAACCAAAACATCACTGTGTTATCGACATTATTCTCATCCTAAATCCAAAACACAGCACTCTACTAGCTACTAAGAAGAAAATTAACTCTATCCCAGCTGAAACCAGGACAAGGAAGTGTTCAAAAATATAGGCACAGAAATAATAACTTCTTTAAGGCATGCCACAAATCAGTGAGAGGGTTGAGGACAGAACTCAAGACATCCACTTCACCACTTTAATCATTAAAATATTTGCCCAAAGTCCTCCACCTTTTCCCAACAAACGACATTTTGTAGGCAACTTCCTACCTTGCTCTCCTTTGTTGGCTTCAGTTTTAACTTCATTTTCTTTTGCTACAAGCAGCCCTAATGAGCCTCATAGGTACTGCCCCCAACTACTGCTGTAACCAAAGCAGACCCTGGATTTAAAAAACAAACAAACAAAAAAACCCCACCCCACTGTTATCAGAGGTCTAGCACAGGGCAAAAGTCACATCATGAAGTTGCTGCTTACATTGATGAGGTATCTGTCCAGCTGAAGCCAGGGGATGACTAAGTGCCCACTTATGCCTGGAATCATCTCCCTGCCTCTTTTGTACACCAGGCATTTAAACAGCAAAAGGGAAATCTGGATAACCAGCTACACCATTGTCTAACTCAAGGGCTCCACTAGCACTACCCAGAGAGCTGCTAACAACGTTGTAAACCTGTTTGTCATAGTTTCTTTCACTAAGGCTTCATCTCAGGGCACCTGGGATCAAGCATGGCAAGAAATGGATGCCAAGACTCAATAACAGACCTGATAAAATGACGTTAGGAATCACTAACCTTTAAGCAGCATGGGAACCCAGGAGTCAGGCTGGAGCAGACGCAGAAGGGCCAGAGCTCTGCAAAGGTTCCTTAACCCAGCACGAGGCAGTGATGACAGGACTGTTTCAAAAGAAGCTTTAAAAGCCTAGAATAAGAAGGTGACCTACACTGGCCCAGCTGACCCTTGGTTCATGTCCCTTTCTGCTAACACTGCTTTTCCATTCAACTTCTCTACAAAAGAGGAAGGGGGTAGAGAGCTGCTTTTAAAAAACACCTGGGGAACTCCATCAAAATTGGACTCCAAAGCAGAGAGACAGGCAGGAGAGCTGTGTATTCTGCCTCCCAAAATTCCCCAGGTCCTTTGCCTGCTCAATCGCCAGACACCAGTGAGATGATCAGGAAGTGCAGCCACCACCTTCCACTCCTGCTGTAGGCAGGCTCCACCTGTGAGTAAAGTGGTTTCCTCCCCACCTGCTTCAGGTGGAAGGGATGTCATGCTGCACCCCCAAAGGGACTTGAACACATAGCAGTGCCTGAGAAACAAGTGGCTGGTGGAGCAAGCACCAGTCATTTTACCTATAGACCAGAAAGATCCATTGTTATTTAAGGTCTACTTGTAACAGTTATGTCCATGAAAGGCACTTATGCACTCTCACTATACACTTACATACATGATGGACAGGGAACTGGGCTTCCAATAAATTTTGCTGGGAATTTTTATCTTGACCACTTTTATTTTAGGCAGGGATGGTTGTGCTTCTCCTGTCATCTGCTGCAATAATCATTCTCTCTGTGGCCAATGTGGGGAGCAGTATCACGGTTGTCTTCTCACCATCCCTCCTGGGATCTTCTGCCTTGATGCCTTTTATTGGATTCCTGCTGGGCTATGTTCTCTCGGCAATCTTCAAGCTTAACGACCGGTATGTTCCTCTGCTCCCCCCTCCCCTCACTCTCTGTCACCAGAAGGAACAGAAAGGTACGACAGCTCTGGCCTATGGAGCAATGGTGAAAACATGGGTTTCAACATGGATCTACTTCAGTAAAATAAACACTGACTGCAGTCTCCCAAAATGGGCCCTAGAGTACAATCAGACATGCTGCAAGCTGGTCCCAAGTCACTACTCCCACACCTTGAGTGCGGAGAGAAATGAGTTCAACCTCTGCTCGGCTCAGCGGAGAGGGAAGAGCAGCTGGAGCAGTTTTTGACGCAGGTACCTGATCACCACAGAAGGGGTGGAAGTCCATTATGCAGGTTCGCTGAACAAGCAGACGGATGGTTTTGATTTAAGGTCACTAGTGATCTGCTAAGCATGCATTACCAGCCTCTGCTCTCAGTAAGGAAGCTGGGAGAAGAAGAGAATGAGTAGCACCAGAGAACAACAAAGAATTGGGGAATACCAACAGAGACCAAACCCCAAGTGACACAACTGTTCCTCAGCTGATAGTTACCCCAAACCAGTCAGTGCATTCAACTGCAGCCCCAGGAATTCAGGATTGAAACCTTGCATATAAAACCCACTCCTTCCCTTTCTCATCCTACCTAATTCAGGTAGGAGGCCTGCTAGTCCTCACTATTTTTTACCTTCACACCTTGGACTCCTCTTTTCACCTCAGAAGCAGATTTCTTGCCTGTGGGGGGCACAAGGCCTCCAAATACCATTAAGCACGAAGTCCACATTTATAACATGATCTGTGTGCACATCACAAATGGAGCACAAGGCAAAACTTTCTAGGGATCCCAGCATTGCTCCTGATAAAGCAGCTTTTAGCGCAAGCAAATGCATGAAGCATTGCAACAGCACGGTGGGCAGGGTTCTTTTTCAGTGTTTGAAAGTGGATTACATCTGTGACCCGTTTAACTTTTCCTCCTTCAGATGCAGGCGGACAGTGTGCATGGAAACTGGCTGCCAGAACGTACAGATTTGCTCAACTATCCTCAAGGTCGCCTTTGCCCCAGAAATCATCGGCCCCCTGTACTTCTTCCCACTGCTCTACTTGCTGTTCCAGCTTGGAGAGGGACTTCTGCTGGTCCTGGTCTTTAGGATCCACGACAGAATAAAGAAACAAAATGGTAAGTACAGCTTTGCTCCTGTATTTCTTACACTTTCCAATCCAGACCACATATGCTTGCATATAATTACCAATGAACTGCTGCTTTCTAGGGGCAGAACCAGGTTGCCCTTTAACTCAGTTACCATACCCAATGCATTAAATACAAATCACGGTAAAAAATTCATAGGTAGCTGAAGACATTAGAAATTACGACTTCTTGTATCAGCAAGAACGTTTCACATAGCTATATACTATCTATATTATCGGTGCTCAGAGGGAGTCCTGTGCTTAAACTAGGATGGGGCATCCTGTAAAAGCTATGACTTGCACCGAGCACAGGCAAAGACCAGCCACACGCACCCCCCTAGAACTACACGAGAAATCAGATATTCTTTAATGCAACAAATTCCAGCTTCGCTGTAAACTGTTGCGACATTCACTGGGGGGGGAGGACAGAATTGCCAAGTACTGCATCTGAAGGAAGGAAATGTGGGTCTTTTGCTAGAAAAGTACATAAATAGACTGAAGATTAATTAAAATATATATATGGTATTGGTATGAACGTGACGTAGGCTCTTCCCCAACTTCAACAGGTCCCTAATGCCCAAGTGCAGCTGAGTGCCTGCAAAGATGGCTGGAGAATGCACTGCTGAATGAGGTTCTCCACCAGTCATCCCTCCGACGCTTCCAGACCAGCTTTCTCCAGTCCCTTGGGACGGAGAAGCAGCTGAGCAGCTGCTGCAGGAGCACTTTACCACATCTTACAGCTATAGCTGAAGGGTGACTGTTAATGGGGGAAAAAAAACCACTCCACTTGTATCCTCAGGTGTGCATTCAGTGCAAAGCAGTTGATATTTTACACAGCCATACAGGTGCTTGTGAGACCACTATAAAAAGGGTGGCATTCCAGGCTCTGATTCAGAAATTACTAGAAACAAAATGGCCTAAATATTTTGGCAGGACTTCTAAGTTCCTTCCTGCTGCTTTAAATCACCCAGCAACACCAACTGTAGCTGTGTCACAATCTTTCCATAACCTGGATTCAGAACTGCCTATTCTCTGATTTTTATTTTTCTTCAGATGCAGCAAAGATGATTTGCACCGCTGTGGACACCGTCACTGCTCAAGAAATGAAACCAGCGTCTGCACCCTTCCCTGTTACTTCCCAAAGACCCTGCTCCACAGACTAAGTCTCTCCCTGCCTGCCCACACAAGGGACGCTTCCCATGACCTCCACATCATCGTGACAACCCTTTGGGACAGTTTAGGGCCACACTCCCAAGCGACTGCCCCCAGTTTTGCCTATATGAAAATCACTGCCTGCATCAGTTCCTATTTTTAATTTCACTCACCTGTAACTGTCCTGCTGGCACCTGTCAGAAGCAGCTCCCGAAGACATTGCTGAAGATGATTAATGTAATTTCTCTAACAAAGACCCAAAATGAGGTGTGAAAGCTTCTCGGTGTGGGAGCCACCAAGACCCAGCGTGCAGCTGAGCAGCCCACAGGCTGCTGGTCGCTCCCAGTTTCCAAAGCCTGCACACTGTGCAGCACACCACTGCTCTCCACATAGCAGAGGCCACAAAAACTGAACACGGCTGTGCAAGCTGCCTTAGTACGTCACGTTTGGGTCCAGCAAGCTGTACCTCTGAAAACAGATGAGCCTTGAACGTGCCTTGCTTCGTAGGAGCCAGCGAACTAAATGCAACACCCCTTTGGGACACCACCTAGCTACTGTCACACCACAAATCTGAGGGAAGATGGGCATTAACAGCTCCAGCGTGCTAAGGATGCATTGTGACCTGAGGTAATCCGTCTTAACTAAGAATAAACAGGCTTGTACCAGGAACCTACACTTCAGAAACGCAGAATCATTTCTAGCCAGAAGTCAACATGACCCTCCATAATGCTCGCTCTCATAACACGGGCGAGGGCTTGAGAACCACAGGGATTGCTGCCCCTGTAAAGCACACTGCTGCAGTGCTCCCACCCACCAACTTAAAAATCCCTCCTCTTCCTCCAGAATGAGGACCAACACCTATAAAAAGGCTTTATCCACACCTCAATGTTCTCTCACACACGTGTGTACACACAAAACACACTAATGAAGTATGCTGACTACATCCACCTTTTATATTCCATGCTTATTATCCGAACAGTGATGAAAACCTGAATGACTCGTCCAGTCCCCTTTCTGCTATGAACTACGACAGCATGACTCTCCTTACTAGCAAGGCTCCTATTTCAGAACGTAAGGATAGCTAAGGACATAGCGTGATGTATTTAAAGGAAGTTCTCCTCCACACCCAGAACGCTCAATGATAGCTTTGCTGTAGACCCATCTTTAAGAAACATTTTAACACTGTCCAACGACATGAGGCGCGGTCCCAAACACTTTATTAACAGTAAGAACACACTACAAGCAGAGACATGTTTCTTTATACTTTATTTGAGCTATTTAATTCTTACGTATCAAGAATTAGGGTGCTTTATAGAATATTATTACCACAGGGCAGTGAAACGGGCATTTTCTTAGTGTAGTGCAAGTCATATTAAATGAAAAGCTTTTAAAATAAAGTTTTATTACCAGTACTGACCAGCACTTAATCTGCTGACCTATAACTGAAACAATGGTTCAAAAGCACAAAAAAATACCCTCTGGAATAAAGCTTTATGTACAGCACATGTAGAGCTCTTAGATGCCTAAAGCTATTAGTTTAATATCTCAAATTAAACTAATATTCTGAGTTGCTATTCACAGTTGAATATACTGGGAATTAAGTGTCCAGATGACTTTTTTTGGAGTACAAAAACATTTGTCTGCTTTAGCTATAAAGAGCTCTGCCCATATACACGAACTATACACTTCAGACATTCACAAAAAATGTGAGCAAGAAAAGGGTTATCAAAAAACATTTAATACAATTAGTCAATAACCCTTCCCACCATGGTCCACATCTACAAAGTTCCCCCGTCCCTCCCCCCTCCCATCCAAACCCTTCCCCACAGAAAGTCACATACTTACCACAAGTTTTAGCAAGTATGGTTTAAAAAAGGGCCCCCAGGGCAAGTTAGTTATAGTTCAGTTGCCACTGTCAACAGATCTCGACCTCGATCTAGACCTCTGCTGATCCACAGATGATGGGGATTTAGACCTACTGGAAGAACCACGTTTCTGGCTCTTCTCTGGCATTGGAGATCTACTAACTGATCGAGACTTGCTACGGCTCCTACTCCTTGACCTGCTGTAAGACTTGCGGCTGCGGGAACGGGAACGGCTACGAGACCTGGATGAGCTTCTGCTACGAGACCGTGACCTGCTTCTGGACCTACTGAGGAAACAGAGAGCACTGGTGTTAGCAGTAACACGTCACGGACCACAATAACCAGGCAATTCACTGGTCTCCATTTCAGTTGCCTGGTCAGCGACTTCAAAGCTTTCTCCATGTATATTTAAGCATTATTTATGAGATTTAATCATCACATTAAGAAATCCATACCTGTGCCTTTTGCTGCCTTCGATTAATTTGATTTTCCTTCCATTAATTTCTTTACCAGAAAGCTTTTCAATAGCATTCTTTAAATCACTGTAAGAGGCGAATTCAACCACCCTACAGAAAAAAAACAAAACAAAAAACAAAACAGAGAGCTCACTATTCCAAGTTGTAATTTTGATGATAGAGCAAAACATACTCTGGGGAGGAAAAAAAAAAAAAACCACAACTCAAAAAACCATCACACTGCTTAGTCATCCCTTGTCATAACTCAGGCATGAATGGAAGAATTCCCCTCCTCAAATACCAGAGAAAGTATTTTCAAAGGGTAGCTAAATTAAACCATGAACAGCTGCTGAGCACTGGAAGTAGCCAGCTTCCCTCCCCAAACATTATACATACAAATATTACTCTACAGCTTCCAAGACATGATCTTAGAGGCTTACCCTTCATTTAACTTAGGTCTGTGTGCATCTGCAAAGGTTACTTCCCCAGCTTGTCTCATGAAGTCTTTGAGATCCTAACACAAGACCAGTTATGTTATGCAAAGAAGTGAAATTAATGCTTATCTATATAAAAATAGTTAAAAACAAACAAAAGAAACTTATGACTACTGAAAGAGAAGATGTTAGATAAACTACAAACATGGCAATTGCCATACTTGTATTCTATCAAAACTGAATTATCTATACCAGGGCACGAAATAAATGAAAAAAGCATATTGCTTTAAGCAAAATGCTAATAAAGTATCTTAACATTAAGGAAAATATTAGTCTACAAAGATTATATAGATTAAATGAGAGAGAGAGAGAGAGAGAGAGAGAGAGAGAGAGAGAGAGAAATAAAAAAGTACATTTGTATATATACTGGACTGAGTGTGAAATACTGCCCATATATTTTTGTACTATTTCAGTCTCCATTTACATTACGAGTCTTATATACATAATTACATTTACGTAATACCAATTATTTTGTGCCCCATATGCCATTAAAAATATAGTTTACTTTACCTTTATTAACATTTCCCTAGGCTAGCCAAGCAGCAAACTGCATTAAGCGACCGGAGATACCGTCATGATATATGCCCGACTGGCTCTTCGCCACCCACTTGACGAACACTACCCAGTCGATGGAAGCCATTAATCGCACTGCCCTCCC
Organism: Theristicus caerulescens; assembly: GCA_020745775.1. NCBI lineage: Eukaryota > Metazoa > Chordata > Aves > Pelecaniformes > Threskiornithidae > Theristicus > Theristicus caerulescens. Next base: position 33,156,627 of record CM036564.1, read on the forward strand.
TATTAGGAGACTATTGATGGATCCAGACATTCTCTATGCTTGATGTTACCAAGGACCACTTTACTGCGATCAGGATTCCAACGACCACCTAATTTCGTATCTTTCAACTCTTTTCGACCAGGACCTCTTTATTCGGAAGCGTTACAGGAAGAACAGCTCTCAACTTAGGAATCAGATCTCGTTAACGCCTGGGATCGCTGCAATGTGGCACTTTAAGGAGTGCATCGATTACGTCTAGACCGGCAAACACAGATCTAGAGGTGGCCAAGTGACACTGTAGGAGCTGACTGGAAAGTCAACCAGGCCCAACCAAGAGTGACCAAGACAGAACGATTAGGATAACCCACAGGCACTCCTCGTCATAAGGCCAACGACACAGATAGGCTGGCAAATAAAGGGTTTAATATGTGGTTAAAATGGATTTAAAAAACAAGAAAAAAATAAATATATATCCTCAAATACATACATTCATTATTATTATAAATTAAAATTAACTAGTTTTCATTCAAAATATTTAAATTACATTATTTAAAATTACATTAATTACATAAACATTTTTAATAAATTAGATTTAATTTTAATTCATTATTTTACAAAATAATTACATTACATACCCATTAAACGAAGTCAAAATAGTTAATCGTGTTTCAACAAACCTGCCAGCTGACTCGGGAAGACAAATTTTCAACTATGAGGCGATTTTCTGTTCTTACAGGTGGGGCATTTCTGTTTGGAAATAAACAATTTAGACTTTTATTAGCAATTCAAATGTCACCACCTGTTAATATTAACAAAGGCTGTACCAGTAACCAGTATCAGCATATCACCATTACTACTACAACTTAAGGACGTAATGCCCTGAGTAATCTAGGACAAGCATTAAGTACTTTGGGGAGGGAGCATAAAGATGACACGCACATCTGAGAAGTTTTGTAATCCTCGCTATCCTACTGCCACATCAAATGATTGACTACAAAGGCAATACCTTTTAATATCTCATTCTAGCTCAAGTTCTTGGATCAGATGAGTTCACAGTATTCTTTTTTAAACTATGTCACTTCAAAGCTATACATACCTCCTGTCACTACGTGGACGGCGGCTACTAAATCGGTCAGAGTACCTCCCTCTGCCTCTACCCCTAGAGCGTGCTCTTGCATGCTCAATTGTAACCCTGGCGGGGGAAAAAAAGGAAAACCAAACATTTTTACATTTTTCTCTTTACATATTCCTTCATAGTTGTAGTTATTGGGGACACACACACCCCAAATAGTTTAAACAGTACTGATCACACAATGCAAGTTAAAATTGACTCACTTCTTATTTTAAATAGTCAAGCTTATATATTCATGAAATAGGGTACATCACCTCTCGCTGCAAAGCTCTTTTCCATCCAATTCATAGACAGCATCATCTGCATCCCTCGGATCCTCAAATTCCTGCAAAACCACCACCGCAAAAACATAAAAGTAAAAAATTACATCTCTAAGAAATTAACAAACTCTTATTTGCCACATAGCATACTTAGCTGAGCACGTTAATAGCATTATCTTTAAAAGCAACTTCGTGCACATCAAACGCGAAAGAGACGTGAGTGACCGCCAAGGGACAGGGGATGACAGGGGCCGCATAGCCCTGCGGAGGGGCGCACTCACCACAAACCCAAACCCCCTCTTCAGGTCGATGTCCCGGATGCGGCCGTATCCCTTGAAGAACCTCTCCACATCCTTCTCCCTGGCGGCCGGGTTCAGCCTCCCGATGAAGACGCGGCAGCCGCTCATGGCTGTGGGCGCGGAGCTCGCTGCGGGAGGAGACAGGGCGCCCAGCCCGTCAGCAGCGGCCCCGCCGCCCCCCCGGCCGCGCCACCGCCCCCCGGCCCCGCCCGGTGACTCAGCGCGCCCCGCCCCGCCGCAGTCGGCAGCGGGCCCGCGGCCCGGCCTCGCCCCCGCTCCCGCCCAATGGGAAGGAGCCGGCTGGACCCCGCCTTAGCCTGCGCCAATGGGAGCCCGACCTGCCGCCCGCGGCCCCGCCCCGCGCCGCCCGCGCACGCGCGCCGCCCCCGCCGACCGAGGGAAGAAAAGCCAACGCCATCGCTCCGCCACAAAATGGCGGCCCGGGCCGCGCCCAACGGCGACGCCAACGCCGCCCACCCCGCGGAGGGCACCAGAGTGAAACGGAGCAACGAAAAAAAAAAAACGGGGCGCCGGTCGGAGGCTGCCGGCTGCCCTGCCGCCAGCTCCCGCCGCCACCCGCGCTGCTCCCCCGCGGCGCTGCGCTCCGCGGGGAGGCCGCCGGGCCTGTGACGAACCTGGGCTGCAGCTCTCGGTGCGGGCCGAGCCGGGCGGGCGGGGGCGGTCAGCGCTGGGATGGCGGGCAGCTCCCTCCTCCCTGGGCGACGGCCGGCTGCGGACTGCCGCGCCGCCCCGCCGCTGCGCCGCCAAATGGAGGCGGCCCCGCGCGTCACCGCCGCCCCATGTGACGCCGGCGCGGCGCGGCGATTGGCTGAGGCGGAGGCCACGCCCCTTCCCCAGAGAATCTGGGTCAGGGCGGGGAGGGGGCGCGGCCGGGCCCGGCCCTCGGCGCGGGGGGCAGCGGCCCGGCCCCCAGGCGCCGCGCCGGGGCTGGCACCGCTCGCTGCCCTCCGGCGGGGCCCGGGGCCCTGCCTGCGGAGGAGCGCGGGAGCGAACACCCTCAGCCCCTTGCTGCCTGTAACCAGGCCTTACCGAGGCCCTCCTGGTTGCGCGGAGGGAGGATGGCCGCCGGTGTGCTCGCCTTGGCTCCTCAGCGCAGCCGTCCTGGGTTAGGTAACCGGTGGCCGTACGCTAAAGCTGCCTGTGTGGGAAGGAGACCAGCAGCGGAGTCAGTGCCGGTCCGGAGCGCGGAAAGCACGGTGCGTGACTTCATCTGGAAGCCATGTTGAGAGGGCAGTAAAAGCACAAACAAGTCTGGATTTTCACAGTGTCACGTAGCACAGGGCTGTCATTAAAGCTGAGGTGATGGGTTAAACACAACATAACAGATGAAAAACTGGGCTGCGCTTGTGTGCCAGGCAGGCGCAGGGGTGGGCAAGGTCTAGCAGGAACAGGCGTTTCTCTCTTGGCTGCGATGAGCAAAGAATGAGAGGAGAAAAATACGTAAGGAGTGCCTGATCTATTTGGATCCTCATTTGGAATCAAGTGTGTAATGACAAGGTAGAGAGCTGAGCTTCATTTCTGTTTTACATAACTCTGCAGAATTTATCACAGCTTGGCTTCAAGATGATTGCAGTAAAAGCGACGGATTATCCCAAGGGGCATTTGAAATGCAGAAGACATCTGGAACTTGAAGATACACCCACTGGTTTTCTCATACAGACAGAGGTTGCAGCTCTGTGACTGTTATTGCCAGATTTGCGCACTGCCGGATCAGTTGGCTTTACACAGAGTTAGCCAGCAATTATAGCTACATCAGCTTGACCTGAGGGCAGTATGACCCTTTTGATAGCATTTCCCTGACTTGTCACCCGGAGTCCCGTGCCGCCTCGAGTCCTACCCCATACCTGTTCCCCTTGTGGACTGCAAAATGCCATTTTTGTTACACCCGCTGTCTGTTATTAATCAGCTCTACGGGGATGAACTTCTCTTTTTCATGCTTAGTCACTGACGTAGAGTAAATTTCCCTGGAACAATACCGCACATGATGCCACTGACATCACAGCTTTATAGGGCTGCCCCCACACAGGCTCCTCAAACGGCAACAGTGTGCAGAGTCCCCAAACCCGGAAAGTTATTTCTGGTATGTGCAGGCAATGATGACAAAGGCTACAGTGTAGCTAAAGGTTTAGCAAGGGCAACTGGCAGCGTCGCCTGCTTTTCTCTTGGATTACAAAGACGCGTACTTCCATTCTGCACAGCGTCTGGGTCTGTGAGAAAAGCACGGATGATACGTGCATGGGAGAATCTGCAGTAGAGGGAGGACTTTGAGCAGTGAAAGACAGCGCTTGTGATTATCCCTGTGGATCATAACCTTTACCTGCTGAGGCAGATACATTCAGATGTGCCATCTAACATTTAACCCTGCTAATTTTATAACGAGTTACGATGCTCTAACAGGTGCCATGGGAACAGGCAGTCCTGTTCCTGTCAACAGTGGGACTCTTCTGACTGCAGAGTGAGCTGGTTCACAAAGCTAAACCGGCAAAAACTAGCCCTGGAAAAAGGAGCAAGCAGATGTCTGCTGGTTTAACTCCCTGAAAATCAGCTTGCAGTGGGATAAAAACAAGGGTTAGCGCTGGACAGAGAGGAGGGGAAGGGGCAGGAGCACCCCATTAAGGAAGAGCTGTTCATTTTAGCAGTGTGAAACTGCAGCCTAAAAATCATTGTCCTTGTTACTGCAAGGCAGTAATCTCTCTGCATCTCATTTTCAGACCACTGGGAGAAGAGAAGCAAAAGTCAGGAGGGGACCCAGCAGACAATAATGACTCTTTAAAAGGTTCCTGTGTTACCCAAGAGTGTTACCAACAGAAAGGTCACGCGCTCTTTCACTCGCATGGGCTTCCCACATGAGGGTCATGATCAGGCACATCTGTTTCCTACCCAGTTTCTCTGAGTTTTATGTTAACAGGAAGGAGTATTTCTCTCTTTGGTTTGAGGCTAAGACCACCTAGGCCTTGTTAATATTCTTGCTGCTGGCTAGCCCAGTAATGTCCACACCCCTGCCTTCCTTGCAACTCTGGGCTGCTGAAAGCCACGCAAGCAGGCTGAAATCCCTCTCGTTAATTCATCAAGGTAACTAGGGAAATACAGTCACTATTTGGAAGTTGAAAGGGCATGAGGCAGGAGAAGACTAAATGAAAGGAGAAATAAAGTCCCAGCCAGCCACCATTACTATCTGGTACTGCTTGTGGAAAATAGTCAATAGGGATTAACTCTTCACTGTCTCTTCCAAATATAAAAATTAGATGTCATCAAATGAAACTGATGAAGTCCAAGTTCAAAACATGCAAAAGGAAGTGGTTCTTCACCAACTGGTAGTAGAACTGTGGAATAACTTGCTGGAGGATGCTCTGAATAGAAGAAATTTACATGGTTTCACCCTACAGACAGCTTTAAACCAGAGGGGAAGAAGGAACAGGAAAAAAAAAAGGAGGGGAGAGAGAGAGAGAGGAAAAAAGGCTCCAATTCAGAGACTTCCACCTGCCACTGCTGAAGACCCTCTGCAAAAACTACTGCCCCTTAGATCCACAGTGAAGCTGCTGGTATAAGCCATATAGCCAAAGAGTCAGCACTTGCCCAGTTTTGCAACACGTCCGTGAATGGAAGCAGAAACGTAGCGAGCATCCTCTTCTGCTACTGGTGAACATGTTTGTTATTACTTTCACCATGGTTCTCCATGTTCATCTCCTCTACTTTTCTTTACTTTCTCCTTTTCTGTACGCTTATTTGCCTATGCATTCTCTGTCCTTTTTTTCCAAGGCTCTGTGAACTAACATATTTCTCTTACTGCTAGACTAAGTGTAGCTCTCCTAAAGGCAGCAGCAATGAGGGCTCAAAAGCTGCTCTGCAAAAGTCTCAAGGAGATGGCAAAAACTAAATAGATAATTTAATCTTTGAGCACCAATTGCTTTTCTTCAAAATATTTGGAGAAAGAAAATGAAAATTGACCTAAAATAATAGAATAACAGACATTCAGAAATAAGTTTGTCAGTGGGTTGTTCCATTTTCCCACTTTTCAGGAAAGCTAAACTTCAAATTGCTTAAATTCAAATATATGGATTTCTCATATGTCAGTGTCAGGCTGAGAGTCCTTGCCCACCAACCAGAAACATGCTTAGCTGTAGCACCCTTTTTCCACTCGACTATAATTCAGAGAGAAATGTGCTGTCACGGGGCTGGGTTACTCAGCAGTAAGTAGTCAGAGAGCCTGACTGAGGGCTACTCTTCCACAGCCCGAATGGATCCTCGTTGCCTAACCGGCCTTCTTTCAGCTGGCTCCTCCTGGAACCCCTTGGATACAGTTCCTCACTTGTCTTTCCTAGCGAAACGTAATAATTAGCATCCTATTAATTATAGCTCAGCAGCAATAGTCAGCTAGTCCCGCAGGTACCTTATGGTAACGGGGATCTGTAGCTGATCACTGAAGTTGCAGACCCTAGCTCGTAGTTCGGGTGAGTCTGTTATTCAGGGCTGTGCTAATGGCTGTGGCTCAGGAAAAAGCAGCGGAGCCAGGAACCCACCACCTCTTCTTCCCTGGGACATGGAGCAGGCACTGCCTGTGTCTCTGCAGTTTGCCACTGTGTGAGGCAGTTCAGGCAGATTGACAGCAGAAGAGTGCATCACCACATCAGGTCACATCCCAGTAGAGACTTGATACCGATAAGGCATTACGCACCATCACATTTTTTACATTATCTCGTACACGCAGCAAAGTTTAGCTTAGCTTTATGTTTTTGTGCTGAATTTATACTAGCTGCAGAAGGACAGGTGGTACCTGGTCCAACATGAAGCTTACAGGTACAAAGTGGAAAAGAATGTTTTTCTCCTTGGGTTAATATTTGAGTCATCAGAACAAGTTTACACCAGCTCAGTGTGTTTAGTTGTAGACGCTGAATGTGAACTCATGAGGAAGTTACTCTCAACACTATGAGAGCAAGCTATAGACCGCTACAAAAACAATTTACTGGGTCAAAGCTATTTATAAACCTTCAGAGGGTAACAGGAGAGCTTCTGCAGGATCGTGTGTCCTTCCTCAGCTCGCCGTTCCAGACCTTTCCTGAAAGCCACCTGAGCCCCCTTCTGATTTAACTCAATGTTAGATGTACCCCCAAATGCAACCACTGCACTCCTGGCCACGGTCTACCATTATATTTCCAAGCAGCTCAAATCATACCACGTCTTTGTTTTGACAAACCATCATCTTCTTTGTTTACACAGACCCAGGGACTAACATTGGCAACAGGTCTTGTTTTCAGCAGACAGCAGATTGCAAACACATGTCATCTTCACCTTTTGCTTAATTGAGACCCAGTATTCCTCTTAAAAGGGTGTGAAGAACATAGGTTGTAATAAGGGAAGAACAGGATGAAGAAAGTTCACATATTCTCAAGCAGCCAGCACTTTTAATCCTTAACAAACTGCCTGAAGTGACTAATGAACCATCACCAAGAAATCTCTAGCACCATCCCAAATGCCTAACTTCCTGGCGGTGCAGTGATTTTTCAATTGGCAAGCTTAACTTCAAAGGTCAGAAAGGCAGTGGAACAAGAGATTAAATCATCAATTTATAAGCACTTTCATTCAGTAAACTGGTAAGCTGCTCGTGCCAACAAGGCAGGCAATCAAGAACAAGCTGTTTCAAATGAATCCAATACTCCTTATTGGAATAACTAAGCTAGCAGGCAAGGGGAAAAAAAAGAGATGTGTTAAACCTGACTATAATAAAGATTTTAGTCCATTTTTCTTAAGCAAACAGGAAAATACCAAGGTAAAATTCATTGTAAGCTGGAAGCACAACTTTTTCAGAGTTTGCATTCAAAGTAGCTCCTGGACAAACTTGGGGACAATTCCTTTGTGGAATCAGGAATCTCTTCTTAGCACAGGACCATGCAACACCTGCATTCATAATTTGTTAAGCAGATTAGAGCATGCAGTGTTAAAACATGCAGATGAATCAGCCTGGGAAGTTTCAAACACTCTGAAGACAAGAACAGAATTCAAAATGAATCGCAGAAACCAAAGGAATGGTTCAACAACAAGATGAAATTCTGCAAGAACAAAGGTACACTGTGTCTAGGAAGTCTAATCCACCAGTGCAAAATCAGAAATACCCATTTAGGAAACAGTAACTTCTGTAAAGGCTGGAGCTAAAGTAGATCGCAATCTAAAAAATAACTCAACAAATACACTGGTATTACAGAAACAGGTAAAACCTATTCTGGGATGTGGCAAAAGAGGGTATGATACTTAAGGGACAAGTAATGATCTACTTAATGACAGTAAGGTAAGAAAGATTTAACAATGACCTCAGCTTTCTTATGGCACAGTACTACTCCAGCGTGCATATGGCTGCCACACAGGTCATGAAGAGCTCTGTGGTATCTTTAAGAAGTAGAGGTCAAACCCTTGCAGAAGGCTGGAGTGTTATCAACGCTGTGTCTTGTCATGTTTATATCACCTACCTTTCACATGCTTTTCAAGCCTGGGGAGGATGGTACATGTCCCATCGCTCGTGGGTTTATTTCTTATTTTTAGGCAACTGTTATACTAAGCAAAAACAACTTTAAAACAATATACCGCATAGTTGTGCAATCCAGGAAAAATCTCATTAAGCTGTAATCACAAAAGACTGTTTAAACTAGTTGTCATGTTACACAGGTAAAAACACAAAGTAGAAAAGACAAAGCTTACATATATATATGACATCTATAGGACATCCTGGTTCCTCCAACCTTCTGATAGATTCTGCTGGAAAACAAACTGCAATTTCACTGACTGTTTAACTACCCAGGAATTATGCCTAGCATGCACACAATTTTTATGCCACCATAGTTACTTTGAAAAGGTATATTTAAGCATTATAACTCTTTGAAAGTACTCATGCAGAGGTCTTTCTCTTCATATTGCCTAAAGATGCAGGAATACGTGGTCTTTCTGTAGGCATGATTTGATGCTACAGTCAGTTTGGTGGCAGTCATGGTTCTGGAGGTTTCTGCTCCCAGCTTCTCCCGCTTGCTGTTTTCTCTCCTTCAGTTTTACCAACTCAACTTTCAGGGCGACTGTAATACCAATTATTTTGTTTTTTTCAATCCAAAATCAGTCCCTCCTCCCCCTTGACAGGGCTCTGCTGTCGGAGAAGTAGTAACTAGATCCACATCTCACGGTGTCCGCACCAGAGAATTTACCCCTGGAGTGCTGTTTCCCTGCTGGGCACCGTGACACCAGGGACATCAGGCCCTTGAGCTTCAGACCACCCTGTGATCCATGTGACAGGTAGAGCAGCACAGAGCTAGTATAATTAGGGAGGACACTGGAATTTGCCCTTGCCCTAGCCCATAACAACAGCCACCCAAGCCCTCAAGAAGACAGCAATTCATATTCTGAATATTTCGCTTTCAGCAACAACTGCTGGAAAGGTTGTCTAAATGAAAGATAAGATTCAGCAGATTTTGGCTCATATTATCCTCAGACACAGGCTCTTTCTGCAAGAAGCACTCCACAGCACAGCAGGGGCTTGGTGCTACAAAGCACTCCCACCTGCAGACAGTAAGAAGTGATTTACACCATCAAATACAGAGGTCGAGGTGGGACAGCCCTCAGGGTGCAACAGCTGGAAGGCTCAGGAGATTTCTCATGCGTCTCTTGGTCGTTAAGCATCCGGCTTTCAGTGGTGCTAGTCTCTGTGTAGACTTTCAAGGCCAATATTAGGGTATGAGGGTCAGCTCGTGCCAAGTTCAGCCTCGGAGCCCTGACATCAGTGCGCAGCAAGCTGCCGTGCATGCCAGGCTGCAAAGCAGCAGTAACCCAAGGTCAGAGGTGTCTCCAGCATTGCCTCCCCTTCTCACTCACCTGGCTGGGGCCAGGGGAGCACAGGCAGCACACAGAGCTGCCAGCCTCAGCCTCCCTCAGCAGTTTACTAACAGGGTTAGATCTGACAGTAAGTTTCTAGCCATGCACTAGTGTCACATGGAGTGGTTTGGTATCTCAGCATGGTTCATGGACCCACATCTATTTGGGTCTGGTGCTTTCAGTTAATTATCTGCCATCTGCTAACTTGGTGCCAGAACTTAATTAAACTTTTGGCCTCAGAGACAAGGGTTCCTCTGCCGCAGAGTTTAGGCACAAGGACCATCACGAGGCAACGGCAGAGCTGCTGCCTGACTCGCCCACTCCAGAGAAGAAGGCAGCTCGATTACCAGACCTTTCACCAGCAGCACTTGCACCACCCTGGGCTTGCTGACACGGTGTGCTGGGCCGGCTGGAGTGGTGGCTTCTCGCAGGGCTTTCCTGCTCCAACTTGGAAAACAAATGCAGAGTCAGGCACCCTGGGGTTGTCGGGACGCTGCAGAGGACAAGGCCAGGAGTGCTGGTGTCTGGTTCCTGCCAGTGAATCATTATCTGTTTGTATTAGCTTTGCTCCTTCTACAGTTCTTGCTCCAAAGCGCCTGCTTGCTTGGCACAGGAGTCGGTCTCGCCTCCCATAAGGAAATGTCAACAGCGCAGCTGCCTTCCCGGATTCTGCACTCAGATCAGTGACTCTGCTACTTTTTCAGCATTGAGCTGAGGACATCCCTTTTGGTGAAAATACATTCTTTGTTCAGATACTTTTTGGGCTTTGCTCACGAACACGATCGCTAGAAAGCCTACTGTTTAAATCGCAATTTAAATTGTTTTAGTAAGATTAAAAGCTTTGGGAAATAGGCGCATTTTCTATTTGTTCTTCCCGCCAGACCATGCAGAAGCACATATTGCACCTATCACTCTAGAATTAAGCATTCAGCCACCACAATGTCCTGACCCTGTGTCTGCCAGCAACAAGAGACACGATTCTGCAGACCTCTTTTCTATTTGGCATCATTTCTGCAGCTCCGAAACACCCAAGGCATCTCTCATGCAGCCCCCTGAGCTGCACAGTGCATTAAATAAAGCCACATCAGCTCTTCCAGGGGTCTGATTCTGCTACACAACCCTCCAACATCCCCGGTTGCTAATTCCCAGCACACGCACCGGCAGAAGAGTTTTCTTTTATTACTGTTGTCAACTTCAAGCGTCGGACGGCACGTAGGATAAGCAACAGGCACAGGCCGTTATTTCTGGCAGGCAGAAAGCTGGAAGACAAAGAGCCTGGCAGGCCAGTCCATCGCTCAGTGCTTGCCCTGGCTCCTCACCGCCACCTCCTGCCTTTCCTAAAGCACAGGAAAATACGTCCCCTCCCCAGCTTACAGACAAGTCGAGAGCCTGGGCTTCTGCAGCTCCCTGTGGGAAATCACTTCAGTTTAACAAATGACATCAGGAGGAACATTTCTTTTCTGTTTAACCTGTATTTTCCTTTCAAAATTCCTCCTGTCACATTGAGTTACAAGTCCTTGAACTAGGCTAAAGACTCCCTTTTCCTCCCCGAGGAATGTTCCCTTTGGATGGTAACATCAACCTTCCTTAGCCATCCCTGGTCAGCTGAGATACACATATTTAGCCCTTTTCATCTTTTCTTGTAAGTCCTTCCAGCCTCTGATAACTTCATTGCTCTTGTGTGACCTTTCCTCTGTTTTCCTGCGTCTTGGACTTAACTGCCATACTACCAATTAAAATGGTAACTATCACACTGCTTGAATGTGTGGCTGCTTCCCCTGGGTGCCTCCCACTGCCCCTTCCCATCTGTTGGTGACAGCGAACCTCTGGTAGCCCAGGGGCTTTTCTTTGGGCAGGGCTGAACCCGCGTTACAAGGCTGACCTGGTCAGCCTCTGTCGCTCTGGGCTGCACTGCCGAGGGACGAAGGAACATGGACACCCTGTCTGGTGAAAAAAGCTCCCCGTGACCCTTGCTCAGCCATCCGACTGAGATGGAAATATGGACAGTATGCCACTGGCTCTGGCAGGCAGCTTCGTGGCGGAGGAAAATAGCGACCCAGGGAAAATACTGCCAGGCTCTGCACCCGGTGTCTAACACGCTGCGACCAAATGGTGTGTGCAGGGAAGCTTGGAGCAGTCCTGACAACTGCGCTGGGCCCTCATTCGGTCCTGTTTGGGGTTTGATTTTCTTTCCCAAGGCAAGGGGGGGAAAAAAGGGAAAAAAAAAGGGGGGGGCTTTTTAGATTTCATTCCCTATTTAAGAAAATACAATTTTAATAAGCTTCTATGTTTTACCTGATTATTTTCACATTCAAGAAAAGACAGGGTGGCTTTGTGGTTAAACCATCAGGTACCCCTGATTGCAAAGGCAAAAGTAGCCATGGCTATGTAATAGCTGAGTGCTTCGTGACCTAGGTTTCATGCTCCTAGACAGGTGGGTACACAGATGACAAACTCAGGCAAGACCCACCTTGTGTGACTGTGAAGCATCAGCAACAACACAACATCACGCAAACTTCTGAAAGAGGGAATAAAGGCCCTCGCCACCAAGCCCCAGTTTTGTTATACATGCTTCTAACTTCAACAGCTAAATGACATACTGGCTCACAGCTGCTTTCTTTAAAGTTTCATTGATCTTACTCTGTTGGGAGCTTATAATGAATACCAGACCCCGTATCCCTAATATTTTCTATGGAGACAGGCAGAAGGAAAACACTTAAAACAAGGCAAGCTTTCTTTGAGAAGCAGGGGAGGGAGGGAATCCCCCTCAAGCATTAATATCCCCCTGCTCCCTCACCAGACTAAAAAGGAGACACATAAAAGTTTTACATAACCTTTTTTTCGGTTATGGAACACAATAAAAGAAGAAAAGTATTTTGGGCTTTGGACATTTAAAAAATAAATATTTTGTGTTTTTGAAAATTTCAGAGGAAACTGCAACAATTGCCCAGAAGGGCATCGTTTCTGGAGAATTTTCCTCTCGTGTAGGAAAATGCCTCCACATTGCTCTGGCAAAGAAAGGAGCTAGCGCTGCTAACTGCAGGGAGCAGATGATCACCCCGAGCCGCTACCGAGATTTGTTTTCCCAATGGCCATTAGGTCTCATGAACAAATTCAATGCCCTCGAACTGAAGAAATCAGCAGGCTTTTGCCCAACAAAGCAAAAAAATGCATTCTACCATCAAGTCTTCTGCCAAGGGGTTTCTGGCCCAAGCCAGGCGAGTACGTTCAGGATGGGCTCATGACCCTCTGCAGATGCCAGTGCCAGGTTAGAGTCTACGGAGAGGAGCGGCCTCCCAGTGCATGTCCTCGAAGTGGCTTTCTGAGGGTGCCCTGGTGGCACTGGCCCTGCTGCAGCGCCATTCAGTCACCGCAGAATGTGGGCTGGGTCAACCAAAGCCACCGCTGTTTTAAATTTTGTCATCTTGAGAGTCTGTTCTGGCTTAGATGTCCTGGCAGGTGCGTTTATCAGCTCCTTTTCAACTTGATCACTATTGCCAGCACCACTGAAGCACTAATGGAGGTTTGTTTTACAAATAAGAAAGTCCAGTTTAGGAATAACACCTGCGAGGCCCCGTTCTTGGGCAAGTGTTTGGCATTTCATAAAATCATCGCACTACATCTTAAAAGCAGTCAGCTTCCCAGCCTCCCTGACCCTGCCACAAGGCTTCCCTAGTATCGAACCGATGGTGGCTATCCTAATTTCTGGCCTAATGTCCATCATGGCTAGTTTAGACCCATTTATCCCTGTGCCAGCACTCTGGTTGCTGAAGCAGATTTGTGATTTTTTTTGCAAAACATCTGTTATTTTGATCTGAAATACAAATAGCCTTTTCTTTATTCCCTCCCAAAACCATTTCTTTGGTTAGAGGATCACATCTTCATTCTCAACTCCTAATCAGCGCCCCGCCGCCAGAGGACGGGCGTGAGACTGGCGCAAGCGTGGGAGCAGACCTCCATCCCTGACAACCCGAGGCCGGCCTGCGGCTGCACCGCCCAAGCGGAGCTGTGCCGCACCGCGGCGGGGCGGAGAGCCCCGAGGCGGCGCCGAGAAGCCGCCGGCCGGCGGCGGGGGGCGGCGGGGCGGCGGGCCGGGCGCTAGGGGGGGGTGTCGGACCGCCGGGCCGGTGCCCGCCCGCATCCCCGCCGCCGCCCCGCCGGCTTTCGCAAGCAAGATCCGAGGCAGGTGGATCCAACGGCGCTGGCAAAATCGGAGACCGCTCCGGGCAGGTTTTAAATCAGCGTTAGGAAGTCAGACGAAAGACTGCCCGCTCTGCATCCCATTTACATCCCTTCCTTAGAATCATAGAATTGTTAAGGCTGGAAAAGACCCTGAAGATCATCGAGTCCAACCGTTAACCGAGCACTGCCAAGTCCACCACTAAACCATGTCCCTAAGCACCACATCTACCCGTCTTTTAAATACCTCCAGGGATGGAGACTCAGCCCCTGCCCTGGGCAGCCTGTTCCAGTGCCTGACTACCCTTTCGGTGAAGAAGTTTTTCCTAATATCCAACCTAAACCTCCCCTGGCGCAGCTTGAGGCCGTTTCCTCTTGTCCTATCACTTGTTACTGGGGAGAAGTAACACTACGGCTTGGGTGAGTAGCGATAAGATGTTGCTGTGTGGGTTTTTCCTCCTGTGGGAAAGGTCAAGATGCAATGGTAATTTGCATCCTCAAAAACAGACAAAAAAAGCGCCCCGGTATAAAATGACAGGGATGGCTTTGTATAAATGCAGAACAGGGAAGAAACAAAGGAAGAAACATTTAATCTCCCTGGCCCTCTCTTAATTGTCTCTGCCAATTGCAGGGGGAAACTACAAGCCATTAATCCTTGGTCCTCAACTCACAGGGACCAGGACCAGCCCAACAGCTTATAAACCAACCAAAACAGCAACACATGTTGTTCCCTATTGCACCAGTAAGCAAGAAAACTTAATTCCAGTGCCCCACGTGCCCCTGCATCCAGACCGCTCCCATGCTCCATTCAGTTGCATTTTTACCACCCTGTTTTGAAATTCCTAATTTTGCTGCCAAAATGCAGCAAAGAAGAAAGCTCGCCTTCCTGAGCTCCCAGGGTCCCCGCTGGCCTGTCTTGCACTGGGAACAGCAGGGCCTCCATTTGATTCCCCAGGGCACAGCCCTGACTGGTTTATCTCAGACTCATTAGCCACAAGGCAGAATAAGAGGAGAGTGATTATGTAGCAGGTGTTGCCCTTGACATTACGCTTCCAGGATGAGGAGAATCAATATCTCTGAATTACCATTTCAGTCATTCCCTTCGGGCACAGCCTGTGCTGGAGTAAAGGGGCCGTCCCTCGGGGCAACGGCTGGATCACCACATGCAGCAGAAACAGGAGCTCACGGCTAAAGCAGAGGTCTGGAAGAAGACGTGCTGAAGGTGTCATTAAGAGCCTTTGTTTCCCCACCTGCAACGCAGCCTCTGGTATGACCTGGAGAAGGTTACTTCGGTTTTCTGTGCTTTGTTTTTTCCCCTCCCCATCAGCAGGGACAGCGTGGGCCTTCCCACCCACTGAGATGCCAGGAAGATAAATTCCCAGTTATTTGTAAGACTGTTGAAAACGCACCAGAGAAGCACAAGAGAAATACTGAACAGCTTCAGTTACAAATCCACTATTTTAAAGCTTCCCAGAGGAAGCAATTACTTGGAGCCAAGTTACATTTATGAGGGGAGACATAGACTGGTAACAACTTTGTCTGCAGAGCTGAACCCAGGATCATAAATCTCTTGGAAACAGCCATTACAGAGACATTGCTGCCATCCTGCGCAGGCGGCTCATGGAGACGGAGGAAAGTCCTTTGTGCAAGACTGCTGCCTGTCCCACCCGCAGGGAGCCCCCCACTGCCCTGCAGCACCCAGGGACAGGAACACGAGGTCAGAAACCCAGCGCTGTCACCCCTTGGGTGCCAGGCTTCCGCTTCTGGCTCCCATCGGGCTTCGCTGCCTGAGTTTTCTTCCCCGGGAAAATTCTGCTACTCCCAAACCTGGCCCCTGGTCTCCTCAACAGGAGGAGACTTTAAACTTTGGTTTAAAGGTGAACATTATATACTTTCTAAACATGGGCAGCATGTTAACCCTTCTTACGGGAGGGCCTGCCTGACGGGCACAGGCAGCGCAGAAGCAAATCCAGCTTTGTGCCAGCTGCAGCCAGCAGCTCTGCCCAGCCCAGCCGCAGCCTTGCGAACAGCATCCTTAGCTGCCATTGACCTAGAAGGAGGGATGTGCACTGCCACTGCCAGCTCCCCAGGCTGTCATTCTCCCACCCCCAGCTGCCGCTGAGCCGCAGGGAGGTGGCAGCCCCAGGCACAAGGGCAGGAGCAAGTCTAGGCTGCCCCAGGGCTGCTGGGTGCCGTGCTTTGGCACGTGTGGGGACAGGGAGAGCGTGCCTGCCCCACGGAGAGGGTCCCCAGCCTCGCTTGGGATCCATGGGCCTGGAAGACAAAGCCGGCTTGCCAGGCAGAGCTGCTAAACACAGCGTGCTCTCAACCACCACCCACTAAAGTAGCTACAAGGAGACCTGAACAGCATGCCTGGAGAAGCAGATAAGGGGGCAAGGGTGTTTGTGCCCTGAACACCAGCATGTTGGCACCAGTCTGTGCCCTCTTGCCCCAAAATCTGTTTTTTTTTCATGGATGTAACATGAAAAGCCTGAGCTGCGGTCCCACAGACCCACCCTGAGATCAGTGCGGGCCAGATGACAGAGAGCTGCCAAAGGACAACCACCTTATGCTAAGGTACCCTCAGGGCTCCTTAGCTCTGCTGTGCCCTGGCCCAGGTCTCACTGAAGGTTAAGGTGAGGAATTTGCTGGTAAACATCATCCTCCTGCAAAAGAGAACAGAGAGAATCGGAAAGTCCGTTGTGTGCGTTTGTCCATCCCTTCCCCTGCACGCCGGGATGCCAGCTTGTGCCGAGAGAGACCATTGCAGTTTTGCCAAGTACTGAGCCGATGAGGGATGGGGGCTGGCAGTGTGTCCCGGGCCAGACCCTGCTCCCTTCTCCAGGGACAGCACTCGTAAGGGGCCCTCTGCATGGCCCTGACGGGTGAGGAGGAGCTTTGCAAAGCACGGGGCTTGTTGGCAGGTAGTCTGCCAGCATCCTTCTGCTTTCGGGAGGGGGAATCCTGCATTTTGTGACACCCCTAAAAACAGGTCAGAGGCCGGGGGAGCTGTTAACGCAGGGGAGGTTTCTGGCAGGGGCAAAGCTACAGTGCATTAAGGGACGATTTGATAACACCATCCCACTGCAAAGCTTTCCAATGGGGGCGTTGCGGCACGCAGCAGCCAGGGGTGGCAGGGAAAGCCTCCAGATGCGCTCAGTCCTGTTAAAGAGTTAAAGCTCGTGGTTGTAACGGGGCTGGTGTGTCCCTGGCTTTGTGTTCCTGGAAAGTCCACACGTAGAGAACATCCTGTTTGGGAGCCGGGCAGTATAGCGCGCCGGCTGGCAGGACGCCTGGTAAGGGCAGGAGCCCATCTATCCCCTTTCCCGAGCAAGTTTCTCAAAGCGGCTTTGTGGCAAGGCTGCTTTTCTGGAAGCGGAGGTGTTCCTGCGTGCCCTGGCCTTTCTGCCCTTCAGCCAAAGGGCCAACTGTTAAGGAGGATTTCCCAGACCACCCACCTCAGGCTGGCTTCCCTTGGGCTTGGCTCCCACGGTCACTTCTCACTGCAGGCACAAACCAGAGGTGACAAATTATTTCCAACATGTCTAATAGATAAGAGCTGCAGAACAACAAGAAAGGCACATTCCTGGCTGCCAGAATTACTGTGGCAGGAGACCACAGCCCAGTGAAAAACAGTAATAGTTTAAAAGCAATTCCAGGAGGCCACCGACTCCCACGTGCCAACTGTCTGCTACGGGAGGGCAGGCCACAGAGCTCCAGTTTCGCAGCAGCAAAACTGCAGTAAGATCATAGAATCATAGAATTGTTAAGGTTGGAAAAGACCTTTAAGATCATCAAGTCCAACCGTTAACCTACCACCGCCAAGTCCACCACTAAACCATGTCCCTAAGCACCACATCTACCTGTCTTTTCAATACCTCCAGGGATGGGGACTCAACCACTTCCCTGGGCAGCCTGTTCCAATGCCTGAAAAGATCAGCTTGCTGTGTGGGAATAATTTAAGGACTAAAAAGAAGTGGGAGGAAGGTAGATGTCACCCCTTCCCTTCTCTTTAACCTGCCTGTTCCTCCACAGAGGATAAAAATCATAAATGCGAGTATACAAAAATCTCATAACATCTTTAAGGACTTTGCTTTCAACAAGTTGGCCAAAAGGATCTCCTCTCTCCTTCCCTTCACGTCTCCTTCCCTATTACACTACCGATAGTTTTCCTTAAAAGAACACTCCTTAGTACACTTGCCTCAAAGCGCAATGTTACCTGAGGTCTTTGAAGCAAAGCAAACTAATAATAATAAAAAGGAGCGTGTGTAGCACTAACAGAACCGTGGGTGTCCGTTTCTCTGCAGTTTCTGCTTCTGCCATCCTGCCGGCGCAGCACAGCTACCCAGAAAAGGGAAGAGCAGAGCCTGCACCCAGCCTCACCTCTGCACTTTGACCTGCACTGTCTTCACCCATGTATTTGAGATCTCTCTCCAACGTCCCCTATGCTGTCCTGCTACCCGCTTTGGATTAGTATTTTACCCATCGAAGCTATCCTCTTTCTAAAAATAACATGCTCTTCCCATATATACTGTTCTCCTTATCTAGTCTCCAAGATTAATTACCCGTTTATTATATTCACCCCTTCTTCCTCTCTGAAGTTCTCTCATGCCAGACATCATCTCTTTAAACCTTTCTCCCCCTCCCCTTTCCCATCGGTAACAACCTGGCCAGCCCCCCCCCGACTTACTGCTCCCAAGGGCCCCACCAAGGGATGGAGACACCGCAGCAGCTATCAGCCATCAGTGCCATAGTCACCAACGCAGGTTCCAAGCCCAGCAAGCGGGGGGCTGTAAGAAAACCATGCAGCAGTCGCTTCAAACACTCCCCCAAATACATCTTCCCTCCGTATGTCAAATCCAGACCCAACATCATTCCTTCTTTGAGGCCCCCCATGGCTTTCACCAGCCCATATCTCCTGACACATTCAGCCCCTCTTGCTTTACTGCTATTCCCTTTTCTCATGCACATCATTACATCCTTCCTCTCCACCGACCAATCATTGCTGCTTGGTCCCAAGTAGCTCAGACTGCAGAAACTATGTTTTATTTGGAGGAGCAGAGGAAGGGACAGAGCACTTGTGGGGGTCTTTCTGCACCACAGTAGCAAATTGCTATGCATGCAGACAGTGCTCTAGAAAGTAAAGGCAAACAAATACCTTGCCCAGTCTCATGCACCAAGTCTGCATGCTAGATCAGGAGACTTCTCAGGCAGGCTGAGGAGCATCCGCTGCAAACATCTGCCCAGAATGCCAGCCAAGACAGGACAACAGGTCTGGGTGGCACTCGAGTGATCACCGCCCTCCAGAATGGCCCTTGAACCAACCCGGCCCCATTTCTCATGCAGTTATATGCAGGCACACCCAGGGTGGCCTTTGCTTCTGAGAATGGAGGGCGTTTTTGGAAACAGATGATCCTTCTAAGGCCACACCAACTCTCTACCTCCTTCCCCAAGCCATCTGAGCATCCCTAGCTTTAGCTTCATCCTGATCTTCACATGGAAGGCATTGCACTGCTGCAACATAGTCACTAATGATATGCTAGATTTCCAGTCTGCAAGGCCCAAGCAGTTAAAAAAAAAATACACAAGAAATTATAGCTTCACTTCAAAAGAAATTTTTTTTTAATTTAGAAATGCAGTTATATACACAGAACAATTAAATTAAACTTTGTACAAATATTAAAATACTATCTTCACACCCACTGCAATGTACAGGATACCAGAAAATATATATAAAATAAAGCAAAATAAAACTGATTGAGTGACATCCTGCACAGCATCAATTATGGTTTTGTTTTTAAATCCCACATATATCTGGAGTACCATTCTGCAA
This sequence comes from Theristicus caerulescens, assembly GCA_020745775.1. Classification (NCBI taxonomy): domain Eukaryota; kingdom Metazoa; phylum Chordata; class Aves; order Pelecaniformes; family Threskiornithidae; genus Theristicus; species Theristicus caerulescens. Next base: position 33,176,178 of record CM036564.1, read on the forward strand.
ATAATTCCATAGTGGTGCAATTCAGATAAAAAGAAAACACATACAGGAAAGAAGAAAAGATTAATGCACAAAGGCAATCAAGCTCCCCTTGCATTTGCATCAGCAACTACCAGCAGCCTACCCACCGCATCATAGGACATCTGCTTCACAGGCAACTTCACTTTGTTTTCTTTTGGAAGGAAGCAAATTTGAGAATCGGAACTAAAACATTTTCCAGCACAACTCAGTTGCCTCTGTCCTTGCTCACTCGAGGACAGAAGCAAAAGCACAGCTTAGGGAAAGCATGTGCAGAGCATCAGTAGCACCCGTTCTGGTGGGTACGTACATCCGTCCATCATCTGCAGAGGGTTGAGTTTGGAAGCAGTGCTGAACACAGGGCCCTGAAGAGAAGTGTGGGAAGTGGCGTGCTCTGTCCTGGTGTGGAAGGGCAGGAGGAGGGGATGGAGGACTGGAAAAAGGCTTATTCCCTGTATAAAAATACACCTTAAAATGAAGCCTGCTCTAGGAAACCTCTCCGCACTTTCAAAGCGTATCATAGAGAATAAATGTTTTCTAATTACGTTCTTCTGCAAACAAAGGTTTTCACAAAGAGCAAGTTCAATCTGCAGTTCCCTGGAAAGGACTGAAGGGTGAGGCAGGATGTGCAAAATGGATGGGATTTATTGCATTTATATACAGAAACCAGAAAGTGAAACTGATTTAATTAGTTATCTGGATAAAGTAATAAGGCAGATTTTTTTTTTAAACAACTGCTATCAGAACAGTAAAACCAGGTTTTGCAAATATGTTCTAAAAAGGTCAGCAAGGAAATCTCAGTGTGTCCAACCAGTTGTACGTTAATATTTTTTAATACAGCAAGCCTGCTGGTGTCTGCTAAATCTAAACAAAGCACAAGCTTCCTTACAACGCAGTCATGAATGCATTAGCTCATTAGCCTGCAGCATACCTCTGGTTTTCAGTCACAGCTCTTCCTTACCCCCCTCCTCGTGTTCCTTTTTCTGTGCTGCAAATTACTTAACCATCCCAGATTATTTCCGATGCCTGAGCCTGTTGCCCTCTTAGCCCCACTCCTCAGTATTGACCCAAGTCATCCACCTCTGGGAGCACCTTAGGATGTTTCCTCCCAAAACATGTGGAACAGATTTCTTCCTAACACACCTGACTTCTCCATGTGCCGAAAGGCCAAATAAAGGCTCCAGATGCATCAAACGATTCACCACACCGGAGCTGAAAGGCTAAGGAGAAACCTCAGGGGAGACGTCCAAGGGGTGAACAAGCAGCATGCTTGCTGAGTAAGCATTCTTCTACACAGCAAGTTCCCTGGTGGTTAAGAAAAAGGATAAAAATGCATTAAGCTCTCCTCCCTCCCAAACTCATGAAGTTTTAACTCAGCAACAACTCCACAGGTTCACATGCTGCAGCACGTCTCTCCTCCTGACTTCATTTTTTACCTCTTCTGCAGTTAATGATGGGGAGATGCAAGCTATTTAAAACCAGAGCACACAAACCCATCTCTCTCACCGATGCTGCTGACCGCCTCCAAGGTGGCAGGAAGGTCCGACACAACCGACTGAGCTGAGCTTCATGATGCATCCTGACAGGAGACTGCCCCGCTTCCCCATGGGTTACTGTCAGCTTCACTTTCTGGTTCTTTCAGGCTGGTTCAGTTCTGCAATGCTTGGGCTGTAAACACTCCAGTAGGTTGCATTTTATTTATTTTTTTTTAAAAACTATGCAACTGAAAGGGAGCAAGGAGGTTTTTCTATTGCACATAATATTCTGAATTTCTGAAATGCCCTTTTTTTTAGCCTATCAGACTCCAAAAATAACAGAAACCTTTAAAATAAGTGCTATTTTTATTTTTCCAATGTAATTAAATCATTTTAATGTTCTTGAAATATCATGGGATCCAGCATGTGTGACAGAGTATGAGATGACTATGTCAGGAGTGCTAAATAAGAAAAAATGCCTCCCTTTGAATTATTTTGCCAGACACAGGTGGAAAAAAATAAAAAGGTAAGGAGGCTGTGGCCCCATCAGAAAAAAAAAAAAATTATTTACTGTGTTACATCTTGGAAGGCTGAGACCCTGTGCTCCCCATCCACCACGCTGAGATCCAGGCTGCTTCTACCTATGGCAAGAGCCAAAGAGGACACACTCTTTGCTCAGAGGTAATGAACGCTCCTGAGAGAGAGCAGAGCTCACGACTGAGGGATCTTTAAGCCTCAGCCCTTGCTCCCATAAGTAAAGACAGGACTGTGCAATTTAGTATTTCCTAAATCTCTGCCCAAAAGACTTCCCAATCCTTCCGCCTCCGCAGAATTAGAACAAACATGAATGAGTAACAATCACTTGATAATCAATAAAGTGAGGCCTTGCTCCCCCTCCCCCTTGAAAAAAATTGTCAAGCAGACATCTCTCAGGTTCCTCCCCAGCCATTCTACCTCATTTTATACGAAAATAAACTCAATCTGAGGACATGGGCAAGAGGAATGTGATGCTCCCAAACTGTTTTCCATGCTCTGGCTTGCACGAGTCCTTGGGGCCTGTTCCCACAAGTGTTGCTGCAGGGGACAGGCTCTTCTGCAAGCGCTGGAAGCATCAGCTGGGGTTACCAGCCAGCACAGCAGAGACTGGCCTGGGAGCTGCTGGTTCACCCTCCCAGCAAGCCAACAGAAGCTGCCTGTTTACGCCTGATCACAAGATCTACGCTTGCATATTTCCCTCCACCTCCGCATTTCCCCCCGCCCCTTAGTAAAGCCATTTCCCACAATTTCTATAAATGAAACAAAATTAAAGCACTGCCTCTTCTGTGCAGCTTGCTTCCTTCTCTTCCCCACCCAAACTGAAGTTTCTCTCCCAAACTGGCAGCTGCTTGCTTTACAATAGCAGAGAGAGGAGGCAGGGCCATGCGGTACGTGCTTTCTGCTGGTAGAGCAGGCGCTTGTCCAGGGCAAGGTCAGGCCTCGGGATCAGCTTCCACCTTTGTTGCGGGATTCTCCCGCCAACCCGGTGCTAACACTGAGTTAAAGGACTGTCCCTTGCAGGAAGGCAGCATGTACCTGGCTTCTACACCTTGACTGCCGAGGGTCAGTTTGAGTAGACAGGACCTTAAATGCATAGAGAACAACTCCTCCAGCTCCAGCTGGTTAGGTAGCAGGAAAGAAGTCACGTATTCTTCCCTCCACACTCCCTTACCACTACACTCGCTCGATCTCTCCATCTGCCCTGATAAACCAGTGAATGAGACAATTTGCTCAAGCTTAGACCGTTTCCAAGGTAGGAGTTAAAAACTAAATACAAACGTTCCCATGCTTATTTTCTAGAATTCCAATAGCAGATGTGTAAACAACTCTACAGTCCTTGAAGCTGAGACACTGCAGCCCACTGTAAAACGATGTGGGATTTTTCACCATCCGAACTGAACAAAAAATACCCAAACCACCCAAACGGGATTTATCAAATCCTTGTGTTAATGCGAGGTAACATGAGCAACAGGGAAGGAAGTTTAAAATACTGTGTTTTTAAATTAATAACATCCCTCTAAAACAAGGATAGGGAAAATAGGATTCTTCCATCCACAGGCACGCACTGTCCCAGGTCTCCTGGGATTTAACAGCTAATCAGGAACAGGAGCAGTGGGTACATGGCTGGATACTATGGCCAATCCCCATTTCCAGGAACGGGAGCTAAGCCACAGTGATTTTCTATATAAAGGTGTTGTGTCACTTCTACCAAGTGTGTGATGGTATGTTCCTGGAGCAACAAGGATGAGGATGGCTAAGATCATAAACCAAAAGCAAAGCAGCAAAGACAGCATCCCTATTTACCTGTACGTTACCACATCATGTGTAAGGCCATGACATTTTGCTCCTTCAACTCAAATAAAAACTTAGCAGCTTCTCACAGGGCAAACACTTCTCTGGTTACTTCAAGACAGTCATGACAGGGTACATGCATCTAAGAAGCCAACTCTTCTTGCTGAAACCAATCCCACAGAACAGTGTCCAGACCTCCCCGGTGAAGAACCTTACAACCACCACAACGCTTTTGTGACTGGATCACCTACCCCAGATGAATGTGGCTTCCTGCAAAGAGAGTCCTGTTAACGGCAACCAGGATATTCTGACCTGCTGTAGGTAACTGTGGGGTGCAGAAGTATACATCTTTTTGGATCTTCTTTTCCCTGCTACCAGAACTTGAAACAATCTTCAAAACTTAGGTTCAGGAATAAGCTATGGTGTCCTCTGGCACTGCTCTCAGTGTAGCCAGCCTTCCTTCACAGCAACATGCAACTGCCTTGTATTTAAGAGAGACTTTACAAATGCTGCTTACCCCCAGCCACAGGGAAGAAGCCCTCCTCTGTGGGCCCACTGAAGCCCATTAGGATAAAACAGCAGACTCTTGCTGTACGAAGCTAGGAAGACACACTAGCCTCTGAGATAGTAGCTACCCAGGATTCAAATACCAAGGTACCTACTGTGGCTGGAAAGGTAATTTGGGATTGATTGCACCAATGGCACTAGGCATTCACTACCTACAGTCATTTTTTCTCTTGATGTTTTCAAATACCTGAACCACTTCCAGATTACATCTCAAAAGCATTACCTTTGCCTGAAGATCTGACCAAAGGAACCTAAGTTTTAGTGCAGAACCACCTTAACTGAAAAAGCTTTGAGACACACAGTTATCCAGAAGAGCAGGTCCACAAATTTGGTTCCAGTCCTGATGCCTCAGTGAATGGGGCTAACTCAGAGTTAACACAGGGTTGGTTAACTGAAAGTCGCATCCTCCAAGCTTTCTGGACCCTGCTAACCACTGGCCATTCTCCAAGGGTCTTCTACAACCCAATACCAGGAGCTGCTCTGGCACCAGACCAAAGCCGAAAGGGTTGTTTTATTGGCAGTACAGTCCCAGCTTCTAGAAACACAGCATAATCAAGTGGGCTGCACGGGTAGACAAGGAAGGAGGAGACAAAGTGATTTTCAGGAATGGACTCCTGCAGAGATGGTTTTTGAGAAGGGGGCAGAGGGCATTCCTACACGTTGGACTTCTCAGCCTTCAGCGCTCTAGCAATTCTCAATGAACTGTTATTGCACAGCTAAGTTGTCACACAGCCCATCTCATCTGAGGTGCTTCTAGACATCACAAGCTGCCCGTTAACTGGGATCCCTCCCAAGCCCAGCTTCAGTCCTAGTGAGGCATTTTGTCCTGCCCTATCACAAAGAGGATGCCGGAAGAAGAGCCTATATAACATATATACGTATATATAAACTGTGTCTGCACCCAATGAGCAAGCAGCTTTAGCCCCTGCTCTCTGGGCAGCAGAAGGGCTAGAGAGGCTGATAAGCTGCAACAAGCCGGTGTGAGGAGGAGAAAGGCACGAGAAGAGAGCAGCTCTTCAGAGACTGCTGTCAAACATCTGGCTGGGGAAGAGGAGAGCTCAAATCCACTCTGTTCCTTGAGCCCCTGATGCTGATGGAATGGGGAAGCCAGCGCTGCACCAACTCCACTGGTGCATCCAGGAGGCAACCTGGCAACATCCTTTGGATCTTCAGCTGAGGGCGTCTCTGCTTGGAGGTATCCAGGGCACAGCTTGCGAGAACAGGGAAGGCTGCAGAGTGCTTCTGTCCTGAAGGCAGGGGGAGGGGAGGAGGAAGAAATCCAAGAGGGAGAAGGCTAGACAAACATAGCAGGCCTCATGCTTCCTTCAATAAGGGAATATCTGAATGGTGAGGAAAGAAAAAAAAGAAAAAAGTAGTCAAACTTTTGCAGTTCAACACACACCAGAAAAACTACTGTTGAAAGCAAGACAGGCCCCCACTTCCATAACGTGATAATGCAGTGGCCTTCCTGTCATCACAACACAGCAGAAGGGACCTCTGAAGGACTCTGCTCCAACCTGCCCCTGCAAGCGGGACCATCACCAGTTCCAGCCTTGAAAATCTCTAAGGACAGAGACTCCATCACCTCTCTGGGTGCCCATCTGGTCCTGCACTATCCTCCTAGCACAAAATATTTAACTAGTGCCCAATCTGAATCTGTCAAGTTACAGCTTGTGGCCATTGCCCCATGTTATATCATCTGGCTGAGAAGAGTTTGGCTCCATAGTCTTTTCAACTCCCTGTAAAGTAATTGTAGTCAATTGCTGACTTGGCCCTCAGCTGCTTCTTCACAAGATGAAAGAAGCCCAGCTCCCTCAGTCACTCCCCATAAGCCCCTGGCTATCTTGGCAGGCCTCCAACAGAGCCTGTCCAGTTTCTTCACATTTCTCTTGAACTGGGGGACCCACAACAAGATACAGTATTCCCAGTTAAGCCTCATCAATGTTGTTTAGGGGAAGGTAATAACTTCCCTTAAAAATGACAGTTTCCTTATGTCCCATGACCTCATCATCTTTTAGTTCCTCAAAATATCCAAGGCAATCTGCTACTGTACAACAAGCCTTAGAGGCAACATGTGTTTCCAGGCAGTCATAAAAATGACACAGTGCAGAGGCAACATCCTCTGATTTCTACACTGCAGACATTTTTCGTTAGGCTTCGCTTCTGGATTTCTGCTGTTTACGCACTTGAGGTTTAATGCCCATCTCAGGACATGTTGCCATTTCCGCCCTTTAGCAGAAATCCCCTTTAACTGATTTGACTGCAAGGTTCTGGGTGGCATTACTACAACTGCAGGGCCTCACACCATGGAAAGGAGAAGTTCTGCCCTGAGCTATCTACAAGCCAGCAGTCTCTGCAAAAGCAACCTTAAGCTGCAGCTTCACATCAGCTCTGGCATTGTAAAGCCACTCCTTCAGGGCAGAACAGAAGCGAAGAACACAAGATGCACTGACTGTTTAACAGGTTTGCCCCTCTGCCCTGTACAGTAAGTTCAAGCACATCCCTTTTAGGTCTTCTCGTGTGCCAAGGCTGCAGCGCTGTATGCACTGTGGCAGTAAGCTGCTTCCTAAAACAGTCTAAAAATGAAGACGACCAAATATCACAAAGGGTTTGTAGTCCAAGCGTACCCTCCCACTCCCACCAACTTGTTTTCCACAGACACAGCTATTTTACTGCATTTGCACTATGATGCTGGAGGCTGGCATTTCTCTGCAAATCCTTTGCTAAGACAAGAAGTGAACAGCAGAACCCCAACAGTTTTTCCAGACTGCCCTAGGCTCCCAGCCTGAGACTGCCGCATACTTAAGAAAAAGGTACTAAATACTGCTTGCACATCTAAGTTGTGAAACATGCCGTGGAGACTGGGACACCTCTTTGCAAAAGCTCCTCTGGTACCTGACATACATAGGGGCATTCCTTGCCATCTTCATCCTAGGTAGTCAGCTGCAGAACCTACTCTTACAAGGGTCTCATTCAGTGCTCCTTGCCCAAGTCACGTACCATCTGTGTATTCCTCGGAGGAAGTGAGGGATAAAAGGCTCTGTATGTCACTGCTTTCTGAATCTTGGACCTCTTTGTGTACAGGTCTACTGCTAGCCATGCCAGCTACCCAGGAAGAAGTGGCAGCCTGATGCACAAGAACAGTTTCAGAGCGCTGAGAGCCACTGGCTTCACACAGTCCAGAATGTCCGGGGGCTTCATCTTCTCTTTCAAAGCTATTGCGAGCCCCTTGGTCCTGCTGCTGCATCTCTCTGGCTCCGTTCTGCCCAGCTCCCTCCGAGAGCACGATCTGCACTCGGGAGTCCGAGGGTGGAATGCAGTTCCCTGTGCTGCCATACACCGCTTCTTCATAGGATGGCAAGGCCACTTGGACACCATCCACCATGATAGAGACCTGATCTCCAGACACACCTTGGTCTCGCCTCAAAAAAAGAAACAAAGGAGGGGTGAAATCAAGTTGCGCATTTATATTTTTATATATATGTTACCAAGAACTCCAGTAACCTCCCACAGCAGAACTCTAATGCTCACCATTGACTTATCTAGAGGAGAACAGACAAACATGAATGGTGGTTTAACAAGGTCAAGCAAGCAAAGCCTTGCAGCCCTACTGTGAATTGCCATAAACGTGAGCAGGGGCTGTAATTCACAGTGCCCAATGTATTTAGCAGCAAGAGCTGAGAAGGTTACAATGCTTCCCACCTCACCTGCCTCCATAGCTAAATCTGACAAAGATCATGACTCAGAGCCCTCTGCTGTCACAGCCGGCAGATAAAAAAGAGCTCTGACCACCGCTGATTTCAGCTTGTTACACTGCTATATTCTGCAACACCCAGTGCTGCCTGTTCTGCCACCTTTGCTGCTGGCGAGATAACCTCTGGTGGGGTGGGGCAGACATCTCTTAAATTGGCACAGCGTGAGTCACCTAGGCTCAGAGTCCTGAGATGGAATTTTTCTTTTTCAGTGGTTTGGACTTCTTCAAAAAAAGGCAGAATCCAGGGCCCCACCTCTCAACCTCCCCACTGCTGGACAGCCATGTCTCTGCTCTTATGTTTGGAAGAGTCCACGGTGACTTTGCTGACCTCAGCTGGGAGCAGTGTTATGGCTGGGTCCCTCCTCTTATCCACAAACCCAGGCCACCTCTCTCAGCAGGGAATAATGGCAGCTTTGCAAGTGTATCTAATCAGCAGTACTGCCTGAATTCGTGTCCATAGGATCTCACAAACAGACTGGGGGAGATATATATATACATACCCAGACACATACTTCAGTAGCTATTCAAGGCTAGAAGAGGCAGGAGACTGATCTATAGCCAGGCTAGTAGGATCATAACTTGCCACATTCAAAGCCAAGGAAAAAGAGCAAGGAAACCACTCACCAGGTGGCATGTTAGAATGGGGACTGCAGCTGGGTATCGCAGACCACCATTTCAGACTACTGCTGGACCACGGGGCAGAGGTGCCACTGAGGTGATTGAAACAGGAGCAGAGAAGCAAGGAGGTAAGTTGCTCCAAAATTAAGGCCTAAACCAAGTCCCTTAATGAGTTTCTGCTGCAAAGAAACAGGATGCCTCTGAGCCCCTCCAAACCCCAGCTACACTTACCTGCTATGATGGAACGACTTCAGCTTTGGCTGCAGCAAAACAAACAGCACAACTAAGAGCAGAATCAGGGCAACGGAGCTTGCTGTGGAGGCTACTATTGACAGCGTGGGTACTCCAATTGTTGGAGGAGAGTCCTTTTCTACAAAACCAAGAGGAACACAAGGTAAAATGATCCACTCCCTTAAATCACTGCCATAGGGAAGGAAAAACATCCACATTGCCTGCTCTCAGGAGTTATACTTGGTGCACATGTGAGGAGCCCAAGTTTTCCATACAGTCAAGGCACACCAGCTATCTCTTATAGAGGGACAGGTCAGAGCTCAAGCTGACACCTCTGCATCAGCTGTAAAGGGAAGCTAAAAAAAAACCTCATGCATATACAAGGGTCCTTTGGAAAAACACAAGGCAAACAGAAAAGCAGCGCAAGCAGGCCATGGAAACTGATAGATGGTGCTAAGGGTCATGTTATATATAGATCTGCCTGAGCAAAAGCTAAAAAATGTCCTGATGTCACCAGCAAGGCCAATAATTGTCTAGCACAATAAGCAGGATATTTTAGGCCAAACAATAGGAAAAATTCCAAATAACAGGTTTTCTCAGCTAATGGAACAGCCTCCCAAAGGAAGAGGTGGAAGTCACCTGGCTGGGTATATTTAAAATGCAGCAAGTATTCAATTTCTCTCTCACACAAACATGTGCCAGGGAACAGAGAGGGAAGGCAGATGTTGCTTCAGGATGCTGAGTTTTCAGTGTTAGATACATGTGCCCTGTTCACGTTACTCCTTCCTACCCTCCCTCAGCTGTGCCGTGTGACTGTATGGGAACCAATTTGGCTTTTAAAGGTCCCTTGCAAGACAGGAATAAATTGGGAGTGGAGAAAAAATGGCCTGGAGCTAGTATTGCTGAGCAGTGCGTATCATGTCTAGAATGCTACACTAGTCCTTTCACCTTCCTAGAGCAAATAACTGTCTGTATACATGTTGCCTCCGTCCCTAATTTATGTCTTTGGTAGAGATCTGGAAAGCCTCACCTCCCCATCGGCAAATACTATCATGCATTTCACGTTCAGGACATTCCCATGTATGCAATTCCTCAATTCCTTTTTGCTACATTCAGCATGTTCTTCGGGAGCACAGGTCTCAAACTGCAGGGGGATGCAGGACACATATGCACGGAGGGATGAGGGGAAGAAGAGCACGCAAACAGAAGAAAAAAAGCTGAAGGACCACTGTTTTTAAGCCTACAGCCTGAAATCTATGCCCAAAACAGGCATGTAAGCTGGAAAGCCAGTCTGCATTTTCTACACGTTCTCTTGGGGTCAAACCTATTGGTTTAGTTGTTTTGAACTTGTTCTCCTGAAATTTTTCAGAAGTTGCTTGACTTCTCCCCAGAGAAAAAACAATGTCTGGTACATTTTCCCCTATGGCAAATAGGGTTGAGTAAGGATTTCCATTTTCAACATTACTCAGGGGACTTTGAGTATGCTGACAGGGAAGAGGGTAGGCAAATAGGGGTGCTCCATTTCCAGCATCAGTACAGGATGCTGTAAAACTGCTCACTACCCAGGGTACACTCCAGCACATTCACCATCTCATATTCCAGCAAGGTGCTCATACAATAAACTGTCAAAAGGCTATGGGGCTGACAGGCTCAGAACTACACAAAACATCGGATAACTGCTAGGGATTTCATTTACTCTGTATAGAGTAGGTTGGATCTTACCCATTACCAATCATTTTAAGACCTACTGCCTTTCTCTCTACAGTCTCCCACCTCCTCCTCCTTTTAGCTTTGTGAAAGAGACCTGCTAGTTAAATCTAAGCTGTCTCTGACCCTGTCTAGTTGTTTCAAAGCCTGTGTTGTGAAAGCAATGGCTTTTTTCACTGGGTCAGACTTTTGAGGCCCCGTATTTTTGATAAGGCCACTGATCCTTCAGGATGCTAAAGAAATCTGAGGGATTTCTGCTCATCACAATACAATCCCTTCAGCCCTGATGTAGGCCAAGTGCCACCATGCAGGAATGCCACCCAGGGAACACTACCTGCAATAGCACAGCTTTGTTCTCCAGCCTGGGTACAGCAAGGGGAAGGGGGACCGCTGTGGAAAGGAAGCTTATGCTGAATTTGAAAAGCCTCTTCAGGATCTAGTTGCTGTCAGGTAAACTCCCAGTTCCCTTCCTTATACATCACAGGAAGGGGCTACTGGAGTGGCTGTGAGAGACACTGAAAAGACAGTGCCTTTGGGACAGGACAGGATGTTCCAGAGATCAGAGGTATGCAGGGAGCTCCATAAAGAGCTTGAAGAAGGTGCCTTTCTGTTTCCGTCTGATTAAGCTGACACATTTTGCCTTAAGGATTACAAGACTTAATTCCAGAGTGTACATCTTGCTGACTCAGGATGACTGAGCAGTAAGACTTTATCAACTAGCCAAACTTGAAGAGGAGAGGGAGTTCTCCCTTTATCTAGTATGCACACTTTTAAAACCAGAAGAGCCGTAGGCAAACTAAGAGCTGTATGATGAACATTTTCCTGCAAACCCTTTTACTTTCCTGCTTTGATGGAGGAATTCCTGTTCAGCTGGGAGAGACCCACAAAACAAAAGCTGTCCACTTCCATTTGGAGGGAAGCAGAAATCATTTGTCAGCAATGTCCTTTCCTGCCAGTGCAGTGAAAAGCAGCACCATCGAGCTCTTTGCCACAGGAGGCCAACAGCTACTTAACCTGTTTGCAAAGAAGATCGGCTCTACATACTCACACACACATGCACACATGTGGACAGATGGGTACACCACTGAGGGAGTCAGTGTACTGTCAAACCCATCAGGAGCAAAACCAGACAGCATGGAAAGTGCTTCAGTTAGGGCCTCCCCCATTTCTGGGATGAGAGCTGTCAAAATAAGAGGCTCCACATAAGTAAAAAATTGCCTCCTTTATACTCCTTTCCATGGGTTGTCTCCTTGCATGAGGGACTCTGAGCCTGCATCTGATGGGCTGTTACAGAAGAGATGTTTTTAATAAAGAGCTGTGATTGTGAGCTGCATTTATGAAATGGCTGGAGCAATGAGAGGCAGCTGTATGGACTTCCTCAGTATCACACTGACTCGGTGTTTAAGGATAATCTGAAAAGCCAATGCAAAGGCAATTCCGACTGTCCCACTGGAGTCAGGGAGCACTCACCCGGGCTGAGCCTGCAGCTGACTTCCATGGCTGGGTTCCACTCTCCATTCTTGCAGGTCAAGTATTTATAGTCTCCTTTCAGCATGTAGCCTTCGACGCACAGATACTCTATGACACTGCCTGAAGTCAGAGGGTTGTTGCAGGGGCTAGGGTGGCATTTATAGCCTCCATTCTCAGGCTGTGGTGGCTGGGGACAATCTGGAAAAAAGAGAAAGCATCATGGAGGATATCTCAGAGGAAAACATCTGTTGCACAATAGATATGGCACATAGGCAGACTTCCACCTACGAACACCCACTAAATTAAGAAACTACCAAAACCGAGAAGAAAGACTGTTACACAATGGCAGAGAACACTGCTCAGTTTCACCTTTGATATGTCTTCTGTGATTGCTAAATACTGTTTATTATCCCAGCAGTACAACCTAGTTGGCAGGCATCAAACTGGTGGTATTTTTGAACAGTGACACAACAGAGATTCCATGTGAGAGAGGCCCAGAAAATCCTTGGTACTATCTTTCCCCACAGCTATTTCACTAGAGACTGGGGGGAACCTAACAACCATACTTTCCTATTAGCCTGATAAGGAAAAAGCATGAGACCTCCTACTGAAACAAATGAAGAATGAAAACACCCCACTGTACTATGGGTACAATGTCAAAGTACAGAGCTGCCTCATAAGGCACCCTGGGAGCCTGTAAGAGCACACTGATTTTAGCTATTTTACGTAGATACACCACCAACAGTATGGGGAACCGAGTTTTGCTGCAGTAGGACCAATATTCTAGCCTATTTTTAAAAAGGAATAAGTTTATTACAAAGACATTTCTAAAAAACCCTCTGTTTACCTATGTGAAGTCTGGAGTGCTGAAGCACTTTACATTTCTCCTTGCATCTCCCCTGTCCTGACTAACGGGTGTAGACATAGTACAAGCCAGGAATTTTCTTGTAGAATTTTCAATAGCTATTCAAATAAAAACAACAAACCACAAACGAGGAAACTGCACCGAAAACAGGATATTTGTATTGCTTAGAATTTCCTCTCCTCTGGCAGGTCACAGTGACCCTGCAGAACAGTCCCAACATCCCTGCTGACGCCACGTTATCTGCCTGGCCAAAAGAGGAAGAAATCCAGATTTTTCCCTTTAAATCCACATCAGCTTCCCAAACCTCACAGAAGAAAATACAAAGATTCCTCTTGAGATATTTTGGGGCATAGAAAACCAGCCAACCCACCCACCCTATTCCATCACAGCATGGTGATCCAGGCCTGCCCTTAAACCTTGGAGCACGCATTCCCATGTTCTGCCTCTAAGTGTCCCACTTACAAACAGCGAGACACAACTGGGCAAAGTTCAAGTAACTGGATTTTGGGCAAGATTTAAGAAGCAAAAGAAAACTTTAGAGATTCATTCCACTGTGGAAAAATTTGCTACGTTGCTGCAGTGCAAGTGAACCTTGAACCTAATCACATGTGTGACTGCATCATAGGTAGTGCCTTGCAAATGCCAGTAAACCCCAAGATGAAGTGCTGAGCGAAGCCAAAAACCCTCTGGTATGAGTTCTGCCAGCTTTATAACTGCAATTCAATTTACTTCTTGAGAGAAAAGGTTAACAGGGGTCTAAGCAGCAGCATTTCAAGAAGACTTTGTTCTTGAGGAGATTTATTCTTAAATAAGCTTCAGAGAAGCCACTGTCCCGTGCTTCATGAGTATTAACTGTTGCCTCTTCTGTGTTTCTTTATTTTTCCTTTCTGCAATCATTTCCCATTTTGTAGCCAGTGTTTTAACCTTTCACCTTATGAGGCTAAAACTTGCTTTCACTTTAAGCCTTTCCAACACTTAGGGTCAGCTGGGATCAGCTGAAGTGACAGATTCATGGCACATTTCACATTCAGGCATATAGACAAATGCCCTGCTTCATCTGCAGCCCAGGAGAGGGGTTTCTTGCTAAATTGCAAGGACCCACTTAATGCCAGAAATATTCTCAGCAGTTTAACAAGTACCTCTCTGGGCAATGGTAGAGACCTGTGGGGAACAGGTACTGCTGCCACAGCAGCTGCCAAAACCCAGGAGCAACCCAGGACAACTTCCCTACACTTTTTTATGCCACAGGAGGTACCTGGAATTGCTTGGGAGCCACACAAAGCATCTTTCTGCTAACTGACTGCAGCAAACAGAGCTCGTTCCCTCTGTTCCCCCTTCTCCTGAGCCATACGCACGTGTGGCCATTGTGCCAGGAACCCTTTTGGACCAGGCAGCAGCTCACTGTTCAGTTCGCCTTCTATCGTGAAGTGCCACCTACACCGATGAGGTTTCCGAGTTATGTACAAAAATCAGCCAGCCAACAAGAAACAAGCACTCATTTACATTGCAGCAGCGCTCTCAAAGGCTTGGAAATATCACCGCATCAGTCAACTACGGAACCCTGACTTGGCCTCCTCCCGCAAGGGCTTCAGGAGGAGATGCGCAGCTACGCAACTGCAGATTGGTTTCCTCCTCGCCTCCACAGGCCACTTGGCACACAAAAGGAGAGAAGCAGCTGATAAGTGTGTTCAGTCAGTTGTCCCTGACTTGTCCTCTTCACACAGGGAAGAGATTGCAGAATTAGTCACCTTCCCATTTTCTCCCCAACTCCTTAGGTCATTTGTCATCGCAGCATCCAAGAGTGTCACAAGTATTTTAAAATGTCATCTTCACTGTGACGGAAGAACACTGTTTATGTACTGGGGAAATAGATAAAAAAGTATCTGGATCCAGCCACCAGAACATCAACACCCTCTACCCTCACCCTGACTGAGCATCTCTGGGCAACCCCAGCTCCCCTGGAAGGCCACCTGAACTGTCCTTTGCAAGGCAGCCTCAGGGGAACAGAGCATCTCAGAGCCTGCAGCTTTGGAGAGGGATACTAGACAGTGCTGATGGCTTTAAAGATTGCTGGAGGTGGCCCACGCACGGGTTGGGTGGGTAAGATGATGGACTGGCAGTGCCTGGAAAACTGAGGAAGTCAAACACCTCTACTCCCTGCTGGACCAGCTCCCTTTTCCTGGCATCTCTGACAGAGCCCAGCACCTCTGCAAACCAGGGCCCAGCCCAGCATAACACAGGCACCCAGAAAGCTTGGGACAGACAATGCAGCTTTCCACTACAGCGACCTGTTCCTAAGTTTTCAGTACCCTCCGCTTTCACACACTCCATAATGGGTTTCTTCAGCTGCCTCCGTATGTGTGCTCTAAACTGGGGCTAACAGTAGAGTTTGATTCTGCCCAACCCTTTATCTCACCAAACAGCAGCAAAGCTTACGCCCCAAGTTTGCAGCACTGGTATACCCACAGCAATACAGAACCAGGCAGAGCAGCCCATTTACCACTTTTGACAGACTAAGCCACTTGCACACCAGGCGTGAAAAGAGCCGGGTGCCAACTGCTGCCAGAATGCGTGTCCAGACCAACCCGCTCCTGGCTACGCTTTGTAGCCAGAAGGTGCAGAGGGGTGGGAATAGCTGCCTGTGTGAACTGTTCATTAGCACTCCAGAGCACGGCTGTGTCGTGACGGTTCGGTACTGGGTTTGGGAGCAGCCCGACCCAGCGCTCCTTTCAGCTCACGCTCCCAAGTGGGCTGCTTGTGTTTAACCCTCAGCAGTGTTTGCACGCTGCTGTGTGGCCCAGCCCCAGGCCAAAGCGCTGCTGTTTGGATATTATTTTGGCACACTGATGCCTTTTGAGGCACGTGAACTAAACCACGGAGGAGGGTTTTTCAGTATTTCAGCCCCAATTAAAGCTGGGCAGATTTCAAGGGACACAGCAAAACCGTGACCCCCAGATTTATTCCTTCCAAGTTTCAAAGGTGTGTGGCACGTAGTGAATACACTGAAGCTTCCCAAAGGTTACAAAAATTCCTTTAAATTTGTGGGACGCTTTAAGTACGTATACTGTAACAATCCACTCCCTTCCCAATAGCATCAGCCTAGACTCACAATAGCACTGGGTTATATTTGAAATACAAAGAAACATGCAGGAATTTCATCAACTCCCTCCCTGAAACACATGTTCTTGGAAGTATCCCAGACCTTATGAGACATCTTAAACAAATATTCACGCCAGGCAGGGAAGAGAAAGAGAGCCAAGTTACAGAAGTTATCAGCTTCCTAGGGGGTTACCGACATCCTAGGCTTGCAAAGCTATTCTCAGCATCTCGATTCATCAAGTTTTGAGGATGCACATAAACAGTGGTTTTGAACGCTGCAGCACTGTGTGTGAAGGGGGCTGAGCTCTACTCCCAAAGGCCCCGTTTCTAAGAGGTACTGAAGTTTATGACATCTCCCGAGAGAGCTGGTTCTCCGCCAGCATACACTGCTGGGAAACAGGAAGGAGATAACAACTGATGAGAAGTCCAAACATTTTGAACATCATTGAACTCCGTTCAGAGGTAAAGAAACTGTCATTTCCAGATTGACAGGCAGAAATAAAGTTATGCACTGGAGTTTCTGCAAATGCCATTCCAAAGTGCTAGGTATTTAATATACAATTTTTTATACACAAATGAAAAAATACTAAGCCAGTATGCACTTCCACCCAATTTCCTATCAAATCATCTGTAAGCACCATATTTTTCTGTGTCTAGGTCACATGAGAAAATACTGTCTTCCTTCAAGGAGGGTTAACTGCTCTTACGTTCTTTGAATAGCCATTACCTACTTGACAATAAGCAGCATAACACTAAGGAACCTCTTTTTTGTTGCAAGCACAGTGTCATCACATTGTACCTTCACCGGCTCCCTTTCCCATGGCTCCACTAGCAGCAGCAAGCTCCACTTGCTTTCTCTTCTACCAAATTCACAGACAGCTGTGAGGGGTCGGAACATGGCTTCTTTTAGAGACAGTAAAAGATGTCAGTTGGCCAAACTGATTAACCTAATCACCAACGGATGAAATGGATCTTCCATGTCCTGGCTGAGCTGAAGCTGAGCTGTGGTCCTCAATGCCAACCTGATGCAGAGCTACAAAACACATTTCTAACAATGTAAAAACAACACAAAACCAAGCCATGGTCACAGATAATAACACAGATGGAAGTATGTCGTATTTTGTGTGCTGACATAAAAGTGAGGGGTTTACCTACTCAGAACATAAACCACAGGAGCATGGTTGAGCCTTGATCTCTGTGAGTGAAATTCACAGATAAGCAGAAAATTTCCAAAGCCCAAGCAGGATGAGCCTGTTGTGGCAAGGATCAAGTACAATATGCTCCACTTACACATACAATGTAAGATTAAAACATACTTCCATCTGACTGGATAATTGCCACAGAATTATAAAAACTCCCCAGTACTTTGCACAGGCCTTCTTGCACAGGCACAACCCCATACAAGATGTGACCGAAAGACACCTCTCTACAGTCTTGTTTGCTTGGCACTGCATGTTGCTTTTTTCAATTAGTAAGACTCACTGATCCTAGGAGATCCTAGCAGGGGTCTCGCACCCCTTTTTCTGCACCAAGCACCTGAGCTGTATTTCAGTCACTAACCTCTTTTGCTGGGAAGTCTGACCACACAGATGAAAACCAATTCCTCCTTAACTGAATGCATTCTTGTAAGAAAACAAAACCAGAACAAGACAACTACTAATCGTCATCTGCTAGAGTGCATAACTGTAGGTTTGTAACTGAGGGAGGAAAAACCATTGCATCGCTCACCTTACGTGGGTGGACAGAGGGATATAACATTGCTTAACAAAGGTATGTTTTGCACTGAACATCCACTAACATTTCTTCTACTTCTCCACAGCAAGGCGCAAAGGCCACTAAAGACAGGATGGGAACAGTTTTGACAAATTCAATTTGCTGTTTGTAAGAGTCAGGCCCAAATCCCAGCAACTTCAAGAGGGAGCTGGACTGAGCCTCAGGTAAATTCCTTGCTGACTACACAAGTGCTCTAGCATATTTGACCATCCTCAGAGCATCATCAGAGGAATCTTACATGTCAGTGCTGAAGCGTTTTGCAAGTAATTTGGGTAGATGACGACTGCTCCACTGGAACCCCTGAACACATGCCCTGTTTGGATATGTTAACACCTCTTGGCCTTTCAGACATACTGCAACTTTTGTGAGATGTGAAGACTGGAAATGGAAGATCCTAAGTTCAGTACTTCTCTTTCCTCATCCACAAGATTTACTCCATTTAACCGATATTATCAAGACTCACAGAGGAAAAACATCCTACAAACAAAAAACACCCTCCTGATCTAACAAGATGAACATTCCCCTGGCTAGTCTGGTTAAACCTGTCATGATTGTCTCACACCAGCATGTCCTGCCTGGTGAGCAAACATCTTTGTGAAGCAGAACACATAAGCACCCAGTTAAATTGTCCCAGTACTAGAGGCCATACTACTTCCTTCATGCTGTTCCCTCTGAAGCCTCATCCTAACTTTCTGCTGCTGCCTTGACTCCCCTACAGTAGGATTTTTGTGGAGCAGCTTAAAAAAGGGTGTCTTGCCTTAAAGTATATCTTTTTGTCTCTTTTCATACCTCCTGTCACACAGGAAGGTTCCCTCCTGGTCACAGTCATTGCCTTCGCCTATTTAATCTCTTCCAAGTTGTGCTCTAGCACATCCATGGTGGCAAGGAGCGCTTCTCTGTGCAAGTCCTCAGTTCTCCAAAACACCGCCACCTTTATTCTCTCAGCCAGGACTCGCCACTAGCCACAGAAACAGCACATCTAGAGAAGCATCCAAAATAAACACAAGATATCCCCATCTTCCAGTTACTTGCCCCTGCTATGGAGGCCTCTGATTTTCAGCTTGGATAATTTGTGTGTGTGCAACACTTCAGTACAGAGGGAACTGCAAAAGCTATTACTAGCTTCTGGCAAGGACCTTCAAAAAGCCCCAAACTCTCTAAGGCACCCTTGAGAGTAATCCTCCCTCTCTACTCCTCTCTTCAACCTGGGTCCTGCCACAGTTACATGGGTGGTCTGAAACACCAGCTGCATCTGAAGCCTTCTGCAGACACTGTGCATTTTCAGCATCTCAGACCTGAGGTTCAGGTTTAACCTGAAACACCACGCTGAAAACAACAGAGCCAGGTTCACCATTTCTCTCCAGTTAGTGCCCTGAACTGGCTTGCAGCAATAGCTTTTTTTTTTTTCCCAGTTGCTATTTGTTTGTAAATTTATACACAGGGCTTTATCTTTTTTACACAATGCTTTTTCATAATAAAAATGTGACAGCCTGACGCAGCCAGCCAGTGGGCTAGAAGCGCAAGTCAGAGACCAGCAATAATGCTCACTTTGGCTTCCAGAGGGTCTGGCAATTCTAGCAGAGTGCTGCCCATGGATCCCACTCAGGGGTGACATTGAACATTAGCAACTGAATGGATTTGCTAGCAAGAGCTCTGGCCTTATTTGCTAATAGGAAGAGAGACATTGTTTTCTCTCTTTGCAGAGTTTCAGTTCTTGCCAGCAGGGTACTACCCAACCTCTCCACTCATCTCCTGGTTGTTTAGTAAGCCAATAAGGAAACAATTTACCCTTCCCTTAGCCCAGTTCTTGGATGTCTTCTATTTATTGGATATACTCTCAACCTCTGTCACCGGTACTCAGAGAAGCATGAATGTGACCCAACCAGATAATAGTGTCACTACTGTCCTTAGCCACAGCAGCAGGGTAACCAGCCAGAGTTGTCAAGCTCACTTAGCAGCTTCTTGAGCAACAACAAAGGCAACACATGAGCCTCTCAGTGCCTGCAGACAGACCACAGTGCCTCAGCTTACACCTAACAGAACACATTGTCCAAGTTTTCATGCAAGTAACATTTTTTTTTTGTTTTTAAACTTCACTTTTCCTCCTAGAGAAGTAGTCGTCTCAAATCCTCCCACATTTGCTAGGGTAGGACAGATCCCTACCTAGCATATGAACTCAAACCCCACTATATACCTACTGAGAGAAAAAAAAACTAGAAAAGTGGCACCAAAACTAAAGGTATGCATGCAACTGGCATACACTCCATTTTCAACAGCAAGCACTTATTTTATAAACCTTTCCTAACCAGCAGACAGGAAATTCACTGTCCAAGTTAGCTGCTTTTCTCACAAGAACTTCACCCCCTATACCCTGAAGAGTCTTGGCTAAAGGTGGTTTGCTGCCTTGAGGAGAAAAAAAAAAAAAAAAAGAAGATAGAGATATATATACACACCCCTAGCTGATTTAAAGAGCATACAGCTACCTATCATGCCCCTCTAACCCAAGCCTCCTGCTATGTCGCTCTCTGGGGGAGCAGGGGAAGACCAGGATGGCTGCAGTGACACCATGACTGGAGAACAAAAAAATTCCACAAGCTTCTCCTTGGGTCAGGATACATAACATTTCCTTCTGCCTGAGGCAGGACTGGTGCTTGGCTCCAGGAGTCTTCTGCAGGGACGGAGATGATGGGGGGAGAAGACCAGCCAGCTTTGCTTTCAGTGTGAAATCCAGACAGGCAACATCCTTGTTTTTCGTCTCTTCCCTTGTGCTACAAACCAGCCTATAAACAGCAGAAGCCACTTTTGGAAGCCCCTCCTTCAGCAGCAGTTTGGTTTTAGTAAGAAGCAAGTCTGTATCATTTCATACCATTTTTAGACTAGCTACGTCAACTAAACACCATCTTTTACCAAAGCAAAAACCACTTCCCAGGCAGTTGGTCTGCAGAGAAAAAGCACCTAGACAGGCTTTGATGAACAGTACTGCTTCTTCCCCACCCACACCTTCCTTCCTGTTGAGAAAGCAATGACAAGGGAATGCGCTTTAGTGGTAGATGCGGGAGTGGTAGATACAAAACCAGTCACCTCCACCCACATGTTCCAGCTAGTCAGAGTGCCAGCTCCATTTCTGAGTGCTAAATACCTTCAGGTTTCCAACCAGTGATGTTTGCCTGGACGCACTCAAAAGCTTTTAGCACAGCAGCTTCCCACGATGCACCCTCTGCTCCTGCATTGTCCTCCCCAGTCCGAGCACTTGGATTAATACCAATATTAGACTAGGAAATGGCTCATCAGGTATTACACGGATAAACGTCACTGCTTGTAACAGCAGGGCTGTGCTGAACATGAAGAGCCACATGCTTTAGACCGGGGTTTCTCTTGGCAGGCTGTCTCCAAGAAGCACAGCAATGACCTGCTCTGGGAATCATATTAGAGATTCTACCCTCTTCCAACATCTAGCATCTTGGGGACATTTTTTAGCCCACATAATTAAATTCCAGCACAAATGTCTCCT
This sequence comes from Theristicus caerulescens, assembly GCA_020745775.1. Classification (NCBI taxonomy): domain Eukaryota; kingdom Metazoa; phylum Chordata; class Aves; order Pelecaniformes; family Threskiornithidae; genus Theristicus; species Theristicus caerulescens. Next base: position 33,197,591 of record CM036564.1, read on the forward strand.
GCAGTCATTAGAAAGTCTTCTCCCTAGAACACAGGTGGGTCCTTCCCAGTGGAGGTGAAGTATGCTCTGCTCCCCTTTCAGGTAGATCGAGGTGTTAGTGTTTTTTTCCTTTTTGCTTATTGCCCACAAGTGTGCTAACCTCTGTGTTTTAACTATACAAATACAGTAGCTGCAGATACAACATCTGAAAAGGAACCCAGACTGAAGCTATCCTCTGCCAGCTGGAAACAGTTAAGAACTCTGTGTGTTTCTACCCAGAGACAGCATTCACACCATAAAAGACAGATTACCAGATGCCCAGGTTTTCCACTGTCTGTAATTTCTGGGGTAGAGATGGGGACTGGAACCAGGAGAACAGATTTTTAACCTTCTCCTTTTCAGCACTCTGGCTTTCTCTAGCACATGAGCAGATGGGTCATTTCCCAGAGGGACGAACCCGAGACGGCAGCTGCTGCCGGGGCCCAGTCACAACAGCTGAGGCTAAAGGACCTCTTTATATTTTACTTACAGGAGGCAGAAGTCAATAAAAGACCTCCATTGTGAGCGCACACACTTCTCGCCGACCCTGCCCCTAAAATATTTTAAGCCTTCCTAAAAACACACTGCAAAACATAACTCTCTTTTGGGCTCTGTGTATTAAGCAGAGGCCAAAGTCCACTGAAAAATAAGCTCTCTGTCTTTACTGGCTCCAGATGCTGCTTACTCTGAAGTCAATGACAGAAGAGCAAACTGAGAAGGACTGGAGCCTTTACAGGGAAATTACAGTTTCCCTAGCAAGGACATACTCTGAAGAGGAGGCTTATTTTTCTTTATGTCATAATATGGGTAAATGAGAAGAAACCAAAGCAAAGAGATTTGTATATATAATCATATAGCTGTGCATTTATATAATTAGACACAAGCACTTCCACTGTGTACAGTAACAGGAACCTCTCACACAGCCATCCCATCCACACCAAAGCTGCCTTTTTCTTTTTTCTTTTCTTTCTTCTTTTTTTTTCTTTTTTTTTTAGGGCAGGGGAAGAAAAAGGAAGAAAGAAAACCCGCTAATTGCAGCCTTCCACCAATGCAGTCGCCATCTGGTAACTCAAGAGACACATGGAGCAGAATTATCTTAATTAACATGTTACAACAGTATTTAAAAAAACTCTATGCTTATTAACACTCAGCTGTGATTAGCCAACCATGGAGGAAGCCTGCTAGTGCAACGTTAATTATGGGTCTTGTCTGTCTTTCTATTAGAAATATGATTTTTTTTCCAGTGGCTTATCTCTCTCCTAAAAAGAAAACCATTAGCATCAAAGCTTGCTCTAAAACACAAATTCTATTTACATTGTACAAGAGTCAAAATGTTTAGGCTATATGAGGCTGCCACTGGTGCTTCTAGAGTGCTACAGACTGTCTTGATATGAAGCATACTTTTCTCTGTTTGCCCCTTAGAAAGCTCTGCTTCAGTTAGACAACTCCTTCTCTCACTGAAATTTTAGCAGAAAAATAAATTTTATGCCTTTCAAGTTCCTTTCCCCACCCAAAACAGCACAGACTTTGCTGTATGCTAGACAGGGAAAACCAAGACACAAAATCCAGGGCTAACAAAAGAACCGCATCTGTGAGAGGAAGATGTCTGTGCTGGAAAGCAGCAACCAAACCGCAACTGCACTCCAGCAGCAGATTTGCCTCCCTAGAAGAGTGCTACTCACTATGACAACTGTATTATTTTCCCCATAATAGACCCACCTGTAAAGCGCTCCCCTCAGATACATTCCCAAATGATTCAGCCTGACAGGCTCCGAGACTAACACTGCCAAGTTTTTCAGACTTGGCTCTGCGTTATGTTTGCACAGGGCTGGCTGCAGCAGGGCTCTCATCCGCACCAGGCATTCTGGACATCAGGATAACACCAAATCATAAGACAAAAACCTGGTGCTTTTAAATAAAGCCAGGACTGATAAATTAATTCTGGAAACATTAATGAGGAAGGGGAAACAAACAGGGAACAACTGCAGAAGTGCTTTTAAGATCTTCTGATAAAGCAATCTTACTGTTGTGTGCGCACACACACACACATAAATAAATAAAACCTGCAGTTGGTGATGTATGTGCATGAGCAAGCTCATGCAGCTTGCTCGGGTCCAGTAAGGACGAAGACCAGCTGACCGGTACTTTACAGCATCCCATACTGCCAGGACAGTATAAACAATTTACATCTGGGCTGCAGTTGGAGCCAGTGGCACAGTGGCCACAGAACAGCCAGTTTAATACAGAAACCTGCTCTCCCCCGTGGGCACAGCACAGCTTTCCAAGTGGCACATGTTTCATTCGCTTTTGTTTTCCAAGGCTGCTTCCGGCCTCCCCGTGCCTTCTTCCAGCCACTCCATAATTACTTCCACGTGTTTGGAGATGGAAATTAAGCAAGTGCTCTAACAACACTTTGTATAATTGCCAGGGTCCCGGATTCTACTTTTGAAACCCAAACCCACTGTCATAAGTAGAACCCAGACAGTTTTGTGGGTTTCCTTCCCCCTTCAAAAGCTTGATTAAGAGGGTCCCCCTAAGAAAGTTGCATATGGGTTTTAGTTTGAAATTCTGATTATTAAGAAGTGTAAAGAGTCCAAAAGCCTTCACCACACTGGGCAGAGGCAGCTAACACTCATCAGGGGCCTCTCTTCCTCTCACTGGCAGCTCATCCAATTCTAAATCTTACTTTATATTGCAACAAGGAGGAGATTATTTAAAAAGATAACAGAGAACTGTCAAAATAATTTGATATTCTTTCAAAAAAGGAACAGGCAGCTGTGCAGGAACTTATAGCACCTACTGTGTTGAAGCAGGTTAGTAGAAAAGGTATTAGCATGGCATTTGAACTCAAATAGCATCCACTGTCCTCGATTACTGGTGCTAATTTTAAACTTCAACTTCACTCTTCACACAGCTTTGATTTCTCATCCTGTCCCTGCTCGCCTCTTTCCAGAAACTGACAAAACTAAAAATTGGTCTCAATTCAGAGGTAACCTGCACATTTACCCTGCTGTTTCCTTGGCTGTTCCTAGGTGGGTTTTCAATTTGGATACAGTAATACCGCAAGGCTGTCTTTTTAGGACAAAAGCCTTACACGCGCTATGGGCTCTGGTCTCAGGAAAATCTGACTCTTCAGGAAAAACAATGAGACATGATAGGAAAAAGCATAACTATCAGATGTTCATGCTGATTTTGGCCACCAGGTTTTGACAGGACAGAGATGACTGATTTGTGCTGACTGGTCTGTAAGTCCTGACTGAAATAAATACAGTCCCGCTGTTGACGCTAGGTGAGGACATACGGGAAACATACCCTCTGGATACAGCAGAGCAAAACTCATCTCTACCAGCAAGCGACAAGAGGCCTGCAATTTAGCAGTGCCTCAGGAGGCTTAATGTGCTTGTGGATTTCCATCTGACTACAAAACACTTCCACTCCCTAAACTTCAGCCTAGTAATCAGGTTCCTTTCTCCAACAAGGCCTTTAAAGTTCTTGCTGTGGCAGTCTCCCAAAATATGTCCCCGTTGTGGGCTTCAGCACAGCCATTCAAGCTCTGGATGACAGGTCACCTGGCTGGTAACCCTAGCAGCAGCAGGAGTCCATGGCTCTCCTTCCACTGAGAGGTAGAACTCAGGTAGTCACCACCAAACTACAGAACACCCAGCTCCCCCTTACCCAAGAGGCCAGCTCGTGCTTACCTTCTGACCCTGGTTCTGCTATGGTTTACTCTGAGACTTGACACAGGTCATTGCTAGTTATGAATCCACTCAAGAGGCGGTCCTAAACTCCAAGGGGACACGGGAATCTCTGAAGTAAGAATTTTAGAGTTTAGAACAGAGCCCTGTCTTCTTACGTGTGTATGGAAAGATCCCTACACTAGCCAAGTCACTTTAAAGCTCTGTCCTGGTAGGCCTTCTTCATTCACTAATGAGCCTTTTGCAGCTGATTCATTTTTCACCCTTTCAGCAGCAGCAGCTGTTGCCTCTGACTCAGCCTATCCAAAAAATACTAATTTGGAAGTTTGGCCAAGGCTGATCTAGTAACAGCATGCACACAGGAGATTGCTTTGTGCTAACCGTTGTTCCACTTTCATCTGTGTGGAAACCGAACTGGGAAGCTCAAAGCCCTAGGTTACTTAAGTTTCCATCTGCAGGACATTTATGGACAGCTTTGCAAGGGAAAGGTGGGCGAGGACAGCGATCCTGAAACCTCAATCTGATACATCAACACACACTGGAGAATAATTTGTCATCCTGCCTTGCCATTTCTCTTCTGACCTTTGGCTCTGCTCAGGACCATTGAACATATCAGACTCTCATATCTAGGCAGCTTTATTTATCCTTTAAGAATGACTCATCTCTGTCATGGGACTCGTCAGAACAAGCACTCAAATCATTTACCACTGGCTGGGTAGAATTGCAAAGTGTTATTAGTCCTGTCCCACTGGAAAGCCTCTCTTAAGCACACTTCATGTTTTCACTCTAGATGTGGTTAGGTTAGCTGTAAATATTAAGTCATCTCTTCTGCCGGCTTTACAGGAGCTCAGCATCACAAGCAACTTCTCTGCAGAGTCTGTCAGGAAAACAAAAATAGCCCACTTGAACACTCCTCAAGTCATCCTATTCAACGTGGGAGGCACCTCAGACTAGAGCAACAGAAGTATTCCACATGGCAAACCTAGCTTTCCCAGAGACCACAAAGCCTTAGAGCCTCCCAGTTATGCTGCAAGTTCAACCATTCTCAGCTACATTTTCTTGAACCAATTAGCTGATACAGACTCAATCCAGACTTTAATAATTCAAAAATCTCCAAGACACACAGAGTGAAGTTGAAGAACTAAGCTTCAAAGCAAAGTAAGAAGTTTCTTCTACTAAGAGCTAGCTACGATACACCTTTCTAAATTGCCCAATACTTGAACAGTGTTGGGCAGTTTAAGAGCTAGCAAGGTGATAGGAGGAAAGGTGGTATCAGACCCTGTATAACCCGCCCTGAAACTTAACAGCTACTCAGTATGTGGTCTTCTCTATTTACTGGCAATGCAAGTAACTGGAGAGTGTTTTTTGGAAAGAAGGGAGGTAACCCAGCAAAGCTATCAGTAAGCTTGCTTTGTGACTGGAGCATGAAGAGCAAGAGGCATCAAGGTCTGGTGGGATGCTGCTGCTACTTTGATTTACCAGTCACAGAATACACCCATCAGTTCTGGCAGAACAGGCGAGAGTCCCACACGTTCCACCCACTCAGATTCTGCCGGGGATCAAATGGCACATGGAAAGTAAATGGCAACTCAGTATAATCCTTACAAATGCAGCGTATAAAAGCATTCAGATTTTCAGCCACCTCCTTTGAGAAGACTGTCTCATTATACAGATGTAATAGCTTCAAAGGGTTTGTTTTCATACCTCCATTTTCCCAGTACCTACCAACAGCTCTAAGCAACTCAATGGATATGAATTAGCAAATTGCCTAACAAGATGTGCTAGCAAATTGTCAAAAGCATACCTAGCAGCAAACATGAAATCTTCCTTTCTGTCTTTCCAGCTCCTTATCCCAAACACCCACAAGGTAAACAAAGCCGAACTGAAACAAGCCAGGATTGGGAAACCATTCAAAAAACAAGCTCCTTTCACAGCTGGCAAGAAAAGTGTTCAGAAAAGATGTGTAGAAGGAGTTGTCACCCTTTGAAATACTATTTGCCCTTTGACGATTTCACTATAGCCACTGGAATCAAAGCACAGGCAAGTCAAAATACCCAGCTGAAAAGGCACATAAAAGAAGGTTAGAGGTAGCAACTGCCAAGACAGGACCCATTTGTAGCCCTAGATGCCTGCCAAAAACATAAGAAGAGATGAAATACCATTCCTTCCATTTGACATAAAAAGAGATTATAAAACATACAACCCAAACCCCCACAGTATAAACTATTTTCAAAACAAAATCTTCAGGAAAGAGACCAGATCTCCTCAAGGACTGCTGAACTTCAGTCCTGCCTCTCTGCACTTCGCTGCTTTTGAGCAACAAGAAATACAAGACCATACCTATTCTTTGCTTCTTATTTACATTCCCTGGTAACCTAGGCAGGTTCTTTGTTCCGTAAAAATTAAAATACCAAGTTAAAGCTTAAAAACAGAAAAGCAAGCAAACACTCACATAATGCTTTATTATGGGGTTGCTTTTGCTCCTTTCCTGGTGTTTTTGGAGCACAGCTGGCCTGACAGATGCTCAAGAGCCTTGGAGACACACAACTCCAGCTCCACAACCTGCTGCCACAAAGCCAGCCAAAACACATCCCATCGCTGACTTAGAGGTTATGGATCCTTACACCAGAGGCTGAAATTTTGAAGCAGGCGACACTGCAGCTTAGTGTCTGGAACTAAGGCTGAAGCACAAGGGACCTAGGCCTAGAGACATGATCCACTGATAGCTAACCTGATGTTTTGCCTCCCTGCCTCAGCTTCCCTCTTCAGATAGCTTTCCTGCTTGCCTTTGCGAATATATGGTTTCAGGTGGTCTGGAGAGCCCAGTGTGATGATTTAAGGGTCCTTGTCACCAATATAATGATTTCAATGACAAAGATTTACAGATTAATTTGATTGCTTTAATATTTGTGTCGTCTTTTTTCTATACAAGGAAAGCCAACCCAGACACAGGATTTCACAGTTCAGTAGTTCTTCCACACAGGTGTCTCTGGCCAGGAATTTACTTCAACCTTTATTGCCATAAACAGGACTAACACATGGCTAGGGACGCATATGCTGCATTACTATCTTGCAGTGTTACCGTCTGGTTTTAACTTGACAAGACTCCTTTTGTGCCAGCTGGTTTTTTATGTTATTTGTGACATTTCATTAAGTTTCATTTATTGTTTTGAGTCACTTATTTGCTCAGCTCTCTCAAGTGGCTTCCTTCAGCTACATCTTATCTATACAGCATCATTAGTCATGTCAGAGCAGTTCTTGCTAAACCAGCAAGAGTATTTCTCAGGGCAACATGCAGTTAACAGGATAACAACAGTGTTAAAATGCTTGATTGAGTTTTTGGCTGCATAAAGTACCCAGAATCACACCTCGACAATAGCATTTTACCCAGATCACTCTTGACTTCAACAGGCCAAGCCTGAATGATGCTATTATCATTCCTTGCCAGCCAGACCTTGGGGTCTAGGACACTGCCTTATTGAAGAGACTGTTGCAGGCCAGTTTCTTCCAGACAACTCAGTTGATTTGCAGATGCTGCTACAAAACCCTGTTTCCTTGAATACCACAAGAACCAAAACAACATGAAACCACTTTCATTGCTTCTTCTCCTATGTGCTTTCCAGCCAGCATTTACAGCATCAAGTTGGAGAAATTTCAAGTCCCTCTTCAGATTCTTACAGTTTTGCCTCCTCCTTCCTAAAGTCCTACTGTTCCTTCTCACAGCCATCCTCCATCAAACATGTGTGAAAAAATTCCTGCTCAGCTCCAGCACTCCCTCACATCAGGCAGTAATTTCAACTCCTGTTTCAACTACCTAGCTCCATAAAAGAGATGGTGTGGTTAGCTGAGGTTTTGGGGGGGGTGTGTGTTGTTTTGTTTGGGTTTTGTTGTTTTGAGCTTTTTTTTTTTAAGCATTTACCTGAGAGAACAGTTTTTGTACATTTCAGTGATATTTAAGTAAAAATGTTAGTGGATAATAACAGTATCCACTACATTACTACTTGCTCCTTTTTGTCTAAATTGTCAATCCAGCAGGACAACATCTCAAATTTGTTTTCAAGTGGTGCAGAACCCCTCTTCGAAGGAGGGGCATTCCACTGGCCGAGTGGGAGACCTGAAGCACACATAACCCAGCAACCAGGCACGGTTCTGTGACCATCTGCACAGGTCAAGGGCACTCATCCTACCTGACCCTCAAGGCAGAATGGTGGGCACTGTCTGAGAGCAAAGGCCAGTCAGCCTCACCTCTGTGCCTGGCAAGGTCATGGAGCAGATCCTCCTGGAAACTATGCTAAGGCACATGGAAAATAAGGAGGTGATTGGTGACAGCCAACGTGGCTTCACTAAGGGCAAATCATGCCTGACAAATTTGGTGGCCTTCTACAACAGGGTTACAGCATTGGTGGATAAAGGAAGAGCAACCGATGTCATCTACCTAGACTTGTGCAAAGCATTTGACGCTGTCCTGCACGACATCCTTGTCTCTAAATTGGAGACACATGGATTTGACAGATGGACCACTCGGTAGAAAAGGAATTGGCTGGATGGTCACACTCAGAGAGTTGCAGTCAATGGCTCAATGTCCAAGTGGAGACCAGTGATGAGTGGTCTTCCTCAGGGGTCAGTATTGGGACTGGTGCCATTTAACATCTTTGTCAGCAACATGGACAGTGGGATTGAGTGCACCCTCAGCAAGTTTGCTGACAACACCAAGCTGTGTGGTGCAGCTGACATGCTGGTGTGAAGAGATGCCATCCAGAGGGACCTTGACAGGCAGGCCCATGTGAACCCCATGAAGTTCAACAGGGCCAAGTGCAAGGTCCTGCACATGGGTCAGGGCAATCCCAGGCACAAATACAGGCTGGGCAGAGAATGGATTGAGAGCAGCCCTGAGGAGAAAGACTTGGGGGTGTTGGTTCATGAGAAGCTCACCATGACCCAGCAATGTGCACTTGCAGCCCAGAAAGCCAACCGTACCCCAGGCTACATCAAAAGAAGCATGGCCGGCAGGGCGAGGGAGGTGATTCTCCCCCTCTACTCCGCTCTCGTGAGACCCAACATGGAGTACTGCGTCCAGCTCTGGGGCCCCAACATAAGGAGGACATGGACTTGTTGGAGTGAGTCCAGAGGAGGGCCGTGAAGATGATCAGAGGGCTGGAGCACCTCTCCTATGAGGACAGGCTGAGAGAATTGGGGTTGTTCAGCCTGGAGAGGAGAAGGCTCTGGGGAGACCTTACAGCAGCCTTCCAGTACCTGAAGGGGGCCTACAAGAAAGCTGGAGAGGGACTTTTTACAAGGGCATGTAGCGATAGGACAAGGGGTAATGGCTTTAAACTGAAAGAAGGTAGATTTAGATTAGATACAAGGAAGAAGTTCTTTACAATGAGGGTGGTGAGGCACTGGAACAGGTTGCCCAGAGAAGTTGTGGATGCCCCATCCCTGGAAGTGTTCAAGGCCAGGTTGGATGGGGCTTTGAGCAACCTGGTCTGGTGGAAGGTGGGGCTGGAACTAGATGATCTTTAAGGTCCCTTCCAACTGAAACCATTCTATGATTCTAAGACAGTAGGAGAAGTTACAGCCTGTCAGCTAAAAAACCAACATAATCTTTCCCAAACCATGCAAGAACAAAGCAGTTTCAAGAAGTTCCTTTCACAGAAAAAGAGCATTTCAGATGGTCCCCAGGGAAGAATGCAGTAGAGGAAACTGTTGCACAGCATGCCTGAATGCCACAGGAAGTGCTCTTGCTGAGCACAAAACGGGGAAAAAAAATTCATGAGTGTTCCCAGCTTCTGCAGAGCTGGGGCTGGAGCTTGGAGGAATGCTGAGAACACCCTGGGGAGCCCGCACACTCACACAGCTGGATCCAGATCTGCCTCCCACCTCATCACATGAACGCATGTGGTAGGAAGCAAGTATCAAAATCCCAGTTCTTCCCCAGTATCAGTGCTCTCATCTAATACTCCCTCAACTTATAAAAAAAAAGGGGGGGGGGGAAAAAAAGCATTTGTTTTTTCCAGTAAGAGTGCTTATACTAGCAAAAGCTTAAACCAGGGGAGGACAGAGGTTATGCTTTTTGCTTTTCTTTTTCTCTGTGTTCTCTCACCAGAGGCCTCTGTTACTACCACCGCTGGGGTAAAGTTTCTGCAGCTAGATTTCCCTCCCTCTACAGATCCAGCTGCTGAACCTGCCTTACATACACCTTCCCAGGTATCACTAGGCTGCTGCCCATTAAGCCCGGCTCCAACCAAGATACCTACGGGCCCTGGGCACTGACTCAGCAAGCCCCATTTCTGTGAAGGGGCAGCTCACAAGTGGATCATCTGACAGTTTCAAGAAAAAGGCAAGATCCACAAGATCCTTCAACACATAGGGGACTCCCCGTCCTCAAAGCTGACCCCATGTATGGTCCCAAGTCACTTTTTCAGAGAGTTGAAGCAAGCACCTCTTGCATGGGGCTGCCAAGACAGAGGGTTCAATTCAGGCTCAGTTAGTTCTAAGACACTAGACATCCACACAGGGCTGCTAGATATGGCACAGGGCCTTCAGGAAACCCATGCCCTTCCAGAAAGGCAGCTGAAGGGCAGGCCAGATGTACAGGCCACTGACTCCAGCCCACTCTCAATCACCGTGTCTACGTCTGAACACTTCCCATGCTAACTAATTCAACATCCCTACTGCCATCTCTAGACTGTCATCCAGCCTTACTTCCGTGTCCCCTATAGAATTCAGGGTCTCTCTGTACTCCATAAATTCCCTGAACTGCAAAGTCTCTTCTCCCCATTTAAATAGATAATTCACAAATTAATGTGTTTTTTCTTTCTCCCTGCAGCAGATGTTCAAATTTCTCCCACCAGACCCTCTGGACTGTAGTTCAGCAGAGAGGCAATAAACCACCACGCGTTATGGCCAGACGGAGTTTACCAGCTGACACAAATGAAGATCCCAGACACAGCAAAAATAAACAGTACATGGATAGTGCCCCTACACCAACCATTTCCGAGATGTAGTAATTCTATGCCAGGCTACACCATGTCGTCTCTTCAGCTGCTCAGGGGAGCTCAGTCTACCAGAGGGTTTGGTGAAAATGCCCAGACAGTGCTTATGGTTTTTTTGGTAGTGGAGTGAAAGCTTCCCATGTAACTTTGAGATACATTTACTGTATGGTTCAACCTCTTGCCAGTTAGTGAAGTTTCTCACACAAAGGAAATGGAAGCCCCAAAGAAATCATGCTAAAAATAGCAGAAATGCTGCCCCCCAGAGAGACACACTTGGGAACTCTCCCAACTGTGTGTGCAGACTCCTTGAGAACTTAAATAACAAATATGGATGTCTTATGCCTGAGAACCAGTGAGAAAAAACAGCAAGGAGGGAGGTTATTTTGATGCTGATGAATTACTGTCCAGACAGTAAAACAGAGTTCCAGAGTAAAATCAGAAGTCCATTTACTAAACATATCAGTTACTGTTCTGTAACTAATCTCTTTTTCACGCCAATATAGAGAATTTCAGAGAACAGCACATGCATTTAATCAGGAATAAGCATTACAGGGGTAACAATGTAAACAGAAATTGGAGAGCTCCAAACCCTAACTTGATCCCTTGGGTCAAGTTTGCTAGGAACACGTGGTGTCTTGAACATATACTGTCTAAGAAGCCTGTGGATCAACAGCAGGTATTACAAAGCCATTCTGATATTAAAGACAGAAACAGTATCTCCTTTACCCAGAGCTTTCCTGGGTTTGTTCATTTGTTTCCCCATCTCCTCCATATGCTTGGGGAAAATGGGATTTGAAGTCTTGTATGGGAAGGAAATAACAGAAAACCCACTGTCTTACTAGTAAGGCAACAGGCACTGCAGAGCCATGTTTAGCAGGCAGCAGAGAGCTACCAGGACAAGAGGCAGTATAGTGATTCCACAGCCCCTTCTTTCAAACTTCTGGCAATTTTCCTTTCTTCCAAACTCCTCCATCCCCATACAATTTGCTCAGCACACGGGAGTTACTCCTCTCACCAGACAGATCCCATCAAGCACAGACACTGTCAGAACTTTCTTCCCATTGCCAACACAATTATAGTCAAAGACTGTCCAAAGGCTGTTGCATTCAATTTCACAGTCCTGATCATGTTAGACAGCCTGCAGCGCCATCCTTTATTCTGCCCCTTGTCCACCCCTGCCTTTCCTATTCACGTCTTAGAAAAGGCTACTTTAGCAACACTTAGGATCTAGGATGCTACTCATAAGAACAGTTATATTCTGGCAGTTGACATGGAAAGCAGAGGACAATACTCCTAGGAGACAGCTCAGCCTCAGTGAAAAGTAGCTGAAGTTTGGGAAAGAAGGGAGAAGCGTTAAAAGTATTTACTTCCTCTTAATAACTTGTATCTTTCATCAGGGTATTAATGAAATAGTGAGCAGCCTGATCTAAACTCAGAGTTTCTCTGTGTCCTCTCCTCCCAAATCAGTGCTCCTCCTCCCAAGACAGAGCACTCAACTGGAGTTTGACAACATATCCTCCAGCTAACACCACATTCCCTCTGTGTGTACAATGAAGAGCCTTCTAAAACCTCACAAGAGGATCTTATGTCAGGATCAAAGTACAAAAAGCCCTTTTCCAAAACCTCTGGATTAGATCTTTTCACCAAGTACCCAGGAATTTCAAAGTTACTGTTTCTAAAATACGTGTTCAAGACTGAGCACTGCCAAGAAATAGATTTTTTCATTCTCCCAAAGGGTTACCCGATAACAAACCTTAAAATAGGTTCTCAGTTCTTAAATGGATGCCACAATTGTGCAAAAGGCCATTTTGTGGCTGAACACACCATTATACCGTGTCAACTCCCACCAGAAGTAAAGGTGACTTCCCAAGAGGTAGAAGCAGAATTTAATGTCTAGAAAAGGAGGGTGTTCCTCAAAGACAGACGCACTGCTCTTCTCCACCTTTTTTCTGGTATCTTGCCTGAGGACAAAGAGGGCAAACACCTCCCAGGCTCTGGGAAAGGTCACCTGGATTATGACACTGGATTTTTCTTTTCTCCCCATTTTTCTTCCTAGTCAGTATGGCTGCATGGAAAAGGGAAAAATTCCCCTTCGTTAATGAGGTGGGTGGAGGTGTCTGTCTTATATTAAATGCCATGATCTACTTTCATAGCCCTGCCCCCACAGCATCAGAACTTAAAGCCATGAATGCAAATCACAGCAACCTAGTTACTGCACATCAAAGCTGTCGCTGTCACTCTTATTCTCAGGGTGGAAGAGACAATCAGACAGTTGACATTTACTCTTTAGCTCACAGGGTAAACAGAAACCAAGTCACAATATCTCTTCCGCTGCTCCGGAAAGACACAGATCCTGCACTATCCTGCAACAACCACACTGCCGGGCCTGCAGTAACTCCACAGGGAAGAGCGATCTACCCAGCTGCACCTGTGTTTTCCTCTTAATAGCTGTGCTTTTTGAATTTATCCCTTCCTGCTCCCCTTAAACTCATCAGCAATGAAAGTCACCCCAGTGTGTAGAACACACTCCAACAAGAGCGTTCCTCCATAACAGAGGCGGTTTGTGATCATATACCGTCTTATACAGGGGCACATACCTCTGCCAGTTACAGAAACTGCTTGCACTGGAAAGCAGAAACACATTTAAGGCTCCTTTTTAACACAATTAAAGCAGTTTGAAAGTAAGAAGCTGTCATCATGTGGCAGGCAGAATTATATGTACTATTATTATGTGTTCTGAAGACCATTGCTTGGAAACTTCTAATCCCAGACTAGTACATTTACTGGCAATGGATTTCCAGTCTAGACTCTGCAAAAAGCTCCCAGAAAAGTAGTTTTTTCCATAATGCTCCATTCTGAGAGGAGGTCATGTGACTGCAGGTACAAAATTAGGACATATTAAGGGACCTGGCACTCCTCAGGAAAAACATTCAAAAACAAAGTTCACGGCACTGGGAATGTAACGTGGAAATCCTCTTGAGCAATCACAGGCTACTAGACTGAAGTGAGTTCCTGTCTAGAAGTGCAAGATACCTGCTAAGACAGAACTATGTTGTAGCCAAGGAGATCTCCGGGGCTGCAGTAGCCCACAGGAACAGGGAGGATGGTTTTGCAAGAAGTGCTCCCAGGACAAGAATGAACAGCTACTTTTGTCCTGTATTGGCTCCAGTCAGGGGACACGCTTGTTCCATGGTTGAGCACCTGATGAGACTTACCAAAACACAGAATGTTGCTTTCAAAAGCTCCTCTTGATGACTTGACAAAAAGGGTCACTAAGAAAACCACAAGAAATTGCCTCACCATTGCTGCATAAAACTGTTTTATTCAGCATACTATTTTCTAATGAATCATGCCCTGGGGAGCCCTCACACAGGGGCTCATGCTAATAGAAAAGCCTCTTGCTACTGGGCAAACTGGGAACACAGCTGCATCTTTCCAGGTAGAATTGCAGCTAGAGAACTAAGCTTCCCTTGATCAGTATTCAGGGCCCAGCCAGCTCTGGCAATGTGTCTGTTCTCATCACAGAATTGGACAAGCTGGAAATACGAAGCTCTCTTGTACTGCTGGTAGACTTTTAGTACAGATAATTAGTATTGTCTGGTGGTACATACCCACCAATAGGAAATGAAAAGGCATATGGCTCTACCCTGCCTTCCTGAAACAACTCAGAATGGGCTGCCGCCACTGCAAATTGTTTAAGGGAATGGATTCATGCCTTCTTCCAAATGCTGCCTCAATCTGCTTACTAGTCAAGTAACCTTTGGAGAAAGCTAGCTTCAGTCTCTCTTCGTGGATTTCCACATGTTACTCTTACTCAGAGTAATCTCATGTTACTCAGTTGTCATGGGAATTTTGCTGCTCTCCTTCAGTACTGTATTGCCTGCAAATTTAAGCAGCAGGATACTAAATCCCTCTTTCAGATTGTTAAACACACTGGGCAAAATTTTCAGCAGTGCTTGCATGACTTGAGACATCCTCTCCCAAATGATTACCAATGGGACACAAGCACTTTGGAAAATTTCATTTGTTGATAAATGTATCTGACATCAGAGCCATCCCACCAGATATCTTTCCTAATTTAAAGAAGATGCAATGCTATTTTTCTTTGCTATTTACTTGCTTAGCTGCCATATCTAAAGACCAGTTTAAGCTGACAAAAGAGCAAACAATTTAGTGGAAACTAAACTATACCATCAAGAAGGGAGGAATTTCTGACACAAGCTTTATTATACAAAGATCCTCTTCTGGCATTCTGCCCCGTCTCCTTTCTCCCACCTCATGCACTCTTGCTGCTTGTTACACAGAATCCCATTACTCTGTTCAGCCATTTCCTTTCCAGATTTGTCTCTATTTTATGCTGACAGAAACAAAAGAAAGAACAACTTTATTATAAGGATCTGTTTGAAAGTCGGTACCTCGCTTGCTTCTCTGCATTTAGAATTGCATCTTCTTGCCTTGGTTTCTCCCCTCCCAGTACATCAGAGGCATATTAATTCAGTTCTAACATCTACAGACACAAAGCACTTGCAACAGGGGATATGGCAGTTAAGTTCTTACTCACGTCTTCAATTATTTTTACTGAATTGCCTCCTCTTTTTTTTTAAAATTTGCAGTCTTGTTAAAAGTACATTTGAAAAAACCCACAAGTTTGCTACTAGCTATTTCCAAGTAATTAAATTCATTAATCCAAACAGGGAGCAAGGGAAATAAAACTACTTTCTCCTTCATGCTTTTTTTCCCCTCCTCTTACTCCATAATAATTATAAATGCTCTTATCCCACTAAATGTCATGACCAGCACTTATTCATTCTATTTTTTGCTGCCCTTATCTTTCTCTTGCAAGCCTTAAAAAAGTAATTGCCCTGACACTGGAAAGAATGACAGAGGGTGCCCCCCACAGTAAACCTAAAATTTGATCGGCCCCTCAGAAACCAGGCTGTTTGTTGTTTCCTGCATTCTTTACTTCCTAGGTTTTCAGTTCACAGCATTCAGATTTACAGTTTTACTTTTTCTCCAGCCTGCATCCACCATAATACTGAATATTTCATTTCTATCATCACTACCAGAAAAAGGTGTTTCAAAAAGAGCATGCAGAAACTCACACATCCCAAAACCACCACACAAAGATGCACAGTAGCTAAGTTTAACTGCAAATTCAAAAGCCTGTGCAATTAGAGCTGGTTGCACAGTGACTAACTTCCCAAGTAGACAGCTGGCAGATTTGCATAGCTGTGTCTGCTGGCGCATTTGCAGAAACAGAAAAAAGGAGAGGACAAGACAAAGTGACCATAGCAGCTTGTGGCTCTGCCACCCTGTGCTTTCTGTCCAGCTCACCTGAGGCACAGGGCACCCAAAAGCTCCACCTTTGCTCAGTGCAGGTTCAGTTGAGCAGCTAATGTTTAAGACGCTCCATCCTTGCTGAAGTTTATAGACAGATCTACAGAAATAAGCAGATTAGAACAGGCCTGGAGACTGGTAGAGTTAGAAATACACTGAATAAGCACACACCCCTTGTCAGCAGCCACCACACTCCTGGAAGGCCTTCCACAGTTCTGTTTTCACACAGAGAAGTTAAATGCCTCCCTTCCTCGGCACACCAAGTACCCTGCGCCATGTTTACAGAAGAAACTGTACTGCTCCTCCTTGATGCCCTGAGGGACAGCTTATCTATGGCCCAGACCTGCCATCTCCCTCAGGAAGAGCTACGCGGTTCTTCCAGCCGGTCTCCAGCTGTTTGTCCCCGTGTAGGAGCTGTGACTCACGGCAGGAGGCCCGGCTCGTGGCTGCTCCCAGCAGCGCCCAGAGCAAAGGGCAGCCATGACTCAAGCCAGCGCTGCTTTGCAAAACCACTTGGTGAGCTATGCCCTACGTGAACACGCAAGAGAAGTCCTTATGGGCACACGCAAAGATTAAGGCCTGTGAACGCTTCAACCTACGCATATAATAACGTCTCTTCAAAACACATCTCTCCCTTATTCAACAGTTCAATACACACAGCACTAGCAATTCTGCTCAGGACAAGGCTCCAGGCAACCACCAGCATTTTCTGCTACCTGCCCTCCAACCGTGCTCACACAGCCAAGCCAAGGGGCTCCTATTTTGGACACTGTGGATCAGCTACTAATTTTAGGGCCCATTCATGGTTGAAGAGGTTGCACAAAGTACTCTTGCCTCTCTCTGGTAGGTAAATAGACAATTCCCTTTGTTTTCCTGCCCCAGGGATGAGATGACCAACCTGCCTGGCCTGACCCACAGTTTCTACACTTAATGGAACTGGAGAGGAGATAGCAACGGCAGGGGTTTTCCACTAGACCCCAGCATACATAGGGCCTTAACGCAAGTTTCCAGCAAAAGCAACATCGGAAAGGGAAAGTGAACTTAGTGAAAAACAAAGATCAACTGAATATTGAGGTAAGGGTAATGCCACAGAGTTGTAAGAGTCAGGAGTTAAGTTTCACTAGAGGAATTTTTGTTTTTAAACAAGACCTTATAAAAATACAATCATTTTCCCAAGGAACCGCCCTGAAATCCTGTGCCTGAGCACAGAAAGTGGTTTTTGGTACCACAAGAGGTGTGGAAGGCAGACAGTGAATAGGATGCATGTGCTGCCCATTTCCTTTGGTTGAAATACATGAGACAAACTAGTATAATTACCTTAACTTCTTCCTGTAAGCATGGATTCAGGATACTTCTCTAGCATACAGTTGTGATCCTAACACAGACCCTTTAATTTATCTTTTCCATTAGGAAATTCTCAGACAGTCACTCCAAATCAGCAAGAAAGAATGCAATCAGTGACAACTTCACATCTACCAGCCCACATTTAAGCCAATAAACAACCAGCTCGCTCACAACAGCAACAACCCACTCTTAACATGGTGTGGCCACCTTCACCAACCCTTCAGGATCCAAATGCGGGGGGGAGGAAGCAGAAAAAGCAGAGATAGCCAGAAAGCAGCTTTTCAAGTAACAGCCAAAATATCCTCCCCTCAGAACCTGGGGGCTGTGGTAATCCCCTTTTTGAAATGCTAATGTCATTACAACCATAGCACCAGAAGACAAGCGGTGGGGCCTGGGTGACAGAGCCTCTGCTGTGCCCTTACACAGATGATTTAAGCGGGGCCTTTTGTAACTCTCCTCCTCAAAGCTCCCTGCCCGGCATCATGCTTGACAGGAGCTGCAGCTGCTGTCCGACCCTCCCGAGGAGCAGGGGTGGAAAGATCAAGCTGATGAATTCATGCGTGCAGGGCCGGGGCCCGGGGCGCAGCAGCCGTAAGCTGTGGCCTTGTGTTCTCCAAACACGCACGCCAAGATAAAGATGGGCTCGGGGAAGACTTGAAAAAAGGCAAAGCAAGAGGTCCCCAACCACTCTCTTGCTACTGCTGAACAATTGCATGACAGTAAAAATCGTTACAGCTGGTCATTAGACTCAGCACAACAGATATTGGTATAGGAGAGCATGGCCCAAAGGAACTAATCAACATAAATATGTCTATCCTCACAACCCCCAGAACCAGCTCAGCCTCAGGGAAGAATCCCTCCCATGGAGAAAGCTACTCCAAAGGGATGGAGAGCAGTCAACTTCCCTGCAAAAGCAACTGGAACTAGTTCCTGTGGGGAGACTGGAGACCAGACTGGGCACCACAAGTTTCATCCTTCCACTGTGTGATACCTAAACAACTGACAGATGGTTACCAGAGGGCTTTCTAGTCTTGTTTTCAATTTAGTGTTCAGTTTTCATTGCCTCCAATACCAGTCAGGGAATCACCAGGGAGAACCAACTTCAAGTAATGATTCTGTTTTAAATACTACAGGATTTGCTGGGGGAAAAAAAAAAAGTGTGTTTCCTTCAACTTACCATTTCCTACCATCTTCCAGAGAGCCTCCCACTACAGGAGAAAAGGGAGACCATCACCACAATGGCTGAGAAATAAATCAAGCTAAGTTTTACACCAGGTGAAATACAGGTTAACTGGAAAAGCAAGCTACAGACTGAAACAACATTTGCCATTCACAAACACTGCTACGTTTACAGCAATTCTCACTTCACTATGAGATTGGGTGAAGCTACTCTTAACACCACAGAAATAATACATAAGAGCCCCAAATCCCTTTGCTGGAAAAGAAACAGGAATTAATTCACTTTGAAAGTTCAGTCATCCCACTGCTGCTTAGGTGTTTGAACTCCTACCTATAGAGAAGTATCTGCATTTAATGAGGCCAGCCTCTATTGCCACAGAAAGAAGAAAGGTGACAGACCACTCTGGAAAGGGAGATGTGTTTTGTTTCGTTTGTGCAGGGCACGCACTGGCAAGCAGCTTTGAAATGCTGCCACCAAATCCAAATCATTTTTAAATGAAAACCACAAAAGCTTCAGTTCTGCAGGCACCCTCTCTTGTTGCTACTAACCAATGTCAGGAGAAAAATTTCTTCCATTTAAACCAAATAATTAAGTTAAGAGTTCAGCAGTTGGAAACAGACTTAGTGATAGATGCTTCCCTGCTGTCAGAGGATGCAGAACAGACATTCATTTTTATCCTCTCAAATCGCTCCACGACACCCAACGCGGCCAAGCGTGAAATACTCCTGACCTGCCTCAGACAAGTGTCAGGCAGCCAGAGGTATGCGGTAAAATAGTCAAGTCTTTGCTCACCCTGACTGTAGTCAGGGAATGAATCTCCTCACAACATCCCTAATTAGCAGCCTCCACCAGTCTCTTGGTTTTACTGACAGCAAGAATCAAGGATGCTAAAAGCAGCCCTACCTGTGTACCAGATGACAGGCTGCAATCTCCCCTTTCCCCCATGTAGTCATACCACTGCCCACCCAAGGACTCAACTCTTACATGGGATCAGCTCATGACTGGAAAGAGCTGGTTAAAGTGGGACCAAACATGACCAAGGCAACACTGACAGGGAAAAAAAAAAAAATAAGAAAAAGAAACAGTGCTCTGAAAAGGTGCTCCAGCCCTGAAGAGTCTCTGCAGCTAGAGGCATGTGATAAGAGGTGGGCAGTTCTCCAGGGTGCTAAGAGGAGGCAGACCTTCTCACAGGGGCTAACCTCTTCCAGCAGAGCACCCACACGGC
Organism: Theristicus caerulescens; assembly: GCA_020745775.1. NCBI lineage: Eukaryota > Metazoa > Chordata > Aves > Pelecaniformes > Threskiornithidae > Theristicus > Theristicus caerulescens. Next base: position 33,217,385 of record CM036564.1, read on the forward strand.
ACTTCAAGTGTGTTTGCCCACCAGAGGCATCGCCTTACACCAGCAGACAGCGACCTGGCCACCACTGCGTGCACCTCCTCTCCCACACTGCAGAAGTGCGCTAACAGTGCCTGACTGCCAGTCTTGTGATCTGCCTCAGATCAAACCTGTGTCACTACCACTTCAGTGACACAAAATTGAACAAGGATCCCATACCAATAGAGAGCTCAGCTCTCCCAGCACTGTACATCTTCCCCAACTATTCTAAAAGTGGAGTCTAGCTTACTAAATGCCACGGAGGAAACAGCCATCATCAAAGCACAAACTGTCAAAGACAACATTTAAGTATTTGAGAAGTAAATGCGAGTAAAGAGATTCAAAGTGGGAAGGCCCTAAAGTTAAAATTATGCTAGCTCAAGGACATCATATTTCTACATCACAGCAAGACTCATAGCTGCTTTAGGCTGCTGGCAATAACATATGCAACAAGACTAGCTTGTTGGGAAAGACAAAGAAGCGGAGGACTAAAAGAATACAATTGGAAAAACAAACTTGCTGTCTTCATGGATTTCACTGAGACTTGTGCTCAAAGACAAACTCATCACCGCTTGTGACTACGTTCAGATTTTCCAGCTTACATCTTAAAAATGAATAATTTCCTCAGTTGAGAGAAAAGCGACAGTTGAACCTAAACACTCAAATGATAAAGCCTTTATCTTTTCTTAGTATCTTATAACCTAAGCCAATTACCCCCAAGAAAGTGTTTACAATGAAACTTGAAGGTTGTTCTCCAAGAGCATTCAAAGGCTACTTTTCCTAGGGAAAGCAAAACCAGCAACAGAATGGAAGAAGTACTAGCTTTAGGATAATACAGAGCATTAGTTATGATCCTTTGCCTGTGCTAAAGAGATGTAAAGCTGTGCTGCAGCATAATACGTGGCTCAGCACAACTCTGATGGTACTGGTCCTTTTCAAGAAGCACATCAGTGGGCCTAAAACTTTAACTACTGGAGACGGGTTACACAGCAGGCGCATCACCAGGACTCTGAGTTTCAAAGTTAGCTGTTCTGAAGGTAGGGATGGAATGGGCCAGAGGAAACAACATTAAAAACCCATGCTTCTCCCCTCCCAGCCAAGGATAAATCAACAACTGTGGGTTTTGTATAACACACCAGAAGCACATTCCTAAAGGCCTCTGCAGCATCAGGCAAGACTCCTGGAGACAAATCTCCAGGATGCTGGTGGTCCAGAATAGAGAGGCAGCACCAGAAGTCCCTAACCCACTCTGATATAACTTCATTCCACATATACAGTGACACACGGACCCCACCTGGAAAGCATCACCATCAGCAGGGAGTGATACACCTTGGTGTTGACAAGGATCCAGGGTCTAGCAGCTTTAATAGGTTTATCTTGTTTACAGGAATGGTTCCGCTACAGCAGGTGTAGCAGCCAAACAAATGCAGGATGGGGGAGAAGAGCAAAGCAGCTTTCAACTATAAAACTGAACACAAACTAAGAAAAGCATAACTTTCTGAGAAAGTCAGGAGTATTTCTCTAAACATGGCAGCAACTTCCACTTTACATTCCTCCCTATGTCTTCTTTCACACACAGTTGCTATATGGTCTTTTGCAGTTTCTCTCCCCTCCAGATCCCCAGCCACAATGTTAGAGCACTTGTAGGCAGACACAGCCAGTGCTCCCTAACTGGCACCTTCACCCCGCTCTGCTCCTGCCTTGAGGAGATTCCTGCCTTGAAGCTTCAGACCCTGGAGGGCATACACACTTCGTAACCCTCAAGTTCTTAAACTTTGTCAGTGAATCTTCCTAGAATCTTATTAGTCAGTCCTGTTGCATATAGAAAAGCCTCAAAAGCCTTATGTTGTAAAGGCATATCCTGCATCCTCCTGCATTAAGACCTAATCTTACCTAACCATTAAAAAAATAAACACACGCACACATATATATTTTTCTACTAGAGTCTTCCCTCCCAAGGCCATACTATTCTCAACCATTCTAATCTGCTTGCATAACTAAAACACTACCTTCTTTCAGGACTTACACTACTTAACCACCAAGCCACTAATTGGCTTTTTAAACCACCAAAATCTTTTTCACAACTCCACCTGTGGAAACCTTCACCTTCCTGTTTTCCTGTACTCTTCTGTCCGCCTCCTCTCCTTCCTAGAATCTTATTCTCCCCTGATCCTCACCTTCAAGCTATTCTATCACCTTCCTACAAATCTCCAGTTGCTTCTAGTCCTTATCTATGCCTGAAGAGTTGCTTCTAGTCCTTATCTATGCCTGAAGAGTCTCCAGATAGCTCCATTTCCTTCAAAATATTCTAGTTCTACCTAAAACAGAAAAACTTCACCTGTTGTCTCAGCAGCTGACATCTCTGCTGAAAAAGAAGCAGAAGAAAATGCAAAGTTTCCTAAACAACAAAATTGATAAGATCACAAAACAGTTTTATTCTTTCTGATGCATAGTTTTATGGGTGCCTAAGGGTACGTCTGACATGGAACTCGTTATACACCGTGTTGGTCTTTTTCTCAGGACATAAAAAATGTTCCTTCAAGACAGAAAAGCAACAGCAGCCTCTGGCTTTCTAGTTATGACTCTGCATGTGTCAGGCCTACCATGCTTCATCCCTCTCTGTGGGTTGAAAACTCAAGACAACATCTCACTCTACAGCAAGGCAACATTTTTTCAAATCAGACATACTTCTCCCTTTACTGGCAAAGTAAAAGATACATCTCAAAAGCAGCAATGTTCTTTCTGCTCTCAAACAAAAAAAAGATTTTCCCCATTGAGTTAAGATGACTGGCTAGACCTAAAATGCTGAGCCCGCAGGATTTAAAGATGCTCTTTTGTTACCTCACTGTTCTTTGGCTTCTGCTTCCCCTGAAATGCTTCTTACCACACCAAGCAGATAAACGCACTTACCCTTGCATTCACATCATTGGCCCTATAGAGAAGGAACACAGGAGGCATCTCCATCCAGCACCAGCCAGGCCAAGGTACCCAAGCAGTGAGGGAGCATCCCCACAAACTCTTGAGATTAGGCAGTCTTCTCAGTACAGGCACTCCAAAAGTTCCCCTTCTCCTTCCATAATAAAAGGATCACTGTACTAGACTGGGCCAAAAAGCTCATTTTATTCTTCAATAGTTTAGCAACAAGCCCCCTCTAGCCCAATCCACCTAGCACATCCTATAACTCATCTAAGCAGCCCCATACACCTAAGGGGTTACTTCAAATCCCTTCAACGACATCTGGAAGCAAGCAATTTGAAATTCTCCAGTCCTTCAACTCCAATACAACACTTTGCAGAAGCAGAGCCTCAGGGGAATTCCTGCTTGCAGAGGAAGATGAACACTCCCCAGAGGCTTCCCTTATTAAAAGGAAAATGTTTTTTTAGATGCAGATCAGTGCACACAGATAAGCAAGTACAACCTCTTGAGACAATGCCATAATTCCCTCACTGAGTTCCAGTTACTTTCACTAAGATACGAGCATTTTTGAGCTTGCTGTTCAAGTGCCTTCAGCACTCCACCTTCACTCTTGACTATCAGCAGCTTGTTACCAGCGGTGTTTTAGCAATCCTCATCTAGACACAGATTGCTGGGTTTAGCACAAGGCCTTGACAGATTCAGCTACAAAAGCTGAAGACAGTCTACAGCTACCCACCTTGCCCTACCACTTGTTTCCCCCTTATCACCCATGTAAGCATGCTGAGGACATATCTACTCCACAGTTTACATACCACACACCAGCTATTCCAGCAGTATTTGCAGTAACAGACTGGGCTGAAGTTTGCTACAGTTCCAGAGCAAATTTACTTCTTATTCTGCCATCCCTGCTGCAGTCAGTAATAGCTGGCAGCATAAACAGGAGGTGGTAACTGCTTGTGCTGCTACAGTTAAACATAGGGCCAGGGAAGCAATGGCAGACATGGGTTGCACAGATGAAAAACATTCAACGTATCCTAAACACATAATGCCTTAGCTGCAATGGTAACCAGTGTAGGACTCAAAAGGGACAGAATCGGCAAAGGAGTTGTCAAATGGCACAAGGTGATAGCAAGCAAACTTCCTTCTGTCCCGCTGTCAGGACTTTTCCCATGAGACTAGGAACAAACCCAAACTCTTCCCAAATGATTGGCTGAAGTAGATAAAGAGGAAGGACTCAGTGATAGAAGGAAGCTACATAAGAAGATAGACAAGTCTGTATCTTCAACCTAGTGGGCAGCAGTCATCAAGGTCCATTACCCTCAGACTCTGTTCCTGTAATTCCATTTTTTTTGGAGGAGAGGGGAAAGTTCAGACTAAGCAGATCAAATTTCAGAGTTCAACAAAGATTTATACAAAATTGTATACATTTAGAACAGATACAGGAGTAAAATATGCTTCCCAATTCCTCCCAAAGTTATGTATATCCATAACACAGACACAGGAAAGATTTTAGACTTTTTCTGAGCACAGGAAATGAAAACTAGGAGTATCCAGTGGAATATAGCCAGAGATATGCTCTGTGATGAGATGTTCACCTTTCTTGATTAAAGAAAACAAAAGGGGTTTTGCCTCAGCTTGCCCTCCCTGTCCTCTCAGTCCCCTCTGGCAGCCTCTCAAAACTCTCACAAGCAGCATCTCTCTCTGCATTTTAATGAAACATTTATTCTATTTGTTTTTTCTTGAGTCATTTGAAGTTAAATGCTACAGAAGGCACAGAAATCCTTTCAAGCACAGTAAAACATACGAAGCTGATTTCCCTCTCTCAAACTGAGGGCAGTCATCTTTCCCAAATACAAGGGACAAAAATGGAAATGGGGTATAGAGATAGATCTCAGCCTATCCAACACAACAGTAGTATAATGGGAATCCTAGCTCATAGCCACTTATATTAACCAGTAAAACATCACACTCATTTCTCATAGTACAGCAGTGAATATAATGCTACTCACATGCAGGTCCTTTGGATTTGCTGAGCCATCCTAGGACAGACAAAAGGAAAATTCAGGATTACTATTATGTTTGCTTTAATTCATCCTTCAACCATTAGGACTGGTTAAACTTAAACAAGTTGTGTGGCTTCTTGAGGTCCCTATTACTCCCTTCAAGCCAGTTGCTTAAATAGCACTGCCTGGATCAGCGTAGTAACAGTGTGAATATTATTTGAATAGTCTAATTCTGGGCCCATCTGTATCTGCTTCCTAGCCACCTTTGTGGCCGGGCCATTATTCTGCAGCTCCTCTTCCATACCACTCTGCACTTACTAGGCTCTGCAAAGGGACTGGAAAGAGGAATTGCACCTGAAACTGCTCCCCCTTCTCTCCGTGGAGAACTACACACTTCTTTGGGCTGACCCTGTAATTTCTCCAAACCCACACTTACATGAAGCGTGCAGGTTAGAATCAAGATCCTCTGTTCATGCACGACACTTCCCCACATTTCTGTCTGGCCATCCAATGTTATAGTGTCCTTGTTTTCACGACCATTGAATTCATCCCTAGCTGTATAAACGCCTTCCTTTCAGCTGCATAATTAGAGACAAAGGAAACCTCTGCTTTGCACAGATTTCCAAAGAATAGGAACAAGTCTGAATCTGCTCAATGACTGGAGTGCGCTCTAACAAGCTCTTCTATGCAATGCAAACAAATACCAGCGGTATCCAAGAGCTTCTGTGCAGAATAACCTTGGCACTGAAAAGACCTTAGAACAGCAAGCAGCAGATTGGCTGCATTTGCATCAGAGACAACACACAGGAATGAAGTCGTTTCAGTTTATTCAAGCTCAATTTATCACTTTAATGGCAAGCCTAAAAATTAAAGAGCTAGCGTTATAGCATTTCACACGTGATCAGTCAACAAAAATCAGGCTGTGTCTAAATCTAAATGGACTTAGATTCACTGAGCCTGCATTATTATTAATTTTTAAAGGTTAATATTTAAACTCTCTCCTTTATGGGTATTGACATTTGCTTAATTCAGGATGTTTAATACTTTTACCAACACTTCTTGCATTTCCCAGGACCAGGTGATGCTATTAACAATAATGAAAGGCCCAACCTATGTTTTGATAGGTTTCTGACAGAGCTGGTTATGAATCCAAGAGAGATTACACCATTTGGAACACAAATGATAGGAAGCTTTCAGAGTATTTTAGAGACTACGTGTTAAAATTTAATGAACAACTTATTCTGATCCACTGTCATCCTTCCAAAAATAGCCTGGCCAGACAGGAGGACCACTGTGAACGAGATATAAACACAGGCCTTTGAGAGCTTGGGAATAACCTTAAGGGCCAGAGATGGGAGGGAGTGGAAAAAAGAAAAAAAAAAAATCACAGCAACAAAGAATGGAGAAGCATTATCTGTAGAAAAGCAGACAAAATGGTTGGTTTTGCTCCTCTCCAACACTTCAAAAATTCCCCATCTCTATCTACTAAGCACCCTGGCTCTTAGCTACGTTCCAGATGAACCCTCAAAGAAAACAGAAGAGACAAATGAAGAACTAAGCCTCAGCATTTCAGGTCCTTGCTTTCCAAGTCTCCTTGTCTGCTCATTCCTTCATCAACTAATCTTGGAGAACTTGTCAGACGGGAAAAAAAGGCACAACAGCGATAAAGCTCAAAAAATATTTCTGAACAGCACTGAAGTTTCCATAAATGCTCCTCTCCTGACATAGCTTCATTGCTTGCCTATCACCAAATGCTGCATTTGTTTTGTGTTAAAATATGTGCAGCAGTTATTTTTATATTCATAGATATCTTCCTGTGAAAAAGGAGCAGTTTCCCCAAATTCTGCAGTGTGCTTCGTGACTAAGCAAGTTACCACACTCATCTCTTGGCACTCCAGGATCTTTGGATAGATTGCTTGAGACAAAGTGCTGAAGATTTTTCTTAAAAATCCATGCATGAATAAAATAAATTTATTACCAGAGGACAGACCAGATGCTTGCTGACTGGAAATGAGTCTGCCCTCTGCATTAACCACATGGCAAAGAGAACACATTCCTGCCCAGAACATGAATATATCTCTAAGCCTCCTGGAACTCGAGCAATAGAATTTCTAAACAGCAAAATGATTGCAATACAATATACATCATATGGTTTTAAACATATGAATCACAAGCTCTGCTTTCTCACTCAGAGCTGAGCCAGCCATTGTCTCCATGCTTGTCTGTCTTTTTATGAGAACATTCTTCAGTTTTGGTAGCAATTGTGAGCATGTCACATTGGCCCCGCATTCGAGATAAGCATTACCACCGAGAGATTTAATACAATCTCTTGCTTCATGTTAACATCGCTGCTCTGAATGATTTTGCTATGTAAAGTAATAAAGTGAGGATGGTGGGGTGGTTGGGGGACAAAGATGAGGGACAGACGATTTTCCAAGTGCCTCACCAGTATTCTTTGTTTCTCCATCTGGCTCTCCGCTCCTCGGCTGACGTGCTCATTAATGTTACTCATGGCTGGCATGCTGCTGCAGGTGCAGCTCTCTGGGACCATGACGCATCACTGAGCACCCCCATCCCTCCCAGCAATTGGCAGTTGGGTTGCTACCTCCCAGTCTCAGAAAACCTGTACATGGAAGCGCTCCTCAGCGAGCCCTTCCCCTCCCCCAAGATTTTTTCCCCTACATGTCTTGCCCTCTGCTATGATCTTGGGCTCCCTTCCGCATGCGCTCACTTTCTCACTTCCCCTGCAGGAAATGGTTCATGCCTAGCCACTATAATCCTATTTAGCTGATGATCTGCCTTGATCAGTTTACCACAGCTGGTTTCAGGTCCTGAAGCAAAAGGAACACAGAAAGGGAAACAATGCAGAACCACTCTCAGGTCTTCTGACATGCTTAACTAGCACTTTTGTTAATGTGACTGGGTGCCTCAAAATTTATACTAAAAAGGCTTGTCAGTATTGTGGCTGCCTTTCCCCATCCTGCAGCCCCATACAGCACAAGGCATTTGCATACTGATTACACATTCAATTGAAGGTGCTGCAGTGTGTAATGGGAGCTTCAGACAGGGATGGTGCACTCCAGCCCCAGGCTGGGAGGTGTATTTGACAGGCCTACCTCTGAAATGAGGCAATGACATTATCACCAATAACAGTGAGACTGGAAAAAACAAGGATAGACCAGATCCAAAAAGACCTTGTCCCTTTCCCACTCTCACTATCTTCTCTTGCCAATTTGTCACTCTCTCATGTGTGTCCCCCCACCTCTCATTACCTACAAAGCCAAAATCAGGCCAGGAAGACATACAAGTCTGGGATATCTGATTTCAGCAGCCTCTCTCTTCCAACTTGAAGAGCCAGAAATCATAAAAAGAGATCAGCTCCTCCTCCAGCAGTTTCCAGCACCAGCAGACTTTTCCATACAGGATCACCTCGGCTTTGAGTACATCTGGCAACTAACGTTTATTCTGCTCTACCACACAGAGGCCAATTCAAGCTTCACTGATGCTGAGGAGTGTTGGTCATGGGACATTTTCAGGTGCCATGATATGTCAAATAAATAGGACTTTTTAGAGTTATGTCGAGAACTGAGGTTTTGTTTTCAAAGGCAAGCAATTCTACATTGCAATAGCTGCTGAAGTCAAATCTACGTGCCTTTTTGGGACTAACCTCCTTCAAAGTTCTGTGCAAGAGCACACAGTTATTCCTTCCATCCCACGCCACTTAAGATCAGGCATCGCTATACAGAGAAAAACTACATCATGGCTGGTCTGAGAGAAAAGACTATTTTAGGGTATACTGGGTAAACAAGCAGATGCTAAACATCATGTACTACCTTGTGAGTATCCGGTATATTTTCTTCTTCCATTAATTTCTAAAAGGCAGATCCCCTCACATCTGCTGACATTTTACATATTATCCCACTGCACTGCTATTTACATTATTCACAACTCTCGTCCATCAGATAAACAACAAGAAGTTAGAAAGGGGAGAGGGAAAAACTCAAGCTGCAAAGAGGATCTAATAGAGGGGTGCAGTTACCAGGTGCTGAGGTCTCAGAAGATAGCACACAAGGAAACACTGAACATTCATCAGCTGTGCAAAGAGCTGAAGACAGTCTGTGCTTCCAAAACTACTTCACATGAGCAGTTGCTACAGGGCATACAGATTAAGAGTGTCTACATGAGAATCTCACTCAACCAAAATGTGGTCCATGCTCTTGAGACAGCCCAAGTGCCCCCAGCTGCAGTGAAGGGATGAGAATGGAGGGGGAAAAAAGCTGGGGGAATTAAAATGACAGAGTAAAGGACAAGCACCTATTTATTAATATGCAAGACTCACTCAGTTCAGACACTGCCCTCTGCTTAACAAGTAGCAACAGAATTTTTCCTGTGAGTACTGAAAGATGTGTACAAATTCATCAACCATCACCAGCTTCCCCATAAAAATATAAGGCCACCTCCATACTCATACACCTCCCCCTCCCTGCAGCATATGCAAAGGGTTCACTTACTTGTGGCCTGTGCTTCCAAGATAAAGGTACCAAAGATAACTAGCAGAAGAAATAACCCATGGCTAGTCAAGGCAAGAGATGATCCTGTGTTGCTCTTTGGTGCTACCATTCCATGGCACATCTTTTACCCACCAAAGTTTCTTTTTAAAAAAATCCTGGAAGATCTGGTTGATCAGGAGCTCCTCGGTCTACAAAAACAAAGACAAACACAGAAATGGTAAGTGTTGAGCCAAACACGTACAACAATTGGGGAGGGGAGGAAAAGGGGAAATTCAGAAACAAATAAGAACAACCTTTTGCATGTTTTAGCATTTAGGAACCTTACCAAGTATTCACAGTTCACAAGGTAACAGGAGCAGAAAAGGCAATCTTAGGAAATACTAAAAGGAGCTGCATTATAGAGAAACCAGAACTTTTCACTCACCCTCTAATATTTCAGGTGTGAAGACTGCCTAGCTTACAGTTAATTTTAGCTTTTCCTTTCAAGATAACCCCAGAGGATATAGCATCTGGAGAATTTGTTTCAAAATAACTTCAAGAGAACCAGCCTTCCTACACCCCCAGTACCTTTCAGAAGGTCTCCAAGACACAGCAGACTGTACTAGACAGCTAGGATAAATAAATCAAATGCTTCTTCAGCCACCTGGAGAGGCACAGCATACCTGACAGCCAGCCAGCAGGCAGGCAAACACACACTTATGAGGAGAAATGTAAAACAGCTTGCAAACCTCAGGTATAATGTTCTGACAGTATAGAGCATAGCAATTAAAATTGCAGGATGTGACACTGCTCATACCTGAGGACTGAGGGATTCAGCCATAGCCTATCAGGCACTGTCACAGCAAAAACAGACTCATACACAAACACAAAGCACAGTTGGGAAATCAAGAAAGCACAAAGTTGAACCCCTGTTTTTAAGGAAGGAAAAAGACCCAGCAGAATACATGTCCCACCAACCTAGTATGGTTTTAACCTGCAAGACCTCCAATGGTAACTTTGGACCTGGATGAATAGCAATTTCATGCATAACTCCAATACTCATGAAAGAAACTTGGGACTAAAAATCTGTGTGTAATGGTTTTAAAAAGGAGGAAGGAGAAAACTGGGATAAAGACAACTGGGTGAGTGATGGAGTAAAAAAAAAAAAAAAAAACCACCACCAAAAAAACCCCAAAAACCCAAACCAAAAAAAAAAAACCAACCCCACACAGAGACCCATTTCAACACCTCTATCATGCTATTCCTTACACAAACATCTAAAGCTCCCAGGGAAAAAACCAAACTTGCAGAAATATGTTTCTTTATACTTGACCATAGGAATACTTTTAATTTTGAGAGAAACCCCGTTCAGCCACAGCTTCTTCAGTTAAATGGATATTCATATTGAAGGGGGATTTTTTTTTTTTTTTTTTGCCAAGTTTCCCATAGAAATTCAAAACTGCTGGATAACTTCAAACAAAGTTGAGAGGTGCAGAGGCGGGTATTGTACTTTCATACCCTGTGAGAACAGATGAGAGACCTGGGTTAGTGCTTGCACTACTAGGGAAGGCAGTATGACTTTCAGATCCTTAGGTACTTCTGAGATGAAGTCAACACACCAGCGCTGACCAGAGAAACACACGACTGAGACAGCCACAACTCACATTTCCAATTACTCAGGCAAAAAAGCAGTTGCATTATGGGAGGGAATATGTAGATTTGTCATTAAACCTAGAAGTCATCCTAGTGAAAAGAGGGTTTCCTTAGTTCCATGTCATTATACTTTGCTCATATTTACTTCACAGAAGGGCTATCTTTAAAACGTGGATCTTTCGAGTCAATTAGTCTCTACCAAAGAAGAATTCTTTGTCTGCATACGCCCCCGCCTTGAAATGTCATTTCAAGATGACATTTAAACTGCCATGTGGCAAGTCTGGAGCTGATGCTACAATAAACTCTGTGTCTGCCCCTTTTGTTTCTTGCTTCATTTGGAGGGGGAGGGAGAGAAGTGAAGCTATCCCACTCTACGCCTGTAGCACAGCCTATAAATTTCTCATGTCTTCCACAGATTCAGAGCCAATGCTTTGTTCATCGAACTCCTACCATGCAGAAAGTAGTAAGGATGCTGCCACTCACCTGCTAGAATTCCTTCAGCAACAATTAGACCATGGAATGAAAAAATATCCCTCTCTGAAGAAAGCCAAGCCAGCTAGTCTGTACCTCTGCCCCTTCCTCTCAAGCCACGTCTCCCACATGGATTTTAAGTTCATATTCCATTGGAAGAGGCTAACATCTGGCCTATACTCCAGGCCAGTAGCTGGCTGCTTTCTTCTAAGAGTCACTACTCTACACCAAATTACAGCTCTGACAAAGCAATGCACCATCTTCAGCAAATGGCCCTTCTGATTAGATCAAGACAGGTCTGTCCTCTCCATTCCAATTTAATGAAGCCTCATTAGTATAACAGACTCTGCAAGTCTTGCCAAGGTATCTTTTAAAGGTGGCCTTCCCTGCCCTTGGAACAGTGCTTGCCGGGTGACATAGCAGCAGCCAGAAGGAGGTAGGGAAGAGGGCGTGCAATTATCACAGAATTTGCTGAGCCGCCTGAGGCGTGTTACCTTGCCCCAGAGGCATTTTCCTCTCCCAAAGACTGCACGTGAAAGCTCGCAGTCCAGTTCTGGTCTCTGAACAACAACCAAGTTAGAGATACCTAAACCAAGAATATCTTCTGGGGGAATCAATTATTGTTTAGTCTCGATTCACTAATAGATTGCTCCAAAGCACAGTGCTGGTTCTCTCCTTTCTTCTACAGTTGGGGACAGTTTCCTCATCTCTTTTCAGCTACCGAGTCACTTGAGTCCCAGGTTATCAGGGATCCTGTCTGTCAGAGGCACAGGGCTGCCCCACAAGGAATGCTGTAAATTGCTGCTGCTATGCCTACAGTAACATCCCACTAAACTGATTTAGTTCAGCGTGGGATTTGAAGGAGACACAAAGGCAGGAAAACCATTTAGTGGCAGATAGCATCGATAAACCCCTCAAGAATTGTTAGGAGACAATGGGCACAGGTACCACCTGCGGGGATCCTCCCTCAGGCTTCAGCCAAGTTACAAAACTTGTTCCCAGCCTTGACTTTTCCTCAGCAAAATTAGAGGATGAAAGAGATCCTGGCTAGATAAGAAGGTATCCTTTCTTCCCAGAGGGGAGCTGGTGGTTGGGAAGCTATTTAGACAGACATTCAATTCTCTGAAAGTTGACTGTTGTTTTAGCACATTCCTTGTACCTACAGCTCAGGGGGAAGCAGCTTTCATAACAACTCTTCAGGCCTCCACCTCCAGAAGTTAACTGGAGGGCATTGTAGAGCACACACATTTGTCAGAGACGTAGTCTCAGGGAAATAGCTTAACAATTCATGGGTTCACGTGAATCAAAGCGATTCCCTGTTCATATACGGAGCAAGGACGCTTCAGACCCGTTTCACATGCCACAGCCCAGGCTGAAGGGTTATGGGAGGATTAAGTTTAAACAGAGATGCTTTCAAAGATAATATTTAGTATAGCCAGCAGTTCTCAAATACAGTAAGGAGGGGAGAGGAGATTCTTCTCTGTTAACAGTACGTCAGTCAATAGAGGGTTGTGGTTTTTTTTTTCTTTCTTTTTAATGTGCACTTTTGAAAAACACCTACTAAATAGAGAGAAGAAAATAAACCATCCTCTATGGCAATAAGTCAATAGCCACACACCCTCTCAGGAAATGCTACGAACAAGGGAAAGTACTCGTTGCTCCCAGGTTACTGCCATCCCCAGCTCTTTCTTTTCTTGAAGTCTTGTCATCAAGCAACCTTCCCAGTGATGCTTCAGCATTAGTCCCCCTCGCTGCTCACACAACAAGCAGTAGTTTGCTTCTACATGAACTCCCTGAAGCAAGCATCAGCTTCCACTGAAACCACGCAGGCCAGACTTTCCGCTCGCTCTTAAACTACAATCAGCTGTGTCCAAAGATGACGCACTCACATATGGCAGGAGCTTTTCCTAAGCTAAGCTGTTTGGGAATCTCTGCCATTTATCTTCTAGACCTTCAGAAGTTGCCAACTCATATGCCTTGATCCAGCATGCGTGCATTTTCCCAGGATGATGACTAATTTTTTTATTTTTCCCCATTTCGTCACAGCAGGACTCCTAGGTCCCCATGGAAAAGAGTTCTTTGGAAGGTCATGCTCAGGACATGAAAGAGAACCAGATTCAGGTAGTTCTGGTGCACCAAGGACATGGGATGTCAGGGGGGGTGCACAGGACCGTCTGAGGCTCTCCAGTTGCTCAAGATGCTTGGCACTGCTATGTCCTGTGTCACTGTTGCTGGAAAACAGGTCTTCAAACTGGATTCTTCACAGTTTATTTAGGGAAGTGTGCAGTATGTTTGGAATGCTACTGGCTTGCTTTTAAATACCATACTTAAAAATTGCCAAAAGGAAATTATTTATCCTCATGCACATCAAAAATCTCTATTTTATCCACATAGTTTCCCCCTCAGAATAATACTCAGAAATTGTTTGCTATCTCTTGAATGCACACAGCAAAGATCTTGGCAGCGGGATGAGTGATGGGTGTGCACAGCATACCTTTTGAAAGGCTAAGCACAAGGATTGTTCTTGCTTCATGGTCACACTGCAGGTGGAACCTAATGTGAGTAGTGTGGTTCAGAGGATTTAACCTTCACCCTTAGTTGCTGGTTTTGACGTATCCTTATTTTGTCTGCTTTCAATGGGCAGTCAAGCTTTAAAACAAAAAAGTCATCTTCTTGGCTGCTTGATAAGAAAAATTACAGAAAAATCAAGTCCAAGTGCCAGCAGAGGAAAGAAATCTCTACTTCTACTTACTTTCTGTAGCTAAACCAGTTTAATTGAAAGCTTTTAGACACAGAATTGTATTTTTAACATTTTGGGATAACTTCACAGTTCAATTAAACTGTTCAGTTAAACTAGACACAAAGGAAAAAAACAAAGCATTCAAAGTTACCTGCAGGCAGTTTAGAAAAATCTTAATCATCTGACTTTTCAGCACAGCCAGCTCTCAATTACCCAGGATAATTGGAAAAGGTGGAAGAGAGGAAATAAGAAAAACCAAACAACCCATGTAACACTCCCCCTGCCCACACACACAGAGCAACCAGATGATTTAGAACATGTGTTTAGTAGCTTCATTTTACAGCTTCATCTTTGAATTATAAAAAGGCAGATTTCTGCATAGCACAGGCACAGCATAAAGCAGAGGGCTGAACTGCACACATCCCCTGCTACAGAGAGGGGAATCACTGGGGCAGACTGAGCAGCTTATTCCAGACACTGGAATCAGTACACATCCTCCTGCAAACTAAGACCTGATTGCAACCTGTAGTAGGACCTGAATTATTGGGTTTCCTTCCTCATTCCCCAACTGCGCCACGGGGTTTGGCCTGTGACCTGCAAATTCACCAGTTTCTTTCACGTAAATGCCCTGGTTTAGCTTTCACCTCCTCTCTTTCATGAAGGTTTCTAAAACACCAGCACAATTCTTGGTGATGCAGAACTCCCATTTTCAAGACAGAACATTAGAGTTTGCTCAGAAAGAAGCTTGCTTGACAGGCTAAATTCTGAAATTCCATTTTAATCTCTGATAAACAGCATGTGCCTAACTCTCCACAGCCCCACTAAGGCACACTTAAGTTTTAAGCCAGGAAACTGGATTTTTCACTACTGGATAACCAGTCCCTTACAACTGGGAAAGTCACACCAACATTCCTACCCCAAGTGAATAAACCTGCAAGATTCACCAATTTGCATAGCTTATTCTCCAGCCTCCTCCTCTCTATCCTTCCTATCACAGTCTAAAGTCCTGTTTGCATCTAGATCATGCTTTTGCACCCCTCCCTTGCTTGCCTCCTTATCTCACTTGACGTTCCTCAAGAAGTCATCCCGAGGTTAGCCAAACATATTCTTCTATGGGCTAAAGGCAGGGACCACTTCCTTCCTCCATCTTTTTCCCTTCCATGCTAGCAGTTGGGTACAAGCCTTTGTATACGAGTATCTTCCCTGCTGCAGCCCAAAGAGAAATGCACAGCAGGCTCAAAGATATTCCTGAGTGGACCAAACAAGCTGCGACTCCGTCGGTCCCCTTAGAGGTAAGGATCAAGGAAGGAACTGACTTTTCAAGGTGTGCAAAGAAAAGGTACAAGGTTGCCAAGGGGGAAAAGGGGTAGTATTCATTACCCTTCATTGTCCCATTGCATGATGGAAACTCTGTAGTCAGTTGTGGATTAGCCCCAAATGGTTTACCATTCCTCAGCCCAATTGCACAGGGCAATTTTTAAGCATAACAAGGACCCCATACACTGCTGCTGCTTAGGACACCTTGCTTGCCAGCTTCCTCCTTTCCTACTTATCCAGCTAATGAAAATGCACAAGAAAAGAGGCCTAGAACCTCTTTAAGAAACACTTGTGCACATCCAAGAAGCACCAGAAAGAAGACGACACCTCAGATCCCAACCCCTGACCCTCAACAATTTTCTATGCAGTATCCCCTTGAGAACTACAAGACATATGTGGGCACTTTGAAGACATTTTGTATGGATGATGAATTCATTGGGCATAAGTCAGCCAAGTGAGGGGCTCCTGGATCCCTCAAGGAAAATCAGAGCAAGCATATTTTCACTACACACTTTAGAAGTCCATTGCTACATCATTGTCAGTCATAGTTCACAGATTTGCATCTCCTGCAGTCTAAACTGCCATCCTTTTGCATGGTATATTAAAGATTTAAGAACCAACCAACCAGCCACAACTGGTCTTCTAAATAAATCTGTGTACTGCAGCAGTAAATTCCATCTTCCCAAAAGACATCAGAGTAGGCCTCCAAGGAACGTACTTCACTTCAGGACCAATGGTGTCGGACACCCAACTGCAGAGGACAAACTGTTAGCAAGGTACTCGGACACATCAACACATAGTAACGTTGTTTCACAGCACAGCCTTGAAGCCATAAAATGTTTTCTGCTCAATTGACTTGCTTTCCCATCCTGTGACACAGTAAAGAGGACACCACAGCAGAGGTTGCTCTAGGACCCAGTTTTCATTCTTGTAAATATCACTCTCATACTTTTAGAAATAGAGCCAGAGACAAATGGTTAGAAACAGTCCCAAGTCTTGGGAAGATCATTCCCCGTTCCCAGGTAATGTGGTTGCCATGCCAGGTCTGACACAGTCATAGAAGATTTGCATTTTATGACTGAAAAAAAAATAATCCTATTTTCCTTGCCCTGGTAAGTCCAAGAGAAAGCCCTAGATAATAGGTCCCCACATTTTAAGAAGTTTCCTTGAAAGTCACAGAATTTCACTGGAAACTTTTTGTTTTACTTGGGAGGAGGAAGATAAGAGATCAAAATCCAATTGTCCTTCCAAATAAGGAAGCAGCAGCTAGTTACGGGCAGGCTGTGAACTTCCAGGCACCAGGAGGAGGGGAAAGCAGAGGCATGGAGGGGCAGGGTGGAGAGGCAGACAGGTTAATGCACACAACTCCAATGCACGGCAGATTTCTGTGCTATTACAAAAATGCTTACAGCAATGGGGTCACATCACCAGTGAATGAAGAGGAACCAGTTGTTTCTTTTTTTTTTTTTTAAAAAAAAAAAAAAAAAAAAGAAGTGCTGGATCTGCTTTCAGGGATTTTCTTTTTTTCTTTTAAGCATATTGGCATCTATGCAATCTATGAGAGAAAGTAGAGACTGGGGGATAGTGGAGAATACATTTCACACGCCATCTTTCCCAGTTTTGGGTTTGTTTTTTTAAATGTGTCTTTATTTGGAAAAGCATTCCCTTTGGAAACTATTGTTTCAGCATTTTTCCCCTGCCGCACTGCATCAGAAAGGCTAGGTTTCATACTTTCAGCTTTAATCAGTACAACAGCACATTTACAGAGGACCATATGCACAAAATGTTCCAGAATGCTTTCCAAAAATAATAAGTCCTAAAAAAGAAAACTCACAGTAAACTGAAGTGGCTTCAGGGAAGGAGAATAAAGAAAAGCCGTGCAAAGGCAGAACCTCTCGAAACCGCATACAAGCTTGAAATGTTACTTTCAGTAAGAACAGGGTTCTCAAAGCAGCACTGGATTGGTAAGGTCACTTGTGTATCTAGGATGCTTTTCTCATTTACGCAGCTGTGTTAATCTGTTTCAGGGAATGCACCACAAGGCCCATGTACAGTTAAGGCTTAGTTTATAATCCCTCACTACTAGAACGTGCTTATCCCCATCCTTACCACTTGTTGTGCTTTCATTTCAACTGATGCGGCTAAAAACATCAATCTGCTATACACGCAGCTGCAATACCACCAGGCAGCACAGCCATTTGAAGAGGACACCCGTTTGAGAAATCTTTGTCCTATTAAAGCCCTCTATATACAAACGTCAGTGAACCAGTCTGACATTTAAATAAGGAACTATACTAGAAGACAGAGGCAGTCTTACGTTTATTCCTACAAGCACAGCTGTGAGGCACAACTCGAGTTTAGAAGCTGCCATCCCAGATATGAAAACATCAACTCACCCACTTCCAAGGGATGATGACAATTGCAGTGCAGTGCTTATTATTTGTATCACAGTTTATATAGAAAGTTCTCCACAATAGACACATTGTAGTATCAGAGCCTTCCAGACTAACATATCCTTGATGTTTGGATGTCTGTCAGCACAAAGGTCTTTTCAAAGACAAACACACACACACCGAGAAATAAGACTGCCCCTTAAGTCCTCTGAAAACTTCATCTTCCAACAGCCTAGTATCATCAACCAAACTGAGAAACTTAAAAAGCAGTTTCAAATTCTGGTTCTGACTTTAACACAGCAGAGAACTGCTTCAATAGATTTCAAAAGCAGGGGGAAAAAAACAGGCAGGCCTTCAAAAGGTCTCAGCACCGTGGCTCAGTTTTGCATCTATTAGCTCACTATTTCCCTTTACCTTTCTTTTTTGGTAGCAGCAAACTCCTTAGATGTTTCCTATTGCTTTTCCTATTTAGAATGCGCTGTGCTAATGTCACAGATGCATGTGTATTGCCACAAACCCCTGCTGCAGCAGAGACTGATCACAGTGGCATTGGGCACGTTTCATTCCACAGAGCCCAGCCACATCACTCTTGCCAGCATACAACTGAAAAAGGAAAATTCAAAAATTTTGCATTGCCATTCAAACCCCTTGCAACTAAAACCGTAGGATGACTAGCACACTGTCTGCACGCAGACCCGCTCCCATGAGGCTACAGTCAAGGGTGGCTACAGAAGGTGGCCCGGGCAGGCTGCCCAGCTGGGCACCCTCACCGGCAGCAGGCACACCAGCGTCCACCCCAATACTCGACCTAAGGCTTGCAGACTCTAGGCAAGGGGCCATAGATTAATCTCTGAAGTCAACACTCAAGGGCTGAGAGAAGAGGGGGTGGGAAGAGTCCTAACAGCTTCCTTTCTTTTAAGTCACTCTCATAATTACCAGCTCACAGAGAGCACATATCACTATGCAGAAGACCCCCACAGCCTTTTCTCTTTAACTGGCTTCCCTCAACAGGCTATGCTTAATTTGATTTTTCTAACAAGGGATCAGTTGTAATTATATTCTGATTTGAGCAGCACAAGCTAGGAGCATCAAGCCAGAAAGGCACTCCAAGAAGGATCACTGCTCATTACATGTCATTGGGAGGCATACACACACACCATGAGGAGACCAAGTGCTCCAAGCAGAATCCCCAGCAGAGGTCCCTTTCTAACAGGGTGGCAAACTGGCTTCCTGAGACCTACAACCACCATTCAAAGGTTGCACATTAAAGATTTCCACCATTAAATTGGGGTGGGAGAGAAGCATGCCAGAAAGAAGAGTAGAGAACTAAGAGTCCACAGAATACAACCTATCATAAATAAAACCTGTAATTTGCATCTCAACAGAAGGTCAATTTGAAGCTTCAACTTCTCCCTCACTTGACTCAGTGACATTTACACTTTATAAAGCATGGCTATTAGTGAAAAAAATATTTTTAAAAAAATCTATATGGACACTGTTTGCTGAACTAGGACAGCCCAGAAGCAGGACCCAGGATGCTCTGACCTGCAGCAGGAGAGGGAGCACACCCACAGCCGCCTGCACCCTTCCTGCAGCACCCACCCTGCACAGGGTCACAGGGATCGCTATTCCTCAGCTCCTTGAGAAGGGGCCTCTGCCCAGCCGCTACCAAACAGAAACTCAAAGAAAATGTTAAGCAAAGGGTCTTGAGGCAGCCGAGGAACACTGCCTGGTTGTAACTGTTCATTCAGCAGCTCTCAGCACCTTGTTTATACAGTGGCAATGGTTCCTCAGCCTTTACTGACCCATAGTCTAGTCTGCCCCTTGTACATCAGCGCTGCCCCTTTGCAGAGCCAGCTGGCGTTGAGGCCTGTCCCTCCACCACCTGATCACTTACAGGCTTGTGCTGCTACCTTGGCTAAAGGATGACTCCTTGCTCCTGGTGACTAGACACCCCCATGCTGCTGCTCCCACGCCCACTTCACAGCTAACCATCCCCTCCACAATGCTGATGCAACTTTCAGGAGCCAGTTGGGGAAACTGGGTCTTTGCACCGGGATAGCTGTGGGGCCAATGGAAGCAGCAGCTGGGGGGAGGTAAGAAACTCTCACCTCAGCTTTGCTGCCAAAGCCTATAGTGTGTGCAACCACTCTCTGACTCAAGCAAGCAGCCTGTACAACACGCTAGGCCAAGTAATTGCACAGGCTTCTTGCTCCTAAAACCAGCTCCATCTTCAATCCATATTTAAGTGTGGCAGAAATAATTTACTACGCATAAAGACACTCTGGATCTAAACCCTCCAAGCATCCTGGCTTCCATGCAGATTAAAAGCCAGAAAGCTGGGTGAGAGTGCTCCATGATAGCCAAAGGCAACACGGGCTTGTCTAGTTAGAGGAAGTCAAATGAAATTGAAGCTGAAAGAGGGGAAAAAGTTGTACAAAGCAGGACAGCAAGAGTCAGCAACTTGCTCTGGCAGTAAATCTTACAGTTTCATGCAACAGTGAGAAAGGCTACGAAGTGCTGCTGCATGCAGGCAGGAACCACACACGTGCCAATGACAGGTCAGAAGGAGGTACACACAAAAGTCAGAGGATACAGCTTATTTAACCTTCTGGCTCACATCTTGGCTTTTTCACTAGAC
Source organism: Theristicus caerulescens (assembly GCA_020745775.1). NCBI lineage: Eukaryota > Metazoa > Chordata > Aves > Pelecaniformes > Threskiornithidae > Theristicus > Theristicus caerulescens. The sequence goes on from CM036564.1 coordinate 33,238,024, forward strand.
CACCCAGGACTGCAAAAGCACAGCTAGGCTTTGTCCAGTCTGCCTCAAAACTCCAGGGAAAACCCTCCCAAAGATCAGATTCCCTCCGGGTACTCACATGTGCAAAGACAAATCCCAGATAAAGCCACAGGCAATGCCTCTTTACCAGTGGGACCAGAAGCTAGAGGTGAAGCATCCTGCCAGTGACCTGGGCAACTGCCTCCCTGAAAGCCATACATAACTGCCTGCTGTCCTGCAGCCAAGCACACAGCTCCCAGGTGCTGCCTCCCTCCTGGCTCTAGTCAGTCCTCCGCCCCCTGAATGGGCCAGCTACCAGGCAAGCTTCCATGAAACACAAGCAAGAAGAGGAAGAGAGCATACCGTCTTCATTGGATTTCTGCATTTTGATACTTCTCCAGCCTACTTATATTCAATGTCAACAGGCTGGGCACATGAACATAAAGGATACCACAGATGCTGCCCCAGACATCTCTTCCCCACACTCCTCTTGCACACACAGAGCTGAGAAGTAGAAGATCCTTCCCCACTCTCCCTAAAAAGGGCATTTTAGAGCAGGCACATTTAACTCTCTGCTATCTGCAGGATACATAGGAAACTCTACCAAGCCACTAGCAGCTAAGTCGATAGTACGTCTACTTGGGAAACAGGTCACTCTCTACTTTGCTTGGGGTTTTGATGCAGCTCCAAGCATCCTGTGCGAGTACACTCAAGTCAAACTCTTTTTTTCAAGAAAAAACATTCTAGCACAGAATTCCCAGTGACGTCTACTCAGCCTTGTGGGAAAAGCGCAGCAACTCCAGCTTCAACAGCCTTTAAGGGAAGACTGATTTTATATATTTTTTTTCCCCCCCCCAGACATTTTGCAAATAAATATGAAGGTCCTGCCACAGCCAGTAATCCTCAAGCAATTTCCTGTCTCTGGAGACAAGGTTCCCTCAGAGTGAATTGATTAAATAAAGGTTATTAGAATTAGTATAAAGCAAGCTAGTTTAAAAGTCATCCTCATCACGTTTTTACCTGTAACATAGTGCTCCAAGCAGCAGCACAAAGATCAGCTACAAGAGCTTAGAGCATAGCAAAATTAATATGCAAAACCCAAACTGCGAGATCAAGATTTAAAACGACTTTCAACAGCAGAGGATTTTCATGTTCATTTAATCTATTTTCAAGTGAGTTTCTCAAAGGGAATTCACCCAATCCTTTTATTACTGTACTCTTAAGATTAAATTTGTTTTCTCCATTTTGTCAATCTGACATACAATTTAGTCTTTCAAGAGTCAGCAGTTGTCCTCACCAAAGCTGTTCTCCTTTTGCCTTTGCAGTCTAAGACTTTGCTGCAAAACAACAGGCTAAATCCATTCGCTCCATCTTCCAGTGTTACTAATTTCCTTTTCCTCTAAAGCCAAACATTTTAAATAAAAAAAAACCCAAACAAAACAGAGAGAGACAAGTGTTAGTTCCTACAAATGCTAGGGGGTGTGTGGGGAAGCAATTAGCCTGATACCAGTATCAGAAACTTGCTAAACAATTCTCTGGCATCTTTTGAACAGACAGTAAGAAGTAACAGTAAAGTAACAGCACTGGAGAAACAGTTTAAAAGAAACAGAGCAAACACTTAAATTAAGGCATGCTTTACAAATAAGAAAACCTGTATCTTGCAGAAAGGTCTAAACATCAGCAGAATGGCAACTGTCTCATACGCACAAGTTCACTGAGCTTCTCATTCTTATCCACAAGAAAAAAATATATTATGCAGAATTTCCAGAAAGGGTCCCTGCATAGGAACTGACAAAGAATCTTTTTTAAGCTAACCTCACTTCTCTTCACTAAATGCACAGAGAAAGAACTGTTCAAAAAAAAAAACCCCAGATGTCACCTGTAGCTCCACCTATAAAGTTCAGGGAAAGACTGTATTGTGAATGGCATGTACAGCAGCAATATCCAGAGGAGTTGGTGGTCTGCCATTTGCCACTGTCTGGGCTTCCATCAGCATCTTTTAAAAGGCCACTTGCAAGGCTTCATTATGTGAAAAGACTAGCCTCCGCCTGCTTTTATACACATTCTAGCTCACCTAAAACTGCTTTTCTGGGTGAGCTGAACATGACATTTAACAGATGTAAGCAACAGTTGGCTCTGGACAAACTATCTTCTTGTCTCCTTTGCACTTCAGGATCTACGCTCCTCATGGAGAGAGGATCTACGCTTCACATGCAGAGGGCAGTGGGGGGAGGACAAAGAGAAGCCCGCATTGTGGAAAATAAATAGCTCCATTAAGGCTCCACAGGATACTCTAAGGCACATTTTGAGGAAACCACCCTCCTTACAGCATACTACAGAGCACAATAGCTATCAGAAGCCCTTTCTCCAACAGCCACATCCCCTTCCCTGGCCTCTAGCAACAGACTCACAGCCTCCACCTCCCTCTCCAGACCCCCCCCCCCCCCCCCCCATCACACTCCTCAGAGGCACTTGAGTATAGCTGCTGGTAATCACTGCAAAGGCTGCTTCACACCACCCTGCAAATGGAAAGAAATCTCAGTGAAATGCTGTTACCAGCCCTTTTGGAAGGTAAGACCACCTGCTGGTGAGGACAGAGCCCAACAACTTACTTCTGAGAGACCAAGGTTAAGTTTCATCTTCTCTGGCAAGCACGGCCGTGCTTTATTTACATCAAAGGCATCAATAGTCTTCACTAGTTCCTTGCAAACAAAATCTGAAGAAGCTAATTATATTTAGGCTACGCTTGCTATGAAACAGATGTAACAGGGCAGGAGTTTCAGTTCTTTGAAGAAGCATTCCCATTCAGAAATCTTTATTTCTGACCAAAGAAAGCTGTGGGGTTTTGTCACTGGACCAACAGCAAGTTTCAATCTCAGAACTCTGCATCACATGACTTTAAAAGGTACTCTTCTCAAGAGGCAAAGGCTCTCAGGAGGGAGGCCTCTGTAGAATTGACAGGTACACCCTCAACACCATCACCACCACCAAAGGAACACTAAACTATTCCTTGCAAACACTGCAGGTACTTCCACCTGCAAGGAGTAAAGCAGAGCAGGTGATGGTCTGCAGTGTCAGCAGTTGCAAGATGCCCAACCCAAACTTTTTGCTTTCTTTCTTTTCTGGGGAAATAAACATGACCATCAGACTTCCTAACTGCAGGAAAGACTCCTGATCTGATAAGAATGAAGAAATGAAGAAAGAGGAAAGAACCAGCCTTCTGAGGGCCATGTCATTTCAGAGAACAGTAATGCTCGACGCCCACTGCACACAGAATCATAGAATCATTACGTTGGAAAAGACCTTTAAGATCACCAACTCCAACCGTTAACCTAGCACTGCCAAGTCCACCACTAAACCATGTCCCTAAGCACCACATCTACACATCTTTTAAATACCTCCAGGGATGGGGACTCAACCACTTCCCTGGGCAACCTGTTCCAGTGCCTGACTACTCTTTCAATGAAGAATTTTTTCCTAATATCCAACCTAAACTTACCCTGGTACAGCTTGAGGCCATTTCCTCTCGTCCTATCACTTGTTACTAGGGAGAAGAGACCAAAACCCACCTCGCTACAGCCTCCTTTCATGTAGTTGTAGAGAGCAATAAGGTCTCCCCTCAGCCTCCTCTTCTCCAACTAAACAATCCCAGCTCCCTCAGCCACACCTCACAAGACTTGTGCTCTAGACCCTTCACCAACTTTGTTGCCCTTCTTTGGACATGCTCCAGCACCTCGATGTCCTTCTTGTAGTGAGGGGCCCAAAACTGAACACAGTATTCGAGGTGTGGCCTCACCAGTGCCGAATACAGGGGCACTATCACCTCCCTGGTCCTGCTGGCCACACTGTTTCTGATACAAGCCAGGATGCCATTGGCCCTCTTGGCCACCTGGGCACACTGCTGGCTCATGTTCAGGCAGCTGTCAACCAACACTCCCAGGCTGTTTTCTGCCTGGCAGCTCTCCAGCCACTCCTCCCCAAACCTGTAGTGTTGCATGGGGTTGTTGTGACGCAATTGCAGGACCCAGCACTCAGCCTGGTTGAATCTCATTCCTGAGAGCAGGCTAGAGAGCTCACCTACAAACCAATCATCAACAGATGACGATACACAGAGGGATCCCAGCTCACTTCTGCAAGTGTTGACCCAGGCCTACACACAAAATGCAAAAGGTTTGAGACTGGGGAATTAAGACCTATGCTAGTAATGTGAAAGACATCGCAACAAAAGAAAGATGCAAAATGTACAATGAGACTCTCAGATTTTGCAGAAGCCTAAAAAAAAAAGCTGAGGAGGACTGGAACAGGGCAATACTGCCTTAGTATCATCAATATTGGGAGGGTCTGGTTCATGGAATTAGCCAATGTTAAGGATTGGAATTAATTTTTAGATATTAAGAAGATTAACCCAAGGTCTGCAAACACCTTCATTTCAAGAGGCAAAAAGGAATCCTCTGCTACTTTAGACAAGAAATGCTTGAATCCCCTTTCCTAGACAGAAGATTTTTTTCCTCCACTATTACATGCCAGGAAAAAAGTATGAGGGGAAAAAGGGTATCAGGGGAATGAACCAGTCTTGAAGAACTTCAGAGAAATTCAGCTTCTTTTTAAAACCACACCTAAACTGCAGGCTGCTTTGTATAGGTGACTTGTGTAAGAAATCTGTTTACCAACAGTCAAACCAGAGCTCTAGAAGCCTTTTGTAAGGGTTTCAGCTTACCATCAACTCAGTAATACAATTATGTTGACCTGAGAAATATCAGGCCTCTCCCCAGAAACGCTTGGCTTATTCTCCTCACCTACAAGCAGCAAGTAGACTTTAGGCAAGCCTGTTATTTCACTAGAATCAAGTTGGAGAAGACTAGTCTTTAAATAGGAAAAACGTGGGCAATAAAGGCTGCAGCTACCATAGGTCTATCTGGTCTGTTTTCTTCGGTTTGAATACCGAGGCACATTTTCTGAAATAAATGACAGCCACATGCTTCCTTACAGCAGGCTCTCCTCTGCCTTACATGGAAAACATTTCTTGTAAGACACACAGGAAGAAAATGTTAGATAAGATTTTAGTTGTAGGATCTTTTCATGCTGTGCAATAAAAAGCCCACTGATCTCATGCTGCTTCTTCCTCCACTGCAGGCACCTCCCCCATCCCCTCACCCAAAGAAAGCCTCATGGCTGAAACATCATTTCTCATCCCCTTCTCTTTAGCACATGATTTTTAACATCCTTTTTTATACATTACAGCTAGTTGTTGTGAGTCACTACGGAAGTCACTGCAAGGGAAGAGATGCATGCAGAAAGCTTGTGGCACATGCCAAAGGATAAACTTCTGCTTCAGACAGGTATGTGACTAGGCAAAAAAAAGCCCTTCACAAGCACTTCTTGCCTCATTAGCATGTGCAGGGCAAGGGGAGGCAAAAATTGGAGCCTAGGAATCAGACCACGCTGTGCTAGGTGCTGTATAAACACAGCACAAAAAAGACCACTGCTACAAAGATAACATGAGCTACCATCACATGGAGAGAAACCACCTCTTTAATCTGAACCACGACCCGTTCCCTGTGATCTTAAGTCTCACAGCAGGTTCTCGCTATATAACACCCAGACAAATCCAGAGCTATTTGGTCTACTGCAAACACGCAATGAAATCTGCACCACGCCTGTTCTTAATGCTTTCTTTGTTCATTACAGTGGATTCAGAAGATTGAAAAGGAAATTAAAAGGTCACTCGGATACACGAGCTATTTCTGTCCCAGAACATGCCAATAATTTGGCTCAGAAGCAAGAATCAAAGAGCAAGACTGCTTGGAAACAGGCTTCCCTCAAATTGTTATCAGTAAATATTTAACTCCCTTTTTATTTTTGTATCTACAGTCACTGACATGAGCTTGATACTTATTAATTTATATAACCAGATTTATGACAGGGGTAAAGACTAAGACTTTCCTTTCCAATGGCTCTCCCTCTCCAGTTCCCAGCTCTTTCCCCTTGTCTTCAAGTCTTGACACAGCCTCACCTCTGCTTTCATTTCTCTTTCATTCCTTCTTAAGATTACTACCACACCTCTTTACCCTCTCTGCACACACGCCAGTTCATGCTTCGCACGCAAGAGCGAGCCTTCCCTCTCCCACAGTTCCTTGTGCTATTTCCTCAGCTGAACTCATTAACAATGTCTCCAGGACTTCCCATGACTGAAAAAATTGCCCCTGGGCATATAGGAATGAGTTTGTAAGGTTTTGAGGGCAGTTACTTTGTGCATTTTGCAAATGTCCTGTGCGGCTGCAGCATTAGCAATCTAGTGAGACTCATCACCCCCTCGACAAGGGCTGAGCTGTGCTCTCACTTTTTGGAGCTCAGTGCAGAGATGAGCTGCATACTGGTAATGGAGGCTATGTTCCTTCACGCAAGGGGTTATCACCACCCTACAAATACCTGCATCAGGATTCCCTAAACAACCACAACTGGGAACACAGGAATCTCCTGCTCCAGGGAAAAAGGAGCAAACTGGCTCCTCTCCCATGCCAGATGTACTTTCAGAAAGTGTGCAGGTTTTGTGGTGGGGGTTTTGGTTTGGGTTTTTGTGGATTTTTTTTTTTTTTTTAAACTGTTCCCCAGTTTAGTCATGCCTCCTTAAGAGACAGAACCTATGCACAAGCGTACACCCCCTCCTTGGCTGGGATCAAGAACTGCTGCTGAACAGATCTTTCAAAGCTTGATACTAAGCCAAAGCATGCCTGCAGCATGGACAATGGGGTGCTGCAAGGGCAGTGGGGAGTAAACAACTGGGAGCAGTGGGACAGAGAACACAGGTTCACTACATAACATCTCCAGTCATCCCGAACACTGATCTTGTCTATCAGAGTTTAAGGTTGGGTTTTTTTTTTTTAATTTTTTTTTGTTGTTGTTCAAAGGGTGTACATTCTGGCAGCACCTCGAAGACTGTGGTAACTTGTAATACAAACAAGAACATTAAGAAAAGATCTCTGTCTGTTCTTGATGTCTTGCATTTATCTGGCCTTTCCTTGCATTTCACCACCCCCAGTGCAGCTGTTTCTCTTCTGATTAAGGACAAGGATGAAATTGCTGCCTCCTTGCATCCTTGTAACAGGCCCCAGTGGGATTCTCAGGGAACCTGAGCCTGGTCGCAAACACAGCTATCAGCAGGTTACACTCCTGTGGTTTTGTCTTCTACTAAGAAAAGCATTAAAATTTTAGAGCAATCTATCATAACTGAATAACTCCACCATTAATCCCAACATCCTCAAACGCACCCTTCCTCCCTCAAACAGGCCTCTAGGTTTCACTCCCCTACACCAGCAGATGCTTAGAACAGCGTGGCCCACTGACTGGCTCTGCCAAGGGGCCACACTAAGTTTGGAACTACCTGCAATTTACAGTATTTTGCAGTTAAAGCCGCCTGCAAGACCACCCTGTCTCACTGAGTGTAGCAACTACAAGCCCTCACATGCTAAACAGCACTGTACAAACACACCATCACAGGTGACTTACAGCCCAAACAGAAAACAGCCAGCCCAAGAGCACCCAGACATGAGTCTTCCAGAAAGGACTAGTGGTTTCTGAGCACAGACGGGAAGGGCAGTTCTGTACTGCGTCTTTCTTTAATGCATCGTCTGAGGCAAACCCCTCCGGCCCCGAGATAATCACCTCCCCGCCTCTGCTTCCTTCACCAGAAAGACAGAAAGAGTCCTTCCTCTAGAGGCTCGTGCTTTCCCCAAAGGGGAATCAACCCATGCCACTGCCATAAACCTTCCAAAGTAAAGCAAGAGAGAACCCATCAACAGACTGGTCACAAGACCCGTGCCAGTGCCTCTTCTCAGTATCCCATTAACCAGTGAGCACAAACACCCCCACAAACACTTTGAACTGTTCCACAGTCATTTATATATGGAGAAAACTGGTGTCTGCTTTTTCTCAAAAAGGAAAGACAAAACTAGTATTTGTTTCACCTTAAGCAATCCCATCACCATATACCTCACTGAACTACAGAAAAGTTTTTTCTTGTTAAACCATGGCAGCTTCCTTGATATTAAGAGCAAATCCTCCGCCCCATTCCAGAAATCTTTAAAAAAAAAATCTACCACCACATTCTTCTTTGTTTGACAACCTTCTTAGTAAATATGTCAATACTGACACATGCTTATCTTTACACAGGATACTAGCAGGCAGGGTCCCTGGACAGGGCAAAGAAAGAAATTTTGACCACGGCTAGATTTACAGGGGAAGGAGCTGTCTATGTCCACCCAGACAAGAAGCCTGCAGAAGGGCTCTGTTCATAACCCCACCTGCTCTAGCTGCACATGCGATGGAGCACGCACAGGGCAGCGCGGCAGCGCAGGCTCTGCCAGCCTCTGACGCTGCCTTAGGGCAACAGATCTCCAGTGGCAAAGCAACGTGCCCCTTCCCACATGAGGATTCCTAAGAATACATGAGTCATGGTTTCAGCTGGGATAGAGTTAATTTTCGTCCTAGTAGCTGGTAGTGCTGTGTTTTGGATTTAGAATAATGTTGATAACACACTGAAGTTTTAGTTGTTGCTAAGTAGTACTTACACTAAGTCAAGGACTTTTTCAGTTTCCCATGCTCTGCCCCGTGCACAAGAAGCTGGGAGGGAGCACAGCCAGGACAGCTGGCCCAGACTGGCCAAAAGGCTCTTCCATACCATACGATGTCATGCTCAGTATATAAACTGGGGGAGTTGGCTGGGGGGCAGCAATTGCTGCTTGGGGACAGGCTGGGCATCAGTCAGCAGGTGGTGAGAAACTGTGTTGTGCATCACTTGTTTTGTATATTGTTTTATTGTTATTATTTTCTCTTCCTTGGCTGTCCTATTAAACTGTCTTTACCTCAACCCACAGGTTTTACTTTTTTTTTTTTTGCTGATTCTCTCCCCCATCCCACCAGGGGGGATGGGGAAGGGTGAGCAAGCAGCTGTGTGGTGCTTAGTTGCCAACTAGGAGTCAAACCACATTCTCACCAGCAAGTACCAAAGTTTCTCTTAGTGTTGTGTCAAGTGCTTCATACCCCAGGCAAATAAAGACACAAGAGAGAACAGTTCTTTGTGGGCGCAACCCTTTAATTCCTGCATCCAGACTGGGGGATGCCATGGTCTATCTGGCACTCTTCGACATTGGTCTGCTGCAGTCCACCACCATATGCCTACTCTACCTTACTAAACCAGAACAGCAGCTCATGAGTACACAAGAGGACAAAGAAGTATACTGGCAAGGAGAACATAGAAAACAACCATTTATGTGCAAAAATATCCCCATTTTCTCACTAAAACAATGCTGCTCTGGGATACAAAGTGATGCAGATTTGCAAAGCAATTGCATTCACTAGCAAAACCAAGCCAAACTACCACAAAGAAGGTGGGCTGGAACATTCTGTTTTACGTTGAAGAACAAAGTGCAGAGGCCATAAGTAACAGCGAAACAGAAGGAGAAACTCTTCAGCTGAGCATACTGACCCAGAACACGGGGTTCAGTTACCACATATATACAGACATGCATCAGATCCAAAACGCAAGCAACATTTTATGCAGCCCCCACCTTACTTGTAAATGCGTATTTAGAAATTCAGGGTAATAACCTGATACACTGGAGCTGAACACCATTACAGCCTGCTGCAGACAGTGTAGAAAGAAAACAAAGAGAATTTGTGTAACAAAGCAAAACACAGCCAGAGAGGAACATCTGCTGCTTTTACCAGGAATACCATATGGTCGGTAACTGAGGTACGGAGAATGAGTTCATTCATATTTAAAAGCAAAAGTAATAGGTCACTCCTTCCAAGATAAGGGAGAAAATGCCTGTTCTCCTTCCACTGTTCCAGCCCCACCATCCCCAGTCCAGATTTAGCTTTCCAAAGAACTAGTGCTGTCAGTGTTCTGGCCCAGAGAGTCAAGCTCAGAGCACTTTTCATGACAGGACGCCAGAATGAGGAGGATGAGAACACTCCTGTAGCAGTTTTGCTTAGCCCTAACATGAGCCTGGTTTATCCACAGCCCAGTCAGAGCTGCAACACCGAAAGACCAGTTTTGTCACTAGCAGATTACAGTAGCGCTCTGGAGCTGAGGCATTTGGCAGCAGTAAGCATGCTTAGCACAGTAAATCTCAACCGCTATCCTGAAGCCATCTTCAGTGCCTGAAAGCACTGCCCAGAATTGCAACCAACACAGTTGGTTGAGATCAGAGCATCCAAGAACACATCCTTCTTCAACAAATGTGAGGCCGGACACATGGCAGCAATGCTTTCTAATATCTTGCAGAACACAGGCACACTAGCTGAGAAAGCTTCTACTTCAGCAGTGCTATCCCACACACGGGTCTGCCATGCAAAGTTGTAACGCAGGATACAGAAGCTTCTTAAAAAACAGATCAATAAGGTCTTTTGCTATTTGAGCACCTGTTGGTAAGTACCATTTAGCTGTGAAAGTCTTGTGCAAGGAGATAAGATCCCTGGTAGTAGCAAAGTTCCTCAACAGATGTCAAGATACAGCACACAAGTTAATTCACCTATTGTAAGAGTCCCTCAGTCCCAACAAGGTCTTGCCATATTTGCTGATTCTTCATTCTTCCCAAACCTGAATCCCCACTTGCTCTCTGAAATTCAAGTATTCACTTTGTCAATTGAGTTTTCGTTGCAAGAGACGGATGGCAAAAAGGATTAGAAGGATTTTGCAGCAGTGCCGAGCAGCCTAAGCCACAAAGAGAACACAGTATAAAAGCCTGCTCTGACAATCAAGTGCCAGGAGTAAATAAAACGGAAAATGACAGGCCAGATTAACTAGTGCCAGCATTACTTCCCACATCCATCCAGGTCACAAAACATCCCAGTCTCCCTGTTCCATCCCTTTAAAACACTCCAGTCTGAGTCCAGGTATACTATTGGCCTGACCCACACATCTCACTTTGTATTTGCTCTCTGTCCGTGGAAGGGAATTCAGGCAAGAAACCCAGATATGAACATTTCTACATAAAGAGCAGTCCACAAGGGTCTCCAGCAGAGCCAAGCATTTGCTTACAGGAATATAAAAAGGCTGTCTCCCAGGTACCTGGTGTATAGCTCCCACATGGACTTCAAGTCTGCTGCTGAGATAGCAAGGCTTTTTCAGCCTCCTCACAAGCAATGCAGCACAGAAGAGACACAGACAACAACTGTCTGGTTAACAGCCTCACAGCCAGAAAGTGCCAGAGGGAGAAAGAGATGGAGTATATGAATTTTAGCTATTGCCAGGCTAAGTAATTACTGAGAGAGGTGGCTAGCAGCCTCATCTTAGGACCAGGAACTTCATCTTTATGCTTATAAAAGTCAGCTTTTGATGATAAGTTTGTAGAATGAAGTGTCATTTTCTTCCATGTTTTGCCCTCCTTACATACTTCATTCACTGATGATCCTACTAGAAAAGGATACACTTTGCACCAGAGAGCAGCAGAAACAGTGCACTTGTGTGGGGTAGCAACCTCCTATGGAAGCTGAGAGCTGGATGCAGGCTTCTGACTTTAAAGCCTTCTGCACCTCAGACTTCTACACACAGCTTATGTTATTCTTATATAAGATTTTCCATACTCCCAATGAATTTCTAGCAAGATCTATAGTCTACATTTCTTCCATGTGAAAAGGAAGACCTATTGCCAGCAAAGGATCACAGAATTAAATGCATTTTCAGACACGGGGCAATCAATAGTCTTGGAAATCAGAAAGGTTGTAACACAGCTTTAAGCAAGTCAAAGGCCACTGGGAGAGATTAAATACGGACTTCCACAGCAAACATTTCTAGGCTCTTTTTTTGTCTAGTATCATTAAGTCTGCTTGTGTCTAACAGTCATCAAACCACAGCAACCTTGTTACTGTTTTCAGAAAAGGTGGGTTTTGTGGAGACAAACAAAATCCATTTTTTTCCTGTGTGGAACTTGGGACAGCCTATCCGTTTTAGGATCACCTGAATCCAGAGCTGGACATGGTGTCCCCTTGGTACTCTGAGGCATGAAGCAGTGGAAGTCTGAGAAGAAAAGGTCAGAGCAGACCAGCAGTTATGTGGGTGCCCCCAGCGCAAGCGACAAGACTGCAGGAAGAGGCAGTGGCCAAAATGACTCTGCACGTGGCGCCTGTCCTCTGCCGAGGGTAAGGAGGCTGAGGGGGAAAGGCTGGTATTTCACAGGGCAGACAAAAAAATAGTGTCTTTCACATTGTCTTTTCCCAAGTCTGCCTTCTTAGCTCTGTAGTCCCAACATTAAACTTCATTAGCAATGAGAGCCACGGTTACTTCTGGTTTATAACCAGGTAAGCTTTGCCTCAAAAGTCTCACTTTGATCCTCATATTTGTCATCTACCCAGTAATTAAAGGATTTTTTTTCCCCTCTGTAAATTAAAAGGAGCTTCAGGTATTAGAGATGCCCCCAAGCTGCTCTGCCATGGTCTGAACTTTAGACTCACAATGGCTCAGTTGCTCACTACCTCACACAGTTCAGAGAAGAAAAACATAAGCATAGCAAGCCTTCAACTCTGAGAGGAGCAGATTTATTCCGTGATATATCAAAATGACCATACCTACGTCTATGGGCACGCTACAATCTGAAAGGACAAGGTAACATTTCACCCTCCAAACTTTTTCATCATCTTACATGAACAGATATAGAGAAATTTTTCAAAGGTAGGATTTCCCAGTTGACCAAGTCCCTTTAAGTAGTCATTGCTCATTAGACATTCAGAAACCCCAGAGCAACAGGACATTTTTGTTTTCTGAACACCAAGTATTTCAGGTCTCCTGCCCAACGAAGCCTGGCAGGGATGCACTTCCGTTTGATGCAAAAGGAGATAACATCTAGCTCAGTGCTACCGGAGGAAGAGATCCCCAAATTCACCTTGTCCCAGAACAAAGACAAGCACACCCTCAAACTTAGGCATTTGGTATTTCAAGCCAAAAAAAGAGGACAAAGTCTCTTGGGTTTTTGTTCAACAGAGATTCATATAAATCTTCCTCTGTGGTATAGCTATCACTGCATGTTTGCATTCTAGATAAATCAAGTGCTTTATTTAATGCCCACTACAGCAAAACATGCACCTCCACAGCCTGCAATGCCAAACACAGAGTAAGGCACTGCAGAGGCCACCACTGGCTCAGTGGCAGCAGCAGAGACTCCTCTCTGCTTCTTTCTACCTCAACATTTTCCACCCGAGAACAGCATTTCTGCATTAAGACTTTGTTTTTCTTTCCAGGCCAGGTAGCAGCCCTGCATTCCCAAGTTTGGCACTTAACCTGAGACCAAATGACTGAACGAATAAAGACTTCTGTGTCCTGCTACAGCAAAACCAATGCCTACCACCCCGCCCTGTGCAGTAGTACATAAACTCTCATCCTCCCTGCGGCCACCCGTGCCCCATACGCATACCAGGTCACCACCTGCTCCTGTGCCAGGCGTGTCTGGCACAAACCTATGCCAGCAGCTGAAAGCTTGGCAACCTTACAGCCACATATTGGGAAAACCACAACATAATGAAGTCGCACACCACAGTGCAAGGCATGCAGCAGCCACACATTATGCCCTGTTGCACTGGAAATGATCATTATCGTGGCAGTAAATCCACGTATCATTTTTACTTGATGAGTTTTTGCTTCTGTATTTTAGCTATTTTAGCTTCTCTTATTCCAGAAGACATCAGAGAAGCTCATCCTGTGTTACAGAGGGTTACCTATAAAACACAGCCAAGTTATCCAAGTGCAAGTCTCACTCCAGCAATGTCTCCTCCACAGAAATACCAAGGAAAGAGAATTGGTTTTAAGCTTTTAATACCAATACAAAGTAAACTGGACTGAATTTACTCAGAACTTCTTTTGCCAAACACAGCCTAAAGGCAAAAACCTATGGCCAAACAATAACACCCGTACCCCCAGGGTGTACCACTGACAGCATGAGAGACTGCAGTGGTGTTTGAAAACATCATGTTTGTAAGGATGGAAATGTTTTATCTATTTCAAGACATGTATGTCCTAGAATACATGCTTTCATTGGAGGGTGAAGGAGGGTGGGAAGGGAGGGACAGAAGTTGTCACATCTGGGCAGGCAAATATGTTTTTACTTTATACAAGACAAGAACTCAAGGCAAGAAATCTTCCTTCCCCCTACGTTAAACGAATGCAACAATTTCTCTTGAGAGGACACCTACAACCTCTTACCACTTCTTCCAGAAGGTCCAACCTTTATTACTCTGACTTTTCACAACGAAAGCTATTCCTTCTCACCAGGAAGCTAAGCGACATAGTCTCTTCTGAGAACTAGTTCCTGGACACCGGGAGACTGGTAAATTGTTGAGAGGTTTGTCTTCCCAAATATACTCAGATCATCACCTTCCTAGGAGTAGCTTCACATAAAAGAAACAGCTTAGTTCAGTTTTAATTAATTACATTTTTCTGTATTTTCATTTTTCCTACCTTCCTCCATCACATGCCACTGGCCTTTAATTGTGATTTGTGTCCCCACCTCAGAGCACCGCCTAGCACACTGTAGATTACATCTCAATTACAGACAGATACATAGCTAAGGAAACTGATCTACCCTCAAAAATTAACACATATATTGGTGTGCAGGAATTCACACGTGATCGAAACGAGCTCATCTAGCTCACTGCTCCATTTCCTGCAGATGCTAGAGGCTTTGATAGGCAGGAAGCATGTAGAGAAGCCTGGGCAACAACTACACAACATTCATGGCACTATACAAAGCCTGCATTAATGCTGCCTACACTAATCACTTTTCTTAACCTCCACTACTTTTTTTTCTTAGAGGCTAATAGAGCCTTAGCCTCCAGAGCTGCCAGTCTCTGTTCTCACAGGCAGTTTAAGTCAAATACCTTTCTCAGCATCCGATTCCTGGGTAGCAGGCACGGTGTCACACTCGCCAAGGGATTCCACATACTGTGTTTGCAATATTCTTATTTTCCTTCCCTTCGCCAAAAAGAAGAGAGGATCTCCACAGTAGTCTTTCAAACATCAAGTACAGAGGCTGTAACAGCAATCACCCTCACAGTGCCAGTCTGAAGCAACTCTACTGAATTCATGGGCTCATCCCAGTATAACTAACGAGTTAAGCCAGCTTCAAAAAGCCTGCTTAAAATATCTTACGGGCTCCTCCTTAACCTCAGCTACCTCCAAAAATTTGCTTCAACTTGAAAAACAGGCTGCCTTCTACACCTACAGCAAATTCTACCATCATCACATACAGCATTTTCGGTTCTACAGCCAAAAAGGAGACAGAGGAGACCTCAAAGACAAGAAAGGCTAAGATAATCATTGAGTCCTAGAGAAAAAAAAAATCTAGATAGAATTTACTGATTTTACACTTAATATTGATCTTCATGGCTTGGAAGACAAAAAAAAACCCTCTGCACCGTTTACTGTATACATTCTATAAAATTCACCACTTGTGGGGATTAAACAAATTGAGCACCCAGTGTGAGGTGCTGAAAGGGAAGAAAGTGTTGCCTTGAACTTCTCTGAGCAGCTTGACAGTGCCCAGATGTATCTTCACAGAATTTAGGATACGCACATGCCCCTATTAAGACACAGTACTGTATTGTCTAAGCTGAATAATATCTCTCAACAGCTCCAAGTACTACTTTAAGTAGAAGGGTGCAAAATTCCCCTACGTACTGGGAGCCTGTTAAATACTTGGCATAAAAAAAGAAAAAAAAAATCAATGTATGCTTGAGACAGCAGGAATCAGTTATGCAGCAATTAAATGCACAATGCAGAACGACTATAAAATACCAGCTTGCTTTAGTAAATATCGTTGCTTGCCACCACACATCTCAGGAAAAAAAAAAAAATCTTATCACATATCCCAAATGCAGCAAGGCTTGTCTGGAGCAACGCTTGGAAAGGCTGCAGCACGTGCATCATTCTGTAAGCAGCAGTATTTCTGACTCAAGTCCTCCTCTTTAGTCAGCACCAACCAACGCACTAGTACACCAGTGGAGATGGTGGAAAAGACCGGGCACAGGTACACAAATCAACCAAGGCAACAGAGATCGACTTACAAGGAGCAACCAGGACTATTTTCTCAGCCATGTTGCCAGAGGTCGGAAGCATATTAGTGCCAACTGTTAACATTCAGTGACTCAAATGCTTCAACTCCTTCCAACTTCAGTGTTCAAGCCCTTTCAAAAGTCTTGCAAGTACAATACATATCTCCTTTCCCACCTCCCTGTGCTGCATCACACTTTATGCAGGGCAACCTGGTTTTAGTTAAAAAAAAAAAAAAACCAACGACCCAAGTTGTTCTGAAGAATCTATGTGTTTCCCGTGAATCATTTAAAACAAAGAACAGAGGCACTGACAGATTTCAACCTATTCTGCAACAGGCCTACCTTCAGGAGAACAGAATCTCAAACAGGAGATTTTCTGTAGCAAGTTGTTTTTCAGATAAGTATTTCATATTCATGAGTTCATCCCAGGCTCTCACTGCCGTAAAACTGCTACTCTACCAACACAGAGGCAAGTCCCTGCCCCAAAAGTGAGTTACATCTCAATAGCTCTGATGCCCATTACAAAGAGCTGTCTTTTCCTGGGACTCTCACAACAGATTTGCTGAACTAGAGAAGACTGCTTTCTGTCACGAACTGCAGAGCCCAGCAAGGAAAGGCAAAAAGAAGAGAGGATTTCAGCAAGTGAGATGGTAGACCAGCTATAATGCCAATTTCCTTGAACAGCCACAGTGAGGACATTGGCAACACCCATACCCCCAGGCAAGCCTTCATTTTCATCTGAAGGATCCATCCTTGTAAAGGAGAAGTACCTCAATCTATACATCCCACATGAACCCATCTTGCCTCACTGCAACTCCTCTTTAGGGAGCACGTGGTCAGAGCCTGATCCCTACTACAGTCAGGGGGCAAATAGCACCTGCAGGTAACGCTGGGTTCCAACCTGCCACTCCAAGGTCAGGTGAGATAACTGATCACCAGCTAGTTTGACCCAAGCACTCCCCAAGATGCTAAGCTCTACCTGTAAACACAGCTGGATGTTAAGGTAACAGAGCTGGAGGGAAACCGGCCAGGGAGCACAAGGCTATGGGGAGGAATCTTCTTCCCAATCTCTCACACAGCAAGTTGTTTGTCACATCAAAAGTCCAAGAGCCTTTTTGCAATGTGTTAGGTGATGACTAAGCTATGCTAATTAAAAACTCTAGCTTCACAATAAGGGATAAATACAGATGAAAAATTAAAATCAGGAAGTGTCTGTTCCACAGAATGTTGGGGGGAAGTGGGGAGGAGGTGGGAAGAAGCAGTTGTCATAGCTTCAGTGGAACAACATACTGTCTCCAGGATATGGTGGCCACTGAAAACCCGTCTTCCTTCTTCTCTACCAGAGATTAAACCAGAGAGTCACAAGGGTTAAGCTGGTCTTCAAGTTACCTTAAAATAAGCACCAAAAAACTCCACTAAAAACCCAACCCACTCATGTATAATCCAAACCCCCAGTTCATGCATAAAGAAACAGGCAGAGTAAGTCCCCTCTGGCTTCCTATCAGTGGAGCAGAAAGAAAATATTTGGGGAGAAAAACAGATCAATTTTGAACATTCTGTACTGTTTCCTTAATTTTCAGTACCAACAATGCCATATGCCTCTGGAGTTTCATGCTACAGCACACCATTTGAAAAGGAAATACTAACCTGGACAAAGAAAAAAACAAGTCAAAATATGCACAAAGAAGCAGCCCCGATATGTATGAAGGGATGCAGGCGAATGCTGGCCAACCCGAGAGCGGACACCACTGTTACAAGCACTTGGGTTTTAGGCTTTCCACATTACAAATGGTTCAAGCAGACAAGGGGGGATCAGACAAGAAAGCTCAGGTTAGAGAGCATTCAAGGCCTTATGGGAAGCTTTGCACAGGAGCTGTTCAGAAATGCTTCTGCCATCCTTCTGTTCTCACTTCACAGGATAAAAATAATGGGGGAGAGGAAACCTGTGTTCTGTACTGCAGCTTCTCTGCGGTCTCTCACACACACACACACCCCCCATTTCAGGAAAATTGTTTCAAAATACAAACGATGAATAGGATGTTGAAAGTGATAGCATATGAATAACTAAGTACAGGGCACTTACTCGCAGGAAATGCCCTGCATATCGAGAATAAAGAAAAGAAAACCAACAACACATACGCCTTCCAGTTTTTATTTTCAGGTCATAAAAGCAATCACCGCCCTGAAAAGGAGCATTTCCTGGGATTTAACAACTGTTGGGTTAATAGTGCTAGGCAAACGCAGTTATGCCTAGCCCATAATTTTACCCACATAAAATGTGTCACACTGCATCTATTAGTGATGTCTCTTCAGGATATTGTCAACAGAATCAACCTTAAAAAACAATTGCTGTTTGGAAGTGCTCATAAACCCCTTCTCACAGCTAATGCTTCCACATTCCTTTCTCCCTCCTCCCCAATACCTTTTTACACACATTTTTGAGCTCTAGACATTATGTCTACATAGCCAAAAACTGTGCAGTTTGCAAAGAGATCGTATTTTTGTACCATCACTGCAGGCCTTTTCCAATTCTGCATTAGCAAAAAACACTCTTCATCAAAATGAAACACTATGAGAGCATTGCGCTGATATGCAGATGCTAGCTGTGTGGACGTACTCAGTCAACCTATCTTCTAGTTCTTTAACTTGTCTAAATCCCTCCTGTCCCTCTGTTCTGTGCTGATAGTAAAGAGGGTCTCAAACCACCCTGCAGAGAGAACAGTCCCTAGTGAAAGACGGCAAACTCACTTACAAATTCACCAGAAGACCAGCTCAGCCAGACTCAGGACAGATTATCCATGGAGGATTGCCACCACCTATCCTCAGAGAACCCACTATCACAAACCGAAAGGCTATACTAGGAGACCTGCTTTTAGAAGCACAAGGATGAGCTTTCATCAGCTTCGTACTGCCAAGGAAAGGCTAAAGAGGCTAAGTTGGTACACTTCTCCCCTTCCCTTCTTGATCTGCAAGACATTTTTTAACAGCTTTGTCTGATGCGATCGTTTCACATCAGACCTAACCAGTACCTTCACCACCATCCCCCACCCTTTCCCCACAGCCACAAATAAGATTTAGTGAAGAGACATGGCTTTAATGGACTATTTTTTGTGTTATATCACATGCAAAGTCATATTTCACTATATACCTAGGCTTCAAGCTCCTCTCTTTACTGCTGTGCAGTTCGTCTTTAGACTGGGAGCAGATCATCGGCATAAACCAAAACAATATATAGGTTGCATACACATTCATCCTAGAAAACTTAGAGCTCTTTGAACTAGTGATTAGAAGCTAGTCTCTTTAAAGGTATTTAAAAGCATTTGAGAAACAATATTTGTTTGCTCTGGCCAAGGAGGGAGGAAAGAAGAGACAGAAGGAAAAATACCTTCTAAGTTTCAGCTACATGCCAACTTGCATTCTTTCAGTTACATGTCCCAGTATGTAACAAAAGATGCCACTATATTCAAGTCCAATGTGTCCCGCATCAAAAAAAAGTTTTTTTCTTATTTAATGATACAAAAAAATAAACACACACCCATATTCACCAAGATACCTATTTAACTGAAGTGTAAAAGAACCACTCAGGAGCACCCAAAAAAAAAAAATCTCAAAAGATTTAAATGAGCACCCCTAATGAGACCCCCTCCAAACTCAAGCCTTTGCCCTCAAGGTAGCAGTTGCAAGAAACAAGGACAACAGGCCAGCACAGCAAGAAGAGTGGTAGCAAAGGAGCTTAATGTCTTATCGCTGCTAGAGGGATCTGAGGGGAAGAGGGCGTAGTCAGAGGAATTATCCCTATTCTGATTAGCATCAGAACAAAGACTCACATTAGTTCGTCAGCACTAGGACTTCCCTAGAGTACTGGATAATAACCTTGTTGAAAGCATTAGAGGGATTTCCTCCCCACCCCCCCTTCCCCAGTCTACTTCCCTTCTTTAAAGGGGGATAAAAGGGTGAGGTCCAAAAAACAGCTTTATGTTTCGTTCTCTGAAAGACATATCCAGGTAGTTTCTTACCACTAAAACATAAAATACACAAGAAAGATCCTTCTGTGATAGGTTTTCAAAGGCAACATTTGGGAGCAGGTATGGAAAAAAATCAAAACAAAACAAAAGCCATTTTCTGTTCAAGAGAAAAGGTCAGATAGTACAGGTGGCTTATCGTGCATGCTTAACTCTGAAGGCAGGAGTTCAACAGTTTCTACAGCAAAACCAGGGACTGGTAAGGGGGTGAAGAACACAAGGAAAAAACACCTTGTGGTATCTGAACACCACATAAACCAAGTTAATGGAGGTGTCAGGAAAAAGGCTAAGGCATGGCTACAAAAGGAGTCAGACCCTAAGAACATTTTAGAACACCAGCTTTCGAAACGGGAAGTAATGCTAGCAGTAAGCGGCTGGCTGGCTGCAGGAGCAGGACATGGAAGGCAGCACATTCTGACTTTAGTCTACAGAAAAGTCATTGGCATTTGGACAAAATATAGGTTTAAAAAACAAAGAGTGAGGAAAAATAAAGTAACAGCATTAGCTTTCATCTTACCTGGTGTTGACACAAGCTGGCATACAATGGTTGTCAAGTTAGTATGATTAAAGCGATGATTCAGTGACAATAGGTTGATTCACACACCTAGGAATGCACAAAAAAGTAAGTATTAGCTGTGACTACACAGGGGATAAGAAGGGCAACTCTGTCACATAAAAGAGCCGGAAGGCTGAGGAGTAGAAGCAGCTCTACTATGTTTTTAGGACACAGGCACATAGCTATGCTTCAGGTACAGGCATTACCCGCAGAATTCAGATCTGGGTTTGAGATATACTGCACAAGTTACTCAAAAAACAAGAATATTCAAAACTACCCTCACGCATTCCATTTAAAAATTTCAAGTATAAGAAGAGTACAGATCACAGTTTCAAGCATAGCAGAGTGTTACTTAAAACGTTTTTCAGCAGCACTCAAGCTGCCTTTTTTTTTTTTTCCAATGGGACAGAAACTTCTGAGAAGATACCTGAAATACAGATTAGAACTGCATCAAGTCCAGCTATCAGATACACACATACGCTTCTACAAATAAAAAGCTAGTGATCAGAAATACTGCATACTTCCCAAACAAGCATAAGAGAAAGGAAATTTATTTCTGTGGTGCCAAAAATACACGGCTATGTTTTATTGTCTCTTACCCCCCCCACATACCCTTTTTATTCAGCATTAATACTAAAAATTCCAAGTCTTAAAAAGAAAAGATGGTTATTAATAAGGTAGCCTTCTCCACTTGGGAAAGCACAGCAACCAACTGAGAACTTGGCAAACTGGTCATCCAAAAGTGAAAGTAAAAGCTGTGCGCTGAAAGGAATTTTTGCCTAGCCTGCTTAAAGATCTCCTTTGTTGTTAAAACATTTCATTGTCACATTTAAATGTCAGCTTTTTGAGTCTCAGAGGCATGCAAACCCTCCAAGTCAGAAACAGACTTGAGATGGAGGTTCTCACAGCTAACGAAATTAAAAGTAAACCTAGCAAACTCCTCTTCGTGTCTCTCATTCAACTTAAATAATCATACACTTACCAAAAGACACAACCCCTGATCATAGAACCCTGCTCCCCATACCCACGAAGCGGTTTTTAATGGATCTCTGTTAGTAGGCTTCTACGGTTTTATAGTGTCTGCTTGCAAAGCCAGGGCAAAGCCTGCATTGAGTCTCCAGCATATTTTTGTTGCACATCACAGAACCAGTTTGCTGCAATTCAGGATCACACAGCTCTTTGCAATAATGTTTTAGTTTTATAAAGACGTACTACTAGATTTTCCTAAGGGGAAAACAGGAGCCTCCCTCTCCTGAAGCAAGCAGCATGCTCTTTTTAGATTTTCAAAAGGAGCGAGGCGCCCTCAGAGACGAGCTGGGTTTAAAGCTTTCAGGATGATCCCACATATGGCCACTGGGTCGCCAGTGGCATATGTGGCAGCAGATGGAGAAGCAAAGCTTTCATACCCTGAGCAATGCTCTGCAATTTTGACACTTCTCTTGAGAAGCAGAGATGTCAATCACCCTTCCAGGCTGGTGTTCTGGCACAGAAGGGATTCTCCTCAGGCTGTGTACCAACACCGAAGGACAACCTACACAGGCTATTTTGGGGGCAGTTTCTGTATTAGCTTTCAAGTATAATGAATCCCACACACACAGCAGAGGATGATAAATTACTGTTAAGTCTTCTTCACTGCACATCAGCTTTCTTTTGCTTTTTGGCTCATTAGAGAGCAACACATACCCAGTATGCATCTTTACCTTCCCTTTGCCCCTCATTTAAAGGAGTTTTAATTAACATTAGAGCACCTTACTAGGTCTAACAAAAAAAAAAACCAAACACCTTGTGAGAGTGATTGGCACAAATAGGCTCCAATACCCAAAGGAGATTCTGGCACACCCCACAGTATAATTGTATTAGTGTGGGCTGCTTCAACATCTACTCCTTGAAGACGTTCCAAAGTTATTTACCAAGAAGAAAAAAAACCCCATCTTAAATAGGTCAGAGTCATTCAAGTATTTCACTAATCTATACATTTGAAACTACACATACAAACTATAGCTCCTTTCAAAGCAAGCTGCCTTTAACAGCTACTGTTGAAAATCAAGGTGCAAGTTTAGCTATTGAAAGATCTGTATTTTTATACAACGTAAGAACATCACTCTCAAGCTCACTTACAGAAATCAGGGGTTTGGGAGGATGTTGTTGGGTTGGAGGTTGATTTTTTTGTTTAAAAAAAGCCAAACAAACCAAAAACAAGACTGATGTAGCAATGGGATTTCCCTCTTAAAACTTATGCTCCCTTAAGACTCCTGCAGAAAGAGATCCAATACTCCAGCATAACTTCTTACCTATCTTCATTCCCAAACAAGATGCAAACTTGGTTTTGATCAGAGATTCCTTCAATTCCCACTCATTTTATTACAAAACCCCATTAAACCAATGCAGGAAAAAACAGGAACAGCAGCAAACCACAGCAACATTTAATTACAAACCAGGAGGAAAATGAGTTGAGGGAAAATGTAAACAGCTTTAAAGTTTTCAAAATGGTTCTGGAGCTTTTAAAGTGGAAGCTAAGGAAGCTCCTGACTGAGACACAGAGTATTGGAACTGATTTGCTTCTAAGCATGAGGTTAAAATGGTGCACATTTCAGCCTAGCAAAGTTCAAGCATCTACAAGGAAGTCATTCCTATGGCAGGTGAGTTTACGCCGCTGGACTGAGAGCCGTTCTAGTCCACAGCATAAATACGATGCAGCATTTCATTTTCCACATAAAAGTACTTCCAGAAGCAAGTTTCCCTTTACCCTGCTCTACCAGCTCCAAAAGCTGTACTTTACCTTGCCTACAAGGTTACTGCTGCAGAGGTGATGACCAACCCAGTTCCACCCAACACTCACTTATACCCGAAGCAAATCCACTGCTGGGTGGGCTGGTTGCCAGGATACCCATTCCCCCCGGGGAATCGCCAGCGTGACACGAGACACGTCGACCCTCCACGCTGTGGGGAAGGTTCTCAGTGTACGCTCCGCTTTCGGAGCCTGTCCGCCATTCAACACGCAAGCAGAGAAAGCCAGAAGCTGGAGGACAGGGAGAACTGAAGCAGCAGGGAAAAGGTCAGGGTTTTATACCTCTAATGTCTGGTTCTGCAGCTCTTTGACAGTGTGCCCTTCCTCAAACTGTCTTGAATTACACACACAAATATCATCAGTTTAAAATAAATAAATAAGTAAGCAGTTGAAGCCTGGCCTGTTTGCTATCTTATTAGCATCAGTAGGCTCAGTTTGAAAATACCCTGTTTGCAGCCTGCATCACAAAGCAAGCCGTGGGAGAACACTAAGCTTCCTGTGAGAGAGCACTAGCTGCCACTACTCAGTAACAAAACAAACAGCACACAAATGGCGGGTGAAAATATTTCTTGCTACATACAAAAGCTCACTTCCTGAAATTCAGAGGAAGCATTTCCACTGGTTAAACTTAAAATCAATTTTTGCAGCTGCTCAGCAAGCAAGCCTGCTAGCAGAGTCAAGGAAAATACTGTCTGCGTAACTACAGGACAGCAAAGCTGGGTGAATTATATAGAAGGACTTGCAAAGAGGCAGAGCACTTCATCAAAGTCCTCTACCTGTCCCTAACTACTACTCTCTGTGCTGGGGGTTAAATCGTTACGTATGAAGTAACTCCATTTGGATCCAGAATAGCTTCATAACAGAGGTTAAATGTGTATGAAGGCATTTCTAAAGACATGACACTTGTCATGACAACTAGATAAACATAATTACAGACTACTGTATTTCTGGCAAGAGAAATCTACTGTAACCAATACCACATTATGAGCAAGCATCTTTGCTATGTATGGGTTAAGTTTTCCCTTTTCCTGTTCTAGGAAACGCCTTCCTGTTTCTATTTACATACTCCAAAAGCAGAACTCAATCCCTACTGCCCCCCCCCAGTCTTTCAGGCAAGCAGGCCCAGGCCTGCCAGTGAAAGATCGCCTCTCTCCCAGCTAAGCCTGATCAGCTGGGATCAGCTGGTTATAGCAGCCGACAAGCGGCTCCGAGGGCAGGGGAGCTGCGGGGAGCCCTCGTACCAGGCAGAGTGCACAACAGGACACAGACTGGGAAACACCGGAGCAAGGCTTCCAAGCTACTGACCTTTCGTGCAGGTATGGGCAGGCAATGGGCTTCTCCAGGAGGATCTTGGGTTAGCAAGAAGAGATACAACTTTCAAAAGGGGCAAAAAAAAAGACAGCAGTGGCCTGACACAGACTCCGGGTGCAGCGTCAAAGCTTCCTGGACTGACAGAGGCCAGCAGCTTACATCTGCTTTCTCATGAAAGCAGAACAAGCAAGAGACATATTTGGGCAGTATTGCAGTAGGTGGCTGTGGTGTGAGCAAGTACACTGATAAAAAGCAGAAGTGATGCAACAGGAACAGTCACAGACACAGAAACCCAAGGCTGCAGCTAAGAGGTTGCACAGCTGAGGAGCTGAGGTTAACACCACTGCAGACTGCTCTTACCGAGAGCTGAAACAATTCTCCAGGCAGGAATAAAATAGCTGAAAACAACCATGATCACAGCACAGAACTAATCCCATCAAAATCACTACACTACAGGCAGGATACACATTTAGTGACTTCAGCAACCATTGCTCGCTGACTCCCCAGGCAGCTCCTGAGCTCAAGCAGCCATTTCAGTCCACCTTCGCATGCAGCACTAAATATAAACTCTGCTGATAACTGTCTGGAAACTGTTTCAGCAGAGGCACCCTGCACCGAACAACTCAAGGACGCTGGGCCCTCCTCAAAGACCACAGGTGGTCAATTTGCATGACAAGTGAAGAGAAGGTGATAGAACCAAACTCTCTGCTACAGTAACACTGTGGTTGGGAAATTTCCGCCTCCAGATCAGTACTTTCCCAGGCCCGGACTTCACTGAAGCATCTGCGTATTAAAAAAAAAACAAACCAAAAACCTTTAAAGCAGGAACATGAGGGCAGCTGGGTTTTGACAATGACATGTCTAAGAGGAGGTTATGGCTCCCTTGTCATGTGCTACTCTGCTCTACAATGAGGTGCAACACCATAAAGCGATAACAATCATCTTCGATTTTAAAAGCTAGTTAGATTAAGTTGCAGGTCTTTCAGGCACATTTCCTTCATCCCAGTGGCCTCTTAAAGAAACATACCTTCCTACTTTCGGACAGTACTCTCTTCTCTAGTGGTCCATCAAACACTCATTTCTGTAACAGGACAAGCCAATTTAAGAGGGCAGATGAAACGCCAAACAAGGGGAAGAAAAAAAAAAAGGAGAAGTTATTTTCTTCTCTGAGTTTTGCTTACAGAATCACTATCAGAAACAACATGCAAGTTATAAAAAGACAGAAGTGTGATCCCTAAAACTGCCAGTGCCACAGCTGGCCACCAGATTACAATACTGGAAAGAATTATTCTCTCTCCATAGAAATATACCCCCAAAAAATAGCATGGCACAAAAAGAAGGAAAGGAGGCAGACTTGCAAAGCAATTTATGACAGACACCTGAAGAGGAGGCAGCGGATGAAATCAATGATAAACTGCAGACACAAAAGCACTGATCCTTAGAGCACTGGCATTTAATATGCAAATTCTGTCTCTGCTCAGGCATTTTGCCTCCCTTTGATGTATACAGACAAGTTCTAACTGGAGATGCAGACTGGGGAAAGTCCCCTTTCCCCATTATCTCAAGTATTTTTTTTCTAAGCAACAGTTAAGTGCTCTGAAAATACCTATATCACTTCTGCTTCTGTTCAGAGGGGAAAATGAAAAAAAAAAACACAAAAGAGAGAAGTATAAAAACTGTCATTATTAAAGGAGAGAGGCAATGTCTTCCCCCCTCTGGTGCAGGATGCAAGCGGCAAGCTGGGGCCTGATATCTATAGCGCAGCCTGGGAGAAGAGAAAGACAAGCTGAACAACAAACAGAGGACAGTAAAGATACTCTGGAAGAGATCCAGATGTCCTGAGCTTAGTCCTACCGCATGAAAAATTAAAGAGGTTAAAACCTCCTCTTAAGAACTTTTCTTCCCATTGTTCTGACCACGACTCTCCTGAACAAGCTGCATTGCTCCAGAAACCTCAGGAATTACGGTGACAATAGGCTCCTGCCAGGAGAAGCACCATTACATAATAGCATTTATGGGAACGCGCCCAAAAAGCCACTAGGAAGCGCAACCAGGCAAGTGTGAAATCCTCTCTGCCCATCAGCTCAGTTTAGCTCTCCACCGCTCCAAAGACAACTTCAGGATATTTTTAATTTATATATTTACTTCCTCTCACCTCCTTCCACCCAATAAAATCTGTGCTACTGTAACTACACTGAGACCAAGTCCATTCCCAACAATAACGTAACCCCCTTGAGAATAAGCCCACTTGGAACTACTGTATTTGCATTAATCTGTTTAAAAGAACATTATGAAGATGAAAAAATGTGTCACTGCTTGCATTAAGTAAATATATTCGAAGTAAGACATATCTATTATGGTATTTTTTCGTCTTTTACTCAGTTCTAGGGTTACTTACAACAGTTTTTGCTTTTCAGTTCTCAAAAGCCCAGCGTGCCTATTTCCGAGTTCCACATCCGCCAGGGGATTTAGGATAGATTTGTTACACACACGTACGAGTTCCGCCTCAGCGCTGCACACGTGTGAAGGCGGCTGCCGGGGAAGCTCTGCCCTTTAGCCACTGTTAAGGCACCATAAATAAGAAGGGGAAGATGAAGCCCCAATGAACACGAAGTTTCTCCCGTTAAACCATCTGCAGGAGTGCCCTCGCTAACGCCTTCATCTCAGGCACCGCTTTTCCTCCCGGTCTCCCTATGCACCCACAGGCTCTGCTACAGGACACACAGCAGAGCAATGAACACTTCTCGGCTGTTACGCTCGGGGGTTTTAAACCCTAGCGGTTCACCCCACACCAGGGAGGACCCACAAGCCTGAACACTCACTCTCAGGATCGCAGACCGCGGAGACAACCCAGCCGCCGCTACCCCCGACCGCGCGGTGCCGCGACAGGAGGCGGGCGCCGGCACCATGGGTGACAGGAGGTCGCGGGCCCGGCAGGGGAGCCCAGCGCCGCCCTCCCGGGCGGGGAGGGGGCTCCCGCCGCAGCCCCAAGGAAAGCAAACGCCGCCCCCCGGCCACGCGTGCGGGGCCGGCCGGCAGCCGGGCGGGCCCCCCCCCTCCCCGCGGGGGCCGCTCCGCCCCGCGCCCCGGCAAGCGCCGCCGAGACCTTCCGCCTCCGCCGGCGCCTGCCCCCTCCGAAACGCGCCCCGCCGTGCCGGCAGGCGCAGGCTCCTCCGCACGCCGGCGGCAGGCCCCGCGTCCCGCCGCCCCCGCCCCGCGCACCGGCCGGGCCCGGGCGGCCCCTCCGCGGCGCGGCCCCTCCGCGGCGCGGCCCCCGGAGCGGGCTGCACTCCCTCCCCCGCGGCGGCGGCTCACCGGGCGGCTCGGCGGCGGGTCAGGGCCGGCGGCCGGGCCGGGCGGGCGGTGCGCGGCGGAGGGGCGGCGGGGCGGCGGTGCCGCGGCGCTGGGGCTGAAGGTCGGCGGCCGCGCGCCCCGGCCGCCCCGGCGTCTCGCCCGCCCAACGCCCCGCCGCCGCCGCCCGCCAGGCCCCGCCCCGCCCCGCCCCGCCGGCCAGGGCGTGCGGGGCGGGGCCGGCCTTAAAGGGGCCGCGGGGGGGCGCCGTCCCGCCCGCTGCGAGGGGAGGGGAAGGGAAGGGAAGGGAAGGGAAGGGAAGGGAAGGGAAGGGAAGGGAAGGGAAGGGAAGGGAAGGGAAGGGAAGGGAAGGGAAGGGAAGGGAAGGGAAGGGAAGGGAAGGGAAGGGAAGGGGAAGGGGAAGGGGAAGGGGAAGGGGAAGGGGAAGGAGGGCGGGACCGGACCCGGACCCGGCCGGCGGGGCTCACCGGCAGCTGACGCTGCTGGTTTACGAGCCGCAGGCGGGCAGGGGGGGCCCGCCGCAAGCAGCGGCCGCAGTCGCTGGAGGCCGCCGGCGCGCTGCAGACCCCCGCCGCGCCGCGCTCCTGCGCGGACACGTGGCGCTCGCTGTCGGCCCAGCGCCCGGGAACAGCGGCCGCGAAGGGAGCTGGAGCCCTCTCCCGCCTTCTGCTGCTCTTCTCCCGGGGCAGGGACAGCTCTGCGGCAGCAAGGGAGAACGCTGCTGCAAAATCCGAGTCGTCTCCTTGCGTTTTCCACCCTTAGTTCCCAGGCGGAGGGGTTTCTCTCACAGCGGGATGCCCATGGCCTTTGCTGTGGCTGTGAATCATACCAGAACACGGGCAGGGGAGAGGCTCTGCCGTTGGCATGTCGCTGCCGATGTACCACAGCAGTGGCAGAGAAGCCGTGCTGACGCCCCTCAGCAGCTGCTGTTGCAGAAGATGTCCATCTGCCAGCCTGTTCCTTGCCTGGTCTCCTCCGCTTACCTGCTGGCAGCCCCCTCGGCTCCCCTCCCAGCCGGGCCCCGCTGGTGGCAGGCCTGTGGAAGCAGAAGCCAGACCTGGCTCTGTCCTGCTGTGCAGCACCAGCAGGGACAGGTTGTTGGCTGGAAGGTCTAAGGCTGAGCCATTGCTGGAGGAGGAGAGCGTGCTCACGGGGGTTTGGTGCATGCAGGTGCAAGGGGAAGTTCTACGCCTTCTTGCCGCCTCTTCCCTCTTCAGCTGCTATTTACAGCCTCTCCCAAGACAACACTTCTGTATCCAACAGTGCACGCAGGGAATCAAGAAGGATCTCTTTCTTTAGTTTCCTTTCTCTTCCTTGAATTAACACTTACCTTCTATAGATCTGTTACATTATTCATATTTTGCTATGGAGAGTGAGCTGTTCTCCCTCTTATATGGGTGGCAAAGCATACGTAGCTCTACTAGAAAGGTGGAGAAGTTTACTTTTCCTATTTTTCTGCAATAGCACAGTGATCGTTCATAGTA
This sequence comes from Theristicus caerulescens, assembly GCA_020745775.1. Classification (NCBI taxonomy): domain Eukaryota; kingdom Metazoa; phylum Chordata; class Aves; order Pelecaniformes; family Threskiornithidae; genus Theristicus; species Theristicus caerulescens. The sequence continues at coordinate 33,267,535 of CM036564.1, forward strand.
AAAGCCCGTAATAGGCTATAGAAGTGGCTTACCATCACTTGATCGGATGTAGGAGATGAATACAGTACATGACAAAACATTCCCTATAAATACTCCCCCTATAAGCACTTCAAAACCAAAAAGCAGGAAAAAACTACATGGCCATCCGGAACACATGCCTGAAGGCAGGAAGGAAGAGAGTGGGAACTAGAGCTGCACACAAACCTGCCGATTCACACAGCCGCTCTTTTTGTGAAATCTTGGACGTGGGTCAATATTTTCACTCCGTCCCTTCCACCTTTGCATTTCGCTCTGGTTTGACCCATTGGCACAGCTCTTCTGGACCTGGAGGAAGAGGTCAGAAACACACATACCTCTGAAAAAAAAGAGCGGTGAGGAGGCTGCCACATTGCTCCCTCTGCTCAGAGCGTTAGCGCATACAAAAAGGTGCAACTCCTGGCAAATCCACAGTAAAATGGCCTCTCACTGGAGGCTGGTTCATATTTTCAGGTTCAACCAGTTAATGTTTTTAAATATTTAGAAGTACTTTTTCATTTCTCTGCTATACTTTGTTTCCTTAATTCTCATTCATACATATTTCTCCTTATAACTGTGTCAAGCCATAATAAAAAACACTACGCTCTTCCTTTGGGGCCTCAGATACACTAATGGGACTGTACTTGGTTTTTTGTTTATCATGGAACCACAGAAGTCAGCATTTACAGACTACCTTATATGTCCAAAGTATCACACAGACATTAACTAATGCCTTTTACATTGGATTTGCCATACTGCATCAGACCACCGATCTATCTAATCCAATACCCTGTTTCCAGCATTCGCCAACAGCAGATGCTTCAGAGGAAGTAAACGCCACCAGCTGCCCCCAAAACAGGTATTTCCCTCTTCACAGCCCAGTGCCTGTGACCTACTGGTTCCATTCTTTTCAGGCTCCAGGTTCTGAACAGGGAGGTGAAATATTTTCCCTTTATTACACATGTGCCAATAAAGGAAGATCGGCAGCTGCCACCACCAGAGTGCTTCTCCCCCAGGCGAAAAGTTTATGGTCTCAACCCAGGTATTTTGGCACAATTTTCCTGATGTTCAAAGGCTTTCAGGTTGCTTGAATAGAAATGAAAAGAAATAATTCATTGAAACATTTAATTTGGGGTAGCAGAAATTTCAAAGCATGGAAGCTGCCAAACTTCACCGGAAGGTCAAAGCACGCTTATTTTGTGCAGCCTCAGCTGATTGAACAATTAATTTCTTATCTGGTGGTTATGGATGTTGCTTTTATTCCACAGAAGGAGCATTACTATCACACGAGTCTTAGCCCATCAATACGCTCCTTCCTGGCAGAGGCACCAACAGGCATTTGGTCAGGCTGCGACTCACTGGCAGTGGGCTGGGGGAAGAGGGCTGCCCATACATGGGGGCAATGGGGCACCCCACACCGCGCTTTTCCCCGGTCCCCTTGGCAAACCCATGGCAGTGGGAGGGAAGCCGGGCTGGAGAAGCCCTGTGTTACAGCAATACAAAGCATCTCTCCTAGTGCAGCGAGCGCACGCTGTTCTGCACGCCTTGATATCCCCACCCCCAGGGACAGTTGCTGCCCTCCAGATCCACACCTGCCACTGGATTACTCAGATAAAAGAAACATCTTTTTAATCCCAGCCATGAAATTCTTATCCTCTCCTTGAAACTGCTGAAAGCCCTTCACATCCTCATGATAACAAATGGTACCTTTCACCCTCACGCCCATCCCTTCCATCCCATGATGGACTTCACAGGTTATCGATGTCTGTCCAGGCACCACATATCTAACACGACCCCAATTTCGAGTTAATTTCCCTTCTGAGAGAGAAGCCACAGATAAAATATGATTCCTGATGGTGGTGCTTAGTTGGAAAAGGTCTCATGACAGTCTAAGCACTATCAGAGGAGAAAAAAATAGCCTAAGAGATAACGTTACCTCAGGCTTTGATACAACCCATCCTTGCTCATGAGCCCCTGGTAACGTTACCATCCGACCTCCTCCTCCCCAGTGCTACGTGCTCCTGCAGACAAGGAGGGAGTGCTGTACCTGCTCCATGCCATTTGCTCTCTCCTCCGCAGAGCTGCCCAGCCAGCAAGCTGAAAGACTGAGCCAGCTTCACTCCAAGAGCAAGCTGCCACAGAGACCCTTCAGCGCCCAGCTCAGTCACCAAAGACCTTTTGGCTTCCCAGGGCTCCCTCACAAACCTTTTCTCCTTAGTGAGACAGCTCCGAAACTCTCACTGCTAAGATGCAGGAGAGCTACTCACCTTTGGCTGCTCCCGTCAATCCACCATGTCCAGATTCCGGTGGGAAAGCAGGTAGCTGGCATCACACCAGAGGTGCCTTTTGTTCCTTGGAGCCGGCAGCATGCCAGGCATGATTCTAGCAAACAGCATCTCCCACTTGGGCATACATGACAGCCACACACGCTCTCGTTCCTTTGCCTTCTTGCTGATAACACCTATGTGACCTATTCATTGGCAACTTGTCTGAAGTGGGATTTGTGCAGCAGTAAATCAGTTTTTAAGTGCTCCTGAAATCCCCACAGCCCATTAGCTTCCTGTACAGTTTACCTCTTCGGTTTTGCTTTGTTTTCTCCCACCTCCTTCTGCACACATCTCCTGTTCTGCCAGCCCTCGGTTACACTTCCAGGATCCTACACTGGAAACCACGTACATTTTTCATGTTTAGCAGGGCATTGCTCATTTATTAATATTCAGAGTAGATGTAAGTAGAGAAACTCATCTCCAAAAGGCTACTGAAGCAACACGGGAAAAACAAGGGTAAAGCAGAAATCTTGGCACACCGTCCACCTTCCTACGAGTGCCCACCTGAAGCATTCCAGAAGCAGAGGGGATGATGCTGACCCCCTCATCTCCAAATCCTTTTAGCCTCTCTCTGCGCCCTCTCTCTTTAGCCCTCATAGCCTGCTGATAAAAGACAGGTGAAGCTAAACCAGGCTACGAGCATCATCCCTGCCATGACATTTCCCCTCTCGGAGTACCGCCAATATTGACTGCACTGAGATAATTTCCCTTTCTGTGACTTGAAATGCAGCGCGCAGTTGTGGAGCAGCCGCTGGGGCTGTCATGCCATGCCAGGAGCCAGAAGGCCCAGCTCGCAGCCTGGGAGCTTACAGGGATTTGGGGCTTGAAGCTGTACAACATTTGTTTGTACACATAGGCCTGTACCAAAGGAGCTCAAGAGAAAAAAAAAAATCATCTCCTGGAAACTACCCAGAGCTTTTCTCTCTGAGGGAAACAAACAAGGCCTTAATTAATTTTCTTTCAAATACAGCAAATTGACTTCTGCTCCAGTTGTGCTAGATTCAAGCCACACAGCACAATGGTATTAATTCCATTTCACTTAAGGGCTAAATGTTCAGAGCAAGGAAAAGGGAGTTTCCTGTAGGTCTTGCTCATGTTGAAGTCAACAACTAAACCGCCTTGGTTTTCACAGGAGCGGCTTCTTCAGAGCCTGCGTTTCTGAAGTTGACTGTGACATGCCTCTGGTTTAGCACAGTAAAATGCAGGATACATTGAAGGCACTGGCTGAGCAAGTTGTCTGGTCCCTTGCGCATTTGTAAAGATCTGCCACATCCTGCCTCAAATTTCATTTTACAGGCTCAAAGATCAAAGCTCTTTTAGTGTCCTGTCCTAAGGGTAGCTTACTGGTTCGCTGATTGTCCTAACTAGCTCCGCTGCCTCAAACTTCATTTAATCTTTCTTAACACCAAAGTCCTGCCTGCAGGATTTCCTAACACCGGAATAACACGCAGCATTCTGGACAGGGTCTCCTCGGTACCTCGCAAACCAGTGGTGTACTCCCCCATCTCTACCAGAGACACTTTGCCCAATAAACCAGAAGATCCCATTGGCCTTCTTAGCATTTGCTTCATATGGGTAGCTCAGAGCCACCCTGCACCTGGCACCTAACCCTTGAGATGCACCCAGATCCCAGCAGAATGATTCTCCAGGGCACAGCGCCGCTGTACAGCAGCCACCCTGCACAGATATCTCGGCGTGGTGTTCTACAGTGCCATGGACCTGGAGCAGCTTGTCCAGCACCATCTCATGAATCCCAATCCCTATGCCATGCTAAAAAGCCTGAGAGATGGAGGAAAAAAAGGTACAACAAAACCCAAATTACTGAGGCCAGTGAAACTGTTCGTGTAAGCCGAGAAACTGCAGAATCTGACTTATATACACATATATATGAAACACCAATTCTACAAAACTGTTACAGGAAAATATCCATCCTGCCCCCTTTAGTATCTGTTCAGTGATACAGTAGCTGTATCATTGCCTGTGTGCTACAATAAAGTGGTACAGGGGACCCCCTCTTGCTTGTCTGAAGGATTATGTTTAAAAGAGGCTGAAGGACAAGATCTCCTTCACTGTAAAATCCTGTGATTAATTTAAATTACCTTCCAACCATCTCGAGATCCTCACGCTGCCGAAGTCATCTAATATATTTAATATACGGCTTCATTATCACATTGGCTATGCACTGCTTAGGGAAGGTGCTATTATTCCTCTTCACAGATGGAAAAGGGAGGCCCAGATCCCCAAAGATACCCAGTCATAGCATTTATTTAGGTAAAAAAGTGACAAAACAAAGAACTGAACCTGTTCCTGTATAACACCCATTGTCCTCAACCCTTCTTTCTTTCCAGTGAGAACTTCATGTTCCCGGTTCTCCTGTGAAAACCAGCCCGATTTACTCTCAGCTTCTCCTTTCAATGTCAATTTTGAAAATGAAATTAAGAAAGTCAGGCATCTCTTGACTTATTCTTCAAAATGAAGGGTAGCTGTAAAAATCTTTCTATTACATGGTGGGTTTTTGTTATGGGACATTTATTAACTTCTTGGATTCCCATCTGTTCTTTCCACATGACGTTGCATTGTTTGGCTACGTACGGTGACACTGTACACCTCAAGGAAGCAGTAAATCTTCATTTTATTTCCTTTCTATCAAAACACAGCCCTTTTCAAGTTGCAGAGCTGCATATTAAAACTACTGTCTGCTGACTTTCATATTTTCTGAGGCAACATCTGGCAAAAAAACTGATTGCAAATATGATCAGAGTTAGGAAGATTTCCTTCCAGCAGCCTTCCAGCTGGCTTTATTCCCAGATATCAGCCCAATGGAAAAGAAAAATCTATTTGGCACTGTCTCCAGCTGCAGTCTCTCACTCTTCAGGTAGAACTGTTTCCCTTCCTGGGGAGGTTTTGATGACATGGGATTCAGATGACGGGATCTGAACTGCACTGGAACTGGTACGGCCTCCGGGGTTCAGGATGGATGTTCTCTGATGCCTAAGGAATTAGGAATCCCAGCTGTTGCTGTAGAAGAATAATAGAGTGTATCCCCTCCCAATTGTAAACATACAGATATAGATATAATTTTGAGGAACTTAAATGCAATCCTATCATTATGAGTAGTAAGCTTCAGCTGCAGACATTCGCCTGTAATTAAGCAGAATTATTCATAAGAGGATTTGGCTGTAGTCAAGGCAGGCTCGGTAGCTCAGGTTATTGTTAAACAGTGTTAAAACAGCAGGGGCAACGCAGCCCTGGGCGATCGCCTCGCTGGCCTCATGTGGGTGTGTGATGCGACTCTGCCCGTGTGTGAACACTCTGCCCCTGCGAGTGTGATATTTGTCTTTCAGTTCTACTGAATTCTGGAGGCAGGCATCATGGGCTTAATGCTTCTTTGCCTTTCTCCTCAGGCCGCAATGTACGTCAATGCAGGCTGAGTGCAAAGCCCCCATATACCTCTTTTACTCTCCATACACATGGCTGTACAGCTAACAAAGCGGGGAAGGGTCCAGCTCCCAGCTCCTGACCCCTCTGTCATGCTCCCTGCTGCACTTCACTCCCAGATGATAGCAGAAGCAAACAGCGAACCTCTTCTTTCTGCCTACGAGCTCCTTGGCAGCGTACCATCAAGCAAGAGCAAGTACAATCTAGGAATGCAAAAGTGGCTCATATTTAGACCAGAACATTAAATACTATACCCTGGAAAACTATGTCTTGGTGCGGCTTCTGATAGGGGAAGGAGGAGTGATGTGAGAATGTTGCAGTTCCCCTAAAAATAACTAACTGATAAAATCCATGCCATGGTCAAGGTAGACATCATACAGGAAGAAAAAGCATCTCTTACTATTCAGCTGACAAACACCTCAGATTAGTTAAAACTAAAATAACTTAAAATCTCCAGTCTTAATCTAACAGTTTATTCTGTTTGATTACACTTTGCGTTTTACTCCCCCTGAAGAGCATCACCAGTAATGTCATATTTCCCACTGTTCTTCAATAGCTTCATGTTGTGATTTCCAGACTGCGCTAGAATAAATAGCGCAGCTTGGAAACTGAAGCGGCATGCAAGACTGATCATTTGCTCAAAACCAACAGTTTTCAAGTAAATGAATGGGACGTAATTGCTTTTCAGCTTCAGCTTGAAAATGTAACTAGTGTTAGCATGTAACCTTCCTGTTGAGTTTACAGTCAATGGCACTTGCTTATTACACATGACTCTGGGTCAATGCTTACTTCTAATCTTGGTAATTATGGGGTAATGGTTGGGGTCCTGATCAGGGATCAGAACCCCCTTGTGCTAGCTGCTGTACACAGCTATCACAAAGGCACTCCCCACCCAAAACAAACTGTCAGGCTATGGCCTGGTCTATATCAAGGATACTTCTGCACACAGGACAATGAGGTCTGTCCAAGCTGGATTTTGGTGAATGCTGAAAATAGTAACATGCAACAGAAAAGTTTGCTTTTTCTTTGATGATAAAAGCAAGCTACAGTATTTCTAGATGGATAGTAGCTCATGGAGATGTAGTCTGTAGTCCTGCACAGACCATTCCACTGGTGTACTCTGACCTCTCATATAACAAAGACTTCCTCATACTAATTTCTGAGTGATTTGTGTATTTGTTTACTCCATCTTAATAACGCTCTATGACCCTGGGGCCAAATCTGTCCTCCATGATTCCCCATGTGCAACAGCTCCATAATGCCCTCACAACCCATGAGCTCTCCACTAGAAGCGAAGCCTGACCAGGGGGACTGAGTGCATGGGGTTCAGCAGCAGCATCTTGGATTTGGTTTGGGCCAAAATATGCCAGTATTCTAATTTCTCCAAAAATAACCACTGACAATGGAATATCCCCAAAAGCAAATAAAATCCACTCTCACATCTATACTTGTTTCCATGGAAATAGGCAGTGACAAGGTTTTTTTCCCTTATTTGAAGATTTTCTCTGCCAGCCTACCATATTTTTTCAGACCGCCCTGGCAACAGGTTTTACCCAAATACAAAGACTACTGCAGATGTGCCAAACTTGCACAAAGCCAAGGAGAGAGCTGTTCATTGTGACCTGAAGAAAGCACCAGTGCAGCAACACTGCTACCAGTCCTTAATATGTAGAAAGCCAACTGTATGGAGAGCCGTCAGCCAGGGACCAACACAACCTTTCGTTATCAAGGACCAAGTGTTTTTGGTGAGGCACCAAACAGCACGCACCATAGCGTTACCCAGCAAGCTGAACACTAATAACTCACCGGCAGCATAGTTCATGTGCTGGCCTTAGACTCCAGCTTCATATTAGGCTGAAGGGCGCCGTATTTGTAGTGCAAGTCTGTCCCCAGTGGCTGCCAAACATTTTGCTTCTGGCAGTGGCAGCCCTTTGCATTGTCCCTCGCCATATGTTGCTATCTGCAGCTACCTCCTCACGCCCCGTCTCTTCTCTGCTTCCCCGCTCTGCGCATCTGCCCCAGCAAGAAGCTCCATTTCTCTAGAGACTCATCTGAAGTGGCTGAGGCCCAGCCACAGATGACAGCATTAAGCAGAGCCTCTGGGCTGTGAGCGGTGGGGACGGATCCTCGGCTTTGGGCAGGGACTTTGAAGTCGCTCAGGGTGCTGTGCGCCCACTGGAACAGCCTGGCAGGGGGCTGCAGAACAGCGCCTGCGACCCAGGGGAGGAGGGAGGCTTTGCCTGCATCTCCCAGGCAGGCAGTTTGTGGCAGCAGCAGGAGGAGGAAAGCAAACGCCCATCCTGCTGCCTGCAGAGGAAAGAAAGGAAAGGCAGGCCATGGCAGGGCTGCGGGCAGAGCAGAAGCAGGGAGTGACAAAAGCCAAAGGCAAAGCACAGGAGTGGATAAAAGGAGCCAAAACTGAAATCTCCCAGAGGAGGACTTCAGCTTTTGTCAGGTTGCTACACTGACATTGTGGCGCGCTGGATTTCAGTCCTTGGCTACCAGGCAAGCCCAGCGTGTAAAGTCTCATGGGACTTTATGTTCAGCATTAGCTCAGAGCAGGCTGCAAAATCAGTCAGGTGGAGGGGCTGCAGGACTGTAAACAAAGGATTATGGCATGTGGCAAGGGGCTGTTTAGAGGGAAGGGACCAAGGGTATCATGGTGATGGGGATCAGTAAGACCTTAGACTGAGTGCCTCATTAAAGTTTTAAACTAGTACTTAAACTGTCCAGCTGACAGAGGAAGGGTGTGCTGGAGAGGCTCTGGTGTGTCTGGGAGGGGTGCGGGAGCTGCCTCCAGGCAGGGGAGGGACACGCTCACCCCCCTGCCCCTCGGGAAGGCACTGGGTGCCTGTGCTCCATCTGCAGCTAGAAAGAGAAGGACACTGTTCCTGGGGGATACCAGCAGCCTGTAGCTGTGTCAGAGGGCTCCTTACTCTCCTCTCCCCAAGGCTGTCACCTTACCCCTATCCCCAGGGCTCAGGAAGGAGCAGGAGTATTCTGCTGCAAAACCAGGAGGAGTCTAAACAGCAGTGAGTAGGCTGAGAGCTGGAGTAGCTACACGATAGCTATATCAGAGTCCTCCCAACAATGGTGTAAACACAGCCTGAGAAAGAGAGTAGAAATTGCAAACTAGATGGAGACAGGATTCATCATGGAAAACAAAAGCTATTCAGCAAGGAGGAAATAATTCGCCAACTAATGTTCCCCATAGCAGAGCAGGGAACAGTCCTGGAAAGTCAAACTGTGTTAAGCGAACTTTAGGAGAGCTAGCAAATTAGAGAAGGGGACATGAGATGTTAGAGAGGAGGAAGGCAATGCACCAGCACCAGGACTGTGCACACAGCTACCCTGTGCCAGGCGGCACGGAGGTAAGTGCTGGGCAGGAGCCCACTGCTCAGTTCAGGCAGCAGCTACTGGGAGAGCCTGACACACTGGGAGGTGGTCAGAAGACAGGCGACAGCTCATTGTGCAACTACAGGGGACTGATCTGCAATGACAGTATGTTTTCCTTGGCTCTGAGGGGACATGGAAACAGTTTGCAAACATTTGTAAGGCATAGACCCAAGCAGGAGGGAGGGGAAATTACTCACTAGAGAAGATAAAACAGAGAGAGGAAAAACAGAAGCTGAAAGTAACTCATAACATTTTACCAATGAGCTCTAGCAGGTTGTGAAATAGCTCTCATGAGGAGAGCAGGGAAAAACCCAGGTACGGGTAGTTTTAAATTTGGATGGGAAGAAAGTAATTAATACATGCACAGTGAAGAGCATACAGAAGAATTTGTTGAAGTGATACAAATATTTCTGCCCCCACAATCAATAGTCTCAATTTTCCACTGCCCTGCATCTCTTGCTATCATTAATAGCAACGCAAAGAAGGACATTGTTTATTAAACCAGGAACGTAACCTTATAGTGCTGCTCCACCTAAGTGCGTAGATTTCTAGACGCTTCTAGCCAACAGAGAATTAGGGTTACAATTGTGTGGGGGAAAATGACTCACTAGCAGTGATCCTCTTCAGCTCCTCCAGAGATCTCCTGCCCCATCCCAAATCTCCTTCAGTCTCGATGAGGTAGGGACATGACTCCATGTTTGGATAGTGTGTGTTAATGTCTCCTAAAGTCATATCCAGCTGCTTCTAAAATCTCCCAATAAATCCCCTTCCAATTGCATTTGGGCGACCACTTATGGGACTCCTAAAGATCTACAAGGAAACCTGAAAGATCAAGGCCCAAATACAGCCCCACTGCAGGCTGAAACAGCAACCTGCCAAAAGCCCTGAGAAGCCCACACCTTCCCTGGCATATGCACTTACCAGCTTGATATTTTCCACAAGGAGGGAACACAGCCATGGCTTGACAGCTACGGTGCTGCAGCTAGTATTAATGTTTAGCCCCATCAGCCAGTGAGCTGGGCTCTTCAGATGGCAGAGAGCTGTTCCCTGGCGTGAGGATTTTTCACATAACTAATTACCAAGCTTTACAACCGTCCCCAGCAGACTCTGATGATGATGAATGAATGAGATCAGATTAGTCAATATGGTTTATTGGTGGAGTTTGCCCATCTTGCTGTGGATGCATCATTACTGTATGCATTCATCAGCACAGGGATGAGCAAAATTTGAAGTCTCTGCCTGTACAATATGAAACCACAACCAACTTGCAGCTCTTCAGCTTTCTCCCAAGGACTCCCTAGGCCTTTCTTGGGCCCCTCTGTTGCTCTGTATCCTTGTCCTGGGCCATCCTGGAAGTCCTTTGGTGAGTGCCATGTCCTTCCTTATTAAAGCAGATTAAGCTGCGCCTGTAGAGGTTAAACAAGAAATTGCTGAAAAGCACTGAAGTCGTAACACAGTGGCTAATGGTGCATCTGCTACTACTGTCCTCTGCCTGACAAGATCAGAGTTGCTCCGCTGTGTGGCACAGATGCTCTGCAGCTCCATAGCCAGCAACAGTCCCCTTTTTGCAGAACAGTATTTCTAGAGCAGGGCATTCCTCAACCACACTGGGGCTGTTGAGCCCAGGATCCCTGTAGAAACAGGGGAATCTATCAAAGCCACTGCAACCAGCATGTTCAAAGTGGGTACCTGCAAAGGTGTTCTGTATTGCCTACAACATCGTTGTAGTTCCCCTCTTGTCAGTCCTGACATATCCCTGCAGCAAGCAATAGCTTGCATTAGCGCTAAAGGGAATAAGGTTTCACGGCTGGAAACTGCTTTGCACTGAAATTTGAGAGCTGTGCCTTTCCTTTCCATCTCTGGCACGAATTCCCTAGGCGGCCCAAGGCAGGCACCTTCATCTCCCTGCGGCTCAGTTTGCCATCTGTAAAACTGGGTTAGCATCCCCTCCTCCCTCTTACACCCCTTTTATCCCTGCTTATACTAACTGTAAATACGGATGGGCTTGTTTGCGTGCAGGCACAGTGCAAAGCAGGGGGCACGACCCTGGAAGTGTGGGGAAGGTCTGCGGGGAAGGTCTGCAGGGAAGGATGCGTGCACGGAGGGGCAGGTGCATGGAGGGATGCATGCACGGAGGGCAGGTGCACGGAAGGAGGCCGGGATGCAGGGATGCGCACACAGGGATGGAGGATGCCCGCAGGGAAGGGCACACCTGGCGCACCGGCCGTTTGCCCACCGCCGCCGCCCCGCAGCGCCCGGCCCGGCCCCCGGCGGCGGGGGGGAGAGGGGGCGGGCCCCCCGCCCGGCAGCGGCGCTGCCCCGGCCCGGCCCGGCCCCGCCGCGGGGCTGCGGGGCGGGATCCCCCCGCGCCCGCCTCCGCCCGCCCCCCGCGCGGGGCCTGCAGCGGGCAGCGCGGGGCACCGCAGCCTGCGGGCGGCCGCCGTGCCCGCCGCCCCGGGCCCGGGGTGCCATGGAGGAGCCGCCGCCGCCGCCCGCCTGATCGCCGAGGCTGCCGGCACCGAGACAAAGCGCGGGGCTGCCCGCCGCGCCCGCCCGGTGAGTGCCGCGGGGGGCCGGGCCGGGGCGGGCGGGGGGGCTCCGTCCTGCGCCGCGGGCACCGGCCCCGGGGGTGGGGGGAGGTCCCGGTCCCGCACCCAGCCCTGCCTGACACCCCCGCGCACCCCCATCCCCATTCACAGCCCAGACGGCCCCGTCCGCCGCTCTGCCGAGCCCGGCGCACCGCGAGCATCCTCCTTCCCAGCCCGGCCGCCCCCCACCTGCGGCCCAGACACTCGCCGTGCGCCCCCGGCACCCCCATTCATTGCCAAACAAGCCTGCGCCCGCCGCCCAAACACGCCGCAGGGGCTCTGAACGCACCCCCCCCGTCACCCCAAACGCCCCCGTCACCCCAAACGCCCCCACGCACAACCCACGCACCCTGAAGACTCCCCCATCATCCCCCCGGGCCCGAGCACACGCTCCCAACACCCCCGCTGGCCGCCCAAACGCACCTCCCCGCCCCAAAACCACCCGCCCCAGGCACCCCCCCCCTCCACCAAGCGCTGCCCCCCCAAACGCCCCCCTCCCTCTGCAAACCCGCCCCGGCTGCTCTCCCCCAGGCACCCCCGGCGCCGACCCCGCCGCCCCTCTCCAGCCCCTCCTGCCCGCCCTGCCCTCGCGCCTTCCCGGGGAGACAACGGGGGACCCCCTCTCGCCCGCCGCCCCGCTCACCCGCCGCCGCTCTCTCCCTTGCAGGCTGAGCCATGGTGGAGCCGCCGGCCGAGCCTCCCCCGCAGCCCTGCCCGGCGGCGCCCGGGGGGGCGGCGGCGGGGGCAGCGGGGGGAGAGCCGGCCCGGCCCGGGGAGCAGTCGCCGCTGCTGCACCTGGACCTGTACAACTTCGACTGCGCGGCGGCGGAGGGCAGCCGGTACGTGCTGACCAGCCCGCGGTCGCTGGAGGCCTGCGCCCGCTGCGCCGTGCGGCCGGTGGAGCTGCTGCCGCGGGCGCTGGGGGAGCTGCTGCGGGAGGCCCCCGGGCGCTCCATGCGGGTGGCCGCCGGCCTCTACGAGGCCTACGAGCGGGAGCGCCGCCGCAAGCTGCAGCAGTGCCGGGAGGAGCGGGAGAGGATCATCCGGGAGGAGAAGCGGCGGATCCTCGCCCCCCTCGGCAGCCTGCCGCCCTCGCCCGCCGCCCGCGTCGCCCCCCGGGCCGCCGCTGCCGGCGGGCCCCAGCCCCGCGGCGGGGGGAAGGCCGGGGCGCCGGGGGGCGCCAAGGCCAAGAGCCACTCCCTGGACTCGCTGCAGAAGCGCCGTGAGGGCAGCTGGGGCAAGACCTCCTCCGAGTCGGGGGCCTCCTCCTCCTACAGCGGGGAGAGCCTGCGGGAGCGCGGGAGCAAGAGGGGCGGCCGCGGCCGGGGGGGGAGCCGCCGCCGGCGCCGCCGGCTCCCTGCTGGGGCGCAGCTTCAGCCTGGGCGACCTCAGCCACTCGCCGCAGACCGCCCAGAGGGTGGAGAGGATCGTCAGGGAGGTGAAGAGGAAGAAGGGGCTGTCGGAGGTGCCCGAGAGGGACAAGAAGATCGCGGCGCTGATGATCGCCAAGCACCAGGAGGCCAGCCTCCTGCGGGAGCAGCGGCAGGCGGCCCACCTGCAGTGGGACAGCCAGCGGCGCCTGGCGGAGCAGCGGAAGGAGCAGGAGGAGAAGGAGAAGCAGAGGGCCCTCCTGCAGGGCCAGCGGATGTGGGAGAGCCAGGTGGAGAAGCGGCGGGGGAGGCTGAGCCAGGAGCAGGAGGAGGCCGCCCTGCTGAAGCAGAGGCAGCGCCTGGTGTGCGAGGAGAGGTGGCGGGAGCAAGCGGAGAAGCAGGAGCGGCTGCGGAGGGAGAGGCTGGAGAGGGCCGTCCAGGAGGACAAGCAGAAGAAGCTCCATCAAGAGCACAACCTGAAGGCGAAGGAGGAGGGCAAGAAGGAGCACAGGGAGCGAGAGGAGCAGCTCCTGCAAGAGAAGCTGTCCACGGCCGCGCAGAAGAGGCTGAAGAAGGAGGTGCAGCTGCAGAAGGAGAAGAAACTGCTCAACCAAGCAGAGAAGCTGAAGCACGAGGCCTTGCTCAAGGAACTGGCCAAGCAAGAGGCAGAAGAGAAGGAAATGCTGAAGGCCTCCCTGGAGATGAGTTTGACCAAGGCTCAGGAGAACTATGAGCAGCTAGTGGAGAAGAGGAACCAGGAGCTGAGGGAGAAGGCCAGGCGGGAGGACATGCAGATCCAGAGAGCCAAACTGGCAGCAGAGAAGAAGGAAAGAGAGCAGAAGGAGCACTTGGAGGCCCTGGCTCGAGAGACGGAGAGAAGGCTCCAGCATGCTGCCCAGGTGGCCGAAGAGGTCGTCCAAGAAAAAGCCCGCAAGGTGGTCTTGAGCCGTCTGGAGAAAGAGAAAGTGCAGAAGATGAACAAGCAAAAGGTGGAACAGTACGAGGACTTACGGCGCAGGGAGATCCTCCTCTCTATAGAGAGGAAGCTGGAGAGGAGCGAGCAGATCTTCAAGGAGAAGAAGACTGTCTTAGAAAATGCCAGGTCTGTCGCTCGAGCGTCCTTCCACGTCCGGGAAAAGGTACGGGAGGAAACGAACATGCGCACCTTTGACAAGATGGCCTTGGAAGCAGAACTGCATGCCCACCTGAATAAGAAGTGAAAGATCTTGTCATGGGTGAGTGGGGCTACATCACCGGTTGTCCATCATAATGCATCAGAAAGCTCCTCCGCATTAACATTTAACATTTGAAAACCAACAACAACCAACAACCACTCTAATTTCTTATTTTGGGGGAGCAGCGTACCGCACAAAAACGTGGCAGCTATTTCACATACTTCTTAAAACATATTTTTGTTCTGGGCGTGTTTTAAGGACTGACCTCAGTCATCTTTACAGAGGGGAAGCGAGTTTTTGTGTCCTCCACCCCACAAGGACACGCATTTTCTCAGAGAGGGCTGCAGAAGAAGTCTGCTTGAAGCCTGGGAGTTACTGATTGATTATTTACAGTGGAGCTGACTATAGCTGCGCTCTTTTCAGTTGGAAATGCAGACAACAGAGAGTACTGACTAAGAACCAAAACTACCCCATCTGATTCTGGCTTGAGTGACAGGCAGCTTGGTTTAAGTTACAGGACTGCATTTTCAAAGCTGCTGCACTCCCACGCCGAAGGTGAGGAGGGCTGGAGGACAGAATGCCATACGCCCCTGGGTGCCTCCCACCCGCTGCTGGCACCGAGCAAGAGAAGGCACAGATCAAGACTTTGTAACACCATGTAAGTAGACGTTATGATCAGAGCTGGGCAGAAGCTGTTAGAAGTGCTCACAAACACAATTTCACTTTTGCTGTTTGCAGCTGTTGTCCCTCCCAGGTATCCTCACCTCTCCTTCTCCTTTCAAAGTTTCTCTTACAAACATCTGTACAATTTCTTGTTTTCTTTCAGAGGAGGGGGAGAAGGAGAGAAGTTTGTGGGCAATCCACAAACTGACAGGCACCCACACAACCCACTTGTTCATTAAGGTATAAAAATGAATGAACCTTTGGCAGCTGGCCTTTGTGGCAAACGTGGATCATTTGTAAATGGAAATCTGCAAACAGATTGCATAAAGAAATTGCCACCCTGGGGAATTCTCAAAACTCGAGGAGACCCCCAGCAACCTTATCCAACTTGGCCTGCCTTGAGCAGGAGGTTGGACCAGGTGTCCTCCAGAGGTCCCATCCAACCTAATGGTTCTATGAGCTGCATACAATGAGATGTTCACCCAGCTCTTATCATCGTCTGCTGAGCAGGGCAGCATTTATCTGTCCACTGGTGCTAACTGTTGTATTCTTACATAGGGCACAAGAAAGAGTAGATGCACAAAATAAGGTACATTACAGATTCTCTTAAATGAGAATCATGGCTTTTTTGTAACTCTAACTCAATACCGTTTAGAGGGAACTGAGTCCTTCTGCAGTTAATGCACTCAAAATGTGAAAAGCCTACCTGCGCCCCGTGCACAGCGTTCAAGTAAGACAGTGTTCTACTCCAGGTTTCCACGTTTACTCTCTGCTGGGTTGCAGTTAGGAGCACACATCCAAACCAGGCACTGTTTTTTTCTGGTTCCGGGCAGCGCCAGCTCTCTGTGCCACCATCTGTGACACCGTGCTGGGTTGCTGTGGTGATGGCATCGGACCTGGAGCATGGGGGAGAAGCAGCAAGAACAGCCAGGATCTTGTTTCCTTGCGGATGTCTCTGACATACAACACAGTAGAAGAGAAAACCAGAAGAAGGTTGACATATGG
This sequence comes from Theristicus caerulescens, assembly GCA_020745775.1. Lineage (NCBI taxonomy): Eukaryota > Metazoa > Chordata > Aves > Pelecaniformes > Threskiornithidae > Theristicus > Theristicus caerulescens. Next base: position 33,283,512 of record CM036564.1, read on the forward strand.
CACGGACATGCAGTCCTGCATGCATAGATCGCTTACCAGAATTTCCCAGAAGGTGACAGCAGGTCAAAAACCTATTGGAAGGCTTTAAGGAAGGTGTTAAATGAACAGCAACAACAACAGTAGGCCAAGCACACCCTGGTGCCCTGCAAGGCTGGAGACATTATACAAACAGTGTTGAAAATGAAGCAAGTAGGGATTTTCTTTGATTTTGACGGAACTTGCTCTTCTCTGAGTCACGCTACAATTGGTACTGTTGAGGGCAGGCAGCGTGAAAGTAGGAATTAGGGCACCTGAGCGATGTTTGCTCCATCAGTCATTGGCTCGCTGTGTAACGCCAGGCAAGTCCTCAGGGGCTGGGCTTGCTCCTATTGATATAAACGGAAGCAGAGTCAGGCTCTTGGGATTGCTGGGACTCGCAGGAAATAGTAACACTTGGCTTGGCAAAACGCTTCAAAGACTTTGGAGAAATGATGCTAACAAAGCACAAAGTACTATTTTTTAATTTATTTATTTATTTATTTGAGTGGTCTGTTGGTGAAAAGCACTAATTAATGCCAAAACCTAAAAATATCGGTAGCTGTGGGAAGGACAGCTGTGTTACTGTTTCCAGCTAGGAGTCTTGTCTCCTCACCCTGGTCCTCAAAACAGCAATCAGTTTGAACAGTGAAACCAATCCTGCTGTAACACCGGACAAGGTCCTTGATAAAAAACAGTCGTCTTCATGTGTTGTTCATACTGCAGCGGTCCATGTGTGCCCTTGTAGCTGCAAAGACCTAGAAAAGAGATGCCCAGTGGCCCTAATCCAGCCTGCACAAAACTTCCCTCGCTCCCTTGGCAGCACTGGAGTTGGGATAAAACCTGCAGTGACTCCAGCATAGCCAACATTTCGTCATTTGTAGCCTTTGGGGCTGCAGACAAAGCCTGCCAGCACAGATGTGAGGGCTCTTGCTCCCCACAGCATCTCACTGTGGTTGCAGTTCACTGCTTGATCCATTTAGCAGAGGGCAAATGGAGAGAGCTGGGAAACAGCAGAAAGAAGGCAAAATGTGGTGGGCGAATGAGCAGACACAGTCTCTAACTGGAACAGCAGTTTTTCCTTCAAGATCTACTGCAATCTACCTGAAGGCTTTGTCCAAACCTCCGTCTGATGGGGCATTTCCAGTGTAAACTGAGAACATTTTACAGCCCAGGAGACATGTCTTGGCCACTGACTGTAATTACACCTGGGGTCCATCTCCTGCTGCTGACTGAGTTTGACACCATGGGGCTACAGCTGAACTAATCAAAACACACCTGCATGGTGGCAATTGGATTGGCAAACTACTGTTCCTATACTGTGCAGCGTGCAGCTCAAGTCTTGAATGTGCAATCTAAGAAAAAAATATTTTTTTTCAAAAGACATTAATCTGCGTATGGATATTTTTTATTTCTGTAGTGGTTCCAGTCCAAAGTCTGTGAAAGTCAATGGAGTTTAGAAGTTGTTCAAAACTGCGGCATGGAAAATTCAAGTCAGCAAGTTGGGTGGAGGCATGAGAGGTATTTCCTGGGTCTGCTTATACTTCTGTTTATCTGAGAAGGAGTTTTACTGCGAATTTCTGTGGGAACAGAAATTAAACCCTGGGACACATGTAAAAAGTATGGCCTTTTTAGATGAGGCTTATTTGGTGTTTTTGATATTGAGCTGCAGGCCAGGGAGAACTAAAAATCAAAGCAAGCAACATGTTACCTCACAGCTCAGAAGTAGATCATGGCTTATTTAGAGCAGAGGAGCAGCTGATGATGTTTGGTTAGGTCCTGCAGAAAGATAACTTAGGTTGGTCCTCTCCTGGGATTAGAAAACACATTTTAGGCTATTGCTGTATTACAACCATAAGGTTATAATAAAGACTTTGCTTCTAGGCCATTTGCATGCATGCCGCAGAATGACCACTAGACCTTGAAATACCTGCACTTTAAAAGCAACAGCAACAAAAGGACACTTACCAGGAAACTTCTGTGACTGATAACACATCTTAGATCCAGCTAGCATCAAATTCCCAGGTTTCAATTCCTAAACACTTGGAGTCTAGCTCCAGGTTTCACATTGGGTCCTGCAGATCTAATGGGACAACCCAAAATCTGGATCCAGTGCCACGAAACATTCAAATCTAAAGCCAAACACTGACATGTGGACACACCTCTAATCCCACTTGAAAACCACTGCACTGCTTACTGCTGCCCATTGACTAAGACTACTGTTAGAAGTTGACCTGCTAGAAATGACTCTGAATGTTTACAGGGTTTCTGAAGTTGAGATATTGAAACATTAGGGAGAAAGACTCCAATATCATTTAAAAGTTCTAAAAAGGATCACAGGACCAAGTCCTGGGATTAATTTTCAGGTAAAACTCCCATCATTATATACTAATGTTTTGTGTAGTGAGACAACATGATCAAGCACACAGTATCGGAAACGAAGAGTCTGTCACACTGTTGGCTATGGCAGGGCAAGACAAGTAATTTCAGAGGCCCCAGAACTGTGCAGCCTGGTTTCCTTGGGTGGGTGCCCTGTGATTCTCACTTCAGTGAAACCAAGGCTGCAGGGTGAGTTCATCTTGTATTGGGCATCAGAGAACTCACCTGGGGGAGAACCATTGACTAAAGAGCATTTTCTTTTGCCTGAGCTCTGGATGAATCTTTCACACATTTTGAGTGTTCACAGACGATCTTGTTTACATGGATTGTCTAGTTTTTAATAGCATCTGGGCTAAAGCTGGAGCCCTTCAGTGCCAGTGAAAGTGCCAACAATCTCTTCTGCATGCTGCCTGTTCACACAAAATTCATCACTAAAACACGATCCCTCTGTCAAGGTTGAATTTGGCAGACACGTTCAAAAGCTATTAGGAGAAGCAGCTGCACCACCACTAGTTAATATTTTACAAGCTATTTTTTAACCTGGTTTATCATAAATTCTTTCACCGCATGGATAAGAGAGATGTGAGGATTGGATTTCTCGTCTTCATTACCTACTGTGTTTTTCTTGTGATGCTTATGGAGCTCCGGGCTCATTCTGTGCTAAAATTTCTCCTGATGCCAGGGTAATTCTGTTCACTAAACAAATGCTGTGTATGCAGTGCACACAGGTCTGAGAGGGGGCTTATTTTGGTGTGCTTGTCTTTACTGAGCCAAGCCTGGACAGGGAGATGTGGGAAACACAATTTGCAGTACAAAGTCCATCGACCACTAGTTTTCCAGAAGTTCTGCTAAGAACAGCCCCAGAACCACCTCTGCTAGCCGTCATCAGGGAAGTGACTGCGTCAGGGAAGTCAAATTTTTGGCTTCCTTGCTGTCATCAGAGAGAGGCAGGCTGATCACATCTTACCTGAGGATGGCTTCTCATCACCACCACTTATTACACCAAAACAAGAGATTTTTTCAGCTGTGGGTGTTCTTCCTCTGGTGGTGAAGACAAAAATGTAATAGTTAGAATGCCATTTTGCAAGTCTTTGGGGTTTTTTTGTATCTGTTTTTTTTTTGTTCTTAAAGCAGATGCAGGGAGGTATAAGGATGAGACACAAAACGTACTTAGATGCAGCACACTACGGGTGATGACTGTGGCTGTCTTCACACACAGTTCTGCTTTGCAGACCTGGGACTGTGCTGTTGTCTTGTAGAGCAGCCACCACATCCAGGAAAGGAGAGCTGCTCTGGGAGGGATCTGCCTGCTCATAGATCACACAGGCTCCCTTCAAAGCGTGCAAGTTTAAGCTCATTTAATGCTTGGCTGAGTCAAGGTCCTAGGGAATTAAGTTTGTTGGAATTGGACTTAGCTGTCATAGTTGTAAAAGAAGGCTGTCATAGGCAAAGACGAGGAAGACACTGGCTTAGCCCAGTCCCTCTGGAAATGAGCCTCGTGACATTTACTTTGCAGCACAGTACAGGCACCTTCTCCCGTGAGCTGATGGAGCCCCAATACAACTCCTTGTGGGAGTGCAGCCCCACAAGTCCTTGGCAAGCAAGTAGCACCCACTGTAAAGAGCCAGTCCTGAGACACGGTAAGAAAATCGTAATGCTTCTGCTTCTAGGCATGAGGCAGCTCTGCCCTCCTTCTTGGTAAAATGTTACTAAGTGGTACTTTGAAGGGAAAACACTAGGAAGAGGAAAAAATGCAAAACACTCTGTACAAGATACCTGGAAACACGTTCTCCGTTTATGCAGAGCAACCAGCACTCTGGGGAAGGCCACTGTTCAGAGCCTTCATAATGGGATATGCCCCACATCCCGTACGCCTCTCAGTGCTGGGGCATAAAAAATTCAGTTCTAGGTCTGACTTCTTTGTCCTTAGCCCATTCTTTGAGCATGGCTCTTTGCTGTGAAACACGACCTTGTTATTGTAAGATTCTAGTCTAAAAAGACCCAAATAATTCTCTGGCAAGTTTGCCCTCATCTTCTACATCCCTGCCATTTAGCAAGAAATCTCCTGCATTACAAAACCACTCGGGCAGTAAGAAATATCCTGTATTACAAAACCAAACTGCCAGTGCTATTTTGTTCTTATGTGCTTTACACAGCTCCGTGCATCCAACCTCAAGACCCGGCTGTGAGGTAAACTAGTTATCGCCCCCAGCCTAAGTACTGGAAAACTGAAGCAGAAAGAACTGATGTGACTTGCCCCAGGCCATGCTGGCACTCTGTGATCTAGTTGGAGCATTCATGTCCTCCCTGTTCCCCAAGCAGCCCTCCAATGAACCGCTCCTGGTTGCGCGGGAAGGATGTCCCTGTGCCCCTGCTGTGGCAGCTCCTCTGGTTCCTGCTCTGCAGCTGGTGCTTCGTGGAGGATGAAGGTTTTAAGGTGCCAGCCTCCACTTCTGGGCATTGCCCCCAAACCTTGAAGTACTTGAAGGGTCCGTGAAATTTCTCTTTGGGCTTTCAAACGGAGGGCCCAAAGGTGAGTGGCACAGATAAGGCTCTGCTGGGAGCCCGGGGCAGAGGCAGGGCAGGAGGAAGGTGCATTAGCAGAAATGGGCAGGAGCTACAGAGGCAAATGTTAAATGAAAGAGCAGGCATGGACTGAGAATCCTTATACCATCCTGGCTGGCTAGACTTGCTTGTATCTATTTGTATGACAGCATACAATAACACTTCTTTTCAGCACATTAAAGCTACAGGGCCCAGTTCATCCCATTAGTTACCTCCCTAGAGCCAGCAGAGTTACTCCAGGAATGAATACAGCCTACATATATTAACCTTTTTATTATTTATGTAAATCACAGTGCCTTGGGACAGGTTATGCTTCCAAGAGCCTGGTGGAAATTTCCCCCTGCCTGCACGGTACCCCTGCAACGGGATGGGAGGGTCACATATCGGTTGGTATTTTTAGGCACGGCGACGAGTTTGTCAATACCCCATACCGCATGCTGTGTTCCTGGGTGTTTGCAAAGCAAGGTCTGCTTAACCAGCACAGCGCAGCCGAGGGGAAGAGCAGCTGGCACAGAGGCACCTTGTCAGACAGCAAGCTAAACAGCAGGGAGTAAGAGATTTGGCTCTGTGTCTGTCAGATGCTATTGGGAATGTTTTGGTTTGTAAGAGGGTGATGGGATAATTTCTTCTCATTTTTAATCACCTCCAAAGTAAGCTGTGCTATTTTTGACAATTATTTAATGATTTATAAGAGATGGGAAAATAAATGAGGAAGGGAGCTCAAAACACAGATGTGTAGGTAAAGCAGAAAGACGTTTTCCTTTCCCTCCTGAAAGAAGCCCTGAGCATTATGCCAGCAGTTGAGAGTTTTGTTAAGTGCCAAGTTGCATGCGTTTTGTTAGACCCTGGGAGGGGACCCACTCTGTTCACAAGCTTTGCTACCTGTGCACCTGTCTCCTGTCCACACTGAACGAGACAGGCTTCACATTTACCTCCCCGTGACAGCTATTTCCTCAGACTTGAAGGAAGAAGTGAGATCAAAGAAACACAAGGTGAGATCCATGAACAGAAAGGCAGTATTTTCACTGTAGAGGGACCACTACACAGCCATCCTGCATGGACTCAGCCCACGTCTGACATGAGGAGTGACACTTTGCTCTCATCAGAGGATTTCTGCAGCCCTCACCCAGACACTAAGACCCTCTGCACCATTTTCTGCTCCCACCAGATTCAAGTTGTCCTTATTTCCTAGCCAGTTTGGCCCTGAGGCTCCTGCTCCTGTTGCCTACACCTGCAGCTTGGTACCTGGTGAGTCAGTCACAGGGTGCAGCCAAGCCTCCACTTGTCTGTAGAGGCTTCAAGCTAAATAATTTGCCCTGCTCTTCCTTAAACTGAGGCATGCCTGTGCACGAGCAACTACTGGAACTGTCTGAATCCAAGCTCTGGGCCTTTGGGTGGTGTAGATTGAAGGCCTACAGATGAACTAGGAAGTTGCGGCATAGCAAAGGGATGCTACTGGTTGATTTTTAAATAGCAGCACCGCTGCTGATTTTCTTCCCTTGCATTGCTCTCCCAGACAGTGTAACATGAATGGGGTGAGCACTAGCAACACCAGAAGAAGTGATTAGGTGTTTGCCCTCCATGCTTAGACCAGTGCTTCGCATGCGAAGTGGTGCCCCTTCTTGCATGAGAGGGAAGCTTTCCTTTCTGCAGTCATCATCGCCTGTGCTTTGGAGTGGGGTTGGCAGCCTGTCTAAGATACGTCCACCCTATCACCACTGCGATGACTGCCAGTGAGGTGTGGATATAACCAAGTCAGTGTTAAAATGACTAGCTCAGTCACCACTACCAGTTTAACAGTGCAGTGCCAAGGATGGGCTAACTGGTCCAGTATTCTCTAGCTTCTCCTTATGGGCTTTTCAACCCATCCTGAGCTCTACCGGTAAATACATAATTAGCTTATATAGGCCTGCGGGATCTGTCATGACAGGAATTTTAGAGATACCTTAACAGCTCTGAGTCTGGCATTGCTTTTTCTGCTAGCAGTTTCACCTACTACCGCGCAGGGGGAAGTAAAGCCAGGGAGGATTGTTTCAGTAAACCAGAGCTGACCTCCTGCTCTCAGAAAATGCTAGGCAGGTAGGCAGGCTGAGGGATCCTTCAAGGCTTTATGCAACACTAGTTAGAGCACCTGACATCTTAGGTTTGCTGTGGATACACTCCATATCACTTTGCATGGTAGCTGTCACTCCAACTCACATCTCTTGGGTGCTGCAAGTTCTAATATTTTCCAGGCAGAAGGCACTGTCTTATGACAGAAGTTTTCTGTGATTCCTACATTTCAAAGAACCTGCTCATACCTCTTTGCGCAGTCAGGTATTTCAATGCATTTTATTTACGGTTCCATCAAAAAATCGTGGAAGTAGAAATTCCTGAAGGCAGTGATGTTCACACCCAGAGCTACTGTACTCTCTAAGTGTCTCTGATCAGACGACACTGTGCTACTCTATAGATTTCTTGCAGTTCCTGCAGTCTCTGGGAACATGCAGATCCCTCCCTGCAAAGACACTGTACTATAATGCAGATGCCATGTGATTCAGTCACAGCCTGCGAGTCCCCAAATGCACAGAAAATTTACTGTAAGCTACCGCGGGAATTTCTGCAGAGTCTCCTGGAATCCGCAGGGGCCCTTTCCATCCGTCCTGATGCCAGCGCTGTATAAACTCGCATGCTGTATGGTACCCGCTGACCTAGCAATACAGTCTGAACCCTCTCCATGACAACACACTGCTATGTCCTCAGGTACAGGGAGGCATCCTGCAAGCAGGCAAGGCTGGCCAGGGAGTCAATGTATCAGATGTATAGAGTATAATTTTAGCATAAGTCTTTTCTATGGGGAAGTTGGAGGCACAAATGCAAAGGGACAAAATGTCTCCCCAGAGGAAAGAATTGCTGAATGTGAGAGAGAAGAAAGAAATAGCAAAATGGGAGATTTAAATAACCTTCAAATCAGAGGAGAGACGGTTTATAGGTCTCATGCAACAGATGTGCATGGCCAAACAGCTCCTTTCACACAACGTTTTGGATACCGTCAGGGAATGAAGAATGGTGGAAGGTACTTAGGACCACAGGTAAGAAAGGAGAGATGTTTTCCAGCAAGGGTTGGGGGTGGCTGGAAAGCTGAGTGAGTGGAGAAATGTAGAAAAGAAGTTCTAGACATCTCCAGCAATGATGGCTCTCATACCAGGACAGCAAAGAAACATGTCCTGAATGCATGGTGGGAGTAAGGAGGGAAAAGAGAAGCCAGCTCCATGGAGCTGGCTGGGATAAGCACATCAAGGACTTAAACCAGTGGACAATATAATGAAAACAGGAGTGGAACCCTACATGAAAGTCGTCATGAATTTTTTATTTTCTAAGGTCTCCTTCTTGTTGAAGGCTCCTCCCTTGCAGTAGCAGAGGAATGCCTTCTGGAGCACCCCAGCCCGGTGGCTTCCTCCACCCCAGGCTTGCACAGGTGCTGCTCTGGGGGGCTGGCAGGCCTGGGCTAACCCACCACCCTTTGGGCTCTGGGGCAGCAGCCAAGGGTGCCCAAGGGGCTCCTGCAAAGCAGAGGGTGATGAGGAGCATTTCTCTTAGTGTTCGAATGTGAGCTGGCACTAAAAGGATTTTACTGTGTGTTAGTGCTAGGATTGGGAGGATGAGCTGCAGGAGAGGTATCTAGCTCAAGAGCAGAGGATGAGGAAGCACACTTTTGCTGAAGCTTGTTTTAATTCTGCTTTTTCTTTTTTTTTCTTAAAGACCAACTTTAATGTCAAACTGCCAGGGGTTGGTAGAGACCCACAAGATGCCCATAGCCCAGTTCTCATTAGGAAAGTGGGGAGCTGTCTGGCAGTTTCGCACAAAGCCAGATCCATGCACAGCTTTGTTTGTAAGCAACCATATCGATTCAGTCACCAGACCACAGGGCTGGGTTCGTGCCCAGTGAGGTCAATTGCCCAAAGGCAAGCACGTGGTGACAACTAGCACATTCCTGTGCTGGAGTGGAGGTGACACCACAGCCAAATGAAACCTGAGGCTGGGGTTGTTTCCAAGGAGGGCAGGAAAGGGAAAAGCCAGATTAAAGGGGAATCATGATCCTCAAATATGCAGTGACAGCATTGGAAGAGAGGATTGCTCAAAAAAATGGGCCTCCCTCAAGAAACATAGCGTCTCACTGCTGGCAGGCTGGATGTGGGCTCATGTCCCCATCTTCTCCTCCTCTGGCAGGGGCAAGAAGCAGACTCTCAGCGGAAAGGGGGGACAGACAGCTGGCTGGGAGGATGAAACCTCCTAGGTCAGACCTTGTCAGTCAAAGCTCTCACTCTGATTTCACTTGCAGGCAGGACCCTAAATATCACCAGGGGGACTGGGCTTCAACCCTTGATGACTTGTACAACCCTGAAACCTGGTTATGCATCCATGCTCTGATGCATTTGCTGCACTTGCTTGGACATTAAGGCAGGCTTGGGGCTTTCCAGCCTGCCAGCCGGGTGCTTCACAGCCATATCCCAGCCACAACTTTGAAGCAGCAGAAAAGGCTGTATCTCATCCTTCCCCAGCTCGAGTCAGCAGGATTAATTGGTTGTTCAGGAGTCCCTTCCCCCATCGACAGAGTGGAGGAAAAATAATTATAAACCTTCTTTTTATATATGCCAGCTAGCAGACAGGACCAATATGCAAAGGGACTCCCTGATTTCTGACACACCTAAGCCCTCAGACGACTGTGGGGTTTTGCACCATATGGCTCTATCACTTGATAAAATAGTGCCCGAGATATGCTGGTTGTTTTCCAGTCTGCCACCAAATTAACTTAGGAGGATGGGCATATACAGCCACAGCTTGTGCGCTGTTGCCACTGTTTCTGAGGTCTCCAGACCTATTGCAAGTCACTGTATTTTTGCAGCGCCTCCTGCCCCCCCTCCCCAGGACCAGCTACCGAAGGGATTAAACATGGCGTGTTATCTACTGCAGTGGCTTAATCACTAAGCAAAGCACTCATCCCCTGACCACAAGGTCAAGGAATTATCTTCCTGACAGATAACGCAGCCAAGGCTTGGAACGAAATGAGCTGAACTGTGATTGCAAGCCCACAGGCCATGGCTTTAGTGCTGTTTCTAGGAGAGTAACGCCACTAAGATGCTATGGAAGTGCAGTGTGACTTTTCCCACCTGCCCTGAGATGCCTCTTGGTGGCAGGGGAACATAAACACAGAAACAATGGTATTCAGCTTTGTGCACACATGTCCCCCTCCCATAAACACCCCCTGTGCCAAGCCTGTCCCTCTGAGCACAAAAGGTTTTGATGGTTGGATATATTTGGCACCGTGTACTAAAGAGAGAACATTATGCAGGAAGAGCTTTTAATAGACTGTGAAGAACTAACCGAGCACTAAGTCTGGGTCAGAAAAGGAGTGACCTCGGGGGAAACACATATATCTAGCAATATGGTTTCAGGGGGCATAGGTCCTATGCATTAGTTTCAGTGGAAGGTGGGAAGTCCTGTTCCACATAAACTAGCCTGTCGGGGCAGAGCTGCAGGGCCTGCCAGCCCCACAGCTCAGCGCGCACAGGGGCAGCCCCACTGGCCTGTGAGAGGGCAACTGAAGGTATCGGTGATAAAGCTCTTCATTGGGGATTTAAATATAAAGAATCCAGATTCTGCTGCCACTAGAAAAGAGGAAGGAGTACTCCTACAAAACCAGGTTCTTCAGAGGCATAACACGGGGCATCAGCCCCCACAGCTTTGCTGTGAGTGCCTTGGGACCTTCTGCACACATCCAGGCAGGATGAGCCACGGTCCCCTGCCTGGTGGCTGCCCAAGATTGGCCCCATTTCATAGATGAGGAAGGCATAAGCTGAAATTACAGAAAAAGACCGAGAAGACGAAGCTCTCTACCCAAAGCTGGGTGGTACAAATAGCTCTCAGCTCCCCAAGTGACTCTTTTGAGGTCATGTATATGACAGTAACTGCAGAGGAGGAACCCCTATCTCTCTGCTTTAGCTAAGAGCCCCTAAGACTCTTGGTTGAGATTGCACACATGCTAAATCTTCCTTGTTGCCCCTTTCAAAAGCAGATAAGCACTTAAAGGGCATTTTCCCACCTCCCTCAGTACGTCTCACCTTTTGCAGTCCAGCTGCTCCTTAAAGACCATGGTTATTATCATTTGTCTGTGAAATACCCCCACCCTGCAAAGTCTATGTGCCTCACCTGTGAACAGCAAGGGCCACCCTGCAGCCAGAGGCACTGCTCTCCTCTGTCTTCCCACCAAGAGATGGTTCCCGCAGCACTGGCGTGGGACATGAGAGAAGCGGCTCCCACCTCAAGGCACAGGATTAGCCCAGAGCCTGCTTGGCAAATTCCACTGTTCTTCAGCTATAAATCAAAATAAAAAATGTTTTTATTACTTTCAGCTCTGAAACGTGAAGGGTCAGATCATCTTTGAGATCTCTGTGTCTCTGTTAAGCTTGGTGGACAGAGATCACAACTTGCGGGGAGGTGGGCGAGACAGAGCAACTGCTGACACTTCATTTTCTTAGGAAAGCAAGCTAGATGGGCAGGTTAGTAAGCTGAAGCTTTTTGAGCTTTTACGTCCAAAGAGCGCGTGTCCCCCAAAGAGGAGCTCACTGAGGTTACATGCGTGCTGTTCATCCTCCTGGGGCAGGGCACAGACGTCAGTGCCCTTTCCACATATGCACCTCCAACAGCACAGCAGAGACACAGAAATATTTAAACAAACTACAAGCAGGATTAGCAAGTGCAATACGTAACCTGCCTGCCCTGCAAGGGGCCTGGATGAGACAGCTGCAAATAAAGGTCCTTTTTCCCATCTCTCATCTCGGGCAAAGACAACAAAACCCCACAGTGCTCCATGTGGAAAATGGAGTGCTAATAAAGCTGCGGATTTTCCACTCATCTGCTGCTCCTTAGCTCTCCTCCCTTTTCCACCTGTATTTCTCTGCGGCTTTGCGGAAATTTGACATTACATGTATTTCTGTGTTGTTCTTAATTAGGAAAAAAGATTCCCCTCTCCATTAAGTGTCGCTCAAGAGGAGAGACGAGGGGCACTTGCGTTTTGAGAGCTGTCTGGCTTGCAGCCTGCCAGCAGCCCTGTCTCCTCAGCATCCCTCCCGCAGTCGCTGTCCCTGCAGCCCCAGGATCTGCAGCCACCACAACCCAAGCCTCAAAGTCACATTGGACATAGCAAAAAGCTGGACAACCCCTTCACAAAACCACGTCTCAGCTCTGGAGCACAGATGTGCAAGGGACCCTTTTAACCACATGGAAATCAAGCACTGCTCTACCAGTCCTTTGTGTGCTTCTCTCCACAGGATGCTGGTGCAGGCTGTGACTGGGTATGTACCCCAGAACTGGTTCTGGCCAAGTTACAAACTGCTCCCCGGGAAGGACAATAGCTACACAAGTTCACCAGGTCAGCTGGGGGATGGCATGAGCTGCCTTCTCCTCCCACAAAGCTCCAGCCTGGCACCTCTGCTTGGACTATTTTTCCCATTTCATTGAGCTTCACCTCTTCCCTACAAGTAGACTTTACTCGTGACTTCTCTACATCTCCACCATGCCCCAGCTGACAGCATGACCACCAAGAACAGGATCATCTCTTCCAGTGGATTCACCAGCCCCCAGCCTACAAAGACTACAGCAACTAGCCTAGATAACAGTACATCTTCCCCAAAAAATGGTCCGTATATGTTTAGATACAAATGGCCCTTGGCAAATGTACGTAATTAAATACAACCCTTCCAGCAGTGAGTGTGAGGAGCCTGGGCCAGTCACTGCTTTCCTTCTTTTCCCTATTAGTGGTGCCAGCTGCAGGAAAAATGGTGTGGCCTGAAGATCCCTCCTGCTGTGTGAGACAGGCTCCCTCACCAAGCACCTCAGTTCCTCTCCTGCCACTTGCTCTGGCACTGCTAGCTGGGTTTGCCAGGTTTCCCCTGGGGACCCCTCTGCCTTCCAGCTCTCTGCCCACAGCCAAGCCGCGGAGGCCTGCCAGCCCACATGCTCCCCAGCTGGCTGCTGCTCCCAAACCCCTCCTGGAGGGTCCCTGCTGGGGCATGTTTAGGTGTCTGTCGGTCCAGGCAGCACTAATGCAGGTGGGGAAATCTCCAGTAAGTGCCAGAGACAGCATGCCGCAGATCTCATTCCCAAGCCTTTCTTGCCATAGGTTAGAGTAACAGTAAAATTCACCCAGTGTTAAGTAGGTGAAACATACTCATCTGTGGCAGACAGGAGAAGAGATTAGAGACCGTAGTGGTCTTTCCTAACCTTAAGCTTTTCAATAAATCTCTGAAGATTAAGGAGAGAGGAGATTCCATAAAATAAAATCTGATTTGTCTTTGGTGCAGCTGTCCATCCAAAGATGAGTACCCACATCCCACTTCTGTATAATTCACATTTCTCTGCAAACAGCCTCCAGAAACTGATCTGAAGTCATGACCTTACTACCGTAGTTAGCATCCATAACATGGCAGGCTGTGGTATTAGGGCTGTAGGGATGGCAAATACTGATTCATTTCTCCTTCGAAAGGAGACAGGATTCATTTCATGTTACCTTGGGAACTCACACCCTACCACAGCACACATCACCTGGACAGGCAGAGAAAAAGCAGAATATAGTCCTGTCTGTGCTACTGTCTCCTGACCTTATACAGCATATCCTCCTTCCTCCATAATTGATGTCTCCTGCTGCAGAAGCAGCCACGGCTTCTGCTTCTCTGGCTATTCCGTTACAGCAGTAATAAGCGCAAGCCAATTATTCTGCAAAACAATTCAAATGTATTCAGTGTCTTAAATCAGGAAATCTTTCTTTATAACACCACCTCTTCCTTGCTGCACTGCAGCTACAGAAACTCAGCAGCTCCCTCCCTTTATCTGCCCCACGAGCCCCCTGTCTGGGACACACACACCGCCTCCTCCAAGGGCAAACAGTTACTTGTCTTCTTTTCCGTGACATTCAGAGATACTTAAAACATCCCCGATGCATGTAAGAGCAATTGCATTTCCAGGGCTCTTAGAATATAGTTATATTTTGTTAAATCATGTGGATAGCAAAATGTTGAGGAAATTTCTGGCATGCCAGCTGTCTGACCTGGCTTATTTACATGATGCTAGCGCTAGGAAATGTGCTAGTTTTATAGCCCTCGTGATTTGAGACTGTTTATTCAGAGAAGGCAGCAGCAAGGAAAAGGTCATATCAGGCTTCCTATATGTTAACTTCAAAACCCACATTAGCCCCAAACCTCATGCCCCAGCCCCTGCCCTGGAACAGGCTGCTTGCCCCCTTCACCGGCACCACTCTGCATACAGGAGCTGCGTGCCCAGCCGTGCTGGCAGGGAGCTGCCACCACAGACCCTCATCCAGGGGAGCTGCAAAGATGCTCGGCTGCATGTCTTGAGCAGGTCGCTGAAAGACTCGGAAAAACTGAGGCCATGGTTGACCTGGCTGCTGCATGGTGAAGGAGCAGAAATGTCCCTACATGCAGGATTACCAGGCTGCTGTCCTTGCCAGGGCTGTTTGCCCGCGTGCTGCTTTCTCTGTGGGTCTGGCAACAGCAGCTACAGTAGAGACATGGCCTCCAGGGTGACCTTCAGTTATAAAGCACATCACGTTTCACCTGAAGGTAAAACTTTCCAGTCTGCTCTCTGCCCGTGAGGAAAGAAAATCAGAGGAAAAATCAGAAATTCTTTTGGGTAAATTATTTTCAGACAAAAACAAGAAAAATAAAAAAAGACCTCATTATCAAATATTTCTTTTGATAGATTACATATATTTGATACATGCATTTAATACATGTCATCTTTTTATGTATGTATGTGTGTATATATATATGCATGTGTGTGCACATATGTATGTATATGTGTGTGAATACGTGGTGGAGAAGAGGTGAGTCTGATTCAGTGCTCATTAGCAGCTTGCAAGGGACACATGACACCGGCCGACTCGCTAAAGCACTGGCCCTCCGAGCCTCCCAGCGAAGGCTCAGACTGGTTTGGCGGACACACTGGTTCCTCAGCCTGCCCCCCAGCCCTGTGAAACACACTGGGACGGGACCTGGCACACAGACCCTGAAAGGGCCCACGCTGCAGGGTGCAAGGTGAGGGGGGACCAGGCACCTCCCTGTCCACCTCTGCACCTGCAGGGCTTAGCCCAAAGCCACGTGTGAGGTGGGCTGTGAAACAGGGAAGGAAGGTCCCTGGTTAACAGCCCGGGGTGTTCGCTGCCCATCTCTACACATTTTCTGTATGAAACACTCAAGTCTGAAAGACTTTGCGAGTAGGATGAATAATATTTTCTAGACAGAAAGCCAGCATTATGAAAAAGGCATGAGCAGCTACGATCATCTGCAGGCCATGTCTCACTTCCTTTGCACTCTCCAAGCGGAGCAGCTCCCCAGCTCCACCACGGCAGGGTGGGCTCCCCCTCTGCCTGGGACGGCGGTGGGGTGGGCTTCCCCTCCACCTGGGGCGGCACCGTCCTCCCACAGCTCCTGCCAAGCATGCCGGGGGTGATGCTAATTTCCACCTCAGAAAGATAGCCACAATTAGCCAAAAAAGAGCAAACAGAAAGCTGAGGGAGAGGGCTGGAGGGGAAGGTGGGAAGAAGTTGGCTTGCCCATCGTGCTCGGAGCTGGGGAGAGCAGGGAGGGAGAGGGAGAGGATATTCCTCATGTAAAGCAATTTGTATGCTAACTTTGCAACCCTCTTCAAGTACGGACAGGACCAAAACTCCTGGTACAGGGAACACACCAGAACCAAGACCCAGAAACATCTTTGAAGCCTCCTCCCTCCTGCCTGGACAAAGAAAAGAAGATTATCAGGATGCTTTATTCCTTTGTAGGGCACTATCCGTTACAGCTATTCTTTGCTTCCCTGCAAGGTCTGCTCTTTCCTTCCAGTTCACCTGGAAAGCAACTGTTCTCCCTTCCCCTTCTCCCCAGTCCTGGTCTGGGAATGAAGCAGAGCCCACATGCAGTTCCTCTGACAGCCAGCCTCTGGATCCTCCCTGCACTGCACTTAGGAGCTCAACAGGGTGCTTGCAGCAGAGCGCTGCAGGGAGGGAGATGCTCTTCTCCCTTCAGGAAGGGAATGGGATGGCTCCCACGCCTGCTTCCAATGGCCTTTCCCAAGACTGGCTCATTAAATCCCCTCCTTCCACGCTGCCGCTGCTGGATGAAAGCTTAATGGCAGAAGTCTGCCCTGGCATGCTGGGATCCGACAGGCCAGAGGCAGTGGGGAGGCTGGGATGCAGGAGCAGCTCAAGAAGTGGGCACGGGGCTCTCCACTCCTGGGTGCCAGCATGGAGCTGCAAGCTGGGCTCATACCTGCTTGCAAGGGGAAGCCAGAGGCTCCCGTGACATTGGGCCCCTGTGAGTTTAGGTGGGAGGGGTGTCATGCTCGTCCTTTGGTGCCTACAGGTCCCTGGAGCCACAAGCACGACCACTGCTTTTGAACAAGGCTGTTACTCAGCAGCAGTCAGTCACAGCTGGCAGGATTTTCTGTGTAGTGAGCAGTCACCAAACCCAACCCCTTGCCAGCACCAGGACCCAGGCACAAGCTAAAAGAACATGGGCTTAGTGGACACGTTCTCTTCTAGCTCCTTCAGCATCAGCCAAAGCAGGGGGCTAAAACATCTCCCTCACCAAACTACCTCGTTCTTCCCTTACTGCAGGCTGGCTTCAAACTCTGAATACAGTGTGTCCTGCTACTCCTCCTCATCCAAGCTTGGCGCATATAATAATCATGCTTATTTTACCCATCCAAGACACCTTTGAATGGCTGGGAATTTTCTGTCCTCATTTTGGAGCCCACATTCCCCCTACACAAGGAAGAAAGCCAGCTCTGCCTGCACAGGAAGCCTGCCTTGTTTCTCTTAATCTAAAATAAATTCCACATTAAACCACAGCTGCTCTGTATTTGCGTTCAGGGAGAAACTACAACATGAGAAATTTAGGAGCAGAACCAGAAATAGAAAGAGAGTCACTGGCTTCACTGCTATTCCCCGCATCCCTTCATGGGTGGGAGCATCTGTCTGAAGTACCACGCACTTGACCAGAGAGGGATCTAGAGGGCTGCTGCTCCAGGCTAGAGGAGTTTCTGAGCATCTAAGTCCATTGAGAGTTGCAGGGATTTCCAGCCTCTTCCAGTCAATGTTTAGATACCCAAAACCTTTTCAGCACCAAAAGACTGACTTTTGCTCCCCCTGAGCAGCCTCTGCATACACACAGCTACCCGCAAAGGAGAACAACTATACGCCATGTCCACGCAACCCAGCTGGGCCATGCCAGTGCAAGCTCAGCTGTGTCTTCTCACAGCAGCAGCTGGGGAGAGGAAAAGAGGGCCTTGGCTGCAGACCCCTTTTCTCTGTGCACCTGGGACTGGACTCCAATTGGGACTTGAGGAGGTTTTTGCTTACTGAGAAATAGGACAGCTGCTTCTGCTTGTTGAGATGCACTTGCCATAGCACGCAATTTTGTTTGGTTGGTTTTTAGATGCACCCACCCACCATCAGCAGTGCTCTAGTTTTTAGTCACATCTGCTGCACTCCTACCTTTCAACCTCATTCCTGGTGAAGCCTTCTCGCCTGCAGCAAGCATGAGTGTTGTGCCTCTGGCAGAATCAGGAAAGGAAAGGAGAAATGAAAGCAGTGGTTATTCCCAAGTGAGTTACAATCCCTCCTCTCTGGCAATCTTTCCAGTAAGCCTGCTCCTCTGTCTTGCTACAAAAGCCACAGCATTCCCACCTTCTTGCCATGTGGTTTTAATTCTTCTTACAGCCTTGCACGCCACTGAGATGAGTGCACCTAAGAGCACAGCCTACCTCTGACATCCAGGGTCCTTGAGCACTTGTCAGCCCTCCCAAAGACAGAACTGCTGTACATGCTGTTGCCCTGTTCGCGGCCATGCTTTCAGCAGTGGTTCTAGCACAAGCCTCCAGTCACACTTCCATCAGGGCTGAGAGAGCCAGCACCTTTTTTGAACAGGGCCTAATCCCATTGCAGTGAGTCAGTTTTCTCACACCCACCATAAACAGCTCGTTTTCAAGCCCCCTTATTAAAATGGAGATGCTGAAAATACTTACTCCTGTTTTGCAGAGCTTAGGGAAAAAAAAAAAAACAAAACAACAAAAACCAGAACCTGTTTTCCTAATGCTGGAGGAGCAGGGGCTGGCATCTCCTGCAGGTAGCTGCTGACATATGGAGGAAAACAGGAGCTCTCTCCTGCCCTCAGAATTAACGATGAAGAAACTGATGGGAGCAGCAGTTCTAGGAGAAGACCTGTTCCTCTGCTATTGGGTGGTTTCCACAGAGACGTTTGAAGCAGGGGTGCAGTCAAGAAGAACTCAAGGGTAAGCGAGTTCACTTATTATTTTAAGCAATGCAAAGTTTGCACTTTTTATAATACAGCAAAATAAGAGCACATGGCCCTGCTGAGTTATTTATTGCAACACCTCTGACTTAGCAAAAGGTGCCTTTGCTACTCCCACAAAATGGCCTTTATAATTTTTCTTCTTCTGAAGTGCCAGATCTGCCAACATTGAAAAAAGAGATGGCATGTCCTGCACTTAGGACTGGTGACAAAAAGGAGCAGAAAGGACTCACAGACCTGACCAAGCACTCAGTTGGATCTTTCTCCATTTCAGATTTAGAGTTAAGCCTGCAATAAGAAGTGAGTTACTTAATGCAGAAGAAGGGATGTTACCTCAGGGGGGCAGAAAGGCACTGCAAGTTATTCAACAAACCACATGTGGCTGTCGAGCTCATGATCCCATCTGGCCCCACTCATGGTGACTGTCACCCTGACAGGCCACCTCAGACCCAGCTCTCAGGTGACTGACTACAGCTGATTCCTCTGGCTCAGTCATTTCTCCCATTCATGGCCACACTCAGACTAGATGGATAACAAATTTTGTGTGGACTAGGTGAAAAACTGCAGAATTATCCTTGTGCTAAGTGTATTAGGTGGAAGATGCTGAAAATAATAGCATCCTTTGCAGTCACACCAGCACAATGAAGCACTGAGTGTCCAGGCAAGCCCCAGGACCTGCCCGAAGCTAAGCCTTGGACAAATCTTTCAGAGCATGGCCACCTTCTTGAGAGCAAACTTCTCCTTACTAGACACAACATGAGCCATCCTCTGTCCTTCCACTAACCACAGAAAGTGACTGCATGAAAAAGCATTCAAAACAGACTATTTCTGTGAAAAACTATCGTCTTGTCTTCAACGAGATACACTAATGTTACGCTAAGGTCCTAAACAGAAAGCCTGCCTACCATCTTGAGCTAAAAAAACCCCATACTCTGTAGCTGAAAATTGCTGCCAGCCTGTGTCCCTTGTAAGCTGTGCACAGCAATGCATAACACGCACCACCCACTGTTTATCCTTTATTATTGACTTCTGACCCCGAGGGCAGTTTCCATTTCTTGTCCACTTTCTCTGCTTTAGAAGCAGCACATGTTGGAGGCAGCGGAGCTGGCGCTGCCTTCCTTTCTCTGCCATTTACTTCTGTGCAAGTGCAAAGCCTTGGGGCAGCAAGCACCAGGAGAGCCACCAAAGCCCTGTCCTTCAGCAGGAACCACTCTTCTACAGCAGGGAGTGAAACAGCCTGGAGGCTTTGTGCATCTTATGTAGGGGACAAAATTAACCCTTAAATTGACCTTAGCAGGAGCCACCATTCAAAAGCAGGCAAGATGATGCAGAAGAAAATCAGCAGGCTTCACGTTTGGCAGTATCTGCAAATGAAACCGTATTTTAAAATGTCTCTGAAGAGGACAACAAGGAAAGTCTTCAGAGGGAAGAGAATTTCCCAGATGATAGCCAGAAGGTGGAGGTGGTAGAAGAATGGCCACAGGCTTTTCAGACCCAGTCTAGCTGTTCTACAACTTCTGAAGAGAAATCTTAGAGGTGCAAACAATCCTATATCTTCTCCTATCCTCGGACACGAGGGGACAGTTTAGGGAACTCTCCTCAGTGGAGGGAGTTCTCATCTCATTCCCAGTTCTCCCAGTAAGAGAGAGCACTCTGACCCAGGATTACTAGTGAAGGTTATTTGAACAGAGGTGAGTTGGCTCCCTAAGCCATCTTCCTGTTACTGCATGCATTAAAAATACACAGATAACATTGAAATCAGTAATTCTGTGTCCTTTCAAACAGAATAAGGAGATGGTCACTTAATTAAGATGCTGTGGTGCATAAACCCAGCTCTGTGCTGACTCTGCCAGGGAGCTGACAGGGTAGTAGATTCCTCTGCAGGACTAGTATCTGCAGCAAGGAACGACTGATGGCAAGCACCTCGCCGCAGGTGGCTTAGGGCGTGCCTTGCTGGTCACACAGTGCTGCTCACTGGCTTCAGGTAAGCAAGTGGGAGATTTCTTCTTTAGATTTGATGCATCCTGGCTTTAACTTTATACACATTCTAAGAGTGGAAGCGGGTAGCAAGGGTGAAAGCATTTTACATACAGGCAGTCCTTTTGAGAGGTGATGTTAAGCACGTAACACAACAACTCAGTGAAGCAGAGGAAGTGCACTGCCAGTAAATGAGCTTGTCACAACGATTCATCTCAATTCCTGCAGAGGCAATTTAACATCATTTCAGTGACAGTGTATCAAGAACACACAGGAATTCACTCTAGTGTCAGCATAACTTTTATTTATTTATTGCTGTCAATATGCACAGTAAAGGAAGACCCGATGTGGCTACCTCCTGAGTATAACACTTCTGCAAAGTCTGATATTGTGGCTTTTGATGGTAATAGATCAAAGGTGCTGCATTCACAAGCCACAGGGTGATTTTCCTAACTGCCTGAATTACAGATACACTCCCTGGCTGTCCTTTTTTCTGTCCCTTCCAGCATCACATAATATAGGCCTTGTAACTGGAAAATAGCCAGAGATGATGTGAGGACAGTATAAAGGGGAAAACCAGCTCTGTATTGCTTTCTCACAGCCCTTCAGCCTTGTAGGAGCAAAAATTCATTTGTGGCTTTCTAGCACGCAAGCACGAGTGGAAAAAAACACAGAAGGATCAGGTATGCTAAGGAAGGATGCAAATGCTCTTTTCCTGTCACATCACCTGTCATCACAAAAATGTCAGCCTTCAGTGCTGGACCCTCTGATTGTATAAAACCTCCCATTGCCTGGCAGAAAGATACTGGTCAGTAACTGCCTGCAATGGAAAGTACAGGCTGTGCCTTCAATGCTTTTCCTCTGGTCACACCAGAGTGACTCCCTCCAGGAGCATCACACCCTCCCAGTATGCTCCTCCACCCAGCATGAACACCTCTCTTCTGGCTGGAAAGCCAGGGCTCGCTTCCCAGCCTCATCCCTGATTTCTCCCTAGAAACAGCACTGAATTGACAGGGAATGACTTAGGTGGCCAGAAGCCAAAGCCTGGGACTGGACAGTGTCACAGTCTGCATGGGACAGGTAAGCAGCTACCCCAGTGTCATGGGACATACCTAGTACCCAGAGGTACTGATGAGGGGTATAGCCTTGAAAGCCCCAGTAAGTCTGCACTTCAGACCCCCGAGCCCTAACTGTACCTCTGCTGCTAACTTCATTCACCTTTGTATTGTTTATTCCTTTGTTTCCTAATTGATACCACGGGGATAACAGCGTCACTCTGAGTGTGCTTGCCATGTGCTCTGTAAGCACCAGGCAGCGCTGTTACTGTAGCATGGGTAATGATGAGCCAGCTGCTTGCTTAAAATGGGTGGGAGAGGCTGCAAGGTTTCCGCAACAAAGTCATTCCTCTCCTGTAACAGACAAGATGACAACATGCAGGTCAAATCCTCCCCTGCAATAACCACAGGGTGAGCACTGGGGAGGGGACAGAGGCCAGCCAGAAGCCCACCTCGGAACAGGCTGTCCACAGCGCCTCTCCCAATCCAGCCTTGACTTGCCAGAGGTCCCAGTTTGACTGAGATAGCCTGGATTGCAATTAAGAGGACTGGTAGAGAGCAGTACGAAGCCTTGGACACAGGCTATTCACTGCAGCACATAGAGATGACTTTCCCCACCTCCACAGCCCTGACAGCTTGCTGCTGACAATGTTTAATTCTCCAAGTGGTAGTGGGTTTTGTTGCCGGACACTCCTCACCCACCTGTCCTCCAGCTTGTTTTACAGAGGTGATGAGGAAGCCATCAGAGCTGAGTCAAAGGCTCCTCCACACTGAGTCTGCCTATAGATAACACCTTCTGCAGCACATAGCTCTGCTCCTCCTTCTGGCAGTGACACAGCCAGATGTCCCAAAGCAAAAAAAGTGCAAAGGTGGCCCCAGAATGTTCTGCCCACAGTCAACGCAATGCAACCCTCCCTCCAGCTTGCATCGATGGTGCCGAGTTACTTATAAGCTCTTGGTTGCACACAATCCTCCTTGGAGCCAAATCCACAGCATCCTCAGGTTGTCTTCACCAGTGGCTACCGCTTGCTTGAAATGATGTAGCAACAAGAGGTTGCCCTGTGTTTGATATTATTGCCTGTGCTTGGGAGGCTGGGACTGCTGCGGTCTCCAGAAAATGTGCCCCACCGACATGCTGATTGACTGGGGGTGTGCAGTGAGCCATTTCCTAGAGGGGATCAGGCAGAACAGGGTAAGCGGTGTCCAGCTGGAGAGGTTACACTAGCTGGAGCATGGGCTGGTAAAGGGCTTTCTCAGAAGCACTTGTGTTTGGCAGACAGACCAGACAGGAAAGGAAAGAAGAGGCACTTCCTAAGCTACGATCCGTGGTTCACTTTAACACTGACTGTGGTATCTTGGCAAAATGTGGCTTAACATAAGTAGCTGAAGCAAATGCATCTAGAGTGATCAGCAAAGGTGGCCTGCCAGGCTACAGGGAGCATTCAAACTAAAGCAAAGCCACTAACTGAGGGAATTGCCTACACACAACTTTCCTCCACTTTCCCCACCAAAGGGCAAATCTCCCTTCTGACTCTAGCACCTGATGGCATAACTTTTGCGGAGCTGAATGGCAAGCTGAGATCAGAAGCCCCCTCCCAACAAGAGTCACTTTTCGTCCCCTGAAGCAGAATCCTTTTGGGACCTCATGATTTGATAGAGAGTTTCCCTGAAGTGCTGGTCCCGGCTCAGTCTTTTGGCTGCTTCTTTCAGCTCCTCAATGCTTTCAGCTTCTGCATGAGAGAAGATGAAGGACTGGGACTGCTTCACTGAAACAAGAGCAGCACAGAAAGGTCAGCACTCTCCATCAGGGACACAAACTGAAGACAAAGCTTCACTAGAGCACACAAGCCATGCGATCAACATGACTGAGAGCCTGGCAAGGGATGAGCTAACCATTGCACTCTAAAACAGCTTCACCTTACTGTTTTCAGAGGAGGAAAATGCAGACAGCATGGAAACACACTTTTCTTCTTTACAGCTGCCTCTGATCGAGGGTTCTGCGTAGAACCTGATCTAACTTTGCAGGTAGCCACTCTGAGCACTCAATGGGATTGGACAATGTCCAGGTGTCCCTTCCAACCTAACTCAGTCTATGATTAAGCATTCAGATGAAGTCAGCTCAGAGCATGTTTTTTTAGGGGCCCAGAACCATCTCAGCCATTACCTTTCAACACATGTGAAGGGACAGGCAATGAGTGTGCAGACTCAGAGCCTGCTCTCTGAGTAAGGAAGTTCCAAGTTTCTCTGTAGCTCCATTCTACTACTAAGGAATACGAAATATGAAGAACATTTGCAGCCCCATCTGCACACATCTGCTGCTGCAGAATACAGAGTAAGAAGCTGCCCGATACCTACAGTCATTCCACGAAGCACTGGCTCTCTGTCGGTGGAAGCGGCAGCTCTTTATGCGACGAGTGGCAGCCTTGTGGATGTACACAGAGTTCTTCATGATCACAGGCATCTTGGCTTCCAGCTCAGCATTGCGGATGCACTCTTCAAAGAACTCTGAGGAAAAGATGCCACTGTAAGCAGTGATGGGAGAGACGCTCCAAGCAATGAACCAGTTGCAAGGGACTGCACTCCCTGATGGGCTGAGCCAGGCAATGACATTCAACACCTCCCTACATCTTCACGAACAACAATCCATGAAGCTCCAGTATATCATCAGAATGAACAAGTTCAAGGTGCCAAAAACCTCCAGTCCCCAACAAATGCGTACTCAAATTCTGGAAAGAACGGCCACCATCCATTCCCCATCAATCATTCCCACAACTGCTCATGATTCAACTGCCAAAAGCCTCTGATATTATGATAAAACTTCTCAACTCTTGCAACAGAGAGGTCTGAAGCCTTGCTTGTCGCACTTTCTTTGAAGGACTTCTAAAATCAATCAAGTCCAACTGCAGAAAGGGAGGTGTTGGCAACACCAGCACGGGCACAAACACTCAGGCCATACATGGCCAGGGATTTCTTAATAGCATAGCAAATACTAGCCCATACACATATACATAACAGGCTCCATGCAAAGCCCCATGTCCAAACTCTGACAATGTTATTTTGTCCTGATCTGCCACACAAGCTGCTTTTCCTGGCCCATTTCCCCTCTTATGGTCTAACTGGCATATCTTCTGCCATTCCAGTCTTGCTGTCCTCGGGTCTGTCACTGGTCCCTTGCTGTTCAGAGGGCTCACGTGCTAATGCACCCCAACTCTTACATGAAAGGGCAGGGCAGAGCTGCAGGAATCGCTTGGAAGGACTGAGGCAATCTGTGCTGGGACTGACATTAAAGAAAACATTCCTGGTCCCTCACTTTCTCTAGCGTTTTACTCATCAGTACATTTTTACTCTTTTGAAGAAAATATCACCCAAAATCTAAGATTGGAAATGCGTGTCAGGAGACATTCAGTGCC
Source organism: Theristicus caerulescens (assembly GCA_020745775.1). Classification (NCBI taxonomy): domain Eukaryota; kingdom Metazoa; phylum Chordata; class Aves; order Pelecaniformes; family Threskiornithidae; genus Theristicus; species Theristicus caerulescens. Next base: position 33,308,274 of record CM036564.1, read on the forward strand.
AGAGGTTACTCACTTAGGCCCTGTGCAGGTGGCTCAGCTCTAGTTGAATGCTGAGCTCAACACATCCATTTTAGCTCTGTTCTCTTACTATGGCTCTGAGCCAGTGGGATTAAGTTCAGAATCACGCCCTTCTGTCTCAGTTTAGAAATCTCATGCAGAAAGTACTGAATAATACTTATTTTATTTACATATATTTTTATATATAAATTATAAATATGTGTATATATATAAAAACTATTTATACACGTATTTATACTTATATATGTAAGAGTGCTCAGAATGCCACAGGAGTTTTTGACTTTTCTGTATTGGCCCAATGCATCCACCTTTCACTGGAATGAAGCCTTCACTGCACAGATACAGCATCTTCATAACAGCTTCCCCCTGCACTATACCTGAGGATGGAAAACAAGCAAGACTTCACCTAAAATTGAAGCTGCTAATGTCAATTCCCAAGCCTGACTCAAGCCAGATGCTAGGGTAATGCCCCATCTTACAAAAAAAAAAACCGAAAAACAAAAAAAAAAACAACCACAAACACCAAACCCAAAACCCAACAACAACAAAAAAGAAAAGCTGTGAGGAACCTGAGTCTTACACCTGACCTGTGGACTGCAGTCATCTCAGCACAGCAGTGCTGGGCTGATACAGTGATTCAGCTCTGAGTAAGGATCCAAACTTCACCTGCTGGGTCACCTGCCAGCACGTTGCTACAGCAACCATGGTCCTCCTTAAACTGCTGATGTTCTTGTAACCAAGGCTGGGAAAAGATTATCTTGAGGGGAATCAGAGGAGACTTTATAACCCAGACCTAGTCAGTCTTTACAGCTCTGCCACAGCTTCCCTGTTTGACATTTTGGAAAGCATTTGCTCATTGCTGCCCCTAGGTTTGTCTTCCACCCAACAGGGAAGGCTGGGATAATTTTGCCTTCCTTTGAGGGCAAAACACCAAGTGCCTGCATAGCATGTTCTGGCTCCTCAAAAGGGAGGTGTGGTTGAGGTACAAGGAGTTGGGAGAGCACATTATGTGCAGCTTTGCTAATTTGGGAACTTCTTTTTGTGTCTTGGAAGATGGGTAGAAATATTTCCTCTCTCAGATCTTGCTGATCCGTATAGAGGATGGATGACTGACTGACTTACTTCTCAAGTTACTGACATCTGCTTTCATCTTCTCCTCCTTCTCCTTGTTGCAATCCAGAGAATTTAAGCCTTGCTCCAAGCTCTGCAGCGCTTCCTCAGCTTCTCTCAGTCTCTTCTCCAGATCCATGCGCACCTTCACCTCAGCCTGAGGAAGAGAATAAGCATTGCTGAAAAACAGCTTGCATCTCAATAACCATCCTGCTAACTCACAAGGTCTGTGAGGGATCTGCAAAGCAGATGAAAATGACAAGGCAACAGTAAGGAAAACCAATAGAAATATTGTAATACAACATAAAAGTTGTTCCTCATGTCTTCAGACAGAATCTGAATTTGAAGTCCAGATTATTTTAGTAATTCTCCTTTACTCTGACTTTCATTTTTCCAGCTTCCCTCTCATTGTATGAACCACGTCAAATCAGAGGTAGTATTTCAACCTGTGAATTTGTGCTTATGCAAGTACTTGCAGCTGAGCAGGAGCAGGACTTCATTCCAGCTAAGACAGACTTGAAATAAAGGCAGTCAGTTCACACAAAGGGGTGTACAGTACTTAGTTTCAGAAACAAAACACAAGAAAAGTTAGAAATAAAGAATAATATCAGCAGTAGCTTAGGAAATGAGAATAACTAATTGTCCTGGTTTCAGCTGGGATAGAGTTGATTTTTCTTCCTAGTAGCTGGTATAGTGCTGTGTTTTGGATTTAGTATGAGAATCATGTTGATGATAACACACTGATGTTTTAGTTGTTGCTAAGTAGTGCTTACACTAAGTCAAGGACTTTTTAGCTTCCCATGCTCTGCCCGGTGCACAAGAATCTGGGAAGGGGCACAACCAGGACAGCTGCCCCAGACTGGCCAAAGGGCTCTTCCATACCGTATGACGTCATGCTCAGTATATAAACTGCAGAGAGTTGGCCGTGGGGCAGCGATCACTGCTCCGGGACGTGCTGGGCATCAGTCAGTGGGTGGTGAGCAATTGTATAGTGTATCACTTGCTTTGTGTATTATTATTGTATTATTATATTATTATTATTACTATTACTACTATTCTATTTCATTTTACTTCGATTATTAAACTGTTCTTATCTCAAGCCACGAGTTTTCTGATTTTCACCCTTCCAATTCTCTCCCCCATCCCACTGGGGTAGGGGGAGCGAGCGGCTGTGTGGTGCTTAGTTGCTGGCTGGGGTTAAACTACAACATTAATACAGCTTAGTTCGATTTAGCTTTAGTTTGGCCAAGTGGAAGGTTAGAGGATAAAAAAATCTTGGAGGTGCAGGAAAAAAGAATTGGGGGTTTTTTTGGACAAAATATTTGTAGAAGAAGGTTGAGTGTCAAACAGTCAATAATAAGCATAAACTCTACATTATTTAGATTAAAATAAAATAGCACACTTTGTCCAATTGCCTTTGTGTAGGTTAAGGTATCTTCCATTACTGGGATAATGAAGGAGGGCTGGTACCCTCACCTGCATTCCTCTGCTTTTGAACCCAAGTTCATGCAGAGGTTCCTAAAGATTTACAAATCTTAAGACTGATTCTCTGAGCACAAGTGAGGAGGGAAGATTTCTGCTCAGTTCTGCAATGTCCATATTAGCATTTCTTTGAAATAATCTTTATTCTTGATTGTGTCTGCTTTCCTCTTTTACTTTTTTCCTCCCTGCGTCTTTAGATGATGCTTTCACAGTAGCAACTGAAAAGACTTCTACTGAATGGGTTAATCAGGCCTCAGAATGAGAAAATAAACAGTAGTGCTACATAGATACAACATGGCAACTTCACGTGTTACCATGATATGAAGCATAGCAAATGACGATTTGCGACTACAAAATGAAAACAAAATAAAATCAAATCTCCCACTTGATAGGGGATGAACTGAAAGGGAAAATGAGAGAACTCTGGCCCAGGGACAGCAATACACGACATACGCAGGGCATACCTTGAGGTCTCTCTCCGTCTGCTGCTTCTCCGCGGTCAGCTCCGAGAGCGAGTTCTGCAGCGCTTGCGACTGGGAAGAGTAGAACTCCCGCTCCTCCTCCAGCGCTCGGGACCGCTCCTCATTCTCCTTCATCCTGGTGCACGGCACAGCAAAGGAAGACAACCATTCCCACCCCAGCACAACTCACAGGAAGGAAGGGGCTCAGGATCGTGATGGGGCATGCTTAACTACCTGGCTGCCCTGAGCAAAGAGGTGCTAACAGGAGCGCTGTCTGCATTTCAGTTCAATAACACAGGCCTTGCTGGAGAAAGCCAGGTGGACAGTTCTTGAATGGAACATTCTCAACCCCCAGACGAGGTCCAGGAGCACCAAACATGGACAAGTCCATGAACACCAAGTGGATTCATGTGCCTAAGTCCTGATTGGAAAGGAGCAGGCCCAAGCAGTAGGAAGGAGTTCAGCTGCCCTGCCTCACTCTGTCCCCTCTGAAGTGTTTATAACCTGAACTCCTGCCATGGGAACTAGACAAGCTTCCAGACTTGTCTTGTGTTGGCAAACAAAAAGCAAGTCAGCAGACAGTCAACATCATTTGGCACCACTAAGCCTGAGCAGGGCAGAAGCATCCTCTTCCCTGTACCGCACCCAAGAATGGAAATTATAAAGGATTTTGTATCTCTGTGGGTCTCAGGATAAACAGGGGAACAGTTTTGAAATTATCCTGATTTTAAACCTGGAAATAGTTAACCATACCCTTTCTGATTGCCTCCCACCTGCGAGGGGGAAAACTACGTCTTTTCCCACCACTCTCTTCATACTGGATTGCATCTTGTCCCACATCCCTGTCTCTGGCACCACTGTAAGAGCCCCTGCCCCCACTTCACCTCTTCTCTGCCAGGAGTTTCTCCTCCAGAAGTTGCTGCATCTTCTCTTCAATCTGTTGCAGGCTGCAGTGCAGTCCCCAGATGGGGCTTTGCTCCTTGCTGGGGCTGGTTGGAGCTGGGAGCTGGCTCTCGTTTTCTTCCAGCATCTCCAGCATTTGCTGCTTTTCCAGGGAGAGCTCCTTGAAGAAGGGCAGAGATTGTGAGTATCAGCCAAGTCTAACATTTCTGCTCCTGTTCCTGCCTCGTTCCTCCCTATTGAGTCCCTCCATCCTTAAATCCACATGCCTCATTCAGGTTAAAAACAGGAATAACAATATTTGGTTTTCATGTTGTACCTGCCTCATGAGGAGCAAGCCTCCACCAGAGCCTTTGCTATGCAAGGGGGCGAGAACCTGCAGGCCCCTTTGACATGATATGTCAAAGCTCAGGGGCTGGAGCCTTGTGCTTCCCTAGTGCATCACCGATGCAGGCAGCTTCCCTGCCTTCCCTTCTCACCTTGCTCCTCAGTGTGAACTAGAGGCATCCCCTCTGTGGTACTTCTAACTGCAGGGCAATAGGATGTATCATGCTGTTTTCCTGTGAGGTGTTTGGACTGGTGTGCAACTAGGGCATGAATGGTCCTTCCCTAGCTATCTAGTTCTTTTTTCATACCCATAACTGTGGGCAAGAAGAAGAGCTCAAAGGAACATCAGCAACAGATTTTTGGACAAACTTGCAGGATCTGACACGAACATTAAGGATGTCATTGAGGCTTCAGAAGGCCAGCTGCATGGAAATTTCACAAACAGTATACATTTAGAAAAGCCACTTTCCACCAATCCACCAGAGTGATAACAAGTAAGGAAAGGGTTTAATAAATCAGCACTCCGTTTCCTAAATTCCCACGTGGTACATGATTCCCTGAGAACCATGCTCCCTTCTGTGAACAAGGAATGCTTCTCTGCTGCTCCAATTTCCACCAGGACTTATGGAGTTGCAGTTAAAAAAAAAAAAAATCAGAAAGTTATCACACACTTATAGCCATGTTGGCTGGAAGGGACCCTCTGGTAGGCTCCAGTCCAGCCTCCAGTTCAGAGCTGGTCTGTCAGCACAGCACGATATGGTCAGCCGTGCCTTTCTACAGTGGAGTTGTGAAAACCTTCCGAGATGGAGGTTCCTCAGCCTCTCCCACTGTCTGCCTACCTGTGTGGTGAAAAGTCTCTCCCTAGTGTTCAACCTGAACTTCCCAAACTGCAACTTGTGGTTATTGTCCTACACCACATCACTTGGTATCGCTGAGAAAAAGTTTGGTTCTGCTGGGCTCTGTGTCACTTCTAGTTCTTTTCTGCAGGGGATTTTGGCTGTCATATCAGCTACCGAATGAACCTGTTCATTTGCACAGGACTTAACTCCGGCACTAGTGGATGTTAGATTCATTCCACGGGACAGCATTGCTTTCAGCCCTGGTCAGTTCTCATGGATCGTTCCCAAAATGCTGTCACTCAGAGGGGAGAAGCAGTCACTCACCTCTAGGGTTTTCTGTAAGGACTGTGTCAGGCTTCGCAACTCTTTCTTTTCTTCCTCCACTCCTTTAAGGGAGCGGGCTGTGAGCTCTAGCTCCCTAAAGAAGCAAAAAGGGTGATAGCTATTGCAGGGGAACACTAGCCCCACAGACCGCGCTCAGACTGTGGATCTCAGTGCAGGACCTGTGACTGGTGGTTGTTACAGGCAGCCCTGGAGAGTCAGGAGCTTGCCAGGAAGCATTACGCCTCAAACACACTATGGGCGCCAGGAATTTTACTGTGCCTCCTGATTGTCAAACCAAAACCAACTGTTAGGGTGCTTCTCTAGCAAGGGCAGGGCCACGGTTGCAACTGGAAGAGCTCAGACAGGGCAGTTGTATCTAAGCAGATGTACATCTATAAAAACAAAAATGGTCTGCAAAATCACACTGGCTTTTCTGAGATGTTATTTAGGGAGAGAAAAGGAAAAAAAGAGGGCAATGGCAAAACATGTCCTTTCAACACTCAGGGCAAAGCACTTGGATCCTTCCCTTTCTGAATAGATTTACTGTTCATATTTTGCATAGAGTAACTCTTAAAATGACAAAATTATTCTCAGTGAGGCAACTTCATTATCCACCCATGTCATTCAGCTGATGGGGGAAAACCAGATTGAGATGTCTGGAGCCCACATGGCTGGTCAGTCAATCAAACTAATTGCCTCTCCGAAATCCTCTAGCACCTTCTGTTGCCATGCTACCCCAACAAATCTGGGGTTTGCTCATGTCCCAGCCCTTTGAAAATGAAGTTGCTGGAGCCCTGAACACAAAATGAAACTAAGCTGTATTCTATTGGTCACACAAGTGATAGCAAATGCAGGTAAACAGATCTCAACTGTTCCTGTTTTGGTCCATATAGCATTTATCTCCTTCCTACATGCACAAAATTGGTGGATTTTATGAACTGTTTTGATTCGCCACCACAGCAGCACTTCTGCCCAGTGCAGGAGTTCATGTCCTTTTCCTGCCCTGCACAGTTTGCCGCCTTACCGTCTGATCTGTTCCTGCTCCAGCCGCAGCTCCCGTACCACCTCTTCAAACCGGTGCTTCTCTGCTTCCAGGACCTGGTTCAGACGCTCGAGTTCCTGGAAAGAGAAGACAAGAATGCACTCTGCTGACACACTGATGGTTAGGAAAAGCTTCCATGTTAGCTCAGGTTAAAAGTCCCAGGCATTGCTATGTAGAGCCACGGAGCATCCGATTCCACCACACTTTTGTCCAGGGGCAATGAGAAGGGATTGAAGGTTGGTTGAGGATTTCCAGACATCCAGAAGTCCCAGCCAGGTTACCAGGCACCTGGAAATCCCAGACATGCTCCCTGCACAGGTCAGCTCTGCTGCACGTATAGAGAAGGTCCAAAGCTCCCTGGGAAAGCTGGACTCAACATGCATGCACCACTTCCAGGCACCCACGTGTGCAGGTACAGAAAGCCCGGACAGGAATGTGACAGCCCCAGCACTTCTGCGCCTGAAGTGTGATATTTCTACTAGCTCAGCCCTGCTTCCCATCCCCACTGGGACAGGAAAACACGAACTGCACAGTTACAACTTTGCACAGTTTCATCAGCCTGTCACTATCTTTGTGCTAATAAAACCATGCTTAAAGAGCACCGAATACCATGAGGTATCCTCGACCAGTGAAACAGTCTCCTCCCCTAGTCTAGAGGAAGCAGTTGTACCAAGACCTACTGCAGATGGAGACAGGGACAAAGTACAGCGAGGGTCCCACTCCCAGTCAGGTAGCAGCCTTAACTGCTAGGCAGAACTCCTGCTGCAGGCCCAGGCAGGTCATAAAACAGCACTGACGCCAGATAAATTCATAGTAAGACTCTTGCTCCATGGTGCAGGTACATGGTTCAAGCTGCTTTCCAAACATATTGCTCTGAAGCCTTCAGGCTCACAGCAGGTCAGACCGCCACAGCTCAGTGAGCTATATTCCTTCATCAGTAACTCCTTCAAACTAACGTGGCCCCATCTGCTCTTTGTGGGCAATGGAGATACTGTGCATGGCTCTGTAAGAGCAGAGATTTGTTCCAGAGTCTTTAGACAAGAGCATTTCCCTCCCTATGGCTGTGGGTTGTGCAGCAGGCTATCTCACCAGAAAGGGATGTCTCCCTGCAAAGGCAGAAGTAGCTTAGTCCTAAAGGAGTGTCCAAGCCACCTTTGGACTTTGGCTCTGCAGAAATGTACACAGGAAAAACATAGGCCTAGGAAGCCTAGGTCAGCATTGCTGTCTTTTGCTAAAGAGGGGCGACAGCCATTTTGGATTAACTGGAAAAGAGAGCATGCAGCAGTTTGCAAGATTGCAATGTGGTGGTCTACATCCATGCAGGATTTCCTACCGTGTAGTAGGACAGGCCATTTGCAAAGCTATCTATCTTGCAATAACTTTATGATGGTGCTATTAAAAATGGTATCGATTTGGCGTAAATATGAGAATGAGCTACTTTTATTATATTAAGCAAATATAAGTTCGGAATAGCTTGGAAAACAATAATAAACTTGATAAATTAAGGTGTAATAGTCACATCTAAGGGAGTGCTCTCTTGGGCTTTCCCTAGTGCAACGTTTATTATTTTCCCCATCTCTGGTGTGTCCAAAGAAGAAACCACGTTGCTTTTTGCTGCTCCTTGTTTCTCACAATGGTATCTCTACACTAGAACAATGTCAGGTCTGCTTATTTGCTTTCTAACTGGGGAGACAGACAAGTTGATTGCCAGAGTCCTCTTGAATCTACCAAATAACAAGTGTTTAATTCAACCCAGTGAATATTAATTTAATCTGATCTTCTTCCCTGATCCTCCTGGAGACATAATGAAAAGCATGCTGCATGGAAAGTGCCTGGGAAGGGGAGCAGGGATACACCTCCAGGATCCATCCCATGGCACAGCTCTTATTCCTCTCTTCATGCACAGGGCCCAGAGGTTGGCTGGAGACTCTTCTGGCTCCGCAGCCTCCCTTCCTGAAACCTGGTGTGCTCTCAAACCAACAACTCCCGACTTCTCAGTCCTGCCACACGGAAGATGAAGGGAATTGGCTTGTGATGAACACTCACCTCTTTTTGCTCCCTCTGCAGGCACAGCTCTTCTGTTTCTTCCATTAGCTTATCTGCAAACACATACACAAAGGCCAAATGCCGAGAAAAGCAATTTTTATCCTGGGGATATTTATGAGTATGAAACACTGACTGTTTGGAGCTTGAAAATGCAGTGTTCCTTATTGCTCTGTGTGTATCTGTCTGGGAGGCTCCAAAGGCTGAGATGACACTAATGGGATGTTCTGTAATTTCCCTCCTGCCAAATAGCTTAATAAAACTAAACAACCATATTGCTGTGTACTCCTTCCAAGGTTTCCTCTCCATGGTCTTAAAGAGCATTAATGAACTAACCTTTGCCATCCTCTAGCTGAGTCAGGAAAATACCCTTATCTCTGCTTCACACATAAGGAAGCAAAGGCACAGAAAGGTTAAGTGGGTGCCCAGGGTCGCACACTGCATAGCAGCAGTCAGTCCTCCTCCTGCAGTGCAGTGCCCCATCCCTACCCACCTAGCACATCACCCTCTCCTTCAGCCGCCTGGATATCACTGCCAGCTTCCTACTGTCACCTTGGGATGTCCCAGCCAAGCCCAGAAATCAGTCCCCAAACTTAGCCACAAAACTTCTTGCTGTTAAGAATAGCTCCCCTCAACATCAGTTGCTCTTGTCCTGCTGAGAAGGACACATGCCCACCAGAGACTCTGCTCTAATCCTTACACCGTGACCTGATGTAGCTATGTTGTGCTACGCTCTAACCTTAAACAGAGGCTCTGCCTTAGGCAGCTCTTAGTCATACTTACAGGAAACTAGACAGAAACACATTCCTCATAGTCAAGCCTAGGGTTTACCTCTCAGCTTTGCCACTCGGCTGCCGTGTGAGCAGGGGCAGATTCACCGTAGCTCTTTATGATTAAGTTTTCCCCATATCAGGTGAGGAGGATGCTACTGGTTTCCTTTGTACTGGGCATCTGAAGAGATTACTCCTGCTGGCAGAATTACTACTGCTAGAAGGAATGCAGATGTCTACTACCTCCTGCCCGCAGCAGGGTCCTCATATGTTACTAAAGCTCTGCTGACCACCACTGCTGCCTTTCCTTCCCTGTCTCACCTGCTTCCTCCTTGCCAGGACCCAGCACAGCTGCATTGTAATTACACAGAGGCTCTCCCACCTTCCCTCTTCTGCCCATCCCGGCAAGAGCAAGCCCAGGGCTTGAGAGGCTTCTGCAAAGTCCCACCCTGAGAGAGAAACCTGGAGCCCAGCTGGGTGGGGGACAGGTGGAAGGTAACTCTGGGGAGATTCAGGGAATTCCCCAGAGCAGTGTTTGCTTCCTCCAGAGAGCCTTGACCTGCTGCCAGGAGCAGTGCCCGACCTCAAAACTTAACTACAGGATGGACACAGATCATTGAAGGTAAGGCTAATGAGGTAGAAGCCTCAGCAGTTATGGAGGAATAAATAGACAATCACTGTCCAAAGAAAGTAACCAGCTGTGACAATTGACCAGCTCTGAATGTTCTTGTCATGGACTAAAGAACCCATTGGAACGTATATTTTATATTCCAAATATCTCCTGTTTGCCACAGAACGTGTATTTCTCTATTCCTCCATCACCTTGTCTTCTATCATATTGTGGCCATCTTTAGTCTCTTATGCTCTTTAGCCTGTTCTGGTGTTTGCAAAATAATGTTTTCACAAAACATTCCTGTTTCTAACTTTCCTGCTGTCTCTCCAGGTCCTCCTCTCAGCACTCGCTGTTACCCCTTTGTCAGGTGTGGAACCACTCCGCCCTGCCTGCCTCACATACAAGCCCATCCATCAGCTCACATGTGTGAAAGGCTCCTAGATGGCCTGAATGAACATGCCTTGATACTTGAATTATGATCACTCTTACATGTGAGACCATATAGAGATCACCCTTGATCAGCATGGATGCAAAAATGTAAAAGGCTCTTCAAGATTCCTCCAGTGGCTTGATGATTAGGAGTAGAGACCAGGAGCCCCTGCTCAAGGCATCACCACCCTGAAAGCACACAAAGGTGCCGCTAGCTTGCTTAGAGTAGATGACTGTCCAGGCAAATCACTGAGCTCACACACGTGACCAGCAGCTCCCAGGCCAGAAGGGCTGTTACTCCTGTCTCGGGGAATGCTCCAACTTAGGAGGCATCTGCGTTAAAGAGGCTGCTCTCCCTTGGCTCTTGCTATAGGCAATGTGAGGAGAGACAGTTGGACCTCCTGAGGTAGTCAGGAGGGTACTGCCATCCAGAGGCTGTTTTCTGAGTAGGGGATTGGACTAGATAACCTCCAGAAGTCTCTTCCAACCTTCTATGTTCATCTGGAGCAACTGCTCTCTCCATTGCCCACAGAGAGAAAAATGACAAATTAGCCACTGCTATTAGACACCTTAAACAAGCCCATGTAAATGCTCCCACTTTCAACATGAACAGTGTGGGCAAATGCAGACAAAGACCAAGTAGAATAAGACAAAAAAAACAGAGAGAGGAGGAAAACTCATGCATGAAAACCTGTGATCAGCCTGAGAAATGCCAGTCCCGTGTGATTCAGGGAGACAAGGGTATTGGCTGTTTACCCGGTGAGCAGCTGAAATCAGCATATCCAGACTTCTCAGGGGCAGCAAACATTTGTACAGTCCAGCCATGCAGAGCTGCAGGACCGCAGCATGCTGGCCAAGGCACGTTCTTCCCTTCACACTCCACACAGATATCCAGATCCTATCTTAACATTTTCATGTTTTGACTCCCTTCAAAATGTGAATTTCAGCTGCTGCCTACTGAAAGGCTTCATCCAATAAAAGTCAACAGTAAAAACCTGTAGCTGCTTGGCTTGACCACAGTGACAACTCCAGGAAAGCAAAGTGGCTATTTTGGGGTTTATGGCTTTTGGAAGTAAGAGTTTCCTACCTAAATACTCCTGTTTCTCCTTGGCCAGCTGCAGTCCTTGGGCTTCCAGGCTCTCGATCATGGCTTCTCCCAGCTGGGCATTCTTCCAGGTCCTAGGGAGAGCAGACACAAAGCAGACATGTAAGAGAGCTAAGGGTCCCACAGATTGAGGCAGGGGACTCAGCCTAGCAATCTACCAAGGAATTCAAACACACACACTCTCATCAGTTGGGACAGCGAGTCTCTAAATTTTTCTCCACAAATGAATTGGAGAAATTTCCCTGACATTCAGTCATTCAGTAATTTTCTTTTCTTTTTTTTTTTTTTTAAATAGGAGCTGTACGTCAACACCGCACAGCTATTAAAATGTTTTTTCCAGTGTTTTGGAGATTCTACACTGAGCTTACTCTTCAGGGCTCTCTAGACCAAGGCAGCACATACACAGCCTCCAACTGCAACAGGATGTACCTGGAACCCATTAAATGGATCCCAACAGACTTTAGAACCAGATTTTAGCTTTTAACTCAACTAACTTCCCATCTGCCAGTGACATTGTCTTCTGCAGCCTTTCCAGTATTTTGCTGCTATTGCCACTCTTCCCTTGCAAACATTAACCGCTTATTGACTCCTTCCCATAGCCTTCTATCTTCAGCCTTTCTGGTATCCATCATCCATCCATCCATCCTGGAACCAATCAATCCCTCCTCTGCTAAACTTGTAAGCCACTAGGATTTGATGTCTGGCCCTACACTGTGAGTTAAGTGCCTCTCCCTGTAAAAACAATGAAGAATCAGAGAGAAAAGCCAGACAAGATGCTGGCAAGTAGGGAGAGTTAAAGGAAGCAGGCATATTCAAAGAGTACCTTGTGTTATTGTAGGACCATTGGCCAGAGGAGCTCAAAGTCTCTTGAACACGTTATGAAACTAAAGCTGCAAAAAAGGCCTGTGGAGCAGATGCCCATTACTGATTGAGTTGATGGACAGGGTAGGCTTTAACACAGATATTAAATACCAAGGACAAACAAATCAAAAACAGAACCAGAAATGGAGTTTGCTGCTCACTTCTATTCATGTTCCATTAGAAAAAAATTATCTACACACATAAAATACATAAAATGCATACATAAAATTCATCCCAATCTATTTATATAGACGCACATACAGGAATAGCAATTGTTGCCCAGAAATTCTGCCATCTTTGTTAAATCCTAAGAGACCTTATTAATATTAAATACCTGTAAGCCTTCCTGTATCAGGCGTCTTTGTGAGCCATTTGAAATTGTAGCTTTTCGGAAACCGTTAAGTTGGCAACCTCTTATAAAACAATTTCAAGGCAACCTGTACTTTGTCTCTTACAAAAGCCAGACAAATATATTAAACACACATCACCCCAGGGACCAGGCAGCTCGCAGCTCCAGCAGCCCAAGCACTGCCTTGTGCTCTTTGCAGACAGCTGGGTTTCTTTTCAGCTACCGAGCATCTAGGATATTTCCAAAGTGCAGAGGAAATTAGAACGCTAATTAAAAAGGTGATGTTTTGCCCACAGGTAGACATCTTCAGCTTCAGTGAGAACATGTGGGTGTGAATGTGTTTTTCCACTAACATTCTCTGATACAGGGTGAATCTGATCCCAGAGAAACCAACAGCAAACAGCTGAAGGGAGCAGGGGGGATGGGGACAATGACAGAGTTTATCATATGATTACTTGGAGGGTTTCAAAACAGCTGTAGCCTTTAAGGTGTCTGTTTATTAGATTCACTTTTTCAGTGCTCCCTCCCTCCTCCAGCCTAACAAGATGTTTCCCTGTCTGTTACTCAAAGGTTACTACACCCACTGCTGTATAACTTAGAAGATGCACTCATATCACTGGGTAGCATTTAAGCTTTTATTCCTTTTATCTGCTGGAACCAGTGCTGGTGTGTAGCCGCAGCACCGGGGAGGTACAGGCTATGACTTCAGCTGAGGGGCCAGCAAGTGTTTTTTTTATTTTGGACTTCTTACCAAGTGAGTTTTCATCAGACAAAGCCACATTGCTTAAAGTACTGGAAAGCACAGGGTCAGGAAGGCTCTTGGGACAAGTAGAAAGCACCCTTATAATATACTTCTGAAAAAAAAAAAAACAAAACCAACCAAGCCCAAAGCTGTATAGTATCTCCATTTGCTATACAGCTCAAACACAGGCTATTCCAGTCCTTTTGCAGCACTCCAGCTTTGCCCACATTTTACCTTTCTCAGGAGCATCCACAACCAATTTTTGGAGACACTTAGCGCTTCATGGCCCACCAGACATATGTATTATGTTACCTAGCTCTCTCTAGGTAACAGCCCAGGATGGATAATCATCTGTATATTTATGGGGATGAGGAAAGAGGGGACACAAAGGTATGACCGCCCAAGGAGACAAGCTATATGAAGGTAGGGCTGCCTAAGTAGAGGGTGTGAGGGTTGAGTAAGGAAGGAGCATAGTTTTGCCAAGGGCCTAAAGGAGTAGAGATAGAGAATTGGTTCTTATCCAGCAGCAGCCACAAATATCTTCCAGAAAACAAGAGAGAACCAGGACAAACCAATTTTTCTCCTCCCCCAAATGCCAGGTTATTTTTTTATGCCAATCACAAAATGGCCCCAGCAGAATGTCACAGGTACACACACAGCATGGCAGCTGTTAGCACATTCCTCAGAACAAGCACTCAGCATTATTCTCAGCTGCGTTCAAGCATGTCCTAGTTCATGCCTTTCTCCTGACAAAAAGAGTTGGTGATCTGTTTGGGTTTTTTTTTCCCCATTGCCCACCAAGTCTACTTTTAACCAGTACAGGGAATGCCACAATGGACACAGAGAGTGTACATGTGCTACTCTCCCCTACTAGCAGCAGCAAAAGCCTCTCTGTGCGGGAAGAGAGCCTGGGTGGCTGGGAATCAGGGCTTTGTGCATTTCCAAAAAGCTTTCAAGATCTGGCAAGTGTGATAAGTCCAAGCCACAACACTTTAGAATCGTGGAGAGACCATCAGCTCCCCTCCACATTGAATAAGCAGTTTCCCTATCAAACCAGGAGGCTTGGAAAGAAGTGAAGAGCTGAAGGCATCACTGAGCACACTCTGATGGTGGAGGTAATAAGCAGTTGTGCAGGCACACACACACCCCCCGCTGCCCAGTCCCAGCTGTAAAGAGGCAGCAGACAAAGTTGAAACAAAGGAGAGGACAGAGGACGCTTCCCATCCAGGGTTCATTTTTTTCTCTTTCCCCTATTTAACAAAATCTCAGTCTATGAAGTTGGGGTGGTGTTTTTTTTTCCTTTGGTTGGTTCTAAATAAGGAGGGAGAATATAGAATGATCACAATAAACTGTAAGTGCTGCAGTGCCATCAGCAGTACAATCTCCATCTAGGAACAACAGGGCACTAAAACAGGTTGCCTAGAAGATTTCAGCTGCGTCCTTTTAGCTTTCCCATTCATTGCAGATCAATTTACTGGCCCACGCTGTGCCTTTCTGGCTGCTGCTTGGCACCCAACCTGACCTCGCTAACATAAATCACATAATCTGTGCTTTTCCTCACATGCAGGCTGTCATCAGCAGTGATTAAGCCGGCACTGGAGCTGCATCGCTCTCCTCCTCTGATGCAAGAACAGAAACAGAGAGGGGAAGGAAAGGGGTGTCACAGGCAGATTTTTAGCTAGGGGCAGGTTGTCTGCTGTATGATAGCAGCCACCTCTCTAGCTCCTGTTTTAAACACTAGTGCTGGAGTATTGGAGCAAGGACTAGAGAAAAGGCAGGCTCTGTGAAATGAGCAGCCGCACAGGGCTTGCCTGAAAGAACCCCTCCTGAGCTGTGCAGCCACACTCCTTCCCTCCCATACACACTTGAAAGATTAATTTGGCCCCCAAATTATTGCCCTTGGCAATAGTTAAGTCTAACATTGTTGAAGGCAAGTCCAGATCTGTGCTATCAAAGGAAAACCTCCAAATTACTCAAGGGCTGATTCAGCGTCCCTCCTCCTCTGCAGTGGCCAAGTCTGCTCATGCTGAGCGGGTGACAGACCTCTGCCTTGGGTCTCGTGTCCCATGGGCTCATGCTCCCATGAAGCTTTAATGGACAGCTTTGTGTTGCAGTTCATACAGTACTATGGAGGTAACTGAGCTTGCTCCAGCACCAAAACCAGGCTCACTGCAGCAGCGCAGAGCTTGGCTTGGGCTGATCCGCTGTAACACTGTGTTCCCCATTAATTACAAATGAACATTTTCAGCCTCATAGTGTTGGAATTAACTGAGATACCTCCTTTACCGTGCATACCTGTATGCACACACTGGTATTACAAATTAAACTTGCCTGAAAGAGCAGCTTTTGTCCCTACAGTCACGAGAGATCACATACACACATTGTAATGCAGCCAGGGAGGGCAGAGCAAAGTGCTTGTTGCTTTAAGTCTCATAGCTGAGTAGTAGGCTCTGCTCTACAGCTCTGGAAGTTTCTACCTGTGCTAGGAAAGTCAAATCCCTTTTTAAGTGTTACATCTTCCTCCATCTGCTGAGATTTAGAAAGCCTGCTCTAGCAGGCAAGTAAAGATCTCACTAGTCCTGGGGAGCTTCTCTGCCTCCCCATAGTCTTTCTAGTCAGGCTTTTTCCTCTTTATCCTTTACACATCTACAGAGCAGATCAAAGAGAATAAGGAATAGAAAGAAGCTTACACTTTTCCAGACTCCTGTAGCATCTCCAGCCACTGAGCCTGCTCAAACTCTGATTCGGCTGCTAGAACAATGTTACCCTAGAAGAGGGGAGGGGGAAAAAACACCTGGATTAGAGAGGCTGGTGCCTTACGCACTTCTGTGCGTGAACTGGACACAACTAGCACAACTGTGGCAGGAAGAGAGCCCGCCACAGGCTTCCACCTCTGCAGGAGACATCACATGGGAGCAATTATGACCCAGGCCTGCCACACATTCTTGCTTGGAAAGAGATGCACACAGCAAGCGGTCATGGTAGCAATAAAATGACAGAGTGACATGAGCTCTAGGGCTCCTGAATATCTGCCTACTGGTCTGCTAGTATCGTAAGGCCTGCCGTCAGAAAGAGCAAGTTTCCTTGTTGGTTGTCAAAGCAGGAGGAGCAGCAAAGCCTTGAGGGGACTTAGGATGCTAACCCACCCTCTTTCTCAGGACAGTCTGCCCAGAGAGGGTAGGCACACATTGGTGGGGTGGGAAAGATTGCCAGTCTAGCTCTGCTCATCAGCAATAAAGTGTTTTGTGGTGTTTGTTTTTTTTGAGAAGAAAAGAAGTCTACTTACATGGAAGTCTTCATGAGAGATCTTTATGGCATAAGGCATGTTGGGCTCTTCTTTGGGCTCCACGATGCAGCCTCCCAGGGGTATGACACCCTGGGGATGAACGAGAGCACACCCATCAGTTAGCAAAATCAAGTATAACTACTAACTAACTAGGAGCTGAACTTTCACCCTTGGTCACTTGTGAGCCCCTACCCTGACCTTGGCTATCCCCAGGAGGGGCAATACACACAGTTCCTGAAAAGCAGAGGAACTCCCACCACCACCAGGAGACCTCCAAGTGGTATCTGAAAGGGGATAAAGATGGCCCTCCTGCTTTCAGCTTGGAGGGAAGGTTGCTAGATAGAACATGGAAGTGGGAGCTCTTTTATCAAGCAGGAGGTGATCTCCCAACAGGGGCAGATGTTGTAGAGTCAGTGTGGTAGCATGAGAGAGGTTGTACATCCATTACAGTCACCACTAGTAGGTCAACAGCCCACACATGCTGTCTGGGGACAGATGGGTGGCCTGCTGCCCCTAATCAGGCTGGGTGAAATCAGCACCTTTGGAAGCACATGTGCTTCATCAGCCTCCAGTCTTGCATTTTTTGAGGCTTCCCTGGATCTATGAGAAGTTTGTGACTTACCTCTTCTTCCCTTGCTAGGAGGGATGGGGGTGGGGGAGCTAGAAACAGAATAACCCTCTCTCCCATGCAAACACCACTCACCTTGGGGTGGATGTTGAAGTATTTATTACTTTCAAAGCTTTTCTTTTCACTCTCGGCATAGTAGAGCAGGAAGCTTTCTTTAATGATGAAGAACCTTTAAGACAGAGAAAGGAAATAAATTCTGCTAGAACAGAGGTCGTGGTTCACAGCACAATAAAATCTCCACCTAACTAAAGCTGCTTTCTGAGCAGAAGAGTTTACTAGTCCCATCCAAGCCTAAGGTGAGGTGCCTCACTCCTGTTCATAGCCAAGCGCTAGTGCTTAACATTAGGCGCTGAGTTAAAGTGTGTTGTGCTTGCAGTTTACCACGGCATGCACACATCAGTGTTGAAGGCAAACTGTAGCATCATTTACTCACAGGGGAATGGGACAGCGGTCTGCGTCCAAGACAGGAGCACAGCCAAAGCCTTTTGGCATCTTGACCTGTGCGGGCTCTGTCTAGCCCACGTGTTGGATTCAAACTATTGGAAGAGAGCAGCTCCTTTTTTTAAGGGTTTCTCTCACATGGGCTAAGAGCAACTAAAAGCTTATTTTTGCAATTTAGTCCCTACCACCCTCTTTTCTGTCATCTTGGCGTAAGCCAGAAGTGTTCCCACCATAACAGTAAGTCATATGTCAGGGAGTCACAGGCTAGCATCCCCAAGCAACTCTCAAGGCAAAAGATTGGCCACGAGAGCACTCAGAAGCAGAAATAAATTTTAGAGATATTTTTAAGCAGAGCTTCTGGCAAAGTCTCCTGTCATTGACCTTTGTAAGTGCAAAGGAAATTGAATTTTTTTCTCAGATGTGTTACATTAAAATGTGCCTTGTTCTGCTCAGTTAGCCTTAGGTACGCTCTGATGAACGCTGTATAGTAGCCACAAAATATCACAACTTCTGTAAACCAAGCCTCTAATTTACTGGAACGTGTCCTCAAAATTGTGATTAAAGGAGTGCCACTTTTAGCTTATTTGGATGTTCAAAATGCCCCTGGGAGAATCAGTCTTCTCTTCAAAAATTGATGTTACATTTATCCTGCAGGCAGTGGTACAGGGGAGAGATATCTAACAGCTTAAATTCAGTCTAAATCTCTGCAGCACTCAAAAATGCTGAAGAGCAGCTGAAAAGATGGGGACTAGTTTAGTAGGAAGGTTTCAAAAGAGTAAATGACAAAGAAAATGTGTTGCACTGTTCTGTACATATTTTCTGATATGAGAAGAGAGGGATTTAGAAAGAAAGTGAAAGGCTCCAAATTAATAAAGAATGCCTTTTTACACTGCACAAAACACTGCTGTGTAAATCACTTTCATGTGGTCCCAAGGACAAGAGCTCATGAGGAATCTGGAAAGGATAAGGCATTTCTGTGAATAGTAAGAACATCCCCAGGAAAGCCTCCTGCTTCTGGGCAGAAAGCCTCCACTGCAAGGGATTAGGAGGAGACTTCTCCGGGCAGAGCTTTCCAGTTGTGCAGCCCAGGGATTCCTGCACCTTCCTCTGAAGCCAGCGATAGAGAGAGGCTATGGGACAAGAGGTCTGATCCACAAGAGCAATTCTAATACCTCCACGTGCCCGTCCCACCCCAGTCCTCTCCTGAAGCAGAGGGCCCGTCAGATGGAGCCAAGCGCTGCCTCCAGTACAGATGAGCACAGCAATTTGGTACCAGTTTAGTTCCTATAGCTAAAGAAAGAAGCTGAAGCTGGCACAGAATTATCATTATAATATAATATATTATGATAATATAATACATTATTAATAATAATCATCATATTATTATACTCGGGGGAAAACTTTAGCACTTCCATCAGCTCCTATCTCTTGATGGTCTGCCATGGCTCTGGCCACATAGATGAAATGGCCGCTTGCCATGAAAACATGAGCCATGGGCTCACAGAGGGACCAAAAAACACAGAACAAAGCTAAACTGCTGAATGCCTGCAGCAAGCTCGATCTGTCGACCTACTGTGTGCCTGCTCCAAAATGTTTAAAAGTGACAGTCATTGAACATGTACATATTTACACCCAGAAATCTTCAGAACGTACAAATACCAGCAGCAATTATTGTGCCCCAAATTTTTTCTTCTCCTTGCTCACTCATCTGTGCCTGTTCGTGTTGACATCAGAGGTGGGGAGAAGCAGCCAGCTTGCTTCCTCAGCAGGACACTGTCTTCTCATTTGATACTCTGGGAACATCATGGTTGACTGCCTAACCTCACCCCTTGTTCCTGACCACAGCCTGGCAAAATCTGTCTAAGGAGAACAGCACGACTCAGTGCAAAAATCACTCTTCTGCACTGAGCTCATTTAGTTAGTAGAGGACTGAAAAGGTGCTCATTCACAGTGCAGCCTGTCCAGCAAGTTATCTGAGTAGGAGCAATTACTATTCACCTTCCACCCAGGGGATCATCTCCCTTCCAGCCCGAGCTGATGTCCCAGTGCACCTCCCAGAGGAGCTGCATCTAACATCCCTTCAGCTGGGAAAACAATGTGTGACCCCACCTGTGGTGGCTGTCCATACTCTCTCTGTATGATTGTAAGAGGTGCCTGAGATGGACTGTCCATGGGGCACAACTTGCTTTCCCTGTGATGGGAATCTCCATCCTAAATCTCTTGCCAGCATCACAGATCAGGGACCAGAACAGTTTCCTCATAACAGCAGGCAGGGATGGAAAGAAGCATCCCAGAGAAGGTGGGGGGCTGAACTGCTCACAGAACTTTGAGACACCAGCCCATTTAGCAGATGCATTAGGCACATCTCTGTGGGACACATTACTGATAGAGTGGATTCATGAAGGTCTCACCTCTGTGCTCTGTGTGAAACAAGGATCAGTATTTTCAGATACATTTGCATTAATGGCAAAGGCAGCCACAACCCCTGCAGTAGGCTCAGAGCTGACTCTGGCCAAGCAGATATCAGAGACCTCCACAGAGCAGACAGGGCTTGTTTCTGGTTCCTCCTGTCTGCATCACTTCTGTGAGCGGCAGCCTTGTGCCTTCCTCTTTCATTTTTCTTCCCATCTCTTGTCATTAACTCTATAAGAAAGTTTTCTTATGAGTAGCTGCATCTTCACTTTATGTCTCTAACGCTTAGTTCAATGAGGACTTGATTTTTTAGAGGGACATGTTACCTCATCTGCTCAATAAATACAGAAATAACATCTTTAAAGAACAATCCTGCCTGGCCAATGGCCTGCGCTTGGTCCAGTGGGTCAGAGTGAATGAGATACTGTGCGCACAAATAGGAAACTAAGGAATAAAAAACAACACACCACATGAAATGGAGAAAGTCTATTCATCGCTTTCAACAGTCTTTTCAGTCTGAACAACCTCAAGAAACATTTGCAAGACAGGTAAAGATACCGATCTTTAACTATGTGCGATTTTTAATCTAAATGTTAACCCCCAGTTAAAGCCAGGCTTTAGTTTGTTACATAGTTTTTGTCTGCTCAGTGCTCCTCATAATCCCCACAATATAGAAAATGCTCCAGTGGAAAACAAAACCAAAACAAAAACAAGAACAAAGCATAGCACAGATCTCTGAGAACCGATGTGTCTCTGGCAGATTAATGAACTTTTAGGTCCCTGACCTCACAGATGTGGAGAGAATCAGTGGGGATTTGGAATAAAAATGTACAAAATAAGAGTTTAAAAAATAATAACAACAAACCCCCACAGCAAATAATAAAGGAAAAACATTGAAAATGTGTTCAGCTGATGGACATAATGTATTTATGCTCAGATCATATTCTCTCCTCTGTCCTTACCAGGAAGGCAACACCTAAGCAAGCAAGCTCACCACTTTGACTTTCAGGACAAAGTCTCCATACAACAATACACGGATAATTGATGCAGCACAACGGGAAGAGGGATGAAGTGAAGGAGTAGAGGAGAAAGAGTTACAAGACTCAAGAGCAAGTTGAAGACTGAAGCAGCAGCCAGGTGAGTAAGAGCAGAAAGGGAAAAGATGGCCAAAGGAGAATGGGGAGAGACACCCAGTTGGGACTGGGGGGCTGGAGACACTGAACATGTATCTGAATTAGGCACAGATGTGCCAGCAGATAAAAGGGAGTGCTGGAAAGACAAGGGAAGATTTTGAATACAAACAAGAAACAAAAAAGAAGAGATTTAAAAACACAGCAGCATTCAAAAAGCCTGGAGAGCAGCAGCAAAGGTGAGGAGACCTGGTACAACCATGCGCACTCCACATGCGGCACAAGCAATACAAGAGCCATTCATGCATGGTCAACTGCTTTGGGTCACCCATCCCCTGCCGCTAGATCCTGCGCTAAGAAACCACTGAAACCGCAGTGTAATTAAACTGGAATAGCAGAGGAAGAGTAACAATCCGAGTGACTTGGATGTAAAGCCAGAGATGTGATCTGCCAGGATTAGACATCCAGCACCTCTATACTGGATGAATAGAGATACCTGATCTCTGGGGATAAAGTGCTTTCTTTGTGTCAGAGGGCTAACAAGATCAATTCGTTACTCTTTGTAAAAGTCTTTGAGGTGACAATGGCCCATGTTAAGTATTTACATTATAAAACTGCAGCAGCCTCACTGGTCCTTCCTTCCAACCGTGGTACTCTGGGCACCAGTCCAGGAGCACAGGCAGTGAATCCCAGTTACTAGATCAGCCTAGTTCTCTCTCCCTGGGGACAGCTCAGGAAAATGACAGGCAAATGATCTTCACCAGCATGTCAGTTCAGAGACCACAGTACCTGTCCCTCACTCTTCCTCTCCTGACAGCTCTAGGCTTTCCTGCCTGCCTCCTGCCCTGGTGCCTGGAGCCGGAGTGGCACCCAGCCGGGCAGGGAGTGGGAAGAGGTGGATGCGTCCTGACAGCAACCACCGAAGTGGGACGTTTACAAGGACGAGAGGGAAGCAGACAGTCTGCTTGACTCACAGCCCCGCTGCCTCAGCAGCTCCTGCTGCCCTGTGCTGCACACACACACACTGCTCTGCAGCTGCGTGCTTCCTAGGTTTTTAGAGCAGAAAACAGTCCTAAACAATTATCCTTTCCATCTGTCCTGTGACCACAGCCAGTGACTGTTGGTAGCCATTCTGATGGAAAACAAGGTTACGTGCATGCTTCACAGTGCCACAGCCAGGACTGGTCCAAGAGAAGGTAAAATTTGTCTCTTACCTGTGCTGTGTTTCCCTCCCTCCAGCAGCAGCCTGGCCTCTCTGATGGATTTACTCAGAGGTATAAGTATATTTTGTGTTTTGTTCTCTACTCTTTTCAGTTCCTCATGTTCCACCTTGCTTTTCTGACTCTGGTTGACCACTGAGCAAGTGCCCTCCTGGAACTGTCCCCCTTAGCCCCGAAGTCTCACACCTGAATGGTGACAGTCAGCTTAGAGCCTGACATTTCTATATGGGGCTGGGATTATTCACAGTAGAGAGGGATGTGTCATTTCCTACCTGCAAAGCTACAGTGCCCCATTCATGCCACATCCAGGGCAGGTACGTACCTTGTGCATTTCATTCCAGACTCCGTGCCAGGCTGATGCCGTTACCAGTACAACTTTTGTAGTAGGGAAGAGACTAAATTGCTTGTTGTTAATTGGAAGGAAGAATGGGGTGCAGTTTGATGGGAAGAGGAGGACCATAAGTCAAGGGCTAAGAATATGACTTTCCAAAGCCACTCCAGCAGTGACCCAAGCTTAGACTGGTCGAAAGCACCAGTAAACTCAGAAGATGGTTGCAGCTCTCTTGGAAGGATATTACTTTACAAGGAAAGAAAATTCACATTAGGAATAGAACTGCTTCTCTTGGAGAGATAGGAGCTAGGATGCTGCTAATGGCATTTCAAAATAAAGGTCTGAAAGGCAGCATGCTCAGACGTCAGCCCTGGCAGATAAACACAGCCATGTTGGTCCAGTGCCAGAAGCACCCAGCCCCTCTCGGTCAGTACTCGAGGCAGCACACAAATGCTTAGGCTGCAGGACAGACCATTATGTGGGCAAGGAGAAGGACTGAAAGTGGTCCAGAAAACTGCCTCATGTCAAGTCTTGCTGTCCTCATAGGTGCCATCAAATGCCAGCCCTGACTAAAACAAGGCTCTGCTATCCCTCCCTGCTCCCCGCATAACCTCTACTGCTGCAAAATCCCCAAACCTGGGAATTCAATCGCCAAAGCACTGGACACCATGCCTCGACTTTTTTCCTTGATCCATTATCTGGTTAGCCTCCATCCTTCCCTTAAACACTTGCTTTTCTTCCCAGTGTCTCCAGCAGCACTGTTGCTCCAGCCAAACGAAGGGGATCAAGCCAGTAAGTATCATACATCTCTTAACAGCCACACAGACCCATCTGCACAGCTGATGGCCTGATGTGATCAATCTTCCCGTTACATCCTGGTTTATCTCCCGTAGCTTGAAAAAACTTTCCTCGGGACAGGGAGTAGTACTATTGTCCAGTGCAAAATTACTTCACAGCAAAGGTACTACCTGTAAGTAGCAAACAGATAAAAAGTAGTAATCCAAGATTTCAGGACAAAATCTACATTGCTCAGAGATCAGATCCTCAACTGTATCTAGCAATAGTCAATTTTTTCTCTTAATTTAACTGGAGTGAGAAACATCTCTTCTCCTTTTCATAAAATAATGCACTTGACCAGCTGTGTCTTGCTGGGCATGGGAGGTAGGTAGGGAGAATGGATGAATCGCTCCTTATCCCCCCATAATGACAGACTTACAATAACATGCAAGATTTTTTACTTTAAAGCAAATCTCTGCTATGATTAAAAAAAAAAAATCTTATTGTTCCTCCTGTTCCAGTCTTTTTACTCCAGAAACCCCTTCCTTCCAAACCCTATGGATTCCCTGTGTTCATCTCCCACTGACCTGGCTTTGGTCAACCAGGACCCTCAGCTGCCATGCTTGCAGCTAACCTTCCACATCATCCCTGCCCCACAGTCACCTCCCCATCTCTTCCCACCTGCTATCACTAAAATATTTACCACTTGCTGAAGATGGGGATGACTTCTAGGAGTAGAACAGCACTAAATAAATAATGACAGAGAGAGCAGAGATGAGCCATTTGCCTACAAGAAATTTTGATTAGGAAGAAGAAAGCCTTTTAAGAATGTCTCCTCCATGACAAATTACCTTCACCTCCGTTATTCTGTCCACTTCTTTTCCGTAACACAGTCACATTAGTTTCCAGACATAATTCATTTAAATATCAATGTTTGGGAGCTGAGTAGGGAGCATCAGCACAAATTCTCTCCTGGGTGAAAAAAGGCCATTGTTTTCAGGGGTGGGGGGTGGAGTAGAGAATAAAACCTGCGCGCAGGTCAAAGATGGCTACAAACACAAAACTGCTTCCCAAGCAACATTTAACTATTTTTCAGGCCATGCCATCTTCACAGGTTTAGACTGGACAGCACTGTGGTTACTACACAAAGCAAAACTGGGAAAGCTGGGGTTAGAAATGGATTTGATGTGCTGTGTCTGCTCTGCAGACTGCAGAAAAAGGTACCCACAAATGGTAAGTACCAGAGGTAGCC
Source organism: Theristicus caerulescens (assembly GCA_020745775.1). Classification (NCBI taxonomy): domain Eukaryota; kingdom Metazoa; phylum Chordata; class Aves; order Pelecaniformes; family Threskiornithidae; genus Theristicus; species Theristicus caerulescens. Next base: position 33,333,166 of record CM036564.1, read on the forward strand.
GACAGACATTGCTCATGTGCAGGTTAATTTATTCTTCCACAAACCCTTAAGACACACTGCTACAAAGGCTACAAAACAGCCTTTCTGCTCCAGAGGTAGCTCAGGCTTCCTGTGCTGCCTTTTGTTAATGACTCATTTGTGCCTTTCCCTGGTGGAAAGGGGGGGGGGGGGGGGGGGGGGAGAAAACAACATTACTTTGCTTTTCTGGCAGACTTTTTCATCTGCAGATACAAAACTACTACAGGTGGGTAAGTACTACTATCCTGCTTTAATAGATCATGACAACAAATCCTGGGTCACAAAACGTATCTCTGGCAGTGATAGGGTGAAAATGCAAGTTTCTCCACTGCTAGTCTTCTAACTGAATCATTTGCCAATGACGTCTATCAGCAGTGACATTAATCTGCCATCCAGGAATGCTGGAAGGCTTAATCCATTGGATCATGTACCCCCAGCGAGCAATGAGAAAGAGCTGTACCATGTTTCTGTGCGAGTACCCATCCATAAACAGTTGTGTCTCATCATTTGACAACCAGCGGAAAACTCTCCTGTGAGATTCAGCGATTCGCATAAAGAAACTACACCAACTTTAAACCTCAAACTGACCCATCACTTCAGTATTATAGAACATACTTCCATCCTTGGAAAAAGGTTATAGCAAATGCTTTCCAGCTCCAAACTTCCCGGCTGCTGATACACAACACATAGCAGCTTCCAACTCCCTAGCACCAGATGGGAGAGAATTCAGAGCCACCTTCCCCCCCAGGGAAGAGAGTCTTCATTTGCTGTTTCAAGCGTGCCATCACGCAGCACAGCAGTACTGATGCTGGTCCACAAACCCCTGCAGACCACACACACACACACACACAGAATCCCACATGCACAGTCAGTTCAGCCTAGCCATCTCACACCCAAAGGACTCAAAGAGCTTTAACAAGTACTAATGAACAAAGTCAAGCAGTTTGGGGGCAAAAATATATGAGCTGACTCTTCGTTTTTCATGAAATGGTCATAGGATAATTATCCAGAGGAGGCAGCTAGTCCTTATTCCCACCCTGAAGTGGACGTAGCACAGGGTCTGGGCGGATAAAGAAGAAAGCACAACGGGGTGCCACGTGTGTAAGGCAGACTCAGAAGAGCAGGGAAGCTATGCCCAAAGATTCACCCCTCGTCTCTGCCTGGCTAGGTGCTCTTGAAGAGCCAAGTGCACAGGCTCTAACTTACCCCAGCACCCTTAGGCTTTGTATTTCACCTGAGCATCCCCCAGAGACTGTGGCTTACCTCCTGGACCATTTGGCCGACTGCCTCCCAAAGGGTCTCTTCCAGAGCACGCCGTACAGCTGCACTTTAGTGCTGATGTCCAGAGCATCTGAATCTGCCTGCTCCATGGACGGAGAAGGGGATACGGAACTGGATTTTGAAGCGAACATTATAGATGGATCTGGTTCTAACTCTCCCCCTCTGCGCGGCAGCTCGGGGAATCTGATTAAATGAAATGAACCAGAAGGACGTAACCAGCCACTCCAAGCGGCAGACGGAGAGACTGGGCTATGGTTTGAATCAATAACTTGACTGCTCAGCACTCAGTCAATAATTCTCTCCCTGATGCACAGATGATGAGAGTTTCCTCATTGCGTATTACTTCCTGATGCATTACAGACAGCACACATCCCAGCCCAAGGGAAAAAAAGAGTGAAGAGAGCCAGAGATCAGGAACACAGGGAGGCAGAAAGAGCTCATCAGAGAGAAAGCTCCCAGCAATAACATAAGCCAAAATACCTCCGCACCAGAGCCAGCTTGGAAGGTTATTTCACTCGGCATTGCAGCACTCCAGGCTGAAATCAGGGCGAGATGGACGTTTTACTGTCAGGCATCTCTTACTCTGACACATACCCCCAAAATCTTGCGCTTGGAGACAGGTTCTTCTCATTTGTCCTGAGGAAAAGGGGAGCAGAGTGGGTGGGAGCCAGCAAGTTCAATCAGATCCGTCTGCCATCGGGAGGCTTTTTCTGTGCCAGCCTGGCACTGCCCACCTGGTGCAGTTCACGTGGCTGCGGGTTTGGACTGGGCAGTGTCCATGCTGCACGCCTTGCTCAGCCTTAAAGGGCCATTGCTGAGCAAAGCTAGAGGATCAAAATTCTGCCTGCCTCCATGCCTTGCTGCATCTTGATGTGGCAAGCACAGCCTCCGCCCTGCCTCTTGGGTACCAGCTCCTTCTTGGCCACAGCACAGAGACATAGGAATATGTCACACAGCTCAGCTGAGTCTCCATTTATCTCCTGTTTAGTACTCCTGAAACAAGCTTTTTATTCTAGTTCTCTAAATCCTTGTTCCTCTCTGGAAACCCTTCCTCCCTGCACAGATACAAACAGTCCTTCAAAAGATCCCCTGTCTTTTGTAATGGTCACAGGAAAGCACATTAGCATCATATTGTTTTTTCCTGCATCTTGCCTTTCCTCTAGGATTAGGATTCGGGGAAGAACTGCCTGCGTTGTGCCTGTTAAAGCATCTGGAGTTCTGGGGTGTCGTATAACCAATACAGACACATACATGCTGTGAGGCATCTGCTCCTGTTTTGACCTATGCCATCCTATGCGTATCGATGTTGATGCTATAATTGCCAAGTGTCAGCCCTTCCCAATGCAGTTATTCGGAAGTGACACACTGCAGACACACAGTCCTTTCTCCTTCCCAGAGATTAGAAAACTGGGATGTGCCATAGGCTAGATCACAGCACTGGACACAGGCCCACTGAGCTTTATATGGTCACAGGCACTTGCAAAGCATCTTAAGTAGAGGAAACGCAGACTGCTTGCCTTAAGCTCACAGGCTGCATTTGGTACTAGGGAAGTTACAGATGCAGGTCCCTGATAAAAGCCACTATTGATCACTAAATAGAGGGAGTCAGCAAACTCAGTGCTTTGTTACTTTCTCTCACCCTGGCTTTGACTGGCCCTTTGGTCCCAGACAAGATGTGTCCCAAGGAGCAGCAAATCCCATCTTAGAGTGACATTAAGGGAGAGGGCGGGGAACAGGGGAGAGCAGCAGAGATGCCTCCATCTCACCTGAGCCCCAACTCTTGAATACAACCCTGCATTGCAGAAGACAAGTATTAATGCTGTAGTGACCATTCTACACACTGCACTGAAAAGAAAATACTACTCATAACCAGGGTTGCAGGAAAGGGAAAAGTTTCCCTGGAATTATGTTGCACAGAGGGTAAAAAGGATTTTGGGCCCAGCATCATCACCTTAATATATAAATGCACAATGAGAAGCCACAGAGCTCCCGTGTAAGGACAACCCAGTGCCCCGCCATTGTACTGCACCAGCGATGCAAGGATCTGATAGCAGTGACCTGCAGTGAGGAAAAGCAGGTTTTCATCCTTTGCTTCTTTACATAATTTTACCTCACAGAGACCAAGAGAGAGAAGAGGTCTCCAGCTTCAAACATAAAAAATGCAGATATTGTCTCCTCTGGAAACTCCTAGGACAAGCGAGGGAATGAGTAGTCACAGCAAATTCTTTAGAGTGGGCAGCTCCAGGGGAGGGAGAAAGCAACTTGCTTTAGTAAAGTCACCAAGAGTTAAACATGGGCAGGAGCCAGCAATGCTGTGGCAGTAAACAGCAGTGGGGTGAGTTCTATAACTGCTGGTGTCTGGACAAAGTAATTTATAACAGTGGTTACGTTAACATTTCCTTTATGTGCATACTAATCTAAATAAATTGGGGGCCTGTGTGAAGGAAAGAGCAAGAGAGCAACACAACAGGTCTAAGCAACTTGCCTCTCACAAACAGAAGGTAACGGCATGAGGGCCACCTTAAAGGTTCTTCAGTGTTATTTCTGTCAGATGCAAAACTTACTTCAGCTGGCCAGGAACTTCAGGATCAAAAGAACAGTGTCATAAAACCCAGCCAAGAGAAAAGGGTCCACCACAGGGTGAGCAGGGAGAGTCGGGTCCTGCAGAAGTGCCTTCTCCAAGTTCCAGGGGACAGAAATCCTTAGGGAAGCACAAGCAGACTGCGTTTTGCTGTAAGATCTTGGTGAAACCGAACAGCCCAAAAGCACATAGACATTTATACAGAGATAATCCATTTGCATTTAATCTGGGAGCTCATCATTTACTAAGAGCAGAGGAAGGAGACCCAAGTGTACGAGACCTTAGCAGGACAATTGTGTGACACCAGTGCAAAAAGAGAAATGCAGTCATGGTCTGCATTACAAGTGAAGGCAGACATAAGCCCTGGTACCAGACCCACACGAGATCCCTTCTGTACAGTTCTAGCCAAACAGATTCCCCAGCCCTGAAGAGATCCAGAAAGGACTTGAGAGATGATCACAGGTATAGTTAACCCATAGTATGACAGGAAACTAAAAGGACTTCACTTGTTTAAATGAGAACAAAGGTGAAAATTTGACTGCTGTCTAGTTTCAAGCATTCTTTCCCCACTTAATGTATTGATAAAGGTCGATGCTTGCAGTTACTAATCATAGAATCACAGGATGGTTTGGGTTGGAAGGGACCTTAAAGATCATCTACTTCCAACCCCCCTGCCATGGGCAGGGACACCTTCCACCAGACCAGGTTGCTCAAAGCCCCATCCAACCTGGCCTTGAACATTTCCAGGGATGGGGCATCCACAACTTCTCTGGGCAACCTGTTCCAGTGCCTCACCACCCTCATTGTAAAGAACTTCTTCCTTGTATCTAATCTAAATCTACCTTCTTTCAGTTTAAAGCCATTAACCCTTATCCTGTCACTACACGCCCTTGTAAAAAGTCCCTCTCCAGCTTTCTTGTAGGCCCCCTTCAGGTACTGAAAGGCTGCTATAAGGTCTCCCCGCAGCCTTCTCCTCTCCAGGCTGAACAACCCCAACTCTCTCAGCCTGTCCTCATAGGAGAGGTGCTTCAGCCCTCTGATCATCTTCATGGCCCTCCTCTGGACTCACTCCAACAAGCCCATGTCCTCCTTATGTTGGAGCCCCAGAGCTGGACGCAGTACTCCAGATGGGGTCTCATGAGAGCGGAGCAGAGGGGGAGCATCACCCCCCTCACCCTGCTGGTTGCGCTTTTTTTTTGATGTAGCCTGGGGTACGGTTGGCTTTCTGGGCTGCAAGTGCACATTGCTGGGTCATGGTGAGCTTCTCATGAACCAACACCCCCAAGTCTTTCTCCTCAGGGCTGCTCTCAATCCATTCTCTGCCCAGCCTGTATTTGTGCCTGGGATTGCCCTGACCCATGTGCAGGACCTTGCACTTGGCCTTGTTGAACTACATGAGGTTCACATGGGCCCACCTCTCAAGCCTGTCAAGGTCCCAAATGGGCCTAAATTGGCCATTAATAAATGAGGTGTGTAACCATCACAGCAAGGGAGTTGTGGAATTGCCTTGTGAGGAGAGCAGCAGAGGTGAAAAGCCATTACTTGGTTGGATCCGTTACATGCACAGCAACCTGAGGTGGCCATACCTTCCAGGGATACAGATTAGGCTCACCCTCTTTCTCTGAAACATTTTTGTTCCAGAATAATAATTTAAAGATTTTAGATGGATGCTTCATTCTTGATGGCTCATAGGGGAAACACAGCTGTACATCCTGGAGAGAAAGCACTGGAGCTTTACTCAGAAAACCTTCCTGTCGAGAGACAGGTTGTACTGATACAGGAATTGTTTTGCTAATATGTTGTCCCTATTTTTCCTACACATCAAGCCAATAAAATTTTGCTCAAAAACACCTTTGAAGCAGACAGCAGTGCAAGCCAGTATAGAAGTAACACTCCATCATCACAGGCCACCCTCCAGCTGGAAGATGCTCCCTTTCAGTTTAAGGATACACATACTGACTAACTGCAGCCGATAAGGAGGCTTGTATTTTTTTTTTTTAAGTGAAAAGTTATACCTTTATGTTCTGGGCACCCTTACAATAGTACTTTATGCAGAAAAGAACAAACTAATCCTTGGGCTGGGGCCAAGAATTTGAGATTTGGATCAGAGCTGCTGCAGAGTTGGAAAGATTCAGATTTTGCCTTCCAGTATGGATTCCCTTCTTCTTACAGCTTCTGATAGGCTCTGTAGCTGTTTTCAACCCAGAGAACTGTTAGCAATTATGGGAGGTATCAGCAGGTACCTGGAACAATGTGGAGAAATAAAAAGAAAGTCCAGCTCAAGCTTAATTTATGATAACATTCTTGCAAAGATAAAACGTCACATGTACCTATCAAAATGATGCTCCAGCAGCTTCCCAGACATAGTTGTGTGCAGAGGCTATTTTAAATAGAACAAAAGCAACCACCATCAATCCATCTCTTCAGTGTGAGACATTGACACATTATGTTTCTTTTGCACGTGATCAAATTTTTAGTGTCACATGGGAAGTCAGAGCTGTCCTGCAGAGCTCAAAGAAAAGAGTTATTCAGCAAATGGGCATTAAAATGAAGAGCCTTTGTAGATGTATAACCCCATCTGACATCATCCTTGTAGATGCGTAACCCCATCTGACATCATCCCTTGGTGAGAATCACGTGGTCTCAGTGACCTGTTCCAGACAAAGCCCTCCATCAGTCCCAGTCCTTCAAGCCCACACAGATCCATGTTGGATGGCCCATCAATCATATTAATCAAACCGTTAGCTGTGGATATAGCACCACTTCAGGAGACTTACAGGAAGACAGACAATAAGATGCCAGTTTACTGAAGCAAAGAGATTTGGTAGCAAGCAGCCAGCCCAATAGCCCTGTGGACAGTAAGTACTCACAGCCTGGCTTTTGAAGGACTTGCTCAGGGACTGACACCACGGTCAATGACCATTTGTCTCAGCATCTAAAGGAGATAATTACTTTTTTTTTTTTTAATCCTGCTAAGAGATCTCAACTGGAAGAAGACTCATTCACTCTGGTGCTTTAAAAAGGAAAAAAAAAAGGTTTCTGCTAAACAGGCATTTTTTAGGGACTTTAGAATACATGAGAATGGTCAGCTATATTTGAAAAATCTTCCTCCAGAAGATAGGCTTCCTGCAATACACCAGTTTTTCCCCCATCAAGCCTAAACACCACAAAGTGATCACATGGCTTACATAAACAGAAAATGCTTAGTACTGGAATAGTTAAACAGGCTGCTTCCAGGCAGCAGCTTGTTCAACAGCATTAAACAAATATAGCTTTGCTTTCTTTTCTTAGATTATGAACCCACCAGCACACTCTCCCTTCCCTTCCGCCCTGGGGAAGGGCCACGCTGCCTGTCCGCGGTGGCTGCTGCCTAGCCAGCTGCACTGCTCAGGCCGCCCCAGCTGGCCAAATCCCAGTCCCATTTCCAAAGCTGTGGAAGAGCGACGCAGCCATGGGAGCGGTCCTCCTCACAGGGGGCGGCTGAACCTCCACACACATGGAGAGCCAACAACAAACCTTTCCCCAAGAGTGTTTTATAACAGTACTCAGAGCTGGTAAGCTTGCAGCTTAGCATGCATGCCACCTGCATGTCTATTTACCTTTCCTAGAGCATTTTGCTTTATCTACGTCTTACCTGCTTGCAATCAACATTATTCAACCCAATCCCAAACATGACAGTAGCAACAGTAGAGAGTTACCCAGGACATGGTTTGACCAGGTGACACAGCTTTTCTGCACAGAAAACATCCAAGTCAAGTCGAGGACTACCTATGACATGCATATACATGCCATGGGAGTAGCACAGACTACATAAAGGCCAGCTCAGCAAATTTAAAAGACTTTCTTGCCCTTTGCACCCTGTGGTGCCAGGACACTCAGAGATCTAACAAATAGATCAGAAGCAAGGTTTAGAGCAGTTATTCTGGGAGCCAGCACAGAATTTCAAAGGTGCAATTGCTCACTCAGTCCTGCTTTTGAGCACAGAAAAAGTGTTGCCTTTGTAGTGAGGGCACCAAAGCAGGGTTCAGTACACCAGGGCTTAGTTTCCAGCCCTGGCAATGTCCCTGCCTGACTTGACCATGTAACTTGACTTCTCTCAGCCGCAGTTCCTCACCTATGACACTGGTACTAAATCCAGAACATCACAAGAATACATATACCCATGCAGTAGTTTGGATACAATTGCCAGCCAAAAAATTCTGGAAAAGAGAAGGATTTGTTAGAGTTTCCTTGGAAGAAAAATGGAGGGGGAAAATGTAATACCTCTACATAGTAACACAGGCAAATAACTGGAGCACCATCAACATTTTTAAGATCTGACAAAACAGCCCAGCAAGAAGTAGGACAGTAAATGAGATCCAGGGCTGATGGCTTCCCACTCTGGAGAAGACCATTCCTTAGCTGTTTCAACACCAGTCAGTAGATCTGAACTCTCCAAGTTTCTAAAATAGGGTTAGGTGCAGGACTACTTTCTACAAGGTGTTTCTCAACTGCAAAAGTTTACATATTGATTGCAGTCCACTAATTTCTACCCACTTTGTTCCCTCTGGTCAAAAGAGGGAAAGAAGTCATAGGCTTAACTTTTAAACAATAAATACATATCCAGAAAACAGGATTGGCTAAACCATGGTTTTATTTAATCTGAAGTCCATAAAATGCCCAGCACACGCACACAGAGACCATAATTGCTCTTGCATACACATTCAATGTTCCCTTTACCCCTACCACTATTATGACCATTGAAGGCAAGGCCTTAAAAAGCTAAGGACACTACAATTAGGACTTCATTCAGGAGTGGAAACTGCAGGGACCACAACACTGGTGTTCTTCACACCCCTCACCTATATGTTCTGCTATACCCCTCAGCTCTCATCTGCAGCATCCTCCACTCCAAGTTTCTCTCTTTCCTGGTCCTGCTCACAGCCAGGCACTGGAAGGTCAGGGCTCATGCTGTGTGCATACGCAGGACAGGAACAAGACATACTTCTTGCCTCCTTCCTATCCGCATTCTCAAGTGGTTATCTAAACAGAGAGGCACGAAGATCTACTGGTGCCATCTATCACAGCAGGAGACCATGACAGCTCTACTGCAAAACCTCTATGTCGAGGAGAGCCATCAGCCAGATGAAAGATAAACAACCTGCCAAGGAAGGACACGGAAAACATTGCTCTCCACAAAATACAGCAGGCTAAGAGGGCCATCTCCTCCTTCACCCATCTCCGTTTACCCTCCTGTGAGCCATGCTGCCACACAGCTTTTGTAGATGAGGCCTCTTTCATACTGCTGAAGTCCAGGCTGCAGGTATAAGCACAGAAAAACTCCCAGACAGACCCATGGCTTAGCCCTCCATATGCACCAAAGCACATTCACATGAAGCACCTGCACAGAGCAGTACCAGGAGTACAAAGTTTTGTTCAGGATCAGCCAACCCTCAGTTTCTCTGTCAAAAAGAGGAAACAGAACATGGGAAATCCATTGCAGTCCTAAAACGCGACTCATTCTACTTAGAGCTTCACTCTCTGGAGGCAAGCAAGGAGAGCTTGACTAAGAGGTGTTAGAGCAAGTAATTCAGATTAGTACTAGGGTTTGTGAGCAGGGTTTTTAGCAGCCCTCTTCAGCCCAGTGCAACGAGTACCTCGGTGAAAGTGTTTCTTCAGGCAGCAGAAGCCCATTAACTTCCACAGACTCCAACATAACTATGATCATATATCATAAAGTAATTACCACTTCAGACACTGCATGGGCATACAGATACAGAACAAGCATTTTTTCCCCTTTCTAATAATTTCACTTTGCCTTTTAGATTTTCTAAATACTGTATAGGTTTGGTGTCAGTCACCACGATACAGCTTACTTTTAATTACTGCTACAAGTTTTCCGCATCAGGCATTTTCCTTAACCCCTCTTCCACCATAAGGGTTTGTTAATCTCTAGACATCTCACACAAGAGGGAGAAGTGCTGTGATAAGGAGGGTGGAATGTTGTGCAATTCTGCCTGCAGGGATATTTGGATAAGGCTTGCACGTATCAGTAGAAGAATGGCTTAATTTGTAAGCTGGAACAATAGATGACAGCTCATCTTCCTCTTGCTGCTGTGCTCATCCCTAATGATTTTCTGATAAAAATGCTGATGAAAAATTTTTTTCCTTAACAAATGAAGGAACACTCTACAGCCATCGTCAGGAAGCCTGCAACACCACAGCTCCTCAATATTTAAGTTTTTAGTGGTAGCTCTTGTAACATAAATGCACCCAAAGCACTTCCTCACATCTCCAAAAGGATTTACAACAGACTGCAGTGGTTAAGTCTCCAGTTACTGAGATGACATTTTTATGAAATGCGCTAAAAGAATGCTAATATACTGCATAATGCTTCACCATTAAAACTGAATTTTACTTTCCGAAAAACTAAGAGCCTACCTGGCAAAGTACTGGCTTCCCATCCTCACTGCCTTGCACCTGCCTGTACTAGCTACAACAGCAACACTGTCATTTGTTTCAGTTCTCCTACTGACTTTACATTAATCCTATTCTCTTGTGATTAAGCCAGTATAAAGAGATTACACTTTTTCCTAAACACACAAGTCCTATGAACTACCAGAAAAATCAAAAGTAAGCAATTAGCTGAGATGATTGCTTATTGCTTGAGTGCAATAGCTAAACCACTAACTGTTAAAGTGACAGAATCCTAGATAAGTCTGTAGATAGCAACTGCAGAAGAAAAAAAATAAATCCTTTTTTAAATTAATTGCTTATAAATCATCTCCATCAAGGGTATCTCTTAAATGGATGCATGAAGATTTTGGGAATGCCTACATCACCCCTCCTTTAACAGCAGCATTCCCCTTTCTCTTCTCTGAAAACGTATGTCCAAAACCCAATCCTGCTTACAGGGCAGCTGGAGAGTATCTATAAACTGTGTCAATTCAGCAACTATAGGAGGGATCTCATCAATGTATACAAATACCTGAAGGGAGGGGGCAAAGAGGATGGAGCCAGGCTCCTTTCAGCACTGCCCAGCAACAGGACTGGAGGCAACGGGCACACATTGAGACACAGGAGGTTTCCTCTGAACATAAGGGAAAAAGCTTTTCGCTCTTATGGTGACTGAGCACTGGCGCAGGTTGCCCGGGGAGGCTGTTGAGTCTCCCACCTTGGAGACATTCAAAAGCCATCTGGACACGGTCCTGGGCAACCGGCTCTAGGTAACCCTGCGTGAGCAGGGGGTTGTTGAACCAGATGACCTCCACAGGTCCCTCTGCAATTACTGCTCTAGACTGCATTCAATTAGTGCCTTCCCACGGCATGCTAAAGAACTTGGCACACCGCCAGGTACCATCCCCGAATCAGGGAGGTGAAGGTGAGTCCTTAATTACTTCTCTGCAAGCAGCTTAAGGGGTTGCCTCACTGCTTTAAACCATTAACTTTTCCTGAATTGCTCCAGCTGATAGTTTGATCACCTAAGGTCAAGTGACAGAGTTTCAGACCACTTACTTGCAAAACCCACAGATCCACGTACAGATCTGCAAAGCCTACGCAGGTGTTTCCTTAGGGACTGCCTCATGACAGGGAGTCAGCTTCCCAGGCATTCCTTAGTTACTGCAAGGATCCCAACTCCAGTTCTCATCCTTGCACTAAATCCTGGCAGCAGCCATAGGATGCTACAGTGGTAGTGACAACTTTCTTCTAGAAACCCCTAAAAGCATATACACATCAGGACAGAAACAGTAACTTACTATGTTTGGCAAGAGACAAGCACCCTTCTGGGTTTTACACAGCATTTCCTCCTGCAATTTATTCATTTATTTGTGCCCTACATGTGTATTAAAATGTTAAATCTAGTCCCAACCAAGTTTGGTAAAGTAACATTCTTAGTCAGAGGTGCCTAGCTGCAGCCATTCTTTTTAAAGTTGCATCTTTTTTTAAAAAAAAAAAAAAAGGGAAGTCAGTGTTTTACATGAAAAGTTTGCCCCTTCTACAACTACAGCACACAGTGTGCAACTCACTGCATTTTTTGAGAATCTTTTAATAAAAACCCTAAAAATACAGCCTAAAATGTCCTACAGGAAAAAAAACCAACTGTCCTGCAAGTTTTTGCTCAGAAAACAAAACGGAATTAGTTTTCAAAGCTCTCCTCATATCCCCTGCCTGAGCACCTCTTAGAGACCACTACTAAAATTTAATTTCCAACTATTCTTTGCAACTCCAAATTATGTCAGAGGCAAATAAAACCCTTCCAGAGCAATTCAGGAGCCTAAGAAGCCGATTTTTCTTCACAGCAAGAACACAATCCACTCTCAGTTACAATGACCACCACGACTAGCATTAGAGAGAAAACTTGGGTAGCTATGGCTTAACGCAGGCTTTTGTTTTGTCGCACACTGCAGGAAGAAGGTAAGCTGCCTTCGAGAAAAACTGCGTCATCGTGAAGACTGACAGCAATACTGAAGAGCGGCAAACAGGTAAGCAGTAGGATCATGGGGCAGGCAGAAGGAAAGCTGAGCTGTGACTTAGTGCCTGAAAACAGCAAGAAGAGGGGGGGGAAACAAACAACACCCAAACCACGGAACAGGGGCAAGAAAGATTTCACCAGCAGTTTTCCCCCATAACACAAGAACAAGAAGCAGGCTAGGGTTTTCTTCACATCTTTGTATGCCTATTTAAAGTTGACTTTTAATCCAAATCACAGAGATGCACATATATATGGGAAAGGCTACTTTGTCACAAAGTCTCCAAAAAGAATGAAGGGACTTATGGTTTGCATTCTGGGTTTGGGGCTGACAAGACTGTTTTCGCTCCATCCAGTGCTCTCAATTTTCTTTAGCCCCAGCATGTCCTCCAACCTTTTAACAGTGGCCTGGAGCCATCTCGAGCCAGTCATCTCCCTGTGGCCCTCCAAAGAGGTCTCTGCCTTGTAAGCATCAGAGATGTCCTTGGGGGTGGGGGAAGAGAGAGCTTCAGGGCGACACCAGCTCCTAATCACTCTGCGGGAGACAGAAGTTGTCAAATGCCCTGCTCGAGCAGAGCTGTCAAATCCTTTCTGTGTTTATACCTCTAAACCCATTCATACCCATGTCCAAATCAACCTGCTAGACTGCCTCCCAACATGCAGTTTCACACTTCAGGTTTCCAGGAGGTGCTCAGACATTATGAAGAAAAGCGGCAAATGCACTTACACAACAAGAAAACGGGCTGGCTGCACCGCTTGCGTATTTAAGGCTGTCATTTCTTTGTCAGAACTGTTACAAACCCCCATGCAGTAAATGACAAGCCAACTCCGAAGCACTGCACCTAGTAAAAATTTAATATAATAAAACAAATTGAAAACAGCAACATTATTTTAACCATTCACAATTAAAGTGGAAAAATTATAAGGCAGCCATTCATGGAATGATTTTGTGTACAAATGGTGTGGGAAAAAAAAAGAGACATTAAAATTACAGTTCCGTACATGGAGTCAGGTAAACAGCAATGTCCACACAATGTTTTTCCCTGGAAAGCCAAGGCTGCTAAGAGATGTAATAAAAGGACAGTAAAAAAAAAAAAAAGATTTTATTTTTAAAAGAAGTTTTGAGGTGAACAGGAATCTGAAATTCATCATAAACTTTCCCACCATACCACAACCACTCCTCCTCCTTCCACCCCCAAAAGAACAAACATGCTTCCCTCCTCTTCTTCCCAAGTCCCAGCACAGAACGGGAAGGGAGCAGCAGCAACATTTATTCCACAGCATCTCTCTCTCATTCTGCATGGAGCTGATACCACGCGGACACATCTGCTACTGTCAAAAGTTCCTTGAAGGCTCTGAACTAGCTCCTGAATAAACAGAGTCGTTTTCCTGGGTCTCTTGGCTAACATTAGCCTTTTACACAATGCACCTGGAAATGGTTCTTTGAAGTCAACAGTGGGTTCCTGTGTTGAACACCCAGCATCTGACATGCCACAGATCAAAAATTCCTATCTTGGTGCGACAGCTCAGCCATCCTCACCCAAGTTAATGTCAGTGCAGCTTCTGCATCTGTCATCAGGTGATGAAAAATAAATATTTCCCTTTTTTTATACAAGAATTAGAACAGTAGGGAAAGTATCTGAACACACCGGGATCAATGGAAAGAGCTTTAGTCCAATTCCTATCGCCAATTAAGAAATCATTAACTAAAAAAAAAAAAACAAAACAAAAAAACAACCAACCAGCTGATGAGGATCTTATAGATTCCCTAGAGGGATTTACAGAAGGAAAGGGGGACATGCCTGGCACTTGGTTAACCTGTTGCCACCTACCTCACAGTAGAAAAAACAGGCAGGGATGGCTATTACAGAGAGAGTAAGAGGAATTTGCTTGCACCAAGGTCCCCTGAGGAGTAGAAAATGATACCAGATGGCCCTGACTACATGCAATGCTTGGATTTTCAGTGACAGATGGGGAGCTAGGTAAAAAAAGGGGATATGATAAAATGGACCATTTTATTTAACTCATTAAAATACTCTGCCTCGAGAAAATAATTCTCCATGTGGAACTAACAACTTGGAAAGGTTTGATCATTTAACATTTTATATTATCCTTATTATATAACCAAAAGCTTCCTTAGTCACTGCAGCTTCAGCTACAGAATTGAAAATAATAGTTCAAAACAGAGATAACAGACACAGCCAAAAGAAAATGCTATTGCTACTTCTAAATGGGTAGGAAAAAAAAAAAATCACATAAGTCTTCTATCACTTAACTGAGTGCCAACATGAAAAGCATGTGTTATTAGAATTTTGGTGCCAATTTTAAGTTGCCAAAGTTTTAATTTAAAATCCCTCACCTGCTGCTATAACTTGGCCTCTGTAGTTCACGAATCATTAAACCAAGTACTACCGTTTCTGGTGGCTGCCACAGAAATTGGAAACACGATCTGAGGGACAGGAGGAAAGACAGACAAGACCTCTCAGCAGTGGTGCCTCTTATGATTAATACACCAGAGGTTACATCAGCAGCGAAAAGGCTGGCTGTCACATCCTCCTCAATACACACCCATCTGTGTAAGAAGGTGCTATCCACATGCTCCAACACTGGAGCAAAAGGCCTGAAATGGGACCTTACCTACACACCTCCCTAAACCGTTGCTATTGGTATACACAAAATGAGGCTGAAGCGGAACACAGTCAGGGTGCCAGCTTAGCAGTGGGGTGGGGTGCAAGTGGCAGAGGACAGTTTAAAGAAAAAAACCCTACTGTTCTACAAAATGTAAGCATCTGATGCTGCACTAAGCTATCTCCTGCTTCTGCTGCAGATCTTGCAAACTCTCCCGCTTTTGGAAACAGTTCGGTTATGTGGAAAGATTAAGGTGAAATAGTGAAATTATCAAGGAGGAGGGTAATTAGGGGGCAATCAGGAGGAACACTGGGAGCTTTGGTGTAAACATCCCTGTGTATCATTTCCATATGTCGGTAACCTGTATCACTGAACTTTTAAACAGGTAACTTACTAGTTACAGATGTATGCTGTTAAAAAAAAAAAGGTTTCAGAACATGCAGGAGAGGATCTCATCCATGTCACTAATTTTGCAGTGGGTTTTCAGAATAGAATTAACTTTTGAAGGTTTAATGTCAAAAATGCTTGTTTAGGCACAATACACTAATTCTATCTGAAAATACTGTCTTGTGGGAAAAGATGGTAATAATTTTGCATTGATTTTATACAGTAAAACACACAAATGAACAAGCACTCCTGGGGATCAATACTAGGTTCAATCCTGGGATACACCTGTATTGTTACAAAGCCAACAGACAAAGCAGTCACTAGTCCAAGAGTCAGGCCATAACCGTTATTGAACTAGTAGACAAACAGGACAATGACAAAAATGTAAAGTTAAGAGGCACAATGGCCTGTGTAGTATAAGTAATAAATGACAGGAAAAACAGACACACTCATTCAAATGGAAACAAGAAGCACTTCAGTTAAGAAGATATTTCAAGCCCTGAAAATCCATTTCAAACAAAAAAAAACCCAACCCAAACATATTTGGCAATGTTATCTCTAAAAAGTGCAGACAGAGTATAGCTTAAAAAGGGTACAGCATTAAAAAGTTTTCCCCTAAAGAAAGAATTTTATGTTGAGTCTGTGCACGTCAAGCATTCCTGGCTTTTCAGTGCACTACAGTTATCAGAGTATAATATATTTTGCACAAGAGAAATGGCGCCTGACAAGGGAAGGCTGCGCCTTGGAAAGGGAGGGATCTTTTATCACTCTTCTGCAGTGACAGGCATCAGCAGTTGGCAGTAAGTCCTCCAGTAGATTCATCAAAACTAAAGCTTACCAGTAAGAGGCAAATGCACAATTCCCAAAGGAAAAGCAAAATGCCTAACAGGTCCGCTGGGAAGCCACCAGTTTGGTTTTTTGTTTGTTGGGGTTTTTTGTTTAGAACTGCTTTAGAAACACTTTGTACTCTATCTGCAGCATAGATATTTAACTAATCATCTGTTTTGTTAGCCTTAATACCTTTTATTTAATGAAAAAAACCCACCACCCCCTCCCTGATTTCAGCAGTTCACTTTTGAAAATGAGCTAGTAAAGTTCCCTGGTCCCTCAACAGCTGTCTCCATCAGATTTCTACTCCTCAGGGCCCAGAACAGCTTGATTTCAAAGGACACTATGGATATCTCCCTCAACAGTAGCAGTAGTGTAGTCACAGTACCCAATACCTAATTCCTGCTGACATTTTTGGTGCCTACTCTTTACTGACCTGGCAGAAGACCACCTCCCAAGAAATACTGCCTTTTTAAAATTTATTAACAATTGCATAAACAATCAAAACAATATTCTCCTTGCTTCCATCCTTTGTCTTAAATAATGGAATACACTGCAAAATTTGTTTGCACTTTCTTAACCAGCTGATTTCCTACTCTAATCCTACACTTTGTCTACATCATTTCTTTCCCATCAGTGACGCTTGTGTGACAATAGCAGTGTTGTCCAGAATTCCACGTGTAGCCCATTTTTGCAATACAATTAGTGACAAACATTACAAGGACCAGTCGCGTTGTCTGGACAACAGAGAACCGGTGGGGGAGAGCCCCCTTTTTCATTAGTAAGACTTCAAGCTCTCACAAGGCAGCCATCCTTTGTTTTTGCTCTCAGCTGTGAAAGCTGAATTGCAGGATACTTTGGTGATTGCAATTTCATGACGAGTCACTATGTTCTTCCCCGCTCACCTTTCTTAAACTCCAAATTCCATCTTCCCTGAGAATAGGGCCAGAAGTAACAATTAAAATAGCAAATGTCTTCAGAAAAGAAAGTTACATAGAATTTATGTCCGGCTGCCAAAGTACATTTTGCTACACTAAAAACTTTCCCAGTATTCCTCATTTTGCAATCAACGTTCCCTCTGAACTCCATAAAGTAGATGGGATGGATGATGAGTAAGAGAAAATGATAAAGGGAGCAGCCGACATTTACTGCTCATGTCAGATCGAGGAGGAGAACGGCGAAATTCGAGCATTTAGTGATGGTGTCCAATGGACAAAACTAGAGGAATAAGGCATCCTAATACCAGGGCTGCCACCTCCAGACGACTGAGTCCTTTTCCTCCAGTTGATTCAGGTTTGTGGCTATGAGCAATTCCTCCTACTTCTGGAAGGACATGAACTGTGGCAACGTACAGAAAAGTCCCAGCAGAAAACAGCATAGCAACTCCGGTGGCATTGACTTCTGAAAGGGCTTCTTTGCTGCTCTGCAAGGGGGGGGGGGGGGGGGGCGGGGAAGGAAAGAGCAAAAAAATTAGGATAAGCAGAAGTTTTTCAATCAATAATAAAAAATTTCTCTAAGTGCCCAGACACAGTAGGATTTCTATCAACTCTCGTTCTCTCACAATGACAACGGTTTAATGTATTGGTTTGTGTCTTGCACCTTACGTGTAGCAACTGGCATTCTAATGTTAACATGGGGGGCAGAAAGACACCTCTCATCCTAGTTAGTTCACTTCAGACTTCTAGGAACCCTTACAGAAGAAAAAAGTCACAATCTGTGCAGAAGCATCTTGTTTGACCACCTCACAGCAACATACCAAATGACAAAGTGTGCTTTGAAAAAAATAAAATTCAGATTGCAAAGACACAAATTTTAGGAAGGATGCTCAAGACTGACTTTTTTATTTTTCCTTTTTCTAAACGAAGAGTTCAAATAAGATGATAGCCTTTAAATATCTGGTGCCCTGCTGGTCAGAGCAAGATTTGCTAGATTTAAGTCCCAAATCATCACCCTTTCAATATTTCATTTATATGTACAAGTAAACACCCAAAACTTTTCCAGAATTTCCATACAAACTTCATTAAGAAAAGCATCTCCAGGATCAAAACTGAGCACCTCTTCACGTTCATACTAGGATCATACTAAGATCATGCTACACATCATTAAATGTAATGAAATGCAAACCCACTGATATCAGTTTCAAAATGCTTCTTAAACAATTTCCAACTCAAGTGTGATGTTAGTTCTCTGGTGTGCTCTCAGGTTATTTTTCCAAAGAGCAGGGATACATCTGCTCTGGAACTATACAACCACTGTGACAGCCCTTAGGCCGTATCAATTCTCTGCTCTTTCTGAAATGCAAAATGCAAAACCAACTCTTAGTGAGCCTACAGCAAAAGAATGCTCAAACAGCATTCTCATTTCTATTTACAAACCCAACCCTTCCTGCTGTGTCCTGTACTGCAATATCAAATATAACTCCTTTCCGGCAAGTAAAGGGATTAGCCCAGATGATTTACTTAATCTTTTCTCTCATGCCTCGAGTTTCATGAGGTCACGTTAGATTCCTTACGACACACCACCATAGTGTGTCACCAGCATTGCCCACAGCAGTTAGAAATACAGGGATGTCACAGGAAACACTACAAGAAGCGGAAACATTTGATTTGGACAGAGATGATAAACTCATGTGCAGTGGCCCATTTCACAGGCCACTTGTTGTATAGAGCCAAGACATGACTATGCTGAGTATGAGAGGCAAAAAGGCTGTTCTAGCTGAGGATTCAACTTCTGACACAGCCTGAAAAAGACGTTGAACATATAGGACCAATTCTGGGATTGTGGGGGAAACTAGCAAAGATTATTTTCTACCTGCATATTAAAACAGGAATGCATGCAGCAACACTGAAAATTACTCAGTTACATAGTCATCAGATAAAATCTGGCATATGAGTAAATTGTTAAGTTCTCAGTCGGGAGCAGTAGAAAGGAGAAAAGACAGAAATCAGGCTTCTAAATGAAAGCTATACAAAACTCTATAAAGGAGTTACATCACTGGTTCTGATGGAAAGCATGGGTTATTTTTTGTTTCACACATTCACATTGCTACCTTTTTATCCATTTTTTTTTCAAATCTCCATTCTGCTGAATTTTTCAAGCAGTTTGGAATTATTTTCTATGAAACTCATATGATATTCCTTTCCCCAGACTTCATCACTAAGCTACGTTTTGGGCAGAACAAAATCCCAGACCTACCTTGCTTAGCCCTAAGTATGTCACCATCGACATAACAGGTGCTGCTAACGCAAAGACCAGCAAGTGTTTTCTGATTCGATTCCGTTCCAGCCCAGCGTGCATCAGGAAGGAAACCAGGCCAAAGGCAGCTGGTGCCTGCAAAAAACAACATTCACTGGTAATACAATACCTTCTAAAATCCCCTGAAATCTGAGATAAAGTTGAAATGCGACTTACTACATTGAAATGCACTGAAATGGAAGAAGTTCAGGGAGAGCACTAGTATGTTGCAGTTAACCCAAATCAATAGAATTCTGCAGACTGCCCTACCTTAATAACAGTACCTAATGGAAACCCATGTTCTGGTGATCAGAATACACATATTTGTGTAGTCATAAAGATTAAAATGTTCATTCTGACTCAACTCATTGCTACAATCCCTAAGTCTCCATTAACTCATGTAATTTCTTTTTTCATCCTGATACTGCTATGAATCCTTAGATGGACAGTTTATCTACAGCAAAAAAATTCTACAATTAACGTGAAGGGGGAAAAATTCCCAAACAAACATAACTGTCAGCCTCCACATGAACAAAGGCTTAAGAGCTCTTTTGATTAGTTCATCATTCAGTTTCATTTCTGTTCCCATTGGGAAGCAAAGAAATACTTCCTCCTTCCCCCTCTGCTGGCATCCAGTTTCTTACCCACAAGGCATAGCTGTCGTACTACTCAGAATTTATTATATTTTTGCTCCTATAAAGGCAATAGCAGTCCACCCTGATATTTTTTAGATAAGACATAAACTAAAATATATTGACTATTTTTTAATACACAGAATCTTTTTTTCTTTAAAAATCCTAGAAGAAGGAAACCATGAGTGAAGGAAAAAAGATGAAAAAGATAAAAGCATCGATCAGGATCAGAAGACTAGAAAAATAAAGAGACACCAAAGAAGAAATAAATTTCTTTCAATACCAAATATTTCTTGATAATCTTTCATAGGAGAAATTTTTCTCTTCTGAAATTGTACAATTAATTTTTCAGTTAATTTGAACATTAAGAATAATAAAGCAAGTTTCACTAGGCAATAGACATAAACTAAGCTTCACAGCAAGATGTGACATTGATATTGCCACCTTTGAAGAGGGTTATGTAAACCACAATTGTATGAACGGTGAAGAAAAGACATACTAGATCTGGATTTCCTAACATTTTGGACATGCAATTATGCAAGTAAGATTTTGGATGAATGTATGACTAATAAATGCATGTGCTACAATAAGTCAAATATGCATCTGCACACATGTTTAGAAGCTATCTAGCTAATAGATATCTGTGCACAAACATTAAGGA
The DNA here is from genome assembly GCA_020745775.1 of Theristicus caerulescens. Classification (NCBI taxonomy): domain Eukaryota; kingdom Metazoa; phylum Chordata; class Aves; order Pelecaniformes; family Threskiornithidae; genus Theristicus; species Theristicus caerulescens. Next base: position 33,353,865 of record CM036564.1, read on the forward strand.
AAAAAGATCTTCCCATCTTCAAGTGCCACTGTTTGCTTATTACCATCAGAAAAACATTTAAAATTTTTTCCTGCAGAAATGGCATATGACTGATGTCAAAGCTACTGCAATAACAGAGTTAACAGAAGTTGTAATTTAGTACTCTGATACTAAGTGGTTTCAAAAGACTAACCCTTTAAACACTAAAACCCTTTTAACAAATACCCTTCCGATTTTCTTAAGAACATCACAGAACCAAAAAGCTGTTGTAATCAGCATAAAACTGCTTTTCCTCCTTGAATACACTAGCACATACTTCTGTGCTTCACCCTCTAGAACTTCTCTGAATACGTCTTACAGCAGTAAGAATCTTAGGGGTTTTTCTTTTTTTTTTTTTAAAAAAAAAAACAACAAAAACAAAAACACACAACCACACTAGCTTCAGAAAAAGTCAGTGTGATGCTGCCACATTTCTTTATGACCTGTTCTTCTCTCCCTATTTTTGGGAGACTTTTCCGAACCACTGCAACCAAGGTAGGCAGTAGGCAGTCTGAATTCTCTCTCAGTCGTACCTCATTCAGACTTAGCATCCATCATTTTGCTATTCTGTCATACATCATACCAGTGCTTTTTGTTCCTTGAAGCTGTACTGCTAACCTGTTGATTTCAACAGCGTTACATGCTTCCAGATAACATCACTAAGGAAACTTAAGAGCTTTAATAATTTCTGTATGCTTTAACAGTCTTTTAAAGAACAAACAAGATTTTTTGGATGATGACTTACCTTGTGCAACATAATCGCAACAAACACTATCAACTGGACGCTAGTCTGAGAAGTAGAAGCTGCTGCACCCAATGCCACACCATCAGCTGAAACAGGAGTGCAAATTCATGGATTATTCCTTCACATCAGTTTCAGCTTTCCCACTCCCTCAATAGCTGACAGTACAAAACACATTGATTTGAGAAGTCCTGCTACTCAAAATGGCATTAACAATACCAACGCAACGCGATTCACTCCCCTTTGTTTCTTAAGCCACAACAATTTCAGGATTTCAGACAACCTTCAACAGGAGCTGTCTCATATTTCCCAAGACCATAAAAACCATACTGAGAATCTATTCAGTATTGACATATTCTGACAAATTAGAATCAGGTAACGTTATTTTAGTCTTCCGTAGGAGTGGCTTCTTGTCTAAATTAAAAAATCTGCTTTAGATTCTAAGCATTAAAAAGAATTTTAATTATTACCCTTTAAATGAATTTTCAAATATAAATACTATTGTAAATACTATTTTTTTACCATTTAACATAAATATATTGTCTAAATGAAATAGGAAATGGATACTATATTAATCCTTAATATATAGACACTTCATTTAGTGAAGAAATATCTTTTTGACCAACATCTTCTGACTTACCTAGACAATAACTTTCAGTAGGAGAGATTAAAAGGCATATTTATACTACACACACATAGTGAATAATTACAACATGAACATGGGTTGACTGCAGCACATGCATAACTTTTTCAGTCCTTGCAAGTCAGCCCAAATATGTTTCAGTCAAATCTTTGCCCTCCACCCTATAATGTCCTTTTTTCCACAAGATATTTTTTTAACTTAATATTTAAAACCACCCCCCACAGGTCAACTGACAAGCAAACCCAAAGGTGTTTCATACTACTTATCAAATGTGTTGGCATGCATTGAAATTTAGCAGCTAAAGCAGCCAGCAAAGGAACCGAAGAGGAACTTTTCGGATGGGAAAAAGGAATGAAAATACTGTACCCAAATAAAACTCCATGGAACCTTCTGAGCACTGGAGTATGTTTTCCCAGTAAGTTTTGGGGAAGATCCTCAGTTCTCCCCACCCTGCTTTTTTTTTTTGTTTTGTTTAAAAAGCCACCTTCAAAAACAAAACCCAAGTGTTTCTATCACATCTAAAGATGAGCCCCACAGCAACGGAAGTCCTTGCCAAGTGCTAACAATAGGTCCCACATTACCTGCAGCGTGGACTACTAGTCCCAGCGTCGTGGTGATTTTGGAGTTGCCTGATCTTGCGGCTTCTGGATCTGAAACGGTCATGAGGAAAGTTAGGATAAAGAGAACAAATACATAAATTATGCTGGAAGAAGAATTTTAAGTATCACTGCACATGCCTCTACCAGCTGCTTAGGCAGTTATATTCAAAACTATCAGCTTTTGTACTTCTGTATTAGATTTACTGTAAAATAGTCTGATACCTAACACCTTCAAATCACCTGAGGTTCTCCCAGCAAACAAGTGACAGAATCATAGACAACTCTTTGCAATTTACAGGATCATTGATACAGGCAGAAGCATTTGTTTTTCTTAACCTCCTGAAACCAAACATTACAAGTTCTGTGCTACCACAGGGAAGAACAGCTAGTTTCACATTCCCAGAATCCAGAGCTGCTCCAAGAGTCAGGATGACTTTTCCCCACGTAGCCCAATGTTGACATTTTCCTTCAGGTGACAGTCTAGGGCAGTCTGCTTTGCACTGATTGTCTGGCAATTCCTAGTAAGCAATAAATTCTACTTGTCATGGCAGCAGTTGCAAAGATTTCTCTCCAACGTTATACAACACAGAGGAGAAATGCAGCCAGTGCTGCTTGAGACCCAGTGTTTTCACTGCAATTGTTTGACAACTACTCTGAGGACATTTGCAGGTTAGCTCATCATACAGCACAACAGGGCAACATTCACCACTATGCAATCAGCAGTGAAACAGTTATGAAGAATCGTTGCAATGAACAGGGCAGATAAGTCCTACACAAGTATAGAAACATCTTATTATTCAACTGTTTCATTCCAAACAGTTGAACAGCCATTAGCTAATTGTACTAGTGGTCAGTAAGCTGACTGCAAGCACACTTACACAGCTATGTTAATAAGTCTGCACTGCCGCCAAAACAGCAAGTCCAGTCCTGTTCCTTTCTTCCTGCCTGTCCCCCGCCCTCCAGTCTCTCTCTTCATGCCCAGGCAGCCACGTAGTTGCCCAGTGAGTCAGATCAGGGAAGCAAGCTGGCTAAAAACTTATGTATTCTCTTTGGTCAGACTGATCTTCTGAATCAAGGGGAGCCTATTTGAGCAATTAATTGCATAAGCTGCATCTAGATGACCGCGATGGTATACTCATGTCAGGAGGAGATATTCACAAAGAACATTTCCTTTAAATTTGTTTTGGATTGACCAGAACTAAACACAATCAAAGACAGAGTCCACATTTGATTTTGTACCTCCATTCTGGCCTACGGAATTTTTCTAGTTTAGACAAAGTAAAATCTAGCCACTTGGGACATAACAAAACTACCAGACATTGGTTCAAATGAGAAAAATGTTTTTCTTCAGTAGCTTTAAAAAGCATTACAAAAACACTACTACCTCTCCTGTGACGGAGGTACAGACTAGATAAAACTTTACTTAATATCCTATTTTACAGTGTGTATCTCTAACAACATGACTGATCATAGTCAATTTTCTCCTGGTATTTGCTCTGATGGGAGACAGAGGAAAGGGTCACAACCAAGGATTCTCCTGGCAGTTGCTCACGTGTGTCCCCTTGTCATCCTTACTGCCACTGTTTCCTTTGAAAAGCTCTGAAAAATCAGCTAGCCATGGCTGTGGCTCCATTTATGTTTCTCCAGGAGCACAAAGGTGACACAGCCCCTGCACTGGCCTCCCATCTGTCCCATCACACTAACCCCATAAAAGCAGTTGTGCAGCTGCACTGTCAACTGCCAAGAATCCAACCAAAACATATGCCCCCTCCTTTGAGTGTGTGTTTTACTTTTTCTTCAAGATCAATTCCTTAATTTTTGAGGGCCAAATTCCACCATTAGAGGAGATTATGTGGGAAAAAATGGGCATCCAAAGGCAATAAAATACCTTTTCAGATGACAAAACAACTTTGGTTCATTTCAAGCTACAGTCTGAGTGTGAAGCCACAGGCAAGAAGCAAAGGCAACTAGGCATTTTGAGAGTCTTGCAATGAAGTTGAGAAATCTTTGGACTAAGCAGGACATATTTTGAAGTAAGTGAGGCTCTAGACTAGTCTGGGAGTCCAGCTGTGCAGTTACAGTAAAGGACCAGAGCTTAAATCTAGTCATTTCTGCAGTCTCACTTAAGATAACTTTTTGTTCTTCACAAATTTTACCTACATGTATGACAATTCAGTAGGAAAAACAAATGAAGACAAGACTAACCTGAAGTTTTTCTGAAAGCCAAAGAAATCCCCTACGTGTGATACCATAAAACAGACAACAACTCAAGTGTCAAGTCACCCCCACACCATACGTGCTTGTACAGTTATTTCATGTTAGTGAAGCAGGCTCTCAAATTATGCTGAATTCCAGGATAGATTTCCAGCACAAACATTTCACACAGACCCTGCTTTATGTTTGTAAAGTGCCTACTGAAACTGGATGTGACTGGTCAAATTAAATCCCACTAGCATTCAAAAAAATTGCAACTTGCCAATTAAGACTCATTAGCAAGTCTAATTGAAGTGAATCTTTACTTACCATCTGTAGAGTGCACATGAGAACTGCCTATCTGGTCCACCAACAGCATGAAGACAAAGCCGAGGACAAGGGATACACCAATGTAGGCATGCAACCTGGAATGGTCGTGGCCATACTCATGTACAACCGGGATTTCTGCTACCTTCTCAGACTCAATCACACGCTGCATCTCGCTCGCCGGGTGATGCTTCCCTGCGGCAAGCAAGCAAACAGATTAGGAGACAGAGGACTAAACACAGCATGGGCATTTTTCTCCTCCTTTGCTGAAAGCATTCCTCACGCTTTCTTGGACAATACACAAAAGTCCTCATTTAAGGTCAGTCTTAGACCATTTACTCAGGGAAGCACACATTTGTCTGGTTGGCCCCTCCCCATATATCTTCAGCATGGAAAAGCAAAGAAAGCATTTATACTTGATAAGTCAGGCTACTTTGTTTAAATGCTGCATTTTAAATCCAAATTGATTGATAAAAATTGCTGAATAATTCCTTTTTTAATTGAAGTTGCCAGTTTTGACAGTATTTAGAGATACTGTCAAGCTGTTAAGTCATAGCCTTCATTTAAGTGAGAAAATACAGGATGAAGAGATAAGATAGGTTCCATCCACTAAGAGATCTAAGGCAATCTTTAATATGAACTTTCTATCTCAAAGCACCAGTCTCTAATTAAACAAGCTAGTACTGATACACTCCATTGATACAGATTAGAACAATGGTTAAGTCAGCACAGTGTCCTAGAAATGTCAGTACCATCCTAGAAACCCAAAGTCCAAGCCCTGGGGTTGAATGTTGTGTGGTTGTGTTTCCTTTCCCTGCGCAAGCTTTAATTCCATGCCCACCCCAAGACATTTACTTTGTCTCACTGAGCTACCCTGAAATTAGGTGAGCTCAGAATGACTCTAAAATCTAAGAAGGCGAAAGAAGATGGCTGAACAGGTTTTCAGTTAAGTTTCCATGGTATAAAACACTTGGTCCACAGCTCATAATTTTTCAAATCATAGAATCATAGAATTGTTAAGGTTGGAAAAGACCCTTAAGATCATCGAGTCCAACCGTTAACCTACCACTGCCAAGTCCACCACTAAACCATGTCCCTAAGCACCACGTCTACCCATCTTTTAAATACCTCCAGGGATGGGGACTCAACCCCTTCCCTGGGCAGCCTGTTCCAGTGCCTGACTACCCTTTCAGTAAAGAATTTTTTCCTAATATCCAACCTAAACTTCCCCTGGCGCAGCTTGAGGCCGTTTCCTCTCATCCTATCGCTTGTTACTAGGGCAAAGAGACCAAAACCCACCTCACTACAACCTCCTTTCAGGAAGTTCTAAAGAGCGATAAGGTCTCCCCTCAGACTCCTCCAGGCTAAACAACCCCAGCTCCCTCAGCTGCTCCTCATAAGACTTGTGCTCTAGACCCTTCACCAGCTTCGTTGCCCTTCTTTGGACATGCTCCAGCACCTCGATGTCCTTCTTGTAGTGAGGGGCCCAAAACTGAACGCAGTACTCAAGGTGTGGCCTCACCAGTGCCTATATAAATATTTTATAGGTTAGTAAGTGACAAATGTCTCTACCTACAATGACTTAGAAAGTAGAGACATAATATAACTCTACCAACTTTTACAGATTGCCATTTGCTCAGCATGTGTGACCTTTGTCACAAGCAAATACTCACCACACAAAATTCCCACCAATTTCAACAGAAATTACATCAGTCTCACTCTGAATTTACACAGGCCTAAGGAGAAAGGAGAAGGTTTTTCTGGTATGTGCATTTAACATTTCCAGTAGTCTTTGGCCTAGTGGCTCCCAAGATAGATCCGAGATCCTCTAACCTTGCTCATGACCACAAGAAATTACTGCTTCTGCAATCCCATCTGGCACAGGGGGCAAACAATGTCCAGAAGTACATAGCTTTTTCAGTACTGGCCACCAAAGATTGGCAGGAGTTGCCTTAGTATGTTTATGTGAAAGAGATTTAATAAAGCTATTTTTTAGCAAAATTCTAAGTATTTTTTCCAGCTGATATAAGCAAAGAATCATGCTAAGCTGCCTTCTGCCAACAGTATAAAGAAATACACTGTTAGAAGGGTACAAGCAAAGATGAGGAATAGGGAATTTTGAATTAAGTTCCCAACTACCATATAGAGCACGGTAAACGTTTGACCTCTTCGTTTCAGACTTTGTGCTCACCTGAATTGTATATTCTTTCTTTTTTTATATTTCCCCCATGGCCCCTGGCAGAGACAAGACATCAGGCTAGCAAGCCCTTTGGGCGATGCATAAGAGGGATTTAATGCTCCTTGGCATACTTGTTATTATAAATTATTGTACTTCCACAGCAGGTAAGGAGCTTTACACCAATAAGTATTACTCAAATGTTTCCAATGGGAGAACTGACACAGTAACTCTACTTCTGCATCTAATACCTCAACCTAAGTCAGATGTTTGAGTTGCATGCTATATTCCAAGGCCCTAAACTATCTACCATTCAGTACAAGTTACCTCCATTCCAGAACAGGGTCAACGCTTACAACCACATTTGGCAGATTCAATTAATATTTGTAAATGTCTTTAATGTTCTCCTAAGAAAATGTTTTTTCTTCTATGTTTCTCTGCTAGACCAAATGATGGTATCACTATCTCCAACTGTAATTATTTTTGTAAAGTCTCCTGTCCTTCCCCTACACTTAGAGAACATACTCACACAAGCAACCTTCCTGTATCTACATGGGAACTCAATAAATTTGTTTTTTGAATAAGAAATAAAAACCAAAGAACTCATTTGCAAAGCTCCAGTGCCTTAGAGAACATATGCATCACAGTCCAATATAAGGAAGCAGGTGACACATTAATTTCTACTCTCCCACAGAGCAACAGTTAGCACTATAATATAAACTATGAACCTGAAGAAAGCAACCGTTAACACTATAATATAAACTATGAACCTGAAGAGGCCTCTGTCATGTTCAAATGCTTGATTAGGAACCATATTTTCTCTTAAGATCTGACTCGATCTTAAGATCTGCACCTGGGGAGGAATAACCCCAGGCACCTGTACATGCTGGGGGCCAACAATCAGAAAAGCAGCTTTGCAGAAAAGGACCTCAGGGTCCTTGTGGACACAGTTTACAATGAGCCAGCAGTGTGCCCTGTGGCAAAAAAAGGCTAACCGAGTCCTGGGCTGCACTAGGAAGAGTGTGGCCAGCAGGTTGAGGGAGGTGATCCTTGCACTCTACTCAGCACCAGTGAGGCCACACCTGGAGCGCTGGGTCCAGTTCTGGAGTCCCCAGTACAAGAGACACACAGACATACTGGAGAGGCACAAAGATGACTACAGGACCAGAGCACCTCTCCTATAAGAAATGGCTGAGAGAGCTGGGGCTGTTCAACCTGGAGAAGAGAGGGCTCAGAGGGATCTTATCAATGTGTATAAATACCTAATGGGAGGGTGTAAAGATGACAGAGCTTTATGTATTAATCAATTGTTCCTATCTATCCCTTTTAATTCTTCCTGAAGTTTGGAATGACCTACTTGACCTTGTCCATCAGCTGAACTCTCTCTTTTCTGAAAAACATTTCTTCCAAAGTGACTTGAAACAATAACATGCACAAACCCCTTCTTGGTTTCACTTTGTATTTCTTGCTATTTCACAGGACAGCAATGCTTTGATGACAATACTACACAGAACAACACTGATTAAGCAAAAAGTTTCCATCAGAAATTGTAAAAATCTTTACTAGAAAGAGTGTTACTGATTTTAGTTTACCTTATCATCACATTTAATGGTAAGAGGACTAACAGGACTAGTGTACAGCACTTAAACCAGAATATTAACTAGATTGCTTCATTGGTCTAATAGCAAGCAACGTTTTCTCAGTATGAGGATAGACAAGGCTTTTGGAGGAGTCATCATGCAGCTTTGGAAAGCTTTCGACTTCAGAACAGCTGATTTGTTCTGCTTGAATCAAGGTAAGGATATTCATGTCTGAATTGATTATAATAATTACAGTTCAACACAGAATCTCTCTCCTGTTTCAACCTTGCATTTTTAAAGTTCACTCTAGATTTTTTTTTTAAAGTGAGTGACAGTGCAACTTTCATGCACCTAACTTTATTAAAAAAAAAAAAAGAATGGCGACAAACGAAATAGAGCACAGCATACATTAGGGCTTTCCCAACATCTGTGGCTTAAGTGACAAAAGTAAAACTTTTGTCATTTTAGGGAGGTAATTTGGTTGGCAACTACTCTTCAGAAGTTTTAGACATTAACAGCAAAAACTTGAGCTACTCTAGCAAGTAATCTTCTTGCTGGAGTATTCATACATCTTCTTGGATGAGACACAATTGTACATCCATCCCACTGTACAAAATGTTGGCACGATGCCATTACTACAGACAAAGCACATCAGAATAGGCTTGGTAGCCCTTCAAAGATTTTACAAACATATCTTCGCTGAACAAGATTGGTCAATAAAATAATTTTAGACCACACAAGACTCTTGCCATCTATATTAAAAAGTTAACTTGGCTTCAGATCATTTCAAGCCATAAAGCATAGTGGGTAAGTCAGGGCAATCTTTCTGACAGCGGTTATGCTGTTTCACCAGTTAATACAAAGGACTGAAGTCGCCAAAGAAATTTTATTTGCTGGTAATACTCAAATCAAGGTTTCACTATGCACATACATAGGTTTATGATCAAATAATAACTGAATCATGATATGCTATTTGCTCTCTGCCTACAAGGTCAAAAGTTAGAAGTTATTTATTCTGTGGCCTGTGGGAAAATACAGAAGTAATAATAAATGACTTTTGTATCAGTGACAAACACCTGTTTTGATAACAAGCAACCAGTCTCTGAGTTAAATTATACTTGGAACTGGACAAACACAGACACCTCTCTCCCTCTCTTCTTTTTTTTCCAGTTATATGAATATACCTCAATGTTCCCTTAGGTACCTTTCTATGTTTAATTACATAAATGGGTGGAATTGCAAAAAAATGTACCGAAAGCTGTTAAGTTCTCAGAATCTTAAGCTTAACTTGGAATATGCTAAATATTATAAATTTTTTGTAGTTAAACCTACAATACCCATGATTTTTGCCTCTCTGCAATATTAAAAAAAAAAAAAATCTTTACAGACAGACTGGCTTTAGTCACAATACTGTGAGTTAAGAATTGAGTCTGAATTCATTCCCAGAACAAATTCTCTTTTCCTAGGTAAATACTTCTGATATTACTACTGCAGTAATGGGAAGTGCCTTTTTTCTCCACGTTAAACTAAGTTATATAGCATATAGCTCTGAACAGCAGGCTGTAGATTTCATACATGAACAGTACACTCCATTTAGTGAAAAAAAAAAAAAAAGCAGATGTTCACAGCAATTGTATTTACTGCTAGCCATATCATTACAAGAAAAATTTAGACTACTTGGAATTAAAATTGGAGAGCAAACCCACAACTACAGCTCATTAGAGACATCCTACATTAGAGTGCACAAATTACAGTACAGAAGCATAATCAGAGATTCTTTCACATCTTAATAAAGGATGATTTTATATATTATCTTCTGTTTGCTTTAGATCTAAGTAGAACAACATAAATTTAGCGAAAACTAAAACAGGATAAACTAAAGTGTATTACTAAATAGAAATTCAAACCAGTGTAGAAACAAGGAAAAAAAAACAGTAGTACAAGAAAAGCAGAGTATTACAATTATCTCTCAATCCCAGATTAGCAACAACAGTACATTAGACACTAAGTTCTCTACAGCCTCAACCTTATAGTCCTTTCTCCTGTGACCACTAAGTTGTTGCTGTTTACCTTCAGATAAATTTCTGATTCTGAGCATACTGGAAAAATCTCAGACATGCAATGGTAATGTAACAGCACAAGACTCCAAGCTAAAGCAAGATTTAAAGTGCACTCCAAACAGAGGTAACGAGCTCTATTTAAAATAATGTCATAACCTCAAATTAAGGTTTACTAAGACTTTTGGGTAAGACTTTAGGGTCTAGAGAAGAAGTCTTATGAGGAATGGCTGAGAGAGCTGGGGTTGTTTAGTTTGGAGAAGAGGAGGCTCAGGGGAGACCTTATTGCTACAACTACCTGAAAGGAGGTTGTAGTGAGGTGGGGGTCGGTCTCTTCTCCCAGGTAGCAAGCAACAGGACAAGAGGAAATGGCCTCAAGCTGCGCCAGGGGAGATTTAGATTAGATATTAGGAAAAATTTCTTCACAGAGAGAGTGGTTAGGCATTGGAACAGACTGCCCAGGGAAATGGTGCAATCACAGTCCCTGAAGTGTTCAAAAAATGTGTGCACATGGTGCTTAGGGAAACAGTTTAGAGGTGGACCAGGCAGTTAGGTTAACGGTTGGACTCGATGATCTCAGAGGTCTTTTCCAACCTTAATGATTCTATGATGTGCTCCACACTCACGTCCCTACAAGACAATCTCTGTTAGCTTTGAGCTATTCATTAGAGGCTATGAGGTTTTGAAGACCAGTGACAGCAGACTAGAACAGGATGCTTGAACTTGGAACCATGCACAGATATCTACGTGTAATGGACACCACCACCCAAGAAAGAAATGCCTCCTACTCTGTGAATTAGCCCTATATAACCATAATTTTCAGCCAAGTATATCAAGGTAACTTAATTCCAAGATGCCTTCCGCTTCAAAGGAGGAAATTCTTATGAGGGCAAGTATGTATAGATCTATAAAACACTTCCTGCAATTGCTGTAATGAGAAGTGATCTAAACTACAAAAAGCAACAGCAAATAGTCCACAGTTTCATTCTCTGCCAAAGGCATCCTTACACCTCCTTTGAAGTTCCAGTGAAAGTTAAACTTTAACTCTCCTCAGAACAAGGAACACTACACATGACCTGGCATAAAAGGTTGTGGTTCCATGAACAGTACAGTACCTGGACCCGCAAATGACTGGATCACACAGCAAGAGTCATCTGATCCATAGCCTGATCACATTTCTCTGTCAAATCACCATAAACATACAATATCACGCCTACATCAGTTTTGTGATTCTCTGCCGGCTTTGTGTCACGCTGCTGTGAAACCCTCTCACTAATCTCGTGCTAAAAGCCCTAGAAACAAGCCCCAGTATATTACAGCACCATGATCTAAGTTATCTTGAACAAGACCATCTACAGACATGGGTTTGGTTCTTACCCTCCAAAATGTCTTCATAAAGTGCATGTACTCCTTCTGGCACAATGACAGCCAAGGCAGTTCCACACAGCAGCCCAGCACCCAGAACAGTCACCAACTTTAATCTCTCCTGCAAGCAAGTACAAAACAAGTATCATCTTTAAGAATGAAAATGCTTTCTTTACTCTCCCTCATTAACAGATGTTGGGGTGGGCGGAAGAGGGCGGGGGGGATGTGAATGATCCACAAAACCTCTTGCTGATTTTTAATCAAGAGCCCCAGTTGCATAGTCCTATATTTCTAACAATTAACTTTCTGAAAAGTGAACATATCCAGTGTCCGATGCAATCAACTAAAGTAGGAAAGGAAAGTTAAAGATGACCCACTTGACTGTTAACATCAGACAAGAAATGAAACATAGCATACTTGAGAATAACAAGAATTGCTATATTTGGCAGTAATGATTACTGGGGTCTAATTCACCCTCTAGGGCCTCAAACTGTAAGGCCTGCAGAGACAAAGAAAGATTGAAAGTACCTGAATTTTGACACGTTTGCAACTCTACATGTTATCTCCATTCTGGGTTTGTTTTCAAATATATCCTTCCTACTAGAAATCATACTTAAACATGAAAGTTCCCTAAAATCTCTGCTAGGCATGGCACAGTGCAAGAAAAAATGCCTGTTCCCCAAAAAAGCCGATCCAAATAACAAAGGAAGATATGAGAAAGAAAACTAAATTACCAATGCAAAAACAGAAAGAGAACCAATAATGTAAATGCATCTACAAATACAAATATATTGGATGAGTATAAACAGCTAAGTCAGCTATACTTATATAACACAGAAAAGGGCTAAGAAAAGTTCTAGGACTACAGAAAGAGAAAAGGAAGATTTTAGAGAAAAAAAAGCAGCAGGAGCTGTACTTTCACCTACAGGTTTAGAGACACAAGGAATGAAGTTAAGCTGTTATAAAACTGTTACATGATAGATGAACTATATTTCAGCCTCTAAAACAAATAACCACTCTTGTACAGAAGCTTGTCCTTAAAACTGCCATACTTTAATGGCCTTCTATTTAATAGGGTATCATTGAAGAACAGACTTTATTTAAAAACATAAAACTGTGGCTAAAAAAGCAATTTAAGAGAAAGATACTTTTTGGTATTTGAAAGATCTGATGATGTGTTCCATGTATTTTAAAAAAAAAGTGCCAGGTGAAGTTTTAGAACTACAGTATCACATCACTTGCAGAATGTCAGGTAGCTACAAAATATGGCAGAAGGGACTGAATTCCCAAAATAGGTCCAAAACCAAAACTATAAAAAATAGTTTTAAAAGGCTTACTCAAATTAGAGTTTGAATGAGGGAACTGCACCAATCAAACTGATAATGGTGCTAATATACATTTTATGTCAGCCTCATTCTTTTTAATCCGATTAGGAGATGCACAAATGCAGAAGAGTACTTACTGTTTTTACAACCATTTCTAAGCCTTCCAGTAACATTTTAAAAGGAGTTAAATATTGAAAAGGCATTTAGGGCTATATAAAATGATGTTGCACTCTCTAGGTAATTACAGACCACGGCACTCTCCTTTCTCCTCTGCAAAGATAGGGTTTAAGATAGATTTGTTGGGTAAGTATTGCAAATTTGCAATTGAACTTTAACAAAAAAATACATAAACGGAGTGTTTTTATAGTATAGTAGTTTAGTCCATATTCCAGAAAGAGTTTCTACAACAAGACTAAAAAACACACACACATAAAGAGTTTATAAGTACTTGCTACTATTAGTAAGTGTTATCTTCCTAGTTATATTCTAATTTTGGGCAAAAAGCTTAGAGAGATATCACTCCTCCCAAACTGACTAAATTCTGGTTTACCAATATAAGAACAGTTTACTACTACTTTTTACTTCCTTGTGACTAGAAATTGACAGCCTAAAGTCAAAGCCATGTACTGAAAGTCCAGTTATATAAACATCTAATAGATTCTAAAATACGACAACTTGCAGAGGCTGTTTCTCATCATTTCTGTAATAGCCCTTATCATATAGCATATAGCAACCATGGGAGTTTAGATCCTCACAACAACTATGTAGCATATATTTTGTGGCAGAACCATCATCATCTTCCCTGCAGAAAGAGATATCTAGGTGCCACCAAAATACTAATGTTAACTACTGAGGACCTAGAGACAGAGGTCAGTGTTTGACTAACAGGAAAACACTTGTCACATATCCTTATTATGCCATCCATTCTTCATGCACCATAGTGACACAAGTTGTTTGATCTCACTGAAACAGGCAATTCTTGCATAGAAGAAATAAGAGGTTCTAGTGAGATGCACAGCTAGCTTTCTGAAAACAAGCCAATGTGACCAGAAGGAAACAACTAAAGCATTACTGAGGAAAATTCAAATAGTAATATGCAAGAGATGAAAACACCTGTAAAGTTTCCACAAACATGCACTGCACACTGGCATATATAACAATTATACTTGGTAAATTGTTATACAGTGGCAACCTACATGAAAAGATAATCTCAACACCCACTGTTCATAAAGTTATTTTGCAAAAATACAGTCTCTTACAAAGAAAACCAAGATTATTTTTATACTGCAGCACTATAATCTCTTTTGCATACTTACATATATAAACACAGGGGGAAAAAGTGGCAGAAGTAATATGGTTTTATTACAACTGCAAATACAGAGTACTGCTTGCTTTCATTTGGGCATCTGTGAATTTTAAAGATCCATGAAAATAAGACACACTAACAAGTTACTGTTTCAAGAGAAGTCTCCATCTCCTTTTCACCACAAAATACTTAGACACAGTGAATACAGCAATCTAATAATTGCAGCCTACCCAGACAGGCAAAAGTCATCTAGTTTGATCCAAGAAATCAAACCATTTCAGTTACAAAACACCTGTGTGTCTCTTGTTAAAAACCAAGAGCAACACAGTAAATAGCGTTAAAAAAATGCATGGGAAAAACCTTAAATTCCTCAAAGTAGCAAGCTGTTCCACAGCTCAGCATTTGGCTTAAATCTGCATGCTACTGAAACTCTTACTTGGACCTAGCAAAAACTCACACCTACTTTCAGCAGCGAGCAGTCCCAGCCCAGTCAACACTGTCTGCCTCTGTTACACCAACAAAAGATTCAAACTGCTAGAACTCAATTTTATTTTATTTTTTGCATTTAGGCTACAACTTAAGAGATAGCCTCAAGAACTGGCATAGCATTGCTTCCAGCCCAAAGTTAGCCCAACAGAGTACTGTAAATTAGGATTAAACTGAAAGGGTACATCTGCATACAGAAATAAAGTGAAGCCCTGTTCAGTCTGTACCTTTTTATCCCCAATGTTTAGGCACACCTGGCTTTGCTGGAGTTTTATACTTTCAAGGATATCCAAATCTAATTAAAAGAATAGAAACCAGCATGAAATCAGAACACAACCAATAGGTTCCACAGCAAAAAACTCAGATATCTGAGGAAATGTATTAACACTAATGAATAATTTTATTGTTCTCCAGCATCTGGGGTATGTTATGTAAAGCATTCATTTTTGTTTTCTACCCATTATAAGTGGCTAGTGGGAGGAGGCATTTTTCCTCACTAAGGCCAACTGCAAAACTTTTTGCAAACCACAGAATGCACAGTCCAAACAGTCACTTCAGTTTCAAGTTGTCCATGTTGCACAGGCCTAAGCAATCATTTTAAACAAAACAATTCTAATTAGACACTTCCAGGATTAGTTAGTATTTGCAGATAATCTGCAGAGAGATTCAGCTCCTCTTCTAAACCAGCATAGCATGTGGATCCTTAAAATATCCTATTTAAGACAAGTGTAAACCTGAATCAAGAATTTCTGAGAGTTTAAGATACCACGATAAACTTGATTGCGCACGTGTGTACCATTGGTAAAATACTGCACACACAAAAGGCTAATAAATATGCAATTACTGCTTATGCAGAGTGCTATGTTTTTGGATTCACAACCGATCGGTATTCCTACAGCTGTTGGGAGCCCCAGAAGATTTAGGAGCCCCCTGATTCAATGATATAAATAAGCCACATAAACACAGATCAAGAACTCTACCTCCAAACAACGTATATATGAATATACATCATAAACATAAAGTCAGAGACAACAGGTAACTATCAAGCACGTACATGAGGAAACATAGGATTAAATACCAAAAGAGACAATATTAGCATGCTAGGCAGTGTTCTCAACAAATCTGCAAGAACATCTTTTGTAGACTTCAGGGAAAAAAAGTGAGCTGTGGAGAGCAAGCAGTGAAAGCAACAGCCTTGGAAGTCATACAAGGGAAGGTCCGTCAAAGCATCAGACAAAGGACTGGCAAAACAGAACTATGCTAATGTTTACGTAAAGACTTCAGAATATATTCTCATGTTTCAATCCATTTAGCTGAACTGTAGTGTTACCAAAATGAACAGCCTTTCCTTCCATGCCGCTCAGAGTCTACTGCTCCCAAAGCCTCCTAGTAATAACGGGACCAAAGGATAGGTGCAACCAGCTCTGGGACTTGATGGAAGAACAAGTCACATATCTCTTCCAGAGCTTCACTTTCCAAAAGCAACACTGCTCCCAGTAGAAATGGGAAACCTCTCCTAAGAGAGCCCTTAGTACCCCAGAACAACTAAACTCTCACTACACCACACCTGTATACAATAATCATCACCAAGAAAGATAAAAACCCCTTGGGCATCAGAGGATATTAGATTTTCAGAGACTGTAACAGTCATAATCCCCTCAACAATCACCTCTTAGAAACACCCAAATACATTCACTTCTGAAGTCCTGTACTGCTTGGAAAATCATTCAATCCATAAAAGTCTCCCTTTCCTTTAACAACACCTTATGTATCCAAGATGTTTTTCCAAAAAGAATGCCTTGAGTTCCTTGGGATAGAAGCACAACTTGAGGCTGTGTTGTAATCAAAGAGTTAAAGTTTAACTTTACAGCAGCACAAGTTGTAAATAACATTGTGAACCAAAACAAAGTTTTCTGACAACGGTCTCTAAACTGTTTTTAGAAGCCCTAATTTGAGACATAATAAAAGTTTAGAGACATAATAAAACTTAATCTCTGACTTCAGAAGCTTCTAAGAATAACTATGTCCAGCTGCTGTCATGTCCTTCCAGTACATGCCGATACTTTGCTTCATCTGTAGCCGAGATGCTTGGATCAAATTTGGCACGCTTAAATGGCTTTTATGCACATTATAGAATAAGCGTAATTTTCACTGCAATTTTGAATGAAAGCTAACATCGGATTCACAACTTCCTTAAAAACCTTGTACAGTTACATCACACCCGTATCAGCCCTGCCGTACTTGAAAGGGGACGGCACTAACTCCTGCTTTTAGATCTCCCCATCTAGATTCTGCTATTCTCCCTTAGCAACCGACGAGCAGTTTGGCGAAGCTGTCTTACCTCGGAAAAATTAACTGCCAAGGGGATAATTCCTGCCACATAGCAGGCGACCAGCATGGCCAGAGACAGCAGGCAGATGGAGCGGAAGTCATCCATTTCGCTGCTTTCTGTCGGATCCCTTAAAGTGAAATTCAACAGCAACTCTTCCACCTCGCCCCGCACTCCTTAACCCGTGCAGACACTGAGCTCCCAGGAAAGGCTTCCAGCCATGTCTGTCTTGCCCGGCGGCTCCGGCCGGCTCGGCCCCCAGCGGCGGCCCCTCCGGGCCCAGCGTGCGGCAGCCGCTATCCCGCCCGACACCGCTTCAGGGGGCAGGCAGGGAACCCCGGCGCGGCCGGGAAGGCACCCGCGCGGCCGGGGGGAGGGAGGGAGGGGGGCGGCCCGGCCCCGGGGCGGGCAGGCCCAGCCCTCACCTGAGGCAGCGGGACCTTCCCCTACACCCCACTGCCCTCAGGGGAGGCGGCTCCTCGCGGAGGGGCGGCCTCAGGCGGGCCACGGCTGTGAGGAGAAGCCGCGGGAAACCTGCGAGGCCAGTAGCCGCCTCCACCCGCCCCCACCGCTGCCTCGGAGGCCAAGTGGCACCTCCGGCGACCCGGCGCTTCCCCTTCCGGGCCGGGCCGGGCCACGCCCCGCCCCGCCCTCCCCCGCCTGGCCCTCACGCGTTTCCCGGCTTCAAGATGGCGGGCGAGGCCGCGGCCGCCCAACGCCCCGCACGGGCCGCGGCGGGACGGCGCGGCTCCCTCATCAAAGATGGCCGCGCACCCCGCCCCGCCCTCCCAGGCTGGCGCGGCCGGCCGCTCCCGGCATCCTCAGCGCCCCGCCCTGGCGCCACCACCCCCACGGCCGGCCGTTAGCGCAGCGCTTCCGGCGGGCGCGGGGGGTTGTGGGGGATCGTCGCGCGCCTCTTGTCCGCGGCGGTGCTGAGGAGCGGGAGCCGTGATGGTGAGCGGGGTGGGCGGCGGGCCGGGCCCGGCAGCCCCTCGCGCCCCGCGACGGCCTGAGGGTGGGGGGGCGGCGCGGCCCCGGCTGCTTTCCCCTCCCCCGAGGGCAGGGGGCGGTCGCCGGCACCGCGGGCGGGAAGGCGCGGCGGGTAGCGGGGGAGGCCGCGGCCGCCGCTGCGGGCCCGGGCGGGCGGCAGCACGTGCTGGCGGGGCAGCGGCCTCGCGAAGCGCCGCCTCGCTGCCGCCGGGGCCTCCCCGGCACGGAGGCCGCTGGCCCTCGGGGAGAGGGGGAGGCTTCCGGCCCTGGCGCGGAGCGGGCTTCTCCGGGAGCCTCAGCCGCTTTCCGGGGCGCTTCTGGTAGCGCAGCGCTTCCTCGGCAGCGCTCGCTTCGCGGCCCCGCCGAGTATGCCTGCCTTAAATGGCTGGTTTGCGTTAACTGACGCTGCTTCTGCCCATGCTGCTTTCCCTGCTCCTCCCTAGGACTCGGAGGAGGGAAAGAAGGTAGCTTGCATTGGTGGGCCGTTTGAATGGCATGCTGAAGCACAAAGGCCTGCCAGTCACAAGCGGTTGTTGGGCTCGTTTAATAAATTCGAATATGCTGAAGCAAGTTGTTGCCCTGCGGTGGAAGGGCAACTGCTTCTGGGTTTGCAGTGAAGTTCTACATCTGTCTGGCACTTGCTCAAAAGCAGTTAGCTTCTGCTAGGATGAGCAGCTACAAGCCCTGTCCCTGTTGTCCAAAGGGAAAGAAGGCACTTAAACCACTTTTCCTGCCCAGCAGGAATAACTGAAAGGCATTTAAGTGTGTGGTATACTACCTGTATTTGCATCACTGCACATATTATTCTTACAATACTTGTTTCTCTTCCTTTTTAATTATTTTTTCCTTTACTGTTGAATAACTACAACTGGTAGAAGCCTCTTTGGGCAGATGCTGCCTAGCACCCAAGCCCTGCTGGTTTGGCTGTCAGTGCCATTTTTACAAGGTTGTATCTCCAATAATTGGAGCACTTTAGAAAGTGCCCTCTAGAAGTTCAAAATTGGTGTAATATAAACTATGTGGTATCTTTTTCAGTGTCCTGCTTAACAGCAACTAGTACAACTGTGCTTTAAAAGAAAAATGCAAGAAAACCCAATGTATGCATCAGAATAACAAGAGTCCATATTGGGCTCTTCCAGATAACCTGGTCCTAGTGCATGAAGGTTTATGGATCTTCCCTTGTTTTGGATTTCTTTTTCCTAACAATAAGATTTATACCTATAGGAAAATATAATAGTTATTAATCACACTCATTTTTGCCTCATCACCTAGGCATGTATTCAGTAGGGCAGGTAATAGCTGGAGGAAACTTCTTTCAGGCTTCTGAACTTGTTACTTTTTTGCACTTCTGTGATAGGAGAGGAGGAGCAATTTTATCAAATCAAGCCTTTTTTTTTTCCCTTAAAGGTAAAATAATCGGAAGCTCCCAAGAAAATGCTTGAGGTGTAACGTATTGGTTCTACAGTACAGATGGTCCCAATGGCATTAATTTTAATAAATTCCAGGACAGTATCTGATATGGATATTGTAAAGTGTCTGAAGTGATAAATTGTTTAAAGTCAGAAGCCCAAATAATTTCTACCTTAAAGTTCTAAAAGAACTGGCTTACATGTCTGGCTCACTGACATTTTTTTCTCTAATCTGATAATTGGGATAATTTCAGAATATATATGATTCCTTAGCAAGATTCTGAGAGACCAAATACAGAATTCATTCAATTATGATACAGTTCTGTAACTCCTAGCTAGTTCTATCTATGCTCTCTTAGGTGTTGTCAAAGAAACCCAACTTTTTTTAAATACTGAGTTAAGTTGAAAGAGGTGAAGATGTGTATGTAATCAGACACCATAAATGTAGTTTGCAAGACACACTGATGCTAAAATAACACAGCTGTTTTTTAGAACACACTGACTGAACTGGCTGATGCATCTCATCCCTTGTTGTTAATAAGGGATCCTTAGTCAAACGCTCCCAGGAAATCCAGTTGCAAGTCCTGGAACCAAGCCTTGTCATCAGTGACCAGCAAATAAAAATGGTAGTGCTGGAAAAAGTACTTTATAATAAAGTTTGGCAGAGTCTCTTTGGACTCCCTGGTAAGACATGCCTGTTCAAGCACAATGCACTTAGGAACAGCCAGATACCAGCCCCCCTTGGGGAATTCCTTTCAAATCTAGTATCCTCTGGCATACATGAAAGTGGACTTAAATGGTCTAGTCTCCTTTGTATGATTTTTGTTACAGTGTATAGCTCTGAATTCCCCTCTTTTTCCATTTCTGATTGGGAAAAGTCTTGCTTCTTGTGTAGCTTTTTTCTGGGCTTCTCTGAATCTCCTTCTACCATGTAATTTGAGACAGAATTTAAAGAACTGAAAACTGCATTCCAGGCATGGGAATACTATCAGTCATGGTATAAAAATTTGTACTCTTTTTCTTATGCGTTCCTTGTAAATCCTAATATTTGCCATTTTTCTTTCTGTCACTGCATTTGAACACTGAACTGGTATCTTCACTGATCTCCAGTGCGTGGGTCAGGATTTTTCTGTCAGCAGCTGATTAATTTAAGCCAAATGACATGCTTTGGTATCTGTTTCCAGTGTGTCTTACTCTGCAGTTGCC
This sequence comes from Theristicus caerulescens, assembly GCA_020745775.1. Lineage (NCBI taxonomy): Eukaryota > Metazoa > Chordata > Aves > Pelecaniformes > Threskiornithidae > Theristicus > Theristicus caerulescens. Next base: position 33,374,616 of record CM036564.1, read on the forward strand.
TCCATGAATATTACATGTTGTGTGCTCACCTTAGCACTGGAAATGTTGGATCCAATTAGCAGCACTGGAAATGGTGTTTTGTGGCGTGCTTGCAAACTTTCTGTGCTGTGTAACCTGTTAATTAGATCACGGGTTGTGTACACTTCAAAAAATCTTGCTTGTTTGCTCAAATTACTTGCTGTAGCCAAGTGAAAAATATTACAGAAATAACGCAAGCCACAGACTGTACAATCATCTAAGTCTTTCCTGCAGAAGAACAATCTTACAGACTCTGACATTTGGAACAGTTATCTGTGCCATAATTACTGTTTCAGTAGACTCAGTGAAGTATGAAAAACCAGCGCATCTGTTTTGCAGGAAATAATCTTGAATACTAAGTGCGGATTTGTCGTATAATTTGTGTTCCCTTGAAGTTGAACGTATAACTCAAAATAGCTATTTGTGTTAAAATCTTTAAGGTGAGACTGACAGTGAAGTTAAGTTGGACTCCCTCTTTGCTCTCTAATTGGAGTATTTAAACTCATACTAACAGCTTGCGTTTGGAATAAGTAAATGCACTAATGGCATAGCTTTTATACGTTGACTTTACTGCTTTGCTTTTGTGTTTAGACAGAAACTACTGTTTCCGTGGTATTTTTTTTCAACACAATAGTTGTTTTACTGGTGATTTTACACATTTTAAAGTTACGTAAGGATTGATAGGACTGATTGGAAACAAAAATTATTAACACATCTTACATGAACAGTAAATACTATTTGGAAAATGTCTGTGTCCTTGATTGCTAGTTCAGTGTTTCAATATTGTGCTTCTTTTTAGTGCTTCATTCAGATTAATAACTCAAAAAAAATTCAAATATTGCAAGTAATTTGTTTTCTTGGTGTTTGTTTTGTTTTTCAGTCTCACACAATTCTACTTGTCCAGCCTACCAAGAGGCCAGAAGGCAGAACATATGCTGATTATGAATCGGTGAATGAGTGCATGGAAGGTGGGTGCAGACATGGTAGTCAAAAACTGTGGTTAAAACGCCATTTTTGACACATTCCCAAACTTACTCAGTAAGAAAATAAGTTGCTGTTCATGTTTTCCCAAGGTAATTCACAAAAAAATGCAAAAATCTCATGCTTTTACTTTACTGATGTTTTAGCAAACTAAAAAACAGATATTCTTTGTTTCTAAAACTTCCTTTTTATATTAAATGTCTCTTTTTGATTTAACTAGATTGAACCACATTCAGTTCATGAGAGTATCAACATTCTTGGTGGGGCCATGCAGCAGATTTGCCTGAATGCCTTTCATTGCAGGATGAGAACCTAACTCTCTCACTAATTTTTGTGCTAGCCATGTAAAGGAAGGATTGCTACTGGAAATAATACATAAAATAAAAGTATGTGTACAGTTGATACATAATTTGCAGCCTCGTGGTGTGTGGGCCAGAGAAAAAGTCCTGCATGACTTTAAGAGACACATAGTGAGCTTGGAAAGAAGATTGAAGTACTACAGCTGTATGATTTAAATGTGGAAATTCACTTAACATTAAAAATTCTAATTCCAGGAAGTTTTGCAAGGCAAACAAAAGCATAATAAAGACTACGTGAAGCCTCTGTGCTCACTTTGATATTATATTCTTCTCAAATGTATCTGAATTATTTATGGGCTAGCTTAAATAAAACTGATTTAAATTCATATACAGGCTTGTGCTGTCACTCTTACCTCAGTAGCCCTGTTTGACTCTCATCAAGAATGATCTCTCTTCTGAGATTTGAGTAGTTTATTTTACTTTAGTTCTTCTCTTTCTCAAGTACTTGTACTGTAGGAATATATGTTGCAATTGCTGTCTTAAAATTATTAGAAGGAATTACAGATTTCCGTTGGAGCTTACTCCATGGAAAGTTCCATCTTTGACAGAACTAAAACTTTTTCCTCTAGATGCTTCTGTCCATGCATCTCACCTGATTTTACAGTATTAGTATTATGTTGCAATGCAAATAGCTAGAACAAAAGCATTTCAACTCCGCAAAATCTGAGTAAGAAGTTTATGCCTCTGTTTCCATGGTAGATGTCTCTAAACTTTCCTGATATCTGTGGTTCAATAGCTGAAGAAGTTTCAGCAAATACAGTTGCTGGTTTTTTAATATTGAATTGTTAATCCTTTTTCTCTGTAGGAGTCTGTAAAATGTACGAAGAGCATCTGAAGAGAATGAATCCCAACAGTCCATCCATTACATATGATATCAGCCAATTGTTTGACTTCATTGATGACTTGGCAGACCTCAGCTGTCTTGTGTAAGTTCAGTTGTACAAGTCCATTTCAGTGACTTAAAGAAGTCAGAAGTCTTCCATGTAAACTCTTACATGTTTTATGTTAAATCTGGTAAGATTTGGGGTTTTTTTTGCAATAACTGTTAGTAAGGCAGCAGTGTTGCAGCTGGCATGCCATGTTGCCCACTCCAGTTAACTGCATTGGAATAAAGTATCTCTAAAGAAAGCTTAGAAACTGACAGTTCCACTTGGATTTTAGTCATGTTGAAGCTCCCAGCATTTCAAATCCTGAAGTCCAACAGTTTAATACAGCTACGTATTTAATTAATGCTAGAATCTGTTTAAAGTGGGGTTGTATTTGCCTTTGTGCAGTTGGTCTGATTCTTATGGAGGAGGAATGATTACAGAATTTTATTGAGCTGAGGGCTGCACTAGTGGTACAGTAAAAGTGTATAGAAGCACATTGCAGCCAATTGTTTATTTTGATCAAGATACAGTGAGATGGAAGTTTCTGTAAATCGTAATGAAGTGATTGAGGAACAGATGAATCCTCCAGAGAGCCCTAGCTTGTTTGAGTGTTCTTGTGAATACATTATCTCCAGCTGTCATCTGTGTGTTAAAAGTTGTGGGCAAGCAAAGGTGGTCTTGCATACTTTCCATTCTGACTGTACTGTGAAACCAAATGTTAAATTTCACTATTCAGAACATAACTTAGCATTGTAACTAAATCACTTAGTCCAGATCATAAGTACTTTCCATACCATAAATTTCACGGTAATGGTTTGATATGACAGTGGTATCAACTTTGCAGAAATTCCATAGGAATAGGATACAAATCTCATATTCAAATAATAAGAGACATAGTATTTGGCTTTTTAAGCTCAAAATTCCAGAAACTTTTTAAACCGGTGAGTATCTGATGTGGACGTTCCTGCAGCTGTACTGCTGTCTGAAATCCCAGTGCAAGTGCTTGTGCAGCTGCACAGTGAACAACCTTTGCCAGTTAATTCCAGTTAAGAATAAAAAGCCATTCTAAAAAAACTGAGCATCAGATTGCTTTCCTTTGCATTCTGATATACATACAGGATCTGTTACTGATAGTGACTTATTACAAATGCTGTTTACCAAAGTTTTCAGTAGAATAAGTAAAATAGGATTACAGTTTCTGCAGTTACCTTTTTCCTAGACATTCTGCCACATTTGATCTTCAGGTGTCATAGTCCTGGGCTGATGCAGTTCAAAAGACACACTTTGTTTTAGTTTATCAAACAGACTGAAGCTACTTTAAGAAGTAGCAACTATTGCCTAGTACAGTCTCGTGCCTGCCTTAATTAGGCTTGTAAACTCAGTGTTGTGCCAAATTCTACTTCAGCTTATAGTTTTCCACCAGGTGGCACACGTAGCACATACTGTACCAGGCACATCTTGTGTTCATGGAGATTCCTGAAGTACTTGCTATCTGGTCTCGCAGTGTAGCCCTATGAATGGATTGGGGCAGAAATCAGGAACTTTTCCTGAAACTAACATTTCTTATACTGCCCTGGAACCACTACTAACTACTACTACTATATCAATATATACTGAAACTCTTTCTATGGCCTTGAACCAGTCATGCTGGGTTTTAAATAACAAGGCTTTCTTCGAAACAGTATGCTTAGGGTTTTTTCCTTAGGTAAGAACTGTAAATTATTCTGGATTGAGTTAACTCTGGATTTTTACTTAGATTCTTACCAATGACCATCTCACCCTTCTTACCCAATTAGAAATATGTGTACCGAGATTTAAAGACTGACCAGGAATTCAGTAGTTCTTGAAGCATTCACTGAAAGTACCATCTTCACAAAAAAACCATTCAACGGACATGAATCTACACAGATAACTTCACACAATTTGCTTTCATTTTTCAGTCTAATTCTGCTTCAGTTCAACAGTGTCTTGAGTAACTGAGTTCTCTGGCCCCGGCAAGAAATCTTGCTAGTGTGAACTACTTTTATCAACTGTCCCTGAGTAACAAAGAAAATGAGTCTGTGGGTTCTTGTTTTCAGTTTGCTTTTTATGAAGTGTCCTTGTTCGTTAGATATAAGCTTGCCTTCACTGCCAACTGGGAGGAATCCTTTGTCATGCATCTGAGTCTACCTTTGCTCCTGGAAAATTATGCTTTTATTCATTTTCTAAAAATTCCAAACAGAAGTGGAACACTTGAAAATTCACATGAACACTCGCTTGAAGTAGTGTTGAAGAAGTGTTTGGCTCATCAAGACAAATTAGATTGTTTCCTGGTAGAACTATTCTTCATTCTGAGCTCCAGAATATTAAGGTGCTCCATTTGTTGTCTCCCATAAGTAATTATATTCATGAATTAAAATGTGAACACACTGTGATCCAGTCACTCAGTAGTCCTTGGAGCATCTCATTTTATTTCAGGTTCTTATTGATCTGCTGGATAACTGGGTTTTAGGGAACAGGATAAATCTCTTTAATAAGTGGCAATTCCTATCTAGTTCTGATATTATTTGTGTTCTGTACACAACTTTCTGCCTCCTACACTTGAGGACACTTAATTGTTTGTGAAGTTCTTCTGGTAGATGTACTGCAGGACAGACTGATACTACATTCATTCTTTTTTTCTCTCTAGTTACCGTGCTGATACTCAGACATACCAACCGTACAATAAAGACTGGATAAAGGAGAAGATCTACGTCCTCCTCCGCAGGCAGGCCCAGCAAGCAAGCAAATAATGGGGGCACCATCATCACATGGGTTTGGGGGAGGGCTTGGACAACAGGTGTGTACAGAGTGCAGTAGTGAACGTTTTGTATTATAGTCATCCTGTTGTCATCTTGTTAAACTCTTTAGCCAGGACTGAATGTATTGTTAGAGATGCAAGATTTTGTTGGATTTGACTTTTTTTTAGTGTAAATGGAGAAGAACGCGCAACATCTTCAGCAGAGTTTTAATTTGTTTTTTCTTCTGGTTAGCTAACGGTCCTACCTTATTTGAACCCCTGGGGCTGTTCACATTGTACTTCGCCACATTCACTGTATGTGCCCTTCTGTGGGGTTTCCAGCATTTAGTTACGTCCTTGAGACAGTCTGAATGGGGAATAAAAAATTACCCTTTAGTTAAACTTGAGTGCTGAATTTTGTGTTTTCTGCCAAACAACAAATGAAATCTTTCTGGCCTGTTTGCCAAAGAACAGGGCTTGAAAGGTTATGGGGACTGAACCAACAGTTGTTTGCCGTATTACAGAATGGCTCGATTTCTGGCCTGCCGAGTTAACTTCTCTGGCCTAGTCTTGACTATTGTCTTTCCTGGGGACCTTTGGGAAACACAGCAACCCTCCTGCATTCTAAACTTGATCTTTTTACAAGGCATTTATATGCAGGTAAGTGTGTCTGCTCTGGGATAGGTGATGGGTAAGAGCAGGCTGAATGTATCACATCACAGACCCCATGAATTAGTCTATTTCCAGCCTTCCCCTGAGAAAGGAATAGGCAAAGCAAAGTGTTTTGATGGGAATCTGCCCTAAACTGCATTTTCTCTTTACAAAGGATAAGGACTTAACTGCTTGCACACACTGTAAAATTTTATCTGCCCCTGGATATCTTGAATGCTGATGTCTTTGTAATTTTGCTGTACTGAAAAAGTTTGGTTTGGAGGACACATTAGGCCAAAAAATACAGCAGGTAGAAAAGCAAGGCTGGCTTGGTACTTTGTGCCTTTGCGTTAGTCTAGAGCTTATCTACTATAGGTACAGATACGAGTCTTAGGCTGTACAGGTATACTCAACCAGGAGCCGTTCCAGGATTAACAGGGCAATGTTCTCTCCAGTGCACTTAACTTCCCAATATACATCAGTAGTTTCTGATGGACCTCACAGCAAATGGATTGCCTTGAAAGAATCTGAGGTCAAATTGGCTGTCTATAGTAAAGCTTTAATGAAAATAGCTTCGCTTAAGTGATAAGTAATAGCTGCTGAAGACTTGGAATCAAATTACAGAAGATAGATAGAGAAATTCTTAGGAACATATTGGGAGGGGGCGTTAAAACTTTTTTCCCAACACGAATAAAAATTGGAGATTAGACCTACTAGCTCTACAGTTGCAGTGACCCTGAACCGTTTCAATCTGCTAACGTAAAAACGTGCTTCCTTTGTAATAAATAGTGATTTTTCAAAACAGAGTAGGTCAGAAGTATATTAATCCACTTAAGGTTACGTAAATCTGTAAATACTTCTGTATGGAAGTTTCATATTCAAATGCAGCTTGACACAGTAAGTAAAACTTACAAAATTCGCTATTGCCCTATATAATGACATTCAGGTTTAATATAAGCAGTGTTATTTAAACAGCTTGTATAGCTTATCCTTCTGTATAGCAAGTAGTAAAATAACATGTTCTTTCCCAACATGTTTGGGTTTTACTTCTGCTAAATGTTTACAATTTAAAAAAAAAAAGCAATATTGTCATGGTGGATCATTCAAGGGGCTAAGTAGGATGCGATTTTGCAGTCGTCAAATGAAGCCAAGTAAACATCCCTTCTCACTTCCTGTCGCATTAAAAATAGTGATTTAATATTTTCCTCATTCTGTGAGCTTGTTTTCAATTTAAGGAAAACCAGCAATGGGGGCTCTTTCCTTATTGTGAAAAGTGCAAGGAGCATGCAATCAGGAACTTGGAACTAACACAGCTTTTCCTTCAAAGATAACCTAAAGTTCGGTCTGATAAAGTCTTCCTCTTTCTTGGTTTTGGCTCTAGTATAACTGTGCAAACTAAGACCAGCAAACAAGTACAAAACATCAATTTCTCATGTTAGAGCAGAAAATGGAAGAAGGTGCTTTAAAGCAGGTGGTAAGAAACGTTTCTCTGTTATGAAAGGGACTTTGTGAAGGTGTGGTTTTTGGAAAGTAGGAGGCGAACAAGCTTTTAACTTCAAGATTAATTCACAGTAATTGTTTTTTTTAAACACAAACTTCTGTGGTCTTCTCAGTAATTGAAGATCTCACGGAATTGGAAAATGCAAGTAAATGTTCTTTTGTACCTCTGGAGCCAGACGTGGCCTTCTGCTGATCTAAAGATACTGTCTGTAGACCACTGTAAGACAAGGGACTTGGGCATCATCTCTCTTTTCCCCCTTGTCACCTAGCTACAAGGTTGTTTTTTTTTTCCCCCTGAAATAAAGTACTAGTTAAAACTCTAGTGCATAGTTCTTGAGCTGCTGTTCTCCATATTCCTTTAGAGTTGCCTTTTACTTGATTAACTATTCATGAAACAACAGATTTGTTGCTTAACTGAGCAGCTGACTGAATACACTGGAAGGAAAAAACATGGTGCAGCATCTACCTGATGTGCAGCTGGTTAGAAAGAAGAACCTGGAAAGCTGTCTCCAACTAATCACTGCCCTCAGAAATATAGTGAAGAGGGTTATGAGCAGGGTGGAAATACTGAATACTTTCTTTTTTTAAAGCAAGCCTAGCCTCAGTTCGGTGAGATGTGTGAGCCCTCATCCGTCGCCAGGAGTACCAAGCAGCTGAGGTACTTGCCTGACTTCAGCTTGGCTTCTGGAACCACGAAACATGCTGCATCTTTTCTAATCGTGGAATAGGCAAGTCCTCATGCAGTCTCTGGACTGCCTGCTACCAATTTCAGGCATGACCAGAATGGTACAACTCATTCCTTGGCATGGCTGTTCACTAAGTGAATAGTAAGGCGAAGTTCTATGAGATGGCCGAGCTGGTCTGACAGGTCACCACTGTTGAAAAGCACGCTGCTACTCCACGCTATATATGAGAGAGACATTGGGTGCTGTGGGGAAGGGGAGGACAGGACTGCCAACCAGCACCAACAAGCAGAGTAGCCGGTCACTTGAAAAAACAAACAAACAAACAAACATCTGAGGCGTTGAGAACAAGGTCAAGCGTGGTAGCTGGCTGTTGCAGAAAACAGCAGATAAATTGTCGTGTGTGTGTATATATATATATATATAAAGGACCAGTTTATCTACCATTGCGCGCTCCTGCCAGTCAGTAATGGACTGGGGCAGGGGAGGATGCCTGACACTATTCTATCGCTTACTTTAATTAATCCTTTGGTGCAGGCCAAAATCTTGCAGCCAGTTCAAGGACTTAGGTCTGATGTAACCCCCACTAGGATTAGAATTTGAGTCGTGTTTGACATCACAATAATAATGGGATCACTCTCTTACAGGAATCTCACCCTGCAGCCTCCTTCGGTATGCTGAAGGGGACTGTGAAAAGCAAAACTGAGTTTGTATTCCTGCTTTGAGAGTGAAGTAAGCTAGGTAGCTAAAATACTCGTCTACAGTTTCTTCCATCATCATGTTCTGTTAAAATAGACTGAAATCATGACATCCGTCACAACACATCATAAGCACAGCAGGGAAGTAGCATCCCCATCATTACATCAGTCTGTTCTCGTGCTTAACACCACTGTCTTGTACAGCAGGAAAAAAGAGTAAGTGGTAGCCGAGACCACCTTGTTATCTTTGTTGGTAACTAATACATGTGCTTTAGAAAAACCTGTTTATAGCAAGAGGAGACTTCACCACTCGTAGTATTTTTTAGGCTGGAAGAACCAGCAGATTTTTCACTTGCATTAGAAAGAGGTAAGAAAGTTGGAAAGTTGCTGGTTGTGATCTCATTACTATGTGCCAAGCGAGGAGCTAGTTCATGATGCACTGAAAGCAAGGATGCTCCTTAAGATGTCTGACTTACTCAGAGGGAGGAGGGAAATGCTCCGGCTATTTTGCTTTAGAGTACATAAACAGTTATGTACATTTGCAATTCCCACTGAGTAACAGCCTGATTGTACTGGAACTCAGCTATGTTGGCAACTCAAACAATCCATCAAGAAAGCTAATAAACAGTGAAAAATCAAGGGCAGCTGGATTACAAGTACAAAGTAATTTCAAGCTCCTGTTTTTCAACCGCTATGAAACTCTAAGTGTCTGCTAGACCCTGGAAAGCAGTAAAACAAACAAAGTCTAAATTCTCTGTCTTACCATTAATTAGCAATTAGCAATTCTCCAGCAGGAGATGGGGTATGGCTGAGGCAAGTAACCAAGTCTGAGATGCTCAGCCTTACGGAGCATCTGAACCACTTGCCTTAGGTACCCACTTTCCCTTGAAGTCTGGAGTGCTGACTTCAGTATCTGTCTCAAGATAAAATGATAAATAACTTGCACTAGCTATACATAAGCTGCAGGAGTAAATCTGTTGAAATAGAAAATTATTTTAAAGCTCTGCAGTATTAGTCAATTCTCTGAGGTTTTCTATGCCGAGAGTCCTGTCTGCTATAATGTTACTTAGTGTTGGCTGACTATAACGTACCATTCACTGAAATAGCAGGGGAATGAGTTTGCCACTGAAATACACTGAATGGGAACGTCTGGGTCTGCGTAGCACAAGGCAGCTCTCTATTCTGACCCATTAATAAATGCTTCATCCCCACTATGTCTGAAAAGGATTGAAGTTAAAGCGAGCCCCATCTGAATTTGTTACAGGGAAGCATCATATTCTAGCAATTAGTTTTCTCATTACTGTAGTCTGAACTATGCCTATATGAACAATTTATCTGGATGAGGTTTGGGCACAGGTCCAGTTTATAGGTTTTATTCCTACTGTTTGTGCTGAGTTTGCATATGACACGCAAGTAAAACTTGTGTGCTGCATATCCCAGCTCAGTGCCATCTCTGGTGGAGCATTAGCCAGGGTTTTATTATTAATTTTGTAGACACCCTAATTGATCTGCTGCTGCAACCCTGTAGTGTGTCCATAGTCCTTCCAACTAAGACTGTTACTATGCGCTGTTATCTTAACATCAGCCATCAGTGACCTACACACAGCTTCTGGAATGGTGTAGCTGCTGCATGCCTTGTGTTTGTGCCATGTAAGTCAACAAGACCTGGAGAAGAGAAAAATTGGGGCTATTTACTTACAGGCTGTGTTTCTGGACTCTGCCACTGGCTAAATATGACACTTGTACGGCCCAGATCTCTAATGCACCCGTGCTTCCATCTAGAGCATTTAATTCCTGTTCACCCAGCTTCTGCATTGCTCCACTGACTGCGCAGGAAACAGGCTCCTAAATTTAAACTATTACCTTCTTAGTTACCTAGGGGATTAGGTTTCACACACTCCCAACACAAACCTGTTGCCCTGAAAGGCTGGGAATATCCGTCCCTGGGGATGTTCAAGACCTGACTGGAACAGCACTGAGCAACCTGATCTTGTTAGACCTGCTGTGAGCAGGATTTGACTAGATGACTTCTGGAGCGTTCTTCCAACCTAAATTATCCATCATTCTATTGGACTCAGTACCGGAACATCCCATATAATGAAAAATGGGAAACCTAAGCTTTGAATCCCTACTCTGACCAATTTCATGCAGGCGTTTGAATTTGGTGTTGCCCAGGCCACCTAGGACAGTGCTGCAAATGGCAGGCTATCAAGTACTCGTGAGCAGGTTTGTGTGACACAATGGTAGTGTTCACTGGGCTACAGAAAGTGCAACTAATCCCCAGTGACAAAGACAGGGTGCAGAAGAGTCAGATTTGATCTTGTTCTGATATTCTCTTTGTTGCATGAATGAAGGTGCACATGGGACACATTGTAGAGGTTTAGTACTGAGAGGTCATCAGACCTGCCACCCAGGTGCAACCCTCCATGTCCCCCCCGCATACACTCACACACCCTGTGGGAGAATGGCTAAGTGAGAAGGGACATGATCTTTTCAGTGTGAGCAATCCTGCTTTTAGTGTATCAAGAAGCACAGAGGATACTATAAACTGACCTTGAACAGCAAAGGACTACTTGGCAAACAACAACTAAGTCCGGAATGTGCTAACGAACCTCTTCGCGTGAACAGCAACCCTGTACCAATCATATAACTGTCTTAAGCGCGTGAACACATGTAATGAACCAATCATACAGATATTGCTTCCGCGTGCTTTGCTGATTCTCTGTATAAACCTGGTAATTGTCTGAAATAAAGGAGAACGATCATACTCGCATCGAGGTTACATCGTTACTCCGGGTCCGTCTTCCCACTCCGACACACCCCACAAGCCTTTCCAGCCCTCAACAAATTAAAAAAAAAAAAAAAATCTGTACAAGAGAGAGAAGGCCTCAGAAATCTGTGGTGTACTGATAGGGAAAGTTCAAGTGCATTGCAAAATGCTGGGGAAGGTAAGAAACAGGCCATGCATGACAATGGAGAGGAAAGCAATCACACCTGTGCCCCTGCCTCCACCCCAACACCCCCTGCTAATCTCACTGGGAGGCAAAGCATCCTCATGCAGTAGCCAGTAATGTAATTGCAGGTGGAAGAGGAAAGTCAACACTGCTTGGACTAGAAATAAACCTTGCTCCACATTTCATTTTTAGCTATGCCTTCTCCCAGGTTCTGAGCAGGAAGGAAGGAAGAGGAAGGAAGGAAGGAAGGAAGGGGGGGGGGGGGGGGAGAATCTCTTCTCTCTCAATACATTAACTTGATCTCTGAGGGAATTCTTAGCTTGTACATCTATTCTACTGAAACACTGGAATGTAGCAGAAGCACCAAGACATAACCAGAGTGTAGCAAGCAGAGTCAGCATTCAAGTCTTCAAAGAAGTGCATTTCTCAAATCCAGAATTATTTGTTCTCCATCCCCATCATCTCCAGAAGTTTAGCCAGTGCCAAACCAATCCAGTTTTCCTTGCCTGGCTTGTAATGCTGTTCCAGAATACACTTCTCAGCTCATTAGTATCCTTCCAGATTCTGGGCCAAGTGAGTTTAATTTCAATTTCTAACCACTTTGTGCTAGCAGCATCTTTTTATTTTCTTTCTCCATGTACTTCTCCTCTCATCTCCCAGGAAAAGCAATCATCCACCCATCTCAATTTTGCTAAATTAGCAACGTGATTGGTAGTTTCTTCTTGTACAAGAAGTTGCTTTGTCTCCTGCTCATCCTAGCAGTTTTCTGCATCTTTTCCTGTCTAAGTTTGTCTTTGATTGAACATAGTTATCATTCTGGGCACCTGCAGCTCTAAATGAAGTTTACCAATCTTTCATATTGTGGTAATGATATCACCTTAGTCTTATCCTGGAATGAATCATTTAATGCCTCCTAAAATTGCATATGTTGTTTTTGTGTTTACAACACACTTAATTGTTCAGTAATCACTCAGTGCACCCTCTATCCCTTTCCTCTGTCATCTCTGAGTAAAAGCACTCATTAGTCAAACAAAATGAAATAACTTCAGCTAGAAAGCTTGAGAAAGACACACATCAGAATAACCGAGCAGTTGATCTTAATGAGGACACTCACCTGGGATATTCGGAGGACTCAAAGCCTGTCTGAAATGAGCAGAGCAAGGACTACATTAACCACGAAACTGTGTTGCCCCATTTCTTGGCAGAAATGCACCCAAATCAGGTCAGCCATAGCTCCAGGAAGTATTTCCCTTCTGAAAATCCCAAGGAAAAATAGGCGCCTCCCTCCATCTTATAATTAATGGACTAATCATCTTGTTAGCATGTTGTGTAACCTAGGCAGCTCTCTGCTCAGCACGCTGGCTTCTGTCTGTCAGCCCCCATCCTCCCTAACCATGAGAAGCCTAGGCAGCTCATCTGCAGCCCCAGATCCCTCCTGTGGGGGAACAGCAGCCAGTAGAATTTTTATCAACCTCCCCCTGCCCCCCCAAGACACCTCAAATAAAACATTTTAAGCTCCGTAAACCTGAGTTCTCCATTTAAACTGTTTCTATAGAAAATTCATGACTACCTCCAGGCATGCTGTCATTAGAAGTTAGACGTTACTTAAATCTAGTTGCAGGGAGAACAGAGGTCCAGCCTCAAAGGTGTTTGACATGTAATTCAGATTGAAAAAAACTGTTTGCCCAGGCTCCCTTCTAGCTCCTGGAGTAATATAACAGCAAAATGCAGGTCCCAGTCCAATACCAGCTGAGCCAGCTTCACGCTGAGTACCTTGGTCCAGTTCCCCCTTTCCCTCCCTCACACATGCATTGACCTAACTGATATCTCCTGCCCTGCTTTCCATGAAACGCTGACGCTCACCCTAACTAGCAATAAGTAGTGCTAATTAGTTAATGCAGAGGATCCTCTCAGAATTGAAACACACCCCTCCTCTTACTTACTTAGACAAGCCCCATAAGGAGAAATCCATCAGTGGTTGTTAAATGCAAGGATGCCACCCCTGGCTCAGGATGTCAGTGCATCAGAAGTTACTGAGGGCCCCGAGAGTGTTTTGGGAGGGCAGCACCATGCAATTGCCCTGTTCCTACGTTTTTTTTCCCCTAGATACTTGGTTTGGGTCACTGACAGAAACAGGCTAATGGACTAGGTGGCACTTTTATCTGATCACATACACATAAACACTCTGTGTTGGGGTTATTTTGTTGGGGTTTCGTCGTTTGTTTCTTTGGTTTTTTTCCCCCCCTACTTGACTAATGTTTTCCACAGATGTTTTGCAGGGAAGTTCAAAGTGTCTATGCAGACCTAAGGTAGACAAGGAGGTGCAATAGGCAGCATCTTTCTCCATTGTGTATTTTCCTCATTGTTTCCACTAGTTTGGTGTTTTGGGCACAGTGTCATGAGAATGAGAGAACTGGGAACGATGTAACTTTAGCTGATATAGTTGCTGTTTAGGAGCTGTTTACTCGTGGGCTTCATAAAGACCCAGAAAATACTTGCCCCAGTATGCAAGTGGTACTACAAATGAGTTGAAATATCTACTTCATGGCACTGAGTGGGTTTTAAAGTGACTCTTAACATGGCAGATAACTTTTTTTGTAAACTTAAATGCAATTAATAATACTGATTTAGCCACATCCATGTTTCTTTGAAGTCTAGTGCTTCAGCACTCTTGCAATTACTTCTCCAGATGAGTTCTAGGGGCCTTGGCAATTGCTTGCTGCTGCTATTTTGATCCTATGCCCTAGGAGTATAAACTCAGTTATAGAAACTCCATCTGAGTCCATTTAATGAACTACATGAATCAGAGCCCTGCAATAAAGCCCAATTAGAAATGAGAGCACAGAGAATATTGATCCCCTTAAAACCTTTTACAGCTTTCAGCATCTGCTTGGTCACTCATTGCTACAGTAGGCACTGAGCCTTTCCTGCCAGTTCCCTTTCATTAGCTTGCTGGGATTATGGTCAGATTAAGATGTGATTGAACAGATCAGCTGGTGGGAGCCCTGGGGTATGAGGAAGAGCCCCCAAATAACCCTTCTCACACATGCTCACAGTCCTCTGGGTCAGGTTTTATTACTGTGCTGGTTTTGGCTGGAATGGAGTTAATTTTCTTCACAGTAGCTAGTATGGGGCTATATTTGGGATTTGTGCTGGAAACAGTGTTGATAATACAGGGATGTTTCAGTTACTGCTGAGCAGCGCTTACACAGAGTCAAGGCCTCTTCTGCTTCTCACCCCACCCCACCAATGAGCAGGCCGGGGGTGCACAAGAAGCTGGGAGGGGGCACGGCTGGGACAGCTGACCCCAAGTGGCCAAAGGGCTATTCCATACCATATGACGACATGCTCAGCATATAAAGCTGGGGGAAGAAGAAGGAAGGGGGGACGTTCAGAGTGATGGTGTTTGTCTTCCCAAGTAACCATTATGTGTGATGGAGCCCTGCTTTCCTGGAGATGGCTGAACACCTGCCTGCCGATGGGAAGTGGTGAATAAATTCCTTGTTTTGCTTTGCTTGTGTGCGCAGCTTTTGCTTTCCCCATTAAACTGTCTTTATCTCAACCCACGAGTTTTCTCACTTTTACTCTTCTGATACTCTCCCCCATCCCACCGGGGGGGAGTGAGTGAGCGGCTGTGTGGTGTTTAGCTGCCTGCCAGGTTAAACCACCACAATTACTATCTAATTCAGAGGAAATTTCTACAGCAGCACTTGCTTCTCCTCTGAGCAACACCAAAAACCCCTTTGAGATTTTGTAATCTGTTTTACTAATGGACATGGTGTCTGGAGGCTCTGAGTTCACAGAGGTCACAGATGATAGCATTACCGTGCACAGCACACCCATGAAAGAGCCCCAGGAACTCCACTAACTCAAGACCTTCAGCCTTGTTTGCAGAATATTACAGAATAAAGAACCCCTGTGGTAATGAAGCACACATTATTCAAATGAGACACTTGAATAAGAACTTTGAGAAGTGTGCATTAAGAGGGATGTATGGCGTCCTAGCCAAAATATAGGACTCAAAGTTAGATGATTGCAGACTCTTTTCCAGGCTGTACCCCAGATGATGTATGGTGTCCAGAAGCCCAGATCCAAAGGGTATTGGGTGGGATTTGAATCATTAGATCTCACACTGGAATCCAAAAAGCCTTTATCCAGCTGTTGTCCAAAGCTGAGTTCACCTCAAACATGTATGTGTCAGTCTTCACAATTCAGGATCTGCTCCAACACTTCCCCAGAAGCGCTTTAGTCTCAGCTGTATTTGGACCATCTCTGTGAGTAAAAGTGCTAAGGGAACTCATAAACAAGGTATTCCTCCATTTCCCTTGATTCAGTGAGCCTTCCCAGATCACAGCCTTTGCGAATAAAGACACAAAAAAAAAAGACCGGTCACTGCTTTCTCTATTTCACCAAGCTGCATAGGCTTGCCTGGGGCTGGCAGGAGGGATTAGAGGGCAAAACACTAAATGTCTTATGGTGAGGCTCTTTTGAAATCCTTGGTGTGGAATATCTGAGGATGACCTGCAGCAGAGGGAAAGTAATTACAGTTTTCTAGCAGCAGCTGGGGCATTTGCATGGCAGGAGGGTCCTGCATTCCTGGCACTGCTCCAAAGGCTGTTTATGAACTTGAAATTAAATGGTTACAGAATAAAAATGCAAAGTAATTCCTGAAGCACTCTCAGGCTCCAGGCCTTGCTCCAGAGATGGAAAGCTCTTGAACCACTAGGCTAGAATCATACATCCTTTGTCCAAATTAAGCTTTATTATCATATGAGGTGTAAAGCAGAGCAGCTTTAGCAGGCAGAGCTAAGAACGGCTCCACCTTGAGCAACCCCAGTTACCCAGAGGGTCTGTTCCTCCATTAATATACTGCGTTGGCACAAGGGTGGGAGTGATTCCTGACAGCCATATGAGGTGCAGCGAGCGGCCCCCTCCTATGGATTTCCCCTAGCAGGAGGCTCTGCTTGCTGTGGGAAAGCTGCAGTAACAGCCCTGTGGCAGCCCCCTGGGGTTCATAGTTCAGTGTGTGCTAAAGACGTTCCTGGGCAAAGGGGCTACGTCCATGCTGGCAGCTGCTGCTCCTGACAAGGGCTCTTGGATGCTGCAAGCAGCCATCAGTGACCCAGCTGTGTCCTCTTCTGACCTGGGAAAAAGGAGCTGCAAAGACAGGTTAAAGCCAGCTTTTCTACCACCCTGTCCCCTCACAAACTCAGTGCTAAGCTCATGTCCGACTTGGGGACCTGGCATAGGCTGGCGCCAAGTTCGTGTCGTTCACTGACACTATTTATTTTTAATAAGATCAAAATGAAGCTGGGAGAGGGGGAAAAGGGAAGAGTTTCACAGAAATCCAGACCCCTTCTGTCTCAGGACAAAGAATTTGTGTTCAAGAGGCTTCCCCAAGCTCTTCAGCGTAGGCTCAGCACTTGCAGACACCTGACAAACTCCTGCCAAAAAAGTTTAGAGTAAACAGAGGTGATGTGTGACACGTTAAATATTGCTAATGAGCATCAGGTGTTTGCAGGGGAAAATGGCTCCTCGTCTTAGATATGGTAATTATTTTAAAGATCTATTTAGCATTTAGATTGCTTAGGGGGAAAAGAGCTTGGAGCAGCTGATTGCCTTGAAAAATGCTCCGGTATTAAGTGGGTCTCTTTGAACATTGCTTTCATCTCCTCAGACAGAAAGCAGAGGTGACACTTCAGCTTGGGATAATTAGGACTTTGACATCATTTGCTTGTCCTTGTCAACAGCATTATAACGCGTAGCCTCTAGTTAAAAAAACGCACACAACAAATCTCACACAGTAGCGTTTAAGAGAGTTAAAATACAAAAGATTAAATGTGCTGCACTGAAGCCTTGAGAGGAGCCATGAAAGAACCAGCCTGAACACTTGCACTCCGTATTTCAGCCCCAAGCATAAGACACTTTGGTATGATTTTAGACTTAGCTACACCTGTCACATTTTTAATGCCCGTTTTCATCAACAGATATTTATGGCTGCAGCATCATCAGCTCTCACAGGCTGAGTGACTTAGACCAAACAAAACTCTTGGAGGTGAAGGCTCCCATGAAAATCCCAGCTATGGCAGGAGGTAAGAGCAATTGCTGAGCGAGGGACCGAACTCTCCCGGGGCAGCTGAGTATCTCAGCCCACAGTCAGGCTGTGCCGTGCTAGCCTGGGCCAGTAAGCCTGGTCTAGGGGATGGTTTAAAACTATGCAGGGCTGGCCAAAAGGACAGAGCAGCCTGCAAGCCTAATACACCAAGCTGAGCAAATCCAGCAATTTGGAATCAAGTCTCTGCTACAATTTGCTCCTTTTCCTCAAAAATCTGAGAAATGACCTAGAAAAAACAACTTCTGCCTCAAAGAGGTCCCTCCATGCCTGAGTTGCTGAACACCAAATACATGCTGCCTGCCCTGCAGCATGTTCAGCAGCAGAGGCAGTCCAAATGATATTATAAAGCCCAGGTAGTCAAGCCTTCATCTACATGGCATCTGTCATTAAGCTGATTTTAATGTGAAGAAGTATCAGTGTATTGAGCAGTATTGCAGATGAACAACTGGAGATAGGCAGGGTGTTTCAAAGGGGAAGAGAGGTGACGCTGGACACCGAGGGAGGATCTGTACAGAGCAATGCCAGTACAGAAGGCAGACCCGCTGCAAGCATTACCTGTATTTCTCTCCCTCCTTGTAGCCATTTGAAGATTTAAATGTGATATTACTGGTTTGCCTGTGTCTGTTGCTGAAGAAAAAACAAGCAGGACAAGCACGGAGCTCCCCCCTAGCCCTCAGTCTCACCTGCCTTGGGCCAGCTCTCTATTCTGCAGCGTCTGCCACAAAGCCAGTGACTGCTGACCGGCAGCATTCTCCCAGCCACTCGCATTTCTTAAAGCCAACAGTATTAAAATCCATAATCAGAAATTTAATCCAAGCAGGAACAATGATTTAGACTGAGTCTGTTCCCCAAATCTGACAAGCGTATACACTAATGAATAACAACCCCCACAACCCTGCAAAAAGAGAAGGAAAAATGCAGCAGTGAGGAGAAAGCCCACCTCAATTTCTGCTAAGAAAAATGTTTCTCTTTTCCATCTCCTCACCCATAAAGTCTGTTTTAAGACCAGAAAGGAGAAAAGCAGATTTAAGTGAAGATGATGGCAAAACACAGAGAGACTAAATAGAGCGAGAATTTCACCCTTGTTTTCCTGCCTGGCTGGGAAGGCAAGGCGGGACGCGTCGGTGCGCACACCAGCTGCAGGGTAGTCGCTGCTGTAGCCAGCAGAGCAAGGGGATCAGCGCGGGCGAGCGGCCCCAGGCCTGGCGCGGTGGCTCAGGCAGCTGGTGCAGCCCACCCTGCGCCCCGTGCCGAGGGAGGGCTTGCTTTTCTCACGCCGCGCCGCAAGCACAGCGAATGCGGAGATTGATCGAGCAACGAAAAAAACTCAACAAAGAATCAAACAACTTGCAGGAGAAGACTGAGTAGGAAACACCAATAACAAAAATGGTTCCTCCTTGCCATGGAGAAAGTGCTTTTCTAAGGTGACTGAATTAAATTTCACTTCATGTGGCAGCCAGATGGAACTGTTCCCAGTTCAGAGAAGGGAAGAGAGTACTGGGAGGTGATGTGACTGGTCTGCAGTCACTGAGGATCACAACTGACAGCACAACACATCCTTTTTGCTCTGTCCCTTGGTAAGATGAGGCAAAACTCAGAATTAACTGTCCCCATTATGTGTTCTCTGCTAAATTTCCAGCTGTAGCACTGGTGGCTCTTGCGTTTATTTTAAAAGGGAAGGAATCACTGGGATGAGGGGTGGAAAAGATCTTCTAGCTCAGGCCTGGCCGGCCTTGGACTGTCTGATCCTCCTTGAGATCCTGAGAAACACCACTCAGGAGACATGTTTCAGAGAGAGCCAAGGAGAGAAGCAGGTGGGGGTGCAACTGGGCCCAACAGCTGGGCTGGGACATCAGCCTCAGCTCACCCCAGTGCCCCACCTTCTGCTGCAGCATGAGATACAGACACCTTCATACCAGCGCAGCCCTGCTGCCGGCTGCGTAACGTCCCTCCGGTGGGAGTCAGGCTTGAAAGTCACGGCCTGAGCACCGTTCTTCCAAGCCCCGACAGCTGCCCCTGAAACAGAAGGGGGACAGCTTGCAGAAGGGCTGGGAGCAGCAGGGATTAGAAACAAGAGACAGGTTTAGGTTGTCCTCAGAGCCTGACCCACAGTCGTCTTGTCCTAGAAACACCCACAGCCATCACAGGAAGACTCCCGCTCCTTTCACACCCCTTTCTTCTCTACCCTGTTGCTCTACTACTGATGGGGCTCAAAGGCACTCATCAGCCACCTTCCCATTTTTTCTGCTGTGGAAACCATGCCCACATTTGAGTGCCCTCATACCTATTTCAGCACTTCCCCTTCCACTGCTTTTCTGCTTGTCAGAACACTGGGAACAACACTGCTGCTTTTTAGCAAGGGCAAAATTCAAACCATTGCCTTCAAAATACACCAGCATTGACATGATTTCTGGTTTGCCCTCATTATATGTTGGGAGGACTGGGGAACACGGTGTTTTGGTGGGTAAAGAAATTCACACAAACTCTGGTGAAACACAAAAATATGTCACCTCTTCAAATAAGTTGTTTTCGCTACTTTGTATGCAGCTGCCCCACTTCTTTGAAACCTTTGTGGTCACTTCCAAAATACAGCTTTGCTGCAGGGCCAGGGTCATCCAGCTGCTGAAGGGAAGCCAATAGCAGACAGCAGCATGTCTACAGGTTAAAACTAAATAACGATCAGGAGACCCCATGGCAGCCCCATGGGGCAGTGACGTGACATGCCAGGGTGTGAGGTGAAGCGGGATCTCAAGAGCTGGGGTGAAGCCTGTGAGAGCTCACGACCATCCTCGGAGCCAGCCGTCACCACACATACAGCGAGCTCAGGCTGCTACAGAGAAGGCGATACTGAGATCCACACATCAGTTGAGACCAGGAGAGGGCAAAGCAGGCCTGGGCTCTGACCACAAAATTCAGGGAGAAGAGCCCTTGGGAAAAGAAAGCTGAGACAGATCAGGAGGTGCGGAGGGACCCATGGGAGGCTTTTTGGGTCAGCGACCCCATTCCGGGTCAGTTCATGCTCATTCAATTTGAGCATCCCCCTAGGCACTGGCCAGTTCATCACCCAGTGCACCGCTGCCGTCCTTACTGCCAAGCTCAGCCCCGCTGCAGGCAGTGGTAAGCAGCGTTGCTGTACTAGTTTCCATGGAAATCAAAACCAGAGAAGCTGGTTTCCACCAAAATCACATTAAAACACAATTTTGTCCCAAGTGGATTATTTTGTTATCTTTTCTCTCATTCTTCTTTTTGCACCATGCAGTACAAATGAAGCTGGATTTATTTTAATAACTCAGATTTGTAAAGCACAAGTTTCATTGATATATCAAGCAGAAGCCGCTATTTCCATTTGGATGGGATGTCCCTGACTCAAAGACAGGCAGGTCTGAACACTTACCCACTGTAATTTCCAGCACAGAAATACTACCTTGTTCTGGCCTGTTTTTAATCACCGGTCAGTCACAGGTGAAATTTAAGCAGCATTTCTCAAAAAGATGCAGATCAGTCAGAAAAGCACAAGGTTGTTCAGTTCCCTCCCGTACCCAGCCTCCCATTGCCCAGCAGCACCTTCGCAACCCGCTGCGGCACAGAAACACTTTTCAGGCAGCTCTGGACTCTATCACAGGTGTTTGCAAAACACCTCACAAAAACAAAGCCCTCGAAACGTGGATGAGAGCCCCGCTACCTTGCGCCCAAGCTGGGAGGGCGGCGGAGGGGCAATGCCTCCTGTCCACACATGGGCACAGAGTTTTCCGCTGGAGAAGCAGAGCCAGAAGCCCAGCATGCTGCAAACACCCTGTTTATTTTCATTGGGCAGTGCACTGCTGATTTTTTGCTACCATAGCAGCAAAACAAACACACCGAAAACAAGTTTTGTTTCAGGTAGATCTAAACATCTAATTTCAACATTTGCAGTTCTCCGGGGCTTCTTTACTCCTGTTTAAAATGGTCACAAGTCACAACAAAGAAATGAATCTTAGGCCCCCTAAGAGGGAGGGATACAGGAGCTCTTCAGCTGTGTTGGGCAAGCAGCACAAGACTGAAAGAGTAAGGATGCAAGAAGTGTGTTAGGATGCTTGCCCAAGGGAAGAGCAGCAGTCAGGTTTCCAGGTGCTTCTGTGATTAGTATGTACTTCTGAAATGCTGAAGAGGTCCGATTAGAGGGACAGAGATGCCCACCTCAACACACCCTGCAGCCCAACAGCAGAGGGTTGTGAGAATGAAGAGACACTCACGTAAGGTCTTTGTATCAAGCAAGTCCCTTTTAACAGACTGCAGAAAAAGATCTCCTAGCACCTACTTTCTTACTGAACCCAGCTTGGAGAACATCTGTTTCTAAAAAATCTGTTTTGTGAGCGCTAAAATGAACTATTTGAGTATTTAAAAAAAACCCACAACAAATCCAAGCGACACTTGATTTGCGTTTTGAGACAAAGCATTTACCAAATATGACCCAACTGTATGACCGCTGTGGATGTAGTGCTTCTATGTTTTAACCTCCTGCAAAGAAGTTACTCCTTGATAATTTTCCCCCGCACTTGGTTCTAGTTCCCTTTGATGCAACTGGTTCTACTCCAAACTCTTCTCTACCTCATTTATGTGCCAGATCACTGCGTGTTTGACCCTACCCTCCTCAGAGGGGAACCCATCCCTCACTCATTTCTCCTCCCCCCCCAGTTTGGCTCTTCAGATCAATATTTCATTTTCCCAGACAGGACTAATTAAAGCCTTCCCAGACATCATTACAGCCTGAGAATCTCCTGGTTTCTAGGGCACTACGGTGGTCATCACTCAGGGTGTGCATGGCAGGACTCCAGGGACACAGCCCTACTGATGTCCTGCTACAGGAGCAGCACTAAGAGAGAAAGCCCCAGCTCTTTTCCTTTTTAGCGAGTTCCCACAGACCTCAAACACCAGATACATTACCAGGCAGCACAGGGAAGCACTGGTTCCCCCCACACCAGCTAACTTCCAGCACACCCTCACCCTCCTTTCCTAGACAGAGGCTCTGGCACAGCTGCTTTCTGTAGAGGCAGACCCAGCTGATCCTAGTCTGACAAAGCCTCTCCGGGTGAACTAGCAGGCAGTTAAAAGCCCTGATTTTAAACCTAAAGCCTCAAAATTGATGTTTCTGGCTGGGCTTTTTTTTTTTTTTTTTAAGGTAAGATTAGGGGAGCTTACCAGCCTACTTGGGGAGTCACAGTATTTGAGGCTCAGCAAAACATAGGCTAGCAGGCATCTCTGGGTGGTGATGCTTCTCTGCCCTCAAGTTAGAGGCAGAAGAAAGGCCTTTGGGAGGCTTAGTAAGGAATAGGCAGGCTGATAGCCTGAGGAAAAGATCAAGGAGGGAGTAACAGGAAGAATTAATTCCCCCCAACCCCAGCTATTTCTTTCAGCGTGTAAAAACCAGTCCATTAACTGCTCTTAACTTTTGCCAGCAAGGATGCTTTCCTGCCTAGCCAGCTGAGGAGGGCTTCTTCAGTCATTTTCAACTGATACGCCATTGTATCTGACAAATCTCTCTGCCAGCTCTTGCAGTATCCCTCTAGAAGCAACGCAGGAACCCATGCAAAGAACTGGAGTATGTCTGTCTGGGGATACAAACCCAGTGAGAGACAGAGGCAGGGACCAGGCAAGAAAGGATGGAGGCTCTTTTCCAGTGGGAAGTGAGGGGGAATAAGAACAGGCTGAAACACTTGTTTCAAAGTGGATTTTATTCCAGGCATTAAACAGATTCTGGCACATGCTTTCTTCAAGAAAAGGGAAAACAAATCTGGGCTCCACATAAATTACATCTGGCAAAGTGCAATTTACAACTGAGTGGGGAAAATAAGCCTTTTGAAATTGATTTCTGTACAACAGTAGTTTTGGCTCCTCTTAAATAAACCCCCATTGGTTCACAGCACACAAAATTACATTGGATGATCTGATACAATAACAGCTTTCTTAAAGAATATTACCAATGCAAATGCTCTGTCTTGACAGTCTAGGGGGCTGCGTAAAGTAAACAGGAAAACAAGGGCGAGCAGCTGCTTGTTCTGACTGTTAAAGAAACAAATCACTGGGCCAAATTTGAGGGCTCAGTCAGTTTCCTTTCAAAAACCCCACCGGAGTCCTGTTCCAAAGCATGGCACTGCGTGGACCTTGGGGAAAAAAGCACATACAACATCGTTCCTCCTTCCCTTCAGTGCAAGGGAAATGGAAAGTATGACTATACTTAGTTTGGACAAGACTTTGTTTATTCTGAGAAGTTTAGTTTTCCCGCACTTGAAAGCAGCCTTTTGCAATGCACCTCCTTTTCAGCAACTGCTAAAATCCATTGGAAACCAATGGCTTCCAGAAGATGATGTGGGGGGAAGTCTGCATTGGGCTTACAGGAAGGTCCTGCGAGCAGTGCTTTAGCTGACAGCGGAGCAAGCAGTGGGGAGGTGACCTCAGGAGAACATGTCCAAAACCAGGCAGAGTTAGGGGTCTGGTAGTCCCTAACTCCAGGGACAATTTTAAGTTATTGATGTCTAGCGTATGCCCGCCTTTTCCCTTTTCTCCCCCAGGCTGGGGCACCTGAAGAAGGAGCATGTCCAATCTTCAGCTGCCCCAGCTCACAGCCCCAGATGGATGCCAGTTCATGCTCTGCCAGGTGGTGAGCAGTAGGAAGAGAGGCACAAATCAACACAGCTAGTCCAGGTACCTCTGCTCCGGGAGCAGTCTCTAACCTCCAACATCAGAGCCAAGCACAAAGTCAAGGGCGGTAGCCAGCACGCTGACGAGAGCCCTTTGAACCAGGGCTGGCCCAAAGCTTGGAGACTGTATATAAGCAGGGCTCCTGTGGTCTGCAGCAGTCAGGAGAATTGTTTGTAGAGGAGCTGGGTCCTAGTCCCAGTACGGTTATGAAGAAGGAACTGCAAGAAAGCTGCACACACACAGTGGGAGCAAGAAGGAAGGAAGCAGTACCTGGTGGAGGAGTGAACATGCTGTTAGCTGCAACCCTTTAGCTGCTGGAGAGTGAAATGGGGGAAGCTCAGATGGTCCACTTAGGATGCATTTTGATGAAAATACATAATCCTTTAGCACTTCATTGTATACAGAGCTTACGTACAGTACATGCTCAATGGCCTTTCGTCTGTCTTTGCATCAACTTTTTTCAAGCCAGGTATGTGAGACTGTTCCTGTCTCCTACTGCCTAATGATGCTGTTCTGGAAGTAGCATCTCCTGCAAATTCTTGTTAAAAAAACAATTGCTAGTAGGATGGCATCTCTCCCCCCTGACGGGTCTGCCTGCCCTGCCCTCTTTCTGTTCCTAGGCTATTTTCTTTCTTTCTCTGCTCTTTCCTGGCCTCAGTGGTTCAGGCCCATAGCATCTCTATAGAGGGAAAGAGAAATCTCTGCAGAGTCAGTGCCCCCATTCCCACACAGAAGTGCAGCTGCACCACACTGTAAGCTTGGGGCCAAAGGGAACTGCCTCCTGAATTTTCACAGTGCGGGCAGGTCTTTCATCTGGTTAATCAGTGTCAAGATGGTGAGCTGATGTCAAAGTGAACGGGGAAACAGGAAAAGAGCTCCTGCCACCTGGATGATTTAATTTTTTAAGTAAAAGAACTGAGAACAGAAAACAAATTGTCCAGTTCTCATACAAGCACTTTTGAGCACATGCAACGTATGAAGAACAGTATCTGTTCTTTTGTCAACTGTTTGGGCTAATAACAAGGTAGGAGAAAGAATTAAAAAGGGACACAAGCATGATCAAAAGCAGCCAGCTGTTCAGAAACAAATGAACATCCTATTTCTTTTACACCAGATCAGAAAGGATCCAGGCAAGAATTGCCTACGGAAGGTGGCCCCACCATCTGGTTCCCCTGCCAGGCTCTTGGAGAGGAGGGTTGGTTTACAAAACCTAGCTCCAAGAGGAAAATTTAACAGATCTAGCAGGAAAAGGTAACGTTGTGGGGATTTTTTTTTTTTTTAGTTGAATAGGTAAGCTTCCCCTGGCAGGTCTGAAAACCCACACTCAGCTACAGCTGACTGGTAACTGGGAGCAGGACTGGGATGCTAGCTAGAGACACCAGTTGTCTTTGGTATTTCCAGGATATAAAAGAGATCTCTCAGGGCAGGCCTGTACTGTGGCAGCATTTGTGCAGGGGGCAGTTTCAGCTTCACCAACTAACCTCCCCAAGGTGCCCACCGGGAAGAGAGCTGGGCGTCGCAAGGGGAGCAGCCCCAGGCCTTTTCACCGCCTCTTTCTGAGAGAGAGGGGGAAAAGCAACTAGACAGAGGGACTGGGTGGCTTGTCATGCTGGCCTGTGTTCACAAGGGCCATGCACAGCTGGAGAGCCAGCGAGAGGGCTGTGCTCCTGCCCAGCCAGCAGCAGGAAGCCTGCGATGACGGAGGGGCTGTCCCCTCTGCCTCTCGCCGTGGGGAACTGGGTGGGCTCCTGCTACAGGCCTGAGCCAAGTGCGGTGGCACTGTCAGTGTGCACTGCCCACAGAGCTCTGCACACCTTCGGTGTGGGGTGCAGCGGGCAGCATATGGTAGCACCAGGAAGAGCAGCCAGAGAATGGTCCCAGCTTCCCCAGCATCCCAAAGCGTCAGCATGTGTCTGTGACCAGCTCCGCAGGAGCGTGGCACCCTGAACCCAGGTCCAGCTGGGCTGCCTGTGGGCTTGGATCACTCATGGAGGCAGGGCTGGCCTTCCACCCATAAAAAACTGGAAGCAAGAATTGAACAAGGAATAGTCCCCAAACCAATCCCCGGTTATGCTGCTAAAACAGATTGTCCCTTTTCCAGCTCTCTTGTCAGCATTGTGCCTCATTTCCCAACCTCGGCCCATTTGGCTGTAGGGCAGCTACTGCAGGCAGAGGAAGGAATGGGCCCACCACAAAGAGGTTACAAACCTGCCCCCAGGGTCTGCTAGTTCCTTCCCAGCCCCTCCACTCATCATGATGACTCTTCTTCTGGCCAGTTCTCACTGAGAGACGCACATGCATAAATGATGCACGATGTTAGAGTGAAAAGCCAGGGAAGCTAAAGAGCTACCAATGTTTGTACAAGCATCATTTAAGACGTTGGACTGAAGGTCATGGACTCTGGATGCAGAGAAAGGAACGGATGGGGAGAGCTGCAAGGTAGTTCTAGTCACTCCGAGTATTGGGCTGGGTCCTTGCTGCTCTCTGGGTGCAGCTGTGCACGGACAACAGCTACAAAGGAGAACTTAAGACAACAGATGGGAAGATTTCAACAACTCTCCTCATCCCTCTCTCACCCCCAGCTTCATCTCTGAAAAGCTCAAAAACACCAAGTGCTCAGCTGAAATGGTGGCCTGCAGATGGGCACAATGAAAACATTTAGGGTCAGACATACAAAAGCATTCCTCCCTTCCCAATCTCACTCTGTTCCCAAAGTCTCATGCACAAAGAAACAAGGAGATCTCTGTGCTACCATCATGTTGCTTGTAGCAGCTCCCACTGTTGGCCAGGTACATCAGCTTGGCAAGGGTTGGTCACCACTCTCCCAGTCTGGTTTTCCAGGCAGAGACCGCTGACAAAGTGTTGAATGAAACTGCCTTTCATCTTCCACTTCTGTGAGAAGACAGAGAAGAAACATGCTGTTACTTCCATTTCACCAGGGAACTGTGCCTCCAAGCCGGAGGAGAAAGGCTGAGCATAAACCTCAAGTAAACCCCAACAACTGGGGAGACTGAAACTCTGGGTATGGGCAGCACCTCCAAAGCACTGGCTTCCTGTATTAATGATACCTGGAGTTTGAGTTTAGCTGAATTATAGGGCCAGATATTCAGAAGCATCTAGAGGGCAAACAACACAAAAATCAGCAACTAGTGGCACTTTCAAAAGCATAGTGTATTCACAATTTCCCTGCCATTCTTTGTCCTGCATGTCTAGGCATCCAGATACCTGTCAAAACCTGAAACCCTTCTATGGTTTCTTTCCAATCCATAGAAAGCAAAGCATTGAAAGCTCTCTCAACATGGGAAGCAATCCATCCACAGAAAGCAAAAATCACACTTCTTGCTGCTTGACTAGATCGTATCAATCTCTCTCTCATGTCCCCTCATCTCTCATCAAATTCAAGATTTTTATCAGCACAACACTGAAAGCTCTTCATAGCTCTGCACCCTTCTCAGCTGGCTCTTCTTTGTAATCTTATCCGTCCTGCCAACATTTCAGTTTATAAGTGCCCATTTGACAGCTTCTTGGTATATATTGCTCTGCTTTCTGTAGAGCTGTCTTCTGGGTCTGCTCCCCTCAGAGCATATCCACAAGGTCCCACATGCAGCTCTTTCCTGAAGGTCCACTTTGGTTGTGCTGCTCTCCAGGAAACAACCTATGTCCTAACCTTGAATTGCAAATTCTGCTGGGAAAGGGCTGTACCTTCCATCCCTGCTGGAAAGAACTGGGACCACTGTGGCTGATAGTGGAGAGGAAAAAAAAAGTAGAAATGAGTCTGTGGACTTGGGATCTCCCAGGTGAGGCTGTGCCATTTCCCTCCAGTGGGGCACAGCTGAGATCAGCAGGTTATTGGAGTGAGTGCTCCAGGCTCCAGGGATTTTCCCATCACTCTTTTCAGTCACACAGATGACCCAGTTAGAATTAGGGTCTGGGTACTCAGTCACTGAACAGCTTAGGAATACTATGAGGATGTTTTGGCTAACCCATGAGACTGATGAAAAAGAAACAGCTTGACAGCACTGATGGACCTCAAGACTGCTGTAGAAATGATATGCAAAGGGAATAAAAAAATTCCTGCAATATCCTACCAACATTTTAATTCTTGGGTAACGCAGCAAACAGATTGCCACATGCTGTGTGGTTTAAGACATCCAGTTATGTCCACATATTGCTGGCAGCTCTCCTCCAAATCTGTGTGCTGGTTATGTTTCTTGGAGGGCAGGGCAGTTGCAAAGCCCAGAGTAATCTGTTGCTCCTGTATCACATAATCCTTCAAGACTAAATACCAGAGGCAGGATCACTTTGCCAGCACTGCTATCCCTGACTGACAGGATACAACCGAAGGAGAGCTGTTTGGGCAGCAGGAAGAAGCTGGTTTTAATAGGCAAGGGGGCAGAGGAATTCAGTGATGATGGAGAGGAAGATACAATGCAGTCTGTGCACTGCAATGCCCTCACCAGCTGCTGCAACCCAATGCCTACACAGGTCCCAGAGCCATCTGGCTCTCATCTGGCAGAAGTCTCCCTGCAAACAGCTGAGGAAGAGTTAATACCATAAAGCAGCAGCTGTAATGATGGAGTGGAAAGCAGGAGGTCTTCTCTCCTGGAAAGCAGCACACTGTGCCTAGCTGGTGCGACCTCTGCACAACGGCCTCCCCACCACTGTCTCCCAGGGTCACAGACACCTCAGTGAAGAGCCTCTTGACCTTCTCCAAAGCACACCTACTGTGAAAAGGGAAACTCTTCCTTGCCCTCCACCCTCCCCCTGCCTCTCTGTACTTGTGAATTCCCAGCCTCCTCCTCTGCCTTCCTCTGTGCATGTGCTAGAGAACGCCCGCCAGCCGTCTCTCCCACACACCCCATAGCTCACCAGAAGACCCTGCTGTAAAGGAGTATGCTGTTATGAGATTTGAGATGGACGACAAGGGCAACTACCAAGAGACACTGGTTTTCTTCTTCCCCCTAGCCATTCAGGATAAAACTAGCATCACTGGGAGGTTTGCTCACGTTATTCCTCCAGATCAGAGACCCGCTGCTGTGTCATCTCTCCATGCTGAGCAGGTACCCACTGTGATGTCTGTAGGGAGAGTCTACAGCAACAGACACAGCAGGACAGCAGCAAGCACTCACCAGAGCACATTTTCTACTGCTAACAAACCACACCAAATCAATCAGCTTCTCAGTGAATGACACCACTGGAAAGCCCAGTGTTTCAAGTCACCCCAGATCCCTATGTTCAACAGTATGTGGGGCAAGGATGGGGGAGGGGGAGGAGAAATGCTGAAAAGGGGACAGAGTTGAATATAAGGCTCATCTGGGCTGCAAGGAGGTGCCATGCATGGAGCTATTATATATATATATAATAATAATATATTATTATACTGACAGTAAAAGCCAAAGTAGGGGTCGTCATCTCACATGGAAGTGGTATTTTCAGAATGATGGATTCTACCCTTTCTGGTCAGAAACTGTGCTTTGCTGCCCTCCGTGAGATACCAGAGCAACTCCCCGACTTCACCTGAGCCTTTCACAAGACCCCCGTGCCTGACTGCCAGACCACAGGATTACCAAAGACAGCCCAACACCTTACCCTGTAGGGACACATCATATCTCAGACCCTTGAGGAAAGTGGGCAGTAGGAATGGGTAGGAACAGGAGATAGGATGCTCATCTCCCAGTGTCAGCCACCTCAGAGCTGGGCAACTTAGTCTAAACTAGTCACCTGGTGACATACTTATGGAGGGGTCCAAGTTACAAGCACCTTCTGGGAGGGCTCAGCTTTCTCCACAGACCACAAGGAGAGCATGGAGGGCTAACTTTTAAATGACAGTGATGATGCCCATCTTTAGGAAAAACAAACAAACAGAGCAGACACCTCCTGCATAGGCAGCTAAACATTACAGGGAGTCCTATCCTACACCCAGACATTATGACTTGGAAGGAAAGCTTTTGGAAGATATAAGCATTGCACAATCTGAAAAATTTTGGCTTGAAAATTTTCCTTGGTCTCGCTTTCTTGTGCAGATGGAGATAATACAGTTTAGTGGTCACAGCAGGTTTGGAGTGGAGATGGAAAAATAAGAATCCATATTTTCTTTGAAATATTGTGTCTTGGTCCACTTCCCCAATGTTGACCAAAAATTTCCCCACTCTTTTGTAAAGCTCTCTCTCCATCCTTATTATCTATCATTTTAAAGTGCTTCAAGGTGACTGGATAGAAGCACTCCATGTGCAATTACTAATAGACAAGTCAGAAATAGCCAGTCCTCTTCTACCCAATATATACAAGACCTGAAAGTGTTTACATTAGTGTAATTTTCCAGGGTAATCAAAAGTCAGGTGCCTCCAGAACAGACAGGTTTTCACTCCTTCTGTTTTCCGATAGTCTATATAAAGTTGCATTTGTCTGCACTTTGGGTAATACTGAGAAGTAAGGTGGGAAAAATTTCCCAATCACGTCCAAAGGCACACAGGACTTCAAATACTGTTTGTCTCACCAGAAAACTTAGTGTCCTCATTTTCAGGATGGGGTCACATTCCTTCAGCACATTTTAATGAAATATGGCTGTTTAATAGGATTTCTCAGCATGCTTCTTGTTCTGTTGGGAAATACTGTGCCAGTGTTTCTCATTTTCATTCTCTTGTTTTAGTGTCTGACTCTCACTTTGCCTTCTATTTGTCCTCACTGTAATACAAATTAAAACGCCACTCCCACCATCAGTCAGAGCCAAAACCAAAGCTAAAGGCAATAATTTATTGTGCATTCAACTAAAAAATGCTATTCTCCAAATAACATTATGGATAACATCCATCTGGTTTGAAATCTAGTTCTGATTATGCAGAATAGCTCTTGGCTGGTCTTCTGTTAGCAGTGCCAGCTGTTGCTTTTGAACGATCAATGGGATCATGGTGCCAAATAGATTTTGTTCCTGGTTCCTTTCAACCAAGGGAGAATAGTCTGACAGAACCAAAAACCATCTAAATTTTGACCATTGTCTTGTACCCTCCTACTTGCAAAGTTCTAGACTTATTTTGAAGTAATACTCTAGATACAGCTCATAATACTGTTAAGCTTCCACTAGACTATTACATATATGTTAGATGGACTGTTGTTAGCACTCAAAAATAACAACAAAATTATCTGCCCTGTGGACATGCTTAATGCACAACAGCTGTCTAGCATGGGCACAGATTCAGCATGTTTGAAAGCAGAAAGCAACTTTAGGAGCTGTATGGTGCTGTCATAAGGATCTAACCAATCTGCTATGGTGACACTAAAAAATGAAGCCGTCGCATGCCCCATCTTTTGTCAGAAATCTTGCTTTTGCATCACTCAGACATAGACATGAAGTCTAGATCCAGAAAAGTCCAAACATCTTCCACCACAGACCTCTGATGACAGTGACACCAGAGATGTTCAAAGCTGGGCTTTCATCATGCTGCTGTCTCCTCTTAAGATATTGTATGTGTGATGCACGTTGCCCAGGCTCACCCCTTTCCACTCAGACCACCCACTTGGGGCTCTTGCTTGCCACCTCCACCTCTCTGAAGTAGCTCAACTTCCCTTCCTCCACTCCCACTCAGCCCCTCCGACTTTCTGAGAAGCCCACTTGAACTGAGGAGTGGCTACACCCATGTGTAGTTTGAAAACACTGCTCTCCCCCCAGCACTCACACTTTGGGCTGTGAGTACCCATGGGGAGACAGGCAAGTTGTAGGGCAACTGAGGGATTTTGTTCCCTCCAGTGTTGCTATTTCATTTTGCAATTTAACATTTCTACAAGCAGTTTCCTTGAAACTCAACCTCCCAGATATCATGAGCTGGGCTTGGGTGACATCCTAGGCAGGGGGTTCTGCAAGCTGCCAACCCAGGAAGAACAAGACTCCCTCTCTGTTTTGGCTCTCTGTTGCCAGAAACATGCCTTGTCAGCCCAGACATACACTCTCAGATGACCCCCATAAAAGTCGTTAGCTTCACTTTCCACCCTAGCTAGGACCCGGCAGAGAAAGAGTCAGTTCCCAAAGTAAGCAGAAAACATTGCATTAGATGCAGGTGGCCTCTCTAGAAAACAACTGGAGGAGAGAGAATGGGATAGTTTGCAAAGATGACTGACTTCAAGCTAATTAAAATCCAATGTCAGTATTAACAACAATTACTGTTGTGTTTATGGAAGAAAGGGACCATAACAACATTCCCCAAGAACACAACAAACTTGAGCATTGCAAGTAGAACTGGCTTTATAAGTTGAAATCTGAAATGGGAGTTTGGGACTTCCAAAAAAACCCCAACATTTCAGAGCATTGCAACCCAAATTAGATTAAAAATTCAAATGCACTTCTCCCACCTCCTCCCCACCTCATCCCTTCAAGCTGCAAGGTGGTTTGGAATGGCAGCTGTGATTCAAATCAGTCTCTAATTATTTGAAATGCTTAAACAAAATCCTCACTTACAGTCAGTTGGCTAAATCATCTGCTAGGTCAAGTCCTTGATTTAAGTGCAGTTTGTTCACATAAGGTAATGGAAAACAACAGCTCACATCCTTAAGTGTGTGTGCATGTCTTTATAATGAGCCTGTATGTAATCAACACATCAGGGCTCAATAAATCCTATTCCAGCAGCAGAATGAGCCTGCTTGTGTTAGTGTGGATTAATCTCTTCTGGCTAATCGGGCTTGCACTCCACCCCGCTTCAGGGGACCCTTGTCCTTCCATGACAGCGGAGGCGGGGAAAGACAGCTGATTTTGGCAGCTGCTAGTCCTCTCTGCTGCCAGGGAGGAAAATGCTGCAAGGCACCTAAAGGGAAGCTAAGTGACCTAATTACACAGCAAGGGGGTGAGTGATCACCAACAAGAAAAAGGAGCAGGCAAGCACAGCCCACCTGGGATATCCTTGCAAGGCTAATCCGAACTCAGAGTTTTCCCAGCATATTCACGGTGGCAACTCTTCAAGACATTTCTGCATTAACCAGCCCTCCAGAGGAAAGTCTACACAGGCTTCCCATAAATGGGCAAGACTGGATTTCAGTGCTTTCTTTCAGGAAGAACTAAATTCAGAGATTCGTATAGCACTAAAAAGTACTGACAAAAGAGGATGCTGCTGAGGACTGGAAGCAAGCTGAGCCATCTCCTATCTTTGGGCTATCAAAATAATAGATGTGTCAGAAAACACAGAGCCAGCATAGCCTTAGATGACAGAAAATGTGTTCTGTCTTGGTGGAGAGGGAAGCACAGGAACTAGAGATGAAACAAGCCCAGTCCACTGTCTGCCAGTGCTGCGCTGTCACCTGTTGTGTTTTGCCCAGTTCTGATAAAAAGGCCCATCACATCTTTGTGAGGGCACCCTGGCCATTGCAGAGGCCATCTCTTACCTTGTGCTGTAGGGCAAAATGACTGATGTGTCCTGACAGATCAGGGATGCACATCTTGGAAACAGCATAAGACTCACAGAGCTGCATTTTGTTGGGAACGCTGCATTTTGTTGGGAACACTCCTGCTGCGTATTTTTCCTCAGGGAGCAGTTTGGGTGGAACATACGGTGCTTTATGTCAGTCGGTATTTCTCAAATGAGTTGCACACACTCAGTTTTAAAGGTCTGTTCACATGTCCAAAGACAGCACAAAGAACACAGGTCTCTCACTTCTAAATAAGTAAACAAATGATAGCACACACCGCCCTTCCCTTGGGTGTCTCATTTGCTGCTTATCTACCCCTTGTTGATGCTGTGCTTCATACATGCACTGACCTGGCTGAACATAAACGTATCCAAGGAGCGATGTCGGGGTGCTACTGAGCTGGAGCTAACCACGCTGCCAAGGGCCCAGGCAGAGCAGACACCCACACACTAGTGTGGTCTGCGCTCCCCACTTTGGTTGTGGGCAATCTCATACATCTGAGCTTATGAAACACGCCAGAGAGGGAGATACAGAAGATGGAAGGGACTTTTATACACTTTGATAGTACTAGGTTTGTCCCCGCAGGCTGCACTGATGTAGGTACACTGGTATGTGGCAATGGAGGGATTAAAAATGGGTGTGCAGTTACCTACCTGTCTGCCGTCTTTTTGATTGCAGGCTTCCAGTGTGATTTGAGAGCCAGTAGAGAAGGAGGTAATGGAAAGACACTTGTCCTGCTGTCTAATTAGAGGGTCACTGAATACCCACTCCTTTGGCATAAGAAAAAGAAAGGTTCCATTAGGATCATAATGGTGATCAGATGAGGGAGACAGAGTTTTTCTATCAGGTATTTCAAAAACCTGTATCCTTTGTTCAACTCTTACCAAAGGCGCCCTGGGAAGACTATGGCAGCAGTCTTCACCTGATCAGAAGTTTATGCTCAGGCTTGGTGCATCATGACTATTTCAAAGCCTGCAGCTGGCTCCCCTGACCATCTGAGCTGTCTGATTAACCTTGGATCCCATACAACTCCCTGCTCTGCAGCTTTACAGATTTAGGCCTACAAAGCAGGGAGGACCCCAACCCCTGATTTACATACAGGCAACTGCTTCTGCATATTTTCCATAGCAGACATGTTCTGTAACAGGTATCTGGGACCTATAGATTGTCAAGTGAAGCAAAACACATGCAAGCATATCCATGGGCTAACATGTATCACCAGCAACATAAAGCACAAGCCACTTCATTTTTCCCTCCTCTCACTACATGGATACCTGACCCAATCAACTATTATTCTTATACTTTTGCCAAGGATGAAATACAAAAAGCAATAAGTTTCAGAGATTTCAAATGGTAATGACATGGAACAATGAGTCAGGTTAAATGGCATGTTGAACGCTGGCCGCAAACTGGTTTCCAACAGTTAACAGATGTGAGTATGTATTTTCTGGCATAAAATATCCTACTGTGACCCTTAACTTTCTCAAGCTGATTTCCTGCTGCTTTCGGTCACCAAAAGAAGAGGCTGAGTGCAGATCCTCAGCTGCTGTAAACCAGCACAGCTCCGCTGCAGTTAGGAGAGCTGCACCAAATTACTGCAGCTGGGGTCTTGGCTATTTAAACTCTATTTGGGCTTTATGCTGAAATGCATCTGTAAAACAGCACAGTTCAAGCCATCTGCAGCTACAGCTGAACTGGCAGACCAAGGAACATTTCTGATCCTGGGAATATCTCTTACCCACGTGCCAGGGTGCTAGCCAAGCACACCCCAGGACTGGTTCTCATGGGTGGACGATGAAGCAGAGCACACCCAAGCAACGGTCTGAATGGGAACAGCTACGTGACTCAAACCCTGGTTACATGCCTACTGCACAGACTAGTCACACCCCTGAGCATTCAAGCACTACCTGTTGCCTTTGAGTGATGAAAACCTTCCCACTCTCTGCCTGACTGCTGGGTCTGTTGAGCCAACAGAGCTCTAAGAGATGGGCACCGCTTCTTTTTCTGCTTAATGTTAAAATCATTAACAGGGCCAAATTCTTCCTTCATTCACCTCTGTACAAACCCACCAAGGTCAGAGATGCCTTTTCATTCACTGGTAATAAAAAGGGCAGAAGCAGGAGCAAAGCACCAAACTGAAGCCTGTCTTACCTGAGTGACAGGTGGATTGTTCACTGTTCCTTTACAGATTCCCATGCCAGCCAACGTATTCCCTGTGGTATCCTGTGCCCGAGACTCCAGGCAGTTTCCTCCTTGTTTAATTATTCCTGGAATCAGCTCCTTTTCAGGAACCCTTAAAGTAAAATGACAGTTGCATGGCACTTCATACACAGAAATGTCCAAAGCGCACACACATTTAGAAGGTCGTAACTGGCCCCTTACTGAAACACAGTCCCCTTTATTTGACAGAAAATTAACAATATCATGCTAGCTATCCACTGGAAATGCCTGGAGGAGACAAAAGTCAATGGGGAACTTGGTGAGAGGGCTGGTACCCTTTTGTTTCAGAAGACACAAAGTGCTTTAAGTGCACCCCAAGCAGTTCACTGTCATGTCTCTTCTGAAAGAGGCCATTGCCAGTAAAAAGCCATATCCACACTGATTTATCCTGCTTCTGCCTCCCCCTTTTCCAGAGTCTTCCCCCAGTGCTAGCACATATTCACTGTCTCATTGCTAGCAATGCAGGAAAGATCTGTGAAGGCCAGGCTACAGCCGGATGTTTTAGCCTCGACCCATGTTAGCTACAGACTTTGCTTGACTGAGATGTAAAGATGTGTTGCCAGGGTGTGTTAGCTAGCAAGTGCTAACAACACAGCTCCACCCAGGCTGCCTCCCAGCAGAGCAACGCCACAGCACTACTGCATCCCGACCTAGGGCAGGGGAAGCCACAGGCCCAGCTGGTTCTGGTATTCACCAGGGCTTTCTCTGAACCACTCGTACCTCTGCACTGAGGCTGTCCAGCTCTACTTGGCTCAACTACCTCCAGGCAGAGCATCCAATAGAAAGAGACCAAGCCTTAACGGGAAGAGGTGTAGTGCTCTGGCACTTGTCTACACCCCACACCTCTGAAAACACCACTGTTGCACATCTCTGAGGGATAGCTGTGTGGGGCAGAGAAGAGGGCTCCCAGAGGCAGAAGAAACAAACTTTTTGCAGAGTTGTTGTGATGATACGAGCCAGGAAATCACAGGAGATTTCTCACCGGAAAGAAGAACAGAGGAAAAACCTTTTCCAAGCATAAGTCTCTCTTTTGCCTGCTGCCGCCAAGGCTCGGCTTCTCGTTGTGACCCACCTCCCAGATCCTTCAGAGATTTGTACAAGCGGAGAACTGACTCACTTGAGCTCAGGGTAGACGTTCTCCAGATACCACTGGAAGGATTTACAGTTCAGTTTGCGTCGCTGCTCCACTCGGTCTGCAACACTAGAAACAAAGGCAGGTTGTTGAGGATAAGGCAGTAAACAGGAGGGGAACAATGAAGACTGGCCAGGAGGTTTGAGGGAGACTACATGACTTTTCCCCCTTACTCATTCTCCCACCTAGTTGTTGCTGGGTTCAGAGCACTAGCAGTGACCTGAGGTGAAAAGGAGGAGAGAGGCAAGTAGCACAAAATAGAAAAGGAAGACATAAACACCTTCAGAGAGCACTTCTTGCACTTCTTTGGCTCAGAACGATCGCAGGGCTCAGGTCCTACAGTGTTAAATAATACAATGCAGAAAAACTACTGTAGGGCCATGAAAGCGTTTCTGCCTCTGGGTGCCCCTGTAGAGGCATACCATGAAACCTGCACAACCATCAGCTCCTGAAAAGGCCTAGAAAGCGGTGGTGCTGAGGCATATACAAATGGTTAATCTGTGTGTGCTAGAGGTGAGGGAACATGGCAGCAGCTCTAGGCCCAGGTTGGATTTCAGACCTAAAGAACATAATTATTTGTTCTTAGGCAGTCTTGGGAAAGGGGAGGAGTATAAGGGGCAATTAACTCAGCATCCCAGTAACTGACTGCTGCAGCAGTCCTCCCACTGCTGACTTGCTTGGCTTTAGCTGGCTGAAGAAGATTCCCTCAAGCAGTCCTGCTGAGCAGTGACACTAGGGACTCTCCTCTTCAGGCTATACCACTACATTTGTCTGTTGGGAAGGACTTTCAACTGTACCCATGTTCCTTGCCATACTCAGCCCACAGAGGCCACTGCACTGCCTACACCTCAGGAGAACATACTTTGATCCTATATTCATATCAAAATTGTGGGGAAGGAGGGTCCATTTTAGGCCTAGTTGACAGTGATGGTGTCAGAGGCATTTGCATTCTAAAATCTAGATTTAATGCAGGTTCACAGGGCTGTTACTACAGGTCAAGAAATTGCCTGAAATCAAATCCTACATCTCTGCTCCAGCTCTTATTCAGCCAATGCTGCCAGTACAGCCACTAGGAAGTCTGTGTGAACAAGAACTCCAGGCTTTGGCCCTAAAACACATTAGCAATATATCCATGTCCAATATGCAATAGTCCGGTTTCCTTCACAAGTGGCAGGGTTACTTGCTATTTGGCCCCAGCCCAGTTGCTGCAGTCAGCTCAAAGACAGATACATTAGGTAGGCAAAGCTATTTGTACAAAAATATGTAATGCATCATGATAATAAAGCACAATGTACAACAAAAAAGTGTGTGTGGGTCAGACCAAACCTGCTTGTCATCAAATAAGCAGGAGATGCATCATTACCCAGTGCATGTAGCTACATCTTTGAGATACAACCACATCTGCCAACTCCTTAAGCTGATATAACAATAGTCACTTGTTCACAGGCAGATATAACCCACAGATATAACCCACAGATATACACCACTCCTGGGATTTTTTATGTTTATTTGGGAGTTATAGGAGCTTGTTAGCACAGAGAGTAAGCTCTCCCCTCATCCCAGGTTTTGGTGTCCATCACTGATTTCTGGGTCACAAAGAACACTTAAGCCCATAACAGCAAATCCCATGTGGCTTGGAGACAGCTTTAGTAAAGGTGCTGTAAGGAGCACAATTCTGCACAGAAGCGGGCTCAGCAGGTGCTGGAGATGAGTCACAACCAGATTGCGTTTCTAAATGTCTCACCATTGGCCATGCTCTCTCCTGCCCTACAAACCAGGCAAACCACCCATTCACTCATCAGGAAAGAAGGGAGTGCACCAAGTGCAACCTGCCCCATTTGC
This sequence comes from Theristicus caerulescens, assembly GCA_020745775.1. Lineage (NCBI taxonomy): Eukaryota > Metazoa > Chordata > Aves > Pelecaniformes > Threskiornithidae > Theristicus > Theristicus caerulescens. The sequence continues at coordinate 33,413,464 of CM036564.1, forward strand.
CAGCTAGCCATGCTTGCCCCAGGATTCTGCATCTGCACAGGAACTTTGGATCAAGCTCTAGTGACTGCATAGCTCACATTTCCAGAGCAGCTGCATGCTGTGTTAGAAAATATTCCTATCTATCCACTTAAAGTGTCTGGCCTTTTAATTTCATTACAGATCCCTTTGGCCTTCTGCTAACAAATGATTTATGCAGGGTTGCTGGGGGAAAAATAAAGTGAATTAGAAGCAAACCTTGTTAGCCAGACACTCAAGCTGCAACCTCCCTGGCAAGCCAGCCATTCAGAGCATCTCTGCTTCCCACACTTAGCCCCAGAGAAGATCCAAAACTATTTCTTGCTAGCAAGTGGCTTACCAGAGCCCGTCTACCGAGGTTTTGGGGCAGCTTACCTTCCAAACGACTTCCCAATGGCAGATGGCCGGGCCTCATAGTAGTACTGCTTGTATTCATCCATCCACACCTCAGCTGTGCGCTTGGTGTTCCTGCATAGGGATGAGGAGATGCTTTGCTGAGTGCTGCTGCAGAACCTGCCCTCCCAGCGAGTAGGCACTGGGCGGGCAGACCCAAGGCCTGTCTGCCAGGAGGGAGTAGGGGACAGCCCCAAACATGAAACACAGTGGGCAGTACGGATGGATGCAGATTGAATGTCTTAAGTCTACAAAGCCTTGCAAGGATGCTTCAGTTCAGAAGTTAAAATTTTAACAGCCATAGTTTACTATCATTTTTTCACACATGCTCCCTCTGCAGAGACACCTGGACTGACCATCACCATCACCCTGCTTTACAGTATCCCCTTCCCCAGATTAGAATAACGCCATGGAATAATTCAGCTTGGAAAGCACCTCTGGGTATCACCTGGTCCAACCTCCTGCCCAAAGCAGACTAGCTTCAGGTTAGGTCATGTTGTTCAGGGTCTTGTCTGGTTGAGTTTTGAACTCTCCAAGATGGATGGAGATTTCACCACCTCTCTGGGGCGCTGCACCAGTGCTTAACCGCTCTCATTGTGAAGCACTTTTTGTTTCATCTTTTTTCTCTTCCTATCTGTCCTGCAGTGGAAGTTGTCCTTAGGGCTTGTCTCAGAGCACATGCAGCTCAGTAGGATCTCTGGACTCAAAAGCAGCTCAGAGACAACAGAGATGACTAAGGACTGCTGATACACAGGCGCATGTCACAAGGCAGTATCCACAAATGGCCAGGGTCTCTCTCTGGGGTACTACTCCTCCCCTCCATTGCAGACTGAGGAAGAACAAGACACACTAATACAAACAGAGAAGGGAACAGGTTTTGTTCACAGAAAACAGCAACTCATCCTTCCCTTGAGAACAGATGCTCAGCCACAAGCTGTTCTCCTCTGTCATCAGGCAGAAAGACAACAAAGAATTCAGGCTTATTTAGACACGCCCAATACCAAGGTGACCTGGCTGCTACCAGGAACTACCCAACACCTACTTGATGTAAGTCAGTGCATTGCCCTCAGGGAAGTCATAGGGATGGCGCTTCCTGAACACGTGTCCCACTCGACTGCAGGGAACGATCTCCAAGCTGCCACCACACATCCACACTCGGAAAGAGAGCTCTGGAAGAGATCCCAAGAGTCATATAGCTGCAGGCAGATTGGCAGCATTTCCAAGAAGGGCAACTTCAGCAGCATGCCTGAAAACCTTGCCCCTCTGCTCTAGATGTATTGCCTGCAACAGCAAAACCAGGAAAAGCAATGCCATGGTGAGAGTGGAAAAACTGTCCTCCCTTTTTTAAAATGGAGGCAACCCTTGTGGCTCAGAGACTTCCTAGCCTTCTCCAGTCCCACTCCTCTCTTTGGTCCCCCGAGAATTTCAGCGAGACGCCTTTCCCTTTGACCAGGTCCTTGTGGTTGCTGTCAGGCCTTCAGGATGGCATTTGGCAACAGGCTGAGAACACACCCACCTTGTTTTGGACTTTTGTAACTCTCCAGCCCTGCGCATGGATGGAAGAAAAAAAGAATTCACCGTGTAGAGCAAATCATGTGAGGAAGAAAGGGAGTTCAGGAGACAAGGAGAAAGAAGAGAACAAGATGAGGGCATAGAAAGTGAGTCAACGTCTAGAGCAGAGTCCTCTCCCTCATACCTCCATGTTATCCATCCTACAATATCTTGTTGTTCTTGTTCTGCTTGGCTCTGCTAACTTAAAAAAAAAAAGTGGATGACTGAGTTACTTGTCACCAGTTGCCTCTGCTGGGGGAGCTACTGAGAGCCGAAATCAGTCTAATAGTGTGACTATAAAAATATGGAGAGAACCCTGCTACTTGAAGAAATCCAGCTGGTCCTGAAGCTAAATTCAACATTTTGTTAAAGGATTAGAAGAGCATGGAGCTTTGATGTACAGGCACTTATTTGCATCACAGAAGAGATGTGACCTCGCTCAAGCTTACGGGTCTGTCCTCGCAAGTTTAATCACTGCCACACCGGAGGGGTTTTCCACTTGCGTTTCATGTGGCGGTGAGAAGAGAAGAAGGAAAATGAAAATTAGCTGGGTAGTTTGGTAGTCCTTACCAAAAGGACCTCAGATTGTGTAGACTGATGATTACTTCAAAAACTTTACTCGGTTGGGATCTCCCTCCAGTAATGCCTGAATTATGGGGCTCTGATGTTTAGAAATTAAAAAAGAAATTATGTATCCAGATCTAACGGTTGTTTCAAAGACTGTACGCACACTAACATCTTCCCAACCTTCATCTTTCTCCATAGCTTTCCTCTCTAGCTCCTGGGAAAGGTTGTTTAAACAGTGTGGTTTTTTTGGGGGAAGATAGTGTATTTAATCGAGCTTCTAAGTAAAAAAAAATTTTATTAGACTGTATTTTGTGGCATTTCTTACTAGCTCTTGTCTCTCCCTGACTCCTTCCTAGAGCTTATTATTTTCAGTCTCTCTTCAACAGGGAGTTCCAGCTTCAAAGATAGGAAGGGCTTTAAAAACAAAAAAAAGGCCAAGACATAAGTTTCTGTCTGGTGGTGTGTCCAGCTGGCATTTGCTCTCCTGAAATGAGGTTCTGACTCACTCCAGCCCATAAGAAAAACAAAACTCTCAATCTAGCATGTGTAACTTAAAGTGGTGTCCATTTCCCAAGAGAGGATTCCTCATGCCATATTGACATCTTAGGCACATAGACAGACTGCAGGTCCAGGTTTGTAAATGACAGAATTCTTTAAAGAGGGGGCGAAAGAATGCAGATTTTGGGCACAGAAGAGAAAATGGAGATCAAACATAGCTTATTAAGGACTTTCATCCATCCTCTGATGGAAAGCATAGGAGAACTTTTTGCTGTATATTTTCCAGGAGGTGACCTAGTCCATATGTGTTTTAAACAACTTAATCACTGTTGCTTTTCCGCATCACAGTGGAAAAAAAAGGGGTTTATCAGCTCACATCCAGCTGGAAGGATATTTAGGCAGCTGGTAATTGCTGCCTGATCATTTCTGTGTACCTGCTGTGTGCGTAGGGCTTGTCCATCTCTGTGCCCTTCCCATACATTCTCTTACCCTGTTTCCTCACAGGAAAAAAGATTCAAAGAAGTTTATTAAAAATGGCCTTCATGGGCAGGGAATGGCCCATCTCACCCACCCAAATTAGTCAGAACCACTCTCCCACCTCACCTGAAAATGATGACCTTATCCAAACAGTTCCTTTCCACTCAAAATTGTAATTCGTAGTAAAAGTAGTGTTTCAGAATATTATCAACATTTTTCCTTGATCACAAAATCTAATTTTCAATTAAGTATGGAAAACTTTTTTTTTAAGAGGGTAAATTAACCACTCTGAATACTTCAAGGAAAATTAACATCTTTTGTTGTCAAATACAATTTGGTTTCTATCCCTCTGCCATGCAACAGCAACAGGCTCAAAGTAGAAGCCACTGGTTGATTTGTTGCCTCACATTATGCTGAAGAGCTGAACAAAAGCTAGCTTTAAAAAAGAAAAGTAGTCTGTTTTGGTTTTAAAATACCTTCCCATTGCCGTCATCACAGCGGTGGTATGGCAATGCAGCTCAGGGACAGACCCCATTAAACAGAGCATTGTGCACTTAGCTTTGCCCACTGAGGTGAAGAGTGGAGATGCAGGATAAGACACAAGTGATGGGAGACAACGAATTTACAGGGAAACCACACAAAGCAAAACTGGCAAGCCCTGTAAACCTGGCCCAGTCCCACATAGCCTGGCCCAGCCACTACCAGGCTTTACAAGAGCAATCTGAAAGAGAATGAAGCAGTTCTGTGGAGGTTTTGATCAGCTCTAAGTGCAAGAAGGACTGTGGGTGTGCAGGTAATTTACTGCCACTTATGGCAGAGAGTTCTGCTTAGCATCAAGCTACTGACATACACACCAAACAACAACACTGGGCTCCCAGGTGGGTAGAAGCAGACAAGTGAACACCTAAAGAAATATTCTTTCTCTTTCATTGGGGTTTGCAGCTGTTACATAGTTGCAGCTGAGAGGCTGGCAGGATGGCCAAATGGCTGGCTCTGCAGCTGGAGCAAGGCTAGTGACAGCAAGGGGCAGAGTTTGGCTCTGCAGAGGAGTCTGAGGGACACAGGAGAGGGGATCTTCATGCCTGGGTAAAGGCTGCCTGTTACTTCTGCCTACAGTGCTTAGCTGATGCTACTAGCACTGCTGAGATCCCAATGCAAGCCCCGTTTAATATCTCTTTTTAATATCATGAATATAATAAAACTGAAGCAAGATCTCAGAAAACAGAGAACACAAGCACTCATTATTAGAATCACAGAATCATAGAATACCAGGTTGGAAGGAACCTCAAGGATCATCTGGTCCAACCTTCTAGGCAAGAGCACAGTCTAGACGAGATGGCCCAGCACCCTGTTCAGCTGAGTCTTAAAAGTGTCCAGTGTTAGATACTGTCTTTTAAAAAAGTGGTACATTGATATTCTGTTATCAGCGTAAAATATTATTTCCTGGTTTCAGAGAGCATTTCAGAAAGAGGCAGCTCTCCCACCTGTGTTCAGAGAAACAAAAGTTTCCTCTTCCTGACTATTTCTTTCTAATTGGGCCTCCAGGTGCTAGGAAACACCATATAAATTCTTCTTTAAAGGGATTTATTTACGAATCTGTGACATTTATGGGAACTGTAGAAACAGAATAATTGTTTTGGCAGCATTAGCTACAGGAAAGTCTATTTAAGTTGACTACAAAACCAAGTAAGGCTTTCATCTCTTTAGCCCCACCTGCATAATTTCTAAATGAATGCCCCGACTATTTGAGGTCTCTGGAAACCTCTTTTCAATACTCTTCTTCCTTTTGTCACTAACACCTGGTGACACTGCAGCATCCCTTCACATGGGACAAAGAGAGATGCTTGGAATATCTGTGCCACCATTAAGTGCAAGGAGATGGGTTTCAGCACCGTGCCCTACAAGATAACAGCACTAGAGTGGACAGACTACCCTGGGCCTCTGAATTCCTCGGATGTTTGCAATGCCCTAGTCCGCTTCTAAATGTTTGCATTCTGAATCTATTTGTACCCAAACTCCACTTACAAAGAGGCTTGTTTTATTAGGAAAAACATCCTTCCGACCTATCAAGCTGGGAGCAACTCAGACTTATCTGGGAAAGAGGAACACGTAGAAGAAGGGAGCGTAGGAGTGACTGTCCACTTCAGAGCTGGGGCAACGCAGACTGTTATGTGAAGGACTGGGGAATATTCTCCAAAAACAAGCAAGAATTCAAATATCAGGAGGTTCCTCTTTCTTACTCGTACTGTGGAAGCACCTGTATAATACTGCACATGCCTGTAAGAGAGCGATAGCCCTGATCGCAACAAGCCTCCATTTACTTTGCACAAAGCTGACAGCAATGCAATTCTGACCGACATGGGGATTACCTGACCATGTCCCTAGCCTTATATCGACAGGCAGATCAGATCTCTCAAAAGGAGAGTTCTGGTAGGCGATGAAGACAGGGAAGTGGTTCTGCATGGTAGTGCGTCATTCCCCTGAAACACCCTAAACTTACCAAAATTTTCTCCTCCCCAGATGTCCATTTGAGTATCGTATTTTCCCAGGTGGTTAAACCAGGACTTGTCGATCACAAAGATGCCTCCTGCTATGACAGGGGTTCTGGAAAAGAAAACACAAGCCCACACAAAATAATCACATGTATAGGTAGCACGACCATCTTCATTTTAGAGGGAGGACAATTTGTCCAGGCCTGACAAATCATATCTCATTTAAAAGAGAAAAATAGTAGAGCTGGGACGTGAACCTGCAACAGGCTTCTGAGATCCCCCTCACTAGATCATCCTCCTGCCTTTGTTAGATGGTCCTGCAAGCACTACATGAGTAATTCTGTGTCTTTTGCATTTATACAAATATGCACAGTGTGAAGGAATGACAGGGGCACTGTCCGATGACTGTGTTCACCAAGTAGACACGGTGTGAGAGACTTTGCTGAATGTACTACTTTGCTGTTAGCAAGCTAGTTGTTTCTGGAGTATAAAACAGAGGCTCACAAATTACACAGAGCAATTGAATGATACTTTTATGTTACAAACAGGGAGCTGTCTGCCTATACAGACAAGCACTGTAACTTTTTATATCAGGATTTGTCACATTCTACACTCTTCAGAGCCATGTACACAGCAGCAAGGCTGGCAATAACTGTTCCAGCCAACAGAGTCTGTTTTGTCCACAGACATGCATATTTAGGAGGGGAGGATAATTCTGTGTCCAAATTACTAGGCAAGATTCAGCTCCCAGGCCTGCTTTACACTTTCTGGGTGACTGTTCAGCTGCTTCATTCCTTAATTCTTCACCTGGAAGATGGAGGTAATTAAAAACCCCCAAAGGGATTTCTGAGGCATTCAGAGTGTTGAGTGAGACCACAAAAACAAACACATAGAAGAAGAGGTGGCTTGTAGAGGTGGCATGCCTATAAGCCTATGATAGTACATAATTGCTATTCTTGCAATGTTCAGGGACTAATATTCTCAGAATTAGGGTATAGACATCAATGCATTCAGAAAATAACGTGAAGAGTTTGTCATCATCAAGTGAACACTGTGGCACTTTGTCCTCAGCAAGGCAGTCCCTGTGCACTCCTTGGCATACAGGTGAAGGCTTAGTAAAGGCATTTGGAGGACTGTACACAGTCCATCAGAGACAGCTACCTTATAGACTGAGTTGGGTCTGTTCTGGACATCTTCTGCTCTATAGGAATCTGCTCCCACTTAAAGTGAAGGCTCCAGTCAAACCCTGACAAAGAAAAAAACATGTCAAATAGGTTTTGTTATTGTTTTTCTACTAGCTTCAGTGATATTCTCCACCTTTACGCCACAGGCTATTCCTGCTTTCCTTCCCTGACCTCCCTCATGGTCTACCCAAAATGGCAAGTGTCTATCCTATTGAAGCTAAGAAGTCACCAGCTTCTGTCTTGGCATCCTCATCCCTTAGCATTACAGATCTCTGCTCAGTTCCACTCCATATCTTGAGGACAGTGTTGCCAGTGTGAGATGTAGTTGCATTTTGGCCAGTCTGTCTTACACTTCCCTGTCTGCCAAAGTTATGGGGATTTAATCAAAGGACTTTGTGGGACACGATGTAGTCTGGGAACAAAGGCCTGCAGATCATTGTAACCATCACCTCTTTCAAGACTACCGTTTTATTATTTATAGTTGGCCTGTGGTGGATAGTTGAGCACAGCAAGTCACTAACATTATACCATTGTTAACGGTAGCCACAGAACAAGTAGCCTTTGGCAGGCAAGCAGTGTGGCAGCAAACCCCAGCCGTAGAAGAGGGAGAAGAGCACTAGGTACTGTGGGTGGCCACAGGAACAGCTGCAAGGGGGTTCAGCTGCCACAAGAGAGGTGAAAATGCTTTTCAGAAGATGCCATGAGATAGCCTGGCAGATAGGAGCAGCAACTGGAAGTGCCTGTCAGACTCCAGTGTACATGTAGTGTAGGGAGGGCATGGTGATATGTTTAATCAGTTAACTAAGCCCTGAAATTGCAAAATGTTGTGACAGTGATGCAAGCTCAAGAGGAAAACACTAGTTGGGTTTTGTTTTAACTCTGCAAAAGATCTGACTTTGCAAGTTGCAGGAAAAAGAGGACAGAGAATCCATCAGGAAAGATCGTCACTCTGTTTTCTTAGAAAGCTGAAGAGAACGTCAATTATTTTTCATGCACCATCCCTGAGGCCCAACTTACAGAAGCCATTCATTATACCCACCTCCCCTCAGATCTGCTGATGCTGCCAGGTAGGCAAAATTATCCAGGCTGATAACATCAATGATTGGACTCACCACTCGGGTATAATCCTGAGGGAGAGAGAGAAAGCAGGCGAAAAAAAAAAAAAAAGAGTTAGGCTTTTCTTGAACGTCTGGCAAAGCTGCCAAAGATCAAAAAACACAAAGCTGCACATATAAATCTTTGTCTGGCTTCTCCAGTACACTTCTGGTAGCTGAGCAAGGGATCCATGGCCACTCCATCCAAACATGGAGATGGTGGGTATTAGCCAGCTGCATGCCATGGATGTGGGGAATGGAGCCTGGGACCCCAACACCCAGGAGTGCTGCTAAGAAACAGCTCTTTATTTCCTGCCCAAGTCACAGGGCATGTATCATTGTCCTAAAGGTTTTGTGCTTGTTTTTGATATCTACTGACAGCATACCTTCTGCTCAGCCATCCTTGAATTAACTCATTATCATCGGCCTAGAAATAATCAACCCACTAACAAAGCATCTTCCTAACAAGTACTACGAATCAAGACCCCACACTTAAGAATCATAGATCAAACTGAAAAAAACCCATAATATTATATAATATTATATATATTATATATATAATATTATAATATTAAGATATTGGGGGTACTTTATTGGCACTAAGAGGTATAGGCATTTACAGCTTTCCTTTTATTAAGTAGAGGTTGAGATTATAACAGTTTTTCAACATCATGAGAGAGGGCATTGAAGACAGTCTTGCAATAGCTGAAATATATGATGAAACAGAGAGCTGGCAATTCCAGAAACAGCATCTTGTTATCGGACAGCTGCCAGCCTCCATGCCTTTCCTATCAAATCTTCATTTTGTGCCTTGCAATAGTTCCTCCTGCTGTAGCGCACTTGGCCAGGGTGGCACATCCTAGGTGAGAGCTATCATTCATGTCTGTTCCCCTCCGTGCTGCGATGGCTGCACAGTGAGAGTACTGAGTCCCAGCCTGAGTCCCCCCACCACTCACCCAGCAGGCTGGTGCTCCAGCCACTGCTCCAACCAGCCAATGCTAGGACTGGGTAGAGCAAGACTGAAATCTGAACTAGGATGCACACCAGAAATGTAGGAAGTGGGTCAGAAATAGGCTGATTTGAAAACTCCTCACTGCATAATACTGGAGTCAGCACTCAAGCTTTTGCAACTTACATCCTTCCCTGAAGAAACTAGTGAGGTCCTTTCTGCTTAGGGACCCCTATGCTGCTGCTGCTGCAGCCTGACTTAAAGAGCAGTAGTAAAGTAAACATTTATGGGCTTCCGAGATGGAGGATTTATTGAGCAGGAATAAAAAGCAGAAGCTTTTAAGTCATCAGTCCTGAAGTTTCACCTTCTTCTGCTCCTTCATATTAAGCCAAGCAGACATGAATACAAGGCAGCATTAGAGCCTCCACCCCTTCTCCTGGGGCCCATTACTACATGGAATCCTTCTTTCAGAGGAGGGGATCAGTCCCTGCCACTTGCAAGCATGGCTGTGACGTCTCCCACCACCTCTCCCCAGTTTGCTCTTACAGCGGAGCCATATGTCTCCCCCTCCAGCCCTACAGTGCAGTCAGGGTGACATCTGCTAATATTTCTGTCTCATTTTCACTCTTCCAGCCTCATGTCAATCCTTTCCCAAGTGAAGCAGCAAAGGGACACCCTTGCACCCACAGGCAGCTCCTCTGTGCTAGGAAGCCACTTGCATGCAGGTGGTGTGTGTTGGCAGCTCGGCGGAAGCACTAATGGAAGGAAAGTTTTGGCAGTGACAAGGCAGAGGGGAAGGTCCAGCAGCAAGAAGGGATATGGCAACCATCGAAAAGTTGCACAGTGTGTGCTGCTGCAATGGCTATCCTATGTACAGGCGAACAGGCCTAGGAAGCACAGCACCTGCAGGAGACCCAAGGTATAAATTAGCGCTTCAAGCGTTCACCTTTGCATCCCATCACTAAGCACCTACTGCCGTGCCACATTAGCAGGAGAACGTCAGGGATCTCTTGCCGATCTAGCTCAGGCTGTACCTTCCTCTGTGACAGCCTGCCTGAGAAGTACTGGGAATGCTGTCCTCACTGGCACTGCTAATGGCATGTGAGGGCAAAGGATCCACCAACACAAGACAGGTCAGCCCCATCCATTCCAGAGGGGGAGATGGTGCTCACCTCTTTCACCCTCTGAAGCATTGGCTGCAGCCACTCGCTGTTGACTTCACAGTGACTGTCCAAGAAGGTGAGGATGTCAGCGGTAGCCACTTCTGCTCCTCGCACCCAAGAGCGAATCAGCCCTATGATGAGGCAGGGACAGCAGAGGAGCAGGAAGGTTAGGAAGGGAAACAACTGAGCCTCCTACTTTGTGTAGCCATTACAGGAGAAGAGCAGGTGGTTCTACTATATCACACCTCCATCAGGAGCAGAGAGCAGCTTTAGCAGGGCATCCCCTGGGGGACACACTGCCAGCTGAGCCCTCCCAGCAGACAAAGAACAACCTCACCTGTCACTTCCGTCCACACCACTGAGCTTTCATCTGGTTCCTGCCTTGATGACATCCCCCTTCACTTCCAGCCCTCCTCACAAGTACCTTGCTGCTGCCTGCTCAGTGTCTCTCCCATCAGAGCACCCCGCTGCCTCTCTCACCAATTCCATGGGACCAAGCTGTACTCTCTGCTTATTGCCTTTCTTACTGCTTATCTGCTTTATTCCCACTTGTCCTTTATTCTGCCCTGCGGTCAGAGGTGTCAACCTGGCCCTCAGATGTCTCCCTACTTTCTTACAGACCATCCCACTACCTGGGATGCCGTTTGTGAGCTGAGCAGTGACTCCCATCTCCCCTTCCAGATCCTTGCTCCAGGCCTGCTGTGCATTGACAGGTTTAGAAATAAGCCAGCACACGTGAGTCAAACTGAAGAGCAGCTGGGAGAGTCAGCATTACCATTTACGCACATAGGAGATATACGAGAAATAACTTTCCTTAATTGTATCTATTTATGATAGATATATGATTGTTTTTCCCTTTCTCACATCTCCTAGATGGTTTGTTATCTTGCACTCTGAGTTTAAAAGGATAAGACTTGCATCTGCATCTATATTCTTAAAGATCTTAAACTGCGGTCCTTGTTCTAGCCAGGACCTCTGGCCACCACTTCTCATTATTCAAAGTACGAAATGAGAGCCCTGAAGCCTGAGAGTTGATAAGCCAGGTTCTCCCTCCACAGAGCCTCCAAACAAGGATACCAAACTCTTACACTGAAAAAAACAAACTGTAACCATAAGAAACAACATATAAGCAGCTGGCAAGCAAATGGCCACATGAGAAAATCTGGAAAATCTTTGTACTTACAAAGCTGTCCACACTCACCTTCTCGCCGGGTGTTTCGTAGACACTTGACCTTTGGGATCTTGGTAAGGAGCTGGCAGTCCTCAGCTTAGGGAAGGTAAAAAAAACATTTGGCACACATGCATGAATTATTTGGCTTCAACAGAGAGCTCCAATTAACTGTTCTTCTGCTTCTCCGTGGGAGGGGCAATTCTGCTTTCACTTAACATCACATTAATCAGCCTGATGGCCTTAATCCTGTTGTCTAAAGAGTACACAGAAGAGCACTGCTTGCTTGCTGTCCTCCTCAGACAGCTGAGCCTGTGTTTCCTGATACTCTGAGCAGCCAGGCCTTTGCCCTCCTGCACTCAGTGTTTCACAAGAACAACGGGGCATGCGCTGGCAACGTGGCACCAAGCACTGATGAAACCGAGGGACCGCAGGGAGCCAGGGCTGCAAATCACCGAAGTGCCAAGTAAAAAAGAGTCCTGTCATATAAAGCCATCTCATCCACCCTCTTTGCCTTCAGTGGCTTGTCTGGGCATTTCCCACCATTTGTTCTCGGGTCAGTTTCTGCTTGATTTTATTTCATAAAGGCCACAGGGATGTGACCTGCTTCCTTGGAGACACCATTACATTAACATATGGATGCCTAACGGAGGGCTTCGCTGGCCACTTGCCAGAAGCTCGTGCCATCCCTCATTTACATTGCCCAAGGAAGATGACAGAGAGGAACAGCTACCGGCTCCAGCCCAGCTGTACCAATGAGCACTGGGTCTTCAGTTCTCTATTATCCTCTCTCTATTCCTGCCCTAGCAGAGGTCACAGGAATAACAATTTCTAAATTGCTCGTTTCCCTTGCTCCACCAAGTTCACCCCAGTTTCCACATTTATTGCTCGTTCCTTTTCATGTCTCACACCTCCCCTTTCCCGCTGTCACCCTCCCGCATACTGAGCACTCTGGAGAGAACGCAAAGGCCATTAGCCAAAGTGCATCTCTTGGCATGTTCCTGCAGGAGTATTTCCATTCTCAAGGATACATGCAATCTGAAATACTGCTCTTGTGTGGGCACTTTGGCAGCTGCTGCATCATCCAAGCGAAGTGGCAGGTGCTCTTAATTACAGAGTACCCAGATTTTGCTGGACATCTGCTACAAAAGAAGGCAACACTCATCTTGGCCAAGTCACAACTTCAGATAAGTACAAGAATCCTTATCAAGTCATTCACTCTCCAGGAGTGGAGCACATCACTCTGACTGTAACTATTTGCCAGAGCTTACAAACTCTCTGTATCTTTGAAGAAACCAAGGCAGATATTAAAGCAATGCATCAGACGTCAAACATGCACTGAAGTGCCTTCATGCAGGTGCCTCAGGGGAGTAGCTGTACCACAGATATCCAGCTGCCAGTGAGAAAAATGAGAGGTGTCATGGGATGGGGCTTTTTAAATATCTTTCCATTTTACCTAGGAGCCTAAATGGGAGTTTCTGGCTGAGCCCTGTGCAGTACAGGTCCCAGAGATCCATCAGTGTTGATCTGGTGCACTTTGGCCAATGAGAATTGAATTTCTAGATGCCGAATATGGAACATTTAGGACTGTTTGTTGGAGGTGCTTAGAAACACCCAACTCCAACAGCTGGGCACAGCTCAGTCCTTATCCAAATCACACTCAAAAGCCCTCAGAAAGTTAAATCCCTAATCTCAGCATCCGCCTTTAAAAAATTTTTTTGGCCAAATCTACGTAAGTATTTAGCTGCAAAATCGAAAGAGCAATGCTTCCTTACCTCAGCAGGCCAAGGTGGGCATTCTCAGCTATCTGTAAAGTCTTCTGAAGGAGTAATTATCAATTATTATAAGTGGCACACAACTAGATTGTCCTTGAATCTAGCGCATATTATGGGAGAAGCAAGAAGTCTTCTGTCCCCACCACCTCACCACTACTACACAACAGCCAGGAGCAAGAGCAACTGTAGAGATGGAAAGAGTCCATAGCCTCCAGTCTGCAGGTCTGGTGGGACTCATGCAGAAGACACTCCATCCCTGTGCCAAGCTGCAGGAAAAGGTATGGTGCTGCCCAAAGCAACCACGCTTCCACGGCCTCCCACAGGAACACCTGGGATCCCAGACACACAGAGGCAGGCAGACAGTCTTGCCCCAGCAAGTCTTGCCAGGCAGCAATTTTCTGTAGGCTCCATTGCATCCTCTTGCTCTCTCTTGGTTTGTAATTACCCACTCTGCTCATGTACACCATTGCTACCTACATATCTATGCTAAACAGCTCACAAAATGGTGCATAATGAAACTAGACAGAGATCTCTGGCAACCTGGCCAAAACTGCCAAGCTGACAGAAAGGGAAGACCCAATGGAAAGAAAAAAAGAGGAAAAAGTTCTGGCCTCTCCCATGCATGGACATACACTAAACACAGAAGAACTTCCTCCCTTTTCTTTTTCTCTTGCATGCAGACAAGAGAGAATCTCCGTGAGGGAGGGGGACTGAACAGAGCAAACAAAAAGAAGGAAAACAAGGGAAGAAACAAGTGCAAGGGAAATAGGTCCATACTTACGATCTGAGCTGAAGTCATCTACCAAAATGATCTCCTGCATGAGGCTCGCAGGGGTGCGGTTCAGGACGCTGCAGGGACCCAGGGAGGAAAAAGACAATCTTTGTGAGCTGCCATTATAACGACAATGGTAGGACTGATACAAATCTGCTATGCTATGCATTACAGCAGGAATACCAAACTCCAGTAATGTGGAAGAGGTAACCTTGCCCTTGTACCAGGGTTCATTGGCAGGAGCCATACTGGAAGCAGGAATATCCCAGAGAGCTATGGCATCTCAACCGGACCTTACAAGGACCCACAGCCAGGAAGTTGACTGCGGGACTTGCCTGGGGGCAGCTAGCAAAGGATGCTGTGCCATGCTCTCTGCCTCTAAACAGAGAGGCAGAGAGGAGAGCACCACCTGCCCCGAGGCAGCCAGAAGGCCCTTCCCATCTGCCAGGCTCTGGGCAAAGCTCATCACTGCCGGGGAACAGAAAGAGAGCTGCCACCTTCCCCAGTAAGGAGCTTTGTCTCAATGCCACAGATGAGGCCTGCTGGGGCTTTCTCACCAATTCCCTTCTTTGGGAGGAAGGCAACTTTCTTTGGCAATATTCTGGATTTGTTTTTTTTTTTCCTCTTTTGCTTGTTACTTGTCTTTCTTTCACACCAGCCCCCACACTTGCTGAGAGCACCCCCCTTTCCTCGGGCTGGTCGCACCATACGCCACAATACCCTCGGGACTGCAGTGGGTTTGCATCTGCAGGACACAGGGGCTTTCACACACAAGGAGGAGGGATAAAAGCTGCTGCCCTCCTCAGAGGTTGATGCACTCTGGTACCCTGGAGTCAGAGCAGTCTGATTTGAGCTCTTTGTTCCTCTCATTTGTTTAAGATGCGTGAACTAATTTTCCATGACCTTCTTCAAGTCCCTCCCCTGGCTCTACTACAACCACACAGCATATTCCCCCTTTCAGCCTCCTCCTCCAGTGCCTCTATGCACAGGCAGGTCCTCATTGCCTTCAACAAGATTGCTCAGTCGCATTTAGTCACCCCAGTGATGATGACAGCTATGGAAACTTTAATATTAAAAACCAGATGTAAACACTGTCCTCTTAGTTCTAGCAACCTGTCTCATTTCAGTGGCACCCGCTCTTCTGATTTTGAGCAATTCTGCAGAAAGATTGTTGGCTTTTTGCTTTTTGGGGGGGGCTTTTTTGTTTTATACAGGAAACATACATACAACAAGAGTAATCCCATACTCCCAGGAATGGATCTGTAGAGAAATAAATTACCATCTTGCTAAGTAGCATCACTGATGGCTTTGCATACAGAGCCAAAGTTTCCTCAGTTTGGGAGAGTTTTCTGCTGTCTCACACAGCAAAATCCTGACTGCTCTGCTGCTCGGTATCACATCCCACTCTATTTCAGATTTATGCTGCTTCATATGTCTCAGAGAGTATTTGTATTTTGAGCTTATATGTCCCCAGATGACTGAGCTTGCATTTTTCAAAGCTGAATCTCACTTGCTTGTCTTGGCTCATACCTCTCTGGATCCTCTAGCATAGTGGGGTGGGAGGTGGGGGATGTTCCTCTTTGCATTTATAAGTGCAGCTTCTCCCAGCATAGCCATCATCTGCATATTTTACAGACAAGGTTGCCCTGCACTGAAATTCTTGTCTGTGCAAACTCAATGCAAAGCAACCAATCCAGACAGGCTGTGTCCTGCAGTATAATGGCTGTAAAATGGTATTCTACACCTTCTCCCACTAGCCTGACTATTAGCAATGCTCACATTTTCTCCCCAAGTTTCAGGTCTTCCAACTCAACATAACTGGGAAAAAAAAAGCACAAACACTTTTTTCCCTCTTCCTCACCTGTCCACTGATTCCCCAGCAGAGAGAAAACACTCCTCGAGGAGTTCACAGCTCATTGTTCAATGCCCAGTTGTGCTCTCAGCTCTGCAATAATTTGCTGTGGATCCTTGGGAAAGGTACTTAATCTTCTTTGCACTTTGTCTTGTCTGTCTTTTTAACAAGTAACACAGTAATCCCAGTATTATCCTTCAATGAGGTGCAGAGACTGGCATGACAATCGATTACTTTTAGGCACAAAATGTATTATTATTAGGATTCCAAAATCCAAATGACAATTGCCTTTTACAGCAGAAACACAGACTGTTCTTGCCTCATCTCATGGATTCCTTAACTCCTTTGTCTTTTCTCACAGCTTCCTTCTTTCAGTATCAGTGTCCTTACTCTGCCACTCTGTCACATGACACCACATCAGCATTGCCAACGAGTTTCTCTCTTCTGCTGATCTGTCCATCCCTCATCAGCTCACAGATAATCTTGTTTATTCCAGATGTTAGCAGAGGAGCATCTCTTTTTTTTCCTTTGCTCTAAAATAATCTCCTCTTTTGCCATTATTTAAATTGTCATTGTAATGCATTGCTATACCAAATGCTCTAGCATTACAACAGCATCCTTTTAATCAGAATTTATACAAGCTCTCTGCATAGGCACCGAACCAGACAGCTGTTCAAGTTCATTGACTTAAAGCCTGACTATTCACCTTTACATTTGCACCAAAACCAAACAGTACCTGCAATACTGACTGAAATCAGAAATAAAGAGAAAGAAAGGGACCAGACAACAAAGCAGTTGATTCTCCCTTCTGCAAGAATAGTCACCACAGCAGAAGTGATGGTATCGCTTAATGACTAATCAGGCACAGACATCAATCACACAAAATGCCTTTTGAGTGACAGTTATTTCTGAAGGAGAACAGGATGCCAAGCAAGTAACTGGTTTAAGAGTGACAGCTATGTCCTGTTGAGGAAGAGGTATTGCACAGGCAAGCAGCTCTTGACTGACACACATCTCCTGTAGGATGGAGGATGCCAGCAACAAGCCATTTGAACTGGCATGTTCACGGGTTCTGGTGGATACCCCATTTCCCATTTTTTTTTTCCCTACTCCCCTTCTTAGTCTCTTGCTGGATATTCTTAACCAGTTGTCTCCCTCTACACTGAAAATAAATGAACAAAATTTGTCTGAAGAACTCCCTGCATGGGACCAGTAGGATTTGGGGCAGCATGGACTATTGGTGCGCTGGCCTGGTCCCTCTGGCAGCTTGCAGGGTGGGCAGCAGGTGCAGCTGCCTGTTGCTTTTACCTAGGGCAGAGGAGGAAAATGGCTGGAGCCCACAGCAGCAGGCAGGCATGCAGCCCATGCTGCCTCTGGGGACCAGGAGGGACAAGCAACAGGGTGCTGGAGGGAAGAAGTTATTCCTCCCCACAGGCACTCCTGTATTTCCCCCTCTCCCTCATACAAAAACATTTCTCCCATCTTCAAGGGGCAACAACAGTTGCTTCCACCCAGCAGCAGAGATCCCAGGGGCAGCAGGGAGAGCTTGGCAGCTGCTGAGCTGCCAGAGGTGCTTGTGCAAGTCCACGTGTGCACACATGCAGGTGTCGTTAGCAAGAAGGCTCTGCAGATCAGGATCTGGCCCCTACAGCTGCCACATTTAGATCACCCTGAAATAAACCACTGTGGTGGGTTAGCCCTGGCTGGACGCCAGGTACCCACCAAAGCCGCTCTATCACTCACCCTCCTCAGCTGGACAGGGGAGAAAAAAATATAACAAAAAGCTCGTGGGTCGAGATAAGGACAGGGAGAGATCACTCACCAAGTACTGTCATGGGCAAAACAGACTCAACTTTGGGAAATTAGTTTAATTTATTACTGATCAAATAGGAATAGGAAAATGAGAAATAAAAACTAAATCTTAAAAACACCTTCCCCCCACCCCTCCCTTCTTCTCGCGCTCAACTTTACCCTGGTTTTCTCTACCTCTTCCCCCCGAGCGGCGCAAGGGGACGGGGAATGGGGGTTGTGGTCAGTTCATCACACGTTGTCTCTGCCGCTCCTTCCTCCTCAGGGGGAGGACTCCCCACACTCTTCCCCTGCTCCAGCATGAGGTCCCTCCCACGGGAGACAGTCCTCCACCAACTTCTCCAATGTGGGTCCTTCCCACAGGCTGCAGTTCTTCACGAACTGCTCCAGCGTGGGTCCCTTCCATGGGGTGCAGTCCTTCAGGAACAGACTGCTCCAGCATGGGTCCCCCGCGGGGTCACAAGTCCTGCCAGCAAACCTGCTCCAGCGTGGGCTCCTCTGTCTCCACGGGTCCACAGGTCCTGCCAGGAGCCTGCTCCAGCGTGGGTTTCCCAGGGGGCCACAGCCTCCTTTGGACATCCCCCCGCTCCAACGTGGGGTCTTCTACAGGCTGCAGGTGGAGATCTGCTCCCCCGTTAACCTCCATGGGCTGCAGGGGGACAGCCTGCCTCACCATGGTCTTCACCAGGGGCTGCAGGGGAATCTCTGCTCTGGCACCTGGAGCACCTCCTCCTCCCCCTCCTTCTTCACTGACCTTGGTGTCTGCAGGGCTGTTCCTCTCACATATTCTTACTCCTCTCTCTGGCTGCTGTTGCTGTTGCACAGCAACTTTTCCCCCTTCTTAAATACGTTTTCACAGAGGGCTACCACCGTCACTGATGGGCTCAGCCTTGGCCAGTGGTGGGTCCATCTTGGAGCTGGCTGGCAGGGGCTCTATTGGACACAGGGGAAGCTTTTAGCAGCTTCTCACAGAAGCCACCCCTACAGTCCCCCCTGCTGCCAAAACCTTGCCATGAAAACCCAATACAGCCATGATGTCTCATCCCTGGGTCACTTCTCAAGACCTTTTGGTACCAGCATTGCCACTCAGCTGAGTTACCTTGCAGAGCTGTCAAAATAACACAGTAAGATGGTATCTGGCTCAGGGGAGCGCATTTAGTCTCCCTCTAGTTTTAATTTAAGATTAATTCAATCCCAGTACTCTTTTCATATATTTCTTCCTAGAATTTCCCAAAGTTTAACAGCTGATTTTTGAGTGTCCAAATTCAGGCACTCACCAGCCAGCCTTGCAAAGACTTCAGGTATGAAAACTTCAACTGGTAATACATATTCCATTCACCTCTAAAGACTGGGCCTCTAAAAACAGTTTTCAGCCATAGAAAATTTTGCTCTTAGTACTGCTCATTTCCATCAGTTGTTGTCTCCCACCCCCACTTCTCTTATAGCATCCCCATAGCGTAATTATGATAACTAAACTTGGGAAAAGGCCCATAATAACAGTGGAATCATATTTAACTTTCACTGGGTGCATCTCAAATGGTTAATTCTAATTATCTAAATAATCCTGCTCTACCTGGCTTAAGAAAGCTCTTACAGATACAGAAATAATGACAGGCTGCAAGCCTGACTAGTCAGCAGCTAAGCAGGCAGTGCGATTTTATGCCTCCTGTTGCTTAATATCACGGTGGTCCTCTGCAGACTCACAGCCAGATCATAAACCAAACAGAACAGAACAGTCCTATCCCTCCGATACTTGACATCCCAAAGTGCTGCAAAGTAATTACATAGTATTTGGTGCACTGACTGTGTATGCGAATTGAGCGACAATTATACTCACAGCAGTAACTCAGCCTGGCACATTCAGATGTGTTTTGCTGAAAGACAGAACTCTCGGGTTACAGAAGGCCTTGTGTACAGTGTAATCTTCAACTCTCTCTGTAACATCAGTGTCAACCTGCAAGAGGGACTCAGCCCTATGCCTCTTCTAACAGCGCGGCCATGACCTGAGCCTTCACCACTGTGTACGGCTGTCAAACCTCCCGTGCTTCAAACACAAGGCTACTAGCCAATGCTTGTTGTGTGACACTGAAAATACCGTAAAGCCCAAGAATAATTCAGCCTTCGAAATCCCTTGTCAGACAGGGATAAATCACGGACACTTCTGACATTTGATGTAAGCATGGAGTAAATCAATCACATACACTGGCTGTAAACCATCTCGCAATGAAGACTCCAGCTGCAGCCAGAGGTCTGGGAGGAAATGCCATCCACCCCACCATTCACAGCAGAGTGTAGCCAGTCCCTCACACCAGCACCCCTCCAGTGGCAGCAGGATTGCAGGGGCCAATTTGAACAGATGGGTCATCCATTTTTCAAGGTCTTTGCTGGGGGCTCTGGGTTGCAGGAGACCACATCTGAGAGACTGGTAATACCACATCTTGAATGCTGTGTCCAGTTCTGGGCTTCCCAGGACAAGAAAAAGAGGGACATGCTGAAGCAGGTCCAGTGAAGGACCACTAAGATAATTAAGGAACTGGAGCATCAGATGTAAGAGATGAGGTTGAAAGAGCTGGGGTTGTTTAGCCTTGAGAAGAGAATGCTCAGAGAGGTTGCAGAGTCTCCATCTTTGGAGATACTAAGAACTGACCAGGCACAGCCCTGAGCAACCTACTCTAGTTGACCTTGCTTTGAGCAAGCCTGGCCTGTTAATGCATCGGCAACACTCATCTGCTCATTAGTACACATCACCTCCATAGGATCTGGATATCAATTTCTTTCTCTATGCTATGCATTACTGTTGCCCTGAATGTCATCTTCTCTTCATTTTAACTATCGTGGCATCTGGCTATTTGATTGGCTGCCTTGAGACTTTCTTAAGGATCCTACTACCATGGTTTCTGAGCACCTAACCATTTATTGTCTGACCTATGATGTAATTGGCAGAAATATCCTCCCGTTGCCCTAGCAGCACTGTGGTTCCAAACAAATCTGCTCATTTTCTGAACAGTGGCTCTGTAGAACTCATTTTATGGTTCAAATGAAAAGGAAATGATAGAAGTAAAAAGGCAAAATGTGTTAATGCAATATATAGAGGTCTCTGGAAACACAGTAGCACCAAACCTGGCAGACAGAAACCCAGCCTTCTAGCCATGAGGTCAACTTGAAAAAGCCAGTTATTTATTCACAAAGCACATTTCTCTAAGCCCACACGATCTGACAGGGGAAGAAGTGGTGATGATGAATAATGCATTCCTGTTAGTGATACCATCAGCTCAACCGTCTTCACTCTTCCTTCAGCCTCCACAGGCTGTTCCTGGACCTGCTTGCAGGCTTCAGAGACCCTTTGAGAAATGATTTGATAAGTCAGAGAGGGCAGAGGGCATTTTTTGTGTAAAAACTAAAAGGAAAAGAGCCTTCCTGGGTTCTGCAGGGGTGATGGGGAAGGGAAGGAGCAGCTGGAACATTGCTTTGTGGTACAGATAATTGCATGCTCCCATCTACCTGGGGATGCTGACAGGCCCTATGCCACCTATTTACTTGGTGAGATTTGGCCACTGCTGATGATACTCAGATATGAGGAGACACTGGTACAAGACAGCAAGTGTCCTGCAGGTTCACCAGGGTCTGTGCACAAAGCCCCAGAAAGAATCTGGTGGGCCACCAGGTTCAGCAACTGTTTACCAGCAAGTGACTCTGAGCACCTGCTCAGACCGCAGGGGCTCGGTCTCCATGAGACTTTGAGTTCATCACCTTCTGCTTGAAAGACTTGCAAGTTGTGCCCCGTGCCCTCACTGAGCCAGGCCCAGCTCTTGTAACATGTGCTCTAGCAGGAGGCTGGCTGATTATTCCCATTTATGAAACACAGTCCCGCCCAAGCCCCTTCGCTCAGTTGCATGTAGCAGCCCACAGTGTGCCCTTTGGTCCCCCCTCACTCTTCCAAACCAAGCTCATACAGACTGTTCCCACCTGTGGGCACAGGCCCAGCAGCCCCTTTCCTGCTGCTAATAATTCCCCCCATGGAGGCTATAGAGCGGCTACCTGCAGATATGTTCTGTCTTTGAAGATATGTCCACACTGTCCATCCAAGCCCCTGACCTGTCCTAGTGGGCCAGCTCAAGGGCAGACCACAAGCACTTGGGAAACTGCAGCCACTCTGCTTGCCTAACCACTGGAAAATGCCTAACCTTCCACCAGTGCCCTTGCAGGCACCATTGTTTGGGCACAGCACCCCTTGCTGAACTCACCTCTTCACTGTGCGGAGCAGGGTGGAACGTGCCTCGTTGTGGAAGGTAATGATGAGGCTGGTAGCTGGCAAGTCTGTGTCATAGCGTACAGAAGTGCACCTGCAACATGGGAGAGCAGAAGTGTAAGCCAAACATCACCCAGCAGCAGCCAATGCAGCAATGTACCTAGAATTTCTAAAGAAGAGACTAATATGCTTAAACCAGAAACAGCACAGTAGAGCTGCAGCAAGGGAGGCCTCAGTAGTCCCTGCACCAAGGCTGGCAGAGCTTAAAAAGAACTGTGCCTGTTGAAAGGCAAAGTTTTGAGGCTGTGATACCTAAATTCACAGTGCTGCATGCTGAGGAGGGCACATGGGTTTCATGGGGAACAAAGGTTCAACATCGTGGACTCTAGTCCCTGGATTCACCTGTGATTCATGTAAAATCTTGTTTATTCATGCATAGGACATGCACATGCTAAGGATGCATGGAGCTGGTACACCCCAGCATCGCTGTATAAAGCACTTCAAATTCTTTGGACACTGGGCTTTACAGAAAGGAAAACACTAGCTAGCACTGTGTTCTGCATCAGGGAGTTGCTGAGGTTCAACACTAATACCCCAGCTGGCAAGGGAAAGCAGTTCTTCCCATCTTCTCATCTGACTTCGTAATGTTAGGTACATACATTCATTCTCATACTCAGAACCAAGAATTAAGTCAGGATTAGCTTGCACCAGCGCTGCTCATACCCTGTGGAGAACAAGGATTCTTGGAGGAGAACAACTCTCAAATGTGAATCCTGGATCCAATTCTGGCAGATACTAGGAATGGCAGATTTGGGCTGATCTACTCCTCCAGTGTGTCTGCCTTCTGAACTTCCAGCAAGTGTCAAACAGCAGTCAGTCTGCACTAATTCCCTGCCCAATGAAGAGCCCACACCCGAAATTGTGACCTAGTGTTTTTAACAACTCAAGGCACACACAGACTGAATCCATCCTGGGAGGGAATACAATTCAGTTCTTACAGCCACTACTTGTACTGCTGCATTTACTTACTGTTCTTTTATGGCTGTTACTAAACTGTTACTGTTTTTATTGTCACATTCAATCCTACTGGTTTATGACTTTTTCATTGCAATATTTTATTAAGAGGACAGCAGCTTCTTACAGCAATTTTCAAACATATAAAGAAACCTTGATAAAGACTAAGTGGAAAACCTGAGACCAGACAGGAGACATACCGCATTTATTATTGTTTCAAAATAACTCCATGATGTAATGCATATAAAATGTATTAAGCATCAGGAAGTGGAAAAGCAGCAGAGATTGGTGTTTGTTTATTTGGGGAAGTCTTCCCAAGGTCTCGGCATTATTACAGCATCACAGAGGATGAGGATAAAGTTTGTGCTTGAAAGTTGGCCCTCTCTTTGCTTTGGATCAAAAACCAGCTACATGCTAGGTCAGAAGGAGCTTGTAGGATGTGGAGTCAAGTATGCCCAAGCTCTGCTTGGGTGCCTGAAGAAAAAGTGACGTGTTAGTGACCTATTGACTCCCCACTCCTTAAACAGAGAGCCAGGTCCATTTGTGACACAAGGATGGGCTTTCCTCAAACCACATCTAACTTGTACCAGCTGAATTAAGTCCTCATCCTAAGCTGCCACCCCAGCAACCATTCCAATAATGCTACAAGACAAGGTACTCAAAACCAGCTCCTTCATTCCCAAACTGCCACCTCTGCAAAGGGAAGGAACATGGAATAGGTTTATCTGCTTTGGACTCCCCATTGCTGAAGGGAATCCTTGCAAAGCTGGGTCTGAAATGGCCATACATTTCCAGGCAATCACATACATGTTGTTCTTCAGACTGAAGTGCAACAGATGAGGCTTTTTGCAAAAAGCATGCTCTGCATGCTACCACAGATCAAGATAAACAATAATTCACCTTTGAAGTGAGCTGTTTGTAGGCCAGAACATGACAGCAGGTTAACAGAAAACAACAATTTTGCATGGCAGGGAGACTTGTCAGTAACGCAGGACATGGCACCACTGCGTCTGAGTCACTAGGAAGCCAATCCCAAGTACTATGCCGGGGAACAGGAGCACAAGACTTTAATCTCACAACCGAAGTCCCAACTGCTTGCATTCACAAAGCACCCTGATGGCTGTCAGTGCTGGCAGGCTCACAAAGCTCCATGAGTCCTGACATCCCTTTCACAGTTCCAATCAAGTTAGATGCCTGGTTTTCCATTCCCAGCATCTGTGAAGCGTTGCTTTGCAACCCTAGGTAGGGTCTATGTTCCAGCCCAGATAGACAAGCATTTCAGACATGGTTAGTTTGCTTCTATCTTTTCTCCATTGAAGTAGGTTGTTTTACACTATCCTATCACTATCAAACCTACAGTTTTCAAGGTACAACATTACCTTTTTGTACTCCAGAAACTACAAAATAGTTACCTGAGCACTATTAGCAATTTAAAGATGAGTTTAGTCAATAGAATAAATTCACTCCCAGTGAAACAAGGAGAGAATGATGAGCGCTTTGCAAGCCATGAAATGTTCACTGTATTCACACGTTAGTTTCATCCCCACCTCAGCAGCCTTCTTCCAAACCGCAATGCTCATGCTGGAAAGAAGGCACCAAACCAGCTTCAGACCATCAGGTGAGCACAGCAGGTGAGGAACACCAGAGTAAAGCAAGGCTGCAACAGTGGCGTACCTTGCAGCCAGGACAGAGGGTCGCTGGGAGAAGCCATGAGTGTGAGGGAAGTTGTGCAAAAAACAACCGTCAGATGAGCAATTTGAGCTGCAATGGAGAGGCTGTGCTGAAACAACAAGATGATGCTTGGACCTGGGAGAAGAGACGCTAGAAAAGCAACAAGCTGGGGCCGAATTAGTCAAGGGTCTCCACACATTTGAGACCTTTCCAGATTAACCATGAAATACAGTGAAGTAACGGACCGATGCTGGCGAAGAAAAACCCAAACCACCCTTTGTCAACATTGCAGAACAACACGGGAGGGCAGTGGACTCCCCACACCAAGCAGCAGCCATGGCTTGGAGCAAGGGCTGCACGGTACCTGTAGTGCCTGGTGTCCCGAATGGGCCGATCGCTGCTGAGTTTGTCGCTCTCTAGCTGATTAAAAGCATGCTGGCGGTAGGGGTCTTCTCCAGCCTTCAGCAGCTTTGAGGACAAGTAAGCCTTTTCATCAAAACCCCTCCGGCTGATCTTCTCTCCTTGGGGAGCCCTTGTCATCTAGAGCAGAGACAAGCATCAGAGCATCAGGGAGAGCAGCCGACTCATGTTGAGACACAGGTGATAAGTTCAGACACGCACACACTAAGGCAGGTTGTTTGCCACACGTCTGGAAGTGGCTCAGGTATGGGGGAAGGCAGGACAGGCAAGAGCTTGGAAAGGAAAGCAGGAAACCCTCACAGATAGGGTGTTACAATATTGCCTTCTCTGAGGAAAACTGCAGGCCTCGCTATCCTTACTGACTGAGCTTGGGACGAAAGCTGCTGTTCCTGATAGCACAGGCAGAGCCAAACTCCCTTGAGCACTTGTTATGCAGAACGTGTGAGACTGCAGGCATTTGGAAACCCTTCCAGGCAACAGGGGTTTGAGAGCAGCCTCCAGCCAATGTGGCTGAAACACAGTATTTTGAGGAAAAACAGTTTCAGCCTTTCTGCAATCGCTATCCCATGCAAACACAGAGGCAGCTGATGTAACAGGTTCCCTGCTGTGCCTTGCCCAGCTTTGCCCAGTCTCACAGAAGTCCGTGATAAAGCTGGAAGCTGCACGTGACTGTCCCCAGTCCCACGCAAGACCTAAAATACCTGGGCCATCCCTCTTCTCTCCTAATTTTCCTCTACCTTTCCTAGGCCACAGAGTCAGTGCAATGCCAGCACCTGAAGACCATTCACTAGGGCCACTGAGAGGGAGGACAGGAACAGTTCTAGCCCATGCTGAACTTTTAGATATGAGATTTTGGTTGGAAACAACCTAGAAACTGTAAAATATCAGCTTATAAAGCAATCAGGATTGTTTATACAATAAAAGTATTTTAACAAATTGTCTATGGTAGCCATTTGATAGACCAAATCTTGAAGAAGCCATAAAATGCTCCCAGCCTTGCATGAAGGAGTGCTGGAGCTCCCTAAAACTGCTGGAAAAGGCAGATTCTGGCACATCCACATCTCATCCAAAGCGCTCGACAATCCCCAGATCTTGAGATCCTTCTGTGTAAAATAGTTTGGATACCCTCTAATACTAGGCTTGATCACGTTTCTCCCTCTGCTATAAGGCTCCTTTTACGAGTTTTAGAGGGCAAGAGACCGTGGACTGGTCCCTAATATCACACAGCGTTTTGGTTAAGCCATGTAAATGGGTTGGGAAACAACTCAAGAGACACAGAACCACAGCAAATTCCTGAAGCAGGAGAGCGCTTAGAAGAACAAATATCTCTGCACCTTTCTCCAAGAAGGGCTACCCTGCAGGGCAGACAGCCCTAGGAGAACCAGACAGTTGGGTAAGATGATGGCAAATGAAATTCAGTGTAGACAAGTGCAAGATAATGAACATTAGAAGAAACAAATTGAACTACTCATGCACATTGATGGATTTCAAACGAACCATGACCACTTGGGTTACAGATCTGAGCATCCCCGTGGACAGCTCAACGAAATCCCAGTCTCGGTCTGCCGAGATGGGAAATACAGCAAATTGAGTGCACTGAGAATGGGACAGAGAAAACTGAAACTATGGTGAACGCTGTTATACGAAATCAGTGACAGCTCAGCAGCTGTGGCCAGAGTGCAAGTTTTGTCAAACTGATCTCTAGAAGGAAGCTACTGGGGGATGAAGAGAAATTAAAGGTTAGGACTATTCGATTTGGAGAGAAGATGAATGAAGTCAGAAAAAAATTGAAGGAGGCCCATAAAACTATGCCTCATACAGCCAAAGACAACCCGATGCTCAGATTTCCCTTTCTTACCATACAAGAACATGGGAAACGTCTTTTCGTAGGAAAAAAAAAAGCGCCACTATTTTCAACACAGAGCAATTTATTCAACCCCTGCACAAGCAAGCTGCTGCATATGGATTTACCCTAGTGCAGAACTCACATAGGCGCGCTGTGGCAGATAAGTCTGCCTCCTTCCCGCCCCCCAGGCAGCGAGCGCCCTGCCGCCCCTCGGCGAGGGATGCCATCATCCCCCCGCTGCCGCCACCCCCCCGGCTGGGCATGTCGCTGGGTTAGGGCAACAGCTCAGTTACCCGTACGGCTGGTTTCACACCTGCAGCCTAGGCTCTCCCTTGAAATTTTATTTTCAATACGAGGAGGAAAATAATTACTTTAGTACCTCTAGAAATTTAAATGTTTTCCTCCTTTAATTCATACTAGGCATTTTGTCAAACTTAGCTTCCATTTCTTTTTCCTCTTGCCCTAGAAAACAATACTGATTTGTAGCAAAAGCCTGGCTTATCATGCACCTTTAAGTATTTTGGGGTCACTTGCTTGCCCTTTACTACTTATGTCTGTCTCCCCAAGATCTGGTAAAACAATAGCGGGTTTTGGTTTATATTGCCATGAACGTTGTGCAAAAAGCTGGAAGCAGCAACAAGTCTTGAGGAGCCATTTTGTCAGGGCACTGCAAGGGCCAGGGGCTCCCCATGGCGGGGCTCAGGGCAGGGCCTGGCAGCCAGGGCCCATCCCACCCTCCAGCCAGGAGCGGGACAGCCGGGGGGCACCGGGGCGGCCCCAGCCCCGGGCATCAGGCACCTCTCCGGGGACAGGCCAGGCCGTGAGCCCACCTTGGCAGGGCCCATGGCTGGGCAGGGCAAGGCTGTGGGGAGCTGGAGACCGGCCCTGCTGCGGCATGGCTGGGGCAGGGGCTGACAGCCCCAGGGGTCCTGGGCCATAGGCAGGGTGGAGGGAGCCCCCGGGGGCTGACATGGGGTCCTGGGCCATGGGCAGGGTCGGGGGAGCCCCGGGGAGTGGGCAGGGACAGGAAGGCCCATTTGTGCCTTCAGGGCCACGACACATTTAAACTTGAACGATTAGGGGCAATTCCTCTAGATACTACGGTTCTCACATTACTTCACATTACTCACATTACATCAAATTTAAAAAGTGGTAAAAGAGCACTGGGAATTAATTGTCAGTTAAGAACAACATTTCTTATTTTTATCTCAGGCAGTATCTCTTCAAACAGGGAAAAGGGAGGATTTGGGGGATGATAGCTCAGAGGGCCTAGCTTCAGCTTCTAGAGAGACAGCTAATCAACAGGTAATCAACAAGTAATCAAACAACTGATCTTGAGCACCAAGAAGATAACGAGGTAATAAATAGGAGCCAACTGAGATTTATCAAGACCGCATCATGTCAGACTAACCTAATTTTCTCCTGTGATGGAGTAATCAGTCTTAAGGGTGTGGAGAAGCAGTACATAGATACATCATGACTTTGGTAAGGTGTTTGATAAGGGCTGGTAAGATGTTGTCATTATCAAGATAGAGAAATAATAGTCTAGATGAAACTAATGCAGAATGGGTGAAACGGGTTGGAAAGCCACCGTCAGAGCAGAATTACCAGCTGTTCACTGTCAGAGCAGAGAGCAGGTGAGAGCTATGGTGAGAGCAGGTCTCAAGGGTTTGTTCTGGATCCAGCACTGTTCAGTATTTTCATAAGCACCTTGGATATTGAGACAGAACATTTATCAAATCCACAGGAAACCCAGCGAAAGTGTCAGACATATAGCGAATAGGATTAGAATTCAAAATTGTCTCAACAAGTGGGGGGAAAAAAGTCTGAAAACAATAAATACAATTCAATAAGGCTCCATAGACCTCTATAGTTTATCAGGTCTGCGCTAATACAAAACATGGAAGAAACAGCAAGGTAGCAGCTCCTCAGAAAAGCCCTAGATATTACAGCTCATTACAAAGCACACAACAGCAAAGCCCAATAAAGAGAAGAGAGCAAGCACCATCCTGAGTGGAGCCCAGACAGCTACGAACAAGCCTGGCAAAGCTTATCTTTAAAGACTGACTTGCTTTATCAGATTCTTTTCCTAGGATATAGATGTTTGACTACAGGACATTTTTCACTGTTAATTGAAAATGTACTTGACAGGAGCAGCACAGGTTCTCTATGAAATAGTAGTCACTCCCCTGCCAAACCCTCTAAGGAGGGTGGACTAACGTCCACCCCCTCTTTCCTCTCCCTTCAAATTAACACCTCTCACTTCATGAGAAATGAGATGTCAATATAAGCACATATGAGCTTTGGGTATATTAAAGGCACAGCATGTACAGCTGAGTGCAGAGTTAAGACTTTTACCACATCAAGAGGACAGCTGATACCTGTAAGTTCTCTATGTAGCTACGCACCCTGTATCCCCATGCTTGAGGCTGGAACAAGTGGGAGTTATGGGAGCAGAAGAGCCCAGTTCCTTCTGACTGATGCTCTGTGATAGACCAAAAAAAAAATGCTAGATGAAAGCAGAAATAAAGATGAATAGGCACTGGAAATGTGAGTGTCTAGACTAGGGATTAGCAAAGTACTTTGCGCAAATTAAGGTTTGTCCCAAACACTGCTGAGACCTCTAACACAATTCACATACCAAAATTTCAGGAAGTACTGTAAACCTTCTTATCTCATCTCACCATTTCTCATTTTCACACACGCTTTTCCCTTTCAGTGACAGAATAGACTGAGTTGCTCTTCTGCTGCTGAAAGCACATTCTTATTTGTGTTTTGACATGGTTCAAGAGACAAGAAACTATTTAAGTAGTGAAATTAACTTTGTAAGCAAGGGATTAAGGGAAAGGAATTAATGCCATGCATATCTATGAAAACTTGAGAGGCTCATTTCTTGACTGGCACGGTGATATTCCTCTAGGCCTGATCACTTGTAAAATAGCAAGACTATAATACAGACAGTGCCACTCACCTCTGTGTATTGTCACTGTCTGACACCAGACACAGGCACGCTAGCTCCAACATCATGCAAACAGCCACTAAACCCAGAGAAACTGAGGACTTCAGGGTCCCAAGATATTTTTTTATAACAGCAGGCATGGTCAAATTCAAAAAGGACAACCATACTCCAGGGGTCACGAGGAATCATTACTTACCTAGAGTAAGGTATGCAAAACTCTCAAAGGTAAGTGCAATTAATCATTTTACAGTTACTGTGAAGTTAGGCCAACAGCAGTTTTATATGACAGGACATATACCTTGCAGCTTTTGCGTATCTTTCCTACAAGCATTTAGCACTAGTACAACAAATGGAGCAGGGGGCTGCCGTGTTTCTCTTTTGTTTTCAGCTCATTTTCATGATTGTGTCAGCTCTGTTAAATCCCAGGACAGAAGAGCATCGATCACAAGCCATCCCCAGTAAATGTCAGTAAATGTCTTTCCCTGGAAGAACTAACTGACCAGGAAGGTCTAACTGATGAATACGGACACAAAGCAAGCCAGGGAGTAACAACCTCACCAAACCTTCCTCCCTCTCGAGGCCCCCCTTTGACTTATCCCACGGTGGCAGCCTCACATACTGCCACTCCCATGATCCCCAACCCTGCCAGCACCTCCCTCCCACCAGCCCTGCAGGTCCAACCCCCCTAAGCAGAGGTTTCCCCTCTGAACTGGTTTAATGCCCATTGGGTTGAGATACAGCCTTGCTGGCTGAGCAAATCTTCTTCCCTCAGAGCTCTAAGGCCAGGGCCAAGTCACCTCTATAAACCACAGTGGAGCTGCTGGGGCCTGCACAGTGTGAAATTTTTCTCCGTGGGCTCACTCCACTTGCTCCATACACCATCTCAGTGACCTGAAGACAAGTTCCAGAGAGGACAGGACAGGACAGGACAGGACAGCACAGCACCACCACCAGCAATCAGATGCTGGAGAGTACAGCGGTGCTTGGGGATGCTACAGAGACAGGTGCTGCTCAGCTCTGTAACCCATATGCTGGCACATGGATGGGCTACAAATGGCGCAGAGTGCAGACAGGGCAGGACTGAGAGCTGCAGCAACTCCCAAGAAATTCCCAGGAGATCCTGTTTGCCCAGGGAGCAAGCTACTCTTTATGGGCTGAACCTGCAAGATATGGCCTCTTGAATGCCTGTTGCCGAGAGCATTTTAGAGGGTGTGTTGCATTTCCAGTTGGGTTTAGGAATCCCAGTGTGCACATGGCTCTTGTTATGTCTCGTTAAATAGTCCGTATAGTTCTCTAAAAAATTGCTCAAAATACTTTGAGAGAAAAGGCTGTGCCTGCCAGCACAGGGCCTATTTTATTCATGCTTTGTTTAACTGTGTAAAGCATTTTAAATGTGGTTTAGGAACCATGCTCTTATGGAACTTCTGTTATGAAATGTTAATAAAAATTACCACAGTTAAATAGAACCATCTCTGTTCTTTGAGAAGTGCAAGTGCTGACAGAGGAGCTCAGAGACCAATTTGAATGTTTTGTTTGTAGCTTGCACAAACTGGAGTAACACAATGGAAGAAGTAAAGCAACTTGAATTGATCAGCTCCCACACCAGCTAGTTGGCCACAAGAGATTTTCTACTGCCATCAGCACTGGACAATCTTGAGGCCTGCTGCCAGTTCCAAATTGGGCTGGAGAGACCAGTGGTGGGCCCCCAGTGGAGGCTATTTTCAATACCCTCTGAGAAGAGGCCATGGTTGCCAGCTCACAGGATTTCTCCAGGCCCTGTGACAGAGCTGTAGTCACCAAGGGATGGTGGGAGTGAGAAGCAGGGAAAGTCTGCTGGGGCTTGCTTTCCAGCACTGCTGCTTGCCCAAGGTGCCTCTCCACCTCCCTGTTCTCTTCCACCGTCTCCTGGCATTTATTGCCTTCTGTGCCTGCAGAGGCAATTCTCTGCCAGCTCTGCAAGACTGCATCTCTGCTCTCTTCTGTTTTAGCCCTGAGAAACCCTTTCTCCTTTTCCCTGCCTCATGGCTAGGAACTCATGGGATTCCACAAAACTTTTTCTGTTTTGTTCTTCTCTTCTTCCCTCATAGTTTTGCCAGACATTGAGCTGTTGACAAGGACAGTGTCCTCAAGCATCTGGCCTGAAAACGTGCAAATCCTGTATAAGGCAAGAAAAGAGAAGCAATTATTTTTCTGTGTTTGGTTTCCACAGCAATGTTCTCCCCACACCCATCGATTTTTGGATGCTACTTTCAGAGCCTCCTCCAAGAGACAGAGAAGATGGCACAGTGTTTTCCATGTTATTACCTACAGCCTGGATGAGGTGAACATCCCACTCTCCTATGATGTCTGTCACAAGCAGACATGGGCTGTTAGTGTGAAGAGTTTAGAAACAGAATGTTGTTGACTTACGGGTCACAACAGTGTCTTGACAGACAAGGCTTGGCTACTACCTTTGAAGCAGACTTGCCATGGTTTGACAAGCTGGTCTCTTGGGCAGTTTTGGGGAAGAAAGTAGGCAACACAAGAGAGGAAAACAGTGTGTGTGGGAGTTTACAGGGAGAGCAGCAAAAAAACCCCAAGAGCAATTAAGTTACTACCTCTGCCTATCACAAGCGGTGGTTCTCTGATAGCTTCACACACCACTACCCTCATCCAACTTCTCAGCATATGGAAAGGTGGTGTCTGTCCTACCATGATCCCAACTCCTTGCTTTCATGTCTAAGAACTCACAACCTTGCTCCTGAGGCAGCCATGCGGCCTCTGCCTAATGATCCCACTTAGCCATCTCTTTAGTGACCCTGTGGAGAAGCATCCTTCTTGTGATACTTCATCCTGATCCTGCATGTCCTTGTCTACAGAAGGGAGGGATGCTTCCAGGAAGCACATCTGGATCACTTTGCCCAGGTCCCAAAGGTATGCAAAGCAGCACAAGTTGACAACTGGAGGATGGCCAAAAGTAACACACAGCGCACAAGCGCCAGCACTACAGCACACATCAGTATCATTCATTTTGCAGACAGCAACCCTAAAGAGTGCGGGGTACTCGCTGCCACGCTGGTTATATGAGCTCAGCATCATACTGCATGCAAACAAGTCACTTCCACATGCAGTGACTGGATTCAGCTTGAACTAGCCCCTCTCCGCCCTCATGTAGATTAGCAGTCCATGCATAAATCATGCCTACTTGGATTCCCTTCTGAATACAGTCCTGATGTATATTCATTGTAGAATGGTAACATGAGAAGCTGGAATTTATCATACAACTTCACATGTGACAGGTGCACAATACCACTGGTTATCATGCTCTATTGCTGGCCAAGACAGATGTAGCATATACAGATATAACATATAGCAGGAGATGCCTTCTATAAAGTATGTCCATCTTTGACCCAGCTATGTCATCCTGAATAGTCCTCGAGCAGTTAGCAAGGGCTGGATCCTGCAAAGTTTTCTGGTCCAGCTGCCCAGAGGCAGTAAGACATTGCCCATAACTGGAGGGAGGGGACATGATGCCCTGGGGCACCCTTCTAGTCTTTTGTTTTTAGGAGTGTTGAATAAAGCAAAGCAGTGGAAGCTGAAAGGGCTTCAAAGATAGATGCCTGAGGGCACTCTCTTCCAAACAGCTCTGAGGAAATGAGCCTGCTCAGAATCATGGAAAACCAGACCCCAGATGAGATGAAGCAGCTGCCAAGGCCTATTTCTTCCCTCAGTTTGAAGTACAATGCACACAGATGTCCATTATGCAAAACTGAACAATTCTATTACAATTTTTGTTTTTAATATATTTATGACATTCACATACATTGATTTTGCATAAACACCCACGAGTCCAGACACACATACATCTGGCTTCTATGTTCATTTGATCTTCATCTCATTCCCTGGAGT
This sequence comes from Theristicus caerulescens, assembly GCA_020745775.1. NCBI lineage: Eukaryota > Metazoa > Chordata > Aves > Pelecaniformes > Threskiornithidae > Theristicus > Theristicus caerulescens. Next base: position 33,447,270 of record CM036564.1, read on the forward strand.
AAAGCCATTTTTTCCCTATTTGACAAATTTTGTTGTGACATGAACACTGCCGTTTTTGCTGATAGAAACCTTTATGCTTTTATATTTGTCTCCAGGAAAAAAAAACAATGTGGAGAAAACCCCGAAAAATAGTGAGGGGATGGTCTTCAAAATTCCTGAGTACCAGCATGAGAGAAAAGTGTGAGGTCTGTGGGGTTGTTTTTCCCCGAAATAGCACTTGTTTTCCAAGCATACCTCTCTCTATTGTAAATATCCATGACAACATCTGGTGTCAGGGAGAAGACAGACATGACAACACACTCTTTGAATACCTAAGGGACTAGGCAGTTCATGCTGGCACCCCCACCGAAACAGCGGCATTGTCAGAAAGAGATCCCAAGGGGCATCATAGTGGGGACATAGTGCCTCTAGTAATTAAGGTTTTGTACAGAGAAACGACGGTCACATGGACACGAAGCTGTCTACATTCAGACATCTGTTTAGCATCACATAGCAAACCTCCTTAGCAAAAGCCATCTAGGTTACTTACTGCATACAGGAGTACTTCTCTGCTAAAGGTTATACATAAACAGTTTGTAAAAATGTGTTTTGAGGTCCTTCAGAGCAAAAAAAAGGCACTATAGGAAGTTGCACTTTTTCTTCTGGAAAAATATCCCGGTCTTTATAGACATTTAAATATGTAAAGGATGTTCCTGGTTTCCAAGTGATTTTGAAATCTTAAAAGAAGGAAAAAAAAAAGGCACAATGTTTTGTTATCCATCTTCTAAGTGTTAGATGTTCAGTGGCCATTTAGACATTACTTGAACCCTGATTTATAGCATCTGTATCAAGACAGATTGACATAGCACTCTGTATCAAGACAGATGATGCCCTCATGACTACCTGGTAGCACCTATGAAGCCAATAAAAGTTCAAATGCGGATGGTCTAGGTCTTCATTAAACATATCAGTCACATAAATTGTGTCTCTATGCCCACTCCCCCACCTACGCTGTCTGCACAGACACATGTGTATGTGCCTCCTGTGCTGATGTACTAATCTATTCCCTTTGAACTCAAGTGACCTACATTCAGCCTTTTCCTCCCAGTGAATCACAACTGTCTAGAGTGACAGATGCCGCCACAGATATTTTCTCAGAGGAGAAAGCAACTTTAGACCTCATAAGCTGCTAACATAGTCAGCAGTGAACTAGTTACCTAAGAGATGAGCACAGGTCAGCTATCACTGAGGAGCGGGCACTGCTCACCCAAAGCATTAAAATATTTAATTATATTAAGCTTGGGGCTCATTTTCTTTGCCTTCAAGATCATGCTGTAAGGGCTTTTTGCTAAGGCTAGAGAAAGGAAGTTGAAGTACCTTTTTAATCATTTATCCTCAAGAGTTAGAGCTTTAAACGGAGATTAGAAGATTAAGAATAAAATAGCGTGGTTTTGCAGCTAGCCAACATTCACACTCCACAGAAATACCGTGCACATGCACAGCTGAGCCAGGCAGACAAGGGGATGTTTCACACCCCCACCAGGGACAAACCCAGCCCCACAGTAGGAGGTGGGAATTTCTCCCCATCTTCCAGCAAGGAAAGATGTTTCCCTAAGATGTTTCTGTTAGTGGGTCTTGCTCAAACGGTCATGATTTTTAATATTATCCAATTCTGCACTAAGTCTCTCCTCTCTCGCTGTGTTAATCACCAGCCAGATCCTGTTACAGCCTCTCACAGATAGCTGCACCATGCAGGTGGGAAGCACAGCACATCCTGCAGACCCAGCTGGGTGGCAGGCTGGCCTCAGGGAGCCACATTCCTGCCTTTGTGCCGGCTGGGGTACCATGCTGTTCCTGGAGGCTGGCTCACAGCTCCAGAGCCTGCACGGAGCTTGTCTTCCCCGGAAATAACACCTGGGTAGGACGTGACCTTGACAAGTCAAGTAATTTACCATGATGCTCCACACAACTCTTCCTCACTTTAGCTTTTGAACATCACACAGAAAGGCTCTTGGCAGGACCCATTGGTTGGGAGTTAGCCAGGCCCAACATGAAAGCGCAACTTGTCTGTAAACCAACAACCAAACTGGCATTTAACAGAGTGACTTACTATAACTCCTCATGCCGCCGTTGAATCATGACCTGGTTTCTTAGAGAAGTTCAAGAATGACCTTCAGCTCACAATGCAGACTTTTATTTGGGAGATTCGAAGCCATGAAATCTGTCCCCGGGGACTGTACTGGTACTCTTTCTGTAGTGACAATAGTGATGGTGCATATGCATCCATGATCTATTACAAAAATGAGTCCTTCTGCACAAGACCTTGTTCACTCAGATATGTTCTCTGCCATGCATTCAGCCCTGCAGCACGCAACATCATCTTCTAATAGTGCAAAAAGGCACTGTCTATTTGTCAGTGAAGATTTGAGAATATCAGGCTGTTGGTATTTTGTTTAGGAGCCAAATGATATTCCATTTTAATTGATTAATTTTTCTGTTACTGCATTGCTTCAACTCCAGGACTCAGCAATCAATTTGAACTGACAAGACCCTCAGAGCCGTGCTCTGCTCCTGCTTGGGTCTCCATTTGCAAAGGCATTAAATTCACCTCCTCAACAGCAAATTTAATCAAGGATGGTGCATACCAATGAAGAATTATGAAATGGGCTCATATATGCCTGTCAAATATGAAAAACCCCTGTGTTACGCTATGCAGGCCTCTGTCATTCTAGACTTCAATCACATTATTTATAGAGGCCTCCTCAGCCGCCTCCCTGCTCTGTTGTTTAATCACTGTCAACCAAGAAAGAGCTGGGCATATAAGGAAGAGCAGAGCCATTGAAGCGGGCATCACAAAAATGCACGCATCTGACAGTCTTGAAATATACTCAGGACAGGTATGGCCAAAGCCACTGCTCACAGAAACACAGTTCTCCCCATGCACAAAGCACCACGGTCCCTCACATGGCCACTTGTCTCATTCTGCAGGTGCAAACTGCAGCAAAATAAAGTCAATGATTGCAATGACCAGCAAGGATCTTTAAAATCCATTGCTCTGTCAATCCCCATCCAATACAAAGGGCAGCCATCATCTGGCTCCGCACATACGGTGCTCACACTTCTGTTGAGAGTCTTGTAAGATCACTTCATAAAGATGCAACTCCTGGGTTATGCTGTTAGGAGAACTCACAGATTTTCTTTTGAAAGGATAATTTTTTGCCTTCATAGTTGCAGAAGAGAAAAAGGTGGATACCTAGAAATTCAAAACCCAGAAGGTGAAGATAAAGGACACGACACAAAAACTGATTTTCAAATCAAGTAATGTCTGAATGTTTGCGGTCAGCAATAACACTGCTACAGAAACTTTGGGCTATAGCTGGTTTTTGGCCTGGCTAAACTATACGTCTGATCAAGCAGATTTTGGGAGCTGATGGTTTTGAGTTCATTTATTAAAAGATATGTCTGACATTTTTCTCCACATGTTCAACTAGTGAGTTTTTGCCCACATTTCATGTTCAGAAAGCTCCCAGGGCCCTGCAGTCTGGTCCCACTTTCCTCACACCACGCAAAGCCTGCCCTCCTGACCGCCTCCCCCTGCCACGGCTGCTGGCTCACAACCCAGCCACCAGCTCAGCAGTTTCCACTCTGCGAGCAAGTTTTCAAACTGAAAGTTCATGCATGTGTCATGAGAAAAATGTGGGTGTCTCTTTCTGATAGCCGGGGCTGTGCCTCTAACCTTTTGCTTCCCAGAGGAGCATTGTGTGAGTATAACTGATGCTGTCAAGGAAGACAGTTTTCCCTTCTCAAGATCCATCAGATGCATTTTTTTAAAATTCTCTTCTTCCAAAGTATGACAGCTGAGTATAACCAGTAGGGCTGAGTGAACTCCATTCACGTCTTTGGGCAGCGGAACCGCCCAGTTCCCTCCCATTGCCTAGGAGCACTGGGCAGGTGCATTTTTCACCACACATTTATTTCACCAAAGAGAGAACGCAGCTCCAAAAAGCCACCAGTGCTGTGATGGTCAAAGAATCTTGCCTGGGCCTTCAGCAGCCTTCCTAAATATGAATAAAAAATAAAACCTAGATACATTCAGTCCTGTCACAGCTCCATGAAAACCGCAGGGTTGCTCACGAGGATGAGCTCTGTTGGTGAGGTCTGCTTGCTCCTCTCCGCAGAGAGCAGCATGAAGCACAGAGGCGTTGTTTGTGTTCAGAGGAACACAATATAAAAATCTAAGTTTGCTGTAAATTACTAGCGAAATCCAGTGGCAAAATTCCCAGTGACATCAGCAGGACAGGATTTCAGCCACAACAAGAATATAAACAGAGAGATACAAACACACACACAGTACTCATCGAGGCCCCGGTTTTCCACTACTTTTCAGTCATTCACACTCATGATTTTTTTATGATCTATTGGAAAAATCAAACTGTTTTAACATACTGAACTTCCCCTTCTTCCAAATCTTTATTTGCCCTGGAAAATGGCTTGTTTTTAGAAACCATTCTAACTAATATGCTGTTAAATAACCTTCATTACCCAGAAGACAAAGAACATATGAATTTCTAGCTGGAGGTTGTAGCGGCGAGGTAAAGGTTAAATGCAATACAGCTTGTTAGAGACGTGGTGTCTGTAACGCGATTCATTTTCTCCCAAATAGAAAAAGATGTTGAGACATTCTTCACATTTCTGGCTTGCTCTTGTTGGGTTTTAGCATTTCTGGCTCCAGAAGGGAACAGGGAGATGAACAAACATGAACGAAGGAAATGTGCTGACAGGTTTCTTCAAAGTAGGTTTAAAAAAATTCATAAAACCAAAAGCAGAGCTGTGGTTGCAAGTGTGGGGACAGACGGCACCAAAGATATCACAAAATAAAGTTAAAAAACCCCAAACCAGAAAACCAGCCACCAAAAAACTTGAGAGAACTGTTAAAGAGGGAACAAGATGCGGGAGGCCTACACTTAAGTGGCAAAAGGTGAATGCGAAAGAGGAATTAACTTGTAACTCTGCATTACACAGTCTGGAATAAGCATTTCTTACTATAGCTGGGTGGATGTAAAAGGTATTCTTTTTGTGAGTCTGGACGTGGCAGGACTACAGAGCGACAGCACCCAGGCAGTGTATTCCCCCGCACGGCCTGTACAGTGGCAGTCTATCCCTGCCACTGCTGAAGGTGGTCTGACCAGCAACACACCGAACACCAATAAAAAACAAAACTCTTTAGAAGAGCAGCACCTCCCACTGAATAAAATGGTTCAAATCTCATTTTTGATTAGCACAAAGGCAGCTCCCACTGAGACCTCTGCAGCCAGAGGCTGTGAGCCAGAGCATGCACAGCAGCTCTTGTGCCCACCGAGTAACGTTCACCGCTCAGGATCCAGCCAATTGCCAGGACAGCATTTTTCCATCTTTCTCCATAATTAACAGATGTTTAAGCAACATGACTTGCTCTGGCTCTCTAAAACCAGAGATGAGAGATGTACCAAACTTTTACAGGAGCACATCCTTCAGGACTTTATCTGCCTTAGTTGAAGGGCACTTCACTGTCTGTCAGTATATATGTATTACTTCATCCAGCTCCCTCCCTTGCCCCCTCCACCCCAAACCAATATTAAAAGGCATATTTAAGGTTGTAGAGTCAAGCACTCAGCACAGAGGGCAATTCTAAATTACAAGTGTCAGCGCAAAGCTAGTTTTACCATGCATGTCCACTACCAGCATTAAGTGGCATGACTGCGCGTAATTACATGCCAACACGTGCCCTCACACAGGAGACAGAGCTCCCTGGAGTTCTTCCCTTGCTTCCCTGCAATCACATGCAAAGCAGAACAGAAACAAGTGGCGTGCCAAAAGTGTCCAGATCAAGTCCCCAGTGATATCTCACACTCAGCAGCTTCAACTAAGTTGAAGCCAGAAATGGTAGTCAGGAAGAATCAGCCTGCGACTTGGTCCCGAGGGGAGCCGGAGCAGCGGCAAGCCAGAGAAATCCTTGCGTTACAAGAGGCAGCTTCCTCTTCACATGACAGGATCCTTTCAGGATCATCCCTCAGGGAGGGCTGCAGGGAAACAAGACCTCTTTTAGGAGGCAGCATTTTGAGGTCTTTTCTCCTCTTTAAAGCCAGGCCTTCTCAGGGCAGGTCTTGTTCTCTCCTAACATTAGCCTCCACAATTATAGTGGGTCCCCTACACCTCCATAATTGCCCTGATGGAAGTTCCTTCCCCTTTTCTCCTGCTCTATTGCCCAGTCCTGCCATATTTTTCGGGAGATGGAAGGAGATGTGGAGGGGAAGATGGCTATCTGAGTTATCAAGACACCCCATGCTTTAGGGGTGCTTTGGAAGAACCTGCTCCATCTCAGCCAGAAACTCAAAGCTCTCTGCTGCTGGCACCTCTCCTCCTTCTTCACCGATTTTAACACTGCCCATAACAGAGTGAAAATGGAAAACAAGAATGAAAACAAAGCAAAACCCAGAACCACTGCACACACAACTGAACACGATGCCAAGGAAGTAGCTGAGCTCCCTTTGCCTTCTCCCAGGCCTGCCGTTGAATGTACTGCTGGACGCTGCAAATGATACACTATATACAAAATGAATCTGCCTCCTCCAACTAGTCAAAGCCCCCCAAAAACCCGATGAGAGGCCAAGGTGTTCTTAAACTCAAAATACAGGATATTTCAACGTCAATCCCATAATCAGCCATTTCTGCTCAGCCATAACAGTGCTGAGAAGTGCATTTGGCCCCTCATCTCTCATTGCCTGGGTGGGTAGAGAACAGGCAATGACAGATGCACACCAACAGCCTGCAACTGCTCCTAGCCTGCCTCAGAGGGAGCAGTAGGTCTCATATTTGGAAAGATCCCAAGGTATCATAAACCTGCTGCTGTTTTCCCTTTACAGCATCATTGCTGTCTCTGATTGCATATGCAACCACCAGGGCACAGGCTATAAAGCCCAAGCTTGCAGTTGATACAGAGATCTGTCTGCATTTCTAGATGTTTGTTACCATAGCAATACCATAGTAATTTTTAGTTTGTTTTGTTGCTTTTGTTTTTTTTAAAGCTAGGTTCTTATCCAGTGCAAACACAGCCAGTTCCCAGTTATGTGAGAAGGAAATTAATACTTGCAGCATGCTGTGGATGCGGCAGGGCCTGCTACCAGGGAGCAGGGTGCTGAGAGGAGATGCTCAGCTCCTGCCTCACACCCCACTGCATTTGCAGGGCTCTGCCCACTTCATTCACCAAAGCCATTTCTCATGCCTGCACCCCACATGGTGTTGCTACCTACCCACGCTGATGAGTACCACGCTACTGTGCCTCCCTACCTCCTCGGGGAGCTCTTGTGATTAACTTTTCTCAGAACAATCATCAGATTGTTATGAGCATCCACTTTCAGCTTCTCCCCTAAACAGCTCAGCCAAAAGCAGCTTACAAGACCAGCACAAATAATATAAAGCCAACTTCTCCTTCAATGCTGGAGTCTACTTCCAGGGTCTGGTAGTGATCTACAGCAGTCTTAATATGACTATCACAACGGTGTTTTCCAAAACTGCCATATCGACATATGTTGGTCAACAGCTTGGTTTTCAGCATGTCATTCACAGGCTACTCCAAGGAATCTGGAAAAGATGAAACAAGTTGATTGCCAGACATTTACCCCCCCAAATATAATTAACTGTGGTCATGTTCAGAGTCAAGGATACCCAAGGGAGAATCATTGCAGAAGCAGAAAGGTATCCTTTTCCCAGAAGCTTTTTTTTTTTTTTTTTTTAAAAGGAGCCAGACACTTGGTACATTCGGGTAATTTGGGAAAGCTGACCCTTTAGCAACCAATGCCCCAACTAGGCAGAGCAGAAGAGCTTAGCAGCACACTCTTCATTAGAAACTAGCAGTTAAGATGATAAACAACAGAAAACTGTCTCACAGCATCAAATCTTTGTAAGGTACATCCATCATAAAATGGAGCAACCTACCCTCCTGATTTGCTAGGACTGCACGCTACCCATTTCTGTATGCCAGTTCGCAGAGGATAACTGCCTGTTACTGTTTCTGCAAATGAATAATCAGTCCTTAAACACAGCAGTAGAGGTTGGTACTGTGATGCTAAAGGCCTGTGGCTGATATATATCTGTCAGTCGTGCGGAACAACAGAATGAATAATTTTGTTAAAGGAAAGAAGAGAAGTATCTTTCAAAAGTCCACTGATCTTTAATCATAGATTAGGGAAGAAATCATGTTTCTTTTTGCAGAAAGTAAGTGATCTTCCTCACCAAAAGCGTAATTGTAGCATGTGATGGACTGCTTCAAAAATGGCTGTCTTGGAGAGAGGCAATTGACACAGACCATGCACCATGGTGAAGGTCATGCAATAGCAATTTATATCTCTGCATTAACCAGTGTCACACAGTTCAAATCCTACTGTGCCAGGTCTGAGACGTGATGATAGGTGTCAAGAGAAAAGAGATACCTACCTCAAGGAGGCTCATTAGCTTGGGAACACTGAAACATCTAACAAAATCTCATGGATTGAGGTACTACAACTTCACCTAGCCATCACAAGCAAATGCTCATTTCTTGTAGTTTTAATCAATGGAGTTGAAAGTGCTTCGCTAGTTTTTGCTGGTGGAGCCTCTGCTGCAAGGGTCAGACATCACCTCCAACTAAAGAGGGCTCCACCTGCTGCAAGTCACTGCTGCCGTGGTGACTTCATCAGAGGATGCACGCACGAGTCATCCAGCCTTGGGCAAGCCCACCCTCACACAGGAGGGGACTGTAACCTGGCTTGTCCCCAGCTCTTCGATGCCCCAAGTCCTGCTTAGGGATGCCCCAGACAAAAGAAACCGAGAGGAAGGAATGCAGCTGGGTCCTGGAGCCACCTGCCAACAGCCCTTTCTGCAGGAAGGCTCAGGGGCTTTTAAACTAAAGGTGTCCAAGATGGACCTCTGCTTAGTGGGGACAGAAGTGCACCAGCCAAACTGATCAGGTTTGGTCTCTCATTAGGCAGATATGTCAGTTCCCTTGGCAGATACAGGGAGGTGTCCCTCTGACCTCCAATGGTTTTGCTCAGGAGGTCAAATGGCTTGTCACTATTTCATTTGTACCACTCAGAGCAGTCAGAGAAACACTAGATCTGAATTACTACTTTAAATAAAACAGGAAAATAAGTACAGAGATGATGAAAATCCTCTGTACTGAAAAAAAGTCTCCAGAAATTATCACAATTAAAATATCATTACAGTATGCACTCATAGCTGGGCTGCCACGTGAACCTCAAGGATGTCAATATACACCCATGCAAATAACACACACACATTTCCCAGACAACTCAGTTCAACTGTGCACATAGCCACACCTCAGGTTTCCTAAAAAATTACTGTCCCTTTCTTTCCTCATCTGAAAGTGATGCAAGTCTACAGGGATGTTTAAATAGATGCTGTTCTCTGCAGTCTCAAGTGCAGAGTAAAAAGCACAAGGAAACAAAGTTGGTCCTATCTTGCCACGTTGCAATATACTTCCCCTCCAAGTTAGCTTTCTTTATCCATCCTACCTGGCCCCCTGCAAGCTCATCCAATTCCATGTCACTTAGATGCACTGACTTAGAGGCTGTGAGACTTTTCTATCTCCAGGTTAGTATTCACTCTCTGGGTTACGGAGCCAGGATTTAGGCTAGTGGCTCAAACCGCAAGGATATTTCCAGCAAGGCTGCTCCAGCAGCCCTTGGAGCTGAACTGAGGGCTGTGAGTCCAAATGGCACTTTTCCTCCCAGTCCCTCCAATCAGTGCTGAACTGGAGCTGGGGGTGCAGCAACCACCCCAGCAAACGACCATCTTTAACCTGATAACATCTTAACAGATGACAGCACCCCTCAGATATGCCGTTAACAGACTCCTCCTATTATAACATAAAAAGCAATATGCCAGAACCAATTCCCAAATTACCAATAAACTTTGGAGGGAAGCAGTGAGGGGGGAAAGCATATCTAGAGAAGCCATCCCCATCCTCTGTTTTCCCACACACGTTCACCCGTTCTATCTCTTCCCAGAGCACCGTGTTAGCCTGTGTGAAGCAACAAGTTTTAAACCAAGAGGGAAAGGAACTCCCTCAACTTCTTTTAGTTTATAATGACTTAATGTCACCCTTCACTGCACACTTCCATGATACCAGGCAAGTGACGGAGTCATCATCCCTCTCACAGCTCCTGGTTAATACCAGTCTAACAACAAGAATTCCCTTTGCAGTCAACCCATCTGAAGCAAAACATTCCCAGAATGGTGCCTTCACCTCTGCCCAAGTGCTTTAACCTTGAGTACAAACATCAACGGCAACAGAGCAAAAATGCTTTCCCTCAGGGAACACAGCCAGTATCTGGTGGAGACCAACTTGGCTTTCGTTCCTCCTGTTTCCCCTCTGACTCCTTCCAAATACACCTCGCATCCCTCAGTGTCTTCTCAGTCTGGTTCTTGGAAGATGAGCCCTCTGCCCCCAGGCCTCTCATGACCTAGCAGAGCCCCCATCTCCTGCTGGTGTGGGGCTGCGCTGGCTCAGCCTCTCCCTCTTTCACAGCCCAAAAGAGAGGCAGTACCCAGGGACAAGGAAATACGAGCATCATTTGCAGACAGATGGAGGGGTGTCTTGATAAGACGAGTTCCTCCTGTGTTTTGTGACCTCCCAAGCACCATCCCTACTGGCAGCTAGCAAAATCTGGAGAAATGGCACAGTTGTTCATGGTAACCTGCAGAGTAAAATATAAGATTAGTGCCTTAACAGAGCAAGAGGAACAAAAATAAGTGCCTGCAGGCTCTTAAGTCAAATATGCTTGCTCCTTTCAGCAAGCTACCACAGCTATCCATCCCTTCCTCCAGCTGCATGGCCCCAGCAAGATCTTTTGGGGGACACAATCAATGATGTTCACAAGACAGCAGCAATGTCTTGCAGAGCCCTTGAGAAGTGATTAACACCTTCTTTCCATCTCAGCTCAAAGGGAGAACTGCAAAGCAGGAAACAGCTTCATAAAACACCTACTTCCAGGTCTACCTAAGTCCCTTCATCTGAAAGAACTTGCAAATCTCAAACCCAAAGTGTTTATTTTAATTAACTGCTTCCATTCACCATGAGGATAGAAAAGACTTGGATTCACCTTTTTTTTTTTTTTTAAGGAAAATATTATCCTATAATTAAAAGCAGATAATAGTATTCTCTGCCTGGCAACAGCCACTTTAAACTCTTATTTTTATGCTTTTTTGAGCCAGTAAGGCAATTTTACATTACTTGCATCTTAAAGAATAAAATTTTCTAGAGAAGAGTTTAATCAATTAATCCTCAGTGCTGTACATGAGATTTTACATGGAGGAATCCAATATGCTATGGATTGTCAGTAGATTCTTATCTATTTTAACTAAATTCTTATCTGTTCTAAGGGTCTGTAACTCTTGTCCTCAGACATGCGACAGATCTTAAAATCATTCACATCTGGGCCCCCAAACTGCAAGCTCGACATTTAAAAAACTGCACAGAAACTATTCTGGGGGGAGGGGGTTCTTGGCAGAGAAGGCACCACAGCCCACAGGTCAGCGACTCTTCAAGCATCTTAACACCACCACAACAGCCTGTTTCTCTTCCGAGAGTGATAGGCACTGCACACTTGAGAACAAGGACAAGCAGAAATGCTTGTTCTACCCTCCTTCATTTTGAGATATTTCTTTACATTCCAACTTAATGTCCACTTAAACTTGAAAAACCTCATCCTCAAATAAACAAATCTTCCAGGCAAGACCTTCCATCAGATTGTATTTGGCAGAGGAGGCACTTTCATCCCTAACTCATGACGTGAGAATACGGAAGACAAGGGGATGAAGAAAATTTCTTAACACTTTAATCCCAAAAGTGCAAGAAGTGCGCAGAGAGCATTTGCAACAAAGCACTCACTGAAGAGCAGGTCTTAATTAAACACATGGACAAACACTTGTCTGATCTCTAGTAATACCACGGATCTCCTCGCTTTTATGCTTAAGAGGACAGAAGCAGCTGAAAATCACAACTTTTACCTACTGTGAGAGCCAGAGTGGGATTTGGCCCAGTACACTATTGGTGTGTACCCAGCTGCTACAACACTGATCTCCTCAAAACACACTTTGTCCATTCTTCCCGTAAGTCATCTATGTGGGCTTCCCTTTCTGCCTCTGCCTGCCACACCGGTGTTCCTCCTCCAGGCTCCTGGGGTGAGAGCAAAGTCTTTGCCAAGTTAAAAGAGGATTCAAAACTTGTCTCCATGAGACAGCTTCCATACGTTCACTTCCTTTCTAGGCAGGGGAAGGAAGCAGTTCTCCTTACCAATCTGTTTATACCATGATATCCATCTGGGGAGGAAGAAAGGAGACAAACCAGCCAGAAGAAAATTTCCCTGAGAAGATAGATGGGGATTATTGGCCAAAAAAACCCACCAAAATCAACTCTCCAGTGGTCTAATTGTTCCCACTAGCTTCAGAGGAGAGCCCTGCTGCACCCCACTGGTAATCATTTCAAATGATGCTTACATGCTTCGGAGCCAGCAAGACATTCTTGTGTTATTCTCTGCGAGAGACACAGACCCTTCAAAACCTGAATGTATGCAATTAACCCTTGGTGCTGGAAGCTAGGTTTCACATAGAAGAACCCAATAACCAATTTTAATCGCCAGTTCTTGAGCTCTGCACAGCCAATGGACTTTCTCTTCTTCAGACGCTTTCAAAATGGCATCCCTTGGCCAGCTGAACTGGAGGGGGCGTGAGGACAGAGGGGAGAGAAGATCTAGTTGTACCCCAAATTAAGCTGTTAATTTTGAAATTATCACAGTAAATTATCTCCTTGCACTCTATCCCTTCCTTTGCTAGTGGCAATATGGGAGAGCAGAACACAGATATTTTAGGAGAGGGCTACTATTAAAAATGTAAACATGCCATGGTTTTCCCCCTTTATCACTGCAGATCTAGAAATTTTTGAATATGCAAGTTTTAAGCATCTCCTGATGAGCAGAGAGCAAGCCTTGTAGAGCCACCTCAACTCAAAAGTCAGTAATTCATTAAATAATTGAAAGTATAATAGTGGCAGCACAGCAATATCATATGGAACCTCATCTCTGTCTGCAGACACCAAGGGCTGCCACATTTCATAGAAACGGTAAAAACAACAGACACATTTCTGCTGATGTAATTAATCTCCATCCCCTGCCATATTAACAAGAGAAAGATGCCCATGTTTATGATGAACTCTTCTAATTAAGAACCCTGTGCAAACGGCATGCATCTCACCCAAGGGATTTTATCTTAACCAGGAACCCAGTTCAAGGATAAAATTCAGTTGCATAGCTAGGTAAGCACAAATCACAGTGACACTTTTCCTTCTGCTAGGCAGGAGCCAATGAACCATCCCTGGACAACACATTACTGTTTGCCTCATTCGAGCCCCTCATTACAAGCACCTTCACCTTGCAGCACTGCAAGATGTCACACTTGCAAACAGACAACACCTGAGCATTCTTGATGCTACATCCCAAAGACACCCCAAGAGGAGAAGCATCATCCTTGGGGGGGCAAAGCATGCTGGCACTGTGCATCAGTGGGGCATATTCACCTCGCTTTTCCTTGATCCACCTCCTCTCCCTGCAAAATAGCTGTGACTATTTGCACAGGCACTGAAGCTCTAGGAAAAGGGATGCCAGTCAAATGCCCGGTGGGAAAGACATTCAAAGAGAAAGTCAATGGAGCCTGAGCAATCAGTGTAAATCAAGACTTTAACCTTTCTGAGCCTCCCTCAGACTCTTGATCTGTAAAAGAAGATGCTCAAGCACTTACCACATTTCTGAAGAGTGAAGTGTACCAGACGTGTCAATGCAAAAAATGCTTATTAACAAAAGTACCAACTGAAGTGTCTCGGTCTTACCGTCTCTGGACTGTTTCCCCTCTAAAAATCCTTGGGCAGAACATATGCCACTACAAATCTATTTAACATAGAAATATGGATTCACTTTCAGCCTGTACATCTTTAGCAGATAGATCCTTGGCTTGGTGCAATATCCAAGCCCTAACTAATCTGATACTAGAAACTAAGTCATAACTATGGCAGCCAGTACCCCAGTTTCTGGTGCATAAAACAGCAGTTTCTGTTTATTGACCAGCAGAGAGAAATCTGGCTGCCTAGCAGCTGAATCAGATGGGAGCAGCCCCTTTCCCATGCAGCAAAGAAAATGTTCAAGGAAAATCATCCTCTATCCGCTGCTCTCTGTGGTAACACCATTAGGCCATGACATACAGCCAGGTCACTTAATATACTAGGAAAAATTCCACTGATAGCATTTCCCTTGCCTGAATGGGCAGCAGGCTCTTAGATTAGCTCTGGAGCAGCAGACAGGCCTCTTTAACAGCAGTCCTCTCCTCCCAAATCACACATCTTCAAAGCAGGGGATGTGGCTGAGCTCCTTCTACAGCAAGGAGCAGCCAGCTCCAGCCCAGTGACATTGAATCTTACTCTATAATCCCAGCATCCTTAGATAACCTTTCCTTCTGGTTTCGGACCTTGAGCATTCAATCTGGCTCAATACAGACTAAAACCACAGTGTTGTGCATCCTGCATATTATATCGTCAACCTATTTAACGGGATGGAGGGGAGGAAGAGCTATCGGATGGTTTCTGTACCTCCCCAAACAAGCAAGAGGCTCCAAGAGATAGTGTGGGCCACTACTACAGGAGGCAGTCAGCATCTGCAAGAAGGCTGTCTGGATGATACAGTTATTTTAACATCTCCACTCTCTGTGACTGATGCAAACAACATGGTATGTGTAAAGAGGAAATACAAAAAAACCCTTTTTTCCTAATAAACTCAAATAGCTGAAGTGACAAGGTAAGAAAGACAATATTAAGATTCTACATTTCAGCAAACATTCAAATGTGTTAAATATATTTGGATACTTCCACACCCACCCTACACTAGAAGCATATACTAAAGACAAAAGCTCTTCACTCCAGGCTTCTTCGTACGTCTTTCTCATCTGCAGGTAGCACGAAGGAAGCTCCTCCAAGTTCATGTAAGCTAGTTCAGCAAACCAAGGAGCATATTGCAGTTCACCTTCACACTCTTAGAAATGCATCGAATCAATTTAATTAAAAGCTAAGAGAGATTATTTTTTTAATTAACAGGTTTTTGAGAAATGCATAGCAACAAGTTCTTTTAGGTCAACACTTACTAAAGCACAGGATAAATACCTTTCTCCTTGCCAGATTCGGTGTCTGTCCAGAGGACAGATAGCTGAGCTGCCCTCTAAATGACACTGAGACATTCCCACACAGTTGTTTTTCACACGTGCTTTGGTAATGCTGGAGGTACTGAACTGGCAGGAAAATTGCAAATAGGTCTTCTGGAAGCACAGCCTACAGGGAGCCTGAGCGGCCCTACCAAACAAGTGGGGATCTTCCACTCACCCTTCTCAGAAGCAAAGGTATTTCCCTTAGATCATCAGGGGTTTCAGTCTATTTTGGCCATTTTTTTCCCCTCAAGTAACTCCAAATAGCCCGTTTCTGCTTACAGTGCAGAGCCGCTCTGAAGAACCAATTCCATCTCAATCCCATAGTGCCATATGGAGACGTTCAAGAAGCAATACCAAGTATATGTCAAACAGGACAGACTTCCCTAGGGACTTAGAGTTGCTTGCGGCTGTTAGGAGCCTTCGTGAGGTGGCGTATCGCTGCTGCCCCAGAAACATCGCTCCTCACCTCTCTGATCAAGGAAGATGGTCTCCAGCATGCCTTGCCGAGTGGGTCATCCAGCTCAGGTACAGGCTATACCCCAGAGCCCTCACGCCTTAGACTGCTAAGTTTCCCCTGCCTGCATTACAGAATTACTAGCAACAAATATTACCCAAATCACTTGCCAAAACAACAGGGGTAAAGGCCTAGTCATCCCTTTGTAACTTGTCATCATCCAAGTGATGTTGTCCAGACTGCTAGAGTCTGAACTAGTCACCTACCCCTTCTCAACATTCGCAGCAGTGGACATCCTACATTCAGACTCCTATTTGCGGGGGAAACAAGTACAACTAGCTGAATTCATCCTTGTAAAATTCTGCTCCTACAAAAGCAGATGCTGCTGCTTGTGTTTGCATTTGACTATTAATAACTTGTGGCAAAAAGGCCATATGCCCAGTCAGATGGTGTTGCCCATTACAACTTGTGCCACGTGCCACCGGACAGGAATATAAGCATTTCAGCGTGCAGGCACTCACGTCGCTGTTATCTATCTGATTTAAGAACTTGGTAGCAAGACAAAAAATGACTATGTACTACAAATGCCAGGAGCATATTCTCAGATGCAAACATTCTTTTTTTCTGCAGAGAGAAAGATTAAAGTGCCTACAGCGTATTTTTCCCCCAAGAAGAGCAAATCACACAGGCTACTGGTCTGAGCACAGAACCAGAATCCAGACGCTGGCTACGAATGTCACTCGGCATTAAAAACAACATAACATGGGGAACCTCACTTTACCCTGATTAAGTTGAGAATTTAACTCTCCAAAGATAGAGATAAGAGTGAAGAAGCAGCAGCCGCCCCAATTAGCCCACTGCCACGCGGGTTGCCACCACAGCCCACGAAGGAGTGTTTGAACAGCATGCAGTATTAGGGCTGAGGTGGGAGAGGCTGAAGCCCAGCTCCCAGAGCTCAGCAAACACCCTGAGATTTGTTCCTGTTCAGCCTGGAGGGGCAGCTTATCATGACAAGAAGTCATGCTGTTAAGTTAACAGGTTTAATGATTAACATTTGCACATACAGGGAATCATTTAGAAGCTTTTTCTAACCTGTCTCTCCACTCCCAGTGGCTTATCCTCAAATGCTGCTTCTTCCCCCAAGTGAACACACAGAAAAAAATGCACACCGAAACCTGAGCTGGCACTCAGGGTAATTGAGGGGGTGGAAAGTTCTCAACCTACCCAGACACGAGCCAAGTTTATTACCCCCGGGCTATTGCAGCCCCCTCAGGTTATGTGAAGTGCCAAAGCAGTTTTTAAGTGGCCAACCCATCAGTGACCACATCACAGAAATTACAGAGGGTGGGGAGATGATCCAAATTACCAAGGCAAGTGAAACCCTAACAAGAATGAGGTACAGTCAGTTACAACAGCAGCTACCACAGGACAAACTCAGTTTTAATTGTCTCTGGGTAGTAGCTTGAATCCAGTACCAAGCTCTTTTAATTCATGCTGGTACACAGTTAATATCCAAGCTGTCTTGGCTCACTGGTATTTTAATCAGAGTTAATAACCAGAGGTTAGCAGATCTGAACAACGAACATACATACCTTTTTTTTTTTTTTTCCAGCAGAGATTGAGGCTTAATCTCAGCTCTACATCAGGGGAACGGGGAGAAGAATGTTTTCTCTCCCCAACCCTTTATCTTACTCATCTATGGTTACAGACTCCCTGGGACAGATGCTGTCTTTTCAGTTCATGTTTCACCTCGCACAGAAGAGCCCCCGGTCTGGATACCTGAACACCCCTATGAGGAGGGATCTGCAGACTATCAGGAGGGGCCCAGCAGCACAGGCTGTACGTGAGGTCTGGGCTAGGAGCAAGATGTAGGAGACATCTCAGGCTGTGTAACTTTGATGTGCAAATCACTCAGAAAAGGATGGCAAGGCGACTGGTAACTCCAGGCAGGCTTGCGGCAGCCCCTACCAGTTTATTATTCAACAAGTCACCCTGTCTCACTCTCCCATCCCAGAAGAGCCCCAAAACAAGTCCCTCACGTACAGAAAGAGTCTGCTACAGAGATACACATCCAGCTGTGAGCCAGGCTATGCGCTCCCCTGGTATACAGAGTTACAGCCAGGGCAGGGGGAAGGCTGGCAGCTGCTGGAGCCAGACGAGTTTTCATAGAGCACAGCTTCTCCCCATGTCTCTCCTTTTGCACCTGAACCCTAAGCACACTGCCAACACTCACCCAGCTCTTGCCAAGCAGACCCAGGTAACGGCTGGAGCCACCCCGATCGCGACCCCATGTGGATCTGAACCCTGCGTTGCAGAGGTGCTGAGCCCACCCCAGGCTAAGCAGCATCTGACTCTCAAAGGGCCACCGACTGAGAGGCAATGACCAAAATGCATCTAAATTTACCCACATCAGATATGGGACAATGATATGGGACAATGACAATGATATGGGAATTTACCTTGGGCAGAAAAATATTAAATTGATAACTTAAAGCAAATTCTGATCTAGATAGAAATATTTTCCATTCAGATTCAACTCACCTACTCGAGACTGGAAAGATATGAATTGCCTTTGATGATTCAAAATAACCTTCTGGCAACATGCTTCATGGCTGTCTTTGCCACAGAGAATGGCGTGGACCACAATTAAAGCTTCACACAGGGCCAGCCAGTTAAATATAGCAGTGGGAGGTGTATTTCTAGTGGAATTATAAAAGCATTAACAGAAAGTTAGACAAGAAAATTGATAATGTAACATAGATCCTCAAAATTTACGTAGTCTTAATGAATCTGTCACAAGACTCAGTTTAGCAAATTCCTGGACATTTAATAAGTGCTGCACGCTGCATTATTTCCTAATTTCTTAGATTCATTGCTGTATAAACTAAGGAGTTCAAATGGTCACCGTGCATTTCTGCTTTCTAACGCTTTGAAGAATTCTTCCATGGTGAATAGCACCACTCACCCACCCCCTCAAAAAAGTCAAGCTATTTCATTTAAACTTTAGATGCTACAGTTTTGGATTCTGCTGAAGCCCAGCTGAAGGAACTGAGTGCATCTGCATACTGGCTTTTCTGAACATGCAACCCAAGGGCAGCAACAAGTTCCTTTTGTGCACTCATGAGCTGGGGAACTAGAATAACACCTTACAGGGCTCCTAAGGTACAGGAGGCACAGAAGAATAAGAAGGGGATCACTTCATACACCCAGTTCCCGTCAGCACTCTCCCCTCCTGCAGCTGCTGCTCCTGCCCAGCTGACTGCCAGGAGTCCCTGCTCCTGCATACCGGGCGATCTGGGGACATGGACTAATGCCAGTGTGTCAGGGAGCTGCCACAGCTCAGGTCACAGAGCATCCCCTGCAAGAAGGCAGGCAGGAAAGGTTAGGGAGAATTTTCTCATCCCTTCTTCAGCACTTGCAGTGATGCTAATAACTGTTTATCCATTCCTGCCCCTTGTTTATGATGCCTCTTAGGAGATATCGGGGAAAGGCAGAAGAAAGATACAGAGCATTCCAATCCCCTTTAAGCTCAATGCGACAATTATAATCCTCTAACTAAAAAGAAAGAGGAGGAAAAATGAGATGGGCTGTGACAGGTTAGGAGGACTAAATCCCCATTAACTAGGGCACCAAGATTTAAAGGGCTCAGCTTTGCACACAGCATACGCCTCTACCAAGGTCCCTGCGGGTACACTGTCCCTGCCAACTCCTCAGTGAGTAAGGGCAAGCAAGAGTTGGTGAGACCCACTGCCCCAAGGATGCCGGCAGTGGGCGAGAGGACTCTACTACGAGGGCATTGCCATGCTGAGACTAATGTGCCCAAAACCATGGGGACGGCAGGAGCACCCAGGTAGCCCCCTTGCTTCACAGGTGCACGGGGCAGCAAAGGTCAGAGTGGTACCAAGCACACGGGGCTGAGCTGCACAATTAATGGCTGAACAGCAGCAGAAAGGAGAACATCACAAATAACCTATTTTTCATGTTAGCCCACCGAGCACAATCATTTGTATCACCCCACCATGTTTCCCTTCAACTCCAGCACATCTTTGCTGAAGGCGAGGCTTTGGGACTAAGAAAATTAATGAGTAAATAATTTACAATTAATAATTATTTTTAATAATGCTGTAAGCTAAGTGATGCAAGCAGATCAGCAGATTTTCCCTACTACCCGATGTGACTCAATCTGTATCCTGCGCTGTAAGGACAGCGTTGTTTACTTTCACTGTAAACCACCTCCTCCTGGCTCGTCTAACACATAGCATGAGATTTGCGTCTGTTCAAGAACCTGACCCGAGCCAGCAGTCCATCCACTGACTTAAAACCCTTTCACACTTGGCCAAAGGGAGTTTTTGATAGGTGCTTGGGCAACCTCCCCAAGGCCAGACCTCACCTGACCGCATCTCATCACTGCCTGACCCAACAGACCCTCTGTGATGCCCACAGCTAGTTCTGAAGGAACACTGATTTCCCAGCCCTTCCCAAAATTTCTTTGAGAGTGCCCAACCAGTGTGGTCCAGTTTTCCCAGCACAGACTGGAAATGCCCCACAGGGCTGCTCAGCTAGTGGGTACAGCACAGCAATGAGGCATCCCAGGGCATGGCACAACCAGACTTAGACCACCCAAACACAGAGAGGATGCAAACAGATGCAAGTTTGCTCACATTTGCTCCAACAGATTTTTTTAAAGTGTTACCTCATTGCAGAGCACCCATCCTTCTGCTGCCAACCCAAGCTCAGCATAAACACCACATTGCACTCCGAGTGGGGGGAGAACATGACTGTGCTCACCCCAGCCTGCATCTGGTACTGCCAGGGGAGCTGGCTCTGCTGTTCCCGAACACAAAACCAAGAGCCCTAGCATCACAGAAGCAAGTGTAGCACCAGTGGGGATGTGGCAACTCAGCGTCCCTATGCCAGGGACAGGGTTATGCCCTACCTGTTTGTCACTGCCCCCATCAACCCGCCCAGAGATCACTTTGGGAGGCCGTGCCCTACCTTTAGGTGTAAAACAGGTACTTCAGCCAAATTGAGACATCCCAGAAGGTTAGGAAACATATACAGCCTACTCCATCAGCAGCCCGGTGTAGCTGGTAATTCCTACCCCGCAACCAGATCCAAAATGTCTCCCAGAAAGGTACAAAGAAAAAAAACCAAACCAAAATAACAACACATATATAGTATAGCACTTGGGAATTACAGCATGATCACATCATTGAGCAACAGGAGTCTGCAGTGAGAACGTGCAACATTCACATTTGCTAACTCCGATACTTTACTATTAATTTTTTACAATTTAAAATTACTTTGGAAAACTACATAGGGAGCACAGAAATTTTTTAAACTTCATTGTGTGGATGTGATGGCTCCCGTTTGCACTGCTACTGTATCCCTGTTCCCACACTCAGAGATTAACTTACCAGTTACCCAAGGAGCTGCACTGCTTTTTGCAGCTCTTACATGCTTTTCCTCATTTATTAGGCTTTTTACTACATACTTGATACCGAAAGGCACAAAGGTACAGCATGGCATTACTGAGCATGACACTCTCTGGCACCAAATAACTTTGTTTGGGGCACTCAGCATGCGAGCAGATGGAAAGCATCAGTTTTCCAATTTTGTTCTGCAGGAAGACTTTTTCAGTGAACCTCTGAAAAGACCTTCATTGGGTAAGAGCACATTTCCAGCCAAGACCCGGCTGTTTCAGGATTCAGCCTGTCCAAAATAAGAAAGTCAAGAAAAATATTCCTGGTTTTTTTCCTCCTGGGCCCACAAAATGGCTGATGCAGGTTTCAGCACAGTTGCTTTTCCTCTTTCTGCTACTTTAAAACAAACCCTCCTCACAAGGACTACATTCCAGTTTAAAAAATGAAACATTTGGAAAGCGGGAGAAAGAAAACAAGAGGCTAAAGCAGATCATTTTCTGCAGCTTTAGCCAAGTGTCATCAGTGCCCATGCTATAACAGAGTCAGAAGTTGGAGCATTAACCCACCCTAACCATGGCAGCCTTGAAGCCTGGACTGCAAAGTCAACTCTGCAGCTCCATCATGGCAGGACGACCAACCAAGCACCATCGGACTGGCTAAAACAGCTTCCCTGCCCAGGGGCTGCCCCACGCAGCAGCCTCGTTCACGTCCCCCGGGTAGCACGGAGCTGGCACGCCAACAGTGCTGCTGGACCTCACTGCCACCGCAGAAGGAGCTGGGGCAGGTCTCTGCAGGGACAATGCCCCTGAAGCGGCTCCAAAGAGAGCACGCAGCCACCTATCAAACTCAGGCTCTGCCAACACTGAGAAATTACCCATATGCTCAAAGCACATCACAACAGGGGTAATTTCTCTGCCAAGATGGGGCCCAAGAGACCATTTTTTTTGTTTTTTTTTTAAATATACTCCTATATATCTCACTGTCTCCACAGCCACAAGCACAATTTGGACCTGGAAATCTGATGAGGACAGTCCAGCTCCTGTCCTTTATCACTTTTATTAGTTGCAGGAATATGTGCTTATAAAAATAGAGTGAAAGACAGCGGCAGGTAGGACACAGCCTTTCCTCATAAATCCTGTTGTTCAGCACACAGAGCTCACCCTGCTGCGCCTTTAACGTCCTCCTCGTGCAGCAGATCGTCCCTGACCTGCTCCATTTCTGCTAATCCCATTCTTCGTTCAAAGGGGTACAAAGGGCGAACTCAACATGTTTTGCTAAGGTTATCTCATCTCCAGCCCTTTACAAAACTTGCAAGCTAAGCCTCCCAAAAGCCCTGTGAAGCAGATAAAAATCTCCATTTTAGACTTTGGGGAAACTGAGGCACGGAAGCCTGTAAAGGAGGATGAGTTTGCAGCTCAGTCAGTAAGCCAGCTCAACTCCCAGCCCATGGGTCTCACTTGAGTTATGTCTTTACCTTAATGCGATAGTACGGGACGTGCTGCGGATCACGGCCTCTGCGCTAGGCACTGTACAGGCAGAACAGCAGCGACAACCAAAACGACGAGCCCCAAAGAGCCTACAGCCCTACTACAGCCCTGGCAGATAGGGCTGGAGGAGCACAAGGGAGCAGTCTTCACCACTGAAACAGGAAAAAGAGAATGAGGTCCTGGGACTGTCGCTGAGATGCTGTGGGACAGGAACAACCAGCTGGCAGCCTGGGGAGAGCCAAGGAAGAGCAAGAGATGCCACCCAGCCAGGCTCTGCGCCGGGGCTTTCCCTGCAGAAGGGAGGCGATGCACGGCACAGGGTCCCCGCCGACCCACGCGCTTCATCCCCAGCACGTCTGCCTCTGTTTATTTCATTGCCTTTCTGCTACGCTGCATGTTTTTCTAACAGGAATAATTAAGTCATTTTTCAGCGCTCCAACGCGGGCAGTCCCAGTTCGGTGCCACTGAAACAAAACCAGATCTTCTCCCCTTGCCTTTCAAGTGACTCCTGACCTGCCCGCCTCGGGATCAAGTGCCCGGGGTGAGTTTCACCATGGCACAGAGTGACCTGAGATGTCTCTCAAAGGCTTCTTTTTCCAGCAAACACTGCTAAATTTTTAGCTTTTAAATCTTAGGGCATTTTTGTATATGCAAAGACAAACCTAACTGGGGAAACAGCTGCATACTGAAAGAACGCTTTAGCTTGCTAAAAACTTGCAGGTGCTTCACCCACTTACTTCATGGAAAGGCTCTGGTAAAAAATCATCTTCAGGAGGTCTTCATTTCACCCCCACACACACCTCTACATGCTGTCCTAGGCTGCCCGGACCGCCACGCTCCCCGAGCCCCAGCTACCTCACTGCAGCTACCTCGCCATTTTGCATAAGAATTAAGGCCAGCACTGCCAACTGGATTTTATTAATATTATCACTGCGAACCATTTCTTTTATTTTTATTTTATTTTTTAATGTGCCACATGGGCCACTGGGACAAATTAAATATAAAATCATTTTCTGCCATTTAGGAAAATGGCATTAATTCCCACATTTTTAAAACATAAACACCGTAAATAAAATATTAAGCTGTCAAACTGTCACTGAATCTTCCTCCTGCAGTAATACCCCCGGAGAAACAGTTACCAAGTCATCCTTTCCCAGGGAGCTGGCACAGGCCTCTTATCTGGCATTTATAAGAATCCCACAGAGATCAAAAAAAATGAGTGTTGCAGGGGTCTGGCCACAGCAGGAACGGCTGCCACAAAACCCCAAGCGTTAAGGGCCATCTCCCCCACCCTAAAATTAACTGGGAAGAGCAGAGGCCATACAGGTGCAGGGCAGAGCCGGGTGGGTGCTGGATTTTGGCAGGGGAATGGGGCAGACTGAATGGCACAGACAAACCCAGCACCTGGAGCGGGCACCATCCCCCTGCAAAAGCATCAGCACTACGACCGGCAGCTTTTTTCCCCCGTCTCATTTCCAGCACCCCAGATGTTTACAGAGCCACAGGGAGCGGAGCTGCTCTGCAGGCTGGCATGATGGAGAGCCCAAGTCCCCTTTGCTTTTCCTTTAACTTGAAGAGAAGAAGATATTTAAAAAAAATAAGAGCATTTCTTAAGCTGTTGAACGTGGCGTCTTCACCAGCTTGCTCACCGTGCCTCCCTGGACTCCACTGCCGGCAGCTGAGGGGGTCTGGCTTACAGGCAGCACAGCAGCTCTGGGGAGACCATTCAGCCTTGGGGAGACCATCCAGCCTCCTGTGTTGTGTTCACACGTGTGCAAACCGACACGCGGCTGCCCAGCATAAGAGCAGAAAGAAGCCTATACAGCCATATTCCTGGTCTTTGCCCCAAAAGGCAGGAGACTCAAGAGTGAGCAACCTGGTAAGAGTCAAATGGTAAGGGAATTGCTGCTTTCCACGGCTGCAAGAGGCTGCTGAAATGAGCTATGGCATCTCATTACGTATTAGGCCTTCTCTCTCCATGGCACAGCAGGACATGAAATCAAACCTGTACTTCATGAGCCTGACAATACACCAATGCAAGGAATTAGTGCTCTTCTCCTTCTTGGTTTGTTTTTTTGGTTGTTTTTTTTTTTTATTTAGGATCCACCTCAGTTCCCAGAGTTACATCCCCAAGGCTACAAGACCTGCCTCCAGGCAGGCACACATGCGGGACCTCCATGGGATACAAGTCCCTGAAAATGGTATCACTTATCGATCCACGAAAGCTGCAGCTTATCCCAGTTGTGAGGCAAACAGCATCCCCTGAAAGCTGCATGCAGAGGACTCTCCCGCTCACTGTCTCGCAACAGGCAGGTGATGCTCAGTTCAGCGATGTTTGCAGGCAATTTAGAAACCCTTTGCTACAAGGGAAAAGGACGCCTTGATCGTATCTCCCTGGTCTTCATTTTATGTGGCTGAGCACAGAGGTGGGGAGCAGCCAGGAGAGCTGAGCCCAGGCAACCTGAGCCAGCATTACTATGTAGGGTCTCTCAGCTGCCAAACAGGCTCTAGTGGGGTCACAGAGAAGCTACACAGGTCACAAAAGTTGGCAGGACAACGATGAGAGACAACATACCTACTCCAAAGAGCAATTGCGCACCAGCCTAACACAACCTAGACTATTTAACTAACGATACTCTTCTGTCTCCATCTTTTAGGTGCGCTGCTGCTTTCCTACCATCCCAGAGAAGTCAGCAAGTTGGAGAAGCCCAAAGGCAGCCTCGCATCCAGCTTTTGACTGGGAAATCCCCAGTCTCCCAGTCTGGGACTGGGACTTCCCATCCTCAGCACGCACAGTCAGCCAACAGCAAAATCCCTCTTTCAAAGCTCCCTCCCAGCCACCCCCCGACTACCGAGCTTTGCCCACGCGGCAGCGATGGCCTTGCTCTCTTCAGTGGGACACGGGTATGCTGGGCGAGCTTCCCGCGCTGCGATCGTCAGAGGCAGGAGGACAGAGTCCTGGGCTCTGCCCATAAGCACCGTGCTAAAGCAGACAAGCAGCACATGGTGAATGATTAACCGGCTGTACGTAGCATGGAAATGATGCCAAAGCCCCTCCAAAAGACACATTGCACAGCTTCTGCCTCCTGGAAATTTCCAAGGAGCAGGAGGCAACCTCCTGCTTGGAGGGACAGAAAAGAGCCCAGGGAAGAAGTCCATCCTCCAGAAACACCCAACACACAAACCAACTGCCAGAAGTCCCGGGGCTCCTCCTAATTGATATGAAACTATGCCGTGCTCCAGAAAAAAATTGCATTCCTAGGGCTGTGGCAATCACTCGTGTTTCCACCCTCCATGGGGGGTGGAAGGGGAAGCGTGCAGGGGCTTGGCACGCCACCGAGTCATCCCTGCCCTTTACCAATTTCTGGATTTTTATTTCAAGCATCTCTAGGACCTGTTTGGGGAGAGGCTATTGCAGAGAGCCCACATGTCAAGATTTCTGGATATAAAGCAGGGATCTGAAGGATCACTATTAATGCATGAACTGTTTCTGGGACACTGATCTCTGACAGCCCTCCACCCCCAACTTTAATATTCAAAGATTTCCCTTGCTGACTCCAGGACTCAGACATCCAGATTTAAAGTTTAAAGTTGTTCTGATACACATGAGGTCAACAAATAACAAAGCAGTTTCAAGTTGAGACTTGCAATCGACTATAGTTTTTACCCGAGGTGATTTTTATTCTTTGCATTGGGAGAGAATAAAGAAGAAAACCACAAGCTCGGAAAGCACTTCAATTTTTAAAACCCACGCAATTCACCTTCATTTGCCCAAGATTTGAAATGTCACTGCGTAGATGCAAGAACAGAACTCTTGGATTCACTCACCCAAAAGACAAGATTTTTTCTTTTTCCCAGACAGAAAAGCAGCCAATTTTAGAAAACTGAAAAAGTATTTTCCAGAGACTAATAAGTCACATGAGTCACCCTTATTTGCAGATGAGCCCAAACCTGAACTCCAACACCATCACTCATGCAGAGCAGAGGAAACCAAAAGCTGGATCAAAGTGGGCAGCTCGTCGCAGTGGCTCTGCAGAAGGCCAAGGGACACAAGAAGCATGCGGAGTATAGGCACGCCCCCGCTTACACAAGACTGCCATTATTTATTAAGTCAAGTAATTTAACTTCGCAGGGAATGAACTCAGGGTTGAGGGCTCTCTGCACTGCAAAAGGACAGCCACTTCTCTAGATTCATCGTTTCTCCAGTGGGGTGGCTGAAATGGCACATTTCCTGCACTGGCTGGGAGAGGGCGGTGGGCAGTGCTGCAGCCCGCACGCCGTGCACCCGGGAGCCGGGGTAAGGATGCGTGCTGAGGACCGCTTTGCACAGCTATAGCCCCTGCGTAACCAGCCCCGCAGGCTCACACAGTCAACTCAGCCCACGAAACCAACTGCTCAGACCCCCGGCTAGATGCCAGCCCGCGGGGGCATGCTGTCCCCAGGCCCCCGCTGACCTTCCTGCCCTGTGCTCACCTGCAGTCGCTTCCCTGCTTCCACCCCAGCAGCGCGGGCAGAGGCTGCGGCCGGGACAGCTTGTTATTTGCCTCCCATCACAGCAAAGCCCGTTAGGCTCTCCAATAGCCATGCTGCTGCATAGTTACAGCAGCACATATATTGCATTTTACCAGCTCGCCTCTCATGGCAGCCCTTTGAACCCTTGGGAAATTGCTCTGCACGAACGAGGGGAAGCCCAGACACCACAAAATCCTCTTTTCCCTTCCCTAAGCAAACGGATCACAGCAGGATGTGCTATTTCCACCACACCTCGCCGTCAGGAGCATCAGGAGAGAGTCCTCCTTCATCCCAGCTGCTGCCTGCCAGGGTGCCCAGCACTTACTCGGGGGGACTGGCCCATCATGGGACCCCAGTTACAGAAGGAGAGGCAAAGGATGATTATTTTTCCCCGCTAAGGGATTTCAGGTGTGGAGCAGAGCTGGGATGCTTTACGTCGTTCTGCGAGCAGGACCAGATTTGGAGTGGCTGTTGCACGGCGCTATAGCTTGTAACGACAGGCTTTGTGGTTAGCCATGAGCGCATACAGCAGTAATATAACAACGTGCGGCACTGCCACAGCATCCTCCTCCCGCGGATTTCAAGGTGCTTGGCAGATGATATGGATTCATGTAACCTCACAAGCCCTCTGAGAGGGAGTAAAGTAAATGCAATAAAAAACCAGAAGGGATAAGTGGGGGAATAGAGAAATAAAACTGCTAGAGCAGCATGTTCAAGCACACACAAGAAATCAGGGGCTCAGGGGCAGCTTCCCCCGCCACTGAGGTGGAATCTGACAGGCAGCAGCGCTCCAAATCCTCCGTTTGTTCCAGTCGGCCCTGGCCAGCCCGAGGGCACTTCCCAGCACGCCCCGAAGGGCCACAGCGATAGCAGCACTCACCTCGCAGGCACCGTATCCATTCCCACAGTCCTGCTCCGTGGAGGCTCTCGCAGCAGAGCAGCCTGAACTACTGGCAGCCCCTGGCCCTAATAAGCAGCAAATAACATCCTCGCTCTGCCTCACTTTTGACTTTCCAGTTTCGGCAGCTGCAAGCGGTGGCTGAGGGTCTCAGCTGAAAGGTTTCCACCCTGCTGCCCGAGGGCTGGGGCTGCTCTGACAGCATTTTCCAAACGTGCCCGAGCCTTCCCAAACACCCCTGCACACACCTGCCACCCCCGCTTTACAGGTGGAGAAAAGAGAGACGCGGGCCAAAAATCCCAGCGCCAGTCGAGGAGGGAAGCAGAGAGCCCCGGCGCCCGGCCCCTGCTCCGACTCTGACCAGGCTGCTGCTTTTGTTCGCTTCCATGTGTGCGTAACTGGCTGATAAATGGATTTGCAGCCAAAGAGTGACACACAGTGCAGCTCCTGAACTGCTTCAGCTGGATCACTCCTGGCGATGGTATTGCTGGGCCGCTTTTGCTCCAGGGACTGGTTTATTTTTTATGAAGCGATTGCCTAGAGTTGGGAGAGCTTTATTGATGCTATTATACAGGCTGAAGGAGGACAAACCTCCTCCACGGACAGAGCAGAAAGGTCCTCATCATCCTTAAGTCCGGAGCTTGATTTTATCACCCTACCGAGCCCACAGATACCCAGGGAGGTCAGAGCGTGGAGCTTTGAGAGCAAATTCGAAGTAGCACATCAGAGCACCGCTACCACCCCTCGGGTCAGCGAGGAGTCCCGAGGGCTCCCCCATCTCCCACCCTGCCCAAGCCCTAGCCTGAGCCTGACTTGCAGACTGCCGTCTCTGGCTTAAAGAGACAAAACTCGGGAGCTGAGCCCAGGTCCCCCGTTTGGCAGCCAAGCAGAGGGAGCCGAGGCAGAGGCTGGTACCAGCTGCACCGTCCCCCACTGCAAGTGCCGCTCGCAATCCCCCGGCCCGACGCCCAGCACCGGCTGCCCGGCGGAAGGGCTGGTGAGAGGTCGCGGCTTTTATCTGGTCCTGACGGGAAAAAACGGTGATCATACATCCATGCGTGTGTGTCTATATATAGAGAGAGGTATATATGCGCCTCTTGGAGGCGAACCAAGAACCTTCCGGCGGTTTCACCCACCCCCTTCCTCAGCCAAGGGCAGCCGCTCGCAGCCGGAGGAGCAGAGCCCGGGCGAGCCGGCGGAGACAACTCGCCAACACTTTGCCCGCGGCGTTACTCTCTTCCCCTGAGGTTTGCCCACCCTGCTCCCCGCTTGTCACGGCTGCCATGGTGACGAGCACGAATGCTAAAATAAACGCGAAGAAGCCACCCGGAGGCAAAGCTCCCCTTCGCCCCCCGCCCGAGGCGGCGGCTCCCGAGCATCCTCCCCGCCGCGGCAGGGCGGGATGCCGGGCGCCGCCGCTCACTCACGATGAGGGGGATGGTCCTCTCCTCCCGGCGGAGCTCCAGCCGGCCGCCCGCCCGCTGCCCGCTCCGGGCGCCGCCGCTACCGCCGCCGCTGCCGGCGGACCGGCCGGCGGCCGCCGAGCGGGGCTTGTTGTCCTGCCATAAGTAGTAGAAAGTGCCCAGGATCCAGGCGACGGTCAGGATGGCGATGGCATTGGCCCTGATCCTCCTCATGCCGAGCGCCCCGGGGGAGCCTGGGAGCGCTGCCTCGACGGGCAGGGGCGGCTGCGGGAGGAAGGAGGGGAGCGGCGGCGGCTCCCCCCGCACCGCTCCGGCCCCGCACCGCCCAGCCGCCGCCGCCGGGTCCTAACGCCTGGCCCCCCCGCTCCGCCGCAGGGGGCGGAGGGCTCCGCGCCTCCTCCTCCTCTGCCTCCTCCTCCTCCGCGGCGGGGGGAGCAGCCGGCCGGCCTGGGCTGGCCGGCAGCCGGCCTGGGTGCCGCGCTCCAGCCGGAGCGGGGAGGGGGTGGCAGCCCCCGGTAAAGCGGGTGCCCCGATGTGGCGGCAGGGACCGCGCGGTGGGAAGGGGATGACACGGGCTCAGCCCCAGGAGGCAGCCGCTGGGACGCGGGTGCCACAGCAGCCTGCCCTCTTGCACCGCTAGCCCGGCTCCCTGCCCTTGGTGGCCCCAGTGCCACACGGTACTCCTTGCCATAGGGCAGGTGGCTAGTGGGGGTCTGCTGTAGCACCCCATGGCACACAGGATCTAGGCACCCTCTCCATGGACATGAATCCCTAGAGGCATCTCGCACAGAAGCCGTGGCAGTTCACAGAAGCAGGTCTCAGACTGACAACAGAGCTGCCCAAGCACCCGCTCCCATGGCTGCTGCACGCAGCCGCCCAGCAGTCACACACGGGCCAGGCACCTGGGCAAGCACTACAGCCATGAGGCCTTTCCAGCCCTGCTGGAGGGGAAGCCTGGCAGCAGAGGGGCAACGATGACACAATTCCACATTACAGGGCATTGCCAAAGCTGTAGCGGTAAAAAGCTGACAGAATCCAGCCCTGCAGGCAGCTTAGGCAACAGACCATCCAGCTTGTGAAACCAAGCTACATTCAGGCACAGTGCAGCTGCCGTGCCACTGGGGCTTAAGGCTTTGAGAGAACAGGAGAAGGTACCGAGAAAACTCTACTGGTGAAGACACATGCTTAGAGAATATGGGTGCCTCCAAGGCACCTGACAAGGGGATTAGAAGATTTGAATTATAGTACAAAAAATGGCAGCAGGACTTCTAAAAGACTTTTTGCCTACCTTCCTCCTGGCCAAATCCCTCTAAATGTAATTACAACCTGCCCTACTAAATTGCCCTTTCAGGTTTACCTGCACATCACTTGTTTCCTGAAGCACAGCAAAGTATGAAATTCACCCCTCAGACTTGTACTGTGCTAGCACTCGGGGCAGAAAGCTATTGCTAGGACCACCACCTCCCAGGGCTGCAACATGGCTCCACACCAACATTCCTGCAAAGCACACTGCACTCCTGCTGCAGAAAGGTGTTTCAGAGCATCTTACATCCTCCTAGGTACCTTTCCCAATAACCCATCATCCACCCGCAGCTTCCCAGGCCAGCTGATCATAGCCAGCAGCAAGGAGAAGTTTGAGACATTCAAGGTAAAAAACAAAGCCCTCCAAGGGATCAGCAAAAACATAATTAATCCAAGTAGCCCAGTCCATGTCTGTCCCAGTGGTAGGAGTAACCTGTGGAAGCTGGGCTCCCACTGTTTTCCATCTCTTTCTCTTTCACAGTCCTACAAAAAAAAAAAAAAAGGCAGCTGCTCTCCTATGTTGGTTTGGATCCAGCAGCTGCCTGGGTTACAGAGTGTGGTGGGTTGACCCTGGCTGGACGCCAGGTACCCACCAAAGCCGCTCTATCACTCACCCTCCTCAGCTGGACAGGGAGAAAAAAATATAACAAAAAGCTCGTGGGTCGAGATAAGGACAGGGAGAGATCACTCACCAAGTACTGTCATGGGCAAAACAGACTCAACTTTGGGAAATTAGTTTAATTTATTACTGATCAAATAGGAATAGGAAAATGAGAAATAAAAACTAAATCTTAAAAACACCTTCCCCCCACCCCTCCCTTCTTCTCGCGCTCAACTTTACCCTGGTTTTCTCTACCTCTTCCCCCCGAGCGGCGCAAGGGGACGGGGAATGGGGGTTGTGGTCAGTTCATCACACGTTGTCTCTGCCGCTCCTTCCTCCTCAGGGGGAGGACTCCTCACACTCTTCCCCTGCTCCAGCATGAGGTCCCTCCCACGGGAGACAGTCCTCCACCAACTTCTCCAATGTGGGTCCTTCCCACAGGCTGCAGTTCTTCACGAACTGCTCCAGCGTGGGTCCCTTCCATGGGGTGCAGTCCTTCAGGAACAGACTGCTCCAGCATGGGTCCCCCGCGGGGTCACAAGTCCTGCCAGCAAACCTGCTCCAGCGTGGGCTCCTCTGTCTCCACGGGTCCACAGGTCCTGCCAGGAGCCTGCTCCAGCGTGGGTTTCCCAGGGGGCCACAGCCTCCTTTGAACATCCCCCCGCTCCAACGTGGGGTCTTCTACAGGCTGCAGGTGGAGATCTGCTCCCCCGTTAACCTCCATGGGCTGCAGGAGGACAGCCTGCCTCACCATGGTCTTCACCAGGGGCTGCAGGGGAATCTCTGCTCTGGCACCTGGAGCACCTCCTCCTCCCCCTCCTCCTTCACTGACCTGGGTGTCTGCAGGGCTGTTCCCCTCACATACTCTCACTCCTCTCTCCAGCTGCAATTGCCCAGGGGTTTTTTTTCCCCACCTTCTTAAATACGTTATCCCAGAGGCACTACTACCATCGCTGATGGGCTCGACCTTGGCCAGTGGTGGGTCCATCTTGGAGCTGGCTGGCACTGGCTCTATCGGACACAGGGGAAGCTTCTCACAGAAGCTACCCCTACAGTCCCCCCCGCTACCAAAACCTTGCCATGCAAACTGAATACACAAAGGGACATGAAGTGAGGCAGAGGACCTGTATCCAGGATTCAGAAAAGGGAAAGACATGGAAGAAAGACGTGTTCATGTCCCTGTGTTGTGGTTTAACCCCAGCCAGCAACTAAGCACACGCAGCCGCTCGCTCACTCCCCCCCCACCCCCCCCGGTGGGATGGGGGAGAGAATCAGAAGAGTAAAAGTGAGAAAGCTCGTGGGTTGAGATAAAGACAGTTTAATAGGGAAAGCAAAAGCTGTGCACGCAAGCAAAGCAAAACAAGGAATTCATTCACTGCTTCCCCTCAGCAGGCAGGTGTTCAGCCATCCCCAGGAAAGCAGGGCTCCATCACGCGTAATGGTTACTTGGGAAGACAAACGCCATCACTCAGAACATCCCCCCCCTTCCCTCTTCTTCCCCCAGCTTTATATGTTGAGCATGATGTCATATGGTATGGAATATCCCTTTGGTCAGTTGGGGGCACAGCTGGGACAGCTGACCCCTTCCAGCTTCTTGTGCACCCCCAGCCTCCTCACTGGTGGGGTGAGAAGCAGAAAAGGTCTTGGCTCTGTGTAAGCACTGCTCAGCAATAACAAAAACATCCCTGTATTATCAACACTGTTTCCAGCACAAATCCCAAACATAGCCCCATACTAGCTACTACAAAGAAAACTAACTCTACCCCAGCCAAAACCAGCACACTGCGACAGCAGAGCCAGCCCCATACGCTGTCTCCTCTTTCACCACTGTGCAGATCATACCACCGCTTGACTCCTTCTTAGTCTTTTCTCACCATCCTGTGAGATTCACTACAGAAAAGCAAATCACTCAGTGATGGAGAAATGCGTGTGAAACAGGAGAAAACCCTCTGCCCCAACACTTAAACTAAACAGACCACCTTCTCCTGCCTTTCCAAGCACGCTGCTTCCCCTTTCCACCGCAGCCATTCATTTTCTTCCTCCATTGCCCTCCCTGCTAGTGCACCCTATAGCCGCCATGTGGTCACCATTGCCTCCCCACACTACGTTTCACCACTTTCAGTCATCCTGATGGTGATCCCCACCCCACAACCATCTCAGCCTCAGGCAAGCCTCTAACAGTTGAGCAGTCCCCTGCAAGGTCAGCCCAGCATCTTCCCTTTTCTGCCCAGAAGAAACCCAGCTCCCTGATTCTTCAGATTCAGATTCTCCAGGGACAACATCATTTTGAGTGCTCTTCCCTTTCCAGAGCAGATACTACCTTCTGGGCAAAGATGCCTCACGCTTTATTCCCTATGCAAGACAAGGGCCAGAGGGCTCTTCCTATATTTTTCACAGCATTACCTCTTCATTTTTGCAAGTGCAGTCTAATATTTGCCATCTGCTAATAAATCCCAGCACCTTGTCCATACTACAGTACAGGCTCACACTCTTGGGGCTGGCCTCAAGCCTCCCCCTGCCTGGAGCAGCCATAGACCCCTATGCTAAGCAGGTGCAAAGCACTCCCAGGTGAGCAAGGGAGCAGAGTAATCCAGTCCCACTGTGTTTCACAGCTGCAGTCACTGCCCAGGGGAATGTGCCAGCAGAGAGCTCAGGCTGTTGGCACTTAACCTCCATGCATGCATGCAGGGAGCCAGGCAGGGCAGGGCAGCACTACCCACAGCAGGGTTCAAAAGCAGGCAGCTGCCTGCACCCAGCTGGCCCTCGTCTCTGGAAGCACCTTGCACACAAGCCTTGAAAGCTGCGTGCCGGTGGGTGCTCCCAGTCATTAATGAGCTCATGCTCCTGGAGCTCTTGAGTTCTCTGCAGCGCTTTCTCATGCCCACAAAACATGCTGCTGAGCCCTCTTTGCTATTCTGCCCCCATCACATCCTGTTATTCCCAGAGCATTGCCAGTAGTTCAGAAAACAGCACAGAAAAACCAAAAACTTATTTGTTTATTTGTACTACCTGGGCAATGTGACATGTGAGAACTTACACGAGTGACAGGAACCCTCCTATGCAGAATGACTACTTTCCTTCATTAAATCAATTCATTAGTTACAAGAAAAACACAACCCAGGTAATTTAACCCTTTCATTTGAAGACCCCAAATCCCTCTGACTAGATGGCCCGTAGGTAAGTGTCAGAAACAAGCAGAGCGCTCTGTAGGCAAGCTTCAGCAGAGCCCCAAACAGGAGTCAGCTCTGACCTAGGAAGGACAAGCTGAAGTTCAAGGGATCTTTCTCCTAGGAGAAAGTCGCTGTTACTCCTCTCTCTCCCCCCCAGGAGTCAGCCCCGCAGTGCACAGCTTGTTCCTGCAGAAACACAGCCAGAGCATGGGGTAGCAAAGCTCTGCTCATGCCCACGACCCCAGCAAAAGCACAGAGTTCCCCACTCTGAGCTGTTGGCTGAGCAGCTCACGCTTGCCCACAGGTACCCAATTCAGCACGGATAAGCCAGATTTGCAGAGCCCCATTATTTACATGCTTAAGCTTTGGGACCTGTTTGAGCTGGAAAGCGTTAGGGACTAGAGCTGGCTGACCTGGGGGAGACAGGACCTTCAGCACAGCTCCAGCAGAAAAGACATGTACTTTTGCAGCACCAGGCTTCCACATGCTTTGAAAGAGTCTCCACAGCAATGTTTCATCTTCAGGGCCCAAATACCTCGCTGCAGGATGACTAGCTTCCAGGTCCAAGCTAGTCATACCCAAGGTCCTGTGTTCCACAGCCAGAATTTGCAATGATTTCACCTCTGACTGCAGAGCTTTGCTCCAGAATCTCATCTTTCTTTTAAAAAGACAGTACATTTCTAGCCATATGTATCTACAGGGATCTCTGACAATATAAATTGTTCAAGTATAACTATACTGTAAGCTTCAATGTTGCATACAGATATTAGAGCCAGCTTCATCAGAGATAAGAGTACCAGAAGCAGTCTGGCACGGAGATCTCTACTCAACACAACCTGCAATGTAGACGTACAATGAATATTAACAGTGATAATACTCCACTGCTGATCTTTGCAAAAGCATCAGCTAATTCAATAAATGCCCTAAGAGAAGTGACCTGAGAAACATAATATAATAAACTAAACAAATCAAGATTATACAAACCTCACAGCAAGATTATGGGGTCTTACTACCATATTTGTTCTTTTTCAGTTTCCTCTATAGCTGTTACTTCCATGTTAGAGATGTCAAGTCTTTTCTTATTTTGTGACAAACTTTGTGCAGTAGCATAACATAAGGGACCCCTTGACAATCCAGGTGGCTGATTCTTTAACATGAGCATAGGCTAAGTACTTGGTGAGTAATCTAGATACAGAAAGGGGATGGAGAGGACTACGACCAGCAGCATGGAAGAAATTTATGTAGGGGATTAAGAACTTTATTTATAATCACCAAGGCCCTAATCAGCATCATCTTCAATGGAAAGAGATCTCCTAGGACCATGAATACTAAAAAGTGCTCTCAAGAAGCCAGTTTTGTGTCTTAGCAACAACATCTAGGAGAGCAGATCTGGTGTCCCACGTTGCCCCAATAAAATTGAGAAAATCTTTGTTGCAGGGGAAGAAAAGACAAGCAT
This sequence comes from Theristicus caerulescens, assembly GCA_020745775.1. Taxonomy (NCBI): domain Eukaryota; kingdom Metazoa; phylum Chordata; class Aves; order Pelecaniformes; family Threskiornithidae; genus Theristicus; species Theristicus caerulescens. The sequence continues at coordinate 33,483,255 of CM036564.1, forward strand.
CATCCAGATTTGTCTTTAGAAAAAGTGAAGTGTAGCTGCTTTATTGTTATGGTGAGACAAAGTGCATGTTTTTGCAATCATCTGACATAAAATGTAGCTGAGCTTTCAACTATGAAACATCTGGAGAACACCAAAAGGTTTTTCTTAGCACTACTCTGATCTGAGAAATCAGGTCCACTACATTTGTGGCCTCTAGGCATGGAAGTGCCACCTGAAACATGAGCATAAGGTCTGTCTTGTTTCTGAAAACTTTGGCTAAGAACATTTAAAGAAAACTAGCATTTGGGTTCAGGGGCCAGAGCTGGTCACAGGATGATGGGATGCACAGCTGTACCCTTGCCAGACAGAGAGGCTTTGTTTTTTTTCAGCTGGGAGGAGACATTTCACTGCCTGGGAGCTTCCATTAGCAGTCACCATGGCAGCAAGGAGAGCAGTCAACTGGGAGAAACAAGAGTGGCATGTTATCCTGCTGGGACAAGAGGACTTGCTCAGGAGAGGCTGCTCTGCTTGCTCAAAGCTGGCTGGGAGCTGAGCTCCACCTCGCATGAAAGTGCTGTGCACCCAGCTGGCTCCTGCCTGCTCACTGCATGTGCTATGGACTGAAGATCCAGAAGGTTGTGTATTTTAAAGCCACAAGGACATAAATATGGCTTAGCTCTCTATAACCCTCCAGCTGCAGGAGTTCCTTCTTTTAATTCTCACTCCAAATCCCATCCATACACACAACTGAGACAGCTCTGGTACTTTGCTTAGCTAAGCCTCAGTCATAGTTCCTAGCTAAGTTATGCAAGGGAAGAGCAGCCTCAGTTCAGGGATTTTTCACAAGAGACCACTCCTCAGAGAGCTCCTTCTGCACAGGCAGAGCAGGGCGCCTGGGAGAAGACGAGACATCTCGGGATGTTTTTCTCCAAACTTGTTGCCACCAAGTGACAACTCCCTCCTCCTCTGGCCCATCCCTGGGCTGGACACTCACCCTCCCTAACGAGGCTCCTGGTCTTTTCCCAAGCAGGATCTGCTTCCAGGTCAGGAATAGGTGGGTAGGAGTGGGGGAAAGCAATTTACTTATTGAAGGGAAAGGACTCGGAGCTCATCCCTGATTTCGATTCAGGAAAACAAGGGAGAAAGGGAAATGTTTGTCCCAATGGGCAGAAAGAGCTGAAGTCCTTTCCCCATAATGGATGAAAGGCCCCTCTGATGACCATAGCATCTCATCCTCATCTGATGACCATGCTCTTCATCCAGATCCAAGCCATACCCCTGTAAGCCTCCCAGACATGTTTACCCATACCATAATGCCAAGATGGCAAAGTGTGTGCCACCGTCCTTCACCATGTGGTTGTTGAAAACAAAAAGAAAAATGTTATCTGCATTACTCATCTACATTGGCCAAATTCCTAAACTGCCTGAAATATTCTCCTTGTCTGAAAAAGCTTTTTCATGCTGGTCAGAGGGCGTGGGTATGTGTGTGGGTTTCTGAAAATCCATGTTGCTGTGCCTCAGGTCATACATCACCCACCACATCCTTAGCCTCAGTCACTGCTGGGAAACTCCAAGGTGTGCCAGAATTCCAACAGTTTGTCTTGATCATGCCCTGCCTAGAGCTAGATACTGCCCAGGCAGGCCCCAGCCCTTCACCACCAATGCCACAGGCACCATAGAAAGCCCAGACAGACAAATCACTCCCCTAGGACCAGCTCCATCCTTAATTTATCCTGATGCCCAATCAGAATAGGCACAGAGGGTGGATGCCAGTTATTTCTGCATTTAACAGAAGATAAACTGCCTAGGGTGGCATATATGTTGACCAGGACAGAAATACCTCCTGGCTCATTGTTTCTGGCCAGCGTGCAAACAGTAAGGTGGTGGAGGGGAGTGACTCAGGGCCACGTTAAAGCAAATAGCATAGAGTTAACTGAGAACTAGGATTTCAGTTGCTTTAAATTGTACAGTTAAACGTCTTAAGTGCTATTTAAGGTCACTGTAACCTTAACATTATTTTCATGAGCATGTTTCTTAATGAAAGTGAGAGCATAGAGAAGAATTCCCGATAAGCTGTAATTAACAGTTCCACATTGCACTTGTGTTCTTCAAGTATGAAGAGAAAAACATCTGCTGAAAGGCAAACAGCAGCAAGATGAATCTCCTTTGACAGCATGGAAGAGCCAGGAAAGTCTTCAGAGATGGTTAGCCAGGATTCAGGACACCCCCTCTCCCCCCAGGAGATGGTCCCATTAACCCTCTCTGAGCAAGTAACCCACCTGCCTGCCACCACAAGACTAGGTGCAGCCTCAGTGAGGAGCAGAGTTATGGCAGAATCAGGCAAGAGCTATCAACAGCACCGAAAAATGCTCTGAATTCATGCAGCTATCATGCAATCTTTTAAAAGTGTAGAAACAGAATAAATATTTAAGTAGTAATAATTGCATATTAATACAACTTATTAAATAGAAGATCCACTTATAATCAAGCTCATCCACTTTACCAGCCTGATATAAATTTTCACTCTCCCTCCTACCACTTTTCTTATCTCCTTTGCTCACCCCAAATCATTTGCTTCTCTTCCTTGCTGCATCTCTTCTAGGACATGGATTTATTTCCCACCTTTATAGTAAAGCACGTGGCACTTTTTCTGGTGCTCAGAATTAATTAACAATAAAATCTTTTTTATTACAATCTGACGACAATTTGCTCTCTTTTATTGGCAGCGCATCATAGCTCTGACTGTGACCTGAACTGCAATTTAATCCTCATAGAAATTCAAAGCTTTTACAGCTCAATGTAGTTACCAGGTTAGTGCTCATAACTGTCCTCTTGGCTGCAAAGCAGAAGCAGCTTGAAACGTTCATCTGGCAAAATGATGAAACTCCTGTCTTCCACTACAGAGGAATTCCATGTGAAAACACAACAATCTGGGAAATAACCTGTGAAAAATATCCTACCCAGTTTCTCACACATCCCATAAAAGGGGCTTGCACCCTGCACAGCAGGCTGGGTTCTAGTTGAATGCAATGAAAAATGCTTAACTTTCCTACAAGTCACAGCAATGTATTTCTTTTTGAAGCTCTATCACTCAAAATAGCCTAGACAATTAATGGAAAACTTTCCAAAATATTCCAGCCCTGGCACTAAGTGTGAGAAACTCCAGGCCAAGAAGAGCCCAGAAATAGGAGCCATGGATCTGTCAACTACAGAGGCACTGCAGTGCCCCGGCAGCGAGGCTGATCCCATAACCTCTGCCTGCTGGGATTGAGATCTGTCTCCAGGCAGCAACTGGAGAGTATAAAAAAGCCAGGGAAGATGTTGGAGTCCAGAGGACTTCAGGCATCCTTGTAATGTCAGGAGCAAGACCCAGGCAGATCAACACAATGCTAAAGATTTATCAGCTTCTACCTTTTCCATCTGCATTATAGTGGAACATCTTTACACCCAGGGAGGTGGGAGAAGGGGACTTCAAGGATGGCAAGAATATTTCTTGAAATGATAGCCCCGGTGGAACTGCAACCAATAAAAACTGCTGACCTGCAGCAGGCCAGCAAGTGGTTAAGTCACCATTTCTGATTTAAGAATGAGGTACACAGTCTGAGCCTGGCAGCATCTCTTTCCACTGCAGTTGCTTTAAACAACGATCCAGGTATTGCTAAGCTTCCACAAACACACTGCTAACTTATTTTGAAGCTCTTGCAGAAATGGAGCTGCTGTCTTCTCATGACTTCATAAAGTCATCCAGCATGGGAACCCCTTGCCCTGGGATCATGCAGGTCCAGCTGTTTTGGATGAGAAACCCTCAGCAGTGACAGCTCTGCCTGGCAAGACTTGGCGATTAAATCCCTGCACAACTCCAGCCCCCCCGGCCTCTGCCGGCGGTGGGACAGGTCAGCAGTCACATGTGACATACCTTCCCCTCCTCCCTCAGCCCTTCTCATTCATTTGGTCAGCGTTTCAGTATTAGCATTCAGCGTTTCGCTCCTACATTGGGATTAAGCACCAAGGCAGCATGGGAGCACAAGAAAGCCAGGTGGATCTGCACTGTATTGCAATCCAGAATTAATGAAGCACAAAAAGTACAATGACAGTCGGGGTGGCAAGAGAAGCACTGGCGGGAGCCACCTCCCTGAAGGCAGCTGGGATCTCAGTGCAGGTACACATAACCTCCTTGGCAGCAGGCCTGACTTAGACTGATGCTGCGAGGTGCTGGGAGCACTTGGCTCCAGCTGAAGGTGATGAGGGTTTGAGGGCATTTGCTTTAGGGAACTGAGTTCACATCATCCCTGTTCAGTATCTCTGCACATGCAGGCCCTTTCCAGCCCTGAGTCCTATAGCAGGCATGTGGGCACCCCAATTTGCTGATCAGGTCCCACAGAATGAAAGGAGATTTGGAGGTGCAAGCCCGAGGGCAGAGTTTTCCTCCAAAGCTCCCCAGTGCTGGTGCCCAGCTGACAGCCTCACCATGAACATACCCAACACCAGGGGCTATCTATTACATAGCATCCCAAAGGACTGCTAGAAAATGTAGCATTTGGGACATAGTTAGCAAGAACTTAAGTTACACTTTACTGAGTGAAGCCAATTTTGCCCTATCACCCTGTCTCTGGCAGTGGTCGGAAGAGATGCTGTCTAGGCTCAGAAACCTGGCCCCTTCCTGCAGTCCGTGCCCCTCATATTCCCCTGGGATACCTGCCCCTCTTGTATGGGACACTGGAGCATACAGTCCCACTATTCCCCAGAGGATCTGTTTATGGCAACAGAGCCTATAGATATACATAATTGCCGCCTTAGCCTGTTAGCAGTGTGTTTCCACCACCTCCTGTGACAGCAAGGTCCAATACTTCAATAGTGACCATACAACAACACTATCTTTTAACAGTTTACTCCTACATGGTCCACTAAGCACCCCCTGGTCCCAGAGCAGTGGGACTTAGTGCATGGCAGTTCTCCATCCACCCTATCTACTACCTCCATAATTTGTCCTCTCAGCCAGCCTTTCCCTTTCCCAAATGGAAGGTTCCCAGACTTTGTCTTTCCTTGAAAGGCAAGGTGCTTCATCATTAGGAAGCCATTTTTATAAAGTGCACTGTATAATAAAGAAATGTAATAGAGATTACATTTACAACAGGGAAGGTCAGATTCATATTCTTCATATTCACATTTTAGGACGAACATTTCCCCCCCCCAAGATGAATGCCTTAGAAGCACTGAACAAAATGACCTCCACCATTTTTGCATAGAAGAGGGGATGGGAATTACAAAGTAAAAAATTTCACTGTTTAAAAAATGACCCCTCACTTTTTCTCATAATTGTCTCCAATACCTGAATGCAAGGCTTGGCAGTTGAAGACCTGTCACTGTGGGAGCACAGCAGCCAGAAAAGGAGTGAGAAATGGGAGAAACTGCTTAAGCCACCGTGAGTAGAAGTGGTACTCTTTCATTTGAACGCTTGCATGTCTGCAGAGATGCTCAGCACATCACTGCAGCATTTTCAGATGCAGCATTTTCAGATGCAGAGATACATCCCTGCATGCATGTACATGTGTGCACATGTGTTTCACATGCTTAGATTAGTTTCAAGTCTAACTGGAGTTTGCAGCAGGGACTACTTTCTCTGACACTAGCTGAAGACAAGGAAAATGTCTCCCACAGGAGTCAAGAGCCATCACAAGCCTGACCATTTCTGTTTGAAGGTCATGGTAAGATCAAAGAAATGTGCTACCTCTAGCAAATATATAACTACTTGCACACGTAATTCCTCTACAAATGCATCTGCTGCAACATACCTTTCTCTGCAGAGAGAGAACAAAAAAGCCTATGTGCAACAATTACAATCACATTTCTTAATGGCATACTGAAGAACACCTACAGGTTATTTTAGCACAGTAAAATCTATATAGACAAAAATAACCATATTGATAGGCCCAAGTTTTAAAGCCCCATGTACAGCTGGGTGTAATCTCATCCTGCAGATGGTTACATTACCATGCATCAGCATGATACTGGCCTGTCATGCTCCATAGCCTGGCTCTTCCCTGCTCCAAGCAGCCATCTCAGCCAGGCAGGCTCTGTCCAAGCTCCAGCACAGGGCAAGCTCAGGCTCCACCATCACAGCACCTCAAACACACACCAGGCTCTCGCACACCACGTTCCCGCCCCAGCTAGGCGGCAGCAGCAGCCCCTGTACCCATGTCTCCAGGAGTAGGACACAGATCTTCCCTACCTGGTACCCCCAGGGGCAGCTAAGGGCAGCAGGCACAAAGCAAGAGGGGAAGGAGGCACCAGGTTCCCTTTATCATCAGGTCCAGGGAGGAGCTCGCTGGGAGGACAGCTGTGGCAGGAGAGGACAGCTGTGTCTCGTAGGGCCGTTTGGTCCCTGCCAAGCTCTGAAGGATGGGTTTGCTCTGACAGGTTTCCAGCCCTCAGGGACTTCTGCAACCCTCCCAAGATAATCCAGGGTAAAACAGATTTTAAATAGATTTTATCTGGTTTATTTTTTATTTTATTTTATCTCTTCTGCTCTCCAAACATCACATCCTCATTCGTCGCTGAAGGCTGTCATACAAGCAGCCTCATTGTGTTTGGGATTTGCTCTGTCCAAAGATGGGCCACTGCTCCGACCTCAGTGGTGGCAGCTGCGCCTTCCAAGCTCTGGCCCACCTGAGGCCACTCTCACCACCCCCCTGAAAGTCAGCTTTGAAGCCTAACTTAAAAACTCAGTTCCCATATCTAGGCTTTACAGCATCTCCCAGGGCATTTCTTTCTCTTCCAGTGTTTGCAGTGAGACCAAGATCCAGATTTAAGATGGTGTCCTGGTTTCAGCTGGGATAGAGTTAATTTTCTTCTTGGTAGCTGGTATAGTGCTGTGTTTTGGATTTAGGATGAGAATAATGTTGATAACACACTGATGTTTTGTTTCTTGCTGAGTAGAGTTTACACTGGTCAAGGACTTTTCAGCTTCCCATGCTTTGCCAGGTGCATGAGAAGCTGGGAGGGGGCACAGCCAGGACAGCTGACCCAGACTGGCCAAAGGGCTATTCCATACCATATGACGTCATGCTCAGTATATAAGCTGGGGGAAGAAGAAGGAAGGGGGGGACATTTGGCATGATGGCGTTTGGCTTTCCAAGTAACTGTTACGCGTGATGGAGCCCTGCTTTCCTGGGGATGGCTGAACACCTGCCTGCAGATGGGAAGTAGTGAATGAATTCCTTGCTTTGCTTTGCTTGTGCATGCGGCTTTTGCTTTCCCTATTAAACTGTCTTTATCTCAACCCATGAGTTTTCTCACTTTTACTCCTCCGATTCTCTCCCCCATCCCACCATGGGGGGAGTGAGCGAGCGGCTGCGTGGTGCTTAGTTGCCGACTGGGGTTAAACCATGACAGATGGCTTGCTGTTCAAGAGCAAAGGTCCAATGTCATTAGACTCTGCTCTGAGCAGTAGTGCCAAGGAGAAGAGCCACATTTCATACCTCTCAGCTGGGGCAGAGCATGCTGCAGCTAATTATTTTCAAGGAATGGCCTGAGATTAAGCCTTTCTGGTATTTGCAAGGAAAAACCTGCTTCTTATTCTTACAGCATATAAATAACAATGTTTGTCAAAAAGGAAAAATGGGAAGAGATCGAGAAAAAAATGAAACATGGATATTTCCAGTGAATAGGAAAGGAGGCTTGTTCTGTTTCTCAGAAACTACCCTTGTAAATTGTCATTTTTGAGGTGCTTTACCAACAAAAGCATCTGTAAATCAGAAAGCCAGCTGCTCTCCCCTCCTTTGCCAGCTCTTCTTTTTCTTGCAGAGGAGCTAATACACTAAAGCTGGGCCTGCCAGGTATAAACTTACCAGGGCATTGCGGGGGTTTGGATTTGGGACTGAAGAGGGACTGTTTCACTCAGTACAGAGGCAGCAGTCAGATGTGAAGGTAGAACTGAGATTTCAAAGAGATGAAGCTTTCCTCCATGTGAGGGATGTGGAGAGGTGGTCAAACCTGAGGTGTCAGCACCCATGAGCCCCTCTGCTGTGGGTATCTGCACCTTTCCCATGGACTTCAACTCGCTGGAAAGGAGAAGCTCAGTCAGCAGTACCCAGGGGGGGTTATGTGTTTCATCCATAGGCAGACCTATCCCTATATATTAGTCCACTCATCACATCCCATGCACAAGTTTATTGTGAATCCTTTCAGGCCTGGCTCTTTACATGTCTAAAGGCATGGAAAATGCTTGCACAACGATGAATCGGAGAAGGACTGTGCATGACTGCAACACAACATGCAAGAGCCAGCTTGAAATACTAGGTTTCGCCCCTGGCTAGCCTCAGTCTCCTCAGTCTCTCTTTACACTGAGGGAGATCAACCCTCAAATAGGCAAATGTTCCCTTTAATAACAACATATAAATAAATAAAAAGGATTTATTTAAAAGGATGCTGCCAGCCACATACAGTGAAAGCTATCTTGTTAACACAAGCAGGCCCCTGAGAGCAGCCAGGGGCTCCGCACCGTCACCGGGTGCTCTCCCCTCTGGCAGGGGAAGCCCACGTCCCCAGGGTGGAGCAGGGTGAGCCCACGGCATGGAGCAGAGGATCACTTTGAGGGACAGGGGCAGCAGTTCTCAGCCCTGGCCTGGGCCAGGGTCCCTTCTCAGCAGCTCTCAGCCAGATCTTCTGCCAGGAGCATCCCAAAATGTTTTTTGTCTGTTCTAGTGGCGCTTCAGAAGATGGACTCTGCATGGTGCACCAAGAATTGCCCTGGCTTTAGCTGCCTGTCTCTGAGGACACATCACTGCAAACAGCCCACCAAGTGGAAAACTGGAGCTGGAGGGATGGCGCAGGCAGGCTGGTCACAGCTGCCGGCTGCCCCTTATGCACAGCCAGTGACCTGCTCCAGCGTGGCCATGCCAGCTTCTGTGTGGCTGACTTTGTTCCTCCAGATCTGGGCTGAATGCCATTTTCCCCACAGCAGCTTAAAGGATAATTTAAGTGAGTTCAAGCCTCTTGCTTTGAGCTATGTCTTAAATTGATTTGAAAGCATTAAATGAAACCAGCTTAAAGGCTGCCCCGTGACTGACATGAGTACAGATTTGTGTGGCCATGATCTCACCACTGCCCTTGCAGCCTTAGCATTCACCTGAACCTGGAGGTGGCCTTCGCTGATCCGTGACCAGCTCACACAGTGACGAAGCACAAAATTATATGGGACAAATCCATCTTGTGCATCCCCCTGCAAAGCAGAGGTGAGACGCTGCCAGAAACACATGGGTTTTCTTCAGCAGGTTGTAGGTGCACCAGCCATGGGAGAGCAGTGAGGAAGGAGTGCTACACGACAAGGGAAGATGGACCCAGTTAAAAACAAACAGATGGAGAAGGATGGAGGTTTGCAGAACAAGATGGAGGATGACAACCACACTCAGGAAAGGAAAAACCCCAATCCTTAATGGGCAAGAAGAAGCAAACGCTCCACTTTTTCCCATCTCCCTCCTCCTGCCTTCTCCTCCTTCAGGTTCTTTGTAGTAACTGGATCAAAAAAAAGAGCTAAAAATAAGCAATGTGAGAGTGTAATCAACAGCAAAGGAAGAGAAGCGTTTTCTGCTCACTAGCAGAAAACTAGCCCTGTCATTAAATAACACAGGTTGACAGCCTTCTGTGATGTGAGGAAGTGGGAAATGAAAGGTGTGAGCTAGTAAAGCTGAGAATGACAAATGGGAATCACAATGAAAAATGTCTGATGGATCTGGATGTTAAAGTCCAACCTCTCGGAGTCTGAGGGAGCTGCAATGAGAGGCTGCTCACCAGAGGAGCAATTTTAGGGAATGTCTACAGAGGGACCTGGACAGACTGGATCGATGGGCCGAGGCCAACTGTATGAGATTCAACAAGGCCAAGTACCGAGTCCTGCACTTGGGTCACAACAACCCCATGCAATGCTACAGGCTTGGGGAGGAGTGGCTGGAAAGCAGCCTGGCAGAAAAGGACCTGGGGGTGTTGGTTGACAGCTGGCTGAATATGAGCCAGCAGTGTGCCCAGGTGGCCAAGAAGCCCAATGGCATCCTGGCTTGTATCAGGAACAGTGTGGCCAGCAGGACCAGGGAGGTGATAGTGCCCCTGTATTTGGCACTGGTGAGGCCGCACCTCGAGTACCGTGTCCAGTTTTGGGCCCCTCACTTCAAGAAGGACATCGAGGTGCTGGAGTGTGTCCAAAGAAGGGCAACGAAGTTGGTGAAGGGTCTAGAGAGCAAGTCTTATGAGGAGCGGCTGAGGGAGCTGGGGTTGTTTAGTTTGGAGAAGAGGAGGCTCAGGGGAGACCTTATCACTCTCTACAACTGCCTGAAAGGAGGCTGTAGCAAGGTGGGGGTCGGTCTCTTCTCCCAAGTAACAAGCGAAAGGACAAGAGGAAATGGCCTCAAGCTGCGCCAGGGGAGATTTAGATTAGATATTAGGAAAAATTTCTTCACAGAGAGAGTGGTTAGGCATTGGAACAGACTGCCCAGGGAAGTGGTGCAATCACAGTCCCTGAAGTGTTCAAAAAACGTGTGCACATGGTGCTTAGGGAGACAGTTTAGAGGTGGACCAGGCAGTTAGGTTAACAGGGTGGACTCGATGATCTCAGAGGTCCTTTCCAACCTTAACAATTCTATGATTCTATGAATTCCTCAGCCGGGCGTCCCATGCATCGCAAGGAAAAGCCAGGAGGCTGTTCCTCTCATGGGCACACTCAGCACTGCCCTGGTTGCTTCAGGACAAGCCTGCTGGAAAAAGAAAAGAGCATAATTACTGGAGCGAGTGAAATTAGGTGTACGGTAGGGAAGAAGAGGGAGAACAGAAGGTGGATTGCTCATACCACAGATGAGGCAGGACAAAACTGAGGGCTGGTGTATCTGGGGTACTGTGGGAGAGGAATAAGGATGATGGAAGGTCTGGCTATTATCTGGGGTGCCATTAGCACAATATCCATCTAAAAATGTAGTAATTTTAAATTATCTGCAGCAGAAATGATTTGTGATGGCATCAGACCATTAGGTCATTGCCCATTCATCATGAACTGGGGCTCACCCAAATTTCCATGCATAGTTAGGCCACCAGCCACTACAGTATAAATACCAAAACTTGCAGTTCATTTTTGGCTCAGATGCATTTCTTTCACTAATAAAACACTGGAACCAGTGACCTAGTGCTCACTTCCACGGACTGAACTAAGGCAGACTGCGCATTGATCCAGGTGCCCATTTTTTGCCCCTAGACTGAGCAGGAGTCAATAAATGTGCTATAGCCGGTCCACTGAGATTTAGAAGGGTTTGCAGGTACTTCTGATTTTGTACCTCTGCTGATTTTGCCATTTCTTGACCTCAGCTCACGTGTCATGTTTGCTGTGGATTTATTGAAGTCAGGAGTTCACAGCTTCAACAGTGAGATTCCGAAGTTTATGGATGCCAGGGAGGTCAGAAATGAAGCGGGACAGACAGACAGACCTTAAGAAAAGCACTTTCATCCCCTCTCTGAACAGCAATCGGCTGCAACATTGAAAATCTTGTTCAGCAGCTTGGTCTCCTTAAAATGCCCCAGTCCCACTCTATTTTTGCATTGTTTTTTTTTCCCCCAAAACTATTTTGCTGCATTTGGGAACTATTTTTTCCAGCACTGTTACACCGTTTCCAGCTAAGCTGTGCGAGGTGCAATGCCCTGCCAGCACCCCGCCTGCTGAATATGAGCTCAGCTACTGGGGCGTCATCGGCCCTTTCTAGGGATTTGAGATTTTAGAAATGACAAGAACAGACTTCCCCACGGGAGCTGTCTGAAGGAGCAGTGACGCATTTCCTACATTTGTCGTCTGTGTTTTGGGTCTCCTTGATGTCAAATTAACAGGGAACAAGAGCAAAAGGCAAAATCGTGAGGTCCGTAATGACTGAGGTGAGGAGCAGAGGAGCTCTGTTCCCCAGCACTGCCTCTTCCTCCTTCGCTCCTGAGGCAGGCTGGCCCCGGTGCTGTGGCAACCTCCCACCTCAGTTCAGTGGCACTCCAGGGCCCCATCCCTCAGCAGGCTCCTTTGTACAAGTCTGCTGGGTCGCAGCAGGAGTCGAGGCTGACAGCAGTGCACAAACGCACCTAGCCAGGAGCCTGAGGTAAGGACACACAGATTTAATGCCTTTTATTCTCTGTTGATGGAAAAAATGTCATTTATTCACTACGTGTTTTCACTGTTAAAAGAAAGAGGAGCTTGTTGATACACAAGCAATACTGCTGTAATATACTGACAGTGTTAAACCACTGCAGCTCCCTCAGGATGGACACAGCTGCTGGATTCAAGGTGTTTATAGCACTGCATTGCCAGGGGAACGAGCTATAACCACATAACAGACCTTTGCACCCCCCTTGACAGCATCAGATCAAATCTCTGTTAGATAAACAAAAAGACCATCCAAAAATCCACCCCCAATCAAAATAATTATTAATGGCATGTAAGCGAGGTCTAAATTTCTGGCTATCATTGCAGAGAAAGATGCATCCAGAGGATCCCCTTCAGGTGGTCTGTAGCAGCTTAGAGAATGAGTCACTTGATGCATCACAGTGGGCATTAATAGGCAGAGCTAGTAAGGACCATTGACATTGAAGTACTTCACCACTGAAGACACAGCTGTGGTCTTCCTCAAGCCTGAACAGATGATATCTGCTCATGTCTCCTTGCCACTATGGTCCATCTCCCCAACTCACTCATCATCAAGTTACCTTACAAGGGTTTTGTTTGCACAGTGCAGCTGTAGATGGGCAAGCAGTTTCAGCAGAGGCAATAAGGACCACAAAAGCAACTTGAATTCCTTCTTTGTCCCCTCTGTGTCAAATCTGCAGGGCAGCAAGGTTAGCATACATGTAGAGGGAGTCTCTATTCCTCTGCCACAGATTGTAATTGGGAAACCAGATTATGTATCTCTGATACTGTTGCCCTACATCTTTTTATGTCACTATCACCACAATCCACTGGCAAATATAGGAAGAAGGGTGGAGAAGCCTTTTTTTGCCTATCAAACCAGCACACCTAGAGCGCTGAAGTCTTTGGGGTTAAAATGTGCAAAATAGCTTGTGTAGCTTACCACAAGATCTGCCTGAACACCAGCACTTCATTCCACAGATGCCCTTACATTTACCACTACTCCCTGCATCTCCCATCCTTAAAAGAAATGAAGAGCCAGCTAGAGAATAGAGTACTTCAAAGATCAATCTGTGTGAAGACTTTGAAGTTCTTCCTTGTAAAATGCTCTGTTAGCTAACCTACAGTCCCTCTGTGCAGGAGCCCTTCAGGCAAGCAAACCGAAGCAGTGTTGTATCAATCAGGGTCTTTCTCCCCCCTCCTCAAACCCTAAATGCAGTTTGGGAATTCGTGTTGGTAGAAACAAGTGCAACCACTTTAGCTGACGTTTTTCAGACAGCCGTATCATTGAGAGTCTACTCAGTGCCTGGAGTTTAGAGAGGGGAGGGTGAAATTAAATCCTGCTGACCATACAGCTCATCCCCAGCAAGGCAGGCACTGCTGCATCTCGTGGTGGTAGGAGACTTGCTAGAAAAATTCTGCCTAGCTCTCCTCAAACTACCACAAGAAATATCAATCAGTTTTCACCCTGAAAATATGAAGTACGAAAAACACTTCAAAAAAGAAGTAGAAAAACACTATCTAGGGAGAACCAAGCTCCCATTACTGACCACTAAGTTCAGAGAAATTATCCCGAACTAACTAGACTTTGGCTTCAGTCCAGCACAGCAACTCCTACGTCCTCATCCTTGCCCTCGTGGATCATTTGGGGTATTTTTTTGCAGTGTGCCTAAAACACAGCACCCCATGGCTTTTGGAGTCCCCTTCAAGTTGATTGTGTTTTCCAGGCTTCCCCCTTCATCTTTGTTCGGAATATAAGCACAGCCCTGTAAAGACAGAAGTGAGAAAATCATGCTGCTTTTACTGGCATGAATTTCCCATCTTGATTCCAGCACAATTTGTTTCCTTGTCCAGCAGCTCCATTTAACGTCCCAGGAAGGAAAAAAAGAAGAAAAAGAAGAAAAAGAAAAAAAAAGGAAACAAGTAAAAACTTCCCCCCCCAAAAAAAACCTCACAGGTAGTTATAGAAAAATAAGGCTGGTGAGGTTACTGACTTCATTGTCTTCCCTAAGTGAAGTTCTGAGGTTTGAAAAACAAGCACTTATTTGGCAAGAGAAAGTTTGTTTAGGTTGGGAGGTCTGGTTTTGTATTTCTTCTCAAGGGAGCAGGGAATTTTGGAAAGCTACTAAGTCGCATTTTTAAAAAAAAAAAATCCTCATTTGGCTCCTGTGCCCTTTTTTGAAGCATTTGACTGGAAGAGCAAAGCCTGGTGATAACAGAGTGCGAGGAGCGAAGGGGAGGGAACACATGCCAAGGTCACCTCCTCAGCGGTAGCACTGGCAAGCTCCACAGCAGTGATATAAAACCTCCCTCTGATACAAGATACCACTCACAGCTACTTTTTAAGAGCTATAAAAATCCAGAGCAGGCACACATTAATTAAAGCAGTTCAGAGAGAAGCGCTGCGTGTCAGTCTTGGCAGCAGGTGACTGAAGGGCACGTATGGGAGCAGAATGCCCACGGACGGAGTTAGCTGAAATATTTCAGTTTTTATCACCTCCAGGTTTGTCAGTGGGCAGCACACATGGTTTGCAGCTGGGGAGCCAGTCAGAGTGCTTGTAAGGAAGCGATGTGACCTGTGTCACGAAGCAGTGTGTGCCATAAGGAAGCTTTTCTTTGTGACTAGCCCAAATCTTCTTTGTTGAGATTTAAGTCCATAACCTCCTGTCCTAGCTAGACTAGAAAGCAGACCACGAAAATCCCCCTCCTCTGCACCACAATATTTTTCTTATTTATCTCCTTGTCCCTCAGCTCTTTGTTTCCCCTAAGCTAGACAGACTCAGTTCTTCTGGGCTTTGCTCATGTAAGCCACATGTCCACGCTGCTGTCCCCTGCAGAGCACAGGACTCACCGTCCAGCGTGGCAGGTCCTGAGCAAAAGAGGCAGTGAGGAGGACAAGGACCCATCCGGGCTTCCCTCAGCTCCTTTCCCTCCAAGGTTAGGGCAAGGCAGGCTGAGACGGTTGGGGTTATTACCCAAGTGCAAGCCTGCTAGCTACAGCAATTTCTTTTCCTTGTCCCCTACTGCAGCCTGTCATGAGAAATAAACTATGAACCCGCTGACTAGCCACAGCTGGTGGTGAAACACATCCAACTAAAGGATGACGGCTAGCAGGAAGCCTTTCTGGTTTTAACTGGTGATTATCCCAATGGAGTGAAATGAGGATAATCCACTTTTTTAGCTCTTACATCTATCTACCTGAACTTACCCCACCTCCTGGTTTCTTTGTCCGAAGTTGCAGCAGGGCTTCCACCCTGCTGGTAGCGAGAGCACCCTCCAATATTTCACTACACACTGGAAACCCGGAAAGCAGTGGAGTAGATCCGAGGGCATGGAGCTAGTAGGGCCAGAGCCCAGCTGCATTAAGAGTCCTAATGCCCATTTACAAGACAGAGGAAAAAAAGAAGATACTTGGGTGTTTTTGAGGGTCTAATACTCAGCACCATCTAGCGGTTGTCACCTATGGCTGTCGTGCACAGAACATGCTCTTGAAGGCAGTTTTCTCGCCCGTAACCAATTTGTCAAGAGACAGGCAGTCTAGTCTGCCATTTTTCAGGGCTCTGGAAGGATTTTGTAAGTTCTAATCTTACAGCTTGGACTGACTCTTTTTCTAGTGTGGGGAAAATATCTGTAAAATGGAGCTGGTCTTTCAGACATCAGTACAGTGCTTTGAGATGTGCAGCTGAACAACATCTAGTATCACTACCCATTTATCACAGGAGAAGGAGAAGGGGAAAGAAGAGGGTGTAACGCTTTTAAAACATATGGAAAGCATTATCTGAATAGCAAAAATCTGACATAAATCTATGTACACGTACTTATGGCTCAGATTTGGGCTCTCCATAGCCCTTGCTAGACAAGTAGGGATAACGATTTTTTATTCGCAGTGCATTGATAGGATGTCCCGCTCTGATTTTCACAACTTGCCACCAGCATTCAGTCCCTCTGCTTTTCTTTACAGCTAAAAGTCCTGGACAGTGTCAGGGCACAGAGGAAAAAGGGGGGAACAACTGGCAGATGTCAGCTGATGCAAAGTACTCTTTGGCATTTTTCAAAGGACAATCAATTGGAAAGGACTTGCTGTTAATCAGTGGGAAACAGATCCATGTCAGATCCCCACAGAGCACACTACAATGTGAAACAGCTTCTTAGAGCAACAGTTTTTTGTGGAGGGAGTTTGGACAGGCAGTTTTTCTCTTAAGCCTCCATTTCTGACAGCTGCCTAGTACTGTTTTCCCAGACTTGTCACACTTGTGCTGAGATATATAAATGTCTTCTCTTCTTTGCTTCTTAACCACTGCACAATCTTTCAATTTTTTTAAGCAAAGAAAGATAGAAGCCATATTTTATATCATCTATAGCTGAAGCTGGAGTTTTTCCTGTACAAGGAAATGGTTTCTTGTTATCTGAAGATGACATCTCTATTTTACAATAAAAGCCTCCATCCTCTTTTTTTTTTTTTTTTCAGTTCTCTTTACTCCCCCATCTCGGAAACTGAACTTATCCAATAGCTTGCAAAGAAAAACAATAAAAGAAAGATGGTTTTGCTCTGTTTCCTGGCGACCAACACCACTAAGACCCCAGGTAGTATCACACTGGCTAATTCAAGACAGAAACAAGCACTGTCATAGTTAAGTGGGAAGGGAGGATGCAGCACTAACCTTGGTGCAGAAAATCCTTCACGCAGCTGTCTGCTGTTCATGATGGAACTCACAGTGACAATCTGTTTTGAATACGAGAAATTATGTTCCATGCATGTTTATTTGGCTTTTTGGGTTTGGTGTTTTTTTTTTTTTCCTTACTAAGCTTAATCATCTTGGCTCTCTTGCATTAGCCTCTCTACCTGTAAAAGCATTTAACAAAACTCCCTTGATGTGAGGGCTAATACAAGAGGGCACACTGTGGCTCCCTTAATAACTCACAGAGCAAGCCTGAGATGTCTTCTTTGCACTTACCTCAAACTGCCTCTCCCTTTTTCCAGAACATACATCCCTGAGGGTGGGGAAAAGCCCTTATGCCAATAACACAGCACTACATAGAAATGAAAGGCCTTTAAAATGGCCCTTATTCCCAAAGAACATCAAGGGGATGACAGCTTGTGTCAGACTGTGGGAATGAAGAAGGCAGTACAGGTCTAGACTACTGTGGAAGCCTGAAGGAAGGAGGAGATCATGGAGCAGCGATGGGAACTGACCTACTGGTTCAGACTGGAGGTGCCTCTACATCAGTACAGAACACTGCACACTGGCGAGGGCTCCTGGTGACTCCTTGTTGCAGAGGCTCCCTCTGCATGTGAGAAAGGCCCAGTTCCTCAAAGGCATTTAGGCCCAGGGCCAGAGCAATGAGGTACTTTTCAAGGTTAACCACATTGCCTTCACTGGAAAAAAAAAAACAAAACGCTAAAACCATGTTACAGATAGGGCAGAGTTCAGGTACTCCCTAGGGAGCCAGAGCAATAGAAATGCAACGGGAAGATAGCTTCCCATCCCTGCCATTAGTGAATACCAAACAGAGCAAAATGCAAGAAGCCCACAGGGGTATGTTGTCTTCAGTCCCGTCAGTCATGGATGTGACAGGCTGTCAAAGGAGGGAAACCAAGGCACTTCAAATGCCAAGTCTGTCAGCAGCATAATTAACATGTCATGTATGGTCTGCCCAGAAATGCAGCACCTCCAACTGCCAGACTATCAAAAATGCTGCTCGGCTGGTAATTCCTGCACCTTGCCACAATGTCTAAGTTACTGCAAAGGCAAGAAAAAGGCAAACTGTAGTGGCTGGGAAGACAGAAATCGGTTTGCAGCCCATGGGGGAAGGCAAGCTAACCTACCACAGGGACTGCTGGTACTCCCGCTCCAAAGGGGTGTCTCTGGAAACATGTACCCAGTCGTACAGAAAAAGCACATCCATTTCAAATGGGCAAAACACCTGAAACAAAAAGGATGAAGGCAAGTTCTGCAGGGAATTCATAAACCAAGACACATTTGCAGACCTCAGCAGCTGGAGCATGCTCTCCACTAACCTGCAAGAACCAGTTTGAGGCAGGTGGCATCAAGTGCCACATAAAAGGGAAAAAATTCTGTCCCCCATCTCTGGCAGCGTACCTTGGGCAAACTTACAAACATAAAGTGACAAGCGACGGAAAGAAAAACCCCATGTTGTGAAAGCCAGCCCACACAGAGAGGCATGGCAATTCTCTCCCACCGCAGACAAAACAGATGTGCATGGTTTAGTGCAGGAGGGTCCTAGTACAGGTAAGATACTTGGGGCAACCTAGATGAATGCTCAGGTTGAGCAAAATCTAAGTTTTTATTTAAAAAAAAAAGTAGATTTGTAGCCATTACAGCTGACCAACACGAGCAGGCCAAGGACAGCACCTGAATCCACCGAGAGCCTCAGAACAACAATTCAAGTATACCTGAGCAAACTTGCTATCGCACTGCTTACAAGTACAGTATTGCTGCCAGCATGGGCTCTTCCACAGCTGACCTCGGACAGGCAGACCAGGGAAGGCGCTGGAAAGGGAAACTCAGAGGGTGAGGTCCAGGTGTTACTGTAAGGAATGATGGACTCACAAGGACAGGGTGGGACACAGGGAAAGAAGAGAAAAAGTAGGCATGCGAAAAAAGAAAAAAAGAGCTTCAATAGTGCTAAGTCTGGTAAAAGAGCAAATTTTTACTGAATGTAACAATTAGTGATGAAGACATACATCAAAGTTTTATCTGTAGACTGTCAGAAAATTTAAAATCGTTAACATATAAAAATAATCTATTTCTGCACAATAAATATACCGCTTCCCCTCTTTCAGGTTGACTTAAAATGATGCAAGTTAAGGATATCTTACAAACAGCAAAGAATCTTAGTTAAGAAAATATTTATGAAGAAAGTTTTCTTTGCAAATTTCTATTTCTGAACAAGTGATTTGGAGAAAAAAAAAAAACCAAACACAAAACTCTTCAGTGATACCACTGACTCCTCAAATTTAGAGGACCTGTAGTCCAATTCTTGTCTCAACATCATTTTCTTGTCTCAACAAATGGAAAAGAGAGCAGCCCTGTGGTCAGCCATCGGTTCCATTAAACAAGGACGGCTTTATCAGGAATTCCTGCATCAGAACAAAGGGAGAAAACCAAAGCAGAATGAAGAAGTGAGGTGGACACCTTGTACTCCTGATTGTTGAAAAGGAGTTTCTGAGCCATGCAAAGAGCTCTCACCACCCTGATCAGATGGCATTACAGATAGGAGATAGCACTATCTGAACACATGCTCAAAATGCTTCGGAGAGAAATAGTTATACCCAAGCTGCTGCTGTAAACAGGAGGCTCTTGCTGAGATTACCATCAGCTGTGTGAATGAGCACAGAGACAGAACACATTTGGCTAGATCAGTTTTTGTTAAGACCTGTCAGTGGTACAGGAAAGGAATAAAATTGCCCTTATAATGAAAATGGTCTCATTTGCAGCTCTGTGGTAAGTAGTATTTATCATGAATCTTTGATTCCTTGTGCTCGGGCTGCTACTGCAGCTCCTCTGGGACAGCATTAATGTGCCATTTCTCCATGGCTCCTACTTATCTCAGTCTCTGCTATGAACAGGTTTTTCACCCCTGGCCTGTGAAATTTCTTGAATTATCTGGTAAGGGAGAGTTTCAGCCACAATCACAGCAGGTCCACGATTCTGCCCAAATGTTATAATAAAATATGGGTCAACTGCGCTATACGCAGTAGTGTGAAGTCTGAGTTCAGGGGTTTACTGAAAGTTCTTTACAGAGACCTATAAAAGTTGAGCATAGCTTCATCATTCCGGAGAAGCACACTCATCTCATGCAATCAAAATCACCAAAAGCGATTTCACAGAAAGGGGTATGTATTTTTAAAAAGTTATATTTAACTAAGGTCTAGCACCAGGCAAAAAACATGAATATTTAAGAAAGTCAGACAGCAGCACATTTTAAAAAACAGTAATAATTAGCACACACTAGCTTCTATTTTCAAAGCATTTTACAAAAACATGAATTAATTAAGCCTCACAACACCCTTGTGAGATAGGTAAGTATTATTAGTCCCATTTTAGAGACAGGGAAACAGGCATGGAGAGAGTATGACCTGCTCACCACCACACACGTCAAATCCAGGAACAGAACACCAGATTTTCCAGTTTTCTGCCACACGTGGTCTGACCTCTTAAAAGATGCTGGTCTTTAAATAAAATTTGTTTCCTCTTATCCCTTTTAAGACACCTGATCCCATTTCAGTCTGATATGAAAAGGTACCCACCAAGAGCTATCCATGATAAACAAGTGGAAGTAGGAAATAA
This sequence comes from Theristicus caerulescens, assembly GCA_020745775.1. Classification (NCBI taxonomy): domain Eukaryota; kingdom Metazoa; phylum Chordata; class Aves; order Pelecaniformes; family Threskiornithidae; genus Theristicus; species Theristicus caerulescens. The sequence continues at coordinate 33,503,685 of CM036564.1, forward strand.
CATTTTTTATAGACTGTGTGTTGCTGGAAGCTGTTTAAGAAAAGACGTGACGTGGGTGCTTCCATACTACCAGAGTCAAAGAAAGAGTGTCACTTCTCATCAGGCACCTGCCACCAGGAAACTGAGAGGCCTATATGCAATGCTGATACAGCTCAGAATCTGAAAAAAAAAAAGGTAAGGTTTCTTTGCCACTTCCAAACAAGGAATCTCTCTCTGGCAGGGAGTCTTCTCTGAGAAGAACCCATATGAGTACAACTGCACTGAAAGCAAAGACTTTTATCAGGAGACTCTCAAGGTGCAGCTAAGGGTGCAGATGTATCTGTTGGAAAACCTGGAAATGTTCATATATTGTGCCCTGTGTTAAGAGAGATGGTCTGGAGGCATCAGCCATCCTAGGGGGTAGAAAATAACTCTCCGTAGTCACTCTGAGAAGACAAGTTCCCTTAGCCTATCACTCTTGCACTGAACTAGTCAGTGACAGACTAGGATTAAAAATTCCAAACCACCTGAAAATTCAAGTCAATGGATTTAACTCTATAAAATGCCAAATCTGACAGATCCACTGCTGCCAGTTTGCAAACCCAGACCCAGATGTTAGTGGAGACATAGAAATAAAACCAGTCCTTCCGCCTTCAGTTACATATGTCCATTAGACGCTATCTAGGGTCCAGGAAGTTAGTCTCATGACAGCTCGATCTGAAGATCCTCCCCATACTTTCGGATCAGCTTCATGTGGTTATGGTCCACTGACCATTGCTCTGGGAGGTGCTTGGGCTGCATGCTGTCCAAGAAATGCTGCCGCCAGCGTCTCTCCAACTGCATAAGGGAGCGCAGGCCTCCTTTAGCAAAACACTGCACCACCTTCAGTCCATGTGGCATGTAGCTCTCATTGCAGATCCTGCCAGGACACAAGCAGAGTTTATTTTCACACAAGCCCACTGTCAGACTCTAGACCTGTCTCCAATGAACAGCAAGACACTGAAGATACTTTCAGCTGCGGAGTTTAATTACAGACACATGGTAAGCTAACCAGGAGGGAGAGTTTTAAGCTTTGCTTCAATACCAGACTGCTTTCTGGAACACAGTTACACTGGGAAGCTGGTTTCTTTGAACTGAGAAAGTGTTCTTCTTTTATAGCAATACTAAACAAAGCTCTCCAGGTCCATTACAAGCTCCTCAGGAAACAGACTGCAAATTTCTCATGGCAAGAACCATATGACACTCCAGAGCCCTGATCCTGCCACTGAATTCCCTGCCTGGATAGGTTCTAACATTGGCATATTACAAAGAGCAGTGAGCATAACAAGGAGAAAATACTGACTTCATGCAGAGACCAGATACTAGTTAAGAAAAGATATTTGGGGAAGCTTTGAGAAAGAGGAAGAGAGAAGACTTCTGATATGATTGTCTTTCAGTCTCCCTCCCTGATCTGCCCTTCAAAAGAAGTATAAAATAGTGGAGGGGAAGACGGAGAGCAAGAACAGAAGGAGATTGATTGAAGAGAAAGAGAAAGAGGGGAAGAAACAACAGCTGCATTTCACAGACCACTGCTGGGTTGAGGGGAGAAGGGGGTAAACAAAACCAAAACCACAGTAAGAAACGCAGAGTGTGCTTGTCTGCTTAGAGCCTTAGGCTACAGCAGACAGTTATCTCCTTCCTATCCTTGCTTTCTCGTTAAATGTATCAAAGTACTATAAATCCAGACTCTGCAGGCTTATACAAATGATAATGTTATGCTTTTAGAGGCTCATTTTTCCTGTGCAGATCAGCTCCTAGTAGTCTTAAATTCAGATGCTCGACACCATTATTTTAGGGAAGATACATCAATAACCCAAGGATACCAGCAATGAGTTTTGCCTTATTTTCATTAAAAAGCTGGTGGGGGGGAGTCAGCATGAGTGATCCTCAGCTCTGCAAATCCTGCTGGATTTTCTTTTATTTTGCTGCAGTAATATTTACCCAAGGCTCTGTGTGTAGACAACTTTTTGTTGAACTTATGTGTCAACATAAATGACTAAAATGCTACATCTACACCTTGTTATACCTGGTTTCCAGACCAGCTGCTTCCTGGAGCATCTCTGGGGTGACTGCCTCTGTGTTAAAGAAGTCCTTGATGCTTTGCAGAAGTTCTGCCTTTCGGGAGTCAGGCAGGCTGTCTGCATTCAGCAGGGCTCGGGCCCCTGAGCGCACTTGCCTGCGTAGAGGGTCCTCCAGCAGACGCACGCCTTCCTCAGAGCCGATGGGGGCACCAAACTCCTCAGCCAGCTGCTGCTTGAGATGGTTGTCATAGTAATTGGAGATGGCATGGCAGGACGTGCAGAGTAGGAGCACATCATGGGAGTTGTGGTCCTTCATCTGGATGGGGAAGTGTCTTCGGTATTCGTGAGGAACAATGTTCTTCCTAGGGAAGACAAACCAGACAGCTCATTACGTTTGCCTGGAGCTGCTACTCACCAGTTCCTCCTCCTCCTGGCCCACAAAGGGTCAACTAATACTAAAAGCCCAGGAAAACAAAGATCTCCAGGGTCAGGACACTCAGTGCAGCAATAGGTTCTGCAACTTTTTATTTGTACTTCTCCACAAGTTTTCTGCATTTCTCTTTTTTTTTCCCCCTTCCAAAAATTAATTGCTTTCAATTAAAAAAAAAAAAGTGATTCATACTGTTAAAAAAAAAACAAACAAAAAACAAAGCAATGCACTATGAGAAGCATACCTCTCAGCTAAGCAGCAGCAGCTGCAAAGACAAAAATCCTACTCTCTGTGACCTCGTGGGCTTCAGGCTCACCTAAACCTTTCAAAAATATAAGGATTAAGTAGTGGAAGGAATAGTACAGCTATTTTCAGAAGGCGATGCCATCAGAACAGTGTGTGTTGGCATACTGCTGCCCCCTATCATTCAAACGGCAGCACATATATGTTCCATGCTTTTGCTCTCTCCAAGGACCAACACCTCCTGCCTCTGGAAGAAGAGGGAAGGTTGGCCTGTTCAGTGTCAAACTTACCCAGACACACACGACTACAGAGCATTCAAATAGCGATAGCCCATCCAGGATGTGAACAAGCATGATGTTTCAGGCCACTAACCAAGCTTCTAGGTGCCAAACTAGATGCAGACCTCAGTCCTGTTTTAAAAGATGCGTTTTTCTCCTATCCCACTAAACTCACCGGATATAGGACTCTCGCTTGCCACATACAACACACAGGTTCTCTTTGACTGTCAGATAATAATCAACTTGAGACTCGGGACGTCCTGAAGGCTCAAACCGCAGCTTCACAACAAACGGGTCTGTGCTAACTAGCTCTGAAAGGGTAATGGCAAATAGAGAATATTCAAGACAAATTCATATTTGAAAGCTAAAATAACAATGCTAAAACATAGGAGTCATCTTAGTGAATCCCCAACAGTATTTTCAATAGAAAGGATATAAAAAATTCATGCCCAGTTATCTAAGAAACAAGCCAAAAAACCCAAGCAATACTGTATTTCAAATACCAACAGGACAATTGGTATGCTCACCTCCAATCCCCTTGTCCAGATACCACTGAGCCTTCTTGCGATCACAAGTGCACAGGGGCTGTCCATCTGGTGCATGCAGGAAGCAGTTGTCATACAGCGGAGATTTTCTGTGGAACAAGGGCAGCATTACAGCAACTAGAACAGCATGCCAAAAAAACAGAGCTCTCTATAGCCATGCGTTCCACACTGCAATTCTTGCAGCCTCCTCCAAATCACAGGAGTGCCCCTAAACACACACTTAAGGCTGCTGAGCACTGCGCAGGCTGCTGCTAAGGGAAGTAGAACATCTAAAAACTTACCTGGGGTTCACCAACTGACGGTAAGGTATCTTTGCTCTCCTGCTGCCAATAGAATTGTAACTCTGAATCCCAGTTTTCAAGAGATGCCATCAATGATGACAGCATTTAAAAAAAAATTACATTAGAAAACAAAAAAGAATTGAGGTCAGGAAGGACAATGAGCTAAGAGTAAGCTAAAAGAGAGTGTCAACTTACAGGCAAGGCAATTTCAAGGATCAGCTGCCTAAGCCTGTATTTTAATGTTTTATTAAGATGACTTTTCTACAACTTGCTGTGAACAGCAATTACTTCATTCATCCAAGAGAAATACCACAAAAAAGCTCTTGGAGCAGTGGGTACCCAAACACATGAGTCCATGGGAACAATGAAGCTGAGCTGAGGCCCTCTGAAACACAAGCACCTAACCTTAATCAGTGGCGAAAAGTCCTGCTTGAGCGGTCTCTGGTGGTTTGTGGCAGTGTGTGGAAGGGCTCTGTTTTGCAGAAAACATTTCCTTACTCTGCCAACCTCCTTCGAAGAAAACTGAAGAGCAGAGCAGGCTGGGCTCGGGAGCACCTGGGAGGAGCTGGCCAGGGATACAGACATGTCACAATATACTGTGGAAAACTTTTCTTTCTTTCCAGCAAGATCATATAAATAAGTATTCAGCAGAGCTCTACCAGCTAAAAAGGTTGATTTACAGGCTATGTAATCTGACAAAAGGATTTCTTCTGAGGTCCATGGGGGAAAATAAACAACAAAACAATAATGATACAGGAGGTCTCCTTCCACTGAGCATCAGCAGTTCAGCTCAACCACCATGATAATTTGAGTACTTCCCAACTCTAAATGAATAACCACTAAAACTGAACAGGCTTAAAGAAGGGAAGAATGGAAAAGGACTTTTGAAGTCACAGCCAGTCTTATTACAGACCAGAGCCAGACTGCTGGAGATACTGTAAAAAACAGTGAGTCTACAGATCTCTCATGAAGTCAAGCACAGTTAAAAACAATAAATAAACAAACAAACAAACATGGAGAGATCTCAGTTTAGCTTGGAATGCAATTTTGTTTAAATTTTAATCCTCCCATGAGGTGCAGTCCTTCTGTTTTGTAAGACACAGGCTCCAACTGGAAAAAAATAAATCTGAAGGGACTTGCTGTGTGCAGCACAATGCCATTAATGACTGCTAATGAAATCGATATTATTGACTGCATTAAAATGTCTTCATTGCCAATCCAATAAACTTGAAAAGGAGAAAACAAATACTAAAATGACTGGGTTTTCTTCCAAATGGTAATTACAGACAATTTTAGTTCCTACATCCATGTGATTAATTTTATTAGATTGTATCTGAACAAAACCAAACATACTAGCTCTCCACGTCTTCTACTGCACTGAGCTTAAAGAGACTTCTCCAACTTGTTTGAATTTAAAAACAGCTGAATTTGCATTAGCAAAAGGACGTAAGAATTTAGGATTTGCTCCACAAACATCGCCTGCGGGACAGGGATCCTGAATCCAGCAACGGCTGCCCCTGCAAGACCAAAGTAGTCCGTTCCCTCCTCTCTCTCCCTGGCCAACACAGAAGTGCAGTGCTTCGATGCCACCACAGACTGTTCCTTCCTGCACCCTCTGGCACCCCACATAACCTCTCTCACCCCTCCTAACCTTAGCTTTCGGCTCTGCTCAGTACCCTGACATCTCTGTGGCCACAGTGACCTGGGGCAGCACAGTACAAACAGCAGTCCACAAGGCAGATCCTGCTCACAGGACAAGCTCTATGCAGTTGCCACCTTTTCCCTGGAGGAGACAGGGCACAACTGTTTGGGCAGTAAATGCCACCGGGATAGCCAACCACCTCCTGCTGGGACTCTGCTCTCCAGCTAATGCCTCCATAAGAGAAGGAAGGGCAAAAGCTGAAGACAACCCCTCAACCTGCTCATGACCTAGTACAGACCCAAGCGCTGCCCCCACTTTCAATACCACTAGAGGGAAGTGGGGAAAACAGAAACAGGATCTGGCTCCCATGACTGTTAGGTCCTGTGATTCCTTTCCTAGCTCAAATTATCCACTTTGTTTAATGAGTAGAGCATGAGGCATCATTCAGTTTTCCATCTGTGGCGCGTGGAGTAAAACATGCTCATAGACTTACCTTGCAGAATATCCCACACCCAGAGGCTTTCGCTTCTGCCTCCGAGGATCTCTCACTTGCTGACTGCCAGAGGACTGGCCATTCACCGAAGACTTCCGATTCTTTGTTTTCTGAGGGGAGCGTCCCTCTCCGCTCTTCTCCTCTCCTGTGCTGCCACTCCTTCTTCCTCTAAATGGGATATCCACCAAGCCCCGGCATTTACCCAGTGCTTTTTCCCAAGCAGCAACAGAGTTTTCACCTTCAGATGCAGCAGGGAGGCTGGCAAATCCCAGCAAATGGAGGAACAGGGCCACTGAGACCTGGGCATCCCTAGCAGCATAGAGAACCTGCAGGAAAGCGTAAACATAGAGATGCTGACAAACAGCAAACACTCCCAAACATTATCAGTCTTTAACACTTGGTACAGTAAAGCCAGAAGCTGGATTTATTTCCTCCTGAAGATCATGCAAAGTTCTGGCATTTGAGTGACACTTTCATAACATCACCACACTCCACATTTTTAGGATCAGTCAGACTTGAAATACTCATGGGTGCCCCCCAGGAACTGCAAGGCACTGAAAAAATTCAGGTCAGCCAGGCTTCAAACACCCTCCTGCCCCACCAAGCCCTCCCTAACTAAAAAAAAGCTCCCTTTTGATACATTCTCTACAAATATTCAGTGTGATTATTTATCCTGTCACTCCCTCTACTGGTCACTGATTTTGTAGACATCTGTAGCGTGACTGTAAAGAAAGTGAGCAGGGAAATCATCATGGTCTAAAGATGGTGAACAAGGTTTCCAGGGTCTCTCTCTCATACTGCGCTGACTGCTATAGATTGGAGGAAATAAAATAATAAAAAGGTGAGGTTTTGGGTGCACAAACACTTCTTCAAGGGATCTTGCCTTATAGACCTTTCAGGATTAAAGGAAAACAAGGGTCAAGAACCCAGGGAGAGTAATAGAAAATTACTGTAATGGAAAAGGAGCAAAATGCAGGCACAGAGTCTGCAATTAACTTCAGACCACAGTCACACACAAGGTTTTGAGGCAAGACTCGAAGAAAGCTCAGATCTCCCTATTGTAATATCTCTTCTCTACTAAGAACATTGCTTTTCCTCCCAAAACACTAAATTGAAGTCGAAGACACACCTGATCTTGTGTCAGTTCTTCTGCCTCCCAGTTGCTGCAACGCACATGAGGAGACTTGTCAAGCGGGCAGTTCAGGACTTTTTCAGCTAATGACTTAAGGCTAAGGCAGTTGTGAAGTAGATCCTTCCTTTGGTTTAACAAAGAAAGTGAAACAAACATATTAAAAACGAAACTATACATCCATGCAAATTCGGATGGTCTCACACATGCTGAACCTGCCAGAACACAATGCACATGATGCACGACTCCCACTCGAACAGGACACAGCTGCCTGTCAGCTTTACAGGCCGTCTCCCTCCCCTCTGCTAAAATGTCCTTTCTAGATTTAGTAATTATCTAGTACCTGCAATATGGAAAACAGGCAAGGCTGGGAGTTGGTAACATTCAAGGCTGAAGTGTTTGGCTCTGAACTATCCACTTCTGAACTAAAGAGGTCTATCATAGAGTGATGGACCGCCTGCTGCAGGGATTCATGAGGAGCATGAAAGCCAGAATGACTCAGAGGAATCCTGGCCACTGGAGACAATCAGTCCATCCTCACTGATAAAAAGGCACCATGAGGTCAGCAAATCCATGCCCCAGATCACTAACAACACACCCAGGCATACATATACTGTATGTGAAGAATATTCCCAAGTAAAACATTTTTTTTTAGGAAGAATGAAGGATGAGAAAATGACATCATAATTATAACCTTTTAACGGAAGCGTTGTTATTAGAAGAGAAAATTAGTGATGGTGTATTTTAGTTATTTTTCAAGAAATCCTGTAATTCAACAGTTCCACTTACATGCCCCTGGCACATTTACCCCATACTTCTAGACAGTGCATTCAAACATCTCTTGACATGGTGATCATTCTCACTGCGTTACATCACTGCGCCTGGATTTTTGCAAGCTGAAGCACGATACTCAGAAAAGTCCATATGGGTATCGCATGAGAAGACTAATAGACACAATTAGCATATGAAATCTTCATGAAGATTTCATTTCCATTAAGACCATGGAACAGAAGCATGTCGTTGGGCTGCAGCTGTCAATGCTCGTGCTCTAAAACCACCCTGAGAACTCCAGACCTATCTGCCTGGTATCATTCAGCATATGCAAATTACTTTTAAAATATTTCCAACTCAAATGATGCCTCACACAGAGCTGCCTGTCTTCAGACACTCACCGCTGTCTCATGGCTAAATACCGGAGATCCACGCTCCCTTTGACTGGAAGACCATAATCATGGAGTAACTTGCAAGCATCTTCCCAGCATCCTACCCCAACTTTCAATACAGCATTATCTGCCATGACGTCCAACAGGGTCTTTGGGATAGTCTGTCCACTGGCAACAAGCCTGGGCAACCGAACAAGGATGCAGAGGCCGCTGGAAGAAGCCATCTGTAGGAGGGATACAGGATTTGCTTTTCCCTCCACAGATACCTGAAATAAAGACAAAAATCAGAGTCTGGGTTACAGTATTATTAGCAACACTGGAGCTGGAACAAATTGCAAAAGAGGCCACTGAAGATGCAAAATACCTATCAGTTTATAGAGTCAAGTATCGTTACATATCTCTCAAATTTTACTGCAAGTTACGTGATCTGTTTCATGGTATTACTGTCCCCGAGCTGCTTCTTGCCACACTCTTGTAAGAGAAACTTTTCCCCTTTCACCCTTCCCCCTCATAGCTGAACTGATGGAAGAAATCATTTCTTAATCCACATCAGCACAAAGCCATGCACTACATAAATGTTTATGGCAAACACATTGTTTAACTGTGGCTTATACTAATGACTGTGGGGTGAATAAATTTCCAGCCGAAGTAACGGCAAAGCCAGGCTTTATAAATGACTCAAAGCCTGTTTTGAGAGTTCGCACAGGCAAATGTACAAGCAGAACAGGAACTTTACTTTCTGGTAGTCCCAGTGAGTTATATCTACATATCGGTATTATCCTTCTTTTTGGATTTATTATTCTTAAGAAACTGTTTCTTAAACATGTAGCTGGATTTAAAATAGTGTAAACCCAAGCTACTTCTAGTAAATCACCTTTAAAGAGATATCATACAAAACACATAATGCTATATTTAGCCATACAATTATCACTCTCTTTAGTATAGTCGATTTATCACAGGAGTTCAGTAAACAAATACAACTAGTGAATTAAAAACTTACAGTCAGCACACTTAAACATGAGAATAATCAAAATTAGCAGCTACTTCACTGCTGTCATGACAGATCATCACACAGGCAGTTTCAATAGTCAGTCCTGTTGTATCCATTTAAGCAAAGGAATCACTCCACCCTCAATGATTTCCCATTGCAATTTGCAATCTAAAGGAGAGGCACTTCTTGATCACTCACCCACTCACAATCAATTCCAAGCACTGGCCACTTCTCCAGCTCCTTCTTCAACAAAGGTTCAACACGATCCCACTCCTCCTGCTCTGAAACTACCACTATGTCTGCACCAAAGGTCCTCTCTACCCAGGAAAAGTTGGGAGATCTGAAGAAGGAAAGCACCTCCTTATCCTCTGCCTTACTCAGCGTCTCTTCTCCCAAGTTTATAACTGCTTCCTCTCGCTGACTACTACAGCATGCTTTTCCTTTCCGACGCTGGGTTGCTTTCCACAAAACCAGGCCCCCCACTGCAACACCCAGCAGGGTCGCCAAAGTAATCGTCACTGCTGTTTGCTTGGGCATTTTTTTTATCCCCCTTTTCCCCCCTTCACTTCACCCACTCAAAACGGCATTGTAGGATTTTATCATGGCCTGCAAAGAAAAATGAGAGAAGCGGAAATTAAAGACAACTTAATGAAATGTGTTTAGAGGTATTAAATACACCCACTGGTACCATAACAAGGTTCTAGCCACAGTTCGCGATCCTGATGGAAAAAGGACCGGGTCCCACTCTGATAGCCCGGGGGTCAGGGGACAGACTGCTGCGGTGGTGGATCGGGCAACAATAGGAGACAATGCTGCTGTTGATCACACCACCACAACCCTTAAAGGGAATCCATTGATTTATACCGGTGCAACCGGACGCTTCCACAAACTCCGATAGACCAAAAATAAACCAATCAGGGCTATTAACATCTTTTAGCTCAGTTTGGAACCAGCTCAACCTAAATGGGGACAAGGCGAAATTACTGCAGAATAAGCGTGTCCATTCATGCATTAGTAAATAGGCATTGTCCATTACATTCACATCCACGCTAGGGTCAAATGGCTCTTCAGGCATTGAAAAGCCCTGAAGAAGCAGCGTCTGTTTATAACATAGCTTTCCCTCCATCATGCAAAAGCTTAGCATCCCCTCCAGCAAACGGAAACCGATCCTGCCCCTGCATCCCGCACCCCGGCCCGCCGCCCGTTTCCGAGGGCCTGCCCGGACCCGCTCCTCGGCACCGGCAGCAGCGGCGGTGCCGGTGCTGCTGCGGCCCCCGCAGCCGCTGGCAGCCTTCCGAGCGCGGCCCCGGGCGCTGGCGAAGGGACAGGGAATCTCCTCTCACTTCTTAAACCGAGCGAGAAGCCGCGGTGGGACAAACCGGCCCGCTCAGCCCCAGGGCGGTGCGCGGGGCTGCCCGCCGGGCCGAGGAGGCCCGGGCCCCCCGGGAAGAGCGGAGAGCGCTCCCCTGGGCCGCCCCGCGGGATGGGGCGGGCAGGGGCGGGCCGCAGCTCCCCTGAGCGCCAGGGCGAAGGCGCTGCCCGTTCTAGGCTCGGTCGGGGCTTTACCGGGAAGGGGCCCCGGTGCCGCCCCAGCGGGGAGCGAGCAGGCGGGAGGCGCCGAGGGCCCGGCCGGGGAGGCCGCAGGCCCACCGGCCTGCGCAGCCGGGGCACCCGCCGCCGCGGCCCGCCCCTGGGATGCGCGCAGCAGCCTCCCCCTCCCCTCCCAGCCCCTGCCGCGCCGCCGCCCGGCCCCTGGTCGCCCCAGCGGGGCGCCCGCCTGCCCGCCCGCTACCTGCGTCTCCGCGGAACGGGTGTCTCCGGCAGCAGGAACCCCCCGCGGGGCAGTTTCCGCGCACACCGGGAGGCTTAGAGTGGCGGACGCTTCCTTTTTCCCGGCAGGGCGAGCGGGCGGCGGGCGCCGCCATGTTGTACGGCAGCTGCTGGCCGGGCGGCTGTCGGTACCGGCCCGGCCCGGCCCGGCCCGGCCCGCAGTGCCCGGGTCCTCCGCAGCGGGCGCTGCCGCCTCGGTCATTTAGGGCCCCCGGCCGTACCCGCGGAGCGCCTGTGTGGTTGCCTCGCCGCTCCCGGGCGGCAGGACCCGGCCGGGGGCTCGGGGCGGCGGCCCGAAGGCGGGCGGTGCTCGCAGCGCCGCGCCGGGGAGCGCCGTGGGGCCGACGGGCACAGCGGAGTGCGGCGGGGCGGCCCCCGGGCAGGGGCGGGATCCCCGGGCAGGAGCGGGACCGCCGCGGGGCAGCCAGGCCCTGGGCGCTGGGGAGGTGAAGCGGGAGCCGGGAAAGAGGCGGCAGAGGGAGGGGAAGGTAAAGAACAGAGGCAGACGGGAAAACAAAAAGCAAATGGTAGCCATCTGCAAAGTGGCAAACTGGGAGAAAACAAAAAGGGACAGATCCAGTGGAAAGGGTTAAGAGCTTAAGAGAGGAATAATTACGGCAAAGCTCGCGTCCGGGGAACGAGTATGAACGTCAGAACTGTGACATCACCACACGCAGACAGTGACTATACAGCCAGCTGCTGTCTTCGGGGTGATCATCGCCAAGTCTTGAGGCCAAGGTTGTCAAAAAGCAAACAAATTTCCAGCCCAAATTCCAGTGCAACTGAAAGGGATCTGAGCACCAAATTTCAAATTCCCAATATTTCCCAATTCTTGTGCTGTTAGAATCCCAGCTAGTTGGATCTGTTTGAAGGAGACCCTGAAACCACAGGAAATACCGCTTTAAATTGCTCTGACAATTTGGCAGCATCAAATTTCATTTTGTTTTAACTTTTCCACTTGTAATGTAATCATCAGGGAAGGAGGCTCTCCGCGGCAGAGACCTGGCATTTAGCAGACAGATTGTCCGAGGGGTACAACAAAGCAGCTAATGGCTGTCATCAGGGAAAAATCGCTATAGAAGCAGTATTTTTTCTGTCTGTAGGTGAATGCTCACTTCCCCCCCCCTTCTTTTTTTTTTAACTCAGGAATGAGGTAGGGACCAACTGTCAGCAAACAAGGAACACAGCTGGTTTCTAGAAGACCACTTCTCTGAGCAAACAAGGCCCTGTCCCTGTCAGAAGTAAGATGACCAGGCCATCAAAGCTTAAACAGCCACTTGTTCTAAGGCCCTCGTCTAAGCCCAGGATGGTGTGATCATGTCAGGTCTCGCTGGTGGTGGGGCCACATCAGGAAAGTTTATTTTCCATCGACTTGTGTCTGTATTTTGAACATACAAATGCTTTATACCTGAGAGTTACAGCTTCCGTATAATAAGTCTTTCTGCAAAGATCCTTGATCTTGCTCCACAGTGAAGCAATTTTTATCTATTTTTGTATTTATCCACTGGGGGTTACAAAGCATTGCAGTCTCACACCGCAGCAACTCACACATCTTGCTCTGGTTCATTCTCCTCTGCAGGGAAGGTCTGTGTCTCCCTTACAGTCACAGCCTGGCGACAGCTTCTCTGTCCATCCCCTAGGATCCGATGCAGCAGACACAGCTGACCAGCTGAAATGGAGGCCACCGAGCAGGAGCCAGCACTACTCTGAAGCTCATTGCACAACTCATGCTCAGGAGAAACGTGAATCGGATGTATACTTGGGAGAAAAAGCTGGAGGGGTCTGGCTGTAACTGAGTTCCCACAGTCAGATGGAAATGTTCTCCCTCCTTCCTCCCTTCACACCCCCCATGTATAATGCTTTGGTTTACATGGTCGTTGTAACCTAGCATAAACCTGGATCGCCACTTGGGAGTCCCACATTTCCCATTCAACCTGAGGGACTGCTCGCTCCCTGCTCCCTCGCTCTAGCACCAGTGTTTCTGTAATGACAGGGTCAGAGAATCAGGGAACTGATCCAGCTGTAAACTAGTTCAAGGAAAAAAGTTAACATCTGGGGACACGACAGACTTATTTCAAGGCCCAAGTGACTGGAAGGAGACCCAAGAAGCCAATGTGGCTGGGCTCCAGCTGCCCTGTTACGGGGTAGGCAAGGCATTTGTAAGAGAACTCTATCAGAGCTCAAGATGAGCTCAGAATAGCCACCAAATCTGAACAAATCTGCAAAGTTTGTTTGTAGCTGGACCCACCTATAATAAACTGGCATCTGCCCAGAAATCTGAAACAGGCCAGTTTTTCCTTTTACAAATTGTTTATATTAGTTTCTAAGGTAATAGGAGTTTAGTGTAAAGTTACAAAAGAGAGAAAAACAATAAAATACCTCAGCATTTATTACACAGTGAAAGTCTCACAGAGAAGATGCTATATAATGGAACCCCCAAGCTTAGCTTTTCTACAGTAACAGGATTGTATCCTTGGCTGCATTTAAAGCCTTTATTTTTCATGGCATCACTGATATAAACAGAGTCCTGTAAACCACAAGTCTCTTTTAACAGCTTGTCTTACTACCTACATAGCCATTTATTCAAGTATAAAGGTTAAATTAAAAATAAATGAAAGCAACTGATGCATGAGTGCACTCTGGCAAAAAAACAAGTTCCCAAAGCCTGATGGGGACATTGCTGAAGATGAGAAGGTAACCAAGTGAGTAAACACCAACTGCTGGCTTAGCCTTACTTAGGAGAAATCTGTTGCAGCAGGTACCTGGAAGCCTTTACATGGTAAACAGCAAGACTTATTTTTCCTTCTGTCTCTGTAGCCTGATCTGAGATCTCTGCAGAGGTCTCTGTCAGAAGACTCATTTTTAGCCCAGTTTCCTAAGGAAAGAAGTCTTATGCAATTACACTGTCTGTTGGTGTTTCTGCCTGTGGGGTCCCCTCTCTTCTCCCTTCTCCTTGCCAAAAAAACATGTTTAAGCCATTGCCCAATTCCATCTAAATTTGTACAAAGGTAACTTCTGTCAAATGCAAAGCCACATTGATGAAACAGACCCTAATAAAGCTGGCACTGATAAAATGGCAAGCATGTGCAGACACTGCTTAATATACATAAGAGAATCCACACAGCAGTGCCACATCAGGACAAGTCCATAGGAAACCAGGCTTCGCTTGTTCTGCTGATCACAGAAAAAAAAAAAATTATAATCGCATTAGCTCATCCTTTAACAGGGAGAAGACTAGGGTAAATGACTCAGTGTTCAAAGGAAAATCAATGATCATGGAATATCAAAGGAAACAGGCTCCAGTCAAGACTTAAATTGCTGTTAGCAGACAACGAGCAGAGAGCTGCGTGTAGTCCCCACTAGCTCATTAACAACACTCTATCTGGGGCCCCATCCCAAGCTACAGAAGAAAGCCAAACTCGCATTTCAACTCCTAATGTGATTTATCTTCCTCGTGTCGATGCTAGTAACCCCATGACTACATATTCAAACGAGTCATTTTGAGCAAGGTTTGTTTAAACAGGGCTGATACGAGGGAGGCAGTAGGACCGCTTCTTTCATCAAAAAGTCAGAGTGAGATCAATCAACTGTGAAGCCACATCCTAAAGGTGGATAGAAGGTTTAGCTCCTGTTGAAAAGGCAATTCTGCTTCCCCCTTCTACCTATATGCATTCTTAGAATCATTTAGGTTGGAAAAGACCTAATCATCAAGTCCAAACATAAACCTAGCACTGCCAAGTCCACCACTAAACCATGTCCCTAAGCACCACATCTACCTGTCTTTTAAATACCTTCAGGAACGGGGACTCAACCACTGCCCTGGGCAGCCTGTTCCAATGCTTGACAACCCTGTCGGTGAAGAAATTTTTCCTAACAGCCAACCTAAACATCCCCTGGTGCAACCTGAGGCCATTTCCTCTTGTCCTTTTGCTTGTTACTTGGGAGAAGAGACCGACCCCCACCTTGCTACAACCTCCTTTCAGGCAGTTGTAGAGAACAATAAGGTCTCCCCTCAGCCTCCTCTTCTCCAAACTAAACAACCCCAGCTCCCTCAGCTGCTCCTCATAAGACTTGCTCTCTAGACCCTTCACCAGCTTCGTTGCCCTTCTTTGGACACGCTCCAGCACCTCGATGTCCTTCTTGAAGTGAGGGGCCCAAAACTGGACACGGTACTCGAGGTGCGGCCTCACCAGTGCCAAATACAGGGGCACTATCACCTCCCTGGTCCTGCTGGCCACGCTATTCCTGATACAAGCCAGGATGCCATTGGCCCTCTTGGCCACCTGGGCACACTGCTGGCTCATATTCAGCCAGCTGTCAATCAATACCCCCAGGTCCTTTTCTGCCCAGCAGCTCTCCAGCCACTCTTCCCCAAGCCTGTAGCATTGCATGGGGTTGTTGTGACCCAAGTGCAGGACCCGGCACTTAGCTGTGTTGAACCTCATACAGTTGGCCTCGGCTCATCGATCCAGCCTGTCCAGGTCCCTCTGTGGAGCCTTTCTACCCTCCAGCAGATCAATGCTCCTGCCCAACTTGGTGTCGTCTGCAAACTTACTGAGGGTGCACTCGCTCCCCTCATCCAGATCATGGGTAAAGATATTAAACAGAACTGGCCCCAGTACTGAGCCCTGGGGAACACCACTTATGACCGGCCGCCAACTGGATTTAACTCCATTCACCCCAATGCATTGGGACCGGCCACCCAGCCAGTTTTTTACCCAGCGAAGACCACACCCATCCAAGCCATGAGCAGCCAGTGTCTCCAGGAGGATGCTGTGGGAAACGGTGTCGAAGGCCTTACTAAAGTCCAGGTAGACTGCCCAGAATTACCCTGATTCTACTGCCTCACTTCTGCAAACACTGGTGCCAGTTTGATTCAAGGAATTAAGCGAGCAGAAAGCTAGCACAGCGAAAATAAGAGTTTTCTTCTGGTTTAACTCCTTGAACTAGCTCACCATAGAGCCAGATCTCAGTGAAACTACATCCTAAGCCAACAGATGAATCAGCAGTAGCTCACTGCAGGGATCTGCCAGAGTTTGCAGGTTTTGCAAAGAATCTGAAAAAACTGCTCTCAGAGGTGTGAGATGCCAGATTGATCCCATGAGGATGAGTTGTATTAACATGCATCATCATCAACATATTTCTTCATTAATTGCCAGCTCTTTCATTGCTTATGTAGGTATAGAGAGGAATTTCACAATTCCATTCCTTGAAGAGCTGCTTAACTTACCCCAGAGGTTCAGTTCCAGAAGGCACACTAAGTTGGCCTCACAGCTCATGGCTGCTGAGAAGGTGGCATCCCCCATCTCCCGAAACTCCACTCCCAGCTGGGCACTCCTGACGAGCCTGTGCTGATTTTGGCACTCATTGGGACACTTCCATGAGCCAAATGAACACAGTAAAGCCACAGACAAGCAGGTCCAATGAGTATCAGCATCAGCACAAAGAAAGGGACAGAATACATAGCCACAAAAAAGAAAGCCACCTTTCAGTGGCCACAAGTCATTAGACTGGCTCAGCGGCATGTTAAAGCTACATCTTTAGCTGAACAGCCCCAATGGGAGACGTTTGAGAGAACAATGCTTGTTCTTCCCACCTTTCTGATCTGTGAAATTAGTAAGCAAAAGGAGAAAAGCCCAGAAGCCATCTACTTTCCACTAGAGGGAATAAATTCCACAAGCAAA
The DNA here is from genome assembly GCA_020745775.1 of Theristicus caerulescens. Lineage (NCBI taxonomy): Eukaryota > Metazoa > Chordata > Aves > Pelecaniformes > Threskiornithidae > Theristicus > Theristicus caerulescens. Next base: position 33,520,433 of record CM036564.1, read on the forward strand.
ATTATTTTTAAAAAATGATATGGCTAAAATATGACATAGTCTTCTTGGTTTACCCACCTTTTGTTTCCATTTCCCCTAAAAAAAAAGTATAAATAAACAAATGAATAAAAAGCCTTGACTCAGCCCCACTTTCCTCTCTAATAACTGCGCTCGCTCTCTCTATTTCACTTCTAGACTCATTCCACAGACATCTATCTATCAGTGTCCAAACTTCTCCGTTTCCTCTCTGGATTAACCAAAGCCATTCAAAGATTCAACAGAGCTCAAAAAAAGTATTTAAACCTCATCCTCTCTGACCTGACACAATCAACCATGCTTCACTTAAAATCTTTTCCTTTTACCTATTTAAGCCTTCCTTCTAAGTGTTCTTTGACAGACTCCCACGGAGCTGTATCCTTGGTCTTCTCCTTTTATTCTCCCATGTTATCGCCGAGTTATCTCATCTGAAATACAAATACAACTAACATCTCTCTGCAGATGATTTACAGATCTGCTTCTTTCTCCAGAGCTATCTCCCTCTATCCAAACTCAAATCATAGCCTTTTTTCTCTCATCTACGGATGACTAGCAGGAAGTTAAAGCTCAGCAGAGCTAGAACATGGTTCTTTCTCTTCCCTGAAAGGCCTCTTATTATCTTCTTTGTGCATGTCTGGGATAACATCACTAGTCTACCTGCCACTTGACCTTGTATGTCAAGTTTCAGCTCTGACTGAAACATCTTTGTAGATCCTAGCACTCAGGGTACATCTATGTTTTAGACTTCTTCTATACGGCATCTAAGACAAAGTCCTTTGATCCATCCATGCAAATAAGACCCTTGTTTAGGTCTCTTGCTTCCATACCTAGACTTCCCCAATACCTCTCCCTCCAGCATTAACCAATGCAGCTCGTAACACAACAGCCATTAACTGCTGTAAATGCCATGATCTGACAATACAGTAAAGCTGGCTGTAAGCCTCCTATTAATGATCAAATATGCCACAGCTATCAAATGGAAACCACTAATGCAGTTTAACTCATTCTGCCAATTCAAATTTGTTCAGAAAAAATGTTGAAGGGATACTTTCGTACCAGCAGACATTGAAACCAGATCAGGTATTGTCAGTCCTTCCAGAGGCTGAACAAAAACTGTAGCATGGGCAGAAGCTAATGCGAGAGCAATGTGACACCGTGGCCATACCTGATCCTGATCAATTTAGTATTGCTGGGAGACTGGGCTATGCACAGCCCTGGAATTAGCAACTCCGAAAACACAGCCCAAGATTGTTTACATAGATCATTACTCTGACCACATCGCTTCTCTGTTTGAAGCATTCCGCTAGTTCCCTCTTCTGTATTGTATCAAACATTATTTACTCATCTTCATTTCCAAGAGCATCTACAGAAAGTCACCGCCCTGTTCAATATCTCCTATTTCCTTTCCAGTTGATTCCTCCTCTCTATTGCCCGCTTGTTGAAATTCCAATCAAAATATTTTTTGTGCTTTATTTCATGCTGCTTTTGCGGCATGGAGGAGACTCTAAACATCCTACAGAATTAAGCTGCTCAAGCAGTGCATACAAGCAGACCCTGACTTACTCTGCCCACTGAGTCTGGCCAGGCTCAATCCACTTTGGTCTGTGACACTCAGTCTCAGTACAGCACCCTGCATGCTAAGCTAACGTGTCCAACAGGACGGTAACTTGATGAAGTTCAATCTGTTTGACTAAGTACTGTCCATACCTCAATTCCATGCCAAGCTGCAGAAGGTTCCTATTAAAGCAGAAAAAGATGCTTCATTGATGCTACTTCAGCACAACTCAGGCCAATAGTGTATGTGTTTTGAAGAGATTACAGCACTCTGGCATTATTAACACAGCAACACATTATTTTCAAAGGAAAATGTTACCAGTATAGGTCATGATAATTTCCTTAGGTGTTACATATTTTCAAAATTAATTCAAACAAAGGAATCAGAGAGCTAAAAGAATGCTTACTAAGACTTTTTCTTTTAACCTATATGGTCATGTGAGAGAATATTGTATTTAGCAGAAAGGGTTGGCAGTTTTCTACTATTTCTCCTTCAAATTCTGACAACACGGTATCTTCTTTCTGACTGCTTACAAATGTGATTAAAAAAAAAACCTCAGTGAAATCTTCCCTGAAAATCCTGGCACTGGGGGTTTAGTAAATAATTTTATTTCTATTTGTCCATGTAAGTACACAGATTTCCATGAGACTGGATCCAGAACATGGAAAAAAAGCACCAAAGATTTTATTGTGTTGCATTTCAAATGGAAGGCTCCTACACCTATTTATTTCAATACAGAAACCAAAGATATCCAACCTGAACAATACTTTAGGAAAGAGGAGAAAATGAACCATATGTGACAAAAGTGACAGCTGCAGCGTTCAAGGCCAGGTTGGATGAGGCTTTGAGCAACCTGAGGTAACCCTGCCCATGGCAGGGGGGTTGGAACTAGATGATCTTTAAGGTCCCTTCCAACCCAAACCATTCTACGATTCTGTGATTCTATGATTCCGTAATGTATTTCTGGAAGGCTCTGAGATCATGTGGTGATGTGAGCTGTACAAAAATTATAGAAGAGAGAATGGAATACAAACCGATGGAGTCAGCTTAGAGTTTATAGATAGAAAAGTGTAATGCCACTTACCTATGCTAGGAATTCAGAAGTGAGCAACAGTTTCTGATATAATTGTAATGGCGCAGAATTTCATGGCACGCAAGCAAAAGAGCTATAAAATATGATTTATGCTAGTGCAATTTACCTGTGTCTGAAGCTAAGGTAATAAACACAAATCACGATGGACAGGGGCTTTGCCTCTCTATGCTGAGGCTTGCTAAACATGTTACATAGCAATAGCTGGTCATCAACAACTCTAACTAGAAAAAAAATCTTAATATAGCTCAGACACAAAAGAGATTAAGTGTTCTTGGTTTTCACTTCAATATTAACATTGTTAATTATCATTCTAACAGAAAACAGTTAACGGATTGTGTCTGGATATTCCTCTCAAGTTATTATTATACCTTTAATTAAGTTCTGATATTTATACCTATTGATAACACATATGGAAAAAAGTTCTGTATAAAGCTGAAATGTAAGAAATGTTCTTACATTTTTTTTACATTTTCTTACATTCTTTTTATTCTGATTAGAAGTGAAAAAATTGTTATTTTCTTTTGTTATATGTTAGAAGTAAGGCTATAGTGTTGTCAAGTAAGAAACATGGTTTCCAGGATTTCATGTTCTTTCTATAATCTTAGCCAAGAAGAATCCCAAAGCACTTAACTGACTTTCTGTAATGAAATAATTTCAATTTCTACTGAGAAGCTGTCACTGGAACATGGCAGCAGTCTAACAGTATGCAGTAATGTTACCACACCACAGTTTATGTCAGGAAGGACTTTTTTTGTTTGCTTGTTTTAAAGTTTGGAGACTCCTAATTCCCAGCAGGTGCAGTTCCACACAGAGAAGGCCAGGACTGTCAGGCTAATTCCTCGCCTTCTGAAAAGTGTATCTTCCCTAGGTACGAGTTCACCTCCACCTGTGGGGAAATACAGACCTGAAAGTTTCCAGCCACAGGTCTGGGACCACTCACCTTGTGCGCAGGGAGTACGTGGCCAGGCACTGCGAGGTGGGACTGGGGGTACATGCTGCGCCTCTCGGCCGTTACTCCTGTGTCTTACACAGCATCAGGCGTTACACATGAGGGACAGTGTCCTGTGAAAGACAAAATATATTGTTTGCCACAAACACACAGGTTAGGGTGTCATAAAACGGTGAAGAACAACAGAGATCAGTTCCACCTGTTTAGCTGGCTGCCTTTTGGTGTTTTGTTGACACTGAAGGGTAAGAGAAGAAAATTGATCTGTACTTCTGACAGTCTTCTGGGGCTGCAGACAGGTCTACTTACTCACTTGAGAAGAGGCAACCCTCCAATTTTCAGTGTGACTCGGGTAGGAGCAAGAAAGAGCAAGCAATAAAACCTCAGAGAGCCCCATAAAAACTGTCTTAAAGAAGAAAAAAAAATCAACAGAATTCTACAGCCGTAGTATTTGGAAATCCCACAGAAATCGCTCACCACATGCAGCGGGCAAACCCCACTGCAAACAGCGCGCAGTCGGGGCGGTTTTTTCCTCGCCCTCCCTGCGGCGAGGCGTGAGCAGGACCCCGCGGCGGCCCGGCCGTGGCTCCCCGGAGCTCCCGTCCCGTCCCGTCCCGTCCCCTCCACCGGGGATGACGCCCGCTCGCGGCAGCACCTGCCCGCCGGCCGCGGGGCCGTTGGCGGCGGCGAGCCCCTCCGCCGGGCCGGGCCGGGCCTCCCCTCAGGCAGGGCACCGCGGCGGCGGGAACCGTCCTGCCGCAGGTCCGCGGAGTTGCGAGTTTCTCCGTCCCCCCCGCGCCGCTACAGGAGCGAGTTAAAAGCGGCGGCGGCGGCGCGACGTTAGAGCCGGGCCGGCAGCGGCGGGGAGGCGCGGGCTGCAGCTGAGGATCAGCTGCTGAGGGGAGCGGGGAGGAGCCAGCGGGATCAGGAAGCGGCGGAGTGTCTAACACCTCTCTGCCATGGCTGGCTAAAGAAAAATCATCATAACCATAACAAGGGGGGAAGCGGGGGAGGGGAGGCGGCGGCGGGGGAAGGGGCGGCGGGGGAAGGAGCGGCGGGGAGCGGCGCAGGCGGCAGCATGAAGAGGCGAGGCGGCCGGGGGGGCAGCATGCGGTCGGTGGTGGGGTTCCTGTCCCAGCGGGGCTTGGAGGGGGACCCCCTGCTCACCCAGGACTTCCAGCGGAGACGCCTGCGGGGCTGCAGGAACCTCTACAAGAAGGACCTCCTGGGCCACTTCGGCTGTGTCAATGCCATTGAATTCTCCAACAATGGAGGCCAGTGGCTGGTCTCAGGTAAAGCCAACGCTCCCCGTCCCTCGCCCCCTCCCGCCACCCCCTCCCCAGAAAGCATCTTCCTCCTCCTCCTCGGCCGCCTCCCCCGCGGCCCGGGGGGAGGGGAGCCGCGGCGGCGCTCAGAGTCATTTCTCAAGCCCGCCGGTGCCCGGGAATAGTGTTGCCCAAGTAGAGATCTAAAATGGTTGACAGGTTTTAAATTCTACTATTACCGGGGGGGGAGCGGGGGGAGCCCTGGACAAAGTTTTTGCGAGAGTGTTCGCAGGGCGCGGGGGGCGGAAGCCGGGGGTGCCCCCTTCTCGGCCGGCTCGCCTCTTTCGCCCCTTAAAGGGCGATTTTATTATTTTGGGGGGAACGACGACGGAGGGGAGGCAAGCCGGCGGCGTGCATTGTGGGCGCCGGGTGACATTTGTCAGCGCCGTGCCCCGGGCCGGCTGGCCGGGGGCGGGCGGCGGTCAGCGGTCGCTGCCGGCGGCGGGCCGGAGTTTGGCCGGGGGGGGTGGGGGTGGGGGGCTGCGGGACTCGGGGGCGGGCGGGGAACCGGATCGGTTTAATTTGGATACTGGTCACTTTGGGACCACCCCCCCCATCGCCTTCTGGGGGAGGGGAGAAGGGTTTTGTTTTGTTCCTCCTTCCTCCCCTTGCAGGGCGCCTTCGGGGCGGGGGGTAGGATTTTCGCGGTGATGTTTTTTGGGTTCAGGTCCCCCGCGTTGCCTGCCTGGGGCTGAGGGAGCCGTGGGGGTGGGGGGATGCTGTCAGGTAGGCGGGAGGCGAGGGTTTGACATCAGCTGCGACACCGAGGACGGGGAAAGGCTCTGCACCCCCTTCCCCCCGCCGGGGAGGGGCTGCGGGGCTCGGCGCCCGGCTGCCCGCCTGCCCCCACCCCGGCAGCGCTTGGCGCAGGTGCCTCTTCCTCCTTCCCCGCCTCCGGGCTCGGAGGGGCGGCGGGGGAAGGAGGCAACTTCAGGCCGGGGCCTGGCCGGGCGCTGCAGGCCGCGCTCTCCTCGGGCGGCTCTTAGCGACAGGCCGGGGAATCGAGGGCCTATCCCGCCCGCGGCGGGGCACGGCGCGGCGCCCCGAGGGCTCGGGCCTCCAGGGGCCGCGGCGCTCCTCTCCCGCCGAGCCGGGGGACCCCGCGCCCCGCTGCGAGGGGGCAGAGCCCCTCGGGGCGGCGGGGAGGGGGGCTGCCGGCCCGGGAGGGGGCTGCCCCTGCCGCGCCGCCCCGGGGACGGCCTGGCCGCTGAGCGCCGTGTCCATCGCAGGCCGCAGGCGGGGGGCGTCGTGTCCCGGCCGCCCCACGCCCTCGGGGGCAGCGGGCTGCAGGGAACAGCCCCCCTTCCCCTGCCCTCCCGCGGGCGGGGGCTGCCGGCAGCTCCCTCCCCCGGGGCCGGGCTGCGGCGGGGAAAGCCCGTTCCCTGTCGTGTGGGGCAACGGCCCCGCGGGAATTGCAGGGCTCCTTGGCATAAGGCCGTAGCAGCTTTCTGGAGAGTGGTCTCTCTGCTTGGAAGAGGGTAACGGCCTGGTTACCAGCCAGGGGGCGGAGGGGGGGCGAGAAGGTCTCGGTTTTGCCTGGCCACCCTCTGGTGGGCTGTAAATAGGGACAGGGGCTACTGAGGAAGGTGATGGGGGCATGGCTGAGCAGGCTGCTTGTTGCCTTGCAGTGGTGTCTGAGCAGAGGCAGACTTTATCACACAAAGGTGTCAGTAATAACTCCAGAAATAACATGGGGATTCAATAAGAAGTTGTTATGGCTGTTTGGTTACCTTTGAGCAAGGGCAGAATAAAAACACCTTATAAACATACACTGAGACCTTCTAAATTTAACTTTCTACCTGAAGAAACTTAGAAGTCCAGTGATTTCTGGAATAAGCGTCCCTGAAGGGTCTTAGTGTTACTGTGAGGGATTCTTTTATCTATATGCACATGCAACTTTTAAGATACGCATCCACTTATCTTGTGAATGTACACATAAGTATTTATACACGCACATATATGTATATACACGTGTGTGTCTTGGAAGGGAATGCTGATTCATCTAAAGTTCCCAGATGTGCTAGAGTTGGCATGCTGGTTTGTACTGGTCCTTCTCCAGTAGTAAGTAAAGCTATGTATTTCTACTTACAAAGTGCTACAGAGAGCTCAAGTGCATCCGTTGTTGCTTTTTTATTTTCCATAGTAAGTGATGGAAACACCGTCAGTATTTTCTGTTCTTCTTGCTCAAGAAATCCTCAGGAGGCACTTCAGGTCTTGTCACATCATCGATGCACTTTCCTATGTTGACAACCATTCTTTAGGCAGAAGCATAAAAAGTTGAGAGCTGCAAGAGACTTTAAGAATTAATTTTGTCCAAACTGCCTGAGTCAAGGTAGGTGCCATGAGAGAATGGAGGCAGATTTCCCATCACGTGGACATCTAAAGAAGTGTAGGTAGAAGAAAGGCTTTCGAACTGGGTCCCGTTTTCAATTTTATAACTTCTCTTAAAGCTACAGAGTGGTTACAGGGGTTAAACTTTTCCTCAGTATGTAAGAGATAAATGGTACTAGAGTTCTACCATCCTAAATTTCACAAAATGACTAGGAAGCAAGTAAAAAAAAAAAAAAAAAAACAAAAAAAAACCAAAAAACCCCAGGGTTGGGAAGAGGATACTTAAGTTACATGTGTTAGCAGTGCACAAATTTGGGATAATTAAGAACAGACTAACCTTAAGTCTGACCTTGTATTGATGCCCTGAGAAAATTAGGAGCTCTAATTACGGTAACTGTTTTTAACAAAGTTTTATGTTCTCTGTGACCACAAGATCTAGAATGCTTTATGTGACATAGCAACAGCCGGCAGGTGCTTTGTTCTTTCTTCAAGAATAAGAAGTTAAAAGGCAAAACATTTATGGATACTCTGTTAAATTTCTTGCCATTGTAAGCCCAGGCTTCATTAAAATTACACTCAAAACACTCCTTTTTATAAGGTCATACTTGATCTTGAAACTCAGAAATAGCAAAAGGAGGAAAAAACAGTAAGGAGAGCTCAGATGAAAGATAAAGGAAGGGTATAAGCTGCCTCTAATCTGAAGTTTTCTAGAGGAGTTGCTTCAGAAGACTCCCAAATGCAGATAAAGCCTTAGAATAGATGGCATGTGGGTCTCTCCTCCCTCAAAATAGTCAGTGTGCTGAGGTAAGGATGAGATGTTAGATGCTTCCATCTGCGCTTATAGCAGCTAAGAGAGTTAACGGGGATATTGGAGTGTGTGAAAGGGAGAGTACAAGCAGTCTTTTCATTTGTTCAGTTTTAAGTAATATGTATATTCTTAACCTAGAGAAGTCTGCTTCAGCTAATTGACTTGTTAACAACTTAGACCTTGTTAGAGCTGTTTTAAGTACAGCTGATACAGTGCATTCGTGATGGCTACGCTGATGCCATTGAAATGCTAGCCTGCATCCAAATTAGTGCTGTTCTCATCAGTATTGGCTGGAAAGCTTTTTTTGGGTATGTTGTCCCACTTTTTTTTTTTTTTTTTGGATGTATCTCCCAGAAGCAAGTCTGTAAGGCTAATGATTACTGTTTCAGTAAACATTTCAAACTGCTAAAACAGGGTTTACATTACAGTTCCAGATAGTTTTCCTGTTAGGATTTTGGAGAGAACTTCAGCGTAGACAAGCCTCAGCAGGCCTTTTGAAAGCATGTTTGAAACTTTTTGGTATCTTAACTTCTTTAAATCTTGTATTGGAGATTACATATTTAATACTAATTGATTTTGTTCCTAACCGTGTTTTCAAGTAAAAAAGTTGAGGTCAACAAGTTGGGTTGGGGGCCAGTCTGTAAGTTTTTTGCTATGCCTGTGTGGAACTCAACAATGTCACTTTAGATAGGGGGAGAATGAGAGACACTAGTGTTTTGGGGCAGGAGTGCTAGAAGAAGGGACAGGCATAAGGATAAGAATTAAAGAAAATGGAGAGAAATGAAAGGAGAAGGTGGATACTCAGGAGAAGATGTAATGTGACAAGTAGAAAAGACCTATCTGTAGAATGACACAAGGGAAGAGGAAAGCTTAACATGTAAGAAATGTGTAAGTGGGCTGAAATTGGTTGAAACTAGCTGCTGGATGGAGTTGAAAGATTTCATTGGACAAAATGTGTCTTTGCAACACTTTTTGTACTAGGTGGTGGTATTTTTCTGTTAACAGTTTGAGAAACACATGACTGTCCGTGCACGGAAATTAAATTCACCATGCAATGATATGCAACTGACTTCTTCCCTCACATATGCCAAGCATCTCCTTCTGCAATTTAACTTCTTAAAAATCATCTTTCCTTAATCTGTGTAATAGGCTTTCTTTCTCCCATTCTCAAGTTTGGTGGGTATGTTTTCCTGTTTGTTTATCTGGCTGTCATTTTTCATGCCCGCTATCTCTTACAAACATGAGTATCTTTTTCAGAACCTCCCACTTTTTTTTCCCTACTTCAGACTGCACTTTCAAGATAAATTCTGGGAAGTACTGTAATCTGGGGCTTACTTAATCCACGCATATGTTCTTTTTCTCTCGGCTTCTCCTTCCCTCACCAGATAATGCAAAAAACAATAGCTCTTCTATGATCTTAAATTTGTAGGGGTGCAAGAAAGTACTGGAAATTCCTGTGTCATTTGGTTGCCATCTAAATCTGAAGGAACAGGAGCCTAGAACAGGGGAATTTGCCAGATTTTGTACCTGGGACAGGGCACATACAGACTGGGGAATGAGAGGCTGGAGAGCAGCGCCACGGAGAGGGATCCGGGGGTTCTGGTCGACGGCAAGTTGAACACGAGCCAACAGTGTGCCCTGGCAGCCAAGAGGGCCAACCGTGTCCTGGGGTGCATCAAGCACTGCACTGCCAGCCAGTCGAGGGAAGCAATTGTCCCGCTCTACTCTGCACTGGTGCGGCCTCCTCTTGAGCGCTGTGTGCAGTTTTGGAAGCCACAGTACAAAAAGGATACGAAGCTACTAGAGAGTGTCCAGAGGAGAGCCACAAAGATGGTAAAGGGTTTAGAGGGGAAGCCGTACGAGGAGCGGCTGAAGTCACTTGGTCTGTTCAGCTTGGAGAAGAGGAGACTGAGGGGAGACCTCATGGTGGTCTACAGCTTCCTCACAAGGGGAAGAGGAGGGGCAGGCGCTGATCTCTTCTCCCTGGCGACCAACGATAGAGCCCGAGGGAACGGCAGGAAGATACGCCAGGGGAGGTTTAGGTTGGACATTAGGAAAAGGTTCTTCACCCAGAGGGCGGTGGAGCACTGGAACAGGCTCCCCAGGGAGGCAGTCACGGCACCAAGCCTGACAACATTCAGGAAGCATTTCGACAATGCCCTCAGACATACGGTGTGAATTTTGGGGTTGTCCTATGCAGGGACAGGAGTTGGACTCGATGATCCTTGTGGGTCCCTTCCAACCCAGGACATTGATTCTATGAATGAGGTGACTTTAGCAAAGGTAGTAGAATATTACTTCTGAATTAAGGGGATTGTGTATCAAGTATGTTTTAAAGAGGGGTAGTCTTGATCTCAGTCTCTTTGTACCAAGCAGAATTCTGTGTGAGGAGGGATCTTAGGTCCAGTTACTACACGATGTTTTCACTAATATCTGAGAAATTATAAAATTTAAAGGTGATACTGGGAAAGGCAGCAATAATTTCAGAGGATAGGAGTTGAATTCAAAGTTAATTAAGAGACATTACTTGGAAAAAAAAATTGCATGTCGTTTAATAGGGACAGGTGCGAACTATAGCATGTGAATAAAAATGGTCAGCTCTACAAATACACTATGGAGACTAGACCACAGTCATGTAGAAGAGGATCCAAATGTGACAGTAGATCACAACATAAATATCATCAGACACAGTAAAGCATGTTAAGTAATCCTGCTTTATTTGGTGCTGTTGGGGCCTCAAATGGAGCGCTGTGCTCAGTTTTGGGCACTGTACTTTGAAAAAGATGTGGCCAAACTAGAGAAAGTTCAGAAGAGGCTATGAAGAATGATCAGAGGTCTAGAAAAATGAAAGCCTGAAAGAAAGAGGTCCATTTAGTCTACAGAAAGAAAAGCTGAGTAGAGATGCAAGTCTTAAGCTGCATAAAAGTGTTTTTCATTATTATTACATAAAGTTGTAAACTCTTCTTTGTCCACTGGGAATAGGACAAAGAAATGGTCTTAAATTATAGGAAGAAAGATTTTAGGATGCTGTTTGATCTTACACTTCCCCTTCATCCTGTAGTTCATTCACTTATTTCTCCTCTCCATTGTTTGTAATGTGGCACTTCTATAGCTTGAAGTCATAAGATGGTATGATGGAAGCATCTGAATGGGGGAAGGAATAGGGAGGGAGAGGTTGTTTGTCTGACAGTTGATTTTTCTATCAGGTCAGCTTCTTTAACCTACTCGCCCTGTGGCTGCATCACCACTGAATTCAATGGGAGGGAAAATAGCAGGAGCACATGGGAAGGGGGACTGGGATTATATGTAACGTCAGACTGCACCCTCAGGCTAGATATTAGGATAATCTGCCTAATGGCAAGGATAATGAAGCACTGAAATAGGCTGCCTAAGGAGGGTGTGAAATCTACCTCAGTGGTGGTTTTTTAAGAACAAACTAGACACACATCTGTTGGGAATAATTCTGACACAGTCTGGCCTTTTGCTCATGGCCGGGGTCAACTAGGTGATCAACTTCTTGAAGTACTGTCCAATCTCATTTTCTGTGATTTGTGCAACTTCTCGAGTAAGGTACAAGCAATAAGAGTAATCTTTTATGTTATGATTTAGAAGTGTTGCCCACTTGCCGTGAAGGTTCTTTAGTGACTGGACCTGGTATATGGGAGACAGAGGAGTAGCGGTTTTGAGCTTTGTCCACAATCAGCAAGGTTAATGCACTTTAAAAATGCAGTTTTTAAGTCCTGACTGGTGTGATTTTGAAGTGCTTCTGTTAGCACACAAGAGCTCAAGTGTGTTTCATGAGCTATGCAGGAACTGATTTAGATATAGACTAGATTTGCTTTTGGCAAGGGTATGTTCTGGCCCCCTTCAAACCATTTTAGGACTAATAAGAACAATCCTGCACTACAGGTTGTGAGGTAGACTCTTCTGAATTTAATTGTGTATAAATTTAGTGATTACCTATTTAGAAGCTAACCAGATCAGGAAACATTTTGGGGAAGAACTAGTCCAAAAGTAGGGCAAAACTAGAATGCTTTGGTTTAGGAGCTGTGGAAGCAGTGTTCATGCTGAAATATATGCCATGCTGAGTCATCTGGGACCTGTTCAGTTATCTAGAATAGGCATATTCTACCTATAGCGTTTGCCTGTGCTACTTCAAAAAAAAAAAAAAAACACAAGCCAAAACAAAACAAAAGAAAGAACTTTTAGGGGGAGCACCACCCATCCCACCCCCCCCCCAAATCTTGGGTGTGCAGCGTGCACAAACCATTCTGAAGCAGGCAAACCGTGAAGAAGACAAGGTGGTTTTAATTCGTCTGGGTGGTCCACTTTGGGTCAACAGGAACTAGAAGATTGTCAAGGATGAACACAAAGTGTTTGTCTACTTAAGAATCTATTTCAGAATAACTATCCCAAGATTTGAAATGCAAGCTTTCTTTTTTTAGGTATGTTCTGTTATGTATCTTCTGGGTAGAATTCCTTAATCCTGCCTGTGTCTCTCATCAACATTAGTCAGAAGGCCCAAAGCATTAACAAAGTATTCCAGTGACTTGGGGCAGGAGAAGAAACATGTGTGTTTATGTATTTTTCATTCATGTGAGCTTGTAAAAGAAATTGGAATATTGCTCTTCTGTACATCAAGAGTAATATGGGAAGGTGATAAAATTTCCAACCTCTCTGACCACAAATACTTCTTTGGTCTGACATTGCTTTCTGTCTGACTTTGGTTTTGAATGTAGAAGCAGGTTTGACCCATAATGAACACTGAAGTACTTGACTAATTACATCTTTTAAAATGTGGTTCCTTTCTGAAAAGTAACTGTAGAATGGCATTGTATGATTCTTAGCTGGGTCACTTACTTTTCAAGTTGTCAGTCACGCAGTCCTAAACAGAATCAGCAAAATAAGATGGAAGTGAAGCTATTTCCACTTTGTAGATGTCAAACTTATTACTTCTGGCACCATGAACTGAACAATTACAAATTCAAGACTTCATGTGGGGCTTCAATTCCTAGAAAATCCACATGTGGAGCCCTGGTGGCTAAGGTATTTTCATATGAGGCCACATATCCAGGTTTCTCAGGTGTGTAGTAAACATGTTGCTGTTGGTTTATGCTCTGTATCATGTCAAGAACATACCCTTGCCATACACAGTTATCTCTTTTGGGGAGCATTGTGGAGTTATCACAAGTTTGTGCAATAGGTCCAGTGCTTTTAGAAAAGTGTTGAGTGGCTTCTGCTTCACATCTTGTAGAATTGGTGTACGTGCACAATAAATACACTGTAAATTGAAAGCATCTTAATTAATCTGCATTCACTGATCAACTGTGCAGAACAAATGCTGTAGGCCTCGAGTTTCCTGTAGTTCTCAGACTTGTAACTTATGCTGCATAATGTGCATACGGTTTGTGTCTGATGAATCATGGTTCCTTTTTACGGAGCGTAAAAATCTCTCTATATTCACATTTTCTTTGCTGTCTCCCTGTATACCTGTCTGTACACGTGTGCCTCCTTCCTTTCTTCCCTCTTATTCTAAGAGTCAGGTTTTGGTAGTAGAGATTGCGTTTGCTGGTTTGCACCTCTCCTGGTTTCAGTCACATAAGACTTGTCTTTTCTTGGGTATATTTGTCTGTGACTTAACACTTCTTGTTCTTTTGTATGAGGATGTGGAGAGTAGTAAAATGTCTTTCTGCCACAAATCCTCATCTGTGACTGGACACATTGGTAAGGCTTTTTCTTTCTGGTGGAACTGGCCTTAACTCAGAAATATTTCTGGAACAGCTGAATTGGAGTTAGAAGGGCACACACTTCCAACCCAGTTAACATTATCATTTTATTAAGCTTTTCTGTCTCAGTGGGGTATGAGAGGAATAAAACTGAGGCATGAAACAGGGGTGTAGAAGTTCTCAAAGACAAGTATGTGCAAGACAATACATAGATGGAGAAAGAACAGAGTTGCATGAGTGTGGGGAGCATTTAAAAACTCCTAAACTGTGGAACATGTGCCACCACCAAGGCAAACAGTTCTCAGACTGCTGTGGTGTTGGATACTCAATAGCGGGGCCCTTTGTACCAAAGTCTCATGGAGGTCTAGGTGTCTGGGAAGAGACATTTGGATTCAGTAGGAAGAGTTGTTTCTAAGCTGGAGGCAGAGGAAACAGGCACTAAGGTATAGGAACTTATAAAAAAGAAGGTAGTGGCAACTTTTAACACTGTCAAAGATTTTTCTGCAAAGGTTGCAGTTTATCCCTTACCGTGCTGTATGTGTGCTGGAAAACACAGTAATGCTTGTTGTCTTTGGCTATCTTCATTATTTTTGTTCGTATCTGGACTAGGTGGGTAGTGGAAATGAATAGGAGTTTGCTGTTAAAGTGATGGCTAGTGCTATCAGGTAGGAGGATGTGTGGTTTTGCATATTGGTTTGCTATGGTAACAATTAACAACAGTACGTTACTATGTTTTGCCCTGAAACTTCTTTTACAGAAGTCTTGAAAGACAATAAATGTAGTCTGATAGAAGCAATGTTGGTGTTCGCCAGCCTTAAATGTTGCTTAAATTGTTTGCCAAGTAGTGATAACGTTAAGACCTGGCTGTTGGCAGCTTTGGAAAGTAACCATTTCACTTGTGACCATCACTTCTTGATTTTAGCATGATTAGTGTGGTCATATGTTTCAGCAGTCCTGTATTTGTGTCTCCTTATTGCTAGCTCATCTGCAATCACTAGGGTGCAAATACAACTTTCTCTCCTATTTCTAGACAGAAAGGAATCTAAGCTCCCATCGCTTCAGTTGACCATAAATTACTGTGAGTTTTTCTGGACCCATCATATTTGACTCTTATTCCCAGTAGTTATCAAATGCATCACAACTCTTTTTATTGTGTAGTACTTGTTTGCTCTGTAAAGTACAAAATCAGGAGGAGGAATACACAATAAATTTCATGGAGCATGGGTAAGCTTAACATGCAGCTGCACTGTCTATGAAAGTGGTTGTCATAAAATCTGTTAGGAGACTTAAAAGCTGAGAGACTGTTAAAGGATGTTTAACATAACTCAGTTTCATGGGAAAACTTCTTAATAGCATCATATGATGTGAAAAGTTTTAAGAAAGCTGATTAACACTAGTCATGAATTCCATTTATGCATTTACCTCTTCTTGAAGTAAACTGCAGACCAATTAATTTCAGTTTCCTTTTGTCTCTGTTTCATGCCTTTTTCCTTCTGGATAAGAGCTCAGAAGGCGCCGAGTTTATGCTTTTGATTGTGCGAAGAAGCAGTAAAATGTTTTAACTGAAATCAGCATGTTTCTAGTGACACTTTTGACTTGTGATGCCATGCTCTTTCATTTTTTATTAAAGACAGATACCAAAAATATTTTGAGTCTGACTTGAAGAAGCTTTATTCAGATTTTTACAGGCATCCAAAATTGATGTTGAGAGTGCTGCCCAATACAATAGTATCTTGAATTTTTTTCTCTTCCTAATAAACAATAGTTAAATGCAATTAAAGTGTGAACAGCGTCTAATATTTATTTTATATCTGACTGTTTACCAGACAGAGAGGGAGGCACTTATATGTGTGCATAGAGCTCTGAACTGAGAGCTGCACCTAGGCAAGCGATTAGCAGAAGTACAGCAAGCTGTAAAGCAAGGGAGAGTTGAACTTCTTTCCCCCAGTTATTCTCTCTGTCAGGAGTTCACCTCAGAAACGTCTGTCTTAACCTTTACAGATCTAGAAGCATGACATAACTGTGCATGCTGAAGACTTCTGAATGCTTCAGTAAAATCTTTTTATGGCCACATGTCAGCCCTGTAGCCAACCTATGCTATGAAGGCTTTGCAAAGACTGCTAGAGGAGATACAGTTGTCAGTGAAAGGGGAAAAAAAGTTCTTTTTTCATGAATAACATAAGCGATGCTGGCAACAAGGAGTTGGCGTAGAAGCATTTTGCCAACATGCATATGTTAATTTGGCATGTAATTCGTCTACAGCTTGCTACAGAATTTTACATACCAGTAAAATTCTGAGTCTCCAGGTTGCTATAGGTTGTCACTATGTGTTGGCAGAACGGCAGCTGTTTAATCCAAACTTTTCCTGCTGATTCCTCTGTTTTCATTAATATTAATTGAATACCTGACTGCATGGCATCTTAATGTAAATGCATGTCTATATATCCAAACCCTTGAGATGTATAAAATTTTTTTATGCTAATTACGGTTTCAGCAAAGCCTTTTATGAATAACTGCAGAGTTAAATAACTTGTCTGTCATCAATTTATACAGGGCTCGGGCGGTAATGCACATTTCCTTTCTTCTAGGAGGGGATGACCGCCGGGTCCTACTTTGGCATATGGAAGAAGCCATCCACTCAAGAGTCAAACCAGTTCAGTTGAAAGGGGAGCATCACTCTAATATCTTCTGCCTAGCTTTCAACAGTGGCAATACGAAAGTGTTCTCTGGAGGTAAGGAAGGAAGAGCACCCTGATGTCACAGGAGTTTGCATTGTGAATGCCTTAGAGTAGAAGTCGTAAGCGAGATCCTGCCCCACATGAAAGGTCTTTCCCATAGTCCCCTAAGGATCTGAAAGGTGTCCTTGAGGTTCTTTGGGAACAGGGAATTCTTTAGCTAGCACAACATTTTCAATTTTGTCATGCTGCTTCTTTTCCCAAACCCTAGTGTAAGCGCATTGTGTCTTGAGCTATCATGAGAATCCTGGGTCCAGTCTGCCCCTACTTGTGCTACAGACTGTGGAACGTGGTCTTTGTTATTCCCTCTTAGCAGACCCTGCATCCTCTCTGGCAGTCAAAGCTGGTGCTTTAAAATCTCTGCTGCTACTAGCTGATTTTAGTGTACCCTTAGATGGCTAATGAAGGGCTATTGCCATCTATTGGTGGATCACTTTTTCTCAGACCTCATTTCAGTCCTCATGAGATAAGTGTCTGCCTTTTAGAACTGTTGGAACATTGGGCTCTAATTGGCCTTGATATTCTTCATCTTTTTTAATATAAATCCCTTTTTTAACAGAAAGTTTAATTCAGGCTTAAAACTAACATAAGGAAAGTGGACATGTACTTGTTCTGGGGTAATAATCCCTAGAATTTAGGTGCATTTCACCACTTAATTTTTGAAGTGTTGAGGTAGGGAGGAAAATGGAATTGAGAAGAAAAAGGCACAAGACTGTCAAAATGCAGTGTCATTTTCTGCTGTACTTCATTTCCTCTATCTGACATGATAATAGAATGGACAGGAATTTGTATCTTTCATCAGGAATGTCCATTAACATAGAGCTAGACTTATTTTAGGAAATTATGACACTACTTGGTCAGAGCTCTTCATTACCTTTTTGAACTAAGATTTGTGAACTGCAAATCAATGCTATAAATTGATTCTGAGCGCATGTGAATGGTGGAAGCTTCCTATCCTTCAACGCTGTGTTAAAATTATAACAACCCTTAGAAAAAAAGGCATGACAAAGCTTAAGATGGTGTCAAATTTTAAGGATTAAATGATTCAGCTATACTTCTCAGGTGGAGAAAACCCCAATGCCTATCTTCTGATTCTGGGGACTGCTGCTTGTTTTATGAGAAAGACAGCAGTCTACACTGTCTTCAAATGAATGTATCTGCATGAGTGATCCCAATGAAATTTTGGGCTGGAGTCTGTTTTACTTTAGTTTGAATTCAGACAAATGGAACCTTACATGAATATTCAAGGAATGAACTGTGCCAAGTCTTGCTGGAGCAGCTGTAATGGTATTTTCTCATTTCCAACTCAACCCTCTGTCCATTGGGCCCTGCTAGCAGAGGCTACTGTTTTCACAGGAAGGGCAGCAGAGTGGTTTGACTGTGCCTTGCCACTGCAGTTAACACCTGCAGTTAAAGATTTACATCATTGATTACGGTGGATTTTTGCTAAGGTGCCAGGTTAGATGAGCTGTGACAGCTGATGCACAGACAAACTGGCCGTTCTCATCTCTTTTTCCTCTTCCAGTTTGCATAAACATACTGTGCCTCTGCCAGAAATTATTTCCATTGGAGGAGTCAGGAACTCTTTCAGCTGCTCCACCAAGATTCACAGAGCTCATCTGCAAGGGCTGTGAGCCTGACTCTTGGATCCCTTGTAAAGAGTCATTTTGCTGCATGGCCTAGATGTACCATCTGTTTTATCTCTGTCAGTAAAATGGGACTAACTATATTTATTCACTCAACAATGTTCTGGGAGATTCTTAAAAGGTCTGAATGAATTGTGGGTCCTAAGATCCATTGGTTGTCATCCCCCTGCCCCAATACTGAAGTTGGAGTTGTATTCAAATCATGGAAATCGGAATACTTGAAAAAAACCCTAAAAATTAGAGTATGGAAACTAGCACAGGGTGCACAGAACTCAATTTATTCTGTAAATAAAGCTGCCAAAGACTAATGACTTAGGATCTGACGACCTTTCCCTAAAGCAGCTCTTGATAGCAGAGGAGAAAGGATTTTCCACTTCAGTACAAATTGAACTGCATCCAAGGAATTTCAGAGCTCTCTGCTTTGAAGGAGCACATGTGTAGCATGCACCACATATAGCCATTACAAAAATGGAAGGCAGGAACTGAGTGGACAGTGTTTTGCATGCAATCTCTGGAGAAAAAAGTGTCTCAAGATACCAAAGAAGCTCCTATCCCTGAAGAACACTGTTGACCTTCTCTGTCCACACACACAGGGAGTAGAGCAGCATTTGAAATGAAAGATCCCCTCTTAGTAAACTGCATGGATTTACTTTTTTTTTTGCCTTTAATGTTAGGTATATGAAAAGGTGAAATAAACCTACAGGGAACTGAATTTGTTTCTATAGAGGCCTGATGTGACAGATATGGGGTTTAGGTCACCTTAACTGTGCTCCTCTGTATGTGCTCTGCAGTATTTCATCCTCACAGGTATAATTGAAGGGAATGGCAGATACTTCTTGTCTTTCTGATCGTTGTAACTGCAGTTATCAAAACGAGATTATAAATGGAAGAGTTGCGTATACAATTACAACCCAGTTATTCTCAATGAAGAATGAACTCTCCTGGGTTAAAGTAAAACACGTTAAGTGGAAACCCTACTGGGCTGAACAGCAGCGACATTTTCTGGAGGGACGAATCTTCACCAGAAGCAACCGAGGAGTTTTTGGTTAGATTTTTGTCACCACCTTCTCCTCCCACACACAAAACAGAGAGAAGCAGTGGTTATTCCACACACACCCTCCTTTCATGCTTTCTTTCCCATTTTGGAGCTTGTGATGGAAGGGAAGGTTGATCCCATGATGACTAGAGGCCTGAAGCCAGACATCTAGAATGATTCTCGTGTTCATACTGTATGGAGAGTGAGGAGCAGGAGTGTCTGCTGGAAGAAATTTTGTCACTGGAGAAACTAGGCTACGTTTTTCACTGGTGAAATACATAGGCACTAGAGTAGTTTTACTAGGTATAAACCTTGCCTGTAATGTGTAATGGGCAGTTTCCATTGCAATTAATGATCAAAGGACACTTACACATAAGTGACTTCTTTATTGTACCGTGGAAAAGATGAGCTACTGCAGTAATCTAAGGCTGGCACGATTTAACTAGGAGCCTGTGCAAAGAGAAAGTGGATGTAGAAAAATCTCACACCTCATTAGTCAAAGAGAAACTTTCTCATATTTCTTCTGTTGGGACAGAATACAAATTGAAATGTGTATGGGATAAATGAAAACTGAGTCAACTGGACACTTAAGAATCATAACATGAAATCTTGCCCTTTCCGAACCTCTGGCTTTGGTGTACATTAGGAAAGCTTCACAACTCGATATTGCAACTAGAAAGACATAACGAGCATAAAAATATGGCATTGTGGCTTTCTGATTTTTTCTTCTGAATTAAATATAAATGTGTATCTCCTTAAATATTTCTAAAGAGGAGGTGCCAAATTAGATAAATTAATATTCAGTGCAGAGACTAAAAAATATTCTGTTGTTATAGCTTGAAAAACACTGCATGAGACAGTGGAATTATTTTGTAGCTGTGACCCTCTTAGTCTGTATGCATGTGGTTAGTTTCCATTGTATTCAATGGATGTGATCATTGTAGTCAATGGATGTGATCAAAGAAAAGTGATATGATTGTCTGGTTACTTGGTTTGGTTTTTGTTAATACAAAAGAAATTACACTGGCTGTCATGGTCGTGCCTTCTCAATGGTTGCAAAACCCTGAACGCTGACAGTGTGAACTGGTGGCATTTGAGCTGGGAGCCCAGTGCGTTTTGCTTATGGCATCTCTTTTCACCTTCCCTTATCTTTTTATGGAGCATCCTCTGAGAAGGAAGAAGGGTGTATTTGCATGAGAGTTAAAGGTGTTCTGCTGCTTCATATAATAGTCTTCTCTTTACTGTAAATGTCCCAAAACTCAAGCTCAAACTGAACAATGGTCAGTAATACAGTTAAGTAGAATTATTTGTTGAGCAGTAGCAGATGGAATGGATTGGTGCATTCGATCATGACTGGAGATGTCACGTGGAGCCTTTCACATAACTGAGCAGAGGACTGACCACTTGGCAACTGAACTGGTCTTCTCTCTACTTTGGTTTTGTTTTTGAAATAGAAAAAAAAAATTATCTTTTTTTTTTCCCCCACTATAATGCTTTTTAACAACTGGAACATGATGTTAAGTGTTTATGTTTCTCTTTATAGGCAATGATGAGCAAGTTATACTCCATGATGTTGAAAGGTAAATACACAGTTTGTATTTCCACTGCTTCAAGAGCTCAATTAATGTCAACTCACTGGAGGCACTTTTTGTTTTAAATTAATGGTCTGGGAGAAGAGCACAGTGTTTTAATCCTGAAACATGCTTTTCATTTATCTAAATTCATATCTGGAATGAAGTATTCCCCATCACCCCATTTTTTTTCAGCATTTGGGTTCTGCATCATTTTGACCTTGGGAAAGAGAATGGTTGTTAAATACATATGCTCTCCTGCAGACACCATAGTAAGTTCTGACTAGCTTCAGAGCCAGTTTATTCTGGTACATATACAAGTATTGTGGCACATACGGGCTTTTTGTTTTGTTTTTTCAAAACACTCACCTGACTTGTATTTAAGATAGCTAGTGCTTGGCCTGCCTAACTACCTTTTAAAACTTTGGCTGCAGCTGCCTGATTCTCCACACTAATGTGAAGCATATTTATTTTGATACTTTCTTTTTACCAAAACTGCAAAGCAGTTGGGAATTAGGCTTTTTTGTGCTACATTAAGATTAAGCTGTTAGTCAAAGTATAATTAATCCAGTAGTGGTAATGTATCAGATTGGAGTTCCCTAGATGCATGTCTTCTGAGCTTACTGCTTTCGAAGTAGAAAAACTATAAAGTTAAAATTTTGGTCTGTACTAATAACTTCTACAGATTTAAGCAATGACCACTTAAATAACATGAACTCAAGAAAATCAAGTATAAAGAAAAAGCAGGGAGAGATATATGTAAGAATAGAGAAATATAAAACCTCAAATGTTTCTGAGTTGCCTGAATCCTAGTTTACATAATTTGGACATAGTTCTTGCTAGGTTTGTCCAAAGCCTTTTGCATTGAACTGATCAGTGTACATTTGCCTTCCATCGTACCTTCTATCTACTTGTATAAATCTTAGATGAGACCTGAGCAAAAGTAACTTCGTCTTGCTCTTCTAATGCTTTCTCAGGAATATTATGTTGTTTGGTGGTTTGGGTTTTTTTTGTTTTGGTTTGACTTTTTGGGGTTTTGTTTTGGGGGGGGGGTGAGGTTTTTTGTGCATTTTTTGTTTGGTTTGGGGGGTGTTTGGTTTTGGGAGGGTTTTTTGTTTGGTGTTTCGGTTTTGTTGTTTTTTTTTTAATTAAATGTGGAAATGTCAAAATTTTAGATGCTGGTGTTTATTGTGTTCTGACTTTTCAAGCTTCTACAAGATCTTTGTCTCTGACAATTTTCTATATAACACATTTTTTCCTGCTATGTCTTGCTTAGATGTTTTAACAAGTCTTTTTGATATGTGTGTATTTTTAATGTACTTTTGTTATCAGGGCTTTTTTTTAGGTATGCTAAGTCCAGTTGTAATGCATATAGAATTCATTCCTCTAGGACTATTTGTGTGATCTTCTGAAAGAAACCTTACTGGTCTGACACACTGAATTCTGGTTGATTTCTATAGAAAGTTACTCTGTCCTCTTGAATGATAACAATTGGTCTATCAACTGCTTTTTCATAACTTTTAAATGGCTTTTTCTGTTACTGCTTTTTTGGCCTTTCTGTTAATGGTCCATGAGACAGAATTAGTAGATCTGTCACTAAGAACGTGAATTGCCGTGTGAGCAAAACACTGATTTTACATGGGATCTCTTTGGTGGAGTTCCCATGAGGTATGGGGATTGTATACAAAGTTTATTCTCTAAAGAAATAAAGGGGTTTTGCCAAAGAAATAAAATAACCCCAGAATCTTCTGTTGTAGTATTTTAGCTTTTAGCCTCTCCATGCTGCTATTTCCTCCCTGTTAAATAATCTAAAAAGTTGGGAAAAGAGTGGAGAATGGGCTTTTTCTTTTTTATAGCTGCAGAATGGCTGAAATCTAGGTACTTTGGGAGACTTATTTTTATTTTGTTCTTTTTTGCTGCTTTTTCTACATGGAAAAAATATAAGTCTGGTCTATCCTGGGGAACCAAGAAAACTTATTAAAAAAGCCAGCTGGAAAGTTGCTCCTTTGTGAGCTTCAGCTGAACTTTTGGTCGATACAGAAGCCTGTATTAAAGAATAAGCTTCTGTCTTGTTTTCCTTTTTACATTAAGTAGTAAAAATTCAGTCCACAGGTCCCAAGACCTCTTTCACTTTTCCATTACCGTCTCCCAGGTTTAATCTAATACAGCATGATTTCCATAGCTTCTTGTAGCTTCTGAAGTTTTTAATGTGGGTTTGGGTCTGAGTTTTTTTTTTCCTCATAGCATGACATCTTGATCACTCTACATGGGCCTTTTGTTTGTTTTTTACTCTCATTAAACACAAGGGTCTTCTTATGAAGTTACATAAACCTTGTCACTAAGTATTACTAGGGAGATAAAGCTCTAAATATTTTGCTTTTTAAAACACCAGCAAAAGAAGGAAGAGAGGTAATATTGTGTGTCTTTTTTCCAGCACTGAGACCTTGGATGTGTTCGCCCATGAAGATGCAGTGTATGGCCTTTCAGTGAGCCCAGTAAATGACAACATCTTTGCCAGTTCATCAGATGATGGCCGGGTTCTTATTTGGGACATCCGAGAGTCTTCCCATGGAGGTGAGATCTCTAGATGGAAAAGATCATTGATTTAGGAAGAATTTGGGCAAGGCAGGGAAGGGATAAGTTATGTTTATCTGGGACAGTCGAGACAGGGAGTGTTGGAGAAGGGTGAAAGCAAGGCATAATTCTTGTGGCCAGTGATAGGCAAGCCCTGGTCTTTACAGTTCAGTGTTGCTGTCTTAAGTGACTTCATAAAGTACCAGCATATAGTGCAGGCTAGCATAGAACTTGGTATGAATAGGTTTTAACTTGAGTAAAGAAGCAGTGGAAGACATGTTTCTTCAATAAAAACGTCTGGCTAAACTTGAAATCAATTAGGAATGTGGATTTTTTTTGGTTTTGTCTATAACCTGGGATAAAAAAATTTTGGACATTTAGAAAGCTGTTATTTTGATCTGAATAATTTTCCAAAGCTATTTATATACTTCCCTGTGACACTGAGAATTGTTCTTATGCATAATGTTTTCTGGTTGTATGGAAACTTAGAGCCTTTATGTGATAACGGGGAAGTTGAATTATTACTTCAATCTTTGTTTTCTAAAACAGAACTGAATACTGTTGATTCATGTAACAAACCTGCAGTTTCTCAAAACACTGCAATCTGTGTTTTTACAGCTGCAGTTTTAAGGCTGAAGAATCTCAGAACTGTAGTTACATAAATTTGGAGAGGAATACTTCAGTAATTGAATTTCAGTATATGAATACTTAAGTAATACTTAAGTAAATGAAGTTGTGAGTCTACCCCATCCTAAAGAACACAAGGCCGAGAATTTAAAACTGAGCAATCTGCGGGAGTACAGAATCTGGTTCCCTTTCTTCATAGTTAAAACAAACTTTCATCTTTTTTTGTAAGCTGATTAAATGCAATTGCCTCAACTCATAGTTTCTGCTGGTCTTACAGGAAAGTTGTTTATGGCACTGAAATCCGGCTTATGTATTTTGTGGCAATTTGTACACATATGTTGTTGGGTCAAAGTTGCTGTTTAACTGAATTAGCTTTTTCCATACCTGGTGAATTTGATAACTTTCTAGACTGCGATTCTGTCCCTTTTTGACTAGGAAACGAAAGCTGAAGCAAGACATACTCCATAGTCTCATAGGAGTCTTTCAGAGCCTCTAGTATCATGAGGGCTTTATTGAATGTGAGTAACCAGAATTAGGTCTTTCTTGATAAGCCCCACAAGAATACTCAGAGTAAATTGCGTATTGATGCCCTCCCTACCCCAGGCATATTGCCTTTGTATAAATAAAAATTAAATATACTAGCACTGCATTCAGTTTTCGGTAGTCTGATTCTTACTGTGAATTCTGATTCTCCTGTGCAATTGTGATACCCCTCATCTCTTTTCCATCTGGTAATTTTATTAAAACATTCTGAAAAACAGTGCATACACTCAGTATATATATATCACAGACTTTAATAAAAATATCTATAATGTCACGTCTCTGTCTTTGAGGAGCTCATTAATAACCTTCCTCTTGCTCAGAAGTCCCTTACTAGCACAGTGAACTGTTGTCTTCCCTTCAGGTGGTTTCTTACTCCGTGCAACTCCTGTTGCTAATCCCAAGTGCCTGTAGCTAACTTGATACTATACCACATGTGAATTTAGTCCTCATTAGATCTACCACTTTTCCCCTGTATAAAAGGTCAGTTACTTTATCAAAGAAAGAGATCAAATTAGTCTGATGTGATTTATTTACCGTTGGTAAATCCACGTGTCACTTCATCCCTATTTTTCTGTTTTCATAATATCCAAGTGATGAGACCAGACACTGAATGTGGCTTCCAAATTAGAAATGTTGAAATGCTCCTTTATTGCCTTCTCCTGAACTCTACACTGTAAAGATCTGTCTCTGTTAGGAGAACTACCTGTTGCTGACAGTGGATGTCAACAGTCAGTGGGAATGGATGCTTAAATGCATCTTTATGAAGCTGCTCAGTATCATAAGCTAATGTTCAATCTGATCTGAGTTTCTGAAATTGTCTGAATGAGGTTTGTCCTTCTTTGTTGTAGTTAAACCTTGCTACTGCTTTTACTGTTGCTGAGACGTTGAATGAGAAGGCTGCACCAGTGAAAATGGAGTGCAGAAGTGTTGGTTGCGGTACATTTGGGGCTTTTTTGGAGTAGTGTCTTAGGTTCTCTGAATTTTAAATAAAGGGGTTTTGCATGCTTATATAGGAGTCCTGAGTCAGTATTTATATGTGAGCCCTGCCAATGTTTACTACAATATAATGCTTGTCACTGGGGTAATCCCCTTGTCTGCATGGTATTGTCATGGGAATAGGCGCTATGCCTGCCAGCGTTAAGTATAGTTAGTTACCCTGAGTGGCCAGCTCATTAAAATCTTGCAAATAACCTCCTAGTTTAAAATAGTGCATTAAAAGAAGCTGGAAAAGGAGATTCATTCCCCTTCTGTTTCTCCCTGTCTTTCACTGCTGAGTGATTTATGAAGTAATTTTTATAAACCCACTTTTAATTTTTGTTAGAGATGGTGTTGAGCTTCTCCCTTGAGAAACATTTTCATACTCCAGTGTATAAGAGCTACAATTGTGAATGAGCATAAAGAACAATAAAAAAGTAATCCCCCTACTTTTCATTAAAGTGACTTAGTGCCTCATTAGTTTAGCTCCTGTAATCTCTCTTTAATTTGACAGGCTGAAAGGCAACTTTTGATATCTTGGAAGAAAACTGTGGTACCAGGCCAGGCTATTTATAATAAAGGGGTGGAGGAAAACAGCAGTAATTAGCGACAATGATTTGACTAAACAGACGTACACAAATTAAAAGTTTATTTTAAAAAACAGTTCCTTTATTTGGCAATCTGATGTTCTTTGTCTCTCCTCTCAGCTAATGCAGGCCATTGCTTCTCAGTGGGGGCTGCCATTTTAATAACGCAGTCATCTATGTCCCAACAGGGATCTGATTTGATGATGCAAATGTAGGTGGTCAGTTTTGGTGTTAAACCTTATTTGGAGCTGCCAGCAGACCAACAGCAATCTCTAAAGCCTTGGGGCAGGCTGGCAGAACAAAAGTTTGCTCCTGTTCTTCCCTTTACCTCTCCCTCCTGTGGCAATTAATAGCACCAGGGAGCTTCAGCTATGGTCAGAGACCTTTGTTTTTATCACTGCTAAATGAACACTGAAAAGGAAAGTCCCTGTGTCAAAAAGCTTGTAATAGAGTGTAAGAGGAGGATACAGATGGGGCAGGATAAGTAAACATTAATTCTGTCTTAATTGCTTGATGGGCAGTAGTTTCAGAAGGTATTGGGAATTTGGGAGGGTTACCTGTTTAACCAAGTTTTATATGTCTTAATGAGGGATACAAGGAAAGAAAATGAAGTACCTTTGGAGGTGCTTGTGGGGCTAAATGTGCCTGCACACAGTGGCTCAGATAAGGGCAGTAAGAGAGTCTCCCAAGCATGTGAGCAACACAGTGGTTGCATCAAAGCAAACAGTGAATGGAAAAGTCTGGCCTAATCCCTGGCTCAAAACAGGCATTGATTCTTGTTTCTTAGTTGAGTGAAAGAGTGGCAGCATGCCACAAAAGATACGCACAACAAAGAGAATTAGACTGTGCCTAAAGCCGTAAAGCTAGCAGAAAGATACAGAGAAGGATGACAGAGGCAAGGCTTTTTCCCATTCTTCCTGGAGGCAGCATTTTGACGGAATGAATAGGGCAGAGTAGCAGGCCAAACACAGTCTTGTTACACTAATCAAGATGAGAGGGAGAGAGTCTGGATGAGCATGTTTTTAACTCTGCGTATGAACAGCAAAAGCCAACTGTTAACATTTTTATGCAAGAGGAACACCCTCCTTGTCTGCTTGTACAGCACTTCAGTGGTGGCAGGCCTCTTTTCTCCAGGGTTGGCAGCTTGCTTTGAGCTGAGTTCCATACAAACTTATTTCACGTTTTGTAATATTTATTGTAATATAAGCGATTGCTGCTACATTTACAGTTTGGGTGATCATCAATGGCTGTGGAAGCTTCCAGGTATATATTGCTAGGCAACTTTCAGAAGCCCCTCCATGAGCAGTCCTTGTTAGATGACCGTTTGGTTATGAACCTTAAGAAGATTCAAATAATTGATCTTGAAGTGGCTAGTTTTAAACTCTCATAACCTTCCATAAGCAAAATGGTGTCTTGAAATCCAGTATGCATCCTTTTCCATATTTAGACAAAGTTAATGTACACGTGGGTGGATTTTAAAGCCTCAATTTTTATATTGCTTTGGATGTGTCAGCTTGAGAAATGGTTTGAACATGTCTCCATATCTTCAGATCTTGTTATGCTGTTTCCATATTAAGCTGCCAAACTCATTGCATCGAACAGTTGTATGCATTGTTTGTTCTTATGTCTGAAATGTCAACTTTTTCAACAGAGCCCTTCTGCTTGGCACACTACCCATCAGCCTTTCACAGTGTGATGTTTAATCCAGTAGAACCGAGATTACTGGCTACTGCCAACTCTAAGGAAGGTGTGGGACTCTGGGATATTCGTAAACCTCAGAGGTAAGATCTGGCTGTCCTTGTCTTATGCTGTGCTATTTATTTCCCTTGAGAGGTAATGGCATGCCAGTCTTTTTTTTTTTTTTTTTTTTTTAAATAGTCAGAACATACGATGGTAAGAAAAGATGCAGAACAAAGTTAACAGCAATGTTAGTAAAGCTGAATTAAATTATTTTGCGTAATTAACATTCTTCTTCATACGTACGATCTAATGTGATTTAAAATGGGGCTAGATCTTCAGTGTTAAGGTAAGTGATTTTTTGGAAGCCTGCTTGGCCTGACCACTGCAGATTAACTCAGATTATTCTGTCAAGTTCACATCATTATAGTTAGCACTGGCTTGCTAATACTGGAAGAAGCCGTGGTGGGCACTGCCTGGTTTGCAGTTTGTTTTTTTTTTTCTACCCAGCTCAGTTTTCAGTGGCTGACTAGAGATTGTGGTCAAGGCAGCTTTTTTCTCAATGCTTAAGAGTTTTATATGACTTCCTAGACACGTGGATAATCAGTTTGGCTGCATAATGTGCTTCCAGATTTGCACAGGATTTTAAACAAATGAAAAGGAGAGAATAAGTTTGCAGTATGATGTGTGGTTAGACTGGGTTCTAAAGTGGACATTCTCAGTGTCTGATACCAGAGTTTCACATGCATGAGAGATTAAGCTTCTGTTGAAGTCTTTTTCAGTCTTTCAGATTTTGAAAGTAATTTTCTTTTTTACCATAATAATCAGAAAAAAAATTTGAGCACCTCAAGTAAATGTTTCTCCCTTCCCCCCCCACTTTTATGTTTACATGTTTCCAGTTAAAAGTGTAAGCATAGAAAGGATAATTTCAAGAAAGTGAAAAGAGGGGAAAACAGGTGGTACTTGTTTTACAGTGCAGTAGCCTCAGCTATTTAAAATATACTTGACTCTCCCCTTACTGGTGAATTTCTTGGAATATCTTGAAGTGCATATCACTAAAAATTCTTCTCGGGTTTGTACTGTAGAGAGAAAAAGCAATCTCATTTGAAGTTAATTATAACTGGCTTAAAAAAATTCTAAAATGTTTAGACATCTATTACAATAGTAACCAAATTATGGTTTCAGGAGGGTTTATTATTCTTAAATTGTAAACATTAATGGTTTGAATTGATTTTTATTTTTAAGCTTGAATCGGAATTTGAATGCTGATGCTGGTGGCTCTAGAGCTCGCTCACATTTGTAAAGTTTGCCAGAGCCCTTGTTGGCAGCTGTTGTACAGTCTGCTATTAAATTTAGGTTTGATAAACTTTAACTGGAAGGGAGTTAGGAAGTTGCCTAAGCTATCTGCTCTTATCCTTGTCAAACTCTTTATGTCTAGGTCTTAGTTTGATGCTAGAAAGTTACTTACTAACTTCAGCATTTACTGGATAGAGGAAAAGAAATACAAGACGTTATGGTTATTTTGCTCTTACAAAACGTGTTTCTTGGGGGTTTTGCCATAAAATTTCTGTCATTTTAACTTCAGTTCATGCCTTTTTTTTCCTTGTGAACTAATATGGACAAAGTTGGCTTCCTCTTACCAAGCCAGCTGTCCTCATACTGGTTTTTGAGGATTATTTGTTTTTCAGCGTCTACCTCAATTTTGTGATTTAAGAACTTCTGCAGGTTAGGTTGGTCTTGTTTTCGAAAGGGAGTTACATCAAAACATGTCTCTCTTCGGACATTTATTCTCAGAGTGTGAATATAAAAGGAATGATGTTGGTAGAGTGGTATAGCTTGTATCAATAGAAATTATATATGGATGCAAAATTTAGGTGAAGTCTTTCACTTGTGTAGGAAAGTGAAATAGGATCATGCCTGGAAAGGTTGTACAAGGCTGACAGGAATAGAGAGAGGAAGTAAGTATCATTAAGGGTACAAGCATTGACCCTGATAAATGCAGGAGCACATTACTTGAGTAAGGAATTCTCCTCTTATAAATTTTAACATCTGCTTTCTAATAGCAGAAATAATGCCTTTTTCTTATTTTTAGCAATCCTCATTAAGACTTTGATCTCCAAAAGTTTCTCAGCTTTATATATAAAAGTGTTGATGAGCTATTGCTTGGGGTGGTAGCAGCTATTAGGTCATGGAAACTCAGATGATCTCCAGTCTAGATGCTATCCTGCCCTCTTCCTCACTCTTAACCACAAGGCAAAGTGCTTGCTGTGAGCTTGTTGGGGGCTACTGTGTGTGTATGGGATAATAGTCTGTAGCTCACACATTTAAGGACACATATTTTTAGCTGTGTTGCGGCATTGTTCTTTCTAATGCCAAATATAAAATAGCTATAACAGAATTTAATTGGTAGTGC
Source organism: Theristicus caerulescens (assembly GCA_020745775.1). Lineage (NCBI taxonomy): Eukaryota > Metazoa > Chordata > Aves > Pelecaniformes > Threskiornithidae > Theristicus > Theristicus caerulescens. The sequence continues at coordinate 33,550,616 of CM036564.1, forward strand.
TTCTTGGCAAGTAATTTGTATTTCTCCAGGTGTAGCACCAGTGTGAAAGACTTAATAACCTTTGACAAATCAGAATTCTACAGTCTTTTTTTTGAATGACGAAAGGGGAGGGGAAAGGGTGCCTTATGTTATAACCTCTGGGTCGTCTTGAAGGCCTCACATAAATTGGTGGAAGCTTGTACACTTACATCTGATGGACAAGAGCTACCTTTTTCTGGTCCTAATCTGATTTAAAAAGTAAATCTTTCCAATTAAAAAGCTGAATGGCACTTTTTCCGTGCATAGGGGAACGTGTGCAACACCCTTATTGTACAGCTGGACATACACGACGTATACCATGCAGTTGTTCCCTTAAGCACTGAATTTAAAGCATTTGCACCTACTAGGTATGGTGCATTTTGTAAAATAGGCACATGCTTCCTGCCTGCAGCCCGTTCCTCCCAGAGGACTTCGAAAGAGGAAGGTAAGAGACAGGCTGCTCCTCACAGAGTAAATGCTGTTGACTGGTATTTAGAGCCTCAGACTTGGGCTGAGCAAGCTGTAACTTAAATGAATGCAGGTGATAAGTCTGCTTTCAGCTGCCATTTTTCTGGGACAGCCATCAGCTTTCCTCTGCTTGATCAGAGATGCACCCAAAACATGGTGAGAAGGGTATGCTTGGCTGAGGGAAAGAAAATGGCCTAAAGCACTCCCCTGCCACTGCAGTTTTTTCCCAGGAAACTCTCGGGGAAGAGGACTCTTCAGAGTGAGCTGTGTCCTGCTAGTGGGCTGCCAAAGCCAGAGTCTCTCATATTTAAATAAATTAGACAGGATTTTTAGTCTTTATTAAAGTAACAGAGCATTTCCCAAAACTCCCACTGGTCTCTGCAGATCTAGTTTGCTAATCTAGAAATATGGAACTTGACTTTTAACGTATTTGGGGCCAATTAACTTTGTCTTATGAGGAAATGATTTTATTAATTTGTAGATCAGTTAAGATATAATCCTCACTCCAGTGAGGAGGTGGAAGCCAGAATTTAGATTTTCATCTGTGGGTTTTAGTTTGTTACAGTCTCTTCTAGGGAAAATACACTGTGAACTTAATTATCAGGGGGGAAAAAAAAAAAAGTTTTTTGTTAAGGATGAAGTAATCCACATGATGCTGTAAGTACTTGTGATAGACTTTACATAGAACTGAAATTGTTATGTGAGGGACTTTGTGTATATTTTCCATATTCTTATTAATAATAAAGGACACAAAGTGTAGTTTCGGGTAAGATATGTGCCAAAAGCATTTTGGCTGATGAATTTTATAGGCAGAATGGGTTAAACAGCCCTGAAATTGTCCATAATCTGAGGATAAACAGGAAGCTGCCTGTGTAACTTGCATGCCAGAACACTAGCACAGCAAAGAAGGGCTACTGCATCTGCTGCTTTTCTCATTGTCAAAAAATTCTGCTAATGGTGGAAATTCTTGCTTCTCTCCAGATTTGTAGCGCTCTTTTCTACTGTCATCAGTATCCAAGAAAATGTCACACTGAGGTATAGGAAGGATGAGGGAATTGAGGCTTTTGGGGGACACAATGTGGAAGTATTAACTTGCTGGGATTGCTGAATAGCACAATGTATAACTACAGTATAAAATTGCTAGATCCGTCTGTTCCTTCCCTAGCCTACCTTTTTATTTCCATTGCTGTGCATGAAGTTCACTTGTGAGGGACTTTATTTTATGCCGTAAGCTGTCAAGGGAAATCCCTCCTTTCCTTCAGTATTGATGTAATCCTTCATAATACTGTGGCCATCATGGGAGTTTTTCAATCCTATCGTTCCACCTGTGGTGCTAGCAGAAATTTACTAGATTAGGTAAACTTCAGCTGTTTTGTCACAATGTGTGGTAGTGGGGTTTTGATTAGAGGTTGAATGAGTAGAAAGAAGGGAAGAAGTGTAGATACTTTTAGATGTTTGCTGTGGATTGCCAAAATAGCAACTTGCAGTGGGTTAAGCAGGGCTGCAGCACTCCTCCAATACGGGAAAGGTGAAATGGTTATATGTAGTTAATAATCTGCTGCTAGTATAACACTTAAGTAAAACTCATTTACCCCAACTACTGTCCTGTTCTCGGTCAGTTCTCAGATGGAAGCAGAGTTAAACCAACACATCTACTACTTGGTTTGCTTCATAACTGGAGACTGTTCTGGGGAATCCTGCTGCTGCTCCCCTGCAAAATCCAGAAAGCAAATGAAAAGCTTGGAATTCTGAAGACTAGCCATTTGTGGCCAATAGCAGTACTGTAGCTAGCAGCACTGGTGCGGTAATACTCTTTACAGATATAGGTGAGGTTTGATAAGCCCACAGGATTCAGCTGTCCTTTGCTCATTTGAAGGGGATCAGGCTTACTGCTGAATTTCTGGCTTGAATCAGCAGAGGCTCCTCTAACTTTGTTCCGCTTGATGATGCACTTTCAGAAAAGGGATGATTTGCTGTTAACTTCTAAACTTGTATGGCAGTCAGTGGAATATGGCTAATTGTGCAGTTTTAAACTAATACTCTAAATTTTCAAAATCTTGAATGGAGTAGTGATAGCCTAGTAGGTTAGAGAATTCAGATATAGATTCCACTGCTTGTCAGAAACAAATGAGCTGCATTTACTTATTTATCCAGAAAATCTGAGGATTTTTACACCAGAGTATTTTTCTCCAGAATACTCTTCTCCGATTGAGTTATAGGAAAGTTTGTCTTCTAGCTTGCTGTTACATACCTCCAGCCATGAGAGTTGGTTTTATCTGCTTCTTTAGACGGGCAACACTAAACACCTCTACAAATTAAAAATAAAATATTTTTAGGGTTAGAAAAAAAGTCCTGATTATGAGTAGGTTTTATTCATATCCTGTGAAATTGGTTAACTTTCTGATGGGAAGCTGGGAGTGCTTTATGCTTGGCTACTACAGTGAAGAAGGTAATTGAAAAGCCAGCATTTCTTGGCATGCATGGGGAAATTTAGAGACAGTTGCACAGCTCTGAATTGTGAAAAGTTTAGCTCACTTCAAATAGTCATAATTTGATTAGTCTTGCTGACTGAGTCAGGATACAGAGGCGGATTCATTTTGCTTTTTCCCAAAGTTCATTCACAGCTTGATATCTCTTCTGTCTCAGATTTAGTGCAGCAATTGAGATTCCCTCCTTCTCCCCCAGTATACTAATAAGATCTGAATGTGGTGGGCTGGCTCCTCAAAAATAGCATATGAAGCACTGTTAAAATAGAGCTAATGTAAGTCCAGCATGATTACAAGTTGACTAGTGATTCTGGAAATCTTACTTTTCTATTTTTAGAACGTGTGAGTATTGCCATTCTTTCAGGTGGACATTAAACTGACACCAACTGTATTGTGTCTTTTTTAAAAGCAGTGCATTGAAAAGCTTAAATGTGGTCTCGATTAACGAGGCTGTTGTAAGGCACTCACACCACTAGATGGGGTCTGGAAGCTGTGCCTTTTTTAAGAAAATCAGAAAAGGCAAGTCTGTGCATCTTAAACTGTTTACAATAAAATATGTATTGCAAATATGTATTGTTACAGAATTGCTGGGGGCATCTCAGCAAGTCAGTTTACATATATATTTCAAGGAACAACTATGTCACTCCAGCTATTTTTAGGTACTCATGTTCTCCCTTCCTCTTTTCGATGCAGCCCCATGCCCATCTCCTTCTTTTTACTGGAATCAAAAGGCTGCTTTTTTTCCCTAAGAAAATATAGTAATTATCTCCTTAATTCTTTCTTTTCTGTGTTCCCCCCTGCCTTACATCAACTAATCTGGAAGTTTTTGAGATCAAAATGATTATTGGCCTGCCCTATTAATGACTGTCACATAGTTTTAAACTGGTTTTCATACTACAAAAGGGCTGTTCACAGAAGTGTTTTCTGCTTGTGATGCGAGTGTTGAGCCTGTGTTTTTACACAGTGGGATCCATTTTTGTGTCCAGTTCAAGGGTTAAAATGCTAAGTCCTGGATCAGTATCAGAAATACATATCTCGGGGCATTTTTGTGACCCTGGGAGGGCTTATCTAAAAGCTCCCAGGCCCTCATTTCTGCTGTGTCCATTGCACTGATTCTGTGGCTGACCTGTTTTTTGGGCCAACTCATCATGCTCAGAAGGTAGAAAACTAACCTTCCCCTTTTTTGTCTCATCAGCATGTTCCTTACAAGCGTTGCTGGTGGCTTTTTACAAAGTAGAAGAGGCGAAACATAACCAAAGTTGGGGGCGATTTACCTTCCAAGGCTGCCTGTTTCATAAGAATAAACTATAAGCAGAGAGTGTTTCTGCTTGACACTTGACTTTTTACGTTCCTGCAGTACAACATACTGTTCCAGGACACCGGTCTTGAGTGTTGTGTTCTGGGAACACTTTTGTCCCCAGAACTCAAGTACTGGATTCAAGCTCTGAGTGGGGTAGAAATGCTTACATGCAATAGACCTTTCTAAGATTCTTCTGAAAGTTCAGGAGGCCTGTGCTGTCTGTGTATGACAAGTCAATGTACTCAAAAAGCCCAATGATGAGTTAAAACCCTTGACCACCAGGGCAAACCTGGTATCCCTTGGTGACTGTAAACCTTATGGCATATTTTAAAAGCTAACTTGATTGTACAAGTCATAATAAGCCCAAGTTAAAGGAGTGTCAATTTCGGTGTTTTCCATCAACACTTTACAGACAAAGCCAAACAGGAACATTAATTCAACTTTGATTTCTTTCTTTGTCTTGGCTGAGGAGTAACTGCAGTTCAGAGCCTTTTTAAGCAAACTTTTTAGCTCACATGAAATGAATATTTGTGTCACAAAAAAAACACCAGTCAAGAAGGCTGTCTTAATGGACTTCAAACTAACGTGAAATTTGCCTCCTGTACTGAGAACTCAGAGGAAGCAAGGTCTCAAGCTGTGGATGAGGAATACCTGTTGTTAGATATCACTGAATCACCTAGTGATTAGCTCATTAAATAGTAAGCAAAATATAGAGATGGAAATTTCTTCCCTGTACTGGACTAATTAGATTCAGGAGAGACTCTTAGCACGTTTATGCATGTCGGGGTATGTTGATCTTGCCAAGATGTGGAGGACTTTGAAGGATGTGGCTGTACTGTGCTGCTGGTCTCCAACTGACAGTGCGTTCTCTAAAGTCTTTGTCTTGAACAGTGTTTTCTGCCAAGTGCTAATTACTAGGTGTTCAGCTTAGTCATTGTGCTGCAAGAAAGCACAATACAACTCTTAAAACAATGGACTGAATGCATAACTTCTGGTCAAAATCTATTGGAAGTCACAGGTACTCGATACTTCTGAAAATCTATTTCTTGGTTCCTGATTGCTTTGCCTTATAGTTTCACTTGTTTCATTTAGTTTACAGCCTTTTAAAGACCTGATGAGTATTACCTTGTTTCTGGATCAGTGTAATTGTCTCTGATGGCAAAAGGAAAACACTCTATGTACTACGTGACTTCTTTCTGCGGAGGAGTATGGAATATTTCTGTACTCATGACAATCTAAGGAAGTAGAAGTCTTGCAGGTGGTTTATGTTAGATTGACATGCTGACATGTAGTTGGAAAAGCTAGGTTTCAGCTTTACAGGTCCTCATCGGTTTTGAAATAAAAGTGGTAGCTGCCAGAACTACAGGCAATTTGAGAACAGTTCTTCAGAGTTTAGTTAGATGCATGTCAAATAGACCATCTTTGCAATAGAGGGCTAAGTATTACCTCCGGATAGAGGCATGGTTTATTTTGTTGGGGTTTTTTTGTTGATGTGTGGGAGTGCAAAGGAAAGGGAGGAAAGGGAAATGATGAGTATTTGCAGCTCTGTCTGTACCACGGGTGATATTTGTAGCCTCTTGCATAGAGAGGACTTTAGAAAACCTGTGTGTGGTGATGCGGAAGGTATTCTAAGGTCATAAAACCAGCATCGTAACTGAGTCCAAGTCCATAGATTTTAGGTCTCCAGCGGTTGCCAGTTTTAGTTTCCAGGCTCATACCTTCAAGGTGTTTGATCCTTAAAGATCATACCAGAAGAACAGACACAGAAGTTATTTTCTGAGAAATGCTCATGCACATGCTGAGTTTTATCCTTTCTAGCTTACCTTCCTGAGCTCACTCTAAAAAGTAGCTGTTGCCTAGTTTTATCTGTGTGTTACCAAGATGACTGGTATGTTGGCTGAAATGCTGAACTTCTGGAAATACAAGTGTGGGACCCAGTATTGTTGATGACTGTGTTGCAGGGGATATTAATCCAGGGGGTAACCACAGGGTTTGCTTCTGACAATGAGTTTAGTGAGGTTCAGGGCTCTTTAGAGGCTAGAACTGATGGATTGGGAATTTTCTCAAAGTAGCATCTTTGGTTGTAATTATTTTTTCCTTACTGCTTTTCAATAAGATGTTACATGACGGGTACAGGAGGGGATGGCAGGAATATTATGTGGAGATTTAAGGTTTTTCTTCGACTGTTTTGCATTTTGACCCTGCATGTAGAGTAAAGAAGCTTGTGATTCTAATCATTTCTAATGCATGTGCTTTGGGATTGCCAAAGCCCCTGCAGATGGAGGAGTTCTCTACATCATTGAATCAGCAACTACCTGTTTAAATTATTTCAGTGCAATAGAAGTGTTCTGCATGTTTCTCTTTGGAGACCTTTGTCAGTCCTGCTCTGAGAGCACTGTATTCATGAGTGCAGGAAAAAAGTGTGTATCTTGGCAACCGCTTTTTCATTGTCAAGCTTATCAGTTCATTTCTTTCCCTTCCCAGTTGAACCATTTGTTGGGAATTTTGACTAACTTTATGCTGCTTAAAGTAATTCATTTAGCTAGGTTACACTATAACAAATTTTAAGTGCTATTTAGACACTCACCAGTATGGGTCAAATGCACCACCTCAAATAGTTCAAATAACTATTTGTCTTCTCTCGCAGTTCAGGAAATACAACTCATCCCACACATGTACCATTCTCATCTGTTTTGCTTCTGTGCTACTGAGATAGCTCAACTGATGTCTCAACCTAGAATTTGAAGCTCTCCTGACTAGGTCCAACTTGGCATATTTGCCCCAAATAACACCGAACTTAAACTTAGATTTTTTTTTTCCCCCTATTTGTTTTCCATTATTTCTTAAAAGTTCCCTTTAATGTTACAGAAAGTGAGCTGATTGTTGCTTAAGTTCATGGGGATTGAATTACTCTTTTCTGGAAATCTTTGGGATGTGTTGAAGGAACTTTTGAATGGTAATGGCACCTTGGGGAGTGGTATTTTTTGGGATGGTTTTTGGCTTTGTTTTCCTCATTGTAACCATAAATAAATCTCCAAACTGTTTGCCACAGATTTAGCCAAAATCAAATTACTGTTAGTACTGTAGTGTTAGAAACATCTAGGGTAGTCTGTTCTGCCTTTCTAGTAGGGGGCCACTGAAGAAAAAAGGGAGTACTTGCAAATAAGCCTTTTTGACTTTGGGCAAAGAGAGCGTGTGACAATCATTAAGGCTTTAGTCATGGTGATGGCTTAAGTGGTATTTCTGCTGGGAAGAGCACTTTCCTGCATATGGACTCCTTTTTTGTGGTTGCCACTTTCAGCCAGTTGATGCTTTTTTCTTCTTTTTCTTTCTTTTCTTTTTCCCTTTTAAAGACAGACATGCTGCACTAAAGTTGCAAAAGATGTGAATCAGTGAATTTATTGTTAGATATTTTTTACTCTGAAGCAAGTGATCTTTTCTGTTGCTGGTGTGAGCACCAACTAATAGATAGCCTAGAAATACTTAAGTAAGTGTGCAAGTCTGCTGAATACTGCCTGGTATTCAAGTGTGTGAAGCAGGTGCTGTAGTCTCTTTTCCCCACCTTTATGTCTTGTCCTTTTTGTGGGATTAACTAGGACGGTACCATAGGAAGGGCCCTCTCACTTAGCTTCTGTTTTAGATGCACACATTCCTTATCTCATCAGCAGTCTTGTTTTATGCCTGATCTTGTCAGCCTCTCTTGGGATAGAGAGTTTAGCTTAGCTTTTTCTATGTTTAGGCTGGTATCCTTCCTGTAGTGAAGGGTATTCAAGGTTAGTCCACTGATGTGCAAACTGAAGATCTCTGAAGTATTTTTTTCAATGACAGAATGAAAGATTTTTGACTTTCCTCTAGCATCCCCATATTTGTTGATCAGACACACAACTGAATTTTGGAGTACTGAGGTTCAAATTGTGTAATAAAGGTGTGTATTGTTAGTAGTTCAGCTTTTAATTCTTTGTTGTTCTCAGATAGGGCTATGGTGACTCTTCTTCTGTTCAGCTTTTCCTGTCTTAGTTTAGTAGTTTTCTCAAACCTTCATTAGTTAAAATGACAATATCCATTGCAGATAGTTAGCCCTCCATGATATGCATGGGGATTTTCTGATATGCAGATTAAACTTTTTCACACCTACCAGCATCCCCACACTAGCCTTGGTTTAGTTCTGGCCAGGCACTTTAAGCTAGGTACTGTCCCTTTGCTCTGTGGAATCCAGCTTGCTCCCAGAAGCAGCGGTGGTATTCAGGTTTATAATTTTCAAGAATATAAGTAGCTTCATGCAGTAAACAAGAAGTCAGGAAACGTGGTTTTGTTTCACAGTGTTGGGTAGGTCTGCTGATTGACCTCTCTTGCCCTCAGTTTTTCCTGTATCAAGGAATAGGAATACTGCCCACTTCAAAAGCCTCATGGTGCTTAATCTTTTTGTTAGCTTTGAAATTCTCTAACACGCAGGTCTTTCTAAAGCAAGAATTTAAAGTTCAAAGTGTTGTCTGTGCAATGCAAATTTAAAAAGTATAAAACAGTAATCTGTTGTTCAAAAGAAGCTCTGGTTTAATGGGTTTTTGTAGCCTGCTTTCTTAAGGAAATAGGTCTGTGAGCATATAAGCCTTGCCCTAATCACCTTTATGCCTCATTTCAATGAAGAGGGAATTAAAATGAGGAAAGGAATTAAAAGAGTTACTATTTTTTAATTAAAAAATAAAGTAAAATTAAAAAAATATTGGTGACTGAATAAAAGGGAGAGATCCTCTTAGTGCATTTACTGGGAGAACATCTGAAATGTTAGTTCAACCCTATTGTAAGACAAGGGAATTAGTCTTTGAAACATTAGTCCATGGGAAACTGTGGTGGAACCAACTTGATGAGACCAAAGTTGTGTGTGCAGTTGCATTCAGTTAGCTTTACACGATAATTTCTATTCATCTTGTATCTATTAGAGGCAAAAGCTTTACTGATTCAATATTGGACTGTGCTTCTGCAGGAGCATCTTGGAACTTGCCACTTTTCCTGTGAAAGGAAAGGCCTACTTTCTTGTTGCTGCTCTTTTCTTTAATTTCAGCTTTTGTAGCTTTGGTAAATTAAAAATTCATGCAGCTTTGCTAGAGAAAAGAAGGGGGGTGAGTGTATATATATTATTGGATGAGAGAACAAATCTGTGGCTGATGTGACTCAGCTTTCCTAATGCAATACATTTTTGTGCTGCGATTCTTGTATGTAGGAAAAAGTGCTTTGTAGGACTGCAGTATTGATACGTGACTGCTTTTGCATAGACACGAAGGTGTGAAAATGGATTTACTCTTCAGGAGGAATTACCGACTTTTACACTCAGATTATTATTCTGAGGTAACATTCTCTGGTATCTGTGTTCTTTCTGTTATACTGACTTTGGTGTGTGCTTTGCTTTGGAAACAGCTCCTGTTCCTTCATTTGGCCTAAAGGTCATCTTCCCATGCCATGTCTGGCTGTATTTGCATCTCCTCTGTCTGGTTATCTGATGGAACCTACTCCTTTGTGTTTTGCTGGATTCAGCTGAGCAGTGTTCTGTCTCACAGTCTGTACTTCATCCTACAAGGTACTATTTCTGAACAGGCTGAATAATGGACTCCAACTGTAGAATTTAGGGATTAGAAAAGGAGGAAAATGATCAGGTGATTTAGCTAGCTTCCTTGTGGTTGTTGGACAGTTGCTCTTTACTTTGTATTCTCTATTGTCTTTTCTTTTTTAATCTGGCTAAATGTTTTTTTCTTTTCCTGCAAAACTATTTTACTGTCTACTAGATCTCATTTATTACTTATAGTACAGTAACACCTAGATGATTCAAGCAGAGAGTGAGAATAGGACACTGTTGTGCCTGCTTGACTCTCAGATCTGTAGTGAGGGCAAGCCTAGGACAGTGAGGATGTTTGGGAACAGGTCTGTAATAAGACCAAAACAAACCTTGGATAGAGCTGGAGGAGAATGTGAAACACTCAAACAAATAGGGGTTTTTTTGTTTGTTGTTGTCATTTGCTACTGTTTAATTGCTGTAATGGCAGAGGTAAACCTGAAGTCCTAAAAGGGTAAAAGTAATACAGATGAGGGGGAGAGTTGAGTGTCACCTTCCTCAAAATATTGAAATTCTGTAGTTTTTTTTCATGTGAATGAAGGCAGAATAAAGGAAAACATAATGCTTTCTGGAGAACTGCCTGAGATCACTGGTGAAGCAACATTAGCATTCAGTGATTCAGTGAGATCATAAGGGCCAAATCACGCAAGCCTTTGCTGTTACAAGGTCTGGCTGCTCTTGGTATGTAAATCTGGTGACGATTGACATTCTTAAGGTTCCAGATTCTGAAGTCATTTATCAGGATAAGAGTCTCTCTTATTTAAAAAAAAAAAGAAATAATTATTGCCCTCCCGGTTTGGAGGGAAGGATGAAACTTCTATTCACCTTAGAGCTTGCCACGCATGAAAGTTTATTAATGATGGGGAATTCCTTTTTATACTAATTTACATGTTCCTGACCCTAACAGTAAAGAGCAGAAGGAATGACACGTTCTTGAACATGCAGAATCTTCACCCTAAATTCCCTACTCTTCCAGTCTTGGTGGATGCAGTTCATTTTACTTGTATGTTATTTTTGAAGGAAAGCAAAGGTGTTTATTTTTGCTAACAATACACAGCCTTTATTTTATTTGGTTATTCTTTAAAGTCCAAGCAAATACCCCTTACGTCCTGTTAGGGATTCTGGGGGATGTAGTTCTTGAAAAGACTTCTTGTAAAGGTAGTGAGATAATCAGAAATAGTGATGACTATTGATGATTTAGAAAAATAAGCATGATACTGAGAAATAATAAAATCCTGAGTCTGGCTTGTGTACCTTTTTAATCTTAAGACACTGATGGACTTCCTTCACATTTCTTAACACTTCTGAATACATACAGAGAAACTCCATACACTTTGACACGACTTAGCTGCTTTTCAAAGAAACTGTCTTGAGAGTTCTGTGAGACTTGTAATTTACTTTTTAAAAAAAAAGTATGCATGTTAATTGATCTTGTGCTTGCTTTTCTATTATTGATTAATTTGGCTCTTTCTAAGTGTTTACTTCAGACTAAATAAGAATTGTGTGTGTGTTTACACACACAGAATAACTTTCTTCCAAATAAAAACCCAAACCTTTCTGCAGTTTTCCGGGCCAAGATTCTGTTTGCCAAGTTTCATTCCAGTTCTTTTTGCACAGTTAGAAGTTCCTCAATTTTTTGTGGTTACAGAAATGCTGACAAACACAGTTGTATGCAATGGTGTGTATTAGTTACAAGCATTCATTTTTTCCTTTTAAGGTCATTCTTTCATTAAGTTAGTTTCACACACTGCTGTTTATGATATCAACACTTTCTCCCTTCCTTCCTTCCTTCTCCCTCTTAAATGACACTAATTTCCCTAGGACAGTGTCTGTACTGCAGTTCATTGTCAGATTTGTAACTTATCAAGAGAAGCTATTCAATGGTTTTATTTAACGATTCTATTTAATGCTGTCATGCGTGCTGCTTTTGTTTTATTTCTGCCAAGACACTGATCTTCTCTCAGTTTTAATGGTCACTGTCTGTTGCCAAGCTAACTTTTGAATAGCCTGGGTTAAGTTTATGTTACCACTCAGGCAGTTGCCTTTTCAAAAAAGGATGAAACGACTTCTTTGTTTAGAAAAGGGGAGAGAGGAGGAGAGGGAAATGCTTGTTTCAGGTATAGACTTTTCCTGCAAATTCTGAGTGCAGAGAGACTACTTCTTCCCTCACCCCACTAGCTGCCAGTAGAAACGGATTTATTTACATTAGTGGTGCTACTCTTGGATTGAAAGCCTTCCATTGTTTGGCTGAGCGGGTATTTAGTTAACACTTGAGTGCTGCCTGTGTTCAGTATATCCAACTACGGAAATGACCATATTGCACATAACTGTCCATTCTCTCCCTCCTCAGCCTCCCTCCAGCTCCAGCATGTGTGTTTGGATTGTAATGTTCCATCTGTGGACTAAATATTTCTCTTAATCGTACAAGATGACTTTCTTAAAAACTCAGAAGTGCGTGTGTCTTTATATTGCTTCCAGAACTGGTAGGCAACATCAGCATTCCACAGCTGGCTGGGTGAGCCAAATTTGGAAGCAGACTAAATCCCAGAGTAGTCTGGGTCTGGATTCATAAAGATAATGCCTCTGGCAGAAAGGGCATTCATCTTGTCCAGAGGTGCCCTTTTAGGATTGTCTTCAGATTTCTCATTAGCTGTCATGGTCTGTATCTTCGAGAGGAGAGTATTGCTTTTAGTCTGATGCATCGGTAAACTTTTTAGCAACTGCAAGGTGTTGCCTCTGAAATTCCTTTGCTGGAGTGTGCAATAAGGAGCAGGCAGAAGTGGCAGTTCTAACATGAGCAACATATCCAAGCATGTCTATACTGCCCCACATAATCCTGTGTGAAAAAATCCAGAAGTGGCACTGACAAAGGTACAGAGCAGCACCATGATGCAACCGGGAAAGTGGAGACAGGCATTTGAGCACTGAACATGCTTAAACACAGCTCTCCCCTTCCTCTTCCCTCCCCACCCCAAAAAAAGAAAAAGAGCAAAAGCTCTGGTTCTGATTAGTTTGAAGATCTTTAGAGCTTCCTGATTCAGATATCCATTTTAGTACTATTGAGTATTAGTACTGCTTTATACTGTAAAAAATAAGATAACTTCCCTCAGCTGCTTTCTTGGAGATGGCGGACTGCTTTTTTTCCTGGAATTTTGATGGAGATGGAATACTCTAAAAGACATGTTGGGCAATTATTATTTTTTTCCTAAAGCCAGTATGGTTGTTCTATAATCAACTAAACTTTATAATGAAAGATACTGAAGTCTTGGGGGTCCTCAGTTCTAAATACTGCTACCGTGTGCACTGTCTGCAGTAGGAGGCAGAGGAAGAGAGATTTCTCAAATCCTTTATATCCTCTGTTTGTGAGCTAGGTTCCTAGCTTTTCCACCAAGATGGAGCCATGAGCTGCACTCCCTCCATACCCCCCTCCTCATATTTCTGAACATCTCTCTCAGACATTCTTCCATAGGAGGAGAGAGAGAGCAAATACTTCTCCTCTATTTGGGTGAGGAAATGGCTGTTTGGGGGGGTTTGGTGTCAGTTTGTCTCTCTTCATCCCCACCTACCTACCTGCTGCCTCTTTTCATAGCTTGTTAAGGGAACACACTGTGCAGTTCATTTAACAGACCCTTTCAAAGAGGCAGAGAGGGAGGAAGCAGGACACAGCAGGGTGGGGAAAACAGAAAACCATTGTCTTGTGATTAGCGCAGCAAAATGCTGCACTTAGAGCTATAGAGTCTGATTTTGGGGGGGCAGAATTGAGGCAAGTGGGGAAAGTCATTGCCATGTTGCTCTTATATATGAATGGCAAATGGCTATTTTAGCATTTCTTTCTCTATCAGCCAAACTTAGCCCACTGCCTTTTTTTATTAGTGTGGAGTTTGGGGTTTTGGAGGTTTTTATGGGTTTTGGTTTTGTTTTTTTTCCTTTGAGCCAAATGTTCAAGGAACTGCAGCACAAATTGTATTTCCATTACATGTGTGGCTGAATTGTGTGGAGTGAGGGTATGAGGTAAGCAAAGCTGTGGATCTTTTCAGGGGTCTTAATTATGCAGCTCTTTAATTCTGCTTCATATGTGTGTATATGATCATAATTTCTGAAGTTCTAGCCCTTCTTACTTCATTTAATTTCTGAAGTAAAATATCCTTTTAGAGCTTTGTTATACTGAAGTTACTGAAACAGAATACAGAATTTGACTCCAAGAGGTGTTTTCTTTGATAGCTTTGACTGCTATAGGAGCTTGATGAAAACATCTGTAAGCAGAATGGAAGCTAGTTTAATATTACACTACTATTACTATAAAATATAATCTCAAAATATTTCAGGCAGGTCATAATAATAGTAACCATGGAAACTTTACTTGAACATTTGAAAGGATGGGGCATCTGGTAGGCTTGATCACTTGTGGGCAGGAGAGAATTCTGGGTTGTGGTTTAGACTGAGGAGGAGAACTGGGAATGAGGAGAGGGGCTTAGTCTTGGTGCAGAGGTGGCTACACTTTAACATTACATTTGGTAGGTGCATATATGTTAAGGTGTTGTCATCCATGGTGGATAACTCATATATTTTTGTAGAAAAATTGACTTTTCTTAGCCAAAAAAATCGGGGTTTATTTCTTCTGCATGTTTTTTTGGATTGAGATTTTGGTTGGGGTTTTGTTGTTATTGTTGTTTTTGGGGGGTTTTTTTGTTTGTTTTGGGGGGGTGGTGGTTTTTTTTTGTTTTGGTTTTTTGGGGGGTTTGGTTTGGTTTTTTTTAAGGAAGTGGAAACTTCCATAGAAAAAAATTTTTGCCTTACACAAGCCTATCAGGGGGGCGAGTCATGTGTGTTTTGGGGGGTTTTTTTTGGTTTTTTGTTTTGTTTTTTAATGCCTGACTGAGTATTTTGAGCTGGCTGAGTACTTTATTGATCTTGATGAACAGAAACTAGGGCTGATGAGGGAGATCTTAAATCCTTGTCTCTAAGGTTACAATTTCTAGTATTAATTTTTCTCATGTTTTTATTAAAAACCATAAACACTATTAAGAGAAGCTTAGCAGCTTTGCATAGGAGGAGGAGAACGTACACACATGTGAGAGAGCAGGACTCTTCATGCTGATACAGGCATTCAGAAATTTTGGTGCCCAGCTTGAAGCTCTTACTAGTTGGCTTTGAAAATGTGACTTCTGGTTCCTTTGTGGCACCCTGGCTTTGATGGTTCAGTTCACGAAGTGCATGTGTGCGAGAGCAGTGTATTTCTAGTGCATTCATTATGTGGAGTCTTCTACTTTGTTTTTGGTTTTGTTTGACTCTGGCTTAGGAACAATAGTTTTTAACTTCACAGTATCTCATGTAATGATGCATGCTTCAGCCTGCATGGAATGTGGCTTCCCATTCATGTGGAGTGACTCATTTTTCACAAATGCTGGGGCAGAGTGCTACATCAGAAAGTACAATACACTAAAATCTATGAATAAACTTCTCTCTAGAATCTGCAAATTCTGTGCTGGCATGCCTTGTTTGGTCCAGAAGGTGCTTTGAAGTCACAGCTCTTAACAAGATTTGATAAGGATTGCTCAAAACCTGTTAACAAAAGGTTGAGCTCTGATACTGCTTAAGGAGGTTTCAGTGATCACTGAACAAAAAAGGGATAAAACATCTTCCTTCTTTGTCTCCCTTTCCATACACACAATCATTTCAAGTACAGGGATTGAATTAAGTCTTTGGAAAAAAACAGAAAGCCTGTACAATGCAAGTTGAATTTCAGATATGCTTTGATTATCTTTAGGTTCCTGGATGGAACAAATTTCATATGCTGTTATTGTTTTAAAGAGAGAGCCTGGAAACTTGTGACCCTTTGTTTTTGTCTTGTGTATATCAATAAGAACTGATACAAATACTCCAGCTCTGATCATACAGCCTTATATGGGACAAGGAAACCAGCTAATTCAACCTTGTGAGAGTTTTAGGTAGTAGTGTCATGTGGTAGCATAATTGTCTTGCCTACTTGGCAATATTTTTAGATGAAGCAAGTTTGAGATTAGCCAAGTGACTTATTTTAGCATTTCTTGCAATAACTTGTTAGTAATATGGCCTTCTGTTTAAGACAGCTGAAACTGATCGTAGAGTTCAAACATCCTCTGATGCCCTGTAGAAATGTAAATAGAAGCAGAAGTGAGATAATGGTCAGAGTATCTACAATTGGAGAAAATGCCATCCAGTGCCAGAATAGAGGAGAAAAAAAAGTTTGGGCTGGCTGGATTCAGGTAGCAGCTGAACAAAAAGAGCTGAGTGCTGGTAGACTCAGTCTCCAATGCAGACATCCCAGATGTACAAGAACAGCCTATTTAAGGTTAAGGCTACTCTGTGAGACTTCGCTCCTATGCAGAAAATGTATTTGTTATTAACAAAACTACTCACAGTCTTTAACTTTACTCTACTGAAGGCTTTATAGTCTTAGCATTTTGATAGTTTGTCATTCAGGTTTTGAATCAAGTTTGTTCAGGAATTGATGCTTTGAAGCAGAAACTAAATAAGATTATAGTTTACTGGGCTTGTTTGTTTGAAATGACTCAGTAAGGTTAAAGAGAGAGTTCTGTGTTTAAGTAGTTCAGTTCATATGCGCGGCCCATCTCACTTGTTTCCTCTGTCTTTTGCCAGTTCGCTGCTCCGCTATGGTGGAAACCTCTCCCTTCAGAGTGCCATGAGTGTCCGGTTCAACAGCAATGGAACCCAGCTGCTGGCACTGCGTCGGCGCCTTCCCCCAGTCCTCTATGACATCCACTGCCGGCTGCCTGTCTTCCAGTTTGACAACCAAGGGTACTTCAACTCATGTACTATGAAGAGCTGCTGTTTTGCAGGTGATCGTGATCAGGTAATAAGCAAGCAATGCTGTCCCAAGTCTCCAGAGTTTCCATGAGTGTTTGAAAACACCTCTTTAAGGCTTTTTTCTGATTCAGGAGATAAAACAGGAGGTAGAACACGTGTAGGCTTACCTGAGAACTGGTTTGCAATGTAGGCTTTGAAAGAAGAAAAACACATACCAAAGCACATAATAAATTTTACCTCTTGTTTGATGTGATCTAATACTTACTTGGAAGGTGATATTCACAAGAAAAATATTTGCAGAGACTTTTTAGGTCCAATTAATATGATTTTAGAACCATGAGTAGACAATATTATCTACATATGTTAAGGAAGCGTCTTCCTTCCATTTCAATATTGCTACTGAGTGCAGTAGAGGCAATACCACAAAACATAAATATTGTGGATGGAGTTATTGATTCTTATTTCAATTTATAATGTTTCTCCTTTAATAGTATACTACCGGATCAGATCATAGGTCTTTATAGTTCAGTGTTCTCTACATGGTGATGGCAGGTGGTTAGGAAGGAATAGTTTGTTACTTCACTGAGGCAGGACTCTGTCCCTACTACTAATCACAAAGAAATATGTCACATATAAAGTGGCTAACAGCAGTTTGTATGATTCTAGAGCTGGATATTTTCTTTGGACAGCAGTATTTAATAACCACTAACACTGTTTTAGGACAAAAGATGTGTTTTCAAGCCACAATAGTATAGAACTAAGATCTGAAAATTTATTTCCTGTCATCAGTAAAATTCCAGCAGTCAGAATTTGATCATTAATTCTATTGCTGCTGCTGCAGGAGGCAGAGTTGAGCTTCTTTCAGACTGCAAGTAGGAAATACATCTACGTCACTGAACTTGAGCAGTGTTTCTGAGTTTTGTGTAGTTTTCGGCAGAAGGAGTGTGAAAATGCAGTAATGAAACCATCTTGAAAAAATAGAGTGGTTTACTATAAAGAATGGGAAAACACATGTATTGTTTAAGAAGAAAACTGCTGATGATTTGTGATCCATTATTTAGTCAGCCTAAGATGACACTTTTTTCTCCTCTGGAAGTCAGAGTAGACCTGTGTACACTCTGACATATAGTTAGCTTCCCTTCTGTTACTGAAGATCTAGATAAAAGCCTTAGTGTCTGTTGTGCTTTCTAAGCCATTTTCTTATGGGTATGGTGTTATTTTAATGGGAAGAATATGGCTTTATCAGGTTGATGCGGTACTTCAGAAGCCTGCATTTTTTAAAAACTTGATATTCTTTCGGCTTGATGGACTTTCTGTTCAGATAAGTAGCAGCACATAATGCTACTAACCAGTTGGAAATTGGAGCAAAAGACATTTATATTCCCTTGTAAATGTTATAAGAAGCTTATAGGGAAGATGAAGTTTAATATGGAATATTAGAGAGATGTGGAATTTGACATTTAGATACCTGCTCATATCCATCCTCTAACTGGAAGGAAAAAAATAATGAAGTCACAGAAAATGCCAACATGTGGTCCAACTGTATATGTCTGAAACTGTCCAGTAATGCTCAAATTCATCTGGCTAAGATTGTCAACACCATGGATAGTCCTTAGGGACTGCCTTTTACAGAGAACCCAATTCCAGTTCCAGGTGTATCTAGAAAAGAAGGTTAGAGTTGGAACCTACTGTAAGATACACAAGATGAATAAAAAAATTTACAATGTTTTTTGAGTTTTGCCCTTCTGTACAACTAATATATGCTTTTGCTTTTTGGTGAGTTTTGTGAATGTGAAATAATATATACAAGACTCCCCCCCACAAATGAGAATTCACCAAAAAAAGAAATAAATCTGTTTTCAATTTAATCTGGTTCCAGCTCCCTCTCCCATTTAATATTGCTATCCTTTGCCTTAATAAAGAATGTCTTTCATTCGAGATCCATGCAAAGTGAGCTTCATAGAATTCCTTGCTTGTATTTCCTTGTAGGATCAAAACTTTGTGTGGGCTAAGGCTCATTTGAAGGGATCTAAGGATAAGAAAGTTGTGTTCAAATTGTGAGTGGCACTTGTGGTAGGAAGGCTTCTTCAGACATTTTCTCTCATTGCACCTCTGATTTTCTCTGTCTTCGATTTTTCTTTTCATCTTTATTAAACTGATGACTCAATCTTTTTTTTTCTTCTTTTAAGCTGTCTTGAATAGTTAGGTTTTAATACTTCATACAGATCCTAGTAATTTAAAATTGTGCCTCTCCTGTGTTCAAAAACTATTATGTGTTGTCTGCACAGTTAGTTCATCTGTTAAAGTTGCATTTCGATTCTATATTTTAACCCTAACAAGAAAGGGATATCCTTAACTCAGCAGTGCTTAGAATGCAGTTGCACTGGAAAAAAAGTGCACAAGTGAACTGCTGAAAGGGGGGGGGGCTTTGTTATCCAGCAGAGGTGATGCCAGACTGATTCAACTTCTTAACCTGGGAGAAGCATTTACTTCTTTTTCTGGATTAATGACTTATACTGACACTCAGAGGGTTCTGGCAAGCATTTGAGTGCAATATAAGGAAGGGATCAGAGGGTGGGGGAGAGATGGCCTTTCAGCGCTGTGAGATTCAGCTCCTCGCAGAACTACAGCCTTTGCTAATCTATGAAGTTTATACATGGAAAATGGTTTACTCACAGTAAGTTTTCCTGTGAACCATGACCATCAGGGTTTAAAAACCCACACCTGTTAGTATCTTAGTACTTGCCTTTGGAAGCTTGCTGTAACACAACGGTGCAAATCTACAGAGAAGGTAAATAACACCGTGTTCCATATGGAGCTGTTGGATTCTAGTATGGCAAAAATGAACAGATTCTGAGCTGCAAGCACACAACTTAGGAGTTCTCTTAGATATCACCCTTATATTTTAAGAAGTTAAATACTTAAGTTCCCATAATGACCAGATGTGTTATTCTTACTTTGACAAGGTATGTGTGTTAAATTGATACAATTTCTTTGCACAAATAAAACACAGACTACTAGTTGGGGAACAGTTTGATTGATTTGTCTGTTGATGGCAATCAGGCTCTGTACACTAATCTTTTCTCAGTATTGTCTTTTTAGTGCCTACAGATTGTGACAGGTACTCAACAGGACTTGGACCCAGAACTCCTGACTTGTCACTTTAGAGGGGAGCCTGCTACCAGCAGGTGTGCAGTGATCTGCATGCCAGCTTGTTTTATTGGAGCATCTGTGATGCAAGGAGATTGAAATCTCTTAACAAAGTATGAAATCTCATTAATGCTTTAAGGAACAAAACCCAGAAAGATTCACCTGTTAACCCCAGTGATTTTTTTTTTTTTTTTTTTTTAAGTTTAAGAGAACACATTCTGAAGTGCTTAGATGGTTTTGAGTTGTTGCAGGTATTTTGGGTGTGTGGGTTGTAGCACAAGCTAAGTGACAGGGATCTTGGAGGATGAACAGCTTTGCTTCTTTTTGTGTCCTTGCAAACTGTTGTTTTCCTCCAAAAGCATTATTGCCCTAGTCCTTGTGAACCTGATTTTAAAATCAGCAAACAGTATATGCAAGCATTTTTCCTAGAAGTGCCACAGTCTGACTTTTCTTGTTTCTTACAACTACCAAAGTTTGAGAGGCAATGTTTAGCTGGTGTTTTATTCGCACCCGTTTATAATTGCCTTCATTTGCTCCTCTCAGAACTCTGTCTTCTGTCCATGTCATGGTGTGTAATGACCTCATTCAAATGACACCGATTTTTCTTTCCTTTGTAGGAGAGCTCTGATGTTGGTAGATAAACGCGTTCAAAATTGTATGCCATTTGCATTATCCAGGAGCTCACTGGAGTCATACAGCAGCAGAAGGGAGGAAGGAAGAGAGAGGCTAGGTGGATCAAGCATGACTCTCAGCTGCCCACTCCCTCTGTTGGCTGTAGAGATTTATGTGAGAGCATAATTTATCCATCCTTCTGGTACAGGCATTCAGGCCCAGAATTTTAAAGGCAGTTTATTTATTCACCTAACACCCACTGACTTTACCCTAGTGTGCACAAGTGTTTGTTTACATACAAATTGTAAAATGTGTAAGATTCTCAAGTTGTGTCAGGGTACTGGGGGTGTTTCCATTCTTCTTGTCAGCTTTAGAATTTGGGAAGGTTTAAATACTATGGATTTTTAGTCGCTAGACTGGTATGGAAAGTATCTTCTTGGATCTGAGGATACAGGAAGTATTGAAGGGCTTCAGGTACCCCAATGCATTTTTAAGTGTAGGAGCCTCAGAGGCCATGGTGATGGGCAGCAGCAAAAAAAGACTCACAAAAAACCCCCACAAAACACAACACCCCCCCAAACTAAAATAGACCAAAAAACTTTTCTTGCTCAAGAATTGTTGCATGTGTCACAATGATGAATGCTATCAGCTCATTACTTTTTTTCACTGTGCAGATAATGTGAGGCTCTATAACGCTTGTAGCTGTAAAATCAACTGCCTATTGCCCACTTTAAAAAAGGTGGGGGTGGGGAGAAATAACTTGTACCCTGTGAATCAAACAAAAAGTGTCTTGACTCTGACATGCCCTCAGACATTACATCACCACTCAGCCTTTTCTGTTGACATTACACTGGTATAGGAGAGTTTCAGGAATGCACCACTCACAGTACTGCAGGCTGCTCCAACTCCCTATAAAGTTACAGCCTTCATTCTGTTGAAGTTTGTGTGCTAAACAGCCCTGGTTTGGGACAAGCCAGTTTTTAGCAGGACAGAATTATTACATGAATGTAGCCCTTCCAAGAACAGGATTAGCTGTATAGGTGCCAGGGGTCTTATAGGGTTGTGTGTTGCCTTTGTAAAGAAATAGAACTTTTCTTCTTTGTGTCATCTAACTTAAAGGCCATTTATCTCAGGAAGTAGTACTTATCAGTGTCTAGCTTTAAAAACTAAAAAGAAGAAAGGGAATTATTCTTCTAAAGAATATATTGGGAGTTTCCTGTGCACAGAAGACTTCTTAAAGAACAGTAGCTTATTGCAGTCAGCATTTCTTAATATGTGAAAAGCGCTCGGTGTGCAAATATGTTGCTGTGCTTGCATAAAAAGAAAATCAGTGTCTCACTCTGTCTTAAATTGGCTTCTTCCAAGAATTACCAATGAGGTTGTATTTTGTTTTTTACTTTATCTAAATGGCAGTTTAAATCCCAGCTATAGGCATAACTTTACATACATACAAAATACATACATGAGTAATTTATCTGGCTATGAAGTTATTTATTTCTTCCCTGTCCCTTTTGGTAATTGAGATGGGAGCTTCATATTGAAAATGTCTCTTCAGAGTCAGGGTCTTGACAGAAGGGACTGGGAGTTTTCTTTAACCCTTCTTATTCGGATCACCTCTTCCCCCATTCCCTGAGGCATCCTGCCAGCCCCATTTCCTGTCTCCCTTCTCTTCTGCATTCCCGTAAGCCCTCGGGGGAGGTTTTTAGACCACTGGACAGTAATGCATTAGCCCAAAGCGACCCATACTGAAGCTAAATTCTGGTGGAGTGGAACCCCGACGCAGGAGACTTTGAGGTTTACAGGCTTCGTGTTCCTCATAGTGCATCACAGGAGATCTGCAGTTTAGTAGCATCCCTTGCACGACTGGGGAGAGGGGAGGGAAGGGAGAGTGAGCAGGAATGCACTGCTAAAAATGACACACAATGGGTGCTACACCGACAGTGTTTCTTCTTGAGCTGTTAAAACTAGGCCTTGTCTAGATACTGAAAAAGCAACTATGAATTCTGGAGGATTTTGACTAATAGAATATTTGATTTAATGTGTATTTGAAAAAGTAAAGTAACAGATGGCTGAAGAAGACAAAAGAGAGCAATTGGGGTGGGTACATGCAGTTTCAGCCACGTACAGAAGAGTCCCCTTCATACACTCAGATAAACTTGTTGTTGCTTTCTTTGGAATGCAATAGGAATATTTTCCTTGCCATAGAAATCCACAGTAAGGGTTTCCAAGTTGCTTTTGTTCACGAATAAAATTACTGTTATGGCCCTTCCGCATGACAAAAAGGCAGCTGTAAAAATGTTGATGGATTGTTCTCGATGATGCTTCTGTAAGAATTTAAAACTGCCCCACACAGAGTTGGCTGCTTCTAAGATTAGGGATTTAGGGAGTGGGAATACAAATTTTTGGCTTTGAATTTTATGTACTAGAAGCAATTTGTGTTTTTCCAGTCTGCTGTGTCACAGCTTTTCTTTTTCCAGTTCATGAGATAGGCATGCTTCTTACTGAGGAACAAAGTTTCTGTTGTAAAAAGCCTTTGGACATACCTGCTTGGCTCTCAGACCCAGATGGAAAACTTTTAAGCTCTTTTTTGTGCCAGTTTCAACCTCCCTGAAAAACAGTCTCAAACAGTACAGGTTACAAGCTGCTGTCCTGGCTAGTATGAAGAAAGGCGGCTGTTTTCCAAGCAGATCTGTTCCTTAATACCACAATGCTGTGAGCCCTAGTTGTAGATTACTCTTTAAATTTGTTAAATGTTGCACAAAAGATATGATTTGTGCCCCAGAATTTATTACAAAGCAGAAGATAAAAGAATGTATAGGTATCCTTTCTTGTTGGTAAATTATTTTCTTAACCATGAATTTTCCAAAACACATTTCAGAAATAGCTTTCCCAGTTATGTCTCTTCTTACTTTAGGTTTTGTCATTGAGAGACAGCAACAAGAGGTTAATAGCCTGTGTGGGTGACTGCCCTTTACGTCTTCCCGACCCTACACCCTGGTTAACTGCCTTGGAGAGAGGAACTTCTTAGTTGGTAACAGTGAGAGCTTCTAAAATGAGAAGAGGCAGCCACCCTGACTGGGGTTGCAGTTTGAGCGTGCAAACAAGGCAGTATGCCATTGAGAGGGGAGGTCCTGTACTTTACTTGGGCTGTACTGGCACCCACCTGACCCCTAGAGAAGCTGGTTGAAATACATAAATGAGAAGAAATATATTGAATGGCTGATTGCGATTTGTATGGGATTTTACTGTTCTAGCTACTGAGCCATACCACTGCTGTGTCACGAGCGCTGATGCTGGCACAAGGGATGTAGGTGGGAACATACCTATGGAGGAGGTCAGCAGATGATCATTAGAGCAGCTTTTCAAGCTGTGCTCAGTGGGAACTCTATACTAAAAAGCCTAGATTCATCAGCATAAAGGTAACAGCCCGACAGAAAGATGAGGAATCGCAGAGAGATGGAAATACTTGACCAATTGGCTGTTGTTTATTTCTTAATTGTTTAAGGAAAGGAAAAGAGTGCTTTGCTCTGTGGGAGATCCTGGGTTTTTTTCTTTTATTCCTTTGGTATTGCCCATCTCAAACAAGCTGTTTTATCTTGCTGATTCCTTGTTTGTTTGCTTCTTGTTGCTTTTTGAATAGGAAAAAGTCTTTTTCTTCCTCCGTAGATGTGTCCTTGTTTCCCCTCTGGTCAGTGGGTACTCTAACAACAGAGAGATGACTTGAAAACAAATCCGTGGCTTTTCTACCTGCAGGAAATGCGGAGTTAACGCTAAATTCTGATCAAATGGTAAATTAAGTATCAGTCATTTTTTAAAAATGGAGAAAATAGCAGGGGAAGTCTCATTTATAAGGAAGATGTGTAGAGCAGTCTTGGCATCACAAAAGGCCCAGAAGCAGCTATAAAAAAAAATTTTCGTTGTGTTCTGTCAAACATTTTTCATGCAAAATATGTAATGTATAGCAAGACCTGTGTTCGTGGTTGCGATATTTTATATATACATATATACAAGCACGCACGCAAATATATATGTGTATATAAGGTGACCTTTCTTACTTTTTGCTTTTATTTATTTATAGCTTGCTTTCTTATCCCCTTTGAAATAGTTCCATGAGAAGCAGATCACGGTGATATCATTGGGATTTTCTTAGGTTCAAGGATGAGTTCCCATTTGGGTTTCCTGATGTGTAGTAGGGGGATGTAATTACGGTACTGCTTTGCTCTCAGTGGCTACTTACAGGGTCTCTCTCTGTCCTCTGTGTGACTGCCTGTTTGTAAAAGAATATTTCTAGACAGTCCATAATTCTGGAACCCTCAGGTCCTCTATCAAATTTGAAAATGCCCATTAGGCTTAAGAGTTCTTGGAGACTGAGAGATGCCACAAAGAACAAAATAGCATAAGCCCTGTTTCCTTAGGAAACCTTTCCTCCTTGGAAAAAATACAGTTTTTATGTTCTTCCTGTAAATGAATTCCTTCTCCAAAGTGCTGATTGCTATGAATTTCAATCTCTTTTGGACAAACAATCCATGTTTTTTCAGACTTCATTGATGCTTCATGTCAAACTGTGGTTTCCTCAGTGCATATCCTACCACAGAGAAGATCTGCAAGGCAGCTCTTCTCATATGCTCAAGAGGAGTTAAGACTTCAGCCTAGCAGACTGCCACCAATCCAGATTCTTTATCTGTTGTCATAGGAAAAAAAATCAAAAGCCTACACCCCACCCATGAGTTATATTATGTTACAGGCAATGTATGGAGGGACTGTACATCCTGCCTCTTAAAGGAGCTGTGCAAAGCACCAGCAGAACTGTTTCAAATGTGGATGCTTCTGTGCTTCTTCCCCAGCACGTGGATTTTGCATTACTTCAAGAAGCTAAGGGACAGCTCACTAAAAGCCCAAGAAAAATTTTGTCTACTCTGATCTTTTCTGCCCCAAGTTTCACTGACCCCTCTGAGGAAAGGACAGGCATGTTCAAGTGAGTGGGAATTGAGATTTAAGAAGTTTAGTCTCTCTGACATGTTAGTAAAGCTGTAAGGAGGAGCATGGAATTTGAGTCTCTCTAACAAGCATTTTCCTGTAAGCAACTTAGTAGCAATCACTTTTCAAATGGTTGTCATCTCTGTACCGTTACCCGTGGTCTCATTCGTGCATTTATAATTATATGGTGGTGGTGCTTTTTGGTTTGTGCTTTTAAGACAGTCTCCTACATTCTTCTTGTTCTCCTCTACATTAGTAGGGCCATTCAAAAGACTTGCGGATACTTTTGGAAAAATGATCCATGTCTGCTTGTCCCTTGTGTAGAGCCAAAAGCTTACAAATGTCTCTGATATATGTCATAAGTAAGAGGAAATTTTAGGGAAATGGGAAATGTGGATGTTGGAAACTGTAAAATAAGGTTTGATTTAGATACAATTTTATTGAAATACTCCATATTCAGTAGCACCTGAGGAAATGTAGCTTGTGGGATTTTGAAAGCTTTCAAACTGGCAGTGGTAAGAACAAAAATAAATTCCCCAGAGTGGTAGTACTCTGCAAAATGCAATGCTAATGCTACTGTTACGAGACTATAGCAGCAGCAGATTAGATCTCAATTTATTTATATCAACTGCTGTAATTTCCTTGGGGAGAGAGAAAATGAGAAGAGTTACAGTGGAATGAGTGGGGAGCACTAGTCCGAAGTAATTCTGCCAGATTCCTGATGGTAGTTCATTTTAAGCATTTTATGAGTACTTGAAGCTCAGACTGAATTTGTGTTTTCTTCAGCAGCAGACTCTAACCACGCCTGAGAGTTTTCTTCCTTCTAAGGCAAACTTCTGAATCAGCAGCTCGTAGTCATCTGGAAGCCTTTTCCTGTCATTGTTGCTAACAGCTAGACATAGAAGCTGATTCTTCCCTTCTAAAAAAACTCCAGTATTAATTATTAGCAACTGTTTTTCTGTCTAATCTCATGTTCATGTGAATATTGTGAATGTTGATTTCCGAAGTCCTGGTCACATACAGCAGCAAAAATGCAGACAATGAAACAGGTGGTTTTAATATTGGTCTCTCCTCCCAGACATCTGAGCATCTGAGCTCCTCGCGCAGTGTCTGGTCTGATTCAGAATGCAGCACTGCACTGGTTCTTGGGGTTATGCTCTGTTTGTCTTTGGGGGGGGGGGAGTGCACACTGTCTTAGCCACTTACTTGTCTCTGTGCATGCGCATATTTTTGCCTCTCACTGGCTAGTCTCTGTGATTTGATTATCGGGGCTTTTGTTCTTAAAGTGAGTGAGTAGAAGGTACTCTGCTAGGAATTAGGTTTTGCACATCCCCTCAGGACCAAAAGTCGTTGGCCACAATTAAAGTTGAGTCTAAGCATATGCAGCATGACGTTCTTTCATCTACCCCGCCCCAACCCCTTCTTTTTTCTGTTCCTTCCTTTTAAAAAGTCTACTCCATTCCCTCAGGATTTCAGCCTTATTAAGAGGGCTTCATAGGAATGATTTCTTTGAATTTTCTAGTAGTATGGACTGACTTTTGCATTTTCTCAGTCCTTGTTCTCCAACTAGTGTGGAAAACTGTTGGCTTATTGTTATACCAATAATGAATACATCAAAGAAAAATTTTCACAGATGATCATGTAAGTGTCCTAGTAATGTCAGTCCAGCTGTGCTCTCCAGAGGCCTTGGGTTCCCATTGTCTTGTGCAGAGACTACTAATTGGAATGGAGTTTCTTTTTCAAATATCATGGAAGAGGCGTGTTTCTGGCTTTAGCAGCTTGGGTGTCTGCTCTTGAAGCTTCAGCTGGCACATCTTTCTTGCAATAGCTGCAGTCATGAAGTTGTGCTTCTGGCAGTCTCTTGGTCTGTCTGAAAAGCCACGTTCTTCTCAGACCCCTATTACCTGGTCTTAAAGAAAAGGACAAAAGGAATGCATTTGGGGATTCAATTCTATATTGTGAGAACAGCAGGAAAACATGTATTGTAGAGGTATCCTAACAGGGAAAGAGAGTGGAAAACGATGCTGGCTGCTGCCATGGCAGCAGTGGAATGGCAGAGATACCAAATAGTTGGATATTTTGTGGAATATGATCTATTTCTGATAATTATTGGCAGAGTTAACTATCAAAATAAAATCTAAATTTATATTAAAAGTTCACAACTCGCAGCCCATTGCTTACGACATCAGAGTTGTATAGATGACTTTATCAATTAATGCTTTTGGCACTTACTGATGGCTGTCTCAGTTGCAAGATTAAACCCATAAGCACTTCTTCAGAACAGCTCAGGTCCTGAGCTGAGCTTTGTTCTGTGACTAGACATAAATTGCAATGCAGATGCTTTGTTTTTTCTTAATTCACTCCAGAATACTTTGGCCAAGTGTATTTGACTGGTGCAAATGTCATCAGGCTAGAAAACGGTAATGAAGCTAAGGACTTCATGGTGCTTTTAAGTAGGTAGGAACTATCTCAAGTGGAGATAGTTGGATTGAATATCTCCGCCATTGGAGATACTCAAAAGCTGTCTGGACGTTGTCCTGGGCAGTCAGCTCTAGGTGACCCTGCTTGAGCAGGGTGTTTGGACCAGATGACCTCTGGGATCCCTTCCAGCCTCAGCCATTCTATGATTCTGTGAACTACTTTAAGATAACTTTGCCAATTTCTTTCTTTAAATTCCCCAAATTGTGACCCCCTGAATTTATTCAAGTCCATGTGCTGAACTGCAGCTTACGCCTCTGTCTGTGTGGCCTAAGTTTGTCTTCCCATTGGAGTTTTCATGAAGCTGTGATGTGTGATGGAGTGTAAAGGTTTCAGGTGGGCGTTATTCCTGACACTGCCCACTTCTCCCTTCTCTCCCTCCCTCCCGCCCCCCAACCCAAAATCAACCCCAATCCACCAAGACAATTATTTCCCTTTTTACTTTGGTAATCTTTGAAAAAATTGAATCAGAAGACAGCTCTGGAGGTCATCTGACTTAAGTTGCTTCTCAGAGCAGAGCATCTTCAAAGTCAGATCAGGTTGCTCAGGGAATTGTCCAGGTAAATTTCAGATAGACAAGGGTGGAGATTCCACCACCTTTCTGGGGCCGAGTTGCAGTGTTTGTTACACTCCTCCTGAACGGTGCTGTTCCTTCATGCTCAGCTGGAATTTCCCTTGCTGTGCCTTGTGGCTGTTGCTTCCTGAGAGCCCACTGCATGCCTCTCAGAAGAGTCTGTCCCCGGCTGCTCTGTATTCCTTCAGACAGTAGGAGACTGTTGAGGTCCACTCTGTCCCTTCAGCTTCTCTTCTTCTGGCTAAATAAGGCCAATTCCCTTAGCTTTTCCTCACAGGTCATGTGCCTTCAGCCCCAGCAGCCCTCCTCCACTCTTGTCTGATGCATGGGTGTTGCTCTTGTATCAGTGGACCCAAACCGGACACAATACTCCAGGTGTGGCCTCAAAAGTGCCAGATAAGGGGAATAACACTTGTGTTGACCTCTTGGTTACACTTTTGACAGTGCAGTCAAATTGCCGTTAGTCCACATCACTGCAAGGTCACTCTAAATGTTGCTATCTCCAGAGCAAGACAGAGTATACTCGGATCAGCGGTCTTTGCAGGTAGTACGTTCTTGTTCAGTGGGCAATGATATGCCAGATTTCCTAGACAACTGGCCATGGAGTCTTACAGGAGACACAGTATGTTCTCTGCAAATCAGTTTGGAAGCTGATTTGAAGAGTCTCACAGACACTTCGTTCCTTGCACATATGTAACATGTTTTTTCTGTGTTGTGTGCTTGGTGCAGGATGCCTGAAATCTGTCACTTTGGGGCCTGTCGTTGTTGGTAGGTTTGTTTGATTTATGACATAAAGTGCTAAATGACTCTCATATTGAGGAGTTGTTAGAACTTGTTTGGTTTAAAAAAAAAAAAGGGTGTAATGGCCATAAATTCAAGATCCTGAGCTTTCTAGCTCTTTTAGAAGTCTCCATTTTTCCCCACATGTCCTAGGCAGTTGCTGCTTCAACCATGCAATTTAGTAATAAATACTAACATCTTTATAACTTTAAACAAGACTTTTTTTTTTTTTTTCCATGAATCATTTCTTGTGTAACAAAACATATTAGAGGTGCTTTCTTTCTGATTGCTGGGAGGTTGCCTATATGAGCCCTAGTCTGTGTAGTTTTGGCACAGTGGCTCAGCCTGCTGTGGGCTAACGTTTATGAGCAGTCAAATGAAAGGGAAGCGCATATTCCTGGCACCGTCAGGTCAGTTTGGCAGAGGTAAGCTGCCTAAGTGCTTGAACATGTTGGCTTGTAGAAATAACTTTCTGGCTTGGAAAGGATGGGTCTATGAGTGATGCAGAAACTAGTGTGCACAAGTTTTTAAAGGAACTTTTGTTTGATCAGTATTTCTTATCTGTCAGAAAATGAGCAGAATTGCATTCATAAGTGCTTACTCACATCCTACATCCTTAAAAATAAGAGAAAAAAAGAATGGTTGGATTGTGATAGTAGGAAACCAGAGAAGGGATTTTCAGTGGTTGGTTACTGCATTTTTGTGGCTGGAAACATCCAGACACTGCACAAATGTAATTAGCATTGCAAACAGAATATATGCAAATTTATAGCAGTTTTCTCCGTGTTAGTGTATATTTTTTTATTTGTTTCAGTCCTGTGTTATTCCAGGACTTGTCTCCTCACTGCTTGATGTTACTTTGATGAGTTTATGTATTCGTGGAGAATGAAAGACAGAAAACAATTATATTTGAGCCAAACAAAACTTTTTTTTTTGTCTCCTATCAAAGGTTAGAAAAGGGACAAACTTGCTCCATTTCTTTCTTTTTCTCCCTTCCCTGTACCCTAATAATAAAATGAAAACCCCAACTTCTTGACTATATTGATTAAGCAGAAGCCTTAAGTCAGTTGAGGGCTAGAGATTTACACTGTCTGCACCAGTCTAATTGGAACTGGAATCTGCCCTTCATTCCACTACATGTCATCTCATCTCTAATTCAGGAGAGAAATAAATGACAGGGAGTACAGTTTATTTGGAGACAAGGCACAGTTTGTGGCCTCTCATAACTGAGAGGCATAAGCTTTTTACCGTGCCAAATGTCACCTGCCATTCCAGTGCATATTTGTAGTATATTAAGCTACTTCAAATTGCATATTGCCTAAACTTCTGTACAATAAAGAGATTGCTTGTCGTTCATGCACTTTTGAAAAAGGGCAGCCTTCCATCTCTTCAGAGTAACTATAACCAGGAAAAAAATGAACAGTATGATAAATGTGGGGTTTTTTAAAACTGCTTGAGGCTTGCTGACAGTGAATGTTTAGCTTTGCTTTTGTTCAGTGTTCAAGATTATCCTCAGTGGCTGACTTTTGATGGTCTTCAGTAGACTATGATGAGCCAGACATGTTGTTCTTGTGTGTAATGGACATGCTAGCTCTCTTCTTAGGTATGTGTTTGATGGAGTTTTCCTAGCTATTTCAGGAGATGAGAAAAAAGGATGAAAGACTTTGACATTAAAAAGGACCAGAGTTGCAGGCTGCAAGATATGAGAGTTTGATCTAGACACATTTGTATTAAAGCCAACCAAAATCCATAGCCTTATTTAGCAAAGAAAACTCTGGGCAGTAGGCATTAGATACATGAAGCGTGATTTTGAATTTTGGTCCATTTTTATGTATATAACATTTTTGTGCTGGTACCTCACCCCCGTTTAAGGGTAAGTTGATCAGCAAGGTACAAAGAATGATACAAATTATCTTTTTTTCCCCTCATTTTTGGTTTGGAGAAACTAGATCAACAATAAAATAACATAATTCAGGTGATACTTTGTGGTAAACCGCTTTTATTTTTATTCCTAACAGTACATTCTTTCGGGCTCCGATGACTTCAATTTGTATATGTGGAGAATTCCTCCAGATCCAGAAGCAGGTAAGTTTTGTTGGTTTGGAATTTGGGGGCAGGAGGGGCAGGTGTCTGACGAATACTACTTTGGTTTTTTGAAAAATTACTGTTCTCACTCAGCCTCTGAATCTAGAGTAATTCTGATGAAAGCTGGATGGGGAGAATTTACAAATGCCTGATCCAGTCTCGGGATAACAATGGACAATGCCACTTCAATCTTTTATCGTACTGATTTTATTTTTGTTTCTCTTCTCATATAATGATCATTTAAATTTTCTAGATGAGCTGATGAAGGGATAGAGCTGTGGCTGGAGCAGGGTGTGTCTTTCCTCCCTCTTGTTTACCACCCCTGCTGCTTCTATGCTGATCTGAGTTCACTGAAGAACTTAGCATCTGTTACTAAGAAATTTCATCCCATGATGAAGCTTGCAGCATAAAATGGTGCTGGGTTCACAGGCTGCTCCTTAGAACTCCAGTGCATTGGCCTCTCTTCCCCTCTTTCTTTCCTCTTACACCAAAACCCTCCTACTGATTTCTAATCCAGAGCAGTTACGCTCTTTTACTTTCTGGGTGGAGGAGCACTATCAGCTGGTGGAAATGACCGCTTTTGACTCATTTCTGACCCTTTCCCATGCTGGGGCAGACATGCTAAGCAAATAGCACTAGCTCAACTCTGTGTGAAAGTATAGGAGAGGGGCATTAGAGTAAAGAAAAGCAGTAATGTGTGTGGGATGTAACAGTAGTGTTGTAGGCACCACAGTTGGTCAGTGCCTAATTTGATATCGTCTAGTATTGTGTAGGGTTTGGCAATATGACACTCTAAGCCATACAGCATCAGCGTATCTCTTCTGTTGAAACAATTCACTGTGCTCTTTTAGAAGGGTGTTGAATCTTGATTGAAAGACTCAAGACTTTAGGAAATGTACTACTGTTTCTATTTTTACTGGCTCTGGCAGTTTAAACTGTACATTTTAGTGGTATTAAGTACAACTGAGTGCTATCCTGTGGTCTCAGGTGCTTTAGCAATAGTGAGAGCAAATTACAAACTGCATTAGAGGTAAAATGAAAATATTTTGTTTCATTTTCAAAGGCTGTTAATCACAACTGTGTAATCCACAGCTGAGAGGATGACTGGCCTCTAAGAGGTTTGGTTAATGGCAGGGTTTTGAGGAAAACGCCATTCTAATTTTGGATTGCTTATTTAACCAACATTTGATGTTGCAGTCCAGAGGTCCTGAAGATGGTCCAGCTAATATACCAGTACCTTGGCCTTCTATCTTTGTGTAGGGTTTATAGAGACTTCTCCCTGCTTTCCTTTTAATTTGTATGATTTCCTTTTACATTGGACACTGTTTTACTGCTGCTTACAGAATATCCTCTTAGTTAAAACGAAGGTAGCACACATTTTAAAAAGTTATTTATCTGTAAGTTTTTGTGTGGACTGTAGAATTTATGCATGTTACTATACTTGTCCTGACTCCATTTGTAAATTCTGGATTTGGGGTTTTGTGTTTATCTGGCTGTGATGCTCTTGAAAATTTTTTTTGCCAGGCAGCTGCAGATGACACTTTTTATCTGGGACCTTTGCACAAAGAGTGATAGCTAGAATTGCCACAAACAATGTCATATGTGTTTGGGTCAGCTTTCTTGTTTCTGGCTCTTGTAACTTGAGGAAGGGTGTCAGTAAAATTGCAACATTTCAGTTACAAAATTAATTACTTAATGTCAATTGCCCTCAGTGGTTGCTTAATGGGATCAGAAGATCCTGTAGTAGTGTATGTCTTTGGTCTCTTGTAACTTTAGCAGTTCTGTTATTGAAACATTTTAGCAAAACTCATCAGCTTCATTTTGTTAGACCTAGAGATTCGGCTTCTGTGGCAAATAACTCACTGGCCATTCAAATCACCTGTGATAGGCTTATCGAAGCTTTTCTTTTCTTCATTCAACTCTTCTTGAAGGGTTGTGCCTGTTTTGAATGTGATGAAACATCCTTTCTTAAATCTGATCCCGTGGTTCAGAACAATTGTTCAGCTAGAGAGGTTGCTGTGCTTCCTTCTTGGAGAAAGAGTCTTGCTGTAGGGATGTGGAGACCTTGGAAAGCTTCTGCTTCAATGGAAAACTCCTTGTTCTCATGTTCTAGCTTAAAATAGGAGTGTCTTTGGGTCTGTGATCTGAGGGGGTGGAACGTGGTCTTTCGTTTAAAATATTGTACAAACTAGACAGGATGATGTAATGTCCTGTACTGTTGGTTGGTATTTTAAATAAAAATATCTCTCTAACTGGTTTCTACCTTCCGGTTGAATTCAGATATTGTGTTGCTATAAATATTTATGGTACAACTCCCTTTAAATTATATCAGCTATTTGTAAATAGCAATGTTTTTGCAAGTGTAAATCTTTTTACAGAGCTGCATCCTTAACAACAACTCTGAAATAGATTATTTTGCTTAAGTACAGGTGCAGCAGGTACAAGCTATCTAATGGTTAGAAACATTACTAGACAAAAGATGAAGAAAAGTGGGAAGGAACACACCAGTCAGACAATTGCAAACTGATTTCAAGTTGGAGGAATGCAGTTACCTGTGTTGGTATTTTGCCAGGAAAATGGAACAAATTCTGCTGGTTTTTTGGAAACAATCATAATTTTGAGGTGTCTTCCCAGTAGGTTGCATTGAGTCATTCCCCCTCAGCTGGAAACTCTGCCAGCGGTTTTGTTTGGTCCAGTTATTAGACAAGATTTACTTCGGGGTGGGAGGTCTGTGAAAAAAGGTATTTCCTAAACTGCTTAGGAAGCTATTCTGTTGATGAGTTTTATTGGCTGTCTCCCTCCACAATCTTAGATTATTCTGAATAGGCCAGGATTTCCTGTGTGAAAAGGTTGGCTGCTTTTTTACCACCTTTTGTCCTTTCTTGAAGATGGAATAGTTTGCTCATTTTTCCACTTTCTTCTCCGTCCAAGTACTACCCAGCTTTCCACTGTGCTTTAGAAGTAATTGCCAATTGTTTGGTGAATTTGTTAGTCAATTTCCTCTTTAAAGTATATATCCCAGTTTTCTTCAGAGGCAGATTTTATAGCAAAATTAATACATTAGTCTGGCAGAAGAAAAGCACTCCTGAGTTTCCACAGCTTTTACTTGACTCCAAGGCAAGCTAGAAGTGAGAAGAGACATCAGCCGTACATGACCTGCCCAGCAAGACTGTTAACATACAAGTACTTCAGGCAGTATTTAAACCTAACTCCTATAAACATGGCCTCTCAGTTGGTAAAGAATCAGGTTCAAGACAGAACCTGACATGTTTTGTGGGGTAATAGAGGGCTTAGTAGACCAAATGTTTTGCAAAATGGAATTTACATTCCTCACCCACTACTCTGAATCATCTTTGCAACTCAGAGCTTGTCTCTTGCTTTTGAAATATTGCTCAAAGATGCTATGTGAGGGATATGATACTTATTTGTGATTGAGAAGACGGTTGGGGATCCTTCAGTTTACGTGAACAGGCTGTCACCAAACTTCTGAAAAACTTCACTAAATCAGAACAGCAAACTGCATTTCAAAACCTCTTTTAAATTCTGTCTTTGACTGTAACTGCTAGCAAGAAAGGGCCTGTCATTGTGGTCCAGTTACTAAACTAATTGCACCAATCTTCAGCAGAACTGATGCAATTTTTCTTCCCTTTTTTTCCTCCTCGTTGGTCATTGTAAATGCAGACACCTCTTCAGGCTTGAAAAATTCAAGCAACAGATCTTTTCACAACATTTGAACAGGGTTATCTCATTGGAGACAGCTTGTGGTTTAAGTTCTCGAAGTTCCAGGCTGATAAGTGAAGATGAATAATAGATGATTAAGTATTTCTTAATGTCTTTAGCTATTTTTGAGATTTTTATATATCTGCACACATGCATATATACATACCAGTTGGGTTGGGGCGGGGAAGCCATCTGGCCCAATGGGGAGCATGCTCTGGAAGGTTTGTATTTTTTAAAAAATTGATTTTTCTGAGGCGTGGTCTTGGAATCTAAACTGTTTTATTTTTAGGACTGTAGTTTGTCTCTTCCTTCAGGTCAGTGTTGACCATAGTGTGCTATGGAACAGTTGTTTGATTATCACAGCAAGTAAGTGGTGGGGCAGTGTAGAAGAGGTTCTTGTATTCAGTGGAATTTAGACTGGTTTCCGTGTCATGTGGATGGTAATACCAGAAACCTTCGGAAGCGTAGTCCTGGCTAGATGGCATCTGTCAGAAAACAAGGCAGTGTTGGGTGCTTTGTAGTGCTGTAGCCAAGTGGAGGAAGATTCAGCATCCATGAGTGTTTCTCTCACCGGCCTTAGCATGTTTAATATCTAATTTAGCAGTAGAAAGCTGAAGATAACACTGAGCACTGGGAGAGGCTGGAGAAGCCTTAATCCCCAGCAACTAGCCATCTGATTGTACCAAAGCTCCTTTCTCTTTATTGTATTGAATGTGTTTGCAGCTACCAGTACAAAATAAATACACAGGCAAGCAGTTTTCACACCTCCGTTTTCAAAAAAAACCAGCTATCGGTTGTGTGATAATTTCACTTATTTTAATCCCTTTATGTTCAGAAAGTTATAGTTGTTGGTGGTAATTTGTATGGTTCCAATAACATTGTAAAAACCATTGCGACCTATGCAGTTAAACACACCAAAGAGCAATCTCTCTCAGAACAGGAGAGGGGACAGAGTGGAAAGGGTGTGCCAAAGTTTATTTCTATAGTAATTTTGTCTTAGCTTTCATATTGTTGTTCAGCTCTACTGGTGATAACAACGGTGGGAGGGTTGGTATAGATAAGGCATAGACAGATATGGCAGATATTTAGCAGCAACAAAAGAAGGGAGAAAATATACATCCAAAAATAGCCACTACCACTACAGCTTTCTGCATATTCATTAGATGTTTAAATATGAATTTTTTCTTTGGCTTTTGGAACCTCTGCAGAGGTACAAGACCACCATGGGGCTGGTTGTAGGCATGGGCTGGGCAGAGTGGGTGATTGCCTGGAAGAGCAGGTTGCCTGAGGCAGGTGCTGACGCCAGTCCGCTGCTCCCTGTGCTTATGGTAAAGCTCTGCAAGGCCACGCTGATCCTTTCAACTGGCCTGTGAGGTGGAGGGTGGGTTCAAAGGTGACAAAGGAAGCAGTCTGCAGATGGAGTTGGAGCTGCTTTCTTACGGGGAGACACTCGCTTTTGCTTTCTCTTGTAGTAGCAGAAGTACTAAGACAGAGTCCCCTGGTGCCTCCTCCAAACTGTCTCCTCTTACCATGCTGGGAGAAGACAGGATCTTGGCCAGCCCTTGCTGTTCTCACCCCATCTTTGATATGACCAAAGTCAGTTTTGCCTGTGCTGCTGAGAAACCTTGAAGTTGCTCTGGCTGCTGCCAGAGCTGGAATCAGGTTCCTGATCCCACTAGAAGGGATGCTGCAGGGCCCTGTGCTCTCAGGGCAAGAGTGCTTGTGTTTAAATCTAGCTTCTCTACAGATAGGTCTCTGGGGAGCAAAGCCATCTGCTGGCGTGCATTGTACGAAACGCATACAGGTGTGTGAGTGACCAGAGAGAGGCTTTTTAAGGAGTCTAAACATAATCTGCTGCACTGAAGGCAGAGGCCCTATATGCTATGCATATTCGCTTGCATTGTGCTGTGCATTTGCTTTCCAAACTATAGTATCTCTCTTCTGTTAGCACATCATGACCTCATAGGATTCAAATGCAGGGCAGTGGCCTACGGTCTAAATGTGTCCCAGATTATTATTAATGAAAACTAAATTAATTTTAAACAAGCTTTCTACTGTAGTGCCAAGTACTACAATGGAATGGTATGCTATGGTACACTGGCAGCAGCTGCAAATATCTGGTTCTTCTCAGGAGTTTTCAGCACTTTGAATAATTCACAAGGCTTGTATGAAGTTATGCTTTGGTCTGTGGAACGTCTTTCTACCTTATATGAACAACCAGTGGGCCTTCTTTTTCAGTGTCCTAGATAGAAAGACTTCTTCTTAGTGAGGTCATTTAATTCCTCTGTTACAGAGCCAGTGGAAGATTGTTCCTTATCCCAGCAAGTTCTCCAGCGCTTTGACAGTTTTTTAAATGTTTGGAACAACACAGCTTCCATTAGTTTAGAGTCTGTTCTACATTCTTACAGGATTTCTGCGCTAGGGTACTTTTCCTGATAATCTATCACTTCCCTTTTTTCCTTCAAATAATTCATTCTTCTGTTGATTTGGGTTTTGTTTTTTTTTTTTTTTAAATGCTGCTACGTGTTGTGGAACTTGCGCATGGGAAGTCAGATTGCTGTCCAAATATCTCGCTCTCCTTCATTATGATTTGCTAGTGTTTTTTAAAATGTGTTGGTGTGTACCATCCAGCATGTTCTCAATATGTGAAATGTCAATTAATTTGCATAAATATTTACAAAACTGCATAATTAACAAGGATTTCATTAGCATAATATTTAAAACATAAGATAATAAAGCAAACCAAGAAGTAATCACTTTGGCAACTTAGTAGACATCTACTACTTCAAAGCATTGTATTATTCCTTCTGTCTGTACCGGAGCCTATGTTGCCATGGTATTCTTGTCAAACGTGTGTAGAGGAAATCTGTTTTAAAATGTACACTTCAGATTTAGCCTTTTATAAGTTATTTCTTCCAGCTGGTCAGATATCATGGTAGGATATTATTTAAAGAATTTTTTAAGACTTTATATTGCACTTATTTGCAAGGTGTAGAGGAAGAGGGATTTTCTTGACATTTCACTTTGTGTATCAAATAAAAGCAGACCAAAAAAAACATCAACCAGCAGAGCTAGAACACTGAACCACTACTCAGAACTGTCTTTAAGCATAGTAATTTTGGGGAAGTATTGCAAAACCAGCTAGTATATCTCCATCCCCTCCCTCTAGTCCTTAGAGGTTAGAAAGTTAGAAACCACCTAAATTTGGCATAATCAACCTCCGAAGACTTTTAAGGCTTTTTTTTTATATTATTAACAACATATATGTAAGCTAATGGCTTCTGTATAAACACTGCTTATACACGTGGTAACTGTCTAAGAATATAAAAGCTGCCATGCTAAACCAATTGCAGGACCTGTGCATGCCACTAAATTCAAAAGCAAGCAAACAACATCCCCATCCCCTAAAAAAAAAATCCCCAAACCTCAAAAGCAAAATTTGAGTTTTGTTGGGTTAGCAGAGGTCAATTCTGGTGAAATGATACAAATAAAAATACCAGTTCAAGTGAAGACAGCAAAAAGAAATAGAAATTATTACATGCAAAAAAAGAAGGTGGCCTCAGGAATTTGAGCAGTTTATGGCCAACCTCCACTTAATGTACACATGCACTTTTTTTTTTTTCCAGCAGACATGAGCAAATGTAACTCACACTGTGAGATGGCTAGAAGCTGTATGGCTGCAGCTAAGCCTCTGCTGAGAAACCAGGGGGATTCCAGACAAGTCTGGACACAAGCGAATGTCTGCCACATGGATACTCATGTAATACGATACCAACTTTGCTGGGCTACTATAGAGTGAAGGCACCACTGTCAGGATAAGGACGTAGAAGGCGGCTCTGCATTAAGCACTTAAGTACAGACATCGCTTAAGTGCATAGGAGGTGG
Source organism: Theristicus caerulescens (assembly GCA_020745775.1). NCBI lineage: Eukaryota > Metazoa > Chordata > Aves > Pelecaniformes > Threskiornithidae > Theristicus > Theristicus caerulescens. The sequence continues at coordinate 33,589,561 of CM036564.1, forward strand.
TAGACTAGAATTGCATCAGGCAACGGGTTGTCCAAAAATGATGTTCTGGGGCAGTCTATTGTATTTGACACAAAGATTATCAGAGTATTGCTGGAGTCAATACTTCTTGGTTTAAATGATTAAAACCTCTCATATTACTGAAAAAAGCTGACTGCTAAGCTTTGTGATTGTGGTAATCTGCTCCTAGAAGACTATTCCTGTAATCGGGCAATTAGTTGTTTTAGGGGGCTTTGTAGGGAAGTTCACCTTCACTCTAAGAGTAGTGAAGTATGTTCTAGTACTCTGCTTCCTCTGATTTTACTATTAACAGCTTAAAAGGATTTCAAAGAACTTCAATATTAAAGCAGAAAGCTTTGGAGTTCCTCCATAGAATCATAGAAGTGTTTTGGGTTGGAAGGGACCTTTAAAGATCATCTAGTTCCAACCCCGCTGCCAAGGGCAGGGACATCTTTCACTAGATCAGGTTACTCAAAGCCCCATCCAACCTGGCCTTGAACACTTCCAGGGAGGGGGCATCCACAGCTTCTTTGGGTAACCTGTTTCTGTGTCTCACCACCCTTGTTGTAAAGAACTTCTTCCTTATATCCAGTCTAAATCTACGTTCTTTCAGCTTAAAACTATTGCCCCTTCTCCTGTCACTACAGGCCTTGGTAAAAAGTCTGTCCCTATCTTTCTTATAAACCCCCTTTAAGTACTGAAAGGCCACAATAAGGTCTCCCGGGAGCCTTCTCTTCTCCAGGCTGAACAACCCCAGCTCTTTCAGCCTTTCCTCATAGCAGAGGTGTTCCATCCCTCTGATCATTTTTGTGGTCCTCCTCTGGACCCGTTCCAACAGGTCCATGTCCTTCTTGTGCTGAGGACCCCAGAGCTGGACACAGTACTCCAGGTGGGGCCTCCTGAGAGCAGAGTAGTGGGGGACAATCACCTCCCTCAGCCTGCTGGCCATGCTGCTTTTTATGCAGCCCAGGATACGGTTGGCTTTCTGGGCTTCAGACACTGTCTGAATTTGACTACAGCCTAGGGAGAGCTGTGTTCTAGACATGGCATGCTGTGCGCTTGTCAGCCAGTGCTCTTAGTGTACTGATGCACATTTTAAGTTTAATACCAAGAAGACAGTTCTGGCATTAAATAACCGTTATCACTGTTTTACTAGGAAAATAATCATGGGTTAATTCACGCTGCTGACAGTCCCACAAGAGGCAAATGACTGACTTGGAAATGCAGCCCAAGATATTGGTGCCCTAAATCTGTATTTCATCTCCATTTTAATTCTTTCTTGGCTCATTGTCTTATCTAACTTCTCACTCTTTTGTAAGTGGCTCGTAGGGTATATTTCTTGTTTTGTACTGAATCCAGGCAGCTTAAAGTCCATGGATAGTTAAAACTTGTAATAGGCATTACTTACAGACTTGGAAACATTTCCGAAGCAAATTGTCTCTTCATTCCTGAGGCCCTCTTTCCTGGAACATTTGTCTGCTAGGTCAAGATAAATGCGTTGAGAACTGGACTTGATGTAACCATCTACCATTGGCTTGATAGATGCAATTGGATTGACAGCTGTGATTTGGCTGGAAGGAATGCTGTGGGAGTAGGGCAACTTGCCATCAGCCATAAATGTGGTCATGAATGTCTAGCAGGGTGAGCAGAACGAAAGGATGTGAGGAATCTCATAAAATAGAAAAGAAAATCAAAAGAGCCCAATTTGGCATTTAATGAACTTGCTCTCCAGTCAGTTACTTCTCAGTCAACTGTGCTTACACTGGTGAAATCTTGCTGCAGTGGCTGAAGGCAGAAATTCTCTCCGAAGCTTTACGGAAAATACAAGTGTTCCCAAATAAAGGAACTGTTCCAGGTAGCTCAGTCTCAGTGCAGTTTCAGTGAATATATGTGGAAGTTAACTGGAGTGATAGTGTCTCTTTCAAGTTTTTTTTAATTTTAAATGAGCCTTCATTTTATATACAAAGTCTTTAAAATGGCCATGCTTTTTGGTCCTTGGGGTTACTTGCCATCTCTTTTGCCTTCTTAGGTATGTTATCTTTCTATCCCAAAGTACCATGAGACTGCAGTTTGGTCTGCAAAAATTGATTTGTGCAAACAGAACGCTTTGCAGAAGCAGTAAAAAGATCTGTCTGCAGATTTTTAGGGTTGGATGACTCCTCATCTCTGAATCCTTATCATGGTTTGTACAACATGTACACATCAGTCTGGTCTTCAGAGTGTAGTTACAATGAGTGCAAGGGATAGAGTACTAAGAGGAGAGAGGCTGAACTAGCTCACTAGCTGTGCTTCTTTATCATTTATGTAACCTAACAAATGGAAGGTGGTACAGGAATGCCTTTTTTTTTCTTCTTTTTTTTTTTTTCTTTGACCCTTCTATCTTGCTACTCTTCAGTGTTAATGCAAGTTTTTCTTTAGGAAATGTGTATTGCAGGAGAACTCTGACTCTGTTTTAGAAGACAATTTTTTCAACATTGGGCTTCGGGCTCAAACCGGCAGCTATTTCAGCTGAAAGAGCTCCTGTTGAGGACAAAGGAGGATAGCAAACATCTTCAGCAAGAAGAACATAAAGTTTACTTGTTTATTGTTAAGACAACTATAAGTAGCACAGAAGCTAATGAAATTTTTTGAACTTTCTCTAAGGTGTGCTTATGACCTTTGAAGTTGTAAATAGCAAGATTGCTTTCCTCAAGTGTTTTTCAGTTCTTACTTCCCCTCTTTTAAAAGTTTCGGTTTGTTTCACTGAAGATGTTAATCGTAGCATGTTGATTGACACTTGTTTATTCAGATACACAGGTGTGTTTTCTAACAACTTTATGGTTTTAATTGTGTGAATCTATAAATATAAAAAAATGACTGTGTGACAGTTTCTTGCTTTGGCGTATAGACCTAGTAAGAGCCAATGACCAAGCAGAAAAGTTGTTTGGCACCTGTTTTGAGTTTTACCATTAGCAGGAAAAGCATTCCACTTCAGCTAATTCTCTGCCTTGTGACAAAAGATGGTATAACCCACCGGTCAGATGTGTTACTTCAGGTCTCCCTTTAAGCTTGATTCACAGAAATAAGAGTTGTTACAGATCCCGGTCTAGGGAAGGCTATACTAAGTCTAGCTGTAATGTAGTAACTCAGGTTAGTAGCCTCGAAGATTGCCTCCTTTAGATTCCTACCCATCAGACTAGAGTCAGAGTATAGCTATTAAAAAAGTCAACCTCTTTATTAGTCTCTGCTTCAAATTTACAAACTGTGAGTAGTGTCATGCCTTAGGCACTGTGGTTTCACTGGTGATTTCATTAAGTATGTATGTTGTTCTTATTCACATACTTGTCATATTAGGTCAAAAACCTTCATTGTTTGTTTAGATAGTCAAACTAAAGCTAGCTTCCAAGTCCTAATTTGCAGGAAGGATGCTTTTCATCAAACTTGCAGCTTTTCATAGGGGCATTCCTCATAAAACGGGAATTCTGCAGGCAACACAGGCCTTAAAATATTGCAAAATAAAGCTGAAGCACATTGTCAAATATAATACAGCTTTAAATGATTGTGAATGAAAGCAATATGAAGATTTAATTATTCATTTCAGTGTGTGCTTGTTTTTCCCCTAGGTGGCATTGGCAGGGTCGTCAATGGTGCTTTTATGGTATTGAAAGGTCATCGGTCAATTGTAAACCAAGTCCGGTTTAATCCTCACACTTACATGATCTGTTCTTCTGGCGTTGAAAAGATTATAAAGGTAAGATTAATTATCAGAAAATGTGTTCTTTCAGTGTTTCAGGAAGAAATGCTTTGTTTTGCTCAACATCGTTCTTTTCCAAGTGGTATGTCTCATTTGCTGGCTAAACTGATGCAAATTTTTAATTGGGCATACCAACTTCAAACTCCATTTCAGTTTTAAAGGTTTTAGAGGTAAGGGATAAGTTCAGAATTTCCTGGATTTGTACCTTGAAAGAGGAATTTTTTTCCAGTATCATTCCATACATAACTGAAGGATCATGCAAACAGTCTTTCTCAAGAGAGTTTGGTCACAGCTGTAACATGTGATCTCCTAAGACTTCTGATACTTTGGGCTAAAATTTAATAAAAATCTCTCCAGAGAGTATCGTTGAGCTTTAGCTTAGCGTGACCTAGCTGAATTTGGCCCAAGTACTGCCTCAGGAGCCCTTCTATAATTTTTGTACACACTTCTGCATTGAATCAGTTCAACATACCTTTCTGTGGCTTCCAGAGGAAACAGGACTCTTAATACCTTCCACAACATGTCTTTTCTGAATCCTCTAACAATGTACAGTATTTTTAGAAAGTTTGTGCCTTTTTATGTGGAATGTAAAGAGATAACAAACTTTGTTAGGTTCTGAAACTTTCTTTCCTTAGGAAAGACAGCCAATATTGTGGGAGCAAGGCAGAAACTTTTTTGTCATTTCTAATAGCAGAGGTTGAGGGTGGGGAGGCAGAGGTTATACTAAACTAATGCACTTTGCATTCTGCTGCCTTAGAAATTTTGCTATAATTTAGGTCTATCAACAAGATGAAAGAAATCAGAACAATTTAATTTTTAAGTAGGATAATGAGAACTGATGCTGCTTCTAACTATTTGTTGAATGACTTCGTAAAAGTCTTACCTGCATGTGGCTATGAGGTTGTTTGAGTATTAGTAAATGTTAACTGAATGAACTTGTCCTGCAAAGGAATGTTTTAGTGGTCTGCAACTTACGGACCAGAACTGGCCCAAATCCTTGGGACTGTGGCCCAATGCCAAGCTGCATCATTTGCATTACAGCTACTATCAGCATTTGGGTTCTGATTGTAGTTCAGCTTTCCTTCTCTTCTATCTTCCACTGCTACTTGAGTTTGCTTTTCTACTTTTTTCTTCATCTGTGTCCCTCTGACGGGTTTGATCACAAATCTGTCAAATACAGGCTTTGAACAAAAGCGCATTGAACAGTCTTAGCATCTCACAGATTTTTCAATTTCCAAGCAAACTGCCACTGTTTAACAACAGTTTTGCCAGAGGCATTTTTTTTGCTTTGGGAACTTGATTCACGCAGCCTGAATTCTCCATTTTGGATTTTAGATCTGCTGACCCTTCACCCTATGAATCCTTCCTGCATGAGTGTGCTTAGACTGTTGGATTAGCATGGGTATAAACAACCCCTGTGTTGCTTTTGTGTACTTCTGCTAGGGTTTTGGCGGGGTTTTTTTTGCCTAGTGATTAAAAGGTTAGTTCGATTAAGGCCCCAGTCACAGGTTGTGTAATTCTTTCAAAGACACCTCTGCTTGAATGCTTCCTTAGAAGAGAACGCCTGTTGTGTCGCAGTATGTGCAATGAAACTTGTGTAGCTGCTTTGAAGGAACTGAATTCCCCAAACATTGCAAGCTAGAAACAAATTAAGGGAAAGGTGTTTAATGTATTAAGTCTATTAGCGAGCCAGAACTTCTTACCCTTTTGTTGTATGTCATTTTGTCTCAGATTGTAATGTGCCTTGTTTGGGGATCAGGTTGTTTTAAGGCTCATATCTTGTCTGATCTGCATGACTTCACTCTTTAAAGGTACTATCTTAGTGATCAGCGTTTTGTGGGTGACTGTACAATGGTGGTTTCTTCTTCACTCCAGCTCCTTCTGCAGATAGGCTGGAGGCTAGTAACTGCCACTAGCAGAAGGGCAAGACAGGAAAAGCAACACCAGCAGTTCTGAGGGGCTATTTACTGCATTAAAAACAGCAGGGAACACAAGTCCTTCCCTTGCATGGCTATCTTTCCCCCATATAAGTGCTTGGTGTGGTAGCTCAGAGAAGTTGAGATGACAAGAGGAAGAGCCATAAATAAAAATTGTAGTTAGTTTTTTTTATGTTTTCTTGTTTTGTTGGTTTTTGTTCGTTTTTAATCAGTTCCTTAAGAGGCATCCTTCCTTTTACTGTCATTCAAGTGTCTTCTAAAAATCTTTCTGGAATTAAATCACAGAAGATAACTTCACTGTGGTTGGCTGGTATTCCATTCCCTCAATCATAGAAACTCTGTGATGAATTAAAAACGTGGATGCAAGTAGTTGTTTGTCTGAGCCCTTAATTTTTAGACTAGCTGGCCTAAATTTAGTACATCTGGAAGTGAGGAACTGATAGCACTAGCATCAAGGCATGATACAGACAAGCCATTCAATAATTCCACGTGCTTCTGCCAACACACTTGCTATTTTAATGCTGGTTGCAAATAAGATACAAATTCATGTCAGGCCTAGCCCTGCTGAAATGAATAGTCTTCACGAGAATGATTTTGACCTTTGTGGTTATGTTTTTTTTTGCTTTAGTTTTATTTTGTTGTAAAGCACCTGCAAGAACGTAATTCAGTAACTCAGTGGTTGCTCAGGGTTTGATTTCTGCTAGAACTGAGAATACAGTGGGTAAGATGGGGGGGGGTGAATATTCAAGTGAAGAGGTTTCAGAAACCTAAAATAAGACTCAACAAGCTCATTAATAAAGGATACTAGAAGTTTTGGCTCCAGACAGTGTGTGCTGGACACATCAACCCAGATGAATTGCTCGTTGTCCTCCATTTCAGAAACCTGAACCTCGGTAAAATTGTATGGAAAAGCACAGCTGTGAACTAAAATTATCATTTGCAGCAAGCATTCGCCACGAGGGCTAAAGCAATATAAAATATAAAAATACCGCTTTCTCCCCAGTTAAGTGTGTGAGACATTGGGATGTGCTGGCAGGAAAACAAATTGCATTGTGGGAGAAGTAAATGAGACATTCCCTCTGATGTGTGGGGCTTCGAGGAGGGCAGTTAGAAGACAGTTCCAGAAAAGACAAAATAGATAAACTGTGTAAGGATTTTCAGAAAGAAATACCGTTTTGTATTGGAAATGGAATACTCTGTAGTTCTGAGCACAACTGTTGTAGGGCCCGTTTGTTTAAAAATCATCAGTATATCAAAGATAGCAAAGTCTATTTGTCCATGTTGCTATGGTGACAGATTAATGTCATTGTGGCTAGCTGCCTCTGCCTTATCAGATAATCTAATATAGCTGGTTTTAATTATCCTCACAGTATGGGCATAACTACTTTTTTGTTTTAAAATTTGGGGGTTTGCCACTATGGAATACAAGCAATTCAAAGATGCTCTCTGAAGCATCTCTGCTGAAGTAGAGAACGAGTTTTGTACTCCCTTTTTCTGTTATTGTTCCTATTTTTATATCTGTACTCGGGGCATCAGTGAGTAATATTCAGCTCCTTAATCTTCCGACAGAGAAAGAACTTCTTGATAGATTGTTGCTTCAGTGGGATGATTTGCCAACTTATTTTCTCCAATTTGCTCACATTCTTCCTCGACGTGGCATCAGTCAGAGGATGAGAAAAAGGCAAAGGCATTCCATTTACAAAGAAGGCCATTTCAGATGCCACAGAGAGCACTGGACCAGTTGCTGCCGGTTTAAAGACTTCCTGGTTCTGACAAGGGTAGATTCTTAGTCTGATTTCTTCCTGGGACTCTGGCAGACCCTTGCACTCCCTCATGGCAAAATGTCTAAAATGTAGGGATATCAATCTCCAGAGACATCTGAGCCTGTACAAACAGGTATTCATCCTGAATTCCCTTGACTTCTCCTTATTATTTACTCCTTCTCTCTGAACAAATCTGTCTCAGAAGGGAAAAGCCGCACTACGGACTCTTTGTAGCTATCTTTTCAATATTTAACACTGCTATGTTTTCTCTGATGGTTGCAGAGTGAGCAGAAAGATCTGGTAGCACTAACAAGGATGTGGAATCTCTCTGTGCACACTTGTACCTTTTTAGATGACTTTTCGTTATAAAACAGACCTTTCCCAGAGGGACTTCAGAGCAGACTACCTCTCTTCCATTTATATTGGTTCATACAGAATCTTAAGACTTTTCTAATTCTCTTGCTTAAAAAAAAAGTTTTATAAAACCTAGTGATCAATCTAACACTGCTGAGACTATTTGAGGAAGGGGCATGGCAGCCTGCTTTGTCCAGGCATACAATATGAAGCATTTACAAGAAGGTATATGCTTCTTAAATACAAAAAGATCTGATCTACTTGCTGAAATGCTCAGTAGTGGAACAGAGGGGAAAAGATTTGATAAATTGTGAGAGAAGGTACTGAACATGTGACAGTTAAATCATCAAGGAGGCAGCAACTCAGAACAGTCCTTTGAGCAAGTAGAGTTCTATTTTTCTATTCCAAAACTTGGTGTATCCCCAAATCAACAATCTCTCTCATGCATCCACTGAGAGAAGACTCTTTCCTACCCTGTCTTTAGGAAGTGGATCATGGGAAATAATTAGAGGATGAAGAGAGATTCTTTCTGTTCTTTTGAATAATTCAAAAAGGTTAAGAATGGTTGATTGAAGTCTGTACATAGTGGGCTTAGGTTGGGTTTTGCTATCTTTATCCAAACCTGATGTTTGTTCCTTGAGCTATATGTCTAGTTAGTGCAGTGCTTGAGCCAAGCAATGGAGACTGTCTTCATTCTGGTTTCAAGTATTATATTAATGAACTGTACTGGAAGAGAATTTGCTTAAGTACTGTGAATAATAAAAATAGCAACTAAGTACAAATAGGAAATACACCTTGATATTGAGACGTGTTCCTAGGGACAGGCTAATGTAATGCAATGTAAAATTCCTTTGCCTTTGCTCTGAAAGGCAGCTGGATGATTGCCATACAGAAAAAGGTATATCTGCAGCCCACTTTAATTTTGGAATAGTGTCTCTTTTATCTACATAGCCAGATCATAAGTGGAAGCTCTGTTAACCATAAATTCCAGAGGATGCACAATTTGCTGCATTCAAGTTTGGGAGAATTCCAGAGTAAAGGTTACCTGTACATCTTACATTTGGCTGTGCTGAACAAGTAATAGTAATTGATTTATTTTGTTTTACTTCCAGTATTAAAGGTGTAAGGTCTTACTGTACACTGTTGAAAATCTCTGTGAATACACAATTACTGGCATTCTCGTGGGCTTTTTAATAGTGCTTGTCATGGTAGTATCAGATCATGTTGCATGTGTTAACTATGCATCTGTGGGATGAGTGCCAATTATCCCATTTACACAGGCAAAACACTCTTTTTGTTAGTGGTTTTATCTGCTTGGAACAAAACTTAACTAATTTCTATTGGGAAAAGAGTTAGACATTTTTGCCAAAGTCTATCCCAAAAGGCCAACCTGGTATAGACAGCTGGCATAGAATTTTTTTCCCTGAGCTTGTTAGCGTGGTAAAACCAAAGCGTGACTGAAATCAGATATTTTATAAGCAGAACGTTAAGGCAGTATTGTGGATAGGCTGCATACTAGCTCTGCTTACAGTAAGTTTTGTGCATCACGTTAACCATCGATCTAGAATAAAGTGATAGTGGTCGTCCAATGAGTGCCTTAGTCATATTGCCCCTGAATCAGTGAGTAAAACTGAGAAAGGTGTGGAGATCCAGCTATTATGTTTGCTGTGGATTACCAGTTTCTTAGGGATGTTGGTGGATCTTCTTTGGGGCTTCCCCCCCCGCCCCGCCTCAGGAAAACTGAGGGAAGGCTAGATGGACAGCACAGTCAAGGCTGTTGCTATTGGTTAAATCATTACACTTTGCAACATTAACTACCTCTCTCCACTTCAAAAGTAGCTTTCAGTAAAACTCTTCTCCTTCACCTTTCCCCACTAACTAAAACTGCTGCTGTGTCTTGAGAGGATGTTGGATGCTTTCTTTCCTTCACAACTGTTCCCCAAAGGGAGTAGTGCAGGCCTGCTTTTCACCTCCATGCATTCAGCTGATCAGGTGTGACTGACTGTGCAGCTGGATGAAATGTTGCTCTACATCACTGGCACAAGCAACTCTAGTTTCCTGGGAAACAAGTGCCTTCATTAGTGCTAAGACTGTATTGTAGGCAACAAACTATTCTTACCGTTAGTGAGTAAGCATCCCCTATTACATAAAAATAGAGCCCTGCAATTTGGGAGAAATTATTACACACTGAAATATTGAAATGATGGATAATCTGCAGTGTGAGAGCTTTTAAATTCTGGATGGGTGAAGTAGATGCAGGAAAAACACATTTTTAAAGGGAGAGGAAAAAAACCCCATATCTCTGGAATACTCGTAAGTATGGGCCTGAGGGGTAAAAATTAATAAAAACAATCTGCAACTTGCAATTTATCTGAGTATTTGCGCTACTGTTCTATTTCAAACGCTTGCAATAGTTTATGAATCCGAAGATATATGCATTTTTTTTTATTTTCCATTACAGATCTGGAGTCCTTACAAACAGCCTGACTGCACAGGGGATCTGGATGGTAGAATCGAGGATGATTCACGTTGCCTCTACACTCATGAAGAGTACATCAGTCTTGTGTTGAACAGTGGTAGTGGTTTGTCCCATGATTATGCCAACCAGTCAGTCCAGGAGGATCCACGGATGATGGCGTTTTTTGACTCCCTGGTGCGCCGGGAGATCGAGGGCTGGAGTTCTGACTCAGACAGCGACCTCAGTGAGAGCACGATCCTGCAGCTCCACGCGGGAGTAAGTGAACGCTCCGCTTACAGTGAGTCAGAGTCCTCCACCTCTTTGCATCACTCCCCACCACATGTGGCTGAAGAGTCTGATGAAACTGCCTATAACTTAAGGGCCTTAAGATCAACTGAATCCCCCTCAGCCAGAGAAGATGTGGCTTCCCGTCAGCAGAGGCTCTCTGCACTGAGAAAGTATCAGGATAAACGTCTCTTGGCCCTTTCCAATGAGTCTGATTCTGATGACAACACCTGTGAGGCAGAACTAGATACAGACCTTTTCCCACGGCCACGGTCCCCGAGTCCTGAGGAGAACGAATCCAGCAGTTCCAGCAGCAGCAGCAGTACAGAAGACGAAGAAGAACTGAATGAACGACGCACATCTATGAGGCAACGCAATGCACTGAGGCGCCGACAGAAGGTGCAAAAGGAGGAAAGGACTAGTACTAACACGGAGAATGTGACACCCTACATAGGTGAGGATATCTATGATTACCCCCAGATCAAAGTAGATGATCTGTCGTCTTCTCCAGCTTCTTCACCAGAAAGGAGTTCAGCCAACAAAGAAGTTCTCAAAGAAAGGACCTCTCCTTGTTCAGACAGTGAATCAGTGGAGAGAAAGATTTACAAAGCTTACAAATGGCTTCATTATTCTTACATATCGTATTCAGCTAGTAAAGATGGCGAGTCCTCCAGAGGAGATGGGGACAATGACGAAGGGAAACCAGGAACTAGTGGAAGGCACAGTACAGCACACTCACTAAATAAGGAAGATGCTAGGAACTTGAGTTCAGTAGTTCCTCAAGGTTCCCCAGCTCTTTCTACCGAAAGCTACAACAAAGAAACTTTAAAAGAATGTGGCTTGATAGAAAATTCTAGTAATGGTCAAGCTCATGAATGTGACAATCAGCGGTGGATGGAGGGTCAAGAAAACACATCTGAAGACACTAGCAGTGGAGGTATAGAGCATTCTTTTGAGACTAAAAAGCTCAATGGAAAAGCTAACTGCAAAGGGCTAAATAGTTGTACTGAAGAACCATGCATTCAGACCGCAGGACTTGTGGAACAGAAAAATAGTCAGAACTGTCAACCAGCATCAAGCCATCACTCACTGGTCCCTCCGTTCTCCACTGTTGCCATCTGTAGCATGTCAGGTCACTGCTCCAGAAACCAGACTGAGGACAGTGAGGAGAGGAGCCTCGACACCTCCTGTGTTAACCACAATAATGGCCACTTGCATCTTCGCCCGTCATGCTTCAACAATGGACAGAGTTTTGGAGAGCAGGAGACTGTGACACAAGGACTACAGGTGCACTCAAATGCTGATAACGGCAACCTTGTACAGATGGGTGTGACCTTGCACAAAGACTGCTGCCTGTCTGAAATGGACTCCAACAGCTACAATGTGAGCACAAGAGAGGATACTGCTGACTTGCATCCTGCAGGCAGCGAGAGTACTCAATCTCTTGGAGGACTGAAAAGACACAGAGTGGAGTTGGAAGATGCAGATTCAGAGAGTTCATCCTTAGAAAAGAAGTTAAAAACATGATAAATGCAAATGTCTGTCGTAGCGTGCACTCTCTCAAAAAAAAAAAAGAAAAGGAAAAAGAAAGTATTAAAGGCACATAGAGCTTGGGTCTGAAACATTGCGTTTGATTCTCCATTCCATTCTTCAGTGGGTCTGTTTTAGATTGCCAATGGTTCATGCTGTATAAAAATCCAACTTACTCCTTAATGAGACTGAGTCTAGTGTACCCATACAAGGTTCTGTTTAAAGTAAATCCTTATTAAGACGGTTGACTGAATTATTCTTGTGTGAACATGTGTCATTTGTTCAGCCAGCCAACCAGGATGACTGCTTTAAGTTTTAATTGTTCTTCTAAGAAGGAATTTTTCCATACTGACACTTATTGCACATTACAGGCTGAAGAATGATTGAATTGGATCATGCTGGTGGTAGCTTGGGATGTGTTTCTTGTTGAGAAAAACAGGGAAGGAACCTTTCAGGGCCCTTTATTCTGCTTCAGAAACTAAAGAAATGCAACCATTAGGGAGGATATTTTCAGAACTGAATGGTATCTTTAGAGATGATACGTCATAAAGCACTTGCTTCTGATACAGTTCAGTGACATTATTTTTATGCCAACAGAAAAGCTATAGGAAATGAGTCTCTTTCCAAAATCAACTTTAGAGTGTTCCCATGGTGACATTGAATTTTGTGGGGTTTTTTAAAGAAAAGAACTGAATAACACAGTGTCATCACTATACTAAAATGTGATTGTTTGGCAAGAGGAAGGTATTATGCTGTAGGCCTCACTCTAACCAAGGGCTATTAAAAGTCAAGCATTGAAACATGCCTTTCTGTGAGCTTAACACAGAGATTCATTATTATTATTTATTAAGAATATGGCTCTGAGTATTGGGATGTATCTTGACTGTGCCCTCCCTTTCCCCCATGTGCTTACTTTTGGGATGCAGTAGGCCAAAGAGAAAATAGCGGAAGGACGGATAGTGTAACTGATGCATGTTAACAGCAACACTTGATAAAGTCTGAAAACTGCTTTTTTAGCAGTTTTCTTAGCCCAAAGCTCACAATTGGTTGGCATTGGAGATCAGGCTTGGTTTTCCACCACTGTGCTGCAAATATTTAAAACTGCAGATGGGTAGGTGGATTCAACAGAGTTGTGTGCATATGGGAGAGCTTCAGAGAAACGTCCCTGTGTGTGAGGATTCTGGGACTCCAAGTCTGGCAATCAGAACTTGAGCGAGAGCGTAGCTCTGGCTGCTGGCTGCCACGAACTGGCATGCTGTTCAGGCGGACGGAGTCCTTTCTTGCCTAGGCTCTGTTTTTAGTGGAGAATCTAGTGAGTCCTCTCAGTTCCGGCATGCTGGAATGGGCGGGATTGCACTTGCTTCCCTAGCAACAAGGTAAGAGGGGTCAGTGTGTGAAGGGAAAAGAAACCACCTACAAAGGACACAAAAACTATGTGTTTGTGCCTTGCAGTGCTGACAACAGAAAAAGAGGCTTCTGTTGACCCCAGTAATTGTCACAGGCGTTCAAGCCCAGTGCTGAGGAAGGGCTAGGTTATTTTAAGGAAGAGGAGATTTTTGCTTTCGATACAACTCTAGCAGTACGCTGCTGTAGAGCACTGGTCTCAGAACAATTATTTCATATGCACAGCTACCTGGTACCTGGGGAAGAAGGAAGATGCCTTGTTAAAACATGATGAAAGTAAAGGAGTGCTTCAGAAGGGGTGCTAGCAGGGAAAGGTAGGGGACGGAGAGTGAAGAACATGAGCTGAAAAATTTTCTTACCACTCCTGTGTGCCATAAGTTGTTTGCCCACGCTTGGTCAACTTTACTAAGTGACAACTTGGAATAAGCATATGATGTAGTATTTAAGAAACATGTAAGACAGCTGAAAGGGAAAGGGATGTTTTCAAACACGAGTGAAAGTGGCAATAACACGCTGATACATTGTTACCTTATTGAAAAAATAGTTCTGTACTGATTGTATTTTAGATCACTGCAATCAAGATCAGTATAGGAGTGTTCTCCTTGGTTGTATAAACACCTTACTGTAAATGCTGATTTTTAGCCTAAATCTTGAGGTTGCTGAGTCATTTATTATTATTTTATTTTTTAAAAGTTCTTTACATTGGAAAATTTTCTCAGCTGTCACTTCTTCTGCCCTCCTGTGAAGAATGCCCAGATCGCTGGTGAATGAGCGTCTCCACTCTCCTTTGACACGGTCATCTTTTCTCAGTGTTTTCTCAAATGCCAATTGTGGTCTCACTTTCTGGTTTTTTGTTTGTTTTCAAAAGCAGAATAAAAGCTCACAGGTTTGGTGTTAATGCTCCTCTACAGGGTCTGGGCATTAAGGTTTGGTGTGGTTTCCCCAAAGACAGCCTCCCATGCTGCCTGCGTGCTTGTTATTTCTAGTTTCTGTCAAGCAGGAGGAGGAAGGTAGGCTGTGATCTTGACCTTTTGTTCACAGGAAATTTCAGTGCGCACAAGAACTGTAGCTTCCGAATCAGTGGGTTCACCTTCTCACGTAAATAAATGTTATCAGCACTAGGCAGCTTCATTATCTGGAAAAGACCAAAACCAAGCAAGCAAGCAGCAGCCTGTCTGCTGCAGGTAGCCACCAATGAAAAGAGCTGCTCTTCGTAGGTCGCTTTGCTTTGTCGCCGATACCCTGCATCTGCTCTCTCCCCGCTACGCTGGGTTGCTAACCGTGCTGGGTGCCGGCCGTTTCCTGGGCTGCCTGATCGGAACATTGCTGTGTGCCAGGGATTGTCCTTCCCCGTTTCTGGGGAGAGTAAGCTGTTCAGTGGAAAATCCTACAAGTTTATCTGAAGAGATTTCACCTTTTCTAATAATCTGTACCATGTGCTTAAAAATGAAAAGGTTGTGTAAATATTGAACTACTTTGTTAGTTAGCTACTATTTACTTATCATGCGATGTGCTATGCCAGGAAATTTGCTAGGCCAGGTTGTACAGTTCATCTCCTAAAAACCTTATCAGTGGGAAAGAAAAACTCTACCTTACGTCTCTTCACAACGCTTTGGAGAGAGAAAGATTGATCTTCAAAGAAATCCTTTTTGATATTCCTGCAAGCTCACAAGCTATGTATTTGCTTATTTCAGCTTTCTCTGTTTAAAGCATTCATGTCAAACCAACCTGTTTGTGAGAGAGTCAAAGCTGACTCTTCCTCTGAAGCAGGCAAGCATGAGGCTTTTCTGCGCTGGGGTATTAACCGCTTTCAAAGATGCAGGAGGATGTGAGATCTATGGAGGATGTGAGATCTATCAACCAAAGTTCTGCTGGGGTTTTTCCAGCTCTCAAGTGATCCTCTTACCAAAGCTGGCGAGTCTTCTCCAAGGTGAGCGGTTCAATGGAGATGACGCTTTGCTGCTGAGGAGCAGCTCGCTCTCGCGGACAAAGCACATACAGAAGGGTAGAGCTGCCTTGAGAAGGGAGGAGCGCAGGGTCTGAACCATGGGCATACCCGTTGATTGCAGTATGTTCTGAAATCCAGCCTGTCTCAGTTGGAGTAACAATTGGGAAGGACAACTTACTTCAGAACCTTTTCTTCTCCAAAAATTGCAGTGGTTTTTTTCTCCTAAGTTTCATAATAAGTGCTTGAAACCCGGTCCTAATCTCTGTTCATAACCTATGTTACTTGGTAGCTAGAAAATCAGTCTTCCTCAAATATTTAAAGAAGATAAATGCAGTTCGGTCTGCTTCTGAAGTCTTGTACCTTCCTGCATTGTCACTTACTCTATGCACATAGTTCTTCAGGAATTCTTTAATCGGCTAATTCTAGCACATCATACATAATTTATAAAACATCAGCACACTCATGCAGCTGTGTCGGGGTGCACCAATTAGCCCAGCTAATGCTATACCAGTATGAAAAAGAACTCTGTTTCAAAAACCTACTGAGAAAATGGCAATTCTTGTGGGGGGAAGGAGGGGATACCAAAAACACCAACAAAAAACCCCACTCATTCCGACAGGTGCTAGGTTTGCAAACGTTTTCTTCAGTGGTTGCGCAGGTCAAGAGCAGTGAAATCTCAAAAGAGATGTGTGTTGTGGTAGGAAATATGCAATCTGAATTTGATGTTTGTACTCTGCCTGATTCAAGTCAAGGACTTGAACTTGGGGCTCCTGCCTTTCACTTGAGTGTCCTAAGCATCCTAAGCATCAGCCTACTGCATTATTCAGGAGTGGGCTCTCTTCTTCTTTTATCTGAAAGGCAAAGGGGAAAGGAAATGAAAACAGTTCCGCAAATACTGGAGCAGGGCCTTGCGCCCAGCTCTATCAGTTTATAGTTTGCTGAGACAATGCTAGAGGATTCTTTCTCCCTTCTCCACCTCATGTGATCTTTGGTCCAGAGAGCAAGAGGGAGATGCTGACCCAGCCTTGTATGCATCCCGTTTGTCTTGAGCGTGGGAGCACTGTCCTTTTCAAATTGGGCAGTGTGTATGATTATTTTTTTATTATTATTTTCCTGTAGACACATAATACCAACCTCCTAAAGCAGTGCCCAAGCCAGTGAGCTGTTCGTTCTGGGACAGGGCTGGCAGGCTCAGCTTTTCTGTCTCATGAGACTGGAAATGAACAGAAAAATATTCGACTATTGGCCAACACCTACGCAGCTCAGGAGCTGCTGCGCAGCTGTAGGTTAGCATTGCTGCTTTTAGAGCCGACCGGAGTTGCCCCTTTGCTGAAGCTGCATGCTGGCTGTTTGGAAGTCGGTGCTGCAAATGAGTAAAACCATTCTGTATGTTCCTATAAATGGGCAAAAACTGCCTGAATTTGAACTTTTGATGGGGGACGAGGTCCTTCACAGCCAGACGATGCCTCTGGCTCTACATCTAGCACTTTTGTGGTTGGATGCTATGGGAGCTGCTTGTTCTAGGTAGAATTTGCCCCTGGGACCACATTACTATGAGCCAGTGGTCTGCAGTGTTTTACTTCACAAACCACGGCTGCTTATAGCAGCATTAACAGCTGAAACCACCAGCTCCTGCGTACTTACAGGTCATTCTGGTCACTTCAGAATGGTCAAACCATATGCTCTTTGGGAAAGTCTTGTGGCTAAGTGTCCTGCTTCTAGAACAAAGACTAAAACCGTCAAGTTCTGCTTTTCTGAAACAAAACTTGCTTCAAGGAAATCCTGATGCATCTTTTTAAAGTGCTTTGACTTTAGCTCAGCATTTAAGGTTAAATACTCATGAGATACATTTTGAACTCTCTCAAATGTGGACGTAGGGCAGAAAGAGAAACGGCATGAGCTTCAGAACTGAATTCTGTCAGGAAAGGGGAAAGGAGTTGAAATGTATTTAAAAACAAGCAAACAAAAAAAAACCTCCATACCCTAAATACTAATTAGGTTCTGAATAGAAGTTCATCACCTGTTTCTAAATCTGGCTCCTAAAAGCCTAAGCAGTACATTAACCGAAGTGCGTTCTCACGCTGGAGCTTGGGCAGCTGAGGACCGCTGGTCTGTAGAAGCCGAGAGGCGACGGCCGTGGCTCACAGCACACTCGGAAGGGGCCAACGGCCGGCGTGTCACCCAGCGGGGATCGCTTCTGCCGTCTGCAGCCTGCAGGGAACGACGCACGGGTTTGTTAGCAGCAAGGCTGCCCTGGCTCTGACCGGCTGATTCGGTCTCCTCTTGTGCAGCTCTCTGGTAAGCTTCATAGTGCCTGGGACGTGCTGGAGAAAGATCCCTAGAGGAAAGCACTTAGGTTTTAGTTTGTTTGCCTTTGGACCTTGGAGGGAAGTTTTGGGGCTACGTTTCAGGGTGATCTTTATGCAGCCTATTAAAATAAGGAAAGAAAATGAATGCATCCTTGCAGGAGGAACAGAGAAGCCCAAGGCAGGAGCCTCCTCTAACTTGCTCTTCCCCTTCCTGAGATTTCTACGTCTCCTCAAGAAGCCCTGTATGTTTTTCTTCTCTCTAGGATCTAGAGAGACTTGCAGTGTTGGGTGCCTAGAAAGCAAAATGAAACTGTCCCCAGCTCAGGATGTCACAGCGCTCTTCGCTTCAATGACATTTCCAGTATATTGCAGCCAGATCTGGCATTTCCTGGCTTGGATTATATCCTCAAATACAATTTTCTCCAAAGCAGGAGAAAAGTCTGCTTCCCACTTATCTAAGCTTCGGAGGGAGAGAAGGGAAAGATGATCTAGGTTTTAACAGACTTGGGAATGAAAGGAGGTGTGTGCGTTGAGCTGTTTATACGCCCTCTCTAAGTATTCCCAAGGTTTGCCTTTCCCACAGGCCGACTCGGCCGTCGATGCACTTACCTGCATGCAGGGACGACAACCGCAGCACTCCTGTATCTCCTCTTAATGCAGCATGAGAACTGCGAATTGATTCTGCATGTCCTACGGGGCAGGTCTCTAGGCTTTCCATAAAGAAGCTTTTTTTAGCTCATACATGTTTCTGATGATGTGGAAGACTTATTTTTAAGCTGGGAAAGTCTGTAGCAATGTTTTGAATTCCTGAATGGCTGACTGACTAGGATAATCCGTCTGAGCAACAGTGGAAGCAATGTGCAGCCTTAGATGGAGATTTTTATTTACTTAGGCATACTTCTAAAGTCAAAACTTTTGCAGTTTGTCGCCCACCACGAGGGCTCTTCACCTTTCATCTCCCGTGTATTTGGCCAGGAAGGGCGTATTTTCTCATTCCCTCCCCTAATGATATAGAAGCAAAAAGATAGAGATCTTTTGTGGCCCAACTTCCCAGCAGTTGATGAACATGTTGGGACAGTAGCTCACCTTGCTAGAGATGCACAAATTGCAGCAGCCAGCAGGAGTAATGGCTCATTAATCACTTTGCTATGCTCTTAAGTTGAAAATCTGCACAAACGTCGGAAGGTTTCAGTCCGAGTGACACGTCTTGAGGTCTCCTGCTGCCGGGCCTGGAATACCTTTGCTGTTTCTACAATTTTATCCTGTAGTTTCCAAAGCTGGTGTTTGTTTCCAGCCCAAGGGCGTCTGCTTTAGTCTTACTCTTGCCAGATGAAAATTATTACAGAACTTGAAGTGAGTGTATTGCTTAGCTGATTACATTCATGAAGTTTAAACCAAATGAAATCCTTAGCTGATCATACTATACAACAATTATACTGCCTAAAAGAAAGGATTTAATCTGTGTACAGCTGGGGAGAAAAAAAAAAAAAACATTTAAACTGCAAACTCTGAGTGAGAAGGAGATGATGGTTTCAGCAGCTGAGATCTGTTAGGATGAAAGTGCTGCAGAAGGGAATCCTCTTCCCGGGATGGAGGCACACAGTCCTGCACTCCTGGCCTTCCCGTGGGAACCGGCTCAACTTCCAAAGCTGGTGGAAAGCCGATAGGTTTCTCCTGGGTTAGCATGTTTGTTCGCTCTCAGGGAAAATGCAGAAGGAGCAGCAGGAGCGTTTGGTGGGAGCCAGGCTGGAAGAGGGGTGCTGTGCCTCCCATCATCGGTGGGAAGTGGGGTGTTCCCCTGTTGAGGAGGGATTTACTGGGGAGGGAGAGGAGGGGGGTCACTAGGGCTCCATTTCCCTCCCTCACTGATACGACTCGATATAACACTCCCGGTTTTCGTTTCAGGATGCGTCTTCATTTCCCTCCAGCCCTGACTTAAAATGGTTTTAGGATGTTTTACTAGAAAGTTCAAAAGCCACGCCAAGAAAGCTGGATACTGGTGGTTTGCAAATGAGCTTGGGTTCAGGGGCAGTAAATGCAGTAATAAAATATGTATTTATAATTAGCAAACAGTGAAAAGGGGAAGTTCACTGCAATAAATATGAATTAGAAATGAGGAAATGTGGGCAAGTAATGAGAGAAACAAAGGTCCTAAGGAAAAAAAAAAAGGAATAAAGGGCAAGAAGGAGTGTTAAATTAAATCCAGATCAGAAGGAACCTGTTGTTCGCCCAGGATTAGCTGGAAGGCAGTCTGCCTGCAGGAACGCAGGGTGGGCGGCAGCGTGCAGCAGATGGGCAGGATCCCGAGCTGAGATGCCCCTGCCGCAGGAGAGCAGGTCAGCAGCTGCTGCTCTCGCTGGGTATCCTCAAATCGCCAGGAGCAGATAATTTGCACTCGGGAGTTTTCCACTAACCATGTGGAGAGGTCTCTGAACTGCTAATATAGCTGGGGCGTTATTAATAAAGCCTTGGAGCTCTGGGGGACTGGGAAGCAGCCGTGGAAACGGGATGACCTAATTCCAGTCCCATTGGCTTCCTTGCAGCGCCAGCAGAATGACAGAAAGCTTGATATGGGACAAGAGCTAAAAAAGAAGCAAGAAAATATCCCCATGGCTAATTAATAGTGCAAACTGATAGGGAATGGCATAGAAAATGGTCTGTGTTGAGTTAAGCATATTTTATGAGCCTTCTGGTTCGGCTGATAAGTGTAGAAGTTGCAATAATGCTTGGGCTCCTGGAGAGGTGTTTTCAGTGTTGAAAGGTCCAAGCATTGTCTGTTAAACTGGAACAACGTATGTTCAGCGTGTTGGCTCGGTGATAGGTTTCCAGCATTAACCCCAAGCAAGGAATCATTAGAGACACTTCTAGTTGACAGCAGGGCCTGAAATGTGTTCTGATATCTTTATTACCGATATCTTTATTAATACATTTTTTAATAATTGGGCAACACACACAAGTGTAACTATATGTCCTTTGCAGCCTGTATTACAAGCAGGAAAGGTACGCAGTGAGAAAGACAGGGCTCTTCAGCCTGTCGTGCCCAGCAGCCTGCCCTGGATCAGGCGCCCCAGACCATCTCGGCACTCGTGGGTCCATATGAGAACTGAGGAGAAGACTTGGGCATTTCTATGTAGCACTTGGACACAGATGTTTAACGACCCAAGAGCATCACCCGAGAAAACAGCACTGGGGCAGTGAACCAGCACTGAACGCCCAGAGGTGCCATCATCAGGCAGGCTCAACCTTGCAAAGGTCTGGTCTCATTAGTCCTGACCCTCAAGTGACAGCCACCACTGCACGTAGATCCCATGACATCTCAGAAGGCTGCCCGGGTGGCTCCTCCAGCCGTCGCCCTCCCGCCCAGGCAGGGTTTCAGGTCACTGCCGGCGTGTGGGGCTGGAGGCTAAGCACAGAGTGGAAGGACGGACTGGGCTTGAGGCGTTGCACCGGGGGTTGCGGTCCTTGCTGAGGCCCCCCCCGGGACCATGCCTAATGTGAGGGAACTGAACGCAGCACAGCCTTCAGCCCTCCAGAGGAGGCAAAAGTGGAAAAAATGTTTTACGTATTCAGCTGATTTGGGTTGTTTTCATTTGCCTGTATATGTTTATATTCTGTGAAAATGTATAGCTATACGTTTACACGTGCGTGTGCCACTCTTTAAACAGGGTTGCTGCGGCAGCATTGGTTAAACCCCGAAGCCGCTGCCTGCTTACAGGGACGAGAGCAGAGCCGTCCTCACGTGCTGAACCAAAGTGTATGGAAAAGCTTTACTACTGCGCTTGCAGACTATCTTGCAGGGTGCAGGAACCCCTATCTTTTACATCCTAGATGCGATAAAAGGATCCATTATTTGGAAGGCTTGGCCTGTCGAAGATTAAATAGCTGGTTTGTACAACACAGTGGTGAGACTCGAGGCAGCTTGATTTGGAGCAGCCTCTTGATGGGTCAGGCAGGACCAATGAAGGGAAAATAGGGCCGATGCCGGCAAAGGAAAGCATCTTTGATGCTGAAGAACCTGGATGTTGCTTGTTACCAGGGACCAAATAAGTGCTCATTTAGGCCAAACCTGGGCCTATTTCTCGAGAAAAAGAAGAGCTGTTAGACAAAAGACAAATCACAAGGTCTTTTCTCTTTGCACTCACCTACCACTTGCACCGGCTTCTTAACAGACTTCTGCGAGAGGAAAGTGTAAGTCTTGAGACAGCCCCAGCTTCTGGGAGCTGGTTATGGGAACGCTACCCCTCACTTCACCCCGTCTTCTGACTCTGGGGGGCAAAGGTGCAGCCGCCTCACCGTGCGGACAGGCCACGGGTATCCCTCCCCTTAGCCAAGCGGTGCAGGGCTGGGGATGAGCCGGTGCAGGAAGCCGGCAAGTAAAAGGAGATGTAAAACATGGATCTCGTGTCGTGGCTGGAATAAGCATGGGAAAGGGAAGCAGACCTGGGGGGCTTGGGTATGGGAGGGACAGAGCCAGAAAAGCAGGAATTTGTATGGAGGAGGGGTATAAAACAGGCAACTCGATGTTACCTTTTCCTAACATCTTTTAGGAAAATTAAATGAAACCAGACTCCAAGCGGTTTCAATGATTCATGCGTTTAATTGCCATGCTGTTGATCACCTTGGCTGCTGCAGCGCAAGTCAAACCCAGGGGTTTCTCACAAAGAGAAAAGTTTGCATGCAGCGCTGTGGCTGGGTGATGTATGCCTGATGTATTGGAGAGGCAAGCAGAGGGAGGAACTCCTGAAAAAGCATTTCAAATGTCATTTCAGGTAAGGAGGCTGTGTGCATCCATCAGAAGCTATGTTAAGCCCATGTGAGCCATTCCTAAGGTCCTGCAGCTGGCTGGTCCAGTCGCCTGCTATTTAGGTGAATGTAAAAGCCACATTTGTCTTGTGTACAAAGACAAAAACCCCTTTCAGCCCATTTTCTTACTAAGGCACGTTGTGATTCTTCTCTTTTGCAGTTTCTTTCCACTGTCCCCCACCCCTTGTGCTGCTCAGCCCGTGCTCTGCCGAGCGGGCAGCTGGAGCCAGCCATGCCAGCAGCACCCCGCCAGATGGCAACAGGAGTTTCACCGGTGCTAAATGATGACCAGATGAGGAGATGGGAAAGAGACAGGTAATAGTGTAAATTTGATGGTAACATCATTGAATCCTGTCTCTGAGGGGCTCCTCGTAGCGCTGCACTCAGGCCATGCCGTTTCTTGTTACTCCAATCTCTAACTGATGTTTTCAAATCTGTGAACATGGACAGCTCGCTGGAGAACAACCCTTGGGGCGTCCGGTTCTATATGGCGACAGATGGAGGAAAGACGGCATAGACAGATATTTTGACTACAGAATCTCTTCTGTGTTATACTTGCACAGCAGCATTCAAACTCCTCGAGACATAGTAAACTAATTCACTAAACAGTCATGGTGGTGTTTGCGAAGTTTATCATACACTTTGTTATCAGTTAATCTCTAAAAAGTAGCAGCTTGAGGATCTTTCTCCAAAAACTTGGATTTTGTTTAAGGTCGTACTTGACTACCTTCAACAAACTGAACTGATTTAAGTTCCCTTCTCATGAAAAGTATGATGGGGGAGCTGATTTAATCAGTCAGAGAATTCATCATTGCATAAACAGAGGAAGAGGCTGAATTAGCGTTAGTGAGAGATCTATGAATGTTCCTGGAGAAATTTTATTACTTTAAACTCAAAGAGCTGACTCTGGAGCCTGGCTTTTTCTCCTTAGCTCTGTAACATTTCCCAGTGGAGCACTCCATGATGAATAATAACTCAGTTGTTCTTCTTTTCTTAAATAAATCTAATTATTTTTTTTCCATGCAGGAAATGGAATCAAATTATAGGTATCACTTATTCGTCCTTTTATAACTCATGTAATATTAACAAGACAATGTCCTGCTGGTGAAGAAAGCGGTGTGCTTGGCCCTGGGCTGTTGGTAGAAGAAGGTGGAAGTATCTGATCAAATTATTCAGCTTCCCAAAGAAATCATTTTTAGATGATGAGGATAATTACTCGCTCCTTGCCTTGTTCTGTCCAGGTTGTTCCTAGCCATGGAAAATCACAGTGGCAGAGGAGCGATGCTGCACGGGGGGTATGGCTGGTGCTGAGCACGAGGATGCCACCAAAGCAATGGGCTGGGATAACCCGGCAAAGGAAGTATGTGGGAATCTCAGATGTACCTTGGGTTCTTCTATAGGGCTTAAAGCATGTCACCACATACATCTTGAATTATATATGAATAGCTGATTGGACGTAGCGTATCTGTGTAACCACAGTGTTATCCATCTGCCTCAGAGCTGTCGGCTCCGCCAGATGGGATACGTCTGCTCCCGCACAGCCCATCTGCGGTCTGTGTCTTCCTCCCGTGTCAGAGATCCCAGTTACTGCCAAACCAGTGTGGCCTCCGTGCCAGGCGCTGGCCCTGCTATAGAAGGAGGAAAAGCTCAGGTATGAGCGTCCCACGGGGGAGAAAGGGCTCCCGTCCTTCCCTGGCCAGCCTCCCCCACTGTTTAGTAACATGCCAGCCCTGGGGGCAGGCGGCACCCCAGAGCAGCAGGGAGCTGCGGCACGGTGGGTCTTGGGCCACTGCGGTCACAGGTAGCTGGGGAGGATGCCTCCTGGCTCTCTCCGTCACAGGGACCTGGCTGGGGCCTGCTGAGAGGCGGCTGCTTGCACTTTTACACAGGTCCGGTAGTTAAAGGGGGGGGAGATGCGGACCACCAGTGTGGCAGAGCGGTGGCAGGGAGGGTAGAGCCAGCGTGTGCCACGCCAGCCCATGTGCAATGCTGGGTGAACGGTGTCGGTCCTCTCCTTCCCTTGGGCAGGCGGGCAGTGGATGGGGGCTCTTCTCCCCCAGCAACTGCGTTGGCGTTCGGGCAGGTGCTGCCCCGTGTGTAGGCAGCCCCTGTCACCCCAGGCACTTTGCAGCCTGCGTCCCAGGGCACCATCCGCCGCAGCCAGCTGAGGGGTGGAGGGCTCTGTGCTCAGGTCAGAGCGCACAGACTCTCTTGGGAAATAAAACATCGCTGGCCAAAGGTTGAGCCTGGGGACTTTAAAAGTGGGTTTGTGGTGAAGCAAGGCAGGGGCAGCCCTTGCCTCATGGAGGTGGACCCTGGGCACAGAATATGGGCACGGTCCAAGCCCTTCTCCTCACCTGCCTGCAGTGCATGCAGTCAAGAATAGAGATCCAAAAACCAGCAAAGAGAGATCTCCTCTACCTTCATTCCTTCTGAAAAGCTGCTAGCAGGTCCGTAAAGTGTACGTGCAGGACTAGGGCTGCCTGACCTACCTGCGGGGCCAGTGCCCTCCACCATGCAGACCAACCGCAGCCCCACGTGGGATTAGGCAGGGCACGCCGCCAGCAGGCGGGCTCAGCACCCCCTTCCCAAGCAGGGGGCTCTTCTTTCGTAGTTCTCAGCCCCAGGGAACTGACCCAGTCTGACCCCAGCTCTCTGTTTATTTCAAGTTTTATGGCTTTAGAAAGATTCCTATCTGATGATCTCGACCTACTTACACCCCACTGTTGTGTAGTAAAATTCCACCAATGCTAAGCAGTATTTCAAACAGGGACCAAACTTGCTGTCCGAGTTTAGAAGCTCTTCACCGTTTTGGGAACAGATCTCTCAAAACCTCTCTCAAATATTTGTCTTTTGCATCGTGTCCAGAAAATTACATAATCTGGACTTTTTTGGACTAGAGAAGTGTAAGGCCACTGCCCGTCTCCCTGGCCCTCTTCTCCATGTGGGGCTAAACCCTCTACCCATGTCCCTGGCATCTCTGGAAAGGTTTGGTGATGGTGGTGATGGCAAAGCCATGGGTTTGTGAGTGAGGACATGCAGCAGGGAAACCAGTTAGAGGTAGCTCTGTAGATCTGCTAAGAAAAGGGAGGGAATGGGGCTCTGGGACTTTCAGGGGCCAGCTCCTATGGTTGTTCCCATCTCTAACTGGTTTTGCAGGTACTTTGGTGTCTCACCTCAGCCTCTGCTGGACAAATGTCTATAGTGCTGGGTTAAGAAGGATCTTCCTTTCTATACGGGGGAAAGAATGAAAAGTCTGGGACTGATAACCTTGGAAGAAGACTGAACACAACATAGGCCATGGTAGCTTGAGCTTCAGTGTTTATGAGATTCAGGAAACCTCACAAAAGGCCAAGACCGACTTAAGGTACGTGACAGTCTCATGTCTGCCTGACCACACGGTTCTCTGCTTCCCTCTGAACTGCCTCGCTGGGGCTGCTGCCAGACGAGGTAGACCTCAGGCTTCAGTCAGCACAGCAATTCCAGTGTCCCTTCTGCTAATTGTTTCCTACAACCCTCCTACCTCCCCGGCTGTCAGCCTCATCAAAGAGGACAGGCTGTGAGGGCAGAGCACCCGTTCCCTGGCTGCTGGTCCTCCCCCACTTCTGCCATCACAGCTCCTCGGTGAGCTGACATGAATGAAGTCTGAACTCGGGCCTAGCTAAAGGGAAAACGTCTTTCTCCACAGCCAGCTCTGACATCTCTTGTCAGCAGCAATTTCACATTTGCCAGATAACAACAAAAACGAAAACCACACCTGCACTGCAGCCCTCTTCCACATGGTCTGATGCAGGGGCGAGTCCCCAGGGATGGACCTGCGGCGGGAGGAGGGCTGCGTGCGCCCCGCGGGGTGGGTGCGTGGCGGCGGCTCCCGCAGCCTCCCTGCAGGAGGGCAGGCGGCCACGTCCCCCTGCACCACCTGCACCCTGGCCCTGGGCGAGCTGCCAGCCAGGTCCTCGGTCTCCCTCTGTGGAAAGGGAGCAAGGAAACCACAGAGGCTTTCTGCGACCTGCACCTGAAAGCTCTTCCCCTATCTGACATCGCCTCCTAATAGGATTTGGCTGGTTGATACTGGCTAGTGTGCATGGGGTGAGAGCATTTTTAAATGGGTGTTGAAAACTCTTTTGTGGAGAATTTCCAGCCTGCTTATTGCTCCAGGTGGGAGAAGCCTGGAAGAAAGCCACATGCGTGCAACAGTCTAGACATGTTTGATTTCTTTTTGGAATTAAAGAACAGAAGTCCCATAATACCCTTTTTTTTTCAGCATTCATACAAGTAGCCAATATAAACAATTCTCTCACTGCCCTGCAATTTGGAGTTGCTCACAGGATGAAGCAGTGACCTACTGAACCTCTGGGAAGAGTAATATTAGCCTCCGTCTGGTCTGCTGCCTTCTTGGCTTGGGTCTGGCGACTGCAGCCCAGCTGCCCCGAGGACGGGCGCAGGCGCTGCGGAGCGGCGTGTCTCCAGGGTGCGTGTGGAGCTGCCGCTCCCACAGAAGGAGAGGAGGCGCACAATGGGATCGCTGAAGTCGAGGACCTCCCCCCCTGCATTGAGGCACCTAACAAACAAACGGGCTGCTTCTCAGATGCAGCAGGTTCCCCAGCTCCGCTTCAATCCGCCTGGAGGACTGATCTATCGAGGACCAATCCTGGGATCTGCAACTGGCATTAGATCCCATGAAAGTCTTGACCACAAAGAACATTTTCCATCACACCCAAGAGCTGTGGCTCGTGATGGATTTCAAAGCGCCTACAGACACATGTTCATGACAGCAAGCCTCCAGGCTGACTTGCAGGCAGATGACTGCTACTTAATCAGAGATCACTTCTGAGGTCACCAGCGCCCTCGCCACAGACTGGCTTTCATGCAGGAGTGGTGGAGTTTCTTGTCACAAAATGAAATATTAAGACAGGCATCAGGGAGGCCAGATAAGTAATGCACTTGATCTCAAGTGAGGATGGGGGCTGCTGGTTCCTCTTGTGTTGATGGTGCTGCTCCTTCAGGCTTCCCTAAGCCTTCTTGCCACCATATCGTTGCCTGGAGTACTGCTGCTGCCACTTCTCCAGCTTGTTTTATGCAATTGGATTTTCTTTTCTGGGTTTTCTGTGCCTTCAACTTTGGTTCTGCTTGCACACTCAACCATGGTTGGAATTGCAACAAAGAGGCACCCAAGAAAGAACAACACAGAGCAGTTGCCCATATATCCTGCTTGGCTTTGAGTGCAGTGGAGGAGACAGCTGCCCAGGTTGGACTCCTGAGCATGGAAAGGGCCCACAAGAGGCCAAAAACATACTGAGTGAAACGATATCTGCTCAGGAGACAGCCTCCCTGACAGTGGAGATGCCAGTAGGTTTGTGATGGCTGTATAAGCCACCCTATACAATTAGGAGACTTATTTTTGATGAACAATTGCAACAGCCAAGAATGGAGAGTCCATAACTTCCCTATAGTGGTAGGATGAGTGTGGGGGACGTAAGGAACTGCTAAATGGGGTGAAGGGATTGTTGCCTTTCAGCTAAGCTCTTGTCCTTGCCTCTTAGGGCTTCAGGATAAAGAACAGGCCTTTGGATCTAATCAGGACTTAGAGAAGCAGCCAGGCTGATAACATGTTTCAAGGCTTTCAAGCCCTCTGGATGCATTTTGGTCTAATCCCTGCATAGTTAATTTTACTTCCCAAAGCCCTTTTGCAGGCTCTGTCACAGGCTCTGTTCTTACCCGTGTCCCACCTCAGGCATACGCGGTGCCGGTAGGTAACCTTGCAGAGGTGCTGCGTCCCACCACAAGTGCCTGGGTCCATCAACTCCGCTGTGCTCCGTGGGCTCAGGAAGGCAACTTGGGGTCCCCTGGCCCAAAGGTCCAACCCCGATAGGGGCAGTTACTGTTGTTATCATGGCTGAAAATTCCTCGGGTATCTCTCATCGAACTTCATTTCCTGCCTCGCTCTGGCAAAGCTCCTTGTTTCCATGGCGATGATTTATTCCTTTAAATAGTTCTCATTCAAGAACAATATCATGGGTCCTTCTCTGTTGTTGGTTTAATTAAAAATAACCTACTCGTGTCCTGGCGTCGGTCTTGGCTGAAGCAGTTGGAGTTGGACGCTAGCCTCCAACCTCTCCGATCCACCCTCGCTCCCACCCAGAGACAACCCTCCTGCTTCTCCGCCGCTCGGTGTAATGCCTGAGGTCTGTCCTTGGCCTTTCCTGACCTGTCCTATGGAGAAACCTCATGCAGGCGGGTCTGGAAGGAAAATGCAGAGAGGAGGAAAGGAGGAACCAGCTGAGCTCTCGCAGGACAGCACCGCGCAGCCCGACGTCCATCCAGCACTGGAAGAGGAGCCTGATGCCCTCTGCGGCTCTGCCCTTGAGTTTTCCTTGCCGTGAGCAGGGAGGCTTGTGAGAAATAGGAAGCCTCGTGAGAACAGCATGGCTCATGATGAAAGTCTACAGTGCATCACTCATCGTTGCAGCCCGGATGTTCAAATAAGCTGCCAAAAGGGAGCCTTTCCCATCCTCCCCAGTCCTTGGTTTCCAAAACAGATATTTTTTTCTGTGAGTGGAGCAAGGACTTCTAGGCTGAAAACTGGAAACAAAACAAAAAAGAAAGAAATTAAAAGGCAGAACTGCATATTTGGTATCTTTTAAAGTGTCCATTTTATTGCATAAAAGTCTGAACAGGCAGCCTGGTCTCCATACAACAAGGACCATTCGGTGCTTCTTGGGACACTTACTTCTTGCTTTGCATAAAGAAGGGGACAGAGCCTCTGGTTTCTCTGCTTCGTTTTAAACGCCAATGCTTATTTTGTTAATACATTTACACTCCCGTTTTCCTTACATGTAATAAAAAAGGAACGCTTTAGGGTTCTTCTAGATACAAGCACATTAGCTTGGTTGTTTTCCAGGCAGCAGTAGCAGACATGCGCTGAGAGCCTGGAGTTCAACTATCAGCGAGGAGAGCTGACTTTGGGAAAAGTGAATTCCCATCTACAAAACAAATTTCTGATTTGCTGCAGAAATTTTCTGACTCGTTACATTAACTGCAGCCAGCACTGGCTTAGGCTGGGAGAGGCACAAAAATCTATCTACAAAAAATAAAAGTATATGATATAACCTCCCAAACGCTTTTTGCTCAGGCGCACAAAACCACATCCCAGGAACACCAGGTTGCTAATCCAGAAGGGCGGGTACTGCGTTCATTTCCTTCTTCAATACCTGGGCTAAGAAATCTTTTAAAGAGGTTGCAGCAACTTTCGAATGAGCAGTGAAACTCATCCTTATAAGGTGGAAAAGCTCCACGTTCTGCCGTTAGAAGACTGGAATGTGAGCACGGCAAGGATTGCTTCACGTGAGCCCCTTATCTGAGAGACTGGCGATAAAACTGAAGAAGTTCACGTGACACAAGAAGAATTTCTCCCTTATCTAAAGGAAGCTGGAGATGTGCAAGTCAGAGGTACAACACACGGGCTGAGTTATGAGGAGGAAATGATGTTAAGGGGCCAGACGGTTTGGAAATCTGCCCGCTTGCTTGAGTGTGTCCCATTTTGTGCTTTGGAGGATTGTATTGACATCAATACAACATCAATTTTAGAAACACTTGACTGGAAGCTTGAATCTGCTGACTGTAGGGCAAAGTGACAAAATCCAAAGTCTTTAGGGACCCTCAAATTGTGCCAGCCCTAGTTTTGACCTCTCTTTGACACTGAATTGGGAGAAAGTGAGGGAGGATTTTGACATAAGCCTTTCAATCTATCAGTTATTTGTCGTTTCCTTCAGGCAATTTTTCCTGAAAGTAGCAGCCTCTATGCCTCTTAAAATACAGCGGGGGAAGATGCTGTGATATCAAAACGATTCATTTGCCTCTTAGCAGACACCCACAAAGTTAGCCCAGAAGAGATTTTTTTCAATCATTTAAACCTTTGTTTTAAGATGTGTTGTTTCCTTTACAAACAGAAAGGAAAATTATACCTCTTGGTATAAAACACAGGCATGCCAAGTGTTAAATTCCAGCTATTTCCTCCGTACCCTTTTCAAAGCCTGGCTAGAAACTTCTTACGCAGTTACAAGAAGCCTGTGTGGTCCTCAGCTTCTCTCAACTCGTCACTTTAGACAGTGTGCTCCCTGGTTAATCTTCCCATCAAAACCCTCCTGCTTCCACCCCTCATGCCACTGCTTCTGCATATTTCCCATTTTACCTCTTTACTGTGGTGTGAGGCAAGGGCAGCGGGCAGCCCCATCTGCCACCAGCCCCTTTCCCTGCCCAATCTGCCACCAGTCTGGCGGGAGATGTTGTCCACCTTTTGGGCATTCAGGGGAGAGACACAGGTCCTACTTACGACATTGAGGGCAAGAAACTTCCTTTCGATGAGAGCGGAGGCTTTCCACATAGTCATAAGTTTCCATGGAGGAGGCAGGACTTGATTCCTAATACCAAACAGACCCAAACACTGCTAAGTTTCCCATTGGGAGCACGTGACCTGATGGCCCCAATATGTCCTTCCTCCTTCCCTTTCTCTGGTTCTTTACAGCGCCTCCTTCTCCACGTGTTTCCTTTCACCTGGTCTCAGTGCTTGGCTGAAACGCTGCTTACCCCACGCAGCACTGCATGATGGAGAGCCAGACATCACATCTTCCCTTGTCCGGTCCATGGACTCCAGCAAAAGCAGTTACAAGGCACAGGACTCCTGGTGAAACCAGAGGGCTGTGAGGGAAGAACCACAAGCTCATCTGCTCTCCGGGCAGCGCAGGCCCAGCGCACTCTCTGGCCAGGAGATCTCCAAGGCAAAACCCAGGTACCACAAGAAGAAGTCACCAGTGTTATTTTAGTTGTGGCGCTATGAGGCCATGCTATGGCAGATACTGTCTTTCAGACATGTTTTTTCATCAAAAGACCTTGTCCTTCACGAGGAGCTCAGAGCATGTTTTTTAAAGAATAGCCCTGTGTTATTTTTATCAAGGACAGTGTGGCCACTAAAGTAGCATAATGGGACTCAGCGTGACTTGCTTCTTTTCAGAACAATGGCCATTGTTCTGGTGGAGCTGAGGACAGTTTGGGCTCTTACCAATGGCCATTTTTATATAAACCAGGGGAAAAAATAAAACAGAACCTGACTCCTTAGCTGGGCAGAGTTGTAGTGGTTTCTGCATTGCTAGGGTGACTAAAATGTGGTAAGAACACAATCCAGTCTCTCAAGCCAGCAGATAGGACGAATAAGAAAATGTTAGTGGAATCATGCTTTTTTGGCCTGAGTAACCTGATCAAAACTGGCCCTGCTCTGAGCTGGCGGTTAGACCAGATGTCCTCCGGGGGTCCTGTCCAAGCTGAATTATCCGATGCTACTCAAGAATGACAGACTTGTACTGGTCTACAGAAAAATTTGTCCTGAACTTCCACAGGCATTAAAACAGAATGAGATTCAAGCTCCTAATGCCTTTTTACATGATAAACTTGGGACTTGATGTGATTTTTCTGGTTTTGCTTTTAAGCAAACCATGTGGAACAACCAAACCCAGGGCCTCCCCTGGTGCAGAGCTCCCCGGCAGCCAACCCCCCTGGCGCTGCAGCTCAGCCAGTTCCTCCCACCTGGTGGCCCATGCATGTGCATGTCCTCCCTGAGGGCAACACCCTGCAGCGGCAGCTCTTTCCAAGCCTCCCCGTTGGAGCTGGAAGGAGCAAGAGACATGTCTGTAGCTAACGAGTAAAATGCAAAACCTGAATTTTTCTCAGCAGGGCCGAGTGTTGAGCAAATGCTGCTTCCGCTCTTCCAGGGGAGGTGGAAGGCAGAGACTGGACCTGTTCCTTCTTCAGGGCATCCATCCCAGGCTTATCTGAAAATAGAGACCCATGCTGGTTCCAAGCTGGTCTGAATGTCATCTTGTGCCTAATAAAAGGGGATGGTGCAAATGTGAGGGGGTGCTAGCACACGCAGCATGGGGCTGTGCTCAGGGGATACGACGGTCCTTGCTTTGAAACATCCACATCAACAGTGGCCATGGAGAGCTGGGGATCTCTGGGCTGATTGTGTGGGCAGAGGGCAGAGGGGAACAGACCTGCTGTCAGGAGGGATGAGTTTGCTGCAAGGAGGCTGGTACTTCTGCTGAACCAGGCTGGAGAACAGTGGCAGGAATTTTTCAGCCGTTCGCACCCATCTCTAATTTTCTCCCACCAACGCTCTGGCAGAGATGAAGTCTCTTGATGTTTAAGAAGCTCTTGGAGCTGGTTTCTTCTCTCAGGGCGTTTTAGATGTATGCAATACACTGTGACTATGCTCCCAGAAACCTGTTGGATGGGCTGCATTTTGTAAATATAAATGCTAAGTCACAGATAAATGAACAAAGAAGATAAGCAGGTACAAGAGAAAACGTTACTGTAAATCCAAGGTGTGCCTCTTCTGTAGCTTTATTTGGGAATCAGGAAGATGCCAGCACTCAGTCCTGTTCAAGATAATAGTAGTTTTGCTATTGGGCACACACAGTTTGGACTAGGCCCAGACCCTCTTTCTCCGTCTCTCTTTTTTTAATTGCTCTTTCCATAATTACCGCTATTGTCGTGTGTATTTTTTTTCCCTTGTGAAAGTTTTCATTACTTGAGTGCAAAGGCTATGATGCAAATGGTAGTCACTCCCAGAGACTGCCCAAGGGCTGGGGTGCAACTGCGCTGAGATGGGTTGTACTGCAAAATAAGAAGGGTCAGGGGACTCGTTTCAGACCAGCCAGCATCGGTGAAGATGTTGTGCCACCGCTGCACTGCAAAAGAAGTGCAAGCACCATCAGCCTTGGTGATGCCCCAGAAGAATCTGCATAGTTGGGCTGGGTCTCGCCTCTCCTCTGTGGTGGTCGTACAGGAGGGGTTGGGCGTTCTCTCCCTGGAGCTGTTTGAACGGTCTGGGCAAACAAGGAAACTGGCCCTGGAGAGGAAACTCAGCAATTGCACGGTGCTGACAAATGTCCAGAGACAACAAACCACAAAAGCATGGAGAAAATGGGGAGCCTTGTGCCCTCCACTTTGTTTTTCAGTTCTAGGGATCTCAGGTGTCATGCACAAAGAGACCAGACGTCTGCAGACAGCCCCGTGACATTTACATTTTATTTTTAGCTAAAGCAATGTAACTTGTGGCTAATTTGCTGGTTTAAGAAAACAGAATCAGAGAGGAGTGAGGTTATTTATGTGTTTCAGCAAGACCCACACAGCCTGTTCCAGCAGCTCTACAGCCCCAGCCTAAGCCCCTGGGCGGAGGGGATGTGCATGTAGATGCCACCACGCTGGGAGCTGCACTCAGCTCTACTATTAGCAGACGCTATTTGAGTATGTTATAAAGTGATATTCCAATAACCTTAAGCTCATGTATTCTCCGCTTTCCTCTCACTCAAGTCAAGCAATGGTGCTAAACTGAACTCAGCACAAGGGAGACCTGGGTAAATCCAAAATGGACCTTTCAAAATCCAAAACGGGCCTTTCAAAATCCAAAATGGAGCTTTGCTTGAGTCAAGTCGTAGAGAAGTATTTATATTTATTTTCTACCATGTCATTTGTGTACTTTGTGCATTGCCTGTCATTCAAAGAATGGCGACTTAGGAATCCAGGGGGATGGAGGGAGGTGTTTGGCTAATTTTTTGCCTTAGCAGAAAACCATCCTCGAATAAAGAGCCTGGAAACATGATTAATCCCAAAGATGGATGTCTGAGAAATTACGAGTATGTGGAACAGAGTCTATGCAGAGACCTATGATGGAAATTGTTTCCCAGTTTTGTCTGCCAAGAATCACAGGGCACCCCAACGAGGTGCTGTCAGAACACAACTTAACCAGAACTTCCCAGCAAAACCCCTTCATCAACCAAGTTTGTATTTGTGTAGTGCTAGGGCTGAATTTGGCACTGCCTTGGCAGCAGTTTGCAAATGGATAATTTGCATGTAAGTTCCCTTAGGTTCCTAGTCAAATATTCACACTTTTTTGTTTCCGATTTCTATTCTTCTTTAGAGTACCAGGTACTTGAGGTACTTTAGGTGCACTTAGGTGCACTTGGATCTGAAAGAAACAGAGAGAGGGGTTAAAATATGCTTCATTGGCTGTGGGTGGAAGTCTATCAGCGGAGAACTAGAATTGTTTCTCTGAGACCACATTTCTGGCTCTGGACCTGAGATGGCCATGAGCATTAGGAAACACAGAACTGTGCATATTAGTAGTTGTAATGATTTGCCATAGAAAATAATATATTTCACTGTATTTCACAAACAAATATTGTCAATTCATTTTACACAATTGGCAGCCCTCTTAATTTTTTCACATTTTCTTCTTCAGAAACTACTTACTGTTCAAAAAGGAACAAACTGCCTGTATAAAGAGACAGGCAGTCTATGCCACAAGGGTTTTTCTTTTATGTGGGTGTTGCTATAGAGAAAGACAGATTATAATCTAGAGCTGTCACCCATGGGATATCTCAAGAACCATTTAAGTTCATCTATGACAGTGGAGGACCTGGAATGGGGCCTCATAAGAAAAAATCAAGATATTTCACAAAATCTCAGTATCTTGGCATTTCCAGTCCCTCTCTGGCAGATGCAGCGCTGTGAACAGTGTGTCTTGGAGACACTGGATGTCAGAGGGGTATTGAGAAGAACAGGATAGTGCCACAAATTCAGCCCCAAAGCTGCTGAGTCTTACAGTAAGACCAGCTCACTTTCTTTTTCTTCCCAGGCTTCTATTTTCACTACTTTTCAAAATCCTGGCTGATGTAGTACCTGAAAGATGCTCTTTTTAGCTCAGCCTTACGAGGGAGGGTAGAGAGTGCCTGTGGCTCTTTACCACAATAGTACAAGGAACCTTTCTGAGGCTTGTGCTTTGTTAGCTCAGCTTCTCCAGCTGTAACCATTCGTGTACAACGGACATAACCTGCGCAATGATTACTGCAAAAGAAAAATCCTTGCTGCTCCCAGGGTCTCTGCACTGCCATCAACCATGAGAGACTTTCTGCTGGCCCCAACTATAACTCTGTTTCCAAATACCCACAAGCTCAGCTATCACAGGAATTACTGCAGTAAAAATACCCCATGAGATGAGGTCATTTTTTTCTTAAAAGCTAGAAAAGAGCGATTAGGAGAAAGAGGCCAGCCCACTGGCCTTGTGGCTCATTCTCGTCATCTCTCTTTTCTCTGGATGGGGATGTCCTCACTTCTTGTCCACCAACTTTGAGGCAGTGGTGCCTGCTTGGGGTCAGGCTGCACATTGCCAAAATGCTGAGATGGAGGAGGAGACCATGGTAACAAGCATCTTGGCTAGAGAACTGACCTCGACTGAGTGGAGAAACGCTGTGGTCAGGCATCAGGATACACAACAGCCCCAGGACCACCTCTGCAGGTGAGGCTGGCTCTCTTCTTCCAAAGGACAGGCAGCAGCTGCCACCATGAGACCGAGGGAAAAAAGGCCTTTTGCTCTGCCTCTCTGTCTTTGTAGGGTTTGTTCTTCTGGAAGATATGACACCCATGAGGTAGCACATTGCTGTTTGGGGATGGGGAGATGACACTGGGGCTATGCTTCGGAGAGCCTGGGCTTCATTCATACCTGTACCCTTTCCCAGACACTTTTCATGGCGATGGATTCCAGCTCATCTCTGTAAAGGGAAGAAAAGCAGATGTTTGCCATCCAGCATGTTTTGGGCCAAGGCTTGTGTAGGACAGATGAGATGAGGCTAGTGATTGATGGCTCTGATGACAGAGGAGCTGTGCTAGGCATGTGCCAAGGCTGCAGCAACCTCTTCCCGAGGCCCTCCCTCTCCCAGGGTGAGGGGGTAATGGGTCCCACTGTGTCAGCCCCAAGGTCAGAACCCTTCTGCCTGTGATGGGCCTCCCACTGCACCCTCAAAGCTGCCAAGCTCTCCTGCAGCACTGCTCTCACTAGATATATAGGGTCAGAGACTTGCTGCCCTGGGCCTCTGGCACACAGGTGATAGAAATCCAAGGTGCAGCAGTTCTTAAACCTCCATTTCATAGCTATAGCAGCATAAATGGCTATGCGTTTGCTGATGGCCATGGCAGGGTTGTTCTCCCTCTCGAACGCCCACATGCTCTGTGCTTCCCAGAGCCTGCTGCCCCCACAGGCTGCCTCCTCGTCAGTTGAAAGTGCAAGTGCTGAAACCCTGTCCACTTCTGCCCTGTAAGGAGGATGGGGTAGGGATGCTTGGAGTATTTTTGGCCAGGAATAGTGATGGTGAATTTGCTGTTGGCTATAACACAAGAGAAAAATGCATCTTCCCTTATATTAGCAAGTGACTCTCCTTTTTTAGCAGGGGAAGACCCAGGGGAGCTGTGAAAGCAGCTTTTGCTTTCCAGAGAGAAAAGCACCACCGCTTTCCGCCTGTGTGCTGGAGGGCAATATAAAGCAGCGCATCTTTGCACAGACAGTTATTTAGACAGCACAGGTGTCTAGAGCAGTCAGACCACCCTCAAACTCCCCACTCAGTATTTCTTCCTCTTGCCCCCAGCCTGAGTTTGACCCTCCATTTCTCTGCTTCGCTCCTAACAGCCTCCCGCTTCGGCCTGGCGGGGGCTGCGGATGAGCCGGGAGGGCGAGGGGAGCTGCCCCAGGGAGCCAGCTCCAAGCAGGCGGTGCGGGCCTGGGACCCCCCAGCCAGCGGAACGACATTACCCCCGCGGCCACTCGGCCGCCGCCGTGCTCCATACAAGGCTGGAAGGTTTCCACCTTTCCTTCCCCGCCACCACGCTGCGGGGGGGTGAGCCGGCCCACGGGAGCCAGCCTTACCGTAGATGGCTGCGAAAACCTTCAGGCTCCCAGCCAGGTGCCCTGGGGCCAGGCACAGCCCTGGGTGGGGGCGAGGGAAAGCCACGGCAGGGGGGAAGCAGGGCCCTCCGGGATGGGGGTGCTCAGCTCTTGTCCCTGTACCAGATGCCAGCCACCGCCGGAGTTGGGGAGAGGGCGAGCAGGTAACGGTGAGCCTGGTCCACAAGCGCTGCAGTGATCCGGCTTGTGTGCATTGCTTATGCAGGGAGACCCGGTCAGGCCACCCAGGTGCACCTGCTGGGCTGGACAGCAATTGCACTAAACCCCTGTTTAAAGCTTCAAATGATGTCATGTAAAAGCCTACAGTTTGATTCCCAGGCATCCCTTATGGAAGCGCATCTGTCCTTCCCGTGACAGGAGCAACACTGCAGGGAAGGCCTCTGCTTGATGCCTGCCCTGCTAAAAAAAAGCTGATCTCCTAAAGGTCAGGAAAGGAACATGTACCTACAGGGGTTAATGGGGTGGTCCAACAAAAGGCATGAGAGTGATGTCTTGACAGGTGGACTTCAGGCTTAATGTGAGGTCTGCTCCACCACTTCTATTATTTATTATTCCTCAGCCCCTTCATCTCCCTCTCTGCTATTGAGGAAATAGCTGAGGCTTTCT
Source organism: Theristicus caerulescens (assembly GCA_020745775.1). Classification (NCBI taxonomy): domain Eukaryota; kingdom Metazoa; phylum Chordata; class Aves; order Pelecaniformes; family Threskiornithidae; genus Theristicus; species Theristicus caerulescens. Next base: position 33,627,479 of record CM036564.1, read on the forward strand.
CAGAAAAAAAAAAAAAATTAAAAAGTAGAACATATAAATGGAGAGCAGGATGCCCAGGAAGGAGCTCTTGGGGATGAGGGAGGACCTGCTTATGGGACAAACTCTCTCCGAACAGTGAATATGACTTCTGAGCCCTGGCCCTGACTGCTGGGCTGCAGCCACAGAGAGCGCAGGTGGGGCGTGCATACAGTCAGCAGCCCAGCCTGAATGTGGTGGTGGCGGGGCTGCCCCGAGAGCCTCCTTCCCTCCGTCTGAAAGTGCCACTGTCTGCAGTTCTCATATCCTTCTTTACTTGCTGTGTTTCAAAGCTAGTTTTATGATAGGCTTGGAGGGAAGGCATAAGCAGGTAGTCATTGCTCAGAAAAAAAAAAAAAAAAAAAAACAACAGAAGCAAAGCATTACAGGGGAGCCCGGGGCTTGCACTGCTGGTTTGGAGCCTCCTCTTACAAGCAAAATCACAGGTGTACATTATGTGAGAAGATGGCGAGAAGGGGGAAATCCTGCTAGAGAAGAGATTAAAGGAAGCTGGGGAGAGCAGCTTATCTAGTTTGCTTGCTGAGTGGCTGTCCCTGCTGTGTGCTGTTGGTGCTGCCCACCAGCACTTCCTCACTTGTTGTGTGTCTTCTTCGCCCAACTCCATTTTACAGCACTGGACATATTGCTCCACAACTGTCACCTTCCTGACAGCGGAGCTACTGCAAGTATAGGGGTACAAGGTTTGCTGCTGCTTCCCAAATAAGAAGCTTTTGGATGTAGGAGGTAACTTTGCATCGTGCAGTTTGATCTGAGGCAGCTGCGCACAGTTGCTCCCACTGTACAGAGAACAAACAGCAAGGAAAAAGAGCCACTTAGGAGAAAAGCATAATGAACACAAAATGATTTTCTGTGCGGAAGCATGCATAACCCATAGGTGCTGCTACGCAGCAGTTTTTGCTTGCGGAGCACGGAAGCTTAACCTGCTCTGTGGTGGCAGGCAGGCTGCCGACCACCCAGGTGCTCCCTGCACCAGCCAGAGAAGTGGGACGAAGGAGCTTCTTCAAGCAAAGCCCTTAGTTGTCCCTCCTTGTACAATGGACAACTTTAGGCTCCAGCAAGTGAACTTTGGGAAGGCAAGTTAATGGAGTGGTGGCTTTAGGCTCGGCGTATGTGTCCTGCCCCACTCTTGAGACGTCTGAATTTGGATCCCAGCCTCACTGACTCAGCATCGTGTCCCCACTCACTGCTGGGCCACTATATGCTGAGAAAAAGCTGGCATGCCTGGAAGGCTGTTGGTGTGTTTTCCAGCCATACCAACTATTTTTCCGAAAGGAGTGAGCTCCTCCTCCACGCCGCGCTGCACTGTGCTGAGCTCTGCCACCTCTGCTGCTGGTGAAGGTGGGTGGCTTGGCATGGTACAGAAAACACCAAAAACCTGGAGCTCAGCTGTTTCTCCCCGATCTCCTAGGGTAGCCTTTGGAGCACTAGATGATATTACAGGAGCCTTGATTAGCGTCCTGAAGACCACAGCTAACAGGTAAGAATTAACTCACACCCATCACCCACCTCCTCCAATTTTAGGAGCGCTAATGTCCTGTTGCTGCATTGATGATGAGGGTGGGCCTTCCTTCAGTCATATGGATCTGCATTTTCTCAGCCCTTTATGAACTATCTGTTGTCGTGGCCTCATACCCAAGCACCGAGTATGGCTTGCAGTCCAATGTCTGTGACCCGTCTCGCTACTGAAATAAACAATTGATGCTAAAAGCATGAGGAGATGGAAAGGCCATGAGAGGTGCATTTCAAAGTCAAAACTAGGAGTGAAGCATCTCCTCTCAGCATTTGGAGTACTGATGATGAATTTTGCTGGTGGCTGTAACACAAAAGAGAACTGCCACTTCCTCTGTGAGAGAGCTGCAAATGGATTTAAGCGGTTTTTTGTCCATGTAAGTGTACATAAATGTGTGGTTGTATTTTTTCCCACAGCCCCTTTCACCTTAGTCACCTCTCCCAGCTGAGTCAAGTTCCTGCTTCAGTTCTGCTGCAATGTGCTTTACACATGAGCATCTGATGAGACTGTCTAGGTCAGCTTCCACATGTCTGATTTCACAGTTTACATCCTTGTATTCTCCCTGCAGCTGTAAATGCTTTTCTTCCATGGTTAGTCTCTTTACAACCATGTCATGTTGCTTCATGGCACTGTCTTACCCTCTGAAGCTGACTGTGTTGCAAGGCTATGAAACAGAGCTGGAGGGGATCCCAAAAGATGACACAGGGTTCATTCTCTAGGCTCGTGGTGGGATCAGTTGTCCTTGAAGTTTAGCCTTTCTTATAGCTGTCCTACCTGTTCTTTAAAGCCTCCGGCAGTGGAAATGCGGCAGCTTCCTTTGGTGGGCTACACAAGTGCTTTGCTACCCTGACCGTTCGCAGATTCTCCAACAGCTACAGCAAATGGTTTACTGTCTTCTGCTTTGCAGTAAACTTTTATATATTTGAGGTCTGCTACTGTGTCTCACTTCAGTTTTTTCTTCCTTAGACTAAACAAGCCTGGTTCTTTCAGTCTCCCCTCAAAGGTCAGGTTTTCTAGACCTCTGAGCCCTCCTGTTACTTCTCCTTTGGACTCTCTCCAAGTGATGTGTATCTTTCTTAAAAACTGGCACCCAGAGCCAGACAGAGCACTCCATCCCCAGCCTTACAAATGCCGAAGGGAACAGAAGTTTTCGTTTTCATGCCCTACAAATAACATGGCTGTGTATGTGCACTTCTGGGCACAACTTTCTTGGGGAAGGCCTGAGAGAGCTGCAGCTCTGGTGTTACATTGGCACGCATAGCACACGTACCTTGCCATGCTGCTGCATTTGCACAGCGTTTACCAGCCGCTCATAGTACAGTTCGCTCCAGATCTGTTGATATCCGTTCTTCTGTGTTTGCTCTGCATATATAACTAACATAGCCTCAAAAGCAATGCAATGCAAAGTTACGCCATCTCACACCATGAACTCCTCCACCTAGAATCAAAGACTGCAGTAGCCACCTGGCCTGCTCGTATCGGATTTTGCACTGTATCAGATTTCTACCATCCATCACCCTCCATGGTTCCCCCTCTGGGATCATCCCAGGCCTGCATCGTGCAGGGAGCAAAGATTGTGAGCAAATGAACTTCATGCGTTACCAGGTCTTACACCAGCTCCCTGCAGCCGCTGCACAAGCAGCCTGTCAGGGGTGGAGGGGCCGCGTGACCAGAGCACTGAGCTCTCTGGTAATCCGTTTCCGAGGCATTATCCTTGGCAGGCCCAGTGTACGCTGGAGCAGACCCATGGCTGCTTCACAGACCCTGCAGATCCCCCCCAAGGATGCTTCTCTATTGCAAAACCGCACCATGGATGGAGCCTGGGGTCTCCAGCTGGGTACAGACCACTGAGACAGCATGTGAAAGCTCGAGCAGGCATCCCCGAAGCGCCTTGCTCTAAACATACCTGAGCATAGTGGTGGTTTTGGTCAGGCATGGATTGCTGACATACTATTGCAACAACTGTAACCTACTGCCGCACGCCCTAACTGTACTAGCAGTGACTGTAATGTGTGTCCCAGAGCAGTGATAGACAGCATAGCAATGACTGTTACTGCTCTGGCCAACGTCAGGCTTGCAGGTTAGCAGCAGAGCCACGTAGGAAGGAAGCTGGTGTGGCGTGCTGTTGCTGAAGTACGATGAGGAAGCTGCTCCGCTCAGAAGAAATGAAACGTTTGTTGGCTTGCTCTCAGGAAAGTCATTCCAAGCTGCGGCCAGAAAGGGGTTCTGCTTGAAAACAGCCTGAGGATACCACTGTACCAGTGATACTTTGAGATGGAAGAAGGCTGTTTTTTTCAAGCATTGTGCTGGAAAATCAGAGACTTGCAATTATGGGGAACATCAAAGTGAAGGGAAGGGATTTTAAGTGAAGTTTTTAAGCTGGGGCTAAATAATGACAGGTCTGAGAGTTCAGTGACTCTCTCATAAGAAAAGATTTTCTGTGAGGGCAAGGGTGGAGCTGGAAAGAGACTAATCCCTGTGCTTGCCTTCGTGCTACCATCTTGCCACTGTTCCCTTTCCAGAAAGACTTCACAACACTTGCCTCCAAAGCTTGTCACACTTGCTCCATGGCCAGTTTTGGTGCCTGGGAAGCGAGAGGAGCAACAAATTCTGCCTCATCCATCTGCACGCCATAGGCACATCATCTGGCAAGCTCCGCTCAGCCAGAGAGTGAAACCAAGAGACTCAAACCTGAATCTCCCCCTTGGCGGCACCAGGAATGAGCCAGCCTGGATTTCGTCCACAGTCTCCAGAAGTAAGCAGGCTCTCCTGCTTTCTCGCTGCCTTGGCCATGTGAAAGGCACAGGTTGGATCTGCCTTTCAGGGCTCTGCTCGTGGAGGTGGGTACCTGCTGCAGCCCCTGATGCACCACGGCTTCCCCTGCGCCTTGGGGCAGCTTCTCCCCATTCAGCTGCCTCCACCAGAAGAGACTGCACCGAGCATGGCCTGGATGAAGCCTTTGGTTAGTACATGGATATACCAGTTGTCAGGGATTTGTGTGCTTATGGTCTTCAATTTGAAGCGTGCTCTCTTCTACACTTTAATCCATTCCCTGTCTCTTGTAGGAACACAGAAAATGATGTTGTTTTTATCATCTCTGGTCCCCAAGCCTCCTTATTGTTTGGGCCAGACAGAAGTACTGTGCCAGGGCTGTGAAATGGGATGTCCTTTAAAGACTGACACAGAAAACCAAAAGGGCTGAGCAAACAAGCCCACAAAGACCTGCCCCTCAGCACAGGGCAACTAGCAGGTAAAACATGAAAACGAGAAGCCCTAACCATGGGTGACTGAAGGTCTCTGTGCCCATACCATAGACTAAGGATGCCAACCCCACGGAGGTGGTCATTTCACTGTACAGTGTGTTTCATGGGCATCTAACATGACTCTGTAGGTCAGGTACCACTGGATGATTTTACCCTCTACGTCCCTCTGCAGAACCAGCTCAGCAGCTGCCCGAGCTGAGCCTGCTTCACTCGCGCGCGATGCTCCTGCACACTTCTGAGCAGCAAACACCTTCCTCTTCAGGGGTGAAGGGAGGAAGCGAAGGGAAGTATATGGGCAGTGTTGGTCAAGTATTCAATTTGCCTTGCAGGATGAAAGTAGATACAGTGGGTACGTGATAACAGGGATACGGGACTGGATGGGTAATTCTTGACCCTCTTGTTGTTCAAGTGACACTGTGAAAGCAAAGAGAGAAATCTAGGGTATATGCTGCTAGAAAAGTAAAATCAGTGCTTTTACAGGAGGGAAAAAACCCCAACATTTTCACAAAATGACACACTTCTAACAATATTAGCAAATGCTTACTGTGTGAAGACAGCTCTGTAAGTCACTTTGGCCTTAAAGCTCGTGCTCTGAACAAGCACGGCTGACCCCCAGGAGATAACACCTTCTCCAGGTACTTGTGCAGTCCCAGAAGTCACATTAGTTCCAGGGTGCAGGGCTGGGGAGCCAATTTTGGAAGTTCAGGTAAATGGGAAGGGAATTAAAGGGAAAGAGGACTTAGGATGGTGAGGGCAGGGTAGAAGAGGAATGCAACTCAGGTGAAGAGGCCCTGAAGGACAGAAGATTGTTTGTACTTGGGAGCTTTATTCAGGCCCCTTTTTCCTCTCCTCCAAACACAGTATCCCTGCCTTCGTTGTTCCTTTTTTTGCCTGGATGACCATGACACTTATTCCATGGCACTTCTTAAAAACACAAGTTTCACCCAGTCTCTGGGCACAAGACAACCCCCTCCCTCACCTCCCATGAAGCACGGTATACCCCACTGAACTCCACCAAATTGATGTCTGCATTTCAGAGGTGCTGAGTTTTTACTGGTAATGTGTCCTGGACTGGGGAAGTGGAAATGATGACAAAGAGTGTAACTTGTTGAATTCTTTACCATAAGAGCCCAACACGCAGTTCCAATTTAAGTGCTAAATCCCAGAAGTTTTTGTGTAACCACAGAATGTAAGGGCTGCAACTTGGCCGTGAGACTTCCCAAAAGAAAAGTCAAGGGCCACTTCAACACAGCCTTGTTCATTGTTGTACAGTGACCAAGCTCACCTGCCAGGCCTCATTACAGAAGCTTATGGATGTTCTTGGCAAGAAAACAGATATCTCCCCAGGGAAACTCGTGACCTGTAGCTAATATGCTAAGCACAAAGAGAAAGAGCAGCAAACAGTAACCAGAAATACCCCAATGGCCTTGGGCTCCTTCCTCTTTTCATCTTCTGCAGGATGAAGAAGTAGGATGTGTGCCAAACCGTTCCCACGGTGGCTCTGCCTGCTGCCCTATTAAAAAAAAAAAAACATTCTCCCTTCATTGGATCGGAAAGACCTTGTTGGAAACCCACTTGGTCCAGCGAGGTTTGAATAACACCCAAGGAAATCAGCAGCAATCTTGTACTGAGGAGAAGAGAACTCTAGGAGACTAAATAAGGAAAACCAGAATACTGCTGTGGTTACAGGCATCGCTCTCATCAGCAGCACCAGCTTCTGTAGCTCCTGTTGCTGCTGTGCCTCCCTCTCCCATTGCGAGCTCGTCTCTTCCCCTTCGTGGTGCTGGTACAATTCTTCACAAAGGCAAGTGGATCCGGGAACTATCCCAGGTTTAGAAACAATCTTTTTTTTCCCCCCTCGCCACTGCCTGTAAGTTCACAAAACTCTGGCCAAGAACATTCTCTTGCTTTTGTTAAGGAGTCCATGAAAAGCTAAGAATTGGTATGGGGTTAGGAGTGAAAAATTAAGGATTTCCAAGAAATCCAGGCAAGAATTTTGAGAAGTGAGGATCATGAAGTTAGAAATACAAACAGCAGGGACAATTAGGAGGACGGCTCTAATACACTAGAAACCTCACAGTTGTTCTTGATTTCATTACATTTTGCTGCACTGATGTTGTACATTAAATCACCTAATCCGTCCTCTGCCCTGTGCAAGAAGACACAGCTAAGTGAATGGGTTTGCTGATATTGGCAGTTAATAACATTTTTCTATTTATAGTACCACCAGCCTCTGTAAGAGTGATCACTAGGTGTATTTTATACAGTTAAGAAGAATAACAACCTGTGATTATGGGGATAGTTACTTTGTAACTCAACTCCAAGGAACCAAAGAGGCAGCATCCAGAAGATTCAGCCTCACAGAAACCCATCACATGTCTTACGGCTTGGATCTCCTGGAAAATGCTGAAAATCCTCACTCACTGAATGGCAGCTGAGAGCTCTCACCACATTTGGGAAGGTGTGAAAAGTGGCTTTCAGTAATGGGCTCTTAAACTACAAGGCTGGGGAAGTAATACAATAGGACCCCCTGCCTTAAAATACAAAGCTCAAGACTTCTCTCAAGTAACGTGTTTGCTTCCCTCCTCCCTTTCTTTCCCCAGATCTTGCCAATTCCCATATTCTTCCAGATTCCTCTGGCTAGAAGTGTCCTGATAAATAAGAAAAACTAGAAGGTAGGAAAATTTTCAGACAATATGTTTGTTTTCTCTAAACTATCATGTGTTCAGGCTGTTGGTTCATAACTTCTGTTGCTGGGTGTTCATCAAATTGTTATAAGAAATGAAAATCGGCCTTTTCTCTTCAAACCCTGACGATTTACATATTTCCCCAATGTAAATTCCTCCACTCTGCTTGTCAAAAAAACAGCCATCATCATCTGCACCTCTCTGCAGTGCCAAACAGTGAAGTTTCCTTCAAGTTCATTACCATCTCTCCAGAGTGATAGGACTACTTTACATTCCCTAACATTTTTAATCACGAAGCGCATCCAGGAGGATTTCCGAAGTGCCTGGTTGTCGTGGTTTAACCCCAGCCAGCAACTAAGCACCATGCAGCCGCTCGCTCACCCCCGCACCGGTGGGATGGGGGAGAGGATCGGAAGGGCAAAAGGGGAAAACTCGTGGGTTGAGATAAAAACAGTTTAATAACTGAAGTAAAATTAAAAAAAAAAAAAATAGAACAGTAGTAATACAAAGCAAGCGGTACACTGTACAATTGCTCACCACCCACCGACCGATGCCCAGCACGTCCCCCAAGCAGCGATCGAACCCCTCCCCGGCCAACTCCCCTGCTTATATACTGAGCATGACGTCACGTGGTATGGAATAGCCCCCTCCCAGTCTGAGTCAGCTGCCCCCGCTGTGCCCCCTCCCAGCCTCCCGTGCCCCTGGCAGAGCATGGGAAGCTGAAAAGTCCTTGACCAGTGTGAGCGCCACTTAGCAAGTACTTAGCACTACTTAACAAGAACCAAAACATCAGTGTATCATCGACATTGTTCTCAACCTAAACCCAAAACACAGCCCCATACCGGCTACCAGGAAGAAAACCAACTCCATCCCAGCCGAAACCAGGACACTGGTAGACCTGGATTCCTCAGATCTGGCTCCCTTGAGCTGGGATGCTCTGAGTGGCCTGGTTTCCCAAATGGTCTCAAAATGGAAACGTCTTGCATTGCTTTTGAATTGGATATTACTGTTATGGATATATATATATACTGAGTATATATGGAGATATATATATACTGAAATGGATATTACTGTTCCTATATATTTAAATAATCTTTCTACCCTGAGCAACTCATGGCAGGGTAAATACAACAGTCTCTGAACAGTGCAGAACAGATTCGATCTTTATTTTTGTGTTTATGAAGTCTGAAAGTGCACACAAGGAGCGTCATATGACACATGAAGACAGAGGACCATACAGAACATCTGTCCATTATGTTCTGCACAGTTATTTGTGCCAAGAAGGGAAAGAAGATGATACCCAATTTCACCTGCAATGTTTGTAAGAAGCAGAAAACAAATCCCTCTCTTTTGGAAGAGGAGCTCACTAGTGTAATTCAGGGCTAAATTCTGCCTGATTTGGAGCATTTCTGCACAATTCATCCTGATGCTTTGCAGCATCCTTCCAGTCCATTCTCAGCATCCCTGTCTCCCACATTCATGGGCCACAAACTCTGTTTCCTCCAAATCTGGACGAATTGGGCCACAGGCTCGCTCTGCCCTGGATGGTGTTGTGCAGCGGTGTTTCTTTGCGCTTCCTCTCACTTTTGTGAGAGATAGCATCCTGCTTCTCAGTGAGACTACCAGGGGAAACTAATAATGCTGTTGTCATTTTTTCCCCTCTGCTTGTTGAACTGACAGAGACCCACATCGAGCATTTGTGTATCAGTACACTCCTTAACGGTTTGTGTTTCTCTCCCAAGAAGCTGCTAGATGAGCCAAATAACGTACTTTAGTTTAGCATTTTCTCGTTAAACAGGATATTTGCGGGCAGAAAGCGGCGGATGTGCCTGGGAGGCCTGGCACGGCGCGGTGCGAGCAGGGTCAGCGGTGGCACCGCAGGACTGCAGCCGTTGGCTCTGGGCGCGAAGGCTGGGCCGCCGGTGTTGGCCATCCTCCCCTTGGCCGGCGGCTACCGGCCAGCAGCGAGGGAAGACGGCTATTTTTTGGCACCCCGGGTGCCGGCACACCTGCGTGACCCCGCCAGGGAGCGGCACCTCGAGCGGGGCGGCGGCGGGACTGCAGCGCTGCGACCGAACAGCCGCGCGTCGGGGCCGGGATCAGGGGCCGCCAGCTGCGCGACACCAATACGTCCTCGTGGCGACGAAATGCTGCCCTGACCCGCGCCGCGCGGTCGCCCCCGCTCCGCTCGGCCGTCCCGCCCGTCAGGGCGCATCTCTCAGGGGCCCGCTCCCGGTACGGCCTCCCGCGCCCCGTCCCGCCGCGGAGCCCTTGAGAGGAGAATGGCCCGAAAGCGGCACCGAGCTGCCCCGCATCGCATCGCATCGCACCGCCCCGGCCCGGCCCGGCCCGCCCGGCTACGGCCCCACCGCGCCCCACCTCACCCGCCCGCCGCCTCAGCCGCGGGGGAGGTGCTGGGGGCGGGCGGTGGGCGGCAGCCCGCCTATCGCGGCGGCCGGGTAGCGTGACGGACGCGCGGGGCGCGCAATGAGCGAGGGGCTGTCGCTGGGAAAAGCGGGCGCCGCCGCGGGCGCCGGCCAATGAGAGGCGCGGGGGCGGGCCGCGGGCGGGGCGGGGCGTCCCGTCCCGCCCCCGCGGCGCTGTGCGCGGCCGAGGCGGAGCGGTGGGAGCGGGCGCCGCCGCCGCCTGCTCGGGCTGAGCGGCCGCGGGGCCGGGCGCAGCGGGCAGAGCGGGCAGCCCACCGGGACGGACGGGACGGGGACGGGGACGGGCCGCCGCCGCCGCAACAGCAGCCGCCATGGATCACTACGACCCGCAGCAGACCAACGACTACATGCAGCCGGAGGAGGACTGGGACCGGGACCTGCTCCTCGACCCGGCCTGGGAGAAGCAGCAGAGGAAGGTGGGCGCGCCCCCTCCCCTCCGCTCCCCTCACACACGCAGGCACGGCGGGGCCGCCGAGACCGGCCCCGCCGCCCCCACCGGCGCCGGTGCGCGCCTGGCCGGGGGCTGGCGCGGAGCGGCGAGGCGGCGGGGGCCGCGGGGGCGGGTGGAGCGGGCAGGTGGTGGCGAGGGGAGGGAGGTGCCGCGGCGGGTCCCCCCCAGCAACAGATGTCCGCCCTCTCACCGGCACCCGCCCCGCTACGGCGGGCCCGGCCCGCAGGTGCGCCCGGGCGCAGCCGGGACCCCGGGGGGCGGCGGCGAGCTCCCCCGCAGCCCCCGCCGGCCGCCCCGCTGCCCGCGCCCCGGCCCCGCCGGCCCGGCGGCGGGACGGTGACTGGCTTCTGGTTTGAATGGTGTGGTTTAGGGCAGGGCTTGCGCGGAGCTCATGTCCAAAAATGGTAACATTCGGCCCTTTTTTTTAAAGCGCACGGGTGGCGGTGGGGAGGGGAGCTCAGGAGGAGCTCCAGCCTCGCCGCTCTTCGGTTATGTATTTTTTCCCTCCTTCTTTAAACCAAAAGCATCCTGTATTAGATCACTCTGGAATCCTAATCCCCGAAACGTTTCCGTTTTAGTCACTTCATCAGGCAGCAGCGAAGCAGAATTTGAAACAATACTCGCGCCCCCACGGCGGGGGCACCCGGGGCGCAGCGGCCCCCCCCGCGCCGCCCGGCCGCTCGCTTGTTCGCTCCGGGCCCGCCTGAGGGGTCGAACCGTGCTCTGCCCCAGCTGCGAGCAGGTGGGAGGATCCCCAAACCTTCCAGGCTAGAGCGGAGGATGTTGCTTATTTACGCATAGGTGATACGTTCATATATATATATATATATATATATATATATATATAACATAGCCCGAGGTGCGGGGCTTCCTGTAAGGAGCTGGGAGCAACTGGGAAGGAGGGCGCACCAGTGAGAAGACTCTTCTTCCTCTTCAGCCCCTCTCCTTCCCCTCTCCTCTGCTTCCAGATGAAGGGCTTTCAGGTTCTCCTGTTGGTAGCTGTCTGAAATGGTGCCACTGGGAAGTCTTTCCCCTGGAGCCTGATGAGTTAATTGAAGGTGATATCTACAGAGCTGCTGTCAGCGGTTTCCTCGCTCAGAGGGACTTGGGTGGTGAGAGTAGGCAGCGTGAAATTAAAGCACACAAACAAGGGCATTTAATGGAGAAAGAGTTGATGGCGTGTGAGCTTATGTTTCAACAAAGGAGAAAGAGAGGAGTGTACTCTTGGTCTGGGGTGTGAGTGCTGGGTGTCTTATCTGAAGACCAGGCTCTGCTCCTTTGAGGAGGGAAGTTTCTTCCTTGTCAGAAGATCTGCCTGGCTGTGATCCGTATCTCCAGTCCTACGCCAATATCTGGCAAATACATCTAGGAGCAGTCAGTGGGGCCCAGAGCGAGATGGGCAGTATTGCTCACCGGCTGTGAGGGGAAATGCTTGTCATGCTGTGGGGTTTTTTGCCTTTCATGGTGAGGGGAAATATTTTATATGTAGTGGGACACTGACTTGGTTGGCAGAAGCAGGGGTCGAACCTTTGGCATGAAAAGAAGTCCCAAAACCCAAGCTGTGGTACGTGCCCTAAAGGCCATGCTCTTTTAATATTACCTCCCTCTAAGAGTTTTTAAGTCCTCTTGGTCCTATCACAAGAGGGGGACAGAGAGCTACTCTGTTAACTTGGGTTACTTGTGCAGAGGAGGGGAGAAGCCAAGAGGGAGTTTTAAGGAATTAACACATCTGCTTCAACATGATCCAAGCCAATTTCTTTTGATGGTCAACCGCTGCCAGTTGAATTTGATGTGCTGAGTGTTACTCTTCAGCTTGCTGAATGAGAGGGCTCTATGTAGTTAGGTGTCCTTTTCTGGTGATGGAGTCACTTGGTTGTTTCTCTTCCTGCCGATGGACAGCTGTAGCTGTTCCCTTCTGCAATGGGTGCAAGCTCACAGTTTTATCGTGACCCACCCCTCTGGTGTCCATAGGTAGAAAGATCAGGTCTGGGAGTGACAGCTCTTCCCAGTTGCAGACCATCAGGCTAACCCCCCCCCCCAGAGGGATCGATGACCGGACCCCAGCCCGAGCAGGCTGTGCAGATATTGAGGGACAGTCTTGTTCCCCTCCCCGGAGTCCGAAAGCCCTGTTGGGGTCTTGGGGCTTGCTTCCTCCAGAGGTGGGAAGATAACAGTATCCACCAAGCATAAGCTTGGAATGTATGGTGTTGTAAAACTGTCACTCCATCTTACCTGTGAAATGAAATCATTACAGTAATTAAAGTTAAATGTTTGTTACTGTATATGTTAGTTAATAGCTTACTGAAGTGAACAGGAGAGATTCATGCCTCCCAAATATTCCTGTAGCCTCTCTTCAGGTTCCGTCTTTCCTGGTTGACGCATGTGTTTTAGGTCTTCCTTCACCTAAGGAATAGCTAGAGAATTTCTGACAGAGGAAATCTGATTTAAGTGCTAAATCAGACAGTACTAAATCTGATTTAGGTACTACCAAATTATTGTCGTTATTACTATTTATAGCACTGAGGCCAGCCAGTGAGGCAGACTTGAAACTTTCGTGCTCAGGCCCTCTCTGGGAGGGGAGACAGCATGTCTAAAGTGGTGGCACGGCCAGTAATCCAGTGAGCAAATGTCTGTGCAAGAAGTGGCCGTGTCTTACTGGCCATTTCCAACCCACCCCCTCATGTCCCAGCTCAGTAAGGCTCTGCGGGCTGGGGATGGCTGTGCCATGGTGCTGTCCTGCGTGGCTTTGTGCAGCTGGGACTAATTGAGCCTTGGGAAGCAAACAGTCTAGAGATGTTGCTCACAGATGAATTGAATCCAGCTCCCCTTCTGCCAGCTGCACGGGCTCGGCAGAGCTCACGGCAGGCATCAGAAGCGGGAAGATCTGCTGGTTTTTAGTAATGGCCTCAACAGGCACGCTGTTGGGACGACAAGTTTGCTGGGTTTTTGGGAGCTGGTTTGTGGGTTTCCTACCTGCGCTGAGAGGCAGATATGACAGCCTTCACTGTCTGGGGTGGTGCTTGAGATACAATCTCATGAGCTGCTTTGAGATGGGTAAATAGATGAGCTGCAGACTGAATTTCATATTTGGAGGGTGAAGTTTGGCCTCTTGAACATGATACAGAGAAGAGACGCTGGTCTCGCACCTCTTCCCACCTGCCCCTTCCTGAGAAGTTACTGTTTTATAGTGTAGGGATAGCGTGATAGAGTGACAGTTCCTGGAGGAAAGCAGCTTTCCACACGAAGCCTGTTTTTTGTGTCTATCAGAAGAGACTGTAAGATGTTTTAAAGAGCTCGTTGCAGCATTGCTATTCATAAGCGGAGAAAAATATAATGTGCAGAACAAATTCAGCTACTTCTCAGTTGATATAAGCCTCTGCACAGGCTTTTGTGCAGGAGCAGGGTGTCTCTTCTGGGGATTAAAATGCTTTCCCCTTTGCACTGTTGAACTCATCTCAGTAGTTTCTTCTAATAGCCTTTTCTTTCTTCTCCCTTCTCTCTTCTTTCCTGTCTGGAGTCAGGCCTCAAAGTAGCACTAGCCAAGGCATAATAAGATTGATCCTGCTGTTTCCCAGTGTTACAAAGCAAAACTTGCTGAAAGCCATTGCCACGGTCTCACCTAGCTGTCGAGGTAGACAAGCTTGCATGTAAAAAGTACATATGTGGGTGTTTACTGGCCAAGAGATTGTCACTTGTGCCCACAAGGACATTTCTCCCTCTTGGTGACAAATGGCCAGCTGCAGTGTTCAAACTTTTCCTGAGCTACTTGGTGCTCAGCATGCCTGGCTCATCTTTGCAGGTGAAGCGAAGCGTGGTGGTGAGAAGGACAGCCTCCTGCCACCACCTCCTGAGTGTCCCAGGGAGGTCCAGAATGATACTAGGGTGAAGCGGGTGCTGGTAGGGGTCAGCTCTCAGGCCCTGCATGCAGCAGGCTCTCCTGTTGGCCTCTCGTTTCACGAACTGGTTGCTCAAGGTGCACCTCATTCAGGGTTTATTTTAAAACCTGGCCTGAAGTAACTTGTCCAAACTGTAGAGCTGGGGTTGAAACTTTAAATGCTGAATTGCTTTCTGACCTCACAGCTGCTGTCTTGACAATATGAGTAGGAAGCAGTGTTCATTTGCAGCATGTAGAAGACAGCCATATACAACTTAAATGCTATAAGGAATGATAGTAATGCTTTTCTTTGGGGGGGGGGGAAATCAAAATGTTGAAATAAATGTGCCTTGTCTTTATCCAGTGCTGCTCTGCCTCACCAGGTTGGCATTTCTGTGGCAATGTGTCAGTAAGTGATATCTCTGGCTGAGAGAACTGCACAGTTCAGATTTATGCTGCTGCTGAAGCAGTGATAGCACAGACTTTGGGAGCGCTTTTTCTGCCCTAAAGAAGTACAGTTACTAAGTACAATTATTCATGAACTTACAGAAATTCCCTGTTAGAAATGGCAGTCTCCCACGACCCCTCTCACCACTCTGTGCCATGCACTGCGTGTCAAGATACACATAAAGAAAAGGGTGATCCCATAACCTAAAAAGCCAGGGGTCTCACGGCCCTGCTGTGGCTGCATCCAACAGGTCTTACTGCTCTTGTTATGATTTGAATTTTGCTGTGCTAATCACCTCTCTGTTTGAGGTGGGGTTGTTAATGATAGAAAGTACCCATTAAACGGAGCCCAGGTCCCTCATGGAAACACCCCACCTCCAAGCCTGCTGGTAGCATGCTCAGATCAGGTGGTGTGAGTGTGACTAATATCTCTGACAAAATGTGAAGTCACAGTCACAGCTTCCTTTTCCCTTGGATTGAGTGTCCTCTTGTCCAGACAGGGTCTATTTTGAGAAGGTTATCTAGATTTCCAGAAAGCTACACTTGTGGTAGCTGCTGTGGACCCACACAGAGGTGTGATACCACCCCCATTCTGTAGTTTGCTAAAATTTCTTTCAGTACCATCACAGATTCAGCAGTGAGGTAAATAAATGTGTGTTGTTGGTGAATGTACAGCACTGGGTCCCTTTGCTCCTGCTGTGGGTGACGCTGTGTAGTACTCAATGGGCCATAGCAAGGGATGGTCCTCACGTGGTCTTTGCAGTGTGGGTGTGGTGTAGCAAAGGTGGCCCTGATGCACCTGAGGATCCTCTGTGCATTATTTTGCGCCGAGCAGTATTGATACAGAAGCAGAATGGTGAAATTTGTAAGGCTGCTTGCTCAGCTGCTCTTTTACAGTCAAACAGGCAGGCAATATAGGTCACCAGATATCTCTTATCTTCCAGATCAAGCTTTTGTTGTTTAACATAGGTAGCTTACTGCCAGATACTTGCTCTTCAAAACATTAAACTCAAAAGTTGCTGTAGGGGGCTCTGGAAATATCTGGCTTTGTAGATCAGTGATTTGTCCTTGAGTGTGGGAGCTGCCTCATACTTTCTGTGATCAGGTTTCATCAGGATGTGCGCTTGTGGGTTTTTTTAACAAGAACATTATTATTCATTGTAACCTCTTGGTGCATGATGAATGAGGCACGTACACTTTGCAGTGACTTACCCGCCTATTCAGCATCCTATTTAAGGGGGGAAACTAAGAAGAAAGCAGGCATGGGTTAAAAAGGAGACTGCATGTTCTTTAGGGGGCTCTGTAACAGATCCCAAGGATCAACTCATGAGAACAGGATACTCACCAAACTGGATTGAACCGTTCCTTCTCCTAATCTTCTAGGGAAGGGTGAAACACCTCAAAGGCATCCAGCTGCCAGCTCAGTGATGTAAAGTGTGTCTGTCTGGGGAATTTCTTGCTGACTGCTTCAGGCAACCAGTTTAATTTCTTGTGCATGTGATTTGGTAATGACGTTTTTGCCGTGCATAAGTGCAAAGGCTAGAGAGGATAACATTGTTTTCCTCCCTGACCACTTGCAGTGCTCAGTGGTGTAGCTTGGGGTGCCTGGCGTGCCACATAGGGCATCTTTAAGCAGAAGCTGTTTGGAAACTTCAGTTTTCTTGGCTGTCTGGTGAGAACTTGTCCCCTTAGATGGAAGCAGGTGCTTTTGTATGAGGTGGTGTTGTCTGGCTATGAAATTCAAGTGTAACTGGATCGTAGCTGTGAGAACATGGGCTGGTAAACCTGCTCGGGAAAAGTGTTTGTGAACACTGGGATCACATTGTTAGAAGCCATGTGTGTTACAGTGGAGACCTAGTGAATGGTACCTGCTCTTCCCAGCATTGAGGTGACCGCCATGAGCAGTGGTAATACACTTCCCAGCTGCTTCTGCTGTAGGCACCTTGCTCTGTTCATGTGTGCTGTGTGAGAGGTGCAGTTCCACAGCCTAATGTGTCTCATGCACTTTTAACTGGAGGAGGAGCAGGGTTCATTTGGCCTCCCCAGCCATGTTATGAGCCTGTTCTGTGCCACCTCACTGGGATCCACTGAAGACTTTGGCCTGGAGTTCTTAAGGTTGGCACAAGCAACAGTGACAGAGATGGTGAAAACTTGCATGGCTCTGCTGGGGAAGGACTGAGAGCGTTTTCCAGCTGCCTGTGGATTATCACTGTTGTGCCTGACACTTAGGCTTTTCTCCGGGGTGCACTTACGCTAGCAGAGGATGGCTGTGCTCTTTCTGACAATGAGGTGCAGAAAGCAGTCACTGTAGAAAAGAGGCTGGAGAGCTGTCTGGGGAGAGGTTGGGAAGCTGCTAAAATACAACACATACAGCGGACTGGTCTCACTTTAATGGGTTGCATCTGCCCCAGGGGCTTGCTGAACATATTGCTGTGATTTTTAGAGGTATTTTGTACAGTCTAAGCAATAGTGTTTGAGGAGGATGGGGGACAGAGTGCAACAGAGTTTACTCTTCTTTTATATAAGAACATAAAAGTGATTTCTTGCTGTGTGTGACTGTTGGAAACATGGTGGTTACCATAAGGAATGTGCTTAGCATGACTTCTACAAATCTTGTATAGCAATGTAAAACCCTCTCCTCCCCTCAAAGCCATAGGTGAACTGTACGTGTGTGTGGGAAAACTTGTGTAGCATGCTTGGCAACTGCTAGGTGGGGAAAACATGACCTTAGCAAGAAAGGCAGAGAGTCATCTTTTCTTCATAGAGGCATAAGATTTGCTCTAACCCTGGAATTTTGGGGCTGAAGCATGCTACACAGAGCTTGGATCTGTTGGGATGAGTTTGTGTAGAGTGGTGAGATAGGCTTGTCAGCAGCAGGACCTTCTGTCTGGTGCTGGTCATGCTAGAAAAGTCTGTTTTATTGGAGCCACCTGCTGATTTATTTTGACCCCGGCATGTGAGATTGACGCACAGGTTCTCAATAGAGTCACCCAGATCCCTGAGACAGAACTGGAGACTTCTTGAGCCAACCCAAAAGATGCTTAAGTGAGCAAAACTACTAGCATTAATATGATTAACCAAAAAAGCTCACTTCCTGTTCCCCTCCCGCTGTTGCCTTCCCTGCTGTCATTCCCCCGCTGCATGAGAGCAGAACTTGGTCATAGGATGTTTGTGGCATGGCCTGGTGCCAGTTTAACCTCTTGGCTCCCTATTAGGCAGTAAAGGAGAACCGTTTTTTCCCCATGTTGGTTTCCTGTCGTTGTGTCTTTCCTGCTCAGCTGGCAATGTGTGTATCGTATTGGTAAGGGCTGGGTCAGGCCTTTGCAAGCCAACCCTTGTACCAGTACTGCAGCTGGCTGACCACAGGCTTTTACCTGCGGTTGTCCCTTCTCCTTCTTCTAAATCTCTTGCTGCTTTGAAGCACTGCAACATGAACAAGGCTCTGCACAGACCTTCTCCACCCTCAGTGCAGTTGAACAGCTCCCGTTGACAGGGCTGGGGTATGCATGAGTAAACGGAGAGGATTTTGGTCTCTCATCCAGATGAATCTTTGATTTGTCATTCTATCTGTGTAGACTGAAAGCCTCCTGGAAATGCATTCATCCCTGTGGTGTGGGAAATGACAGCAAAGCTGGCCTTTCCATTGCATTAGAGCCAAGATGGGAAGTGCTGGCAGGTGAAAAGGCCGTGTCTTGGCTATTAACACTCACTACAGTGGACACCACTGATGTGAGTCTCCATATTATCACCTGTCTGTTGCTCAGATTGGAGTGGTTTCAAGTAGGTCTCTGAATGCCAGCAATCCAGGGCTTCTGGGCAATCTTACAGAAACACACCAGTGTGGACAGTTGATAGGCAGGTGAGGCTGCAGGGCAGACTTCTTAAGCAGCAACTTGTTCCACATCCTCTTAGGTGGCTTATGTGGTCAATGCGAAGGCAAGGATGACTTGCTGTATCAGCTGGTTGCTTCTTTGGCAGTCTGCTTGACTTTGCAGAGACCGTGCATTACTGCAGTGTAGGGCCTGCTTTTCAGGATAGCATAGGCGGGCTCTGCTTGTACATCCTATGCGTGGCCCTCGTTTTCAGAGGGACCCTTGTGAAATCTTGTATCTCTGTGCCACACAGCACGGTGTGGATGGGCAGCCTGTTCACTCTGCTCCTTCCACCAGCAGAGTGCTGTACACCCAGAGAAGTTTCACGCAGAATACTCATGCTTCCTTTTACAACGCCGAGGACAACTCTCCTGTCCTACAGAGGTGCTGAACCAAGGCCAGTTGGCAGCAGAGGAAGGACTTCAGCTTTCCACGGCCTTTGGATCAGGCAGCCGGGGCACTTGCTACTCCTTGCTGCAGCATATGATGCTAAGCACTTGAACTTCACTGCTGCTGTAAATGGAAGTTGTGTTGTTACATCTTCGCTCCAGGAGCTAGCCTGTAAAGGCCTTTGAGAGATGAGGGAGAGCGAGAGAACCATGTATGGTCTCTGCATCCCAGCTGAGTGCTCTTTTCTTCATCGTGGAAAGTGATGTGTACATCCCAGAGTCCTGTTTCCTGGCCAGATTCCTTGGCTCTATAGCAGCCGAGTTTCTTGTGCTACCCCCAGTGTACTTACCTGTGATCCCCCTCAGTTTATTTAAATCTACCCTTCAGTAGATGACGAGTTAGTTTTGCTACTTAAATGTATTATCCCCAAGAAAACTTTAAAATTTGGCTACACAGGTGGAAAAAAAAGGCAAGTTAATTAATTTCTTAACTGCTAAACAACGCCAAAGAGAGGACAATTTGTTTAAAGCTGTTTAGACCATCTCTAGGCCAGGGTTTATCACAATACTTAATTTCCGAAGGAAAACTTTGATTGCAGCCAGAAGCAGTTCCAGCTTTTCAAGAGTATTTATGCTTCCAGGTGAGTTTTCTACATGTCCTATCTGGTTTCAGAGATGTGGAGATCTCCCATCGATGAGGGAGGGGAGAGCAGTAGCTCAGATGCAAGGGTGCGGTGGGAAGAGGAGCGTGGGGGTACATTTGTTCAAGCCTCTGCCTTCCCTCTAGCTCTGCTCGTGGTGTTGCTGTACAAGAGGAGCATCTCCAGAGGAAGCATCGGTCTTGGCCACACCTGGCTCCATGCACAAAGCGAGACCTTGCGCTTCGTCAGTGCTCACTCATCAGGCACCTTTTGGCAGCGGCACTTGCAGGCGGCTGCGCTGCACAGAGAAAGCTGTGTGGGGGCAGCGGGGGAGTACATTCATGAACATGAACCAGTCTGTTTCAAGATGGCTAACGCGTGGAAACTTGCCGTTTCCCAAGGGTTTTCTTGGGACGTTGGGGAACTCTGGCCAGGGATGAGACTATTTCCAGCTGTGGTGAGCCAAGTGTGAACTCACTCTGGGCAGGATGCCCAGCTCCACTGGCTTTCTCCTGCCAGAAATCCTCACCCTCCAGCCAGCGATACCAAACTCAGTTTCTGCCAGTCCTCAGCTGAAGACCTCTGAAGGGAGAGGAGAACAAGGAGACCAAGCAGAGCAAGATACTGCTGAGGAGGGGATGAGGGGAGGCACTGAAGAGCTTGCGCAGGAGGCACGATGGTGGGGTGTCACCACCAAGGGGTGGCTGTTGTGGGTGAGGGCTGGCAAGAGGTGTAGGGACCTGCTTTTCCTAGGGCAAGTGGAGAGGAAAAAATGGGTGGTGGGGGTGCAAGGGGTTGATTTTCCTTGGTTAGGCAGAGCTGCCCAGCCCCCAGGGATGTACTGCTGGCAGTACCATCAGGGTAGTCATCTGGAAATGAGTATTGTTCCCTTCATCATGGTTTCAACACACTGAGGACTACTTGTGTAAAATAGGATATTCCTTTTCTCTTTTGTGGAAGGTGCTGTGGGGCAGAAGATGCCCTTCAAGGGGAGGCTGGCTGTGCATCTGGGACCTCTTGCCCTCCACAAAAAAGGCATGGCCACAAAAAACTTCATCTTCCAGAGCTGGTAGTCCTTGTTGCAGTCTATGTGCATTGGGATAGGACTTCTTGCAGGGATCCATTGATCCATCTGCTTTTCTGCAAAGGCTGCTCTGCAGTCAGATGCTGTGGAAGAAGAAGGAGAGGCGTGAGAGTCAGGTGTGCAGGGAGCCTCCCTGCATGTTCCTTGGATGGATTTTTAGGAACTGGAGGGACTAAGGGATTAACGCCTGGTACTGGTCCTTCCAGTGCTGGCAACAATTGCTAGTGAAAGGAAATTTCTAGTTGCTCTTTCTGGTGAGTGCCTTTGGCTCCTGATACTGTGGGTGTTTGCATTCGGCTGTTTGGCTGGAGCTAGCAGGTCTGTGTTAAAGAGTCTCTAAAATGCCTGTAGTCACAACTCCTTGCATGCGGAGACAAAGCATCACAAGCATGATACTGTGTTGGTAACTTAGCGTGTACACACCTGTCTGCAGCATGTCTTCTGGGTCCAGTCATGCAGAGGTGTTGGAGCTGACAAGGCCAGCGTATGAACAGGAGACCTTCTGTTCCTGCAAGTGCACCTCCTCCAACACTGATAATTTTCATGTGCCAGTGTATCATTTAGTGACACATTACACTGCTCCTTGCTATTGCAGCCTGTTGCAAATGGGCTGACCCAGCCAGCTACTGACAGCTTCCTACAGGGTGGACCGCTGAAAGCTGTTTCCATCCTAGACCCAAAGGAGTATTTCCCTCCCCCTCCTATAATGGCTTGTTTCTTTAAAGCTGTTAACTGGCCATAATCCAATCATTACTACTGTAATTAGTGAACTGCTAACAGTAACTAAAACACTCGAAGTGTAATATCCTCTGTGTTTGCAGAGCTTGGAACAAGTTTCGCCTGCAGTCCTGTGAGAGGCAATTACTGCTGATGGTCCAGGGGTGGGTGCAGGGGACACAGGGCAAGCCTGGCACAGGCCACGCTGCCTCTCGTGCCGAGCCCTGGATGGCGCCATGTGGGCTTCCCACAGGAGGGAGAAGCTCAGGAGGCCTGTGGAGGTGAGCTGGTGTGCCCAGCTCATGGTGATCTCCTGCTGCCCCTATGTCAGAAGGGAGCCTTCTCTTTGCAAGCTCTGTCAGAGGACGCTGGGGTTGGGTGGAACTTGCAGGGCTGCTGGTGGTATTGGAGGTGTGATGTAGTAGTACTTAACATTTGGTTTATTACATGGTAGAAAATGCCTAGGTTGCAGCAGGCTCAGCGTCTCCTCTTGCTGTCAGAATACCCTCTTGTCCCTATGCACAGTGTCTGTGCTCTCCCCCCACCCACCAAATTACTAACTTCGTAGGCAAGGCCAAGAGACTTCAGCTCCTGGCCCTGCCAATTCATTCTGCAGGACTTGGGGTTTCCAAGCTGACACATCCCTCTTGCTGTGTTCTTCAGCCACTTCTCCTTTTGAGAACAATGAGCCGACTTTCCTGAAGACTTCTCCTGCCCTCCCCTTCGTACCCTGACAGGCGGGCTGTACCAGCACATTTGTCTCCAGCCTTTGTTCTGCTTCCTCATTTTTACCTCCTGAGATGAAGCTTGTTGTAACTCAGGCTCTTCCTTCTTGGGGAGGAGGAGGACCATGGTGAGGAACAAGTGTGGGCAGCTTTTAACGTGGAGAGCCCTGCTGGATGAGAAGGGGTGAGGGTGAGTGAGTACATGCAACTGCAGCAAGCAAAGGCCCTGCAGTGGTAAAATACCTAGCTGCCCTGCTGCCAGCCATCAGTTGGCAGGCATGCTGTACTCGGCAGCTGAGTAGGGTATTCATTTGCAGTATTTGGCCTGTGACTGGGTCAGAAAAATGAAAAGTCTTTTTGGCCTAAGGATAAGTTTTTTAAAAAACAAAACAATAAAACAAACAATCCCCCTCTAAAAACACCCCACCCCAAAACCCACTCCCACCCTAAAACCCACTCCCATTACAGGGTTTTCATTTTGCTCTTGAGCAATTATCGTGCTGCTTTTCCAAGCTTTATTCCTGTGCGGTGCTGGGCAATAGAGGCGCTGTGAGATGCGCAGTCTGTGTCATGGCCCTCGGCAGGTGAAATGAATAGAGAAACAACCTCTGATGAGAATGAATTTGTTTCTTGTGCTCTGGATTTAGCTTAGGAGGGGAGAGATGTTCCTGCCCCTCTGGATCTTGTGTGTGCTGTCAGCGTCTGCCACTGCTGTCTATATACTTACCTTATTGCCCCAGAAATCTGCTGTTGTCACTGAGTTGTGTGAAAGATTGAAAATGTGCTTGTTGCCATGTAGGTCAGAGTGGTCAGTAAGGTGAGGAGCAAGTCCTAGAGTGCCAGTGGCCAGAGATCTGTGTGGTGAGCCCCATGACGTGCCAAGATTTCTTCCTGCTGGCCTGAGCAGTGTCTGCCTGTTGCCTTGCACTTTGCCTTTGCATCTACCTGCATCTTCCTCCAGTCTCTTGCCATGCTCGTAGCCTGCAGGGTACTTGGGGAAAGGGACAGTGTTTCTGCCCTGTGTTTGCACAGCAGAACTGTGATCTGTGAGCCTGGTTGCCAGATGCTGCAGGGCCACGAGCACTGAAGCGATGGTAACTGATTTTAAATGAACCTTTTTTTTTTTTACTATTAAGTGTTATCTTAAGACCACTTGTGCTGATTACAGCACATAAAAGTTACTTCCCTGTTTGTGGTACTCACTTACAATCCACTTGACTCAAAGCAATTATTTTCAATTCCGTATTCTTCTGGACTAGCACCATGCATTTGACTTGCTGTTGGTTATAGGTGCTGGTGCAGCCACTATCAGCACACCCTGCTTGAGTGCTTTCAAGTCTCTCTTCAGGATGAAGTCTGGTAATAGACCACTTCAGAGTGGTGCTTATGTGTTTCTGTCATCTTCAACTTCAGATGTTTGCTTTCAGTGTGCCACTACCAAACTGCAAATATAGATGTCCCTTTCTCCACACCCTTCCAACTCTGCTAGTGTAGTACAGCAGGTTTTTTGTAGCGAGTTTCTGCTGTGGGCATAGCCAAAGAGAATAAAATCACCAGCATATTATTTTTTGTTAAATTTTGCTTTGAGTTCAAAGCCTCTGATGGTACTCCTTTATCTCTTTTTCTACCGATATTTTCCTATCCCAAATTCTCCCTCCTCCTCTTCTCCCTTCTCTTCCTTGCCCCACCTTCATTAACAGGAGCTGGGAAGGGAAATCTCTGTTCCCATCTTACTCTGCCATTGTGTTCAGTGATCTCATATGCTTTGGATTGAAGATTGCTGTTCTGCTTAGGTGTGTTGCTGGCTTTCATGGTCTGATACATTAACAAAATTATGCGGTGCTGGAAAGAACTTTTGAAACTTTTAGTTGATAAGTTTTTAATAATTACCTTCATCTCTTTCACATAGAGCCTATTTTGGTGGTGTCACTTTCCTTCAGAGCTTATTTGGAACTCCCTCTCTGGCAGTGGGCTCCGGCAGCCCCTAACTGAGTAAGCCTTGCTCTGCTTCTGAGCAGGGCAGCAGCAGGCAGGCTTGAGGTAGGGGAGTGTTTGCCCTGGGCACATTCAGGCGCTGGGATCAAAGGTGTGGATTCTGTCTACACGGTCCATCCAAAGGAGCAGCTCTCCAGGCAAAGAGCAAAGCTCTTCATCGGTGTAAGAGGTGTCCTTTGGATAAGCGTGCCTCTAGTGTAAGTGCTGTCCTGATGCTATAGCAAGGAGTGAGGCATTGGCAAAACTCGCTTGGGTTTCTGTTCCCCTCTGACCTTCCTGTGTGGTGGATTGGTAAGTCGCATTCTCCTATGACGACTTCTCATGTGAACCCTTAACAGGTTTTGTAAGGGTGCTTATTTGTCATGAAATTGCAGTGCACCAGAACTACCCTTCTGATCTTAGTAGAAGAAAATAAAAATATTAGCTAAACATTTCTGTTTCTATCAAACTAACTGGGGCTTAATTTACACACACACCCCCCCCATTTGCTCCTTGTTTTGCCTTCCCAAGAGGATATGAGTGGGAAAAATATTTTACATACATATATTGTGGATAACATGCTCCAAAGCTCTTAATGTACTTTATGTAGCATTTATCTGCTTTTTGACTAGTGAACTTTCATACTTCTGCAGCCTTACAAAAGCAGTGAAAAAATGTATTGTGTAATTGCAGTCTGTAAAATGTATTCTAGACAGTTTGCCAGAGGGTGACGTAAGGTATATTCAAATTGGCAGTCCCTGATGATTCCAAAGACCTGCCAAAATCTTATGTTTTGCACCTAATTTATTTAACTTTTGCATATGCAAGTGCTGAGTGTTCTCTCTTTGCCCATTTACTTGGGGCAAGACTCGCTCCAGATGCTGTTTCACAATCTTCAGTCCAGTCTGACTGTGCTTATCTGTC
Source organism: Theristicus caerulescens (assembly GCA_020745775.1). NCBI lineage: Eukaryota > Metazoa > Chordata > Aves > Pelecaniformes > Threskiornithidae > Theristicus > Theristicus caerulescens. The sequence goes on from CM036564.1 coordinate 33,652,520, forward strand.
ACTCGTTCTCACTTGGATGCACCCATGATCGGTACTTGGTATGCTATGGAAAACTGCGTTTTCAGCCAGATAACGGAGTTGATCCTGCTGAGCCTAAGGTTAAGAGAAGGAGGTGACAGGGTGGGGGAAGTGAAGGGTGAGTGTGGAGTGGGACTGCTCACTTTAATGGCAGCTTGTCAATAAAGTGATCAACGCCAGCCATGAAACCGGGCCCTCAGCAATATGGTATTTGGAGCTGCAGCAAATGCAGAGGGGACCTGGCTCTGGCAGCCAAAGGAGCTTGAGGTTTGTGCTCTGTTCCAGGCTTCTGAATACCTTTTACTAGGTTGGAAAGCAAAGCAATGCTTTCTCACTTTCTTTAAGCCCTGCCCAAATTCCTTGAATTTTTGCAGCTTGGACCAGGTGATAGTTCTGGTCTGCATGTGAAAAGAATAAACTGTCCGCCAACTCTCCATAGGTAGGAATGCACCTTAAAACTACCTCTAGCCATGCGAGATATCTGAGATCATGGGGGAAGGGTTTTGGAGTGGGGGAATGGAAATCTGCCTGACACAAGTAAGTAATCTTGGAAGTAGTGAGGCTATGCTTATGGCTTGATAGAGTAAGGGGGCTGCACTAGCAATAGCTGCCTGAGAAATAGGTGTCCCCAGCTGCTCCTTCCCTCCCTTGCAAGGCACAGCCTCTGCATTGCTCCAGCATAACTGCTCGTGGATATGAACTGTGAGCCAGGTGAAAGAACTTAATCAGTGTTAAAGTTAATTTACCAAAACAATAAGAGGGAGAAGAGTTAAACCTAGATAGCTCCCCACAGTGAGGGAGCAGCAAAAGAATGGGAAAGAGCTGGAGAGAGTCTAAGGAAAAAAAAAAAAAAATCCAACAACAACAAACTTGTAACTGTTTTTGCTGTGGAAATAAATATCAGTGGATTTGTGTTCTGAACATCACATTGCCTGGTTCCCCAAGCACTGGCCCTGGGCTAGGATTTGGCATATATCTCACTTTCAAGTCCAATGCAATCTCCTGCCTTCTGGAAGCGAGTGCTTAATAGCTGGTCAAAGAACCGCTGCGCAGCAGCTGCTGAGCTGGGAAAGAAGCTGCTTCTGTTGCCTATGCAGGAACATTAGCCGCCTCCTCTTAGGCCTTGCAGAGATTGCCAGAGCTCAGAGCAGTTCACGTGAACCCAGTTGCTGAAGCTTTGAGGAAACAAAGCTGCTGCTCAGCAAGTGCAGTCTTTAGCCTTCCAAGTCTGGAAGCTCAAAATCTGAAGACTTTGCCATGCTGCTTTGCAGAATACCAGACTTCCTCCATCAACAGGTACCAGTAGTCTGATCCTCATCTTTAAAGAGCTGCAAGGCTGTTGTAGGGAGTGTGGGGAGCAAAGGGCTGTGCTCTGGGTTGGCTCTTTATGCCTGGGAGCTGGTGCTTCCCTGTTGGGACGATGTAACAGGGCTGGCTGCTGCTACAGTGAGCTGAGCAGGAATCCCCTGTCAATGGGGAGATGCTCTGCTGCAGCTGCTCCACTGATAGGTGACTGGCTCTTGATTCTCTAGAAAATGCATAGTGTTCTGGTCTGATCTGCTTTTGCGGCCTGGTCGCTGTTCACATGGACCTGTATTTCTCTGCCAGCTGTTGCTTTAAGTGTAGTCTGCAGCATGAACATGTCAGGGCTCTGTCCAGAGTCTTCCTGGGTAGAGCTGAGCCTACAGCAGTCCTAAATACAGAGACACCACAGAGAGAGCGGGAGACAGGCTGTAAATTATCAGGGTTGGGTTCTTGAGCATCAGGAAGTCAGGAAAAAAAGTGCTAGAGCGTAGCCTGCTAAGCAATGCAAGAGGCTTAGCTGTTTTGGCAGCTGAGAAGGGAAGAAATAAATTCTAATTCACTTAACAATACCTTACCTGCGTGCAGAAATGGGCTGGCTGGCTCGTGGCATGGGAGACAGTCTAATGGGGAAATGACTAACTTCCTTTGGCAGTTGCCAGGACAGTGCATAGGATGTAGGAGGTAGGATGTGAGGAGGTCCTGGGCTACTAATAAGTGCAGCTAGGCTTGCTAAGTACCAAGTTGAACTTAATGCTGTGAAAACTCCACTTTCTGAGTTGGATTGCCTGATTTGTGCAGGAAGAAAATGTTTGCCTTACAAGCACAATACTCTATGGCCATCTGACTGCATAAGAGGAAGGAAGAGTCCTGCAAAGGTTAGGTCCTGCGTGCCTTGATGATAGGATATGTGATCCTGTGGGAGGGAAGAGAATCCCATAGGAGAGAGGAGCTGAAGTTCATTACTTACCTGGTTTCCAGCCTGCTGGTTCAGGTCACTTTCTCTTTCCAAGCTGTGGTGGGTGCTGGTGTAGGTGTTGCATGGTCATAACTGCACAACATGTGTGGCAGTAGTCAGAGCGGGAGCACAGTGTGCGATGCACTGCACCGGATGCTTGTGCAGCGGCCACGGTGCCCCTGGGCGATGGCCAATACCTACTGCAGTGTGTAACAATTGTGTGATTGCTTGCTGAGGAAAGGGTTGGGACAACTGTGCCCTTGCTCTTCAAGCCCACCCACTGGTTATTCAGCATGTTGGGAGTAGGATTATTTCTTCCTGGCCCACAGACAAGATCAGCTTGAGCCTCCCACTGTGGGATCTTAACTACCCATACCCTTTTCCCTGTGAAACTGCACATAGACCGGTGTTGTTGTTGGACATGGCTGTGGCTGGTGCCCAGCCATATGCTTGGGTCAGAGCAGGGTAGACCACCAAATAAAGCAGACTTCCAGGGGACTGGTTATGGTGGAAATCGCATTCATCCTTCTGCAGCCTTCCATTGTGTGGACGTGGTTTTCCAGAGAGAGCAGCAAGCACCAAGCTGAGGACAAAAGGCCAATCAGTCTGCGGAGACACTGTTTTGCTGTTCCCACTGCAACTTTGTGCTGACGTGCGGCTGCCAGCAGGAAGAGGGTTAAGCACACATATCACATGGCATGGTTCTGTTTACTGCGTACTTCTCATAATGGGGGCTGGCATCCAAATCCGGAAGAAGATTAGCACTTAACCAGAGACCCTGAAACAGTGTGTTTCATGTTGGTATTCCTGTGATGCTATGCAGTCTGCCATCAGCTCTCTTGCAGAGACCTGCTTGTCCCTGCAGCCCTCAGAGGGAGCTGTGGGGAGAGCAGAAAACAGACAGTTTTAGGAACAAAGACTGGATTGGACTGAACTGCATTTATCATTGGTGTAAGCTTGAAGCCCGTGGAGTTTTGCCAGGAATTAACTTATTCCATAATAACTTGATCTCTACCAAAGGAGGTTCTGGTGGGACCCTGGTCTGAGATTAGTGCATGAAGCTATCCAGGCTGACCCGTCTGGGACTGTGCCCCTTGGTGTAAGGGTTTGGACGGGTGTCACTCAGCGATTTGGCCAGTACTGAATACAAGCAGTTGTGGTGGTGGACAACCAAGTATAAAACTCAAATTAGTTTTTGAGGTGTGGTTTTGGACAAGAGGGAAGGTGTAATTTTGCGGCACGGTCAATAGCTTACCCTTGCTATCAGCGTGGGCATAACTGTAGCAAGCGTCCATGGGGCCCAAGGCAGGGTGTGATTTACCTTCCTACTACTCCTCCTGCACAAGGCAGATCCCTCTGTTTCCTAACAAACTCACTTCTGCCCATACACAGCATGGGGCTTTTCCCTTCTTCAGTCTAGTGCCAGTTCACTTGTGAAGACCTGCCTGGTCCTCCTTAGAGCTTCAACACAGGGCAGCAACCTTCACTGCTGATTTCCAAAGCTGTTTCTGAAGACTCCTGTCATCTCTTAGGAACTGCAGAAGCCTGTTTCCCCCCATGCTTTCAAAGATCTTTTTCCATCACCCTCTTTCTGTCTTACCTGAAAAGTCTGATTGTCATCCATGGATGAAGTTTATATGAATTAGACATGGAAGGGGAAGGATGGAGAGACTTTTTTTTTCCCTCCTCTGTGATGAAGCCAAAGCTAATGGAAAAAGAACTTTTCTTGACCATCCTGTTTGTTATTGGGGTCTACCCGCTTAGGAAGCGCTTGGACTGAAGGGGAATAGGAGAGGTTTCCCAGTCTAAGCACAAGCTTGAAATAAACCTGTCCGTGTGTCTGTTAGTAATGTCAGAAGGACTCTCCTTTTTTTTTTCTCAGCAAAGTTGACTTTTGCTTACTCTTTTGTACTTCAGCAGGAAAAGAGATGAGTTCCTGCTTCCTATTCTGTTGAGTGCTAGCTGTGACTGCTAACCTATGGTACAGTTTCTTAGCCACAAATATTAAAAATACAGAAGTTTGAGTCTGTCTAGAATTAACTTTTCTATATTGGTCTTACACTGAACTGGATTATTGTAAGAGAAACAGAAAGTTACTTGAACTTCCAGAAATAATCCCAAATTCCTCTAATTAGAAGACACGTGGTGGGTGTCTTAGGGTGTTAGCAAGATATCTGTTTTCAGTAGCTGTTGACAGACCTTGTATGGCTATTGCTGGAATGAGGTTTTTGGGTCTTCTGAAACAAGTGGCAATAAATGTTCCTTACCTGTTTGTACCGGGGTAATTTGACTTCCACGTGGTAACTAACACTGCTATCTGTCATCTGCATGCACCTTGCCTCACCCAGATGATTCCTTAGTCAAGAAAACAGATGACAAACATCATGGCAATGATGACTTGTAGATTACACACAAACTGCATGTCCCGCTGTTTGGGTTATCTATTTCTTGTCAGTGTGGTGGTTTTTTTGTGGGTGTTTTTTTTCTTTTTCTTTTTTTTTTTTTCTTTCTAATGTGATATGATGCAGGATCCAGGATCTGCTAGTTTTATTATTCCTTCTGTATCTGTGCATGCATATATTGCAGTAGAAATTATTTAGGCATTCCCCAGGTAAAGAATAAAATATCCTGAGTGTCACAGATCTGAAAAAAAGAGGGTAGGTCAAGAAATGAACAAGACTCAACAGCCATGCATTTTACTGTGTAACCATTAGGAACAATTACCATGTATCAGTTGTGATAGTAAGCTGAATTGCAAATGTTTTGCTTAGCAACTGTTGCAAAGGAAAATTGTCAGGCAACAGCAAAATTAGGAATGGTGGTAGGGAAGGCACTCTTTTTTAAGAGATGAGCTGTACTCTGACATATTAGCTGTGACTAAATGATTTGGCATTTTCTTACACAAACATGTAAGAATATGAGCACTTATGAATATGCATCAAAGCAAGTTCAGTCTAATCCCCTAGCTTCACAAATGCTCTTGCTGGCTTTCTGTGTATAAGTAGATATCTCTAGGCAGCTTCCCAACACAAGGCAGCAGGGTCAAAGAGCTTGACGTCGTAGTAAGTTCTACAGCCAGTCCTTGGGCAACAGTGATGAATTTGAATGGACGTCCAACCATGGTAACTGAAGAATGGTGGTTGGCTTAGTCATTCCCTTTCCCCTAAAATAAATGATGTACCTGAGAGGACTCTGACCGATACATTTGAGATTTCCCTCCTGTGGAACTGCACCAAGATTGATGGTGGTATAAGCATGAGTGTGAATGAGGTACTGGTGTGTCCACTCTTAAGTACGTAGCAGGACAGGGCAAAATGACAAGTGACACAGCATATGCTGTCTGCAGAAGTGCTTGCTCAAGCAGTATTGGCTGTGGAGCTGCCTGAATGGAGGATGAGTCTACAGTGAAGGAGGCTTTAATTTTGTCATGTAAAGGTATGCAGATGTTGTAGAGAACACTGTGTTTAGAAGACTATGAAGGGAGCTAATCCGGCAGTCTTTAGGCCTAAAGTCTGAAATAAGAAATTGGTACTAAGCTAAGCAACTGCTTTAAGCACATATGTTAGGCAATGCCTGCTTCCACACATCTCCAGCCCTTGCTACTGTAATCTTAACAAGGGACTGTCTTAGAGTCATATGAGTAGCAGTTGAGTATCAGAATACCAATACTGTCAGGGTAAGAGCACTTTCATTAGGCATTACTTATTCATGGGAGAAATGATTAAAGGCAAAAGAAACCTACCTTAAACTGGCACGAGATGTTCCTCAGTGTGCATGAGCCTTTTTCTACTGGGTTATCTGTGAGAGGGTGCTTGACACGTCTTAAGGACTCCTTTTTAGTTGATTATTGAATTCTGTGCAAAAATAGATTAAAAAGTTATGTAAGGAAGAGTTGGGGTACAGCTTAGTAGTGGTCTGTCCATGCTACTTGCTCAGTCTTGGAGTGAAGGTTTTGTTTTTCCCGGTATCCCAGTGTTGCAGTGAGGTTTTATAGTGCTTTCATTGCCCTTCCAGGCCAGGGCTCAGCTGGATCCAGGGCACTGTCTCCTGAGTACCTGCCCTTTCTTCCTTGCCTGTCCCAAATGTATAGCATGTGGCAGGGGGGAATCAGTGTTTTGCTAGGGCGACAACATAGCTCAAGTGGAAGTTCTCCAAGATGAGAGCTTCCACATTTGAAACAGAAGGGCCTGGCAGGAAAATGTTTTTTTTTTTTTCAGCAAGGCATTATCTTTTTCTGAAATTTTCTTCCCACCTGAGTCTGAGATATTTCTGCAAGTCCTGTCCCTTGCAGTGGAAGGGCACCAGAGAGGACATCCCTCACTGTGGTAGGTCACGGCAGCTCTGGTATGAGCATTGGTGCCACTTGCTGTGCTTTGGACGTGCAGTTCTGTCATTCTGGCTGCCCTGTATGGGTTTTGTGTCCTTCTTTAGCAGGAGTCCTCTGTGCTGCAAGCCATGGTAGCTCCCAAATAAAGGTAGAGTCCTTCCCACCTCATCCTACCCTCAAGTGAAATGCCTTGTGTAAAGCATTTGCCTTTCCCAGGGCAGAGACCTCATTTTATCCTTCACATCAGGAGTGGGACCCTCTCCAACCTCATTGCCCTGCTGAACCTGTGGGGTTTCAGACGTGGTAGCAAGGGGTGCGTATTGCTCCATTACAGACGTAGTGCTGTAGCTTTTTTACTTGATCCCTCCTGCATCTCCTTCATTGCCATACTGATGAGTGCAGTGTGAAACAGGCCCCAGGGATCCTCCGTGGCTGCTGGAGGAAGCAGGTGCTGCTGGTAGATACCAGGGAAGCCTGTGCTGTCATTACTGACTCTTCCTTGCAATTAATAAAAAAAAAAATGGTTTAAAAAAAAAAAGTGCTCCTTGGAGGCACCTGCTTTTCTAAAGGCTGGCGCAGTTGGTGGAAAGCAAATGGTATCTCACAAGAAGTGGATGGGAGGATGCACGCAGGCCTGCTGCCGGGCCCGTCCCCAGTGCTGTGTGGCTGCCAGGGCCTTTGCGGTGCGCGTGAGACCCTGGCTGTCTCTGTCCCCTGGATGCCAGTGGTGCTGCACTGGCTTCTCCCTGTGGCTTGTGCCTCTTCGGCAGCAGTCTCCTCTTTCTTCCAGCTCTGGCCTGTGTGCTCAGCAGAGCAGCCTGTCAGCCCCGCACAGGGTGCCCCTCTCCCCCCGCACTGCTTGGTGCCCCATCCCTAAATGAGGGTGCCCCCCCTGCGCTGGTGGCTCTGCTGCCTCCCACATCTGTCCGTCTGCAGCAGTGACCCATCTCTGCCAGCCTCCTCAGGACGGCGTGTGCTGCGTGTCCATCTCAGTCCCCCCGCTCTGGTGGGGCAGCACTGGCTGCTCGTCTGTCCGGAAGATGAGCGGATTGGCGTCCTGCTGCCTCCCCCGTCAGCGAGAGCACGCTCTGCCCTGCAAGCAAGCCAGCCATGCCTGCACCCTGTGAATTTATGGGCTTCCTCAGTGTAGCTTTGTCTCTGTTCACCGAGCTGGGAACTTGGCAGGTGTATCTGCTAACACAGGAAATCAGCTGACTTGTGTCAGGAAGCAGGGGTAAGGGTTGAGAGACCAGCTCTGGTAACTAAGGCTGCTGAGCAGGCATCCATCTATACGTGCTTCAGGGGTGTACTGAGCGGGCACAGCCGAAAGAGCCTGATCAGAGACAGTGGCCAAGAGTACAGATATGGAAAGCACAACTTTGTGGTGCTTGTGCATCGTACCACACCAGCAAATTAACTCTGAGGGTCCTCAAAGTGATTTTTCCAGGATTGAAAAAAAATCCCATGTAGCCTAAATTGAGGTACTGGTAAAGGACTTAAAAGGTTGTGGCATGATAGAAACCCAGGATGGTGCTCTGGTCCTGTGGGAACTCCTTTCCTATTGCTGGTCATGGGGAGCATCTTGATGAGTTCAGCTTCAGTCTACTGCTAGCGCATTGCTTAGGTCCATAGGCTTTTCCAAAATTGCCATAGAAAGCTCAAAATTGTCTGGAATTTTATCATGTTCCTGGGATGAATAAATCCCATGCCACTTACCAAAGAAACTGAGGTGGTTTTTTGTGGGTTTTTTTGTGGGTTGGTTTGTTTGTTTTTTCAGAAATGCCATTCAGGAATTATATGGGATTAGAGGTTTCTCTTGTCCCTGGGGAAAAAATCCCTTTCTGCTGCGCCAGGGCCCCAGAGTGACAGACTTTGGTGGTAGCTTGGGACCACTGTTGTAGAGCACCTCTGCATTTTTTAATGGGTGCCCCCTATTTTGAAAACCATTAAGTGCACAGGTTTACTGGCTGTTAATTTGTGCAGCATCATAGAAAACAAGATGAGCCTGTGTCCTGGAGAGTTACTAGGTAAAATTAGTGGTTCCAGCTACCCGTGTGCAAGTATAAAGCAGCGGGCATCGTTGTACTTTGTTCTTTCTGACAGGCTAGACCACAGATCGTTTGCTGTGGTCAGGAGCCACATCTGAGAGTTTCGAGAGCAACGTATGCAAGTTGGGGACCTTGTAGCTACAATAACATACATATCAGATGAGATCAGAGCCTACTAGAAAGAAAAAAAGCTAAGGAAGGATATGGGTTAGAGATACGATTGCACGCATACTCAGTTTAGGCAAATATTGTGTTGCAATGGTTCACAGTGGTTTTGATGCCCTGTTTTATAGGGGGTGCTGAAGCACTGCTTTTTGAAGCAGCCCAGTTGTGTTATCCACCCCAAATGACTATCTTTGTAAGACTATTTCAAAACTTGCAGTACCCAAGGTAAAAAGCACCCCATCCTTTGAATGGTTTCACTTCTGTGTATGAGAAGGGCACCTCGCCATGCTACCCTCAGAGCTGTTGTTGTCAGTGGCATTTCTCACTGGTAGTTAATATGCAACCACAATGTCCACAGAAAGTCTAGATTTTAACAATTATTTCTGTAGCTTGACAATGTCTTTTTTTAAGAGTGGCAAGGGAGAGGCAGGAAAGGGGAGATTTACTTTGTATTGCCTTAAAAAAGCTAAACAAACCAACTGTAAGCCACGTAGTATTGATCTGACCTTCACCTAAGTCAAACTCTACATAAAATGTGCCGTAGATGTATGGAACAATTGCTGCATAATTATATTCTGCTCTTTCCTACTGAACTGTAAAGCAGAAGTAAATTGAACATCTCAGATGATTTAAGGAGTTTGCTTACAAAACCATTTTGTTCCTGCTCTCTCATTGTGCAGGTTCAGGACTCCACTGTGCTCTGCGTGCAGGCGCAGCACGGAGCGGGGTGCTTGTAATGTCCATCATCGTTGTTCATCCTATTCCTTCCTCATCTGTACTTGCAGTCTCACTTCTAGGGTACTGCTGTGCATTAAGCAGATGAGTTGGAGAGCTGTTCACGGCTCTTCCCTGTTTTGTCCTGGTTTATTTTGAATTAATTTGGGATCCAATAAGATGTTTGATTAGTTCCAATACAAGTCAATCCTTGAGGATTTATCACTAGTGACTTTTATTTGTCATTCTGTTACTCACCTGCCTTTGATTAAATCTAGTTCTTCACAGGTAGGCTTTATAAACCAGAATATGTTTTCACCTTATGGCTCATCTTGTTTTTCTCTATCACTAATAACTACATCAGGTGATATTTGTGCTTGTATGAAATGTTGTATAACCCCCCTGCTTAGTTCTCTCCATGATGGAAACTGGCCACTTTATGCTTTCATTTTCTATCTTCTAGCTAGTTGATATTCCAGGAGAGAACGTCCCTCTTGCCCTGTGATTATTTGCCTTCAAAGGGTCAATGATGTTATGATAACAGCAAAGTTAAGGAAAATAAGTCAGAAGTTGGGCAACAAAGAAAAAAGGTGCAAATTGCATGGCTTGTTTCTGGAGGTGTGGCAGGATGGGACAAGGCAAATAGGTTTGTTCCTTATTAGACACCAGCGAACACGCACCGGAGCAGTGTAGGAAGCTAGACTTTGTTAGTTCCGCTGCTTACTGAATGGCTTATCAAAGAATAAATAGGTTGATGTTTGACTTTGGGGCTGAGGCATTAATTTTCAAGAAGAGCCAAAACCAAGTAGAAATTTAATACAACATCATGTAGGAAAGGGTGCGCTAGCATTATTTTGCAGCTTTCAAGAATGGCACATTGCCTGTTACGTTACTAGTGATTTGTTTGAGTTGCCAAGGGCAGCCGATGCTTAGCAGTGCTAGGAGGCTAAGGCACCTTCCTGGAAAAAAGCCCTACTGATAACCAAAGCAGCTGTGGGCTTTGATAGCCCAACAAAGGGGAGGGGGGATGGGGACACAGACTCGGTGATGTTTAAATTTGATGCCATTTTAATGGCTAGCCAGGAGCACTTAAAGCCTTCACTAGGAAGACGGTGTTGACTTAATGCCTGTGGCAGATGCAGTCAGTTCAGCTGTAGTATGGTAGCTGACCCATTTGAGTGTGATGGTGGTAATGGAGGTGGAGCCCACTGTCTGGAGGGGCAGTACTGCCAGGGTGTCGTCCTCTGCTGCCCTTTGCGATGAGACCTGTATGCCCCTAAGTAATGGGTTTCTATTACTCTGCCTGGGAGGCGAAGCCTGTGATGGGTTGCTCATTTTAGTCATCTGGCATAGAAGGCTAGTGGATTGCTTTTGGCACCATGTTAAACTAGCTTCTTGGTGGGAGTTTCTTTGTGTTGATCAGGTCTGGTACAATTTTTGAAAACTAAGTGCAATTTTTTGTCATACATGAGGTGGGAGTTAAGCTCCTGTGTTGACTCTACCACATCTCTCTTCAGAAGATAAAGACTTGGACTAGGATATGCCTCAAGGATGGGGAAACTTTTTTAGAGCTCACACCTGGTTTGAAAGAAGACTTTGCACCTAGATGTGGAGCAGCTGCGGTTCAGGCACACACTCCTCCTTGTTGCACCTCTTAGTGGAGTAGTAATGTTCAGCAGTGGGACAGGGTAGAGTTGTCTTAAAAACTATGTCTGAGGTTTTTTTGAGCCTACCAGCTTGTTAAAGCTGGAAAAACAGCTTTTGGGAAACATTGTTACCTAGTGTGCAATTACACTGCTGCTTCTGTGCTTCTGCTGCACTGGATGGTGTGCAATTAGCCCTGCTACTGCAATGCTCAACAGCCCATCACGTGTCAGGCTGCCTTTAACTCTTTTTGCTCTTACAGTTTTGCAAGTCTTGAGCTCAGGAATCCTCGCCTAAATTTAGATGTAGCCACGGCACAATACTGAAATGTGATGATGTGCCCTGCTGATTAAGTAGGCAGTGTGCGCTACAATGTGACACCCAGTTTCCAAAGTGTATCTTGCATGGCACCTCTCCCTTCCTTCCTCCGTCAGCTTGGAAAAACATGAGTGAATGAATCGCACTGCATTAATCCATTAGCATTTATGTGGCCAGAGCAACAAGCAGTGCTTTCATGCCATGATTTCACCTGCAAGATTCCCTTTGTGCCCAGGTGAATGGGCAGAGGAGCTGTGAGGGCTCCTGGTGCAGTAGGTGGAAAGCCAGGTCTCAGCCGTCAAGACTTTATGAAGAACACGTGCTTCCTGGTGTGATTGCAGCGCGTGGAGGGCTGCTGAGTTCTCTGTTAAACTCAGACAAGTGGGATAGACATGAAGAGCGGCACGCAGGCCCTTTAAGAACAAATTGGCAAAAGAAGAGCTCAGTATTTAAATTTAGTGCAGACGAAGAGGGAAAAAATTCCCTACAGCATCTGGTTTATATTACTGCTCTCTGCTTCAGTAGAGGGTGTGTTTACAGTGAAGCTCTCTGGTGTGTAGTGAGGGGGGTGCTCAAGCTGTTCGTTTCTGGGGGACTCTGAGCTCAGGCTATGCCTTGCAGCTACCCCCATGTCCTCCCTTTGGCCTCCTTAACTAATCCCACCGTGGCTGTTGAGCAGAGCGGAGGGGTGCCCTGTTGGGTACAAGGTGTCTGAGTACAGCACTCAGTCTTCCAAGGCTCTCCAACAATGCTCACTCTCCTGGCTGCTTCCCATTTTGCTCAGCCTAGAAATGGAGGCAAATAGTCCCCTGATGATGAGCTTATGCGGACATGTGACTGGTGGCTACCTACAAAGACTATAACACTGCTGATGCATCTGTGTCCTGGCTGTTCTAATGCTTTGAACAGAGCCGGTCACTTCTGACTTGTTCAAAATGCAAGGTTGAAGCTCAGTGTGGGAGGTGGAAAGAGCAGAAGGATGGCTGGGTTTTAGTTGTGGTGGAATATCTCTTCTGTGTGTATGTGTGTTTTCTTTATTAAAGCGTGGTTTGTGGTCTCTGAGCAGTTTCAGCAGTGCCAAGCACCAAAAGGAAACCTGAACATAGTAGCATTAGTGGAGCGAGCTACTCGTCAGAAAGTAGTAGAACTTTGCACAGGTAGCGCTTTGCACAGGTCTGTGGTAGCCCATGCAAATGCTCCCTTCCACCGGTAGCTTGTGCATCCTGCAGTTCTATCTCCTTGAGGACTGACTGCACCTCTGGTCACATATGCTGTAAAAGTACAATTGTCGGACTCAGCAGTGAGCTCCTGGGCTCTGTTTGGCAGGCAGGGAGGTTAAAAATTCTCCTGACTTCAGTAATAATATAAATGTATTGCAAGATTTCATCATGTTCAAGGATAAAATACACAATTTTTTTAGACCTAGAGTTGTGAAAAAATAATTCCTAGCCCACAGGGCTAGTGATCATTTCAGTGTCTGCTATTTGAAACTTTTGGGAATAGATGCCATATGCTTCCAGGCAGAAGGAAGAGGAATGGAAAATTCTGGATTTATGTTCATGTATAATACAGATTTTTCATACTGTCATTCTCTCCAGCTGCTGCTGGACCAAAGCCTGTTGCCACCACCGCCAGACTGAGATTAAAGCTCATAACACAAATAAACTCTTCCCCCAGTTATTTTTGTAATTTCCCTTATCTAAGAAAATAAAAAACTAGTCCCCACCTTCCCTTTTTCCTCCTCCTGTCCCAGGATGAGTGAGAAGCAGTTCTCATGTTGCAATTTTCATGATTCCTTCTCTTTAAACAGTAGCAAAGGCGAATAATAATTAATCTTTGCCTGACCCCATTCAAATCAGTTCCCCTCAACTACCAGGCACCCTTCATAACTGAATGCATCCCCCTACAGATGAATCAAAAGTTAAACCCTACCCTTGCCTCTCTGCCATCCTCTTCCAACCAACCACCATCTTTTGAACTGCCGTGTTCATTTCCCGGTGACTGTTCTCCCAGGGGCAACCTGCTAGCAGGGGGGAGAAAATACCTTGTCTACACTTAGAAACTGCACAGTTGATGGCAAAACTGGCAGCACTGTGTGTGTGTGTGCGCCCTGTTCTCTTGATGACGCCTTGGGAAACACTGGGACCTGGGGGGATGTTCAGCAATTACTGCAAAGGGCCAGTCCTTCTCAAACTCTTAGAAAAGTTCTTTGACCAAAACTGTGTTTACTCTTAACTGTAGTATTACAGCTTTTTTCTTAGTGAAAAGTGTGTGTTTTCTGTGGTGGAAAAGCAATACTGGGGTGATTTTGCTTTTGTTTTCTTTCCCCAACAAAAAAAGCCAGATACTAAAAGTCCCAAAATCCGAATATTTTGGCCCATTTCCTTTCCCTTCTACAAAATACATTTGAGTATGCAGCTAATAGTTCCGTTGTATCTGTGAGGTGGTTTCCAAAGGGAATTGCATCTCCCATGATTTGCACCTGTCGGACTCCTGTAAAGTACCATCCTACTTGGTAGCTTATTGGGGAAGATGCCTTTAAACGAGTTCCTGCACAGTAGAAGAAAATGGGAGCATGAGGCATCTGAACTGCAGCTCCTGAAAGACATCGCAACTCCACTGCCAAAGCAAAATCCTGCAACTCGTGACAAAGTATTGCTCTTGTATGCGCCCTTGCTGAAAACAAGGGTTTTGCTCTTTTCTGTAGAGCAGGAAAAAGATGTCTCTGATTCACTCTAGCCAATATCTCAATTTGTCAGAGTTATCCTGAAACTAGCTCACTTTTCTAAAAAGGGTGAAATTGCAGCTATCAATTGGGAGCACTCACAATTTAGTAAGAATAGAGCTTGGACTATGGTTAGGGTTGAAATGGAGCTACAGAAAGGAAGGGAAAATCCGAACAACTTAAATTGTCTAAAAAATTTTAATCTTAACTTTGTTTCTGGTGGGATTTTACTCTTCCATCTTCTCTCTTTCCAAAGCTAATATTTGCATTAATGCACAGCATCTTGGGACATTTGGCATGGCAAGTAAGAGTTGCCTCTTTCTTTCAGCCTAAAGCTGGTCCAAAAAAATGGATATCGAGCTCCTTTTATTAAAAATAGCTAAGATACCATTAACTCAGGAGTGTATTCATTTTCCTTGACCTGATTTTTCTCCTCGAATCTCTCTTCCAGTCCTCTGGTCACCTGAAAGCTCTTCCTTAGAGAGGGAAAACATTGGTTTTTTTCCCTCTCATCCCTTAACTGGGATTGCTGAGTGTAGGATACAGTGCAAACACTTTTATACCCAGTATGATGCCTCCTCCTCTGGCCCACTGAAGAATTCACCTTTTATACCAATGGCCTTTCCTATAAATGGGTATGTGCAGAGCACAGTGAAAAAAAACCCTAGTGCTGGCACTCAGCATCCAGTTTACATCATCCGTCCTCTCTTGTGGTGAGCTCTTTGACCTCATCTCCTAGAAATGAGCAATGCAAGAATGTGAACGTGTCTGTGGCTAGGGCTTAAATCACTCTCTGTCCTCAGCCATTGGAGTTGCTACAGCTCCAGCTCCTGCCTTCAGATTATTCATACACTTTCCTGACTGCCCCATGTGCCAAGTTGATTTCCCCAGCCAGGTACAGTAGTGTGGTGTTACTAACCTAGGTTACATTTGGGCTTGTCACATCTTTCCAGAGGGTGACTGAGGAGCAGAGCGTGACTTTTATAGAAGGTGGTCCTGGGCTGGTCCCCAAGTCCTCACCAGTCAATGGAGATGCCTGTTTGCCCAGGGCATCGATGCTGGGACTTGCTTCTCCAGTGTCCCCTCGTGCTCTGTGTCTCAGAGAACGTTGTTTGAAGCCTCCAGCTCTTTGAGGTGGAAAAGTAGAAACAGCAAATGTTTCCTGATGGACTGAACTGGCTGGTAGCAATGTTTCCCTCCCAGTTCTTTCTGCAGTGTGTTTCCTGCTATGTTCCTATGGGTTTTCCTGTCATCAGGACGGTAAAAATCTTGCTGCTAGGTTTAAAAAGAGATCAAATTTTTCCCGTTAGTATCTGGCAAAGTGTTCTGCGTGTCTGCTTTTAAATAATGCAGCAGCTCCTTATGGCTCCTTTGGACTTGGTTGCAGTCACCAGACTTTTTCTGTCATTCTGCCACTGTCCCGCGCAGCGCAGGGCCTGATCCCAACCCCCTGCAGTCAGTGGAAACATTCTCCTTGGTAGCCTTTGGGTCAAGTCCAGAAAGCTTGCTGGCTGTGTTTCCCAGGCTTTACCTAGGGCATCTATTCTAACAGGCTTAACGCCCTCCCAAAGTACTGCAGATTCCTGGTGCATGTGTGTTTAAGCCTCACTTCCTTTTTTCCGTTTCATAAAAGTTTTGGAAAATTAGACTGTAAAACCATAGCACAAGCTTTTTAAAGAATAAACAACACCAATAGATACTAGCTCAGAGCTACTGTGCTACCTAGAACTGAACCTGCCTTTGGTAATGATTCAGGTTGAATAAAAGATCAAAGAAAAAAAAAATTGAATATTTTTCTTTCCCTTTTAATCCCTGATATCAGTCCTACATCTGACTTCTTTTAGAGAGAGTTTCTTGCTTTGATAAACTGCATAAACAGTTTCAAGACAAACAAAATAATTGAGGTCAAAATAGATAAAAATATGAGGTTTTGGTCATGAGATCAAGAAAGTCTTTAAAGACTACATCCCTTTAAAGTTAGGTCATATTCTGCTTAGATTCCCAATCTGAAGCCTTAGTGGCCATGGGCAGGGTACAGGAGCATGAGGTTGGAGCAAAGACAGCGAATTGGGGGAAGCAGAGGAGAAGTGCGGTGCTCTCCTCAGCCAGGTGTTATGCTAGGTGAGCCAGCATTGCCTTCATCTTTCCTAATGCAGTTGCTGCTCTCTTGGGGTGTCTGAAACATTGAACCACAGCAGTCTGGAACAAAGCTCCTGCTGCAATTATCCCCTATCATAATTTTTAATCTTCCGCTGCCTTTTTTTCTTACTTTGCTTTAAGATCTCCATCCTGATCTGAACACACATGCTGGGAAGACCTGACCTGACCTCCCCTGCTTCTTTGCTCCACTGCAGTACTGAGCCTCAGTTCCTATGCTTGCTACATAGGGCTGTGCCCTCAACCCTGGTATGGCTCCTGCATCGGGTAGCCCTTGCCAAGCTGTGTTTTCCTACCACCACTGTTTCTGGTGCCCTGGCTCAGATACTCGGACACCTCTACACTGTTTGTCACTGTGCTGTCCAGATGTACCCACAGACTTGGCACGGATCCCTCAAAGCACGCCTCAGTACCAGTCAGGGCTATATATGCTGGGTGAAGATACAAGATCCCATCACTTGCAGTGCATGTGGTAGTAAGGTGGTGTTAGAAACTTGCAGTGGCATGCAGATGCCTTAGGGCCCATGAGGATGCTTGCTAATTAGACCACTCCTTGGGCTGTGATGCACACTGAGAAATAGTTTGCTACTCAGTGCTAGTGTAGACAGTTTAAATCCTGTTTTATCCTAGCTCTTAGATGACACATTCATGCCTCAGCAAGGAATATGTCTTAAGATCCCAGAAAAGACCATCTTCATAATCTCACCACCCACAGTAGCTTTAGCACTTTCCGTATCCAATTAAAAATGTCACGATGCAATTCAATTTTAAATATGACCATTACCTTAATAAATAGCCCTCCCCACAACCACAGGACCACAGGCACTGATATATATGAATTTGTGTTTTTCTTAGCTGTTTCATGTGCTGGGTATTTAAACTATAAGTGAAAACACTGTTGAACCTACAGCTGTGCAAACGTGTGTGCCCACCTAAGAGTTGCAGCCTGGGAGGAGAGATCCCTGTGGTCAACTCCCAGTAATTCACTGAGGATCTGATCATCCTGATGCTGCTTGTCTGTGCACTGTTGAAGGCCTGCAGGTTCAATGAGACACGTAGTGGACACACTGGCAAGCTTGTACCACAGTAAGGACCTACTTCCCTTCATACATGAGAAGGTGCAGATCTCTGCACCATCCCAATTATCTGTGCTGGCTTCACAGAGGTAACAGCACTAAAAAGTGACAACAACTGCTGCTCTGTGTGTGTGAACGAAAGGAGCGCATCTACTTAGGGGTAGATGGAGGAGCAGCTCCACCTTTTCACCATCTGTCTGTTGGTCTGTGCCACAGGGGTAGAGGTGGGTGGGAGAGGGGGTGCCGGGGTGGTCCCTGTTCAGAGTTCCCGACCCTCGGTTCTGTATTTTGCCTTT
The DNA here is from genome assembly GCA_020745775.1 of Theristicus caerulescens. Taxonomy (NCBI): domain Eukaryota; kingdom Metazoa; phylum Chordata; class Aves; order Pelecaniformes; family Threskiornithidae; genus Theristicus; species Theristicus caerulescens. The sequence goes on from CM036564.1 coordinate 33,670,268, forward strand.
TAGAAGACATTTACTGCTCACGTGGTTTAGCAGTGGGACTTTTTTCCACCGTGTTTTTATGTAAACATTCAATGTCTTGCCTACACCCAGATCAGTTAAATCCTTTCATCTCACAGTAGATGTGACATTCCCTACTCTGACCTGACATTTCACTTCCCTCCAGAATGGCTGATGGATCTCCCATACAGTTCTCACACGAGCTCTCAATTATCTTATGTCTGAGTAATGGCAACATCCTTTTTTTTCTGATCTCCATGAAGCAATCCAATCACACTCACCCAAACAGCTGCAGCCATAATTTTTGTCACCTGTCACTAATAAACATGCCTCTCTGGAGAGACATGAACAGTAGCACCCCTTTCTTCACCTTGTTAAATATGAGGTACCTGTCTTTGTTTTCAAAGCCCCATGTCGTGTCTCCCCTTCTTCTTATCTCTCTGCTGTGAGATGTCAGCTCTCACCTCTGTCAGCCCCTGATGCCAAATGTCTGCTCATTATGTTTCCAAACAAATGCTTCCTTGCTCTTGTTTGTGCTGCCTCTCTCACTTAGGAGTAATCTGCTATAGACAACCACAGTTTTGTTGTTTCCCCTCCAATTAGGCTGCCAGCACCAACTCCATGGACTAAGCAAGAGCAAACTGCACCATGGCAGCAGGATGTAGCTTTTGAGAACAGGGTGATGGCACCAAAACATAGCATGATGGCACCAAACATTGGAGAGTGTGAGGGAATCAGTCCTGCAGTCTTGCATAGGAGGCTGCTGTTCAGGTGCAGTTATGTAGCTTGTAGGGACTGTGAACTGTTTGTAGCTTTTTTCAGATAGGGTCAGTCTTTTTTTTGGATTAAATCTCTCTTTAGTTTACTATGATCTTGGTAAAGAACGTGACAAGAGGTAGGTTGTGGGTGCGCTGAGACCACTGCCAAGCACCATGACTAACACTGCCTCCTTGTTCTGAGATGCACTGTCTCCACCCTCATCTCTGAGTCTTATATTGAAAGTGCTTTGGAGCACAGCTTTTCACCCTGTGTCTGTAGTCCCTAGCACAGTAAGGTCCCTACTGATCTTCATGGCCCTTATTTCTTTGGTAGTACGTGTGCATCACAGTCATCTTGTCCCAGGAGCTATTTTCTTAATTTTGGAAAATCCCATATCAAGTGAATGATCTTAACAATTGCAGACGTTGTTCAAAAGGAGAATCCTCTTGAGTTGAGAGTGATGCATTTCACAGCTGCAAATGAGCTTGACAACACATTAAGTCAGGGACAGTGATGATGGCCAAGGGGACAAGTGTATCCAAAAGTCTGTTTTCTTCCTGTACGTTTTAGCTAAGAGTTTGTGTCACTAGTGATGGGAGTGAAGCCCAAATACATAGTACATCCATACCGTGTAGGCTTCAGAAACTCTTTTGGATACAGGTATCCTTTCTGATTCCTTGCTCCTTGTCAGGGAGCTCTCACGCTTCATGCCAAAAACTGCTTTGGAGTCCCTTTCTCACTAGAAATGCAGCTATAAGTTCTTTTAGCCAGGACAATTGCCATCATCCCTTAGAAAACCAGATTATTTCAAGTTTTTTCTGCCTTCCAGAGCTGCAGAGTCACTAAAGTTCTGCAGCCTGAAAAGCCCGGAGCAAGGCTTTGTGCTAATTTTGCAGCATCCATACAGAGCAGTAGGCAAATATATTAAGTCATTTCAATTATTCAACCTGTTTACTTAGCTCTGTATTTAGAAAGCCTGGATAAATGAAGCTGTAACTTCCTCTTCCTCCCTTCCCCTTCATCAGCAAAGTAAACAGCTGAAGAAGAGCCACAGAAAAAGCAACACCTGTGAACCCTCCCAGGAAGCTGGAGGAAGCAGCCCCTTAGGGCAATAGCACGTGAGATGGACATGAGGGCTCTGGGTGGTCCCAAATGTCTCTGAACCTCCGCAGGCTCTGGGTGGTCCCAAATGTCTCCAAACCTACACTGCAGAAGGGCTTTCATCCAGACCAGCTCCTGCACTGCTGGCTTTGTGGACTTAGTATAAACGGATAGCTCCCCCCTGCCCCATGAGAGCAGAAGCACAAGACAAATCTTAGCGCAAGAGTTGCATTTGCGTCTGCCTGTGGAGCAAGGTGAATCAGCCAGAGGGAGGGTGATTCCCTGCCTTGTTTCCAGTTGAAAGAAGTCCCATACCCTTCTCCCATGGTCTCAGACAAGCCATGGCTGGGGTGGATCCACATGTCCTGATTTGTGTCACAGTGCCAGGCATTCACTGTCTTCCCCCCAGCCTTTTCCTGGGACTGAGTGGGTGACACCTCACCATGAAATCAGTACTGGGTCTGGATAAACTCTCCAAGAGAGTTTGACTGGGCAGGGAGATGTAAAGTGCAGGCCTGCCATCAGGGACATAAGGCTGCTCATGAAGGTTTTCATGGTTTTCATTCTGGTGTCCTGGCCCAATCATGTGATGGACAGTTGAAGTTCAGCCTCCATGTATCGAACATTCTTGCTTTCAGTGGTTTGTTGCCACTTTTCAATCCATGAATAGTTGCATCCTAGCGCTCAGTAAAATGGTTTCTTCTAGTATGTCTTCAAATGCTATAAAGCATTTGGGAAGCTCAGCATATAAAGTGCAGAGACAAGCTCTGTTTAATTTTTGTTATGAGAGAGCTTGAAGCAAGTTGACATTTATGAGCTGATTTCATAGGAGAGGGAAGAGGATAAGGAAGAGTCTTGCTAGTCTGAGCTTCACAATAAACTCTAAAAGACCATACTTCTAGCCAGTTGATCTCCTTGTACAGTTTTTTTGCATGGTTTTTGCATGTCTGAAGACTTCTTGTAAGTTCCTAGCTATTAGTGCTCCCTGGTAACTCTAGGATAAAGAGAGCTTGTACTTTACTGTTTGAAATGCCAGCCGACTCATTGATTTAATGGTCAGTAGCTTTCAAATGCCAGAAGCCAATTCTTCCTGAAATGGTGCAGCTGTGTAGCAGAAATGGAGTTAAAGGCTCCAGAGGCACAAATGTAGAGAAGAACAAATATTCACCCTGTGTTGGACGGGAAGTGCGCTGGATTGAGATTTCTGCCCTCAACACTTTAGCCTGTTGTAAGCTAATACAAGGGATTGTTCTGACTCCAAAGCAGTTAATACCACGCCAGTGGAAAACCAGTGTGGAAGGGACTCTGGCTTTTTTTTTTTTTTTTTGTCCTGTCTTCCAGGAGAGGAGAATTAAAAATTGTGCAAGACACTGAGAACTGTATTCCACTGAGCAAAAATGAAAACTCCTATGCTGAATTTACTTGCGCTTCTTGCAAGTGATGTGCTGATTCATTGCCATTGTCCAAAAGGATTAATTGATTGTCAGGGGGTTTATTTTCCCTGTGCAATGGTTCCTAGCTCCTCTGGACAGGGAGAGGCTTTGGTGGTGAACTTCACATTCCCAGTGGGATCCAGCCTGGCTTATGCAGTTACAGGTAGAGCCGGGGCTCTTACTGCTGTAGTGTTGTTCTCATCCTGAGCTGCAGAGATGGGTTTTGGGAAGTGGCTAAGAGACTGAGCTCTGTGTTTCCAAGTTGCAGGGGCTGTGCCCTGGAGTTGGGAAATGTAAGTAAACTTACAGTTTTCCTTTGCACCCTCGGTAATTCCTTATGCAGCCACTAAATGGTTCTTTAAGTGGATACTGGTAACACACAGTGCAATGTAATGATATCTCCTGTTTTCAGGATGTAGTGCTTCAGAAGCAGCGTGGGCTATATTTTGCCTTTCAGCCGCACTTGGAACTCAGTGGCTGCAATTAAATTGAGAATTGGCCAACTCCATTGGAAAGCAAAGCTCTTCACTGTGCAGCATTGGTCTCATTGACCATCATACCTGTAATTCTTTAGAGATCAGCTGCTGATAGTGTAACTCTTCAACAGAAACCAAGCTCTTTGAACCACCCCTTTGGGCTCAGAGAGTAAATGCTGAAAGGTTTATCAAATGCCTTTCTTATTTTCAAAATTGTTAGGTGGCTTCAAATGCAAAGCAAGGTGTAGTGGAGGTATTTAAGGTTAGAAGAGGAAGTGGGTATGGCAAATGGTGGCTGATCTCTTAATTCAAGTTCAAACAAAAGGCGCTTTGGGTGTCTCCCTGGACTTGCTATGAAGTTTGTGTAGAGGATCTCCAATCCCTAGAGCTCCTCTGCGGGGAGAGGACAGCCATTTGTGAGTATTTTGGGGCATCCTAGCAGACATCCACGTACACCAAGGAGTAAACCAAGAGGTGTAGTATACAGAGATGAGGGCTGTAGGGCTGCACTTCCTCCATCACAGCTGAAAATCACTAATATATATGCGTATGAAGCTTCTGTCACTTGCAGCCTGTGGGCACAGAAACTATTCAGTGGGCCAGGAGACTGTGTTTTGGCTTATCTCATCACAGTTACACTTCATGAAGGGGCCTTTCAACATGCAGCTTTCTTTACTGTGTGATCTGTCTTGTCCAGCCATGGACTTTCTTGTGCCAAGGTGTTGACAGGATCTAGGATTACTTTGTAGTTACTCCCTAATTATCTGAGCACCTTCTTGTCAGCTTATACCACAGCCTTGGGCAGGAAAAGAAGCTGCAACCAAGTCTGTCTTTTGAGTCTGTGTTGAGTGTGAGGAGGGTGACAAGCAGCCATCCACGAGACCCCAGCAATTCTTCCAAGTGCCTTAAGGTTTGAAAGGAGGATTTGGAGAAGGGGGTGCTGCAGAAACTGTCAAAGAGCAATAGAATCAGGAAGGGGGAAAATCACATGAGGCCCTGGGGGTTAATGCTGGTGATGAATTAGTGCTGACTGCAGGGAAACTTGGACTGGAAGGTTGAGATTTGTTTCATGGCCTGACCAGCCTTTCAGTCCAAAAACTTCTGATTAATAAGCTAATGATGGCCTAGTCTGTCTGTTCAAAGAGCAAGAAAGAGAGATTTGCGGTGACTGTGGGTTAGCATCCTCCTTACTTGATACAGTATATTCAGCTCCCAGACTACCAAGGTGGAAAGGATCCCATTTTGGGGCAGCTGGAACTGCTTTATTAGTAATTCTATTGCTTAAAAAAGCCATGTGTGCAGCAGTTTTCTGCCTGCTCTTAATACACTATTAGTCATTATTAGCTGAGTGCCTCAGTCGTTGTTCCAGATAATTTCATTTAAATAAAATTCCTTGCAGCATGGAATCAGCTGTAGAATTTGTTGCAAGAATTAGCAGATCTGTCTCAGCAGTCCTGTAATGTATGGTGTTGTAGTAAGCAGGCGCCACAAGAGAGTTTGCTTTCAGGCCGGGCAGGGAATGCAGCCTGGCTGTGCCGTCAGGAGCCTGGGTGCCCTCCTCTGAACACACAACTAGCAGAAGAGCAGCACTTGCAGCTGGGTAAATTGATTTTGTTTTCCAGCTGTGCATGATGTATTGTTTGAATATCTTGCTTTCTTTTCTGGTGACTGGAAAGGGAGTCTTCCAGTCATTTCCCCTACAACACTAGAGGAAAGCCTGGGCTAGCACCCATAGCTTTCAGCCTGTTCAAGACCTCACTTTGCAGAGCACATGTGCAGACAGTGTAAAACTGTGCTACTAGGCTGAGATTTGTGTGCTAACAGCTCCATCCCCTTCTTAACAGGAGCCAAACCTTTGTGGACACATCTCAACAGCAGAGCTGTGTTGAAATACTTGCTTAAAATTCATCCCCCAGCATAAACACAAGGAAGGAGGGTGCCTTGGTGGCTGTGAACACTGCCTCCCTTTGAGCATGGTGGGGGTGTTCTGGAGAGGCAGTGCTCCAGTGAATTCTTTCTTTGGGTGCTTAAGCCAGACCTTTCTCCTGTCAGAAAGCAGGCAAGCAGCACCGCTCTGGCTCAGTTACAGCTTCTCCAGAGCTGTTACACAAATATGGCAGTCTCTTGGCTGTGTCAGAAAGTTTACACTCACCCATGGAAAGCAGGGCTGCATGGAAGAGTGATTTAGCAAGGACAGAAGTAAAGAGCATCTGGAAAGGTCAGATAAAGCTGGAATGTCACTGTCCCAGCCACAAAGAGATAAAACTGCCTATTTTTTTTTTTTTAATATCTGTCATTTATGTGGTTGTGGTAGCTTCAACATTTACATTGCTAAAATTGCTCAGTGGCTGAAGTGCCTTATGACTGTTTTCTTGCAGCAAAGAGCTCTTTAGATCCTCTCTCCGTGGTGTCACGGCAGTGCTGCTTTCCAGGCAGAAGCATTCTTTAACCTTAAAAATGTTGACTTACTGTCCTGCTTCCCCCAGGTTTCAGGAACGTTGCCTGAGCCACTTTGGTACCAGAAAGGTACTGAATTTGGAAAGGACAGGATGAAGAGGAAAGGTTATTGGCTTTCAGGAACAAAAGCAAAAGTCTGGGAAGTGCGAAGAGTACCAGAGGGGGCGTGTGTGCATGCACGTGTAATACAGGGAGAACCAAAGGCAGGTTTGCAGTTGGCAGGACTGGGAGATGCCTGGAAGGAGCTAGCTGAAGATGGTATCTCATTAGAGCTTTGGCTGCAGGACCTCCAGCAATCACCTGGCTGTTGTTTTTAGTTAACTCATGCCTGGGCAAGGGTTAACACAGTGAACTCTGAAGCAGCAGGGGCTTTTCATGTTGTGTCAGAAGAAGGGTGTGCGTGCCTGTTAAAATAGGTATGCGGGGAGGCTTGTAGAGGTTACCCCAGTATTACAGCTGAGGCAAAAGAACAGTTAATCATATTTGCTTGCTTTTAGTAACATTTGTTATTCTTTTTATTATCTGAGAGGTTATATTGTGGTAGAATATGAAGGTCCTATTGTTCATACAGCACCCAGCACACAAATACCAAGAGTTAATCTCAGGGATCTTGCTGATGAAGCTGGGGTGTAAAAAAAGGAAGCTACAAATCATAGCTCGATGGGAGCAGGGGACGCAGAGAGCAGTGATGAGAAATGCATGCGTGTACATGCAAACACACATGCATCGGGCATCCTCCGTTGTGAAGACTGAACAGGAGGCAGACCTGCAGCAGGGTCCTGGCAATCTGTTGTGTCCACAAATGAAATTAAGAGTACGATATATTAAAAGATCCAAGGGCCAAGAAACACAGCTCTGTTTGCACCTCTTGTGCAGTTACCATAGAAAATTTATGGTGTGAGATTTGTATGAAGAAAATCCAGTTGATGGTATGTTTTTGTGCTATTATTTAACAGTAAGTAGTTTTCCAGCTCTGTGAAATTTCCGTAAGCCTCAAGATTAACAGAGTATTTGTTTCCTCATGTTTGGGACAGGGAGTTAGAGGTAAGTGGGAGAATAATCTCCAGGCTTCTGCATCTGCAGGCAGCAAGGAAGCACATCTGCTGCCTCAGAGCAGTGGTTTGAGCTCACGACTGAGGAGATGGTGCCTCCCACCTGGCAGTGCCTTTCTGCCCTCCCAACTGGGGTGCCTCGCCTCACCCCAGCAAACACAGGTGTTTTGGGGGTTTTTTGTCTGGCTGCTCCCAGGGCCGGGCCTGCACCAGAAAGATGGCTGGCTGCTCTTGACAGCCCTTTCCACTTTCAAAAGCTTGTTTGCTGGTGATAGGCAGCACAGCAGGGCTTACCGGCCACCCTGAGCCAATTGCCACCGATAGCTGTGACTCAGGGCGTGGGGAGGAGTGGCTGCGTTGCTCAGAAGGTAGATGGGGTGAGTGGGTGGTTTCAGTAGGTTTCCTAGAATAACAAAAAGGATCCTGTGCAGATACGTGAAGCCAAGTCAGTAAAAATGGCTCCAAACAAGACTGCCAGGATTGCAAGACCCAGTGGACAGAAAAACTTCAGCTCTCCCTTCTGTTGCTCCCCCCAACTTTTCTGCCACATTTCTTCTATCTGCCTGTCAAATCTCCTTCCAATTTACTACTTTGAAGTAAAAAGATATTTTACTCCTGTGCTGTATATGCGGCAAATGCAACATAAAGCTGTTTCCTGATTATTATGTTTTGATGGATTGGTTGGTCTGTAAAGAATATCGTTTGTGAATCCCACTGCAATTATTAAAAGCATTCATAATCCTGCTTTCTTGTAAAATGGCCTAATGCATCCACACTGGGCTGCTGGTTGTTGCTGTTCCCATACGCTGTTGTACTGCTTGTGGTATTATGCTTACTGGAGTTCATGAAGGACCTGAAGGGTGCCTTGAGAAAATGTCTGCACATCTGGGAGTTGTCTAGTGGAATCTGCATGTGTTCTTTCTATTAACCCTTCATGGTCTGTGTCCTTGAGGAGCTGAGGTGTCAGCTCTGCCACGGGGGGCTAATGCCAACACTTTGCAGAGTCGTCTCACTTCAGCTTGGCTGAGGCCTTGATGTGGTGGAGATGGCTCCAGCAGAGAAGCTGGAGTGCTGGCTCTGGGACTTGCTTTTCCACCAAGCCCTAGGTGATTCTTGCAGCAATAAAAATACTCTCACTGATCTTGTTAACCTGCCAGGCTTTATAATAACACAAAGTTTAGAAGATTTGTGGTTTGCTTTTAATTTCATCTGTGTTTCTTAGAAATGTAGACCCAGTCACCCTCTTCCATCCTCAAAACGTGTGAAGAGATGCCCAGTTGAGCTATTCCAGGATTATCCATGATTTAAAGCAGAACTTTCTGATCTGCTTTGGGCTGATGGAAAACAAAACTCAAATGGCTTCAGAGAAGAAATAAAAGTGCAGTCTGGTGGCCTGTGAGTTAGATCTCAGGCTTCCTCCTCAGTTCAGCACGGATTTTGTAATGTGACCCAGGGCCAGTTACTAACTCTAGGTATCTTGCTTTGTCTGCTTTCCAAATTTGAGAAGGAGGTTCATGGGCATCCACAACCTTCCTGGCATAACTTGCTGTCATACTTTGAGACGTGGTGACGATGTAGCATTTGAAAGCATCTCTGCTCTCATTTGCCCCTCTGGAGGAGTGCAGGAGCCTGGCTGCAAAAGGGAGCCAAATAAATGAACCTCTTCTCACGTAATACAGCGCAGGCAGTGGAATGAAGAAAGCAGTGCCAAAAGGATGTGCTTCAGGATACAGGGCCCATTTTCAAATAAACCTGCTCTTATTGGAAAAAAAAACCACTTTTATTTCTCAGGGGAATAACAATAAAAAGCAATAAAAGGTGCTTAATGACTTACTCTTTTTTTAAAGCTTCCAAATCTGGAAGGAAACCAGACCATCTTGAAAAAAGAGATCCCAGACTTTCACAATACATGCATCCGTCCAAAGGGCCATTGCCATGAAAGTATTTACAGCTGCACTGTTATCCTGCTCCATCCCACAGCCTCGCTGCGGAGCAAGGCCAGAACGCAGCAGTGGGAAGCTCGGCAGCTGTTGAGCAATGCTTTTTCCAAGGAAAGATTCTGCTACACTATTTGTAGTCGTGTAAGCATGAATGTGAGCAGGTTAGTCAAGGAAGCCCAGCTTCCAGACAAATAAGAGCAAGCCCTGTTGCTCTTTGCCATTTGGGGTAATCTTTTTTGAAATCCTGTGCATAGTGTAAGCAGTGGTGAAGCATTTCTAAATTTTTGGCATGCCGTGCTTCAGTATCAGCTGAGTCGTTTCTGCTGTGGTTCCCCAACAGCCTAAGATGGCATGACTGCTGTGGTCCACTCCACCCTCCTGCTTGGCCCATGTGTGCCCAATTTTCTCTTGCAGAGGCTTGTTAGACTCTGCTGAACTGCCTCTATGCACTAACTGAGCAGAAAACTAGCCTTACCAAAGAAAGTAAACAGTTCTTTGCTGGGTCAGTGAGTTGAATTGGCTCTGGGGGCACATCTGGGAGAGGGAGGGAAGAAAGACCTCCTTTCCTTGTGGTAGCACTGAGTTTTTGGAGCTGCTCATTTTTTGAGTAACCTCACCCTTCTATTTAAAGAGTGATTGAGGGGTTATCAGTTTGTACAAAGGAAAGGGTTTACTTGGTGTCCTATTCAAACAATGTGAAACACATTCATTAGCACTTGGACAAACTTGTCCACCTTAAAAGAACTGGTTGCTACCATTTACTCTTCAAACATTACTTCTGTGTCAAACAGCTTCTGCATCTCCAGGTTGGGCTCTTTAATTCACCTATTTAAGACCATGCCACACTGAGGTGTCTGAGGTGTTCTATATTTGCTTCTTGTGTTTTGACTGTTGAATTGCAGCACTTACTTTTCTCTTTCAGACCCGTTCACGTGGTGCTCTTTTGAGATAATCCCTATCACATCTCTTGGATGAGATGGTCTCTTCCCTGTTAGTGCCCCACATGCCCATTGTTCAGAACATGGGCTGACAGATTGCAACCACAGAAAATGTGTCTTGTCATCAGCTGTGGTGAAATTCATTTCTCTCATATGAGATATCCTCTTATCCTGACCACTTGAGGCCAGAAGGCGTTTCCAAAAAGAGTTTTGTTTAGCCTGAATGCCGCTGGCTGTGTTGTAGTTTGGACCTCAATCCTTCCCGCACTTCAAACTCATATTATTACTCCAGTGGTGGTGCATAATATCACTAATTACAGAGTGGCTGTGATTTCTATCATTGAGGTGGCTGCAATGATCCTTCTGCCAGAGGCTCTCAAATAGTGGGAGTTTGGGACTGTGCTAGACAGTAGGGTCGCTAAGTAATGCTTACTTTTATCCTTTCTAGGGCCTGTACTACTTCTGAGACAGGTGACAGCATTGTTATTCAGAAAGCATTTACTCCTCCACGTGAGGAGGGAGGGAAGGTGGGACAGCCACGCAGGGGAGGGAGGTCTGCTTAGCAGCAAGTCGGCAAGAATGGAGGCAGCAGGACAGACAGTACTGGGATGTGGTTTATGTGGCTGAGGAGTTCGGTATGCTGTTCTTCAGTGTCTGTCTAAGGGCTGCAGTGTTTGCTGGGGATGGAGTAGACCAGAGGCAGTTGGCTGTAGAAGAATGGTCCTTTTTTTCTCAAGCACCTGTCTAGAGGCAAGAAGATCTGGAATGCTGCTTTCTGTTCTCTTTCATATTATGTTGTGTCATCTAACACCACTGGAGTCCCTAGCAATCTGAGCACTTTGCATGCCTTAAAATCAGTTTCAAGGTATTCTAAACCAAACACAAAATGTAGGGGCCTCTCCAGAAAATCAGACATGCTGGAGCCATGAAGTTTCTCTCAGACTCCCTCTGTCATGGGAACACCCTGCAACTTCTTCGGATATTTATATACTAACGCTTGTGCTCCACAAGGACAGCAGGTGGAAAGATGATAACCTAACCAGCATTTGAATCTCTGTCATGGTACCTAGCAGCACTGTTTTGGTTCTGAACTGTTGTTTGGCTTCTGAGAAGATTACTGACTGCTTTCTTTTTTTTTTTTTTCTTTCTTTCCTGTGTTTTAGACGTTTACAGCATGGTGTAATTCTCACCTCCGCAAGGCTGGGACACAGATTGAGAACATAGAGGAAGATTTCAGGGATGGTCTTAAACTCATGTTACTTCTGGAAGTCATTTCAGGTGAGAGAGGTTCTGTGTGGTGCTCTCAAGTGTCCTGAGCATCTCCATTCTGAAATCTGTCCTCCCCCTTTTTCGCAGAACAGGGACAAAGGCTGTAATGCTGCAGATTTTGCTTGAATATAAGAACAGCTGCTTTGTGATTCAGAACAAATTTCTCCCTAACGAATATCTTGTCTCCAGCAGTGACCATTAATGTGCTTTTGGAATGTACTCCAAGCCTCGTAGCCTGTGCAGGCTGCCCATTGCATTCCTGCTCCTGCCTCTCTGCTTTCCTCTGCCCATCAGGAATGCACAGCCTCCTGTGAAGGCTCAGGCAACGGCTCTTACTGCTTGGCAGGGCTGACGAAGCAGCTCTGGGAAGAGTGTGGGAATGCTGCACTGGCAAATCATACGAAAGCCACATGACAGTGGGAATAGGATAGAAGTTATTGGAAGAGAGGAGTCAAACCAGTAAATCTTCTGTGTCGTTCAGTTTCAGCTGTGACTGAAGTTTTTCCATTCTATTTTCAATCTGAGCTCAGTGCTCAAGCCTTTAGGGAAAAAAAAAATCCCAAAGAAAAGCAAAATCCCAGAAAACCCAGTCTGAAATAAAAACAGTGGCATGAACAAGTTAGGTCAGATTTGTTTTCACTCCCTATCACAAATGTCCCACTACTTGACAGATATCTCCCAGGGATTATTTCATATAAGCAGTAATTCCCATTGATGTGCTGATGAAATAAATACCTTAGCAAAGTATTGTGGGAGGCATTGAGGGGGTCTAAGATGGTATGTATGAAACTGGGGTTGTATTCTCACAGACTTTCTTTCCATAGCTTTTGAGCCAGTAATAGCAACCCAGTGACTTGCACTCCTGACCTTCTTGGTACGTTTTCCAATAAAATTGCCATGATAGAAGCACTCAGACTGCCTTCCCTCTGCCCCTCCTTTCCTTCCCTTCCCCTTTGCCAGCTCCTGCAAAGATGCTGTCAGTATATGTGTTTTTCAGAATTTATGAATATAGGATAAAACCTCAGGCGTTTTGCCCATGCTCGTTGTTTGAAGGGATCAGAGTTCAAAATATTATCAGAGCTTTGCAGCATGTGCATTGCATCTGCAGTGCCTGTAAGAAATGAGGTAGCAGAGTCCTATTGGTTTCTGTATTTATGTTCCCTGGCAGAGGAGGAGCTGCAGCCTGGAAGCTGGGGCAGATGGGCCTTGATGGCTTCGTTTCTAATCGCTGAACTGGAAGATAGGGGAGAGAAGCATGAACAGGGGAGGGCAGATGAGGCTCGGTGCTAAAGCAGGGGGTCTCATATCTCACACTGCTTAATTTCCTTGCCTCATGTCCCACTCTTCCTCTCCTGTTGTCCCTTCGGGAGCCCACCAGCAAGGCCTGTCAGACCCCCTTCAGTTTGGGAAGAAGCTAACTGCTTCCCAGTGCACTGGTGGTGTGGGCACAGCATTTCCCCATACGCTGCAGAGCAGCTCTGTGCCTGCAGCCTGCCATTAGATGACCCGCAGGCAAAGGCAGAGGGAGCAGCTGTGGGCTGCCTCCCACCAGAGGCCATGGTCCTTCACATGCTAAGGACTGAGCATCCTTTACTTAGACCCAGCAGAAGCTAGAAGCGCAGTTCTCCTAGGTACAGTGGCAAAAGAGGAAAAATTTAGCACAGTTGGTTTTTTCCCATTTCATTTCCATCATTGTCGACTCCATTTCCAGTTGTGAGCCTCGCTCCTCTTACGCAGCCTCCTTCCAGCTGCTGGCCCTGCCAGTAGCCCCTTTGGCCCATAGTTGGGGAAGCAGTAGCCCAGCCCGGGAGCAGCGTGGGGGTAAGGAGTCTCCTGCTGGTTGGCAAGGGCTTGCCTGTGTGTTCCTGCCACGGTTCCCACTGATTGCTTGCCAAAAGGGTGAGTCTCCGGATGGCTCTTACCCCTCCAGTTCCAGCTTCTGGCCTTTCCTTTCAGCTCTTGGCTCACTCCACACCTTCCTTCTTCCTGTATTTTGGGGGACTGCAGAGCTGCTGACGGGAATTTGGCATGGGCAGGGTTGCTCTGTGGCAGGCTGATCTTTTCCTCTAATCCAGAGGGTGATGGCCATAAGAGCCTTCAGCCATGACAGCGCTGGGCCGGGCTGGCCGAGAGCCGTGCGGAGCCAAGCGCCTCCTCCGCCTGGCCCGGGGTGTGCGGGAGTGAGGGTGTGCTATGTCCCTCTGCCCCCGCTGCAGCGGTGGCTACCGCCACGCTGCCGTGGGAGGAAGGCAGGGAAGCTGCTGGAGACCCTAGGGTGGGAGAGGGACTGTGCCGCTGGGGCTGTGGGAGACCTGTTTCAAAGGCAGACCCTCCTGTGTGTCCTTCGGGACATGTTGCTGCTGGGCAGCTAGGGCAGTTAGGAAGCAGTGTTCCCATCCGACGCGACTTCCCAAAGTATGGGAAGCAGCGATATTCTGCAAGAGGAGAGGACCTCAGTTTTACTCAGCCCACTACCTTCTTCTGGTGGTGAGCTGTGCTGCTGACAGGTCCCCTTCCAGCCCAGCCAGAGCCCCTCGGTCCCCCACCCACTGTGCGGTGGGGGAAGCTCCACGGACAGTCCTGGGACTTCCTCCTTGCGAGTCCTCTCCCGCTGGCCTCCGTGGTGGAAAGTAATCGTTGGCCTCTCCCCCTAGAAATTGCCCCAAAAGATACACTTTCATTTTTCACCACAAGCGTTTCCTTCCCCTGACAAAGTCATTTTAAAAATAATACTACAAGACTGAAAAAGGCTAAGCTCATGTTTAGTACTTTTAAAATAAAGTTATAAGGCGCTTTTTTTTTTTTCCCAAACAGAAGGAATGACTAATTGAAATTTTTCCTAAACAAATTTGCTGTAAACAACTTCTATGCCAACACTTCCTTGCATTGTTTGGCTTTTAAAGTACAGCCTTGGGCTAGTACATGAGAATCAGAGAATGGAAGCGGGTAGGCCATTTTCATTGTCTCAGCTGGGAGAAGTACTGAGAAATAAAGTAATGATGCAAATAGCTGGAAGTAGAACATATTTCTAGCAGGCTTCCCTTTTAACAGTCTACGTCACTAATAATGTATGGCATGGAACCAGATGAAGCTTTTCTCTGGAAATCTGAATTTGTAATAAAGTCCAAGTCTGCAGGAAATAGCCATTGGGTTTTGGGACTTTTAAAGTTCCCCAAAAAAAGATTCTAAAACAAATATCCTATTGTGGTATTTGAGAGAGGGAGACTGCAGTTTTGCAATCCCCATCAACTGCTTGAGGATCGCATTGTTGTCAGAGGGAACAATCCTGCTCTCCCCAGCCCCAGGGAGAGCAGTTGAGATGCTCTCCCTCGTGTTGGCAGTGCACATCATGTGGCCACAAGGTGAATTGGATCAGCTTGCTGTTCCAGCTGAAACTTAATCTCTTGTCTTTATTTTTCTTTCTTCAAGGCTAGTTTACAGTCGCATCAGCTGAAGAAAATGGTTATTTTTTAGCTAGCTCAACCCATTTGTTGACGTTTGGCAGCATAAGTCTACTTAAGTCTATTGTGAAACTATGTGTAAAAATGTCATTGTGAAACTGTCACAAAAAATGCTTCCACTTTTATTTAGATTGACTAGCATTATCCAAATGGAAAAAGAAAGCAAGGTACCATGACATGTACTTGAGGCTCCATTAAAGCAAAAGAGATTTTTTTTAATCCTAGGATGGAGGTAGTACCATAAATACATCTTTTTACTTAAATTGTCAGACATCAGTGTTTCATTTTGAAAGTGAATCTGGTTTTATCCTTAAGCTTGAGAGCTAATGACACCAGCCTACAGTAATCACTGAAACACTTTTAAAGGATTTTCATTTCCAGACTTTTTGCCTTTGTAGGGCATGGCTATGGAGATAATCTATTTTTCTCCCTTTTGGCTTTTCCTCACTCCTTTGTTAGGAAACAAGCCATCCAGTTTTAGCATGAAAAAGAGTTCTTTAAAAAGTACTTTTTTTTTTTCTCACCCTTAAGCCTCAAATAAAGGTTTTGAGTCAGCTCGCATTGACTTAAATATTCAGGTTCAAGATATAGTAGCAGACTTTTGGAACTGAATAGGTCAGGTGAGTAAGTACTTGCCTAGACTTGCCCATTTGATCTCTTCTTAATTATCTCAACTTTTTTTTTCAAAGTGCAAAACCTGCTGGCATTTTGTTTAGATCTTTTTTGTATTCTGGAGCTTGTAATCTGAAAGCAGCTGTCCTGCTCATTTTTTGGTGTTGTGTGTCACATACAGTTGGTCCCTGATGTCCCATCTAATTATATTTCTACCAGAGGTTCCTTTGAAAAGTCCACTTGTCTGTCCAAGCTTTGATTTGCTTACTCTGCCTGTTGGGTTAGCATTAGTAAAAGTAAGCTGTGAGCAGTTATGGGCAGCCTATCAAGAAGGGCATGACTGCACTTAATGCAACTCTTTCAAATAAATAAGGTCAAGAAAGTGCTTTTCCAAATCTTCCAGCTTTGTTCCAGTCAGGAGCTGGCATGTGCTCTAAGACTCATTTCTATCAGAGATTTACCTGCTTTTACCTTGGAGCTAGGCTGCTTCCCTTTCTCTGCCTCGTTATAAACATTTAAAATGCATACCACTGTGTAAGAGACCATTGCATAAAGTTGGAAATACATCAAATGTAATGGAAAGGAGTTGAGATGACAGTCCTTACAGTTATAAAGCTGCTTGCCAAAGAAGTGATTTTATTTCCTGATAGAGGCAGTTGTGACCCTTCAGTGAAGAGACTAGAGACGTAGGAGGTCTGTATCCTGGCTGGGGAAAAGAAAAGGCAAGATACAAGATCGCCCTCATATTTGACTATAGGGAGTTCCAATAAGGAGAGATTTGCTTTGTAAATTGGGTGTTGTAAATGCTGGAGGGGAGCTCCTCAACTGTCTTCATGGGGGAGGGAAGTTTGTGCCATTTCCAGGCATCACTATCTGCGGCTAACCGTACAGAGGTTAGTTCCACTGCCGAGCTCAGTGGGGTTTTGAAGGACCTTTTCACCTCTGATACAAACCTGCTGTGGAAAGTACTCAGTGCCGACAGTTCCTCTGTTATTAAATTATCTGGGATGCAACCAAAAGATACTTTTCTGTCTGATTCTTTCAGGGGGTACTTAACAGTGAGTGTGGCTGTCCTGCATTCACTGTCGAGAAAGGATGCAGGGAGGTCCACCCTCTGCCTGGCTGAGCAGCAGGAGCCACCAGCATGGGGAAACGCCCACCAGGGAAGAAAGGCTTCAGAATTGTTTTCTAATACTTTTTTTTTTTTTCACTCTTTTCTTATTAGGTGAACGTTTGGCTAAGCCTGAAAGAGGCAAAATGCGAGTGCACAAAATATCCAACGTGAACAAGGCCTTGGATTTCATTGCCAGCAAAGGAGTCAAACTAGTATCTATTGGAGCAGAAGGTAAAGAAGCCAGCTGATTTGTCTGGGTCCAAGCTGTGCTTAGCTGTTGCTTTTCTCTCACAGCTGCCTGTCATTTCCTGTTGCGTCCCACTAGCCCTACCATGTCCTTGTAGAATAAGCAATGGAGGTAAAAAGGGGATATGTTAGGCCTTTACTCTGGATTTAAATCCCACCTTCACACCAAACTGCCAAACCTGATTCCCACTTGGGCTTATTCGTCAGGTCCTCCTGCTTTTCTCCTGGTTCTCGTGAGTTAAGGAAAACATTGAGCAGTGGCAGAAACAAATTAATTGGGATGCTTCTTTCTCGAATGAAGAAATGTCTCAATTGAAGCATAGCAGCTGCTTGTATTTAGCTTGTTGCAGAGCTGCTGGGAAAGATCCCCTGTTGCTGTAGGACATTCCACGGGTCAAAGCCAAGTGCGGTCCCCAGCACAGGTCAAGGACCCCAGAGGCTCCAATTTTCAGGGCTTCCAGGCTTCTTGTCATGCACCCCAGAAAGCTGGGTGTTGTAACTGGAAGCCTGTGTATCGTTGTGTAGAGACTATTGTGGGCAGCACCAGGGATGCCCTCAAGACGAACTTACAGATCATGCAGACAGCAGGGAGTTGTGTAGGATTTTTGTCTTTTCAGCAAAGATGGTGGGTGTTTTGCAGATATGTCACCCGAGACCCAGAAGGGCTTGCAGGTTAGTAAGATCGTTTCTTCTTTTATAAGCTTTAACAAGTTGTCATCTTATCCACATTGTGTTTTCATGACACTTGTTTTCCTCTGCTCTGGACCTGTGTGTGAGTCCTGCCTATGGACTCATGTTGTCACTGTTGCTGTGGAGACACTGCTTCTGTGGTATTTCTAGGTTTGTCTTTATAATGACCACAGAAAATGAGGGAAGTTTATCTCCATCTTACAGATGGAAATATGTGGTTTCTCCAGGGAAACCCATGACAGAGCCAGGAAATGAGCCCGTGATACAGTTCTGGATGAGCATTCCTCCTCTGGGAGAGTCATGGGGCTGCAGGGCTGAGCCCTGCCTGTTCTTGGCCCAGGAGGTCAGAGCAGTGTCAGCATGCTGTCCCCAGTTTTGGCCTTTCAGGCATGCTCTTGAGGACATCTCCAAGATGTACCCATCCTATGGTCCGCTTGTTCTGCATCAGATCAGGCAGAATACCTCAGCTGCTGCAGGTGCTTATGTTTCCCTTACTGAGACCTTTACTTCAATGTACTGCTTTAACTTTATGGGGACTTTGGAACAATTTGAAACTAGTGTGCAGGGACATTGCAGACACTTCTTTACTGCATTTGGTATTTAAGAGCAAAATACAAGAGGCGAATGGCTCAATGATATTGATATTTTGCATGAAAAACTTCTCTTCAATTTTCTCAGCTTTTCCCACAGGAACAACCTGAGGGTGTTGCTGGCCCTGAGGAATGTTTATATAGCACAAATGCATATTTAAGGTCATTTTGTGCCCTTACAAAAAAGACTGATGCATCCAGCATCTGATACAGTAGTCCATATTTATATGGGACCCTTTTCAAATGGAAGTTTGACCTGGAGCCTGAGGTCTTCTGCCCTAAGACAGCTCCTGCTCTTATTTGGATCTTGGACAGATATTTGCATCCTTCTGGGAGTGTAGAGCATGCATAAAACCTATCTTCCCTGTTCTATTCCCTTTTTTTTTTTCCTCTGGTTCTGTGCTCCCTGGCCCTAGTTTGCCTTTTCCTCTCCTTCCACTGGATTTTTCTTTTTTGGTCTCTGCTCCTGAATCAGCTGTGACTGTACCCTTACAGCACTTAGAAATCATTTGCAAGTAAGATGGTCTGTGGCCAAAGATTTCCAGGGCCCAGTTATTCAGTGTGGATTCATAGCAGTTACCCTGTTCAGAAATAGGCTGTGAGGTGCCATTTCGTGATGGAAGCCATGATTTATATCAGCCTGAACGGTGATCCTGACCTCCCCTGCCAAATGTTCCTGGCTCTCCTTTGTCCTGGTGCCCATGCAGCCACACGGTGAACCCATATGGGTTTCTATACTACCAAAGGTAGCACAGAACTGAAGTTTAGACCAAGGTTAGCTTTGATTTTTATACAGAGCACTTGGACCCGTGCTGTGATGCCAGCTCCAGCCATGTAAGTGTGGTCACAGCATGGGTTCCCCCACCCCAGCGCCTGTCTGTGCACCCAGACTGAGCCCAGGCCACTCTGGTTGTCACCAGGAAACGTAACCTGCTGCAGGGGCTTCTGCCCAGTCCATCCGGGTGCTTGGTGTACAGTAAATTACACATCAACTGTAAAATGCACCTTTACTTTGAACAGCTCAGCAGTAACTCTGTCCATGGAAAGGATTATAAACTTTCCTGCAGCATGAATTTTAAGGGCTTACCTTCAGACTTTAAGAAGACATCATGCAGCAGCAAAGTAGAAGATAAATCCAATGAGGCAGTCATAACACTGCACCAAGAAAATGAGCTGTAAATACCTCAGTCAGGTTAGACTAGGAAGTTTTCCAGGTGGCTTCACTCCGAGGGGAGGAAACCACCATCCAGCAGCAGTGTGGTGGTACTGGCTAGGGCAGCACACTCCTCACCTCGAGGTGGCTTGCTCCATCCCTGGGTATCTGCTGGGCAGCAGGGTCCTGCGTGAAGGGTCTGCAGCCCAGCTGTAGTTCTCTGTATACATTAGACAAATGGCATTGGCCACCAGTGTCCTGGCTTTTTTGTTTGTTTGTTTGTTAAAAAATAAGCTCCAGAAAGAATCCCAAGGAGATTCTCAGGTTGGTTTAAGCCTTGTGAAACCTTGTGTTTAATCAGAGTTAAAGTCAGCAAAATGTTTTCATGGCATTTTTCTCGCATTTCATCAAATAAAGATCCCTCTCTGCTGTTTACAAGCCAAGCTCTGCAGCCATGTCCCAGTGAACGAGAACCAGTGGAAGAGGACTTCCCACACACATATTCCATGTCCACATTAAATGGAGGGTGAACTAAGCAAACAGAATAAGCAATGAGGGTTAAGAGCTGCTTTTTACAACAATCCTTGACTGCTAACAATTCAAGATGATTCTAAACATCTTTGTTTAGCCAGAGTCCATAGGATCAAAGCAGTTGTGGCATATAGCAGATCTGTGTAAATCTGGATCAAGGAAGGCTCTAGCCTGGTGCCACTTCCAAATGGTTTTTCATCTGCTTTTAAATCTCACTGTCACCTGACACCTCAGGAGCCTTCTTTTGCTGTAATAGATTCCATACTGGTGTTGAATGCTCCTGGGCTTTAACAGATTGAATAGGTCAAGTATGTGACCCTAAGACTGTTTTATTTGCACCTCTAATCTGCATAGAAAGTTGCTCTTTCTTAGACAGATATGGCTCAGTTCAGCCTAAAAATAACTTTGCATGAACTGATCCCTATTCTCACCTGCGCAAGTGAAAGGAGAAATAAAGCTGAGAGATTTCAACAATTGCAGAAGTCCCATCTGAGCAAAGCATCTACTGAAGCACCAGACAGAGCAAGCATACATTTGACAGTGGGAAGAGGGGGAAAATAAGGTGTCTCCATGTCAGTGAGTGAAATACGGCATTATATTTGTCCCTATCTCCTGCCCACTCAGAATTAGGGAGCTGAGATGTACACCCTCATCATCAGTGCCAGCCATCTGTCCTAAATCTGGCTAGACCATCATTAGCAACATGCTTTCTGAAGACAGGGGCATGGATGCTCATCCTGCTTTATTTGGCTTTTGTTAGGATAAACAAAATGCAGAGCAGTGTTTATTTTATGTCACCATTGTTGCTCTATGTCTCTGGTTTCCAGATCATAACACTGTCCTGACAGTTGTTCATCCCTTGCAACTCCTTCCCTCCGTGGCGTAACGAGAGACTGTGCTCTCAGGGGCAACTCAGAAGTAGCTAAGGGGGGATAACAGTTTCTATAGCATTGATTCTGCTTCTGACTACCCAGGCCGGGGTAGAAAAGTAAGCTTAATCATTTTTGCATTTTTCAAAATGAGTTCATGCATTTAAAAAAGGTGGTGGCATTTTAAAAGCCACATCTGTGTAGCCAGCCAGTCTTGCTCCTAAGGACTGAATATTTGTCAGGCCCTTAATTGGCTGTCAAACAAATGGATGAGAGTACTGTGGCTTTTGCATATTTTGTTCGTGGTATTTGGTACAATAATGGGAGCTGGGTGGAAGCATATTCACTGGTGCAAAAAATTTGCTTCCAGTGGATGCAGATGCTTCATCAGCTTTAGCCAGCAACTGATCCACCCCCAAGTTGAATGTAAATCACATTAATAACATGTACTTGCTGCTGCTGTTCAGACAGCAGCTGCTGGTGGTGGAGGAAGTGCAGACAACGCTTGCAGAGATCCTGCCTAGGAAGAGCACTTGGAAAGCACGGTCAGGCAGAAAATACTGTCTGATTATTAGCCTTTTAAAATATGAACTGCTCTCACGTTACTGAGCCTTGCTTATATCAGCGGGGAACAAACCCAGTGTCTTTAATTAAGCATTAGATTGTTCTAGCTTTGTAGTGTTACATTCAACTTTTTAACAATTCCCATGGAGTTTCTTTCTCTTCATCACTAGGAAGCAGAAGGCTTCATGCAAACCTGTTTTGCAACCATGTTTTTCACTTTTGTTTCTTGGCCATATTCTACTATATTAGAAAGAGACTAGCAGCAGCTGAAGGGTGCTGAAGGGATCCGAAAGGAAAAGGAGGCTGGCATTGGGGACTGCAGGGGTGGAAAACTGAGTGAGTGAGGGCCAAAGAGCACACAGCCTTTCTGATCAGGCTGGCTGACTTTGTAACCAGGTTGCCAGGAGAAATTTTTTAGCTCTAGAAATGCAAAATGCTTGCCCACTTCTAACAAATAATAACAGCTTTGTCAACTCTATTTAAAAGAAAAAAAAAAAAGAAGAAAAGGACTGGGGATGGTGTGGTTGGTTAAATCTGCATCCTGGGATGGATCACTCACTAATCTCACTGATACCAGTATCTGCTTGGTAGGTGGTGGGTTTTCTCTGTGTCAAGAAAAAGTAAAATGATGTGTAGAGATGAAGTGGTGGAAATATTCTGGACTTCTTCCAGAGCAGCTTTGCTTTGGTGCACTGCTAAGGAAGAATCAGGCATGGGAGCAGGGAGCACGCATCTTCCTCTTTAAATGAGTAATGCAATGAAGAGGGCTGGGGGAGAAGAAATGCTTTCCACCTTAACTCCACCAGCTAACTTTATAAAACTGGAATTTGAGAACGTGACCAGAGCATAGTCCTGAATTCTAATGCCACATTAGCAACTTGACGCCATCTGGTTTTATGTAAGTATCTTGACCTTTATTTCCAATTAAAATCCATGAAACAGTAATATTAATTACCTGTTTCAGCTCACTGATTGATTTATTAGGGTTCATCAAGCATTTTCAACATTAAAGTATTGCCACCAGATTTTAATCTAGTCCATTAAAATAAAGAGTTCAATTTAGTTTCAGATCTTAAATATACCCTAGGGTCCTCCTGCCAGCTGCTGTGGTTTTTACAAGCATTGGGGTTTTTTGCTTTCTGAAAGTCCTCACAAGTATCTATCACATGAACAAAACAATTTTAAATTTTAGCTGTAGTATCTCAGGTATTTGTAACACTAGTAAGGATTTGCCTTTAAGTTGATTGTGGTGCTTTATTGGAGGGGTGGAGAATGCAAAAAGTGCAGAACTGAATATACTTGCCATCAAATGACATTTTCTTACGCCAGCCTAGCAGACACCCCCCGACCCCAAAATACCTGTAAAAAATTCATTTGTGGGAAAACTGTCAACAAGCAAACATACTTTTTTCATGCCAGCAACAATAACTGTAGTTCTTTTGTACTGCAGTGAAAAGTTTTTGGCTATTCAGTTCTGGGCAAACTGATGCCCCACCAAGGTATCTGTGTGTACTCTTAAGTGCAGAAAGGAGTGGACACAGGGATTTACTGTGGTAGAACAAGGTGGCGTGTCTTGTTTTCTATCTTTTAAATCTGTAAATCCCTAATGCAGATGTATGTCAAAGCACAGCAGAGATTATCCTTCTAGTTTACACTGGAAGTTGTACCACGTGTATCGCTAAATCGCAAGCTTTCATGAATTTGGACCAGATGGACACAGTTTCTGAAATAATGTGTTTGGGGTGCGTGCTGCTTGTCTGTTGGTTTTGAATACACTGAGGTTCACATTTTGAAAATTTTTCATAAGAGGAAAAACTTTTTTTAATGGCTTAAAAAGAAAATTTCAAATATCATTACTTTTGTGACAGGATCCAGAGAGGTGGCAGTTGCCTATACTGCAAATTTCTACTTGCCCCAGAGCATGATATGTTCCTGCTGGGCAGCTTTATGGAAGCAGAGACACAGAGGTGTCTACACTAGTACAAAAATGGTTGCTGGCAGCCTTGTTAGGACTTGAATTATTCTACCTCCAAACAGTAGGTTAATTCTAACCCATTTCTTACTGAAAATACTCTTGTAACTTGTCAGTTGTTTGTGAAAGATTCTTCTGCCATGCAGGAACCTGCCAGAGAATGAGTAAGAGAAGGCAGCTCGGCTAGTTTCACTATCCAAAAAAGCAAAGGCTGTAAATTTTATAACGTGTATATATAGTCAGTGCGGAATTTTTGTAGATGCTGAGGATCAGCACTTGAGACCCAGCTGCTCACCGTTTCGACTGTTTGGCACTAATCTATACATGGTGGAAGCCCCTTTCTGGGCCAGCATCCCCCCAGCGCCTTCCCCCAGGAACCTTGATCCCCCATCCTAAACAGATCATACCTCACACATGCAAGCAGTCACTTTCTAAAACCTCTGAGTTGTTGACCCTTGCTGATTTATATTGCGGAGTCCAATGAGCAATAAAGCACAATCTGCTTAACATCTTAGTTTATGTTATGGCCTGCTCAGGCTGGTCAGCATGAGTCTTTGCTTCCTCTTCAAGCAGGATGCATGTACTTTAAAGAATGCTCTGTTGTGTCTTTTGGCAATTATATGACTGAAAGAAGTCCTATACAGGCAGTCTAGAGTATTTAGGCTTGTTTGAAATTAAAATGTTGATGTTTCTTGGTTTTCTTGGTGGTATCTTGTTCACACGACAAAACCAGCTGTTAGAGCTCATCTGCACTGCGAATTCTCACTGGTTCTTCTGGTATAATTATGCTGGGGCAGTTATGTAGGTCACTTGGAGTAGACATATCAGACTAAGAGAGGAAGGCTTCTCTTTTTCCTAGTTTAGCTTATATGGCTTCTAAATGATAGGAATTAAACCTGAACAAGGTGGTTTTAGGCCCCTGTGGGGAGTTACATGGATCTAAATTGGTCCTTATTCCTGGTCTTTTGGATCATTGGTGTCTGTTTCACAGTCAGTATTATACTGCAAGAGAACCAGTCTGATTACTGGGTACTACTGGGCAAGACTGTGCTGTACCAGCAGAGCATCTGGGGAGGCGGGGAAGAACAGTTTTCAGCTGGAATTCCAGTTCTGCCATCTGCAAAAGGGAATGCTCCCCAGTGCTCCTGCTTTACTAGGATTTGCACTTGAAACTTGATGCCTTCTATTTCTTCTCTTTCTACCTTTTTTTTCCATAGAAATCGTGGATGGCAATGTTAAAATGACTCTTGGAATGATCTGGACCATCATCCTTCGTTTTGCCATTCAGGATATCTCAGTTGAAGGTAAATCTTAGTTCTTTCCAGCCACTGTTCAACAACGAACAACTGGGGTAACTAAATGGCTTTGCCACTTAAAAAGGCCAGAATGCGCTCTTAGGTGAGTCACTGGAAGATCCTAGGGAGCTACCCTTCCCAAGCTGCCCTGTCGTCTCACTGACATTTCTGGCTGGGTTCAGGTATACTGAAAAGAGTTTTTCACACTCTCTTCTTATAAGAGATTTTAAGAGTAGCTCAAAAGGATGGCTGAACCTGAAAGCCAACTTTGATGTTGGAATCTGTGGCGTTTCTTGCAGCCTGATTCAGGGACTAGCACTGAAAATGGACCCATCTCATACAAGTGCTACAAAACTCTCCTTTCTAATCCCAAAAAAGCTATCTCCTTATTACAGAACCTCATTAAGAAAATAATAGTAACAAAACTATCCCAGTAGACTCTTCCAAACAAGGAATTTTCTGGCAAGAGAAATTAAATAAAGCACAATTCAGTGCAGTCTCTACCAGAGAGGAGTTTGTCATGTTTTTCTAGCATATGCTCCAGAGGCTCCTGCTTTCCAAGAAAATGAGTTAATTGGTGTGCTTTCTTTCTTTCTCTAGAGACATCTGCTAAAGAAGGACTTTTGTTATGGTGTCAGAGGAAGACAGCCCCCTACAAAAATGTAAACATCCAGAACTTCCATATCAGGTGAGTTACAGGCAAGAACTTAGTTTTACAGTCTGTGTTAGTTTCCTATGTCTCTTGGTATATTCAACAATGTTCCTGACAGACCTCCCAAGGCAATGTAACAGTGTAGTCCAGAGAGACACCTAGGAAATTAAAGGCAGAGGTTAAAAGAGGATCCAAGTACCTACATTCCAATTCCTCATTCTGGTTACAATTGCTGCTTTCGTGAAGTTCTTCAGAGCATTAAGTCTTCTGAGAGCAGCATATGTGCCACGGGCTAAGCAAGACAGTTTTTGCTCTGTGAAAACTCAGAACACTTTAGCAGCCATGAAATAAGGGCTGCACCAGAAACTTTGTAGTGTGGCAGAGTTGGGAAGAGATGAGAGGTTTTCTTGCTCTGCTCTTAGTATTTCCAAATTGGCAGATGTTCCAGTGAAGATTCTGCATAATAGTGCTTTTTTCCAGCCCGTCTTGGAGAGCTGTATGGACCACATGAATGTAAAGCGCTTTTTTGAGAGTTTAAGTACCATCCACACTGGCCAGTTCTATAGTGGAGCTAGCTATGGGCATCTGCCTTTTCCCTAAGGCATGCTCTTGTTCCTCCTTTAGGGCTTGTTTCTACACCTTTTTTCAACCTTGAGCTCTACAGCTGTCCTTGCATGCTCCACAGGACATGCACAGCGAGTTCAGCAAAAAGGAGGTGGCAATGCAAAGGGCAAATCCTAATCACAGTGGATTTTCGTAGGGATTGAAAGCAATCTTTATTGCAGTCTCATGAGGTACAAGACGTGCCTCCTTCCCAGCACTTACAGAAGCACTGTTAGCTAGAAACTAAACCAGAATTAGTTGTCCTGCTGTCTTGGTGCCTTCCCTCATGCTCATACCCATCACTGTGTCTCTCCCTGGCTGAGCACTGTTCATTGTGCTCTCTTCTGTCTCTTTTGTAGTTGGAAGGATGGCCTTGGTTTCTGCGCTTTAATTCATAGACACCGTCCAGAGCTCATCGACTACGGGAAGCTACGAAAGGTACAACTCAATTTGTTTGTCAGACCAGATACTTGGCTCCTTGGAAGTAAAGAGGGAGAAGAATTAGCTTGATAAACATAATTGGAGAACTTCAGCACAAGCTGGCAGTTGCAGGATTGGGGGGAAGGAAGGAGGGATGAATCAGTACATTCAGGCTTCTTAGTGAAGCGTGAACTTAATGAGCTTCCTGCTTGACTTTCCCTGCTTTCAGACTGTCTTACATGAGACACATGTGCGCCAGTCCCAGCTGATGAGCAAAAGCTGGCAAATTCATTAACACCAAATGTGAGACTAGTTCTCTGTTAATGTCACAGACTAGCGAGTCAAATCAGACTTAACATTTCTGTGGAGAGTTGGATAGAAACCAGTTACCCGGTGTTCAAGTGCAAAAGCTCATTGAGGGGTCTGTGTGCCCTCACTGGACGCTTGTCACATGCTTCCAGCTTAGCACTGAGCCATCTCCAATGCTGGGCTTCTCCTAGCGTGTAGGTATCAGGTGCCAGAAAAGCATTTGCCATAACACTCAATTTTACTTTAAAAATTGCCACTGGTAACCTGATATCTAGCTGCTCCAAAGTTTGCTTCCTGTGTGCCTTGAAGACAAGATTGCTAAGTGGATGATGAGAGTAAGCGTTTGCTGGTTTGTGCTGCCAGCAGTGTCTTGACCCAGCAGGGCGATGGAAGATCAAACTGGGTTCTCGTCCTGCTGGCATTTCTGCAGTCTGCTGAGATCTGTGCACATGTGGAGTGAAATGTCACCAAGAGCATAATTCATGTGTCATTGCTGGGGCTAATACACAAAACGCTTGACCATCTGGTCTCACGGGCTGGGTGTTATAAAGTGCGTACGTGCTCGATATTAGCTAGGGGAAAAAAACATAGAAGCCCGTCACTACCAGACCTGGGCTCTTGGATCCCTGTGCAAATAGACAATATGTAAATGAGTTAATCAAATTAGCTGTATCCTTGAGGTAATGAATTGTACAATGCCTGATCTGCTTTTCAGTAACCTTTTAGATCTTTACTGTCTTGCAGAGCAGTCAATTATATTGTCTGATCAGTTTTAGTGTCTGGAGTCAGCACATGATGAATAAACAGTGGGGAGAGACTGTACCTGTTTACATAAACAGCAGCAATAAAAAAAGGAATTATTAGAGCTACATTTTCAGTGCCTGATCTTGGGAAAATAAAAGCAGCTAAGCAGTATGTGTCTGACAAACCCAGCTGGGTGAATGGTACATTGCTCTCCATTATCAACAAAGCCCTAAGCCAAACCCAAGCAGAACAAGAGTGAGGGAAAGCAAGTTATCTGGTCATACTGCCTGCAGGCTTTTTAAGGTGAAAGAGAGGGTGATTGTCCTAGCCACAATGAATGTAGATGGGAAGGGATTTGTCCTCCTTGGAGTAAGGTTAAAGGGAACCAGCATCTTTGGTTCTCTACTTGCCTTTGATCCCATCCTTCATCAGGTTCCCTCTGCCGTTCTGCAGTTTCTGACTATTTCTATATCATTTTTACTGTTGTTCTGCCTCAGTTACTCTAAAGGCATGAGATTAAATGCATGTTTGAGAACTCTACCACAGCTGAAATCTTAAGCAAATAGCTGGGAAGAACTTAGCTTAGAGCCTAGCCTTTAGCTCTGGCAATTGATGTGTTCTGAAGGGAAGTTGCCTTTTTTATGCTAGATCTTTGAAACCCATTTGTAGAATGTATAAACGTGGCACCTTCCTAGACACAGTATTTGTCTGGACTATTTCTGTCACTTGTTTCCTCCTTTATCACTTCTTTCTCCTCCGTTTGGCTCAATTCAACTGATTCTTGCCCTTCTTGGAGCCTACTTTCCCTCTCCCCCTTCCCTCAAACAAACCAGCCAACCAGCCCCAACATTTTGAATCATCCCTGGCTCTGCAGGGGGCTTATCTTGCAGAGAAAGACATGAGAAAGGCTGCTGAGAAGCAGCCATCACAGTGGATAGTAGATTAGAGGTCCACCTCCAGGTCTCTTCCAACTCTAGGGAGTAATTAATGGCATCTCAGTTGTCTGTGCCTTCAGCAATGTTGTGTGTGTTTTTGTGTACACACACACACATGTATAAGAGAGGTGAATGTCAGTCCAAGCTGCCAAGAGGTCTGCATTGTACCTCCTGTTTGGGCAGCATTCTTGCACCGTTTTAGTGTTCTCTGCTCCTTCACAGAGGCTGTGTCTATGCTACAGACCCTGTATTGGCAGTGTATGCTAGCAAAAGGTAGCTGCATGTTTTCTTCCCAAAAGTTAGCAGCTTCTTTTGCCAGCACATTTTTGTATTTTTATGTTCCTAGCTATTTTTCCTAGTCTAGCTGTATTAGTGGAGCAAGCACAATTCTTTTCTGCTGCCTATGTGCACTGTCTAGCTGAAGTTGCTTGCATAGTCCAGGCCCCAAAATAAAAGGTGCAAGTCCACCCAGCTTGGTGTCAGTGATTCCCTGACACCACAGCTGCTTATTTGGTTAGATGGTTTCTATTCAGTGCAGGTCTGTCTGCTATTGTTCAGCTCACTGTAGGTAAGATATCAAGATTCAGCTCATGGTCTGCGTGTGAGGGATATGCAGAAGATGGGGTTTCCCTTCCTCCTTTTACCCCCGACTGTAGCTCAACTGTGAGCCACATCTAAGACCTTTTTATCAAGTGCAATGGTTGACTGATGGCTCAGACACCCCTTCATATACCACAATCCATATTGAAACAGTACTGCCATGTTGGATGCATTTATTACAGATATTCCTGAAAACATGTACCAAACTGGATTTCTTTCCTAGTGTCTTCAACTCTGGCAGATATAGTAAGTGCTTGCTCTCTCTCGATTTTCCTCCCCCTCCATCTCCTTTCCTGATTGCTAGTTAATAGAAGATTTTTCTGTGTGTCACACTGCAATAATTGCCATGGCAACCTTGTGTGCTGCAAGGACTTGGAAATAGCTGGAGGAGGAGAGAAGACTCCCTGTGTGAGTTAGGGTTGTGGTGAAAGAGGAGGAGCCATGGTAGTCTTTAGTCAGCAAAAGCAGAGAACGTGCCAGGTGGGCGTCTGTTTAGGGCAGGTTTGCTGTCTGCCACTGTTAAAACAACGTAATTCCTCCATGGTAAAACTAGCTTTCCTTGCGGTTGGCCCAGCTAGAGCCTGGCAAGTTACTGCTCCTCTTTGTGTCTCTGTCATTTCTATGTTCACGTAAGCAGAGTGGGAACTAAGGCACCTCTGCAGAACGTCATCTGGGTCAATGCTCTTCTGGGGTGTGTGTTTCAGCTGTGGAAGGAATCAGGGGACAGGTGACTTGGCTTTTGTTTGCTCTGCTTTGGGTCCCTAAAGCATACCTGCAGCTGTGGTGCTGCAGTGCTGTACTGCGAGGCTTGGAGCTGCCAGGCCAGTCTTTACTACTTTATCCCTTTTCATGGGAGTCAACTGAAACAGGTGATTTGAAATAATGATTAGCTGGTGTGCGATGGGATGGAACTGAAAGTGGTGGAGTTTGGAGGAATTTCGTAGGGCTCAAGACCCTGTTGCAGTCTTGGACAAGCCCCCAGGGAAACCCTGTCTCTTGCACAAAGAAGCATCGCCTCTGTGATGAGCAACTCCACTGTCCATGAGGGGTGAAGCTTTTCTCACAGGGAACAGCGTCTTGCTCAGGTTTAGCTTTCTGCTCATCTCGGAGCTAGTCTTGGACTTAGGTGGCTTGCTTTCAGTAGCACTATCTTTAGCTTCATTCCCCAAGAGACTATGTGATCAGACATCTTTCTTACATATGAAGTAGAAGTCTGCTAGCTTCAGCTAGGTGAGCCTCCAGTTTCCCGCATGTTAAAGAATTCCAGCCCTTCCTTTGGGAGTGCCCAAGCCCAGCAAGTTTTCCCATCAGGAAACCTCTCCCAGCTTCCAGCTTAAAATGTCTTTTTAACCCTTGGCAACATTGCTCCTGGTGTTGTTACTTGCAAACTGATAGGAAAGCTATCTGCAGTGAGTTTGCCTCCTCCCTTTCCTCCAGGAGAGGCTGAGAAATCTTCAGGCAGCTCATTCAGATGGGTCTGTGCTAAGGAAAAGTCTGTGTTAATATTAAACACTCTGTCAGGGCATTAGCAATGCCATGGTGGTCATGGTCAGCATAGGCTGAAATGTGGCGCACAGTGGTGACGTTTCTACAGAAGTAGAAAATGGCACATGGGCTAGGGGAATAGTGGTAAGGGAGCTGCCACTTGGCATTTCTGGATGCTCCTGCACTTGAGTGAAAGAAAGGCTGTTACTTTTCTTTCCTAAATGGAGCTAAGGCCCTGTCTACACATAGTGAACAAGGTATGTTATATACCAGCTAGTCTCACCTCCTCAAGGAGGTTACTTGGTTACGCTTTGGGTTCATAGAGGTTTCTCCACGGCAGGCACAGCAGGCAAGCAGGCTGAAGTTGAAATGCTACCAACCTCTAATTCCGTGGCATAGGGTGGTTCCTTGTGGCCGGAGGATAGTAAAAATCCCCTGCTTGCACTGCTGCTAAACTCTGAAGAGGTGGATATAGATGTATCTGATGTAGCCACCATTGAAAGTGGATTATACAGGGATACAGTACTATTCAACACTGAGATGGGGGCCTGTTATCATGTGTGACAGCTACTGGTTTCATCACAGCATGCCTGTGCAACATTTCCTCGCTTAATATTGACTTGTCCCAGTGGACTAAAGATGGATCACTGGTTGTATCTGTTTTGATGGCCTCTGTGCATCATTTACTTTGGTAGGTGAAACATTGCTGTCTGCTGGAGACACTCACCCAAAGGAATATGATGCTGATATGGGATGTCAACCTGATACGTGCATTAATTCCTAGGGAAACGCTGCAGGAAACTGCTTTTCAGAATAGCTCAGTTTCCTAGTTTTCGTGAAGGCTGTAATCCGAGGGCTACATAATGACCAGTGCCATAAAGGAACTTTTCTGCATGCCCATACCCTGTCTGCCCAAGCCTGCCTAGCTTCATCTTTCATGCTGGGTGGGTTCAAAGGAAACTGCCTGTTGATTACAGTTCAGGCACAGCTTAATCTTCCAAGTCCATGCAATAAGCAAAGGCACATGATCTCAAATAGAAAAGAAACAGAACATGGATGCCACTCTAGAAAGAGGGTGAAATAATTATACTCCCTGTTACCTGATTTTTAAGGTGGGTCTCAGTGTGAGTGGCACAAATGACTGTATGTAGAGTACCACCCCATCCTTCCTCTCCTGAAAAAGACGCTTAGCAAACATGATGACTAAACAGTAGCAGTTTATGCACAACCCTTCCCCCAGCAGAAGCCACCTGTCTCAACAGTAGAAACTGATAGTGCACATGTCATTTGTCATCCATGAAGTGTATTAATCCTTCAGAATAACTAAGTATCATGGATATACAGGAATATAAGAATCAGGCTTGTATGAGGGTCTCATACAGGTTGGTAGGCGTCTTGTTGCTGATCATTATGTTCGAATGCTGGAAACAATTTGCAGAATTCTTTCATTTCCAGTAACATCTGTGTTTCATATTCTCTTGTGTGGCTCTTTAAAATCTGGTTACCTTTGTGATATGACTCATGATGTGATAAGTCACATTTAACTTTGTTTAGGATTTGATTACTGTGTATTGATGTCTGTATCTGAAGTGCATCCTGCCACAGCAGAAGGTTTATATATAGAGGAATAGAAGCATACTAAGGAAATGGCAAGTCCTGTGCAGCACCTAGAAGGAAAAGCAATACTCAGACAAAATGGGTACTTTTATATGTATTTATTTTGTAGAGATTTGTTAAAACATTTCTCTTCTTCCCACTCAACTGGTGTTCAACAAACTGTACACTAGCTAAGGACAGCACCCGTTGCAGATGTTGTTACTATTTTAGTATTGCTTAGATGTTTTAACAGATACACTGTTTTGCAGTTCTTTAAAATGGAAGTTGCAAACCTAATATAAGCATGAGATGTAAATGTGAGATATGGCCATTTACTATCAGCATGATGTGAAACTAATTTTACTTTCAACTAGGTTCAAGACAAAATGTATTATTCCTTCTTGTTGCAAGTGCATAGATTATATGTTAATTATCATATCATGAGTCTCCAGGCACTGCTTTCAAAAGGAAGCTAATTATTTCACCCTGCTACACGAGGATCCACACATAATTTTGGCTGGACAGCACAGTTACCTGAACCAAAGCAAGCACACTAGCTCTGTTTTGAGAGAAATGCTGTGTTCTTTGTTACAAGTTGATGCTGATGCTCTGGCTCTGTTTCTTTCCCAGGATGATCCCCTCACTAATCTAAACACAGCTTTTGATGTGGCTGAGAAATATCTGGATATTCCCAAGATGCTGGATGCAGAAGGTAAAGTAGAACCCAGTAGCTTTTAACGTGTTTTTTCTCAAGAAATTTCCCACTTCTTCTAGGTGGACTTGTATTGTACAAGAATTCAGTAACCTCTGAATGCTCCCTCCATCACCACATGCTAAATGTATAGGGAAAAAGTTACAATGGAATAATGAATCACATGTTCTGCTTCCCTCTTCCTCCTGTGCCCCTCAGTCGTCTTAGTCTTCTGTGGAGATCTTAACCTGGAGTTGACACATTAGGCAGAGATGAGTAACACCTGGCTATGTCCATTGCTGACTGAAGTGTGCTCCTTCAAGAATTGGGCTTAATACTGAGTTAATGTACGGTGTACGACTGCATTCCTTTTGCTCCAGAATTTTTTTTTCTGGGCTCTTTCTGACATTGCTGGCGATCTTCCTTTTGGGGGCATGATATTAGTATTATAAACTGCTGCTTCTTGACTACTCAGAGGTGTTGGGCATGAAGATCCCTCACTGACTGGGTCTGGAGACCAAGGCAGAGATCCATATTGTTCAGAGGTGCTTTTGCTACTGACTGTGACTGCTTCCCTGAGGCCACTGGGACAGCAAGGATTACTTTTCAGAGCCCTGTCAGGACCAGCTTGGCAATAGACTTTAAAGACTGTTACTCTGGTGTAACTCTGGTGTACAAACAACAGCCTGAAATAGTTCACTGGTTGTTGGCTCTTTACTTGAAGCCAGCTGGTTTTAATGGTAGAAGCTGTATTTCAGGCTTGGTTTGGACAGGAGAAGCAGTTAAAGGCTTTTGTTAAATAAGGGAGTGAGAGGAACAAGGGGGAAAGGCGGGGATAGGACAGCTGAACCCAGTGAACCTCTATTTGAGTAACTAGAATGTTCATATTCTTAGGTAGTATTTCCCATTCCCAGGGATGAGTCTTTCTTTCCCTGCATTCATCATGCTGAGGTCACAAAAAATCATGAGATTTCTGGAGTAGATTTCAAGTGCTTTCTACCATTCTGTAGGAAATAAAGCCACCTCAAAAATAAGTGGATCTAGCTTCAGATCTCAGCAAAGCTAGCAGTGATGAAGAGGGCCCCTTGCAGGAGCTCCCATTGCTCTTTCCTGATCGCTCTCCTCCCTCGTGGAGTGGAGCTAATGTGCATTCCTCCACACCATTAATTCTGATCTCTGGAGGTGTTGAGTTTCCCCTGAAACTAATGAAAGGGCCTTTTGAAATTCAAGCCATCATTGTGTTGAAATGGAGGATGGGGGCATGGAAAGGAAGGGAGAAAGGATCTTTCCTGAAGAACTGCATGGAGGAATTGCCATATAATACATCTATAAAAGCCATGTCAACCTGCTGCCAGTTTGGATTGATTCAACCCACCATTCAGAGTAATGTTCTCAGGACAGGGAAGTGCTGTGACACGAGACATGCTGACATATGGCTGCATTAGCCTGGCCAGACCCTGGAAGCAATTTTATCATGAGGGAGGGGAACCAGGAGGGTGATCTTGGCTTCTGAGAGAGACACATCATCTGGGGAATGCTGGGAAGCCCTGTGGAGTTGCTATGACAAGCATATACCCCAGCAGACCTCCTGGACAGTTGTGGTTGTCCCTCTCCTTTGCTTTCCTCCCATCAGTTGATTATGCTCTTAACGTGAGGTTTTTTTTGACAGACATTGTTGGAACTGCCCGTCCTGACGAGAAAGCCATCATGACCTATGTTTCTAGCTTCTACCACGCCTTCTCAGGAGCCCAGAAGGTATCGCAGGATCCCAAGCTCCCTCCACAGAGCACACCTGGTGCCGTTGCTAATGTCCAAACCTTTTTTTCTTTCTCTCTCTCCTCTCTAGCTACGGGCATCTTTATTATTATGTTCTTGGTAGAGTTGGCTGTTGGTTCAAAGTGGTGCCCCAGACATAATACGTGGGGGAAGGGAGCCAGGAGTCCTGTTCCCTTATAGTCAGTGGTACTTCCAGTGGCACTTACAATGCCAGCACCTTGGTGTGCACACAAATCTGAGGGAGTGGGGAGCTGTGCCTTCTCCATTTGCCTTCCGAACTGCTGCCCTGACAGCTGAGGACCTGCACGCCCTGTTCCTGAGAAATCTGAGCTAGGATACTTGGTCTCACGAAGGTGGAGACCACCACATAGATGCTCTGCTCAGCAGGACACTGCAGCCTGGCCCCACTGGGAACAATGCTGATACCTATTCACTTTTTTTTTTTCTTTTTCAAAGATGGAGGAACAGAGCTGACTTAGTGGTTTTATGAAGGGTTCAATGAATACCCAAAGCTTTATCTTTTACCTTACCTATGCTGCAGGTTCCCACACCCTTGCTTCAAGGTCTGAACCTGCTGCTTTCTCAACTTGTGCCACAAATTCAGTCCCAGTTCACCTGGGGCTTACAAAGCATGTCTAACGAGTACATCCGTGGTGATTTTGCAAACAGAGCATTGCTCATCATGACTAAAATGCCTGGTTTTGTTCATTTGTTTCTTTTTTTCCTCTTTTCTCACCCAGCATGCTAGAAATCGGGCAGTTGAGTCCTTGCTGTGTCTGGCTTAGCCATTTTCCTGTTGGTAATGGAGTCACTTAAGGAAAACATTTTGTGGGTGAAACCTTGTAAACATCTCTCGCCAAAACCAAGCAGCCGCCTGTACTTCAGTGCCATAGGAACAGGCAGTGCGTGTTGCAGCAGAGCAGATACTGTGTAGGAAGCGCACTGCGTAGGAAGGCTCTGATCTCTAGCTCCTCGGCGCACAGAAAGGCCTTGAGCGCGGGCGTTGAAACCTCCAAACAGCCTATTTGTATCCTTGGGCCAGGCCCCCAAACCGCAGCTGTGAAGGTGCAGAGCCCGGATCCTCAGCTTGGGACCCCCTTGGATTGGGGGGGTGGGAGGGAGGGGTGCCGCTTTGAGCCACAAGCCAACGCTGCTAGCCACCTTCTGATCCGAATTCCCAGCTCTCCGCATGGAAATCTGTTTGGCCTGTCCTGCAATGCATGATGGGAAGTTTTCTCCCCCTCTCTCACGCCACCCATGACTGTTTTGTTTTATTCTATGTGCTGCTTCTTACCTTATCCTTTCAACCTCTTTTCCTTCTCTGCACAGATATTATAGGCACGCTAAGGCCGGATGAGAAGGCCATAATGACCTATGTCTCATGTTACTACCACGCCTTCTCAGGGGCGCAGAAGGTGAGACTTTACCGCTAACAACCCCCTCCCCACTCCCTGCCCTGCCCACCGCTCCTCTCCACCGAGGAACGCGCCAGACCCCCATCCGCCCCAGGGCGTCTGCAGGGAAGCTCAGCACATCCAGCAATGCGCTTGGATGTTCCATCTGTAGTCTTGCTGGAGAAGTGATGTAAATGTCCTTTCAGACAGAATTGAGCTGCTCCTTCCCTCCCGTTTCACACCCCAGCGGTGGAGGAAGCATTTGGTAAATCTGGCATCGACAGCTGAATGAATGTCTGCTCTGACAGAGTCAGTACTCTTTCAGTGACTAGTGGGCATCATCCTGGCCCAGCAATGTGCCTCCAGAAGTACCGCAATCAAATCAGCCTGCTCCAGGAAATCACAGCTTGTTCCCCTTGAGCTGCCGTCCTGCCTTCCACACTCAGCCCCTGCTGGGTCAGTGGTCTTTTCCTAGGCTGAATCATCTGTGAGCTGGTTACATAGCACTTTTGTGCTCCAGCCACAAAGTCCATTCCTACCAGGCCTTGAGCTTTCCCAAACTCACACACTTCATTCCTTGCTTCACCCTGGTTATTCTCCTCTGTTTCCCAAACCACCTATATGTTTTATTTTGCTTTCCTCTGCTTTGCCCATTTCCATAACTTCAGTCCTTCTTCCTCTGCTTCCTCTTTACTCCAAAGTCTCTTTGCCTGGCATCAAGACATTTGTCCTCAGAGGAACCAAATACTCACAGTTCACCTTTGGGCAAACTTCCTCCAAAACAGCGATTTCCCTGCAGTCCTTTGAATAGAAGAAAAAGGTCCATCCTTTCATCCCATGCCATAGCCTGGCTGGGCTGCAGCCTTTCCACAAGATCACTGCTAATTTCAGATTGTAGGCTTTGGAACAATAAAATCCGAAGTTCAAGACTGCATTCTTCATGTTACGAGCAGATGTAAAATCTCTCTGTTTCCCCCAGCCTCAACTTCTTTCTCTCACTAGGCCTTTTCTGTTTGAGACACAGTCCATGTGTTGCCCAGCTTGAGGGCTAACTTGACTCCAGGAAGAGTCCGTCTCTTTTATACAAAGCAGTGCCGATGGTTGCAGCGTTGATGCAGATGCCATGCTGATGCTGGCTTTCAGAGGACAAATGCAGGCAGTAGGTTCCAGGGAGCAGCTCTCTAGTTCAAGCTTTTTGTTCTCTGCCCTGTCTCATGTAAATTATGTGATACTGTCTTGTTTCCAAGGAACTGGGAATATGCCCCACAGCAGTGCAGTGGACTTGCCCGTTCGGCATAATTTGTGTAGTCATGACTTTGTGAATAGTTCTAAACCCTTAAGACCAGGCTGTGAGCTCCAGCCAGCTGATACTTGCCCAGGAAGACTGTAGTCTCAGAACTCATGCCAGCCCAGTGATAAGACCTGCTGTTTGCCAGGTGCCCCTGAGGGACTGCTCCATGCTGTCTGCTTAACCCGAAGAACTCCAGATTGAGGAAACAGC
This sequence comes from Theristicus caerulescens, assembly GCA_020745775.1. Lineage (NCBI taxonomy): Eukaryota > Metazoa > Chordata > Aves > Pelecaniformes > Threskiornithidae > Theristicus > Theristicus caerulescens. The sequence goes on from CM036564.1 coordinate 33,707,493, forward strand.
AAACCACAATATGAGGAAGGTTGCGGCCTGCTGCAGGAGCAGCCATGCCCCTCGCCAATCCCTTCCTCTTCTCTCTGTGCCCATTCCATGATTTGGAAACCTGCTCAGCAGGTCCCATGCTCTCATCAGCAATTTAGGTGGATGCTAGGTCTCCTGGGATAACTGAAAACAACCTTTTACTGCCTCAGGACCTGAACCAAGTAGCTGGGGCAAGAACTAGAGATGGAGCTGCTTAGTTATTAAAGCTTCAATCCCATGTAGTCTAACTGGCTTATAGGGCAGATTAAAGACTTAATAATTTATTAATTTTTTAGCAGTCCTGATGGGCCAGCAATTCAACTGTGCCCTGGCAGGAGGGGCATAGCTCCTTTTTGGAGCTGCCCTAGCCATACGTTAGCCAGCTGCTGAGTGACACAGATTCAAACCCCCGGGCAAATGCAAAATGATTACTGAGTACGAGCCCCAGCCCAGATTGTAATGTGTTGCTGCCTCATGCATGGTTAGGTGACTTACTGTGATATCGCTCCATTTTTCATTCAGATTTTTCATTACTGCCACCAGTCCTGAAGGGGAAGTCCCATGAGCCGCTTTCTGCTTCTTTCACTCTCTTATACTGAGCCTTTGAAGGTACAGGGTCCCCAGCCTGACATGTGTGTGTAGATGGCTGCTTTTTCTTTATGCCATTTTTTTTATATATATATATATATATTTGTAGGTATACTTGCTTTGGTTGGTTTGCTTGTTTTCTAACCGCTTCTGACTTTCACACTAAATGCATGCAACTACTGGTTGGCTTAATATTTTGTAAACTTGATTTCTGGGTTGAAAATTTTTAACTAACGTTTTACCGTTTTATTAAGAGATTGTGTTTGGTATACAGTATTCTGGAGTGGTCCTCTGAGGCCAGAGGACAGCAACAGGCAGGCATTTTCCCTATGTAGCACACTGTGGGAATACCTTCCTTTATGATCCTCCTCAGCAGGGAGACCTGGATCCATGAGCTTGAGAGACAGATAACTCCACTTCCATCCTAAGCAGCCCAAATCAGGGTTGAGAAGTACAGAAAAGACAAAAGGCAGAGAAATTACTGCTACTCTGGCTATTCAGATTTCCATTTTGAGTCCACCAAACAGCACATGCATATCACACAGTAGTATGGTATCGAGCAGAATGCCCTGGGCTTGCCCTCCCCACAGTCTCTGAGTGCAGGTAATATAATGTGTCAGCACGACGCGGCACTGAAGCTGATCAGCTCACACAGGTTCTCTGAGAATACAGATATGCAGCTTCCAGACCCCAGGATGGTGCATCTTCTCAGTGCTGCTCCATGCATTGTGGACACCCTGGCTTGTTTGGAGCCAGCGTGAGCATCCTAAATGCATCATTGCTTTTAGCAGTGCAAGGAAACCAAAATGACTTTTTCCATTCCACTAATGAAGGTGTAGGGGGAGCTGCCTTGGCCTCGTGTAAACATCTTAGGGTGCCACTCTTCTTTTACCTGAAAGTGTTTCACTGAGGTTGCCATCACCACAGACCAGCTCATTAGCAACAGTGTGCGAGGTACTTGTGAAGGTTACCTTTTGTCCTGCCTTGCTCAGACCAAGGCAGTGTAACGTGTTGCTCGTGACATTAATGGTGATAGCGGCCACAGAGGCTTTCCTGCTGCTGCAGCAGCACACTGTTGTGTAGAGCAGTCTGGAGTAGGCAAGAACCATTGGGAAGCAAGTACTAGTAGGCGAGAGAAAGCCTCTACACTTCAGCTGTTAGGATAATACAAACAATGTCATAATTGCTGACATTCAGAGGGTTTTTGTGTTTGGACAGATGTTCAACACATATACACACACATTTAAAAACTTGGGCAGCTGGAGGAAATCTATCGTCGGACACATATAAATATGCCTCTGCAAAATGAGGTCCCTCCTGCACAGCTGGCTGCTGCTGCATTGAGCTCCTGGAGTGTAAAAAGAAGAAAGTTAAGAGTGTGCAGGGACCTCTTCTCCTGGGACAACTGAGATAAACGTTTGGCACCACCAGTTCCCTGCAGTCACTAGGCACATCATGGCAGGGCTCTGGCAGTGTCTTTTTGACATACTGTCTGGTCCCATGTCTATAAAGTTTTCTCTGGGTATCAAAAAGCACTCCATTAAAGTACAAACTTTAGTTAAAAACAGATCAAAGAACAAGCTTTCTTAAATGTAACCATTGTTTTAAATGAAATTGTTCTTTCTCCTGTACAGGTCCCTCTGATGTGTTTTAAATTAGTGAATATCTCTGTATCTGCTAGCTGGCCTGCTTTAGTGAAGGGACAGATGACTGAATGTATGTTTTTTTGCAGCTTCTTACAAATGAATAAGATTGCCAGATCCCTTGGGACCTTAGCAATCCATACATCACTGTACAGCCTATGACTTTATTGCTATTCTTGCTGCCTCGCATCAGCTGCAAAAATTAGAGGATTTTTCTCAAATGGCTTTGGAGATTGAATAAACAGATAATAAAGGTCGTTTAAAAATAGAAAATAGTTGAAACTTGCCAGCGATAAGCTCAGCAAAACTTCTTTTGGCATCAGTCCCACATATAGTTTTAAGGCAGGACACAGCATTCGCAATTGGTCTGTTGTAGCGTTGGCATGTGCCCTCTCCTCTTCATCTCCGCTTAGCCTCTGTAAGGAGGACTACTCCATAGGGGTACTGTGGGTAGCTGTAGCATCCAGGGCGATAGCTGTACTGTGGTAAGAGGGTGCTGAGCAAGCCCCTGACACCCACCACAGGGGCACATCCTCCAAGGCTTTGTGGCATTGCATCACCATGATCATGATAAAGGGAGCTGATACCCACAGATACATGCTGTGCAAGGATCAGCCTGCTGTATGTTCCCAATGCCAAACACATGCATGGCACTCCAGGGCACACTGACTGCTCCTGAGTTCATAGCTGAGATTTTTCTCGTCCTTACTTTGTTCCAAATTCATGTTTTAACATGCTCAGCTCCCTGCAGAGAACAAGGTTTTCATCCCACAATGAAAAAAAAAAACCAAAACAAAACTAAATAGTGACAGGCTCTTTTTTGGTGAGACTTGTTTTGGGAGAGTAAGCAGAAAGATTACCCAGAAAGGGGAAAAAAAGTCCTCAGCTGGATCATGAGACCCTGAATACATGGTAGGTGTCATGCAGCAAGATGCTGGAGGAGGTGGCCCTGCAATGAGTGCCAGAAATACAGGGAAAGCTGAACGACAGCTCTGCTGGTCAGAATTTAAGGTTAAGAGGAGCATCTACCACTTCATCTTCCAAACAAAATTAGGAATTCTCCAAAGTCCAGTCTATGGATTAACTCTGTTTAGGTAGTTCTTTCCTGGGGTAAAAGCATGTAGAGAGTCTTATCAGCTTGACACCACTCAGTTACTGGTGTTGCAGCTCTGAATGCTGGTGAGGTGAGTGGAGGTGGTGGCAGAAACCCCCTGTCTTTGCAAAGAGGCAGCCAGGGTCCCTCTGGTAGGAAGCAAACAGCAGGGTCCTCTCATAGGAGCAGCTTCAGAAAAGGCATAGAAATGTGCTTGTCTCACAATACACAGGGTGGGATCAGTAGAGCTGAGAATTTCTGAAGGAATGTATTCACCTGAGAAGGGAAAAATAAATTATTATAGAAGGTCAGAGGGAAAGCAAAGAGGTCAGGACAGATGTTTTGAAGCACAGACAGGTTGCTAGACCCAAGGGTAGGAGACTTTACCCGCAGGTATGTAGCAGGAAGCTAAGCTGCAAGCTTTGGTTTATTTTATTTTTTCTCTCACGCTTTTCCCTTCTTCTGTTTTTCTTCTCTTTGTCAGGCGGAGACAGCAGCAAATCGTATCTGCAAGGTGCTGGCAGTCAACCAAGAAAACGAACAGCTCATGGAAGACTACGAAAAACTGGCCAGTGATGTAGGTGTCCATGGTGCTGTTGGTTTCTGGGTGGTGGTATGTGGAAAGGAATTGTATTTAATGCTGATAGCTAATCTTGGGGACTGCTGTTGGCCCATGTTTCCCTGGAAGATTCTTTTTTTCCCCCCTTCTAGCTCCAGAAAAATGAAAGATCGAACTTACCTTAAAGGCAAGAGCGGTCTACTTCAAAACAGAAAGCTTCCATAGGCAGCTTTGAGTTTCTCAGTTTATTAAGAGTGGCCGCAGAAATGCTAAAATTAAAGGAAAAAATCAAGCGGGTTTAACTTGCATTCCTCAGAACTATACAACTTCGTAACATCTTTCATACAAATTATATGCCAATATACTGCAGAAGTCAGGAACTGGATTAGAGAGAATGGAAGTTAGTGGTAATTGAGCAAAGAAATATGCATTTGCTGATAGTCGGAAAGAATCCGTGTAAGATACAAGCTGGAGGTTGCTGTGGTTAACTGAGAAGGCTGACAGACTGATAGCTGTAAAACTACAGAAATGACCAAATGTGGACTGGAGTATGTTTGTGGAAGTAGGGAGAGGAAGGTGAAGAACAGAAGGGCAGACATAGCCCATGAGCTTGGTTTCAGCCTGGTCTGAAAAGCATAGGACACTACTCCACTCACACTATAGACTGCCCATTGCATTAGAATCATAGAATTGTTAAGGTTGGAAAAGACCCTTAGGATCATCAGGTCCAACCGTTAACCTACCACTGCCAAGTCCACCACTAAACCATGTCCTCAAGTACTGCATCTACCCGTCTTTTAAATACCTCCAGGGATGGGGACTCAACCACTTCCCTGGGCAACCTGTTCCAGTGCCTGACTACTCTTTCAGGAAAGAAGTTTTTCCTAATATCCAACCTAAACTTACCCTGGCGCAGCTTGAGGCCATTTCCTCTCATCCTATCGCTTGTTACTGGGGTGAAGAGACCGACCCCCACCTCTCTACAACCTCCTTTCAGATAATTGTAGAGGGCAATAAGGTCTCCCCTCAGCCTCCTCTTCTCCAAACTAAACACCCCCAGCTCCCTCAGCTGCTCCTCATAAGACTTGTGCTCTAGACCCTTCACCAACCTCGTTGCCCTTCTCTGGACACGCTCCAGCACCTCCATGTCCTTCTTGAAGTGAGGGGCCCAAAACTGAACACAGTACTCGAGGTGCGGCCTCACCAGTGCCGAATACAGGGGCACTATCACCTCCCTGGTCCTGCTGGCCATGCTATTCCTGATACAAGCCAGGATGCCATTGGCCCTCTTGGCCACCTGGGCACCCTGCTGGCTCATGTTTAGGCGGCTGTCAACCATCACCCCCAGGTCCTTTTCAGCCAGGCTGCTTTCCAGCCACTCCTCCCCAAGCCTGTAGCGTTGCATGGGGTTGTTGTGACCCAAGTGCAGGACCCAGCACTTGGCCTTGTTGAACCTCATACAGTTGGCCCCGGCCCAACAATCCAGCCTGTCCAGGTCCCTCTGCAGGGCCTTCCTACCCTCCAGCAGATCGACACTCCCACCTAACTTGGTGTCATCTGCAAACTTACTGAGGGTGCACTCAATCCCCTCATCCAGATCATCGATAAAGATATTGAACAGGACCGGCCCCAACACTGAGCCCTGGGGAACACCACTCGTGACTGGTCGCCAACTGGATTTGGCTCCATTCACCACCACTCTCTGGGCTCGGCCATCCAGCCAGTTTTTAACCCAGCTCAGAGTGCATTTGTCCAAGCCGTGAGCAGCCAGCTTCTGCAGGAGAATGCTGTGGGAGACGGTGTCAAAGGCCTTACTGAAGTCCAAGTAGACAACATCCACAGCCTTCCCCTCATCCACTAAGCGGGTCACCTTGTTATAGAAGGAGACCAGGTTAGTGAAGCAGGACCTGCCTTTCATAAACCCATGCTGACTGGGCCTGATCCCCTGGTTGTCCCGCACATGCCGCATAATGGCACTCAGGATGATCTGTTCCATGACCTTCCCCGGCACCGAGGTCAGGCTGACAGGCCTGTAGTTCCCCGGATCCTCCTTCCGGCCCTTCTTGTAGATGGGTGTCACATTAGCTAGCTTCCAGTCATCTGGGACCTCCCCGGTTGACCAGGACTGCTGGTAAATGATGGAGAGTGGCTTGGCAAGCTCCTCCGCCAGCTCCCTCAGTATCCTCGGGTGGATCCCGTCTGGCCCCATAGACTTGTGGGCATCCAGGTGGAGGAGCAGGTCAGCGACTGCCACCTCTTCGACAGCTGGGACTTCATTCTGTGTCCTATCTCCATCTCCCAGCTCAGGGGCATGAAAACCTCGAGGATGATCAGTCCGACTATTAAAGACTGAGGCAAAGAAGGCATTAAGTACCTCAGCCTTCTCCTCATCCTTCGTGGCCAAGATTCCCTCCGCATCCAACAAAGGAGGGAGATTCTCCTTAGCCCTCCTTTTGTCGCCGATATACTTGGACGTTCCTGGACATTCCCCCTCAGGGAAAAAAATGGGGTGGGGTGGGGGGGTGGATGTGGGTGGGAGACTGTCACCTGCTTAATGAAAGCTAGGTCTGTGGAAAAAGTTGAGCTTCCATTTTGAGTAACAAAGTGAATATTATACGTAAAGAATAAAGTAAAGCCAAAATCTTTATTTTTATGCATTTAGAATATTTTAAATAGTTGGATATTAAAAGCTGTATGAGTTGTAAGTAATCTTGCCAAAGGTTAAAAAAAAGGGGGTTGGATGTAAGAAATTGTACATAAGATTGATTTATCTCTGATTCTTATTGTAAGTAATATTGGGGGGGGTGGAAAAAGGGGCTCTAGCTTGTTCTTGTATCTCTTCATTGTAAGTAGCATATTGCAACAACAATCACAACCAATAAGTCATTAGCATTTTGCGGGCTCCCCAATAGGTTTGCTAAGGAGACCTATTCAAAGAGCAACACTGGCTTCAAGGAAGCTAAAGTGGGAAAAGTGTAACTGGAGGAAAGAACTTGATTTCTCCTGTCAGGCTCTTTTGGAGATAATACGACTTACAGCATCCTTTAGTTATGCAACAGTCCAGCAAAACTCTAAGGCTTTAGTGCAATCTGAGGACATAGTTAGGTCCTGATTGTTCAAAAGCTATGCCTTAAGCATGTTGGATTGGCAGTGCTGCAACAAGTAGTACTACTTAGTGTGGTAGAGAATGGGCTGCTTGTTAAAAAAAAAAAGTACTTCCAAAAAAGCTGGGAAACTTTTCTTTACAAGCCCTGCTGGTGGCAGAATCTTTCTGACAGCAAACATAAATAAAAGTAAACGGTCCCTAATGACATCAGAGCAACACCTGTAGTTTTAACACAATTTTTAGTTCAAGGTGTCTCATCATTGCTCTTTCTAGCTGCTGGAGTGGATCCGTCGCACTATCCCCTGGCTGGAGAACCGGGCCCCAGAGAACACCATGCAAGCCATGCAGCAGAAACTGGAGGACTTCCGGGACTACCGCCGCCTGCACAAGCCCCCCAAGGTCCAAGAGAAGTGCCAACTTGAGATCAATTTCAACACCTTGCAGACCAAGCTGCGGCTTAGCAACAGGCCAGCCTTCATGCCTTCAGAAGGGAAAATGGTCTCGGTGAGTGGGGGTAACTGCTCGTATATACCCCAACCATGCCTAAAAAATGGGACTACTTTTCTGCCCATGGGTGGGCAGAGCATGCCCACCTTCAGAGCGAGCTACGCTGTGGTAGGAGCCCTACAGAATATAGTTCAATGAGGCCATAATATGAGAGGATCAAGCGATCATTGCTTCCCTGTATCTAAACCAGACTCTGAGGCTCTTCACAAGTTGCATGCCTTTATGAGGAGATGTCTGGGTACCTCTCATTTTTTCTAGTTGAAAAATGGTTGGATTTTGTTGAAGTTTCACGTGGGGAAGTGTTTCGAGAGGGATTCTCATTCAGACAGGTATATCCTGACACTGCTAGTCCTGCTTATCTTAACTCTGGCACTTCGTCTTCCTGACCTGTCTACACAGCCCTGTGAGATTAAAAGGCCACATCCACTCCCTCCAACCAATTGGAGCCATGTAGCTCATGGAGACTGATGCTGACGTACATCTTCCCCCCCATCTTCTAACATGTCTTTTCTTCTTGTGCTCCTGTCCCTAGGATATAAACAATGCCTGGGGTGGCCTAGAGCAGGCTGAGAAGGGCTATGAGGAATGGTTGTTGAATGAGATCCGGAGGCTAGAGAGGCTGGATCACCTGGCAGAGAAGTTCCGGCAGAAGGCATCCATTCATGAGTCCTGGACAGATGGTAATGCTAACCTACATGCTTCCTATTGCCTGACATAGTCCTGTCCATTATGGGGGGGGGAAGAGATGGATCATGCTTAGGTCCTTCCATGAGATTTTCTTCTTGAGAATGCTAGGTTCATTTCTTATTTTATTAGGAAATAATGCATGAAAATCAGCTTACTCTCTATTCTGCTACGTTATGCAGCCACATCGACATTCCCTAACTGTTGCAAAGTGAGAACTTCGGATAGAAAAGAGCTACAGAGCAGAGGAAAAGTTACCATACAGTAAATGCTACAGTTGGCATTTACAGGACCAGCATAGCCCAGTTTGCACATACTGAGACAAGTCCAGTGTAAACTGTGACAGCACTGGCTTGAGCTGCACTATGTGCCCTTCTCTGTTGTTAATGGCAAACTCACACTGTGTGGTTTGAAAGTGAGGATTGAAAGTGAGCTGGATAGGCCAGGACATGTAAGGGAAAGCCTTGGACAGGGTGTCTGGAGTGGAGCAGATGCCCTTTTGAGGGCCTCCGGAGCTGCTCGGTGGGTTGGGAGCTGGCTTTGGGGGCATTGGGTCCTGTCCTTCATTCTCTTGTCCTTTGGCTCCCTCCCCAGGTAAGGAAGCAATGCTGCAGCAGAAGGATTACGAAACTGCTACCCTCTCGGAGATAAAGGCCCTGCTGAAGAAACACGAGGCCTTTGAGAGCGACCTGGCTGCACACCAGGACCGAGTGGAACAGATTGCTGCTATTGCACAAGAGCTGAAGTACGGCACCCCAGCGCACGTCCGATCCTTGGGGCCAGAGAGGCTTAATCAGCTTTGCCCTCTGCCCTCTGGAGACCCATAAATCAATCCCCATACAAAAATGTTGGGAAGTCCCAGTGTTTCCAAACAGTATCTAGGATACTGCTCTCCAGTATCCGGATGCAGCAGAAGCGCAGGCCAGAGAATGGATGAGTCGTGGGTGCTGATGAGGGGGCGGCAGAATTATATTCCCAAGCCAAGTTTCCATCCTCTTCTAGCTCGTTATGCTACTGTGAACACTTTCCTAGAGTCTGACCTGCCTCCAGCGCCTGCTAGGTTTCAGAGTTGTAACGCCGTCATACTTTTCTAGGAACAGAAGGAAACAGCAGAGGATAGCAGGCTCTCAGTTTGCTCTCTTTTATACAAAAAAATCTTATTCTGGCAGGAAAAAAGTCTGATGCTTGGGCCCATCATGGCCTCTGTTGCCACCCCAGGCCCTTTGGTCCAGGAGTACTGCACCGTGTGCACTCTTGTTGGCACTTGTTCCAGGGTACCCTCATAGCAGCTCAGCTCCCTCCCTGCTTCATCCGGCTTGGAAACCTTCACCTCCACTCCTTTTCCTGGAGTGACGAGTGATGCAGGTTATCAGGAGAAATGGGGTCTCCTCAGGGCAGGAGGTTGATTGCTAGGGGTAGCTGGCCTCTGCAGCACAGGGAGAGAGATTTTGAAACCCTGCATGTTTCTTGGCAAAAACAGTCTGAATAACTTGGCTTTGACTTTGTTTCCTGTTTTAAAAATATTTATATATCGCACTGGCCTATCTCAAGTTAGTGTCTGGACTAAGATCAGTACTGTTGGGCTGAAGGACTGTTTTTCTCTAAAAAATCAGGATTATTGGATTAAGATCATTATCTCCTTTAACAACACAGATTTACGGAATTGCTCCCTTGTCCACTGGAGGATTGACCTTGGAAAAGGAGGAGGGTTCAAGGCAATCCTCCGTGTCAGTAAGATTAAAACCGAGGCTGGCTAGTCAGCAAGCATTAGCTGACCTGCCACTTCCAAAGCACATGCTACATGCCAGCCAAAGCAGCTGTGGCACTAAGAGCAACAAGGAAGGCTGGGCCCTAAGCTGGGGGAGAGGAGATCTCTTCCAAAGTGTGAGAACAGCGGGCTCAGCCATCCTTCCAAAAGCCATCTTCCATATCAGCAAAGAGGCCATGCACTGAAAAACCATGGCTGAGGTCTTTTCTCCCCCAGAGATACACTGCCAGGGAGATGGAGAGGGTCTGGAGGAAGCCACCGCAGCTGCCCGTGCCAGGCGTGTTGGGGGACATGGCACATTCCCCTCCCCAGCAGTAGTGGTCCAGCACGGGTGCATTATGAGCCAGGTTTTCAGAAGCAGTTCTTTCATCTGCAGTGCTGGCTCTGCAGCAAAGTAGATCAAGGAACTGATCTGGATTAAAAACCCAGCAAAGAAGTTGTTTTTAGCCCAAATCAGTTTCCTGACTAGTTTACCACAAGACTCCACCAACAGTTGTGCCCACACACCTCAGGAGGGCAATACAATGGTGGGAAGAAATAGGGCTGGGGAGGCAAGAGAAAACTGTTTAAACCTGCATTACTGCTTAGAGAAATGCTGATCAAATGGCCCAGGGTCACTCAGTAGCTCAGTGAGTTATTCTGCTTTCTCTTTTGAGGCTGACACTTCCCAGCTTGGCTGGTCTCCCTCTTGCCTGCAGGTTTCTCCCTCCTTGACTATGTGCAGAACCAAGACCACAAAGCAATACAGGACCACAAGCTTCAGTTTACCCCCATGCTCTCCATTCCCCAGCCATACTCTTACCAGCCTGTCTTCTATGAGTGCCAGCCTATAGACATCTCGGCAAAGTACTCCCTGTCAGGCATATGAGAGAGAAACCTACACTGTAATTCTGGGATTGTCCTAAATAAATGAATGGATTGGGTAATTTAGCTATTGCTTGCCACCCATACTATGCAACTCTTAGAACGATCTTAAGCAGTTTCTTTGCATTCATGATAAAATCTTTGCTGCCCATTCTGACGTACAAGATGCACGTAGTTAGCCTGCATGATGTTCTTAAGCAGAATACAGGGGCATATTGCTGTGCTCGTAATCTGCTTATTCCCAGCTTGAGCAAAAGTCTATGCTCCCTTCCCCCAGTGCCAAGTTACTCCCATCAGGCAGCCAGCACCAGCGTTCATTGAGGCCTTGGGTGGTGCTTGTTTTTCTTCCTGTTCTGTGCTGTTTGATGTACTATAACATACAGTGTCTCCAAAACTAGATACTGCTGTCTTCCTGGCTCGCTTTACTTGCAGAGACCATGAGCTTTTTGTCTGAATCTGTCCTCAAGGCTGATAAAGATTTCTAATGGTTTTCTCTTTCTTCTCCAAAAGGTCTTTATTTGACTTCTTGTTGTTTTTTCCCCACCCCTTATAGTGAGCTGGACTATTACGACTCTCCCAGTGTCAATGCCAGGTGCCAGAAGATCTGTGATCAGTGGGATAATCTGGGCGCCCTAACCCAGAAACGTAGAGAAGCCTTGGAGGTGAGAATTGTTACAAGTTGGACCTTTGGGATTACGTGGGTATGTCTTCTGTGGGAAGCAAGCTGCAGTGGGCATGAACAACCAATTTCAGCTCTTTTGTGCACTCCTAGAACATCCTGGATTGTAAACGAGGGCTACATTTCAGTATATTTAGCCTGTTTTTCCCCTTACAGCCCAATTATGGTGCCATTTGTTTGCTCAGGCTATTGATTTATTTCTGCTTTTCTATGTTCTGTAATTTTGTTCTGCTTGAAAAGACTGTCCTTGTTTTGTTTTATTTCAAAAGACCTCAGATTTTTCCCTCAGAGGAAAAAAATCCATCCTGTGTGTAATCTCTTAACAGCAGAGAAACTTCTACTGTAGTGCCATCCTGGGAGCACCAAGGAGGTCTGAAAGGAAAGAGCAGCTCAGACAACCCACATATCTATGTGATTATTCTTCTCTAACCATCTTCCATGATTTTCTTTCTTTTTTTGTGCATGCCCAGAGGACAGAGAAGCTACTGGAAACAATTGACCAGTTGTACCTGGAATATGCCAAACGAGCTGCCCCTTTCAATAACTGGATGGAAGGGGCCATGGAGGACCTGCAGGACACGTTCATTGTTCACACCATTGAGGAGATCCAGGTACAGAGCAGTCATTTGCACCAGTCAGGCTAGGACAGAGAGAAGTCAGGGGTCTCCTGGATTCCTAGTGGTGCCAAATTTGTAGGTCATGTTCTGGTGCTTCTGCTCTAGTGACGGAGCCTTAGCAAGAGAAACAAAAAGGAGTATGGTTTTCCTTGATTTCCTCAAAAAAAATGGATCTGAATAGGTATGAAATGTGCTCACACCATCCTAGCTGGACACAAAGAACTGAAAGTGGATTTTTCAGTGTAACTCCAAAGTGTTATTACTGAAAGCCTGAAAATTGAGAGAATCTTTTAGGGTCTTGTGGGTTTTTTTTAACCCACATGAGCAAAGCTTAGTGCTACTCACAGATTCTGCAGGTCAATTGTCCCGTGTAAGGTCATGCCCAGGTCATTTGGTCCTATGTGATAGGATGTGCCATGAGGGCAGTTGAACTGCCAGCTGGGTTTCAGTGCTGAGCACAAGAAAAATCAGAATTGTCCACTTTGGTGGTGGATTACCATTTGAAACGAAAGTCTTTTTGCCTCCTGCAAAATAACAGAGACAGTATCTCGGTTTTCCCCCTTCTGAAAGGATGTTACAAAAGCAACTTGAGGTATCTACAGGTAATTTTCAGACCTTTGAGAGCAGGAATTACTCTTCCCTGGGTTGCAGTGGGGACTTCTATTTCTCCTGCTTGATGGGCTGATGAAAAGAATCCAAGTCAGCTCTTTCTAGGAATGGCTGACAGCAACGTGGCCATCAGTGAGGCAGCAAATGGGGGACCAACAGGGGACACTAGGCAGGCAGGGGGGCAGAGGGGTAGTGAAATAGCCCTAGCCGGGTATCAGCTTTGTTACTGAGCTGCTACTTGTTTCTTCCACCCTTCCCACCTGAACAAAAGAGTTCATTAAGTCTTTCATAATGCAGAACAAATCTGAACAGCATTTAAACACTTCCATCATCTCTTTGTGACTGTTTGCAGTATCTTTCCCAGCCCCCCAGACTTGCATTACATCTCTATGGCCACTGCAGCAGCTGCAAAGTAATGAGTCACCATGTAAGGAAGCAATTTTACAAAAAGTAGTTACACAGTGTGTGTGTTGTAAGAGAGTGGTCAATCATGCAGTTTACTTTCATTCCCTCTTCTGTCCACACTGTTCCCTTGATTATCCCTCTCTATCCCCCATTCATTATGCTGCCTCTTTCCCTGTGTTTGCTTCCCTAGTCTTGATCTTCCAGGCTTCTGGGATGAAGTACCTTAAAGGCCTGTAGAAGCAGTGGGAGATGAGCCAGGACCAATTGGCTTGTCAGCTGTCCACAAACTACCAGCAAGCGTGCCCCCACCATCGGTCCTTGGAGGACAATCTGGGCACCGCAGCAAGATGGGGAACAGAAAGGGCCTGTTGTGTTCAGGGAGAAGGAGCTGTTATTCAGCAGCAGGAGCACAGTTTGCTGTTGGCTGGAAGACCTTTACCTAGTTCTAACTGACTCTGATCAGACTGAATCTGACTCATATTATTCATCTGGCATTATCTTAGGTATAGAACTAGTACATACCTGGTGGGAGAAGAAAAACATGGTGCATTTATACTAGTGAGACATGACTGCTTTAAAGTAATGCTAGTAGTCAGATCTTCTTCCCAAAGGGGATGACAGGCACTTACTGAGCAGTGTTAGAGAAATAGTTCTCCCTACATTATGAGCCAGAATTATTCCACCATTTTTTGGGATGTGATCTCTCTCACTGGTCAACATGGGACAGAAACAGAGGGAAAAGGAGCCTTCACATCATTTAACTACTTAAACCAGCCTGTTTAGTGATGCTGAGAGAACCTGAAAAGTGTATTAGGGTACCCTGCTTTGTATCCTGGGAATATGTAAGCTTTTGCAGTCACTTCTGCAGAGATACATTTGCTGAAGAGGCTATTCAGTGACTAATGTTCTTACCCTCCCTTTGCTGCTCCCTTTCTTCTGTAGGGATTGACCACAGCCCACGAACAGTTCAAAGCCACTTTGCCAGATGCCGACAAGGAACGACAGGCCATCCTGGGAATCCACAATGAAGTCTCAAAGATTGTCCAGACATACCATGTCAACATGGCAGGAACGAATCCTTACACTACGATCACCCCACACGAGATCAATGGCAAATGGGAACATGTGAGTTCTTTCCAGCCTTGCAAGTTAGTGCGGGAGGATGCTGCTGCTCTGTCACTGGGGCCCCAGGAAGTGGATTATTTACTCTTCAGTTACCCTCTCGTACTTACTGCTGAGGTTTTTTTTTTTTTTTGGTCATTTGCTTTCAGCTCAATTGCCATGTGCTTGGAAAGTGGAAGAGATCTTTCATATAAATGCCTAAGGGGTGTCAGATCCCTTTTATAATTATTTTTTATAATGAAAGATGCTCAATTAAAAGCTTTGAGGTTTTCAGTCCTCAGTTGATCTGACAAGCAAGTAAGTATGGCATGTGAGTCAGTATCCTTTTTCACCATTCAGTCCTTCAGACATTTAATCTCCGTAGCCAAGTAGCCTTCCTTTGCTGTAATCCTGAAAGAGCAGCTACTCTCCGTACCAGCTGTGCTGATGGTTCTTACTACCAAACGAGATCACCAAAGTGAGATCTGAACAGGTTCCTACAATTCAGTTAACATGAGCCGCCAAACCCCAAGTAGTGAATGGAAGCTTCTTCTCATCTTCCATGGCCTGAGCTGAGTTTGCAGTGTGCATCCTACAGCAGATAGGATTCACATTCCACGAGCCTTCCCACCATGTCCTAAACCATATGACTGCTTGTTTTCAGTGCAAACACCCACTCCTCCCTTCCTTGCGGCAATTTCTGCATTTGCTATACATGTGCCTTTGTATGTGTAAACTGCACACTTTGTTACTCTTTGCTGTAGGTGCGGCAACTGGTTCCCAGAAGGGATCAAGCCCTGATGGAAGAACATGCTCGCCAGCAGCAAAATGAACGACTTCGTAAACAGTTTGGTGCACAGGCAAATGTCATTGGACCCTGGATCCAGACCAAGATGGAGGTAGTACTTTGCTCATTTTGAAACAGTCTGTTTTCCTCTGTGATCTTCACTGATATTCTTATGCTTGGTCTTTCTTGACCACTGTCACAGTCATTCTTCCTTCGGGTTACAGCAAGAGAAACTTTCATAGAAAACATGGAGAATCCCAAGATTGATATTGGTTACTGAAGTGCTTGTACTTTTCTTCCCCTAACTCTTTAGTATAGAGATAAAAACATGACTTAAAATGGGGAACACTGGTATTTTAATAGAGTTGTGTTTATATGCAGCAAGTTAAAGACCCTACATCAGAAGCATATTTTGTGTAATTACTTTCACAGCAATGGTCTTGATACACACGACAAAATAAATACAATTAGCATATCAAACATCAGCAGAGGAGACATATTTTTAAGGGAGATCTTCTCTCTTTAGGTAAGATTTAAGTTAAAGGAATTGGAGTTGATGAAATGGAAAAATATGAAGCTATTACTGATGGCAGGAGCTGTAAAGAAGAGAGCAATTACAAAAATATGTCTGTATGAAGGTACTAAGTGGCAGACAGTACATCAGAAAAAGATCTGGCTTGGTACATTACAAGCTTATGGACTGCAGTTTCCTTTTTTTTTTATTGTATCCTTGTATTAGACACATCTCATGTGACTCAACTCACTTGGAAAATGTTCAGGGCTCTGCTAAAATTTTTGCTGACACTGTCTCGGCTCATTTAAAGTAACTGCTCCATGAGATTTTTTTTTTTTAATCATCATCCTGTGTGAGTGTGAAATAGCTGCAATATATGTCAAGCATGTTGAGGCTTGTCCTTCCAATGGGGTCTAACTCTTTTGGCTTTGCTAATGCAGGAGATTGGCCGCATTTCAATAGAGATGCATGGGACCCTGGAGGACCAGCTCAACCACTTGCGGCAGTATGAGAAAAGCATTGTGAATTACAAACCAAAGATTGACCAGTTGGAAGGAGACCACCAACAGATCCAGGAAGCGCTAATCTTTGACAACAAGCACACCAACTACACCATGGAGGTAAAAGTTTTGGCAGCAGATCAGCCAGCCTCATCTGCTGCGGCCAGTTAGCATCAGCCACATCTAGCTCTGGCAACGTGTTGTGGTTCTCAGGAAAATGGAGAGCTTGATAATGTGGCCAAGCATGCAACAACGTGGTGCTGAATTTTTTTTTTTGCCTTGCCGTACTTCATGCCAACCCATTCCACCCTACTTCCAAATACAGACGATGGAAATAACCTGAATCAGTTTTGCTTGAATATAAATAACCTGAATCAACAGTATTGCTTGAAAAATTGGCTGGTCTCGTTTCTCCTGCCACCCGACTGTGGCAGCCTATTAGCTGGGATTAGAAAGACCAGGGGAGTGCTGGTGATTTTGAGCTGCCACAGCCTGGCAGAAGAAAAAAGTCCAAGAAAAGCTTTTTAAAATCGGAGTCTGGCTTTCTGCTGACAATGTGAGGTTTCTTGGAACCAATCTGAGTTCAACATGAATCCAGCAGAACACAGACGGGCTTTGAAACTTGTCTTTGGTTTCTGGCCAGCTCTCCATTAAGCAACAGCAGAGGCAGCGGAGCACCAGTGTCTTCCAAGGACTGTGATTTATTTATTTTCTTGGTAAGGAGAGTTTTCTGCCCAACTAAGTCCTAGAAGCACTGCGTTTGATTCTCATTTGTGTTAAAGGCCCCCAATATGTTGCTCTGACAAGGCAAACGAACTTTGCAATACAACCAAGATTTTCTTAAGATCAGGAATTGGCCTCTTCAGTATTTTTTTCAGTCAAAATACGGATTTTAAACATCTGGTTGGCTCACACTGCAGATGAGAAGGAAGGTTTTCTGACCACATGGACTTCTGCCTTAGCCACCAGGATCATTTTAATTTGCACATTCAATCCACTGGCCTCAGAGGCAGAAGAGCTACTTTTTAATTTAGAAATTGTCCTGTCCTCTTTTTCCAGCATATCCGAGTGGGCTGGGAGCAGTTACTAACAACAATTGCTAGAACCATCAATGAAGTGGAAAACCAGATTCTGACCCGTGATGCCAAAGGAATCAGCCAGGAACAGATGAACGAGTTCCGGGCTTCTTTCAACCATTTTGACAGGGTAAGTCAGTGCTGACAGCAGCTTCGTAAGCTACAAGCTTCTATGTAGACTGTGCAGTGCAAGAAAAAACAAACAGTCACTGTGATAAAACTAGATCACCAGAAGATGTTTCATTCTTAAAAAAGCCACTTCTGTGGAGCAGTCATTCCTGTGAAGACTGCTAAGTGATCATTAGGCTGGGAGAAGTATATCTTCACAGGAAACTGCTAAGTTTCCTGATAAAGCTGAAGTATGGAAAAGTTTGAAATTATTTAGGAAATTAGACATTTACCCCATCTTCTCCAGGGAACAGATTATCTTGATTTATAAAATTCTTTGGAGCAGCTGTCCTCCAGTCTGACATATCACCACATAAACTTGTATTGAAAAAAACAGTATTGCTCTTGTATAGAGCAAACAGGAGGATCTATACACACCACAGCATTGCATGACGTAGATAAACCCTAACGTAAAGCCTGCCTTGCCTTACTGTGGAAATACATGCCAAGGCACTAACGGGTGCAATAAGAAAGGAATTCCTTAAAGGAAATTCTCCTTCCCTCAATTTGCCAGCCTGTCTGCTGCTCTTTCTTCTACAACCTGAATCACAAAGGTGTCATGCAGGGAAGCAGAGACAGCAGCCCAAGCCTGAGACCGGCTCCATTATCAACCCCTTCAATGTTGTCTGGAAATCCAGAGCAGCCGGCAGAGATACTAAGTCAGTGATGCAAATATGTGTTGCTCTCCACCACTTGCTGTACCCACCAGACTGTTTGAAAGGTCTCCAGAGAACAGGGCTGCAGCCTGCCCTCAGAGATTGGCAACACGTTCAGATTGCTGAACACTGGCTGTTTCAGCCGTTCTCTAGCTGCCTAAGAAAAATGAAAACCATGGCTTCTTTTCTTAGCAGAGGGACCCATAAAGCCCTGTAGATTTTATATTTTGACCTCTGTATCGTTTGCCCCTTCCTCCACAACAGTCTGAATAATAATGCAGAGAGAGTGTAGGCTTCCCATCTTCAGCTGTGTATTTGATTTATGAAAGCTTAATGCTGACTTCAAAAGCTAATTTTTTTGAGGAAAGTCACTTGGAATTGGCCCCACCATCTTGTCTGTAGATTCCTTGATCTGGCCAGAGATGGTGGCGTCAGGCAGGGGCTCTTCAGTGCTTGGGGGCTGTCCTGAGCTAAAATTCTGCAGGGTGGATGGGGATTCTCGGTTCCTGTGGTAGCTTGTGTATAGTTTAACAGGTACATCCAAACACTGGGGAAGCGGGAAACAAGCAAAGGGAAGAGCAGCTGCCAAGCTGTGTTGTGCTGCACTGTACAGCAGTGCTGTTTGCAGAGCTGAGCACTTGAAATATCTTTACCAGTCAAAGCTGCACCTCATGTGCAGGTCTCATAAATACAGCCATAACACTGCTCCCCTGAGCTTCAGCTGTTTTTCCTTGTCTGTTCTGGGATGCTCTGACAGCTAAGCTTCCTTGGGTGCGTTGCCAAACATACTTGCCCTCACCTACTCCTTTAGTGGGACTTTTGACTAGAAGATTAAGGCAATGCTTCCCACTGCCTCTGCCTGCTTACCTGCACTCCGGGTTACTAGTGAAACACAGGGCTTCTGGCACTATGGATAACAAGCAGTGACGCAAGTAATTCACTTGGGAGATGGAGATCTTGAGGCTTCTGAGCATCAACTGTTTTTGTCATTCAAATGCTCTCAAGATGTGACGAGCTCTCTGAGAAGGAACTGTTCCAAGAGCATTTTTAGCACATCCTGAAATGTCATTGTGATATCTAATGTTGTGCACTTTTTATTTTTCTTCCCTGTCTTTCTATCTGCATGTCATTCTTCCTCTCCCTCTCTCCTCACCCACTGCATGATGCACCTGTTTGTTGTCCTTCCACCTCCCTTTGATCTCCTCTGTGTCTTCCTTCCTTCTGCCCCACGCCGTCACCCCACTGGCACTGCATGTCCTGCTGCCTGGCACACCGCATAACCAGGACCACTCCGGCACACTTGGCCCTGAGGAATTCAAAGCCTGTCTCATCAGCTTGGGTTACGATATCGGAAACGATGCACAGGTACTGAATGCTAGTGGTGAACACAGCCAGATGTTGAACTGTGAAAAAATAACAGTTTTTTCCTTTCTTTTCTTGTTTGTCTTAATCCATCTGTCATTGCTGTTCTTGTATTTGACTATATATATATATATATCACTTTTCTATACTACTTCCCCTCTAAATGTACTTTGGTATCTATTCCTTCTTAATTCCCTAATTGTTTGTCTTGGGAGAATTCCTTTTATGTCTTCAAACTATTCCATTTACTTCTGTGTCACTTAACACTCCTTTTCTTGTCCATCCCTCCATCTGTCTTGCTTGATATCTTCATTCCTTTTTTTCATCATCAATGTTCCTTGTGTTTAAACTATTCCATGTCCAAAACCACCTTTGCTTCCTCATGGTTTCACAAACTACCTTTCCTCTATTGTTCTTCATTGTCCTGTAAATCCTTCCTTCCATCTCCTCCCCCCTGAAACTCATTCTTTGTAATGTCTCCTGTGGGTTCATTTCTCCCTGGACTGGTCTCCCTTTTCTCTCTTGGCTTTTTCCATCTTTGCATCATTCCCTGTAGAAGAAGACTGGTATGATGGATTGTGAAGATTTCCGAGCCTGCCTTATCTCCATGGGTTACAATATGGTAATGTAGAGCCCTCTGTCACTCCTGTTCAAAGTGATTCTTGTAGGCATCTTCAAAAATAAAGGGAGAATGTGTAGTGAATGAATCAAGGTAAATACAGCCTTATTTTCCAGAATTATCAGCAATGGATGTTAAATCTAGTATTAGTTGTACATGTAAAATTCTTGTCTCACAGTGGTAGTTGAAGGTAAAAAGAATGGAAATCATTGTCTAATTCCTGTGTATCTCAAATAAGAATTATACCTATCAAACTGTGTTGCTACATGTGGAAGAAACAATAAACTTCCTCGTATCAGTACCTGCACTCTGCACAGCACACACAACCTCCCCAGCCCTAAGTATCAGTTGAACTCATCTGGAAGTATACACGACCTGATTTCTGAATACACTCAAAACACTGCTCCTCTCATTCCTACCATTTATTTCAAATCTCTCTTCCTGTACATGTAAGTAAGTTCAAGTTCCAGTCATCCTCCCCGTAGCTTCTCCATGACCAGAGTACCTCCATATTCAGAACAAGAACATGGGGCACCTTGAGAGGCATGACAACTAATAGGAAGAGCTTCACTGAAGACTGACGCTCATTAAACGGCAGAAGAGCGTAGTGCAAAAATATTCAGCTATACTCTCAGTATCTTTGCTCCTGATGTTAGGCAAAGCAGTGTTTATTCATCTTACTCATCAGCCCAGTATAAATACAGACTCTTTGATGTAGCGTGCCAAGCCACAGTAACATTTGATTAGATACCTTAATTACTCTTGAAGGTATATTGCTCTAGATGTGTTAGAAGAGGGTGTTCCCAGGAGAAGACTCAGCTCTGCTCTCCCCTCCTCCTTACCTGGGGAGGAAGGAGTCCCAGAGATGAGAACAGATGATCTTCTGTTTATATGAGGGGGAAAAAAAAAAAAAAGGCAGAAAACTACACTACAAGGTTTTGGCTTCCATAGCAAACTTCTCTATAGGATCTTCCCTGTAAAAGCTACTTCCCTGGGCCACTCCAGATATGCAAGTCCTTCGTTCCAAAGTCTGTCTAGTTAAGATGAACCAGGTAGTATTAAAGACCCCAGAAATGTTTCTTCTGGTGGTTTCTGTTCTGGCAGCTGAAGAGAACTGTAAAAGTTCTCTTTTAGTAAATGAAAGTAAAAGGATTTGAGGAGTGCAGATCTTCAAATATTGCTGCAGACATCTAGCATGACATGTATTACAGAGAGATTCGCGTCCTCCCCTGAAGTCTGTGTGATATTGTTCCCTGACAGGAGCATTGTCCTAGAGCTAGATGGAGCTGGATATTATCCTAGGGCACAGCTGAGAATATTTTATTCCAAAGGACAAATGAGTGGGAAGCATTTGTACATAACAGCAAGCTAAAAAAGAATATCCTGATTTAAAAAAAAAAAAAAATTGTTTTCTATTTGGCTTTGTTTTTCTAGCTGTGAGATATGCTGTGTTGCACGGTTTCTCCCCACTTGCATAGCACTGCTGCCCAAATGTCCAGGCTTACGTGACTCTCTTGTTCTCCAGGGAGAGGCAGAGTTTGCCCGCATCATGAGCATCGTCGACCCTAACCGCTTGGGTGTAGTGACGTTCCAGGCCTTCATCGACTTCATGTCCCGGGAAACAGCAGATACAGATACTGCTGACCAGGTTATGGCTTCCTTCAAGATCCTGGCTGGAGATAAGGTCAGGCTCCACACCTTCCTTTCCTGCAGCTGCATTGCTTCTGCTTTCCTTTTTCTCTCTTGTCTCCAAGAAAGTGTCAAGGGAAGCACTCTCTAGCGCGGAGGGTATTTTCACAGGAACATCGTGCAGTGCTGGAGGAGTGCAAGGCTAAAGTGTGGGTTAATGAGCAGCCTGCCAAGGCACTCAAAAGTCCTGTTCAGCTGTCAGTCAGAACTTTGCTGCCCACTCTTGCTTTAAAAATTTAATTAAGAGCTCGGTTGCAATTTGTTATTTTAAAATGTGTGAACAAATTCAACAGATGGTTCTTGATTAGTCTTGAAAAACTATTAATTACTGACAGCTGTAAACTTGAGATGATCTTTCTCAGATGTACATGTGTCACTATCGGTTGTTATACAATCAATAGTAGATTTTCATTGAGGATATGCTGCATCTGCAAGAGGAGCATCTTTTAATCATAGAAATTGCTCAAAAGTAGGAAAACTCACAGGATGATACTAAAAGTATTACTTTTCTAAATTTGCATCATCAGTGGAACCAGCTGATAAAAAAAATTAAGTAATCTTACTTTTCTTATATAACAATCCCCACTAATCTTTTATGTAATTGAACAAATAATACGTACATGCAATATTAATATATCTCTGTATTTGCTAATGATTTTATTCATCTCACTAGAAATGTGGGATACCATTTCTCAGATTGTAATGAGTTACCCTTAAATCCAGGACTGGTTTCCATGTTTCACTAACAATCTTTTCATAATCTGTAATGTAGAAACCCATGATATCCATCCTCTAAGCATCTACCTGACTGAAGCCAGTCCTATTGCCTGAAAATTCCACATTATTCAGATAAGCTAATCACTGAATAAATAGGTACTTTTGGATACAGTATTACATATTAACTCTTTTACTCTGTGCAGTATGTTAAATATATTTGTCAGTGTTTAGTATGCTCTAGTGACTATAACATGAATCAGACAGTATTTCATTATGAAGAAAAATACCTCTTACTCCAGTCATTAAACTGAGGTGGGCGGGGGGGAATAAAAAGTCACAGGAGAGAGAGAGATGGTGTGAAACCTGAACCATTATTCAGAGGACTGCAAATGCCCATGAGTCAGTTAGCTAAAGACAACATACTGGTTAGCAAACAGGCAGCTATTGCTACTTACTGCATGGAGAGAAGCCAAGCTACCTCAGCTCAGATCAGTGAGTCTCCAGAAGCCGAATTTACATAAGAAGCTTTGCTTGCTTATTAAAAATGTCTGCTGTGAAAGGCAAGGATTGTTGGGGAACTGTGGAAGCAACATAAAGTGTTTGCTTGTTTGCTGTCTGCATTGGTGCCACCAACCAGAGCTAGTGGGGATGGCTCCTTTCCTTGCTCTGAAGAGAGGGAACGGCAACTCCCAAGCAGCACAAGCAGCTGTTACCTCCTGCCAGTGAGGGACAGGATCCAAATGAAATTTCTGCTTCCTCCCATGCGCTTTCAGCAGCACCTCCACTGTCAACGGGAAGGCATGGTCTTACACTAGCAACTCACCTTACTTACCCCCAGGCCTTTTCTTTAGGTATGCCAGCATCTCTCCTGCAAAAACAATCTTTCTCTCTGTTGTAAAAACCATTTTCTTGTCCAAGCAGTAGGGAGTGACTGCATTTCCTCCCAAGGTGTATGCGCAGAGAGCTGCCTGTGTGGGTGTACAGTACTAGTCCTGTCCCTGACTGTTGTCTGCTGCCCTGGGGGGGCAGGGGGTGGTTGTCCCTCTGAGGAAGGTCAGTTTTCTGAAAGTAATGATCACCTTATTGTTTGTCCTCATTGCAGAACTACATCACTGTGGATGAATTACGGCGGGAACTGCCTCCTGATCAGGCCGAGTATTGCATTGCTAGAATGGCACCCTACAATGGCCGTGATGCTGTACCCGGTGCCCTGGACTACATGTCCTTCTCCACGGCACTCTATGGCGAAAGTGACCTTTAACTTTTTTCTGTCCCACCACACGCTCCCTCCCCTCTCCCCCGTCCGACACACCCTTCTTTCTCTTTGCAAAGCAGCCTCTGCTCCGCTCTTTTTTGTGTTTCCCTGTTTTGCTTCAGATAACAGATCACATTTTTAAGTGGGGGGGAGGACATTGACATGGCACCGCCTACCTTGCCCTTGAAATGACAGTTTACAAAATTATTTTGTGCAAAAAAGTTAAGTTTTAAAAAGAACAGACATATTTTATTATAGAAAAAGGTATTTTTCTCCACCAGATTGAAACTTAAAAAGAAAATGTTAAAATATTGCACCAAATATTTTTTGTTGTGACATAGAAAGTCGAGCACAATGTTGCATTCCATCCTTTCCAAAAAGAACCAAACAACAACAAAACGCCACTTGTTCTGTTAACTTTTACATTTGTGTAACGTCTCTTTTATCACGTTTATCTTGGGAGGGGGGAAGGCACACAAGTGCATGTGTTTGCTGGTTCACTCATTTCATGAAAATATTTTATGACAAACTTTTGAAATTGCTGTGTTTTCTAGGGAAAAAAATAATGTACACAGCTCATGTTTTCATATTTAATTAAAATATACAATATGCCTCCTATGTTTATCAGTGCACAACTTTTTTTGTTGCTGAGAATTGTCTGATTTCAGAACATGAAGCTTGAGAGTTGATAACTTTGATATTGCTTGTCACAAACCATATTAAAAATTTCTTGTGATAACAAATCTAGACTTTATTCATTTGTATAGTGAAATTGTTTAATACTATTTAGTTGAAACCACAAACATGATGAAGAGAATCCAAAATTAATGGGTTTTAAATTGAAATTACAATACTTTAAAGGTAAACTTCCTTTCCCCCTTAACCTTTTCATTCTTGTTGAATGATGTTGGAATTTTCACAGCTTTCTTACTACTTTAAATTAATGTCTTATATAATTTTTAACCATCCCTGATACACCCACATCTCTAGGAACAATATTCTTGTTACTCCTTAGAACCAGCACAGAATTAGTTCCTAGACCTGTGCAAACAAACAACCACCATATCTTGAACCATCTCTGAAAAATTCTGACACTGTTCCATGCTCAGCATTAAATATCTCACTGCTCTTGATATCACATCTTCTGACATTATAAATTCTTCCAGAGCCCTCAAGATCATCTTTGTACTGGACATTCGAAAGAAACCAGCCTTCAGAACAACTCCTTTGGGACCTTTAATGAATCATAAAGTATACACACACACGCATGTGCCTGAAAATCAGTGAAGGGAAGCAGCTAATCCCTTCCCAGCCAGCTCATGTTACAGGTGCATTTCCTGCCCTCCCACAACTTTTTTAGGAAACATGGAGTTAGGAGCAAAAAACTGCGTTACTGCTTCATGACATGTTTCAAGTGAGTGTTTTTTAGGTATAACCACATACTGCTGTCTCTAGTCCCTAAGGCAGTTTTTGTTTTGAAATAACAACGGCAGGAGCTGAGAATTCATGCACAGATTCACAAGGAGCTCCTGCAGCTCTCAGTAGCATTGTCCTCTGTTCTCTGGGGCAGAGCTAAGTCCTGAGGAAGATATTGTACATTGTGGGTTGGGGTTCAGCACAGCTTTCTGGTTTATTCCTGACCTTGAGTAGGACACAATAAAAATCACAGCAGTGTGTTGTGATGTATCCCAACCTGACAGTATCGTCATACAGTATTTGGGAGAGGGAATATGAATTGTCAATAATGTAAGACTTGCAGCAGCATCTGTATTGAATCCACTTGCAAGCTCCTCTATAGGCCCATTTTCAGCTATGTCACTACTATATAATCATGGAATGTCCTGAGTTGGAAGGCATCCACAAGGATCATCGAGTCCAACTCCTGTCCCTGCATAGGACAACCCCAAAATTCACACCGTATGTCTGAGGGCATTGTCGAAATGCTTCCTGAATGTTGTCAGGCTTGGTGCTGTGACTGCCTCCCTGGGGAGCCTGTTCCAGTGCTCCACCGCCCTCTGGGTGAAGAACCTTTTCCTAATGTCCAACCTAAACCTCCCCTGGCGTATCTTCCTGCCGTTCCCTCGGGCTCTATCGTTGGTCGCCAGGGAGAAGAGATCAGCGCCTGCCCCTCCTCTTCCCCTTGTGAGGAAGCTGTAGACCACCATGAGGTCTCCCCTCAGTCTCCTCTTCTCCAAGCTGAACAGACCAAGTGACTTCAGCCGCTCCTCGTACGGCTTCCCCTCTAAACCCTTTACCATCTTTGTGGCTCTCCTCTGGACACTCTCTAGTAGCTTCGTATCCTTTTTGTACTGTGGCTTCCAAAACTGCACACAGCGCTCAAGAGGAGGCCGCACCAGTGCAGAGTAGAGCGGGACAATTGCTTCCCTCGACTGGCTGGCAGTGCAGTGCTTGATGCACCCCAGGACACGGTTGGCCCTCTTGGCTGCCAGGGCACACTGTTGGCTCGTGTTCAACTTGCCGTCGACCAGAACCCCCAGATCCCTCTCCACGGGGCTGCTCTCCAGCCTCTTGTTCCCCAGTCTGTATGTACATCCAGGGTCGCCCTGTCCCAGGTGCAAAATCCGGCACTTGCTCTTGTTAAACTTCATACGGTTGGTGATTGCCCAGCTCTCTTTGTCCAGATCTCTCTGCAGGGCCTCTCTGCCCTCGAGAGTGTCAACGGCTCCTCCCAGTTTTGTGTCATTGGCAAACTTTGATAACAAACCTTCAAGTCCTGCATCCAAGTTATTTATGAAGATATTGAAGAGCACTGGCCCCAAGATGGATCCCTGCGGAACCCTGCTAGTGACTGGTCACCAGCCCAATGTAACCCCATTTACTATAACCCTTTGCACCCAACCCATCAGCCAATTGCTCACCCATTGCATTATGTGTTTATCCACCTGTATGCTGGACATTTTGTCCAGGAGGATACTGTGAGAGACACTATCGAAAGCTTTACTGAAGTCCAAAAAGATTACATTGACTGGCTTCCCTTGGTCAAGTAGGTGGGTAACCTCGTCATAGAAGGAAATCAAGTTTGTCAAGCAGGACTTTCCCCTCGTGAACCCATGCTGGCTGGGGCCAATGACTGCGTTGTCTTTCAGGTGGTTTTCAATAACTCCCAGAATAATATTCTCCATAATTTTGCCAGGCACAGAGGTGAGACTGACAGGTCTGTAGTTACTGGGGTCATCCCTGTTGCCCTTCTTGAAGACTGGGACAATGTTTGGTGACAGCTCTCTGCAAGTCCATACCTGGAGATTCCAGAAGTCTTTACAAAAAACTTTTACTGAGCTGTGGTAGTGTTGCACTCTGTGACCAGGTTTCACACAAAACCGCAGCAGGGTGTAAGTATTCACAGTTTTATGAGACAGAAAGAAAACAGGTGGCTCGTCCCTGTTCACACAACAAATTGTTGGCAGCATGTGGGCTCCAGCCTTGCTAACGTTGCTCCATTGGCACCACAGCACTGCATCCTTTGGTGAAGTTGAGGTGTTAACAGCACCAGAAAGGCCTTGCCTGTGCTTCTGAGTAGTTGAATAGAGTTCAAAATATTGGCAGTAGGTGTGTCTACAGTTTTAGGCACATGTATTGGTATTTCTTCTGCTTAGGTGGCATGGCCTTTGACAAACTGGCTAGAGCTTATGTGATCTAGTCTTTCCCTCTAGGCTGTAGATAGGCCTCCCCATTCCCACCCCACCCAAGGAGGAGCACTAGGATGCTGCAACATGTTCACCTTCCTCATATGCAGCACAAGATGTATCTTGCAATCATGTGGCCTAACAGTCTCTGGCAGTTAGTATGCTGAAATTCAAAACCAGCTTTTTGTATTAGGCTTGTGGTTTTGCAGCTAACGTGCCATTCTTTAGCCAAGTCCTGACATCAGCCTTGATGAAATTCGTCTCTGGAAGCAGCTGTTTGCAGCTCAGTGACTGCCCCTTCCCCTGCCAAGAACAGAAGAAGCGGACAATCCACTTCAAGCTCACATCTCGCGTTCAGGGATGAACTGTTTTTGTCAGTCTGCCATACTCAATATTTTCAGGCGCAGAAATTGAAATAATGCTTTCCCAAGAAATTAACCATTTTCCTTTCATGACTGTTGACATCTTTGGCTGCTGAGATCTCAGTACCTGCCCCTGAATGACTGTCTGAAAGTACAGGGGCAAAAAGCACATCAGTGCTCAGAAAACATGGGGCTGTCTTGCCTGCCAGAATGCCAATCACATTTCCAAAAGCCTCTCAAAATCTATCTTGTTGCGTGTCTTCAGTGCTGCCAGCATCTGGTTTGGGAGCAGAGGAGCAGAGCCAGGGGTCTCAGAAGACAACGAAAGGAAACTGGCCTGCAACCTTGAATGAACTTGGTTTCAAAGAAGTATTCATACATCCACAGAGGATCCAGCCAGCCAAATCAGACTGACTGGTTTTATCAGGGAAATAATGGAGAGAGCGAGGAATAAAGAGAGGGTGACTCTTAACGGCTGCGAAAAGGAACAGCTCGAACTAAAATGGCCTTCTTAAGGAACCAGAATGCAGGTATGATTTTCAGACTATAACAAGAAAATTATTTGTAAGACATTACTTGCATTACAGATGCTGGGGTAGGACAGATTCCACCCCGCCCCCATAGTAGCCAAGTACTAAGAAAGCTTAATCCTGTTGAATTAATCAAACTGCCGAGGTGACTCTGGCTACTGAAAGAGTTGCTACTGTGTAAACCCTTAAAATCCATTGCATTAGCTCTAAGCTGCTGGGAAAGTCTTAGCATAATAAACCTAGATTAACAAAGTATAGGGCAGATCCTGGGACAAATAGGTAATCAGAACATTCCCCAGCATACACTGAGAAAATGTGTTCAGTGCTGCAGTCAGTAGAAAAGTCAGTCATTGGGAGGGATGAAGTTGGATTATTAGCGCTTGTACAGGGAAGGATGCTCTATAAGGCTATTTTAGGTAGATTTAAATCTCAGAAATTTAAGCCCACTGAAAATGCAAGAAGAAAATGAATCTCTTCTATATTCTGGGAACTTAACAGCCTTATAGACTATACATGTCACCAATAAAATATTAAAATGGATTCCTGCCCTGTCTTTGGACACCACACAACAGTCAGGAAATAGTTTCTCAGTTTTGTTCTCTGCCTTGATTTCTGGGACATACGTGCATGAAAATATGTTGGTAGAAACTGCACTACATCACATCCCTGTCTTATCTCTTCTCAGCAAGTTTATTTACACCTTTTTGCTATTTGTCAGTAATTCCCATCCTAGTGACCTAGCAAGCATTCAAGCAAAATATCGAGAAGGACCTCTAGCTATCGCAATACCTCAGTGACCCCAATCCTCATACTATCTGGAAAAATATAACCTCTCACTACTGCTGTGGGAAACATCTAGTCTTATTCCCACTGTGCAGATGAAGAGCTAGGTAGAAATGCAAAGCCTATATTTACAATTGCAATCCAAGCAGCCTCTGTTCAGCTGCTGCCCAAACCTGGAGGTATTGCTCACTAGGCTTTTTCCTGTTGCACCTAGGCCTTTTCTGCATGCCTACATTTCTGCTTCGGGGCAGGCCTGGAACGGGCCATTGAAACAACTGGACACCTGGTCCCCTGTGAGAGTCCCCATCAGGGCCTGAGCATCCCCCTTGCAAACACCCAGCATCACCGGGGGCTGCAAACCTCACCCTGTCTACACAGAGCAGTACAAACCAGCAAGACCGGCTGCTTTCTTTGCAAAGTGTCTGGGTGGGTTTGCCACCCATTTGCTCCGTAAGAGCTGCCTAAAATATCCTCATATAAGGAGAGTAACACAAGTTCAACGCTTCATCCCTCCTCAGGGGATCCCCACCTCCCAGCGGTACACCCTAACCAGCGGGAAACATAATAGGCTGTGCCAGGGAGCATCTTCCCAGCCTCGCTCCGTCTCTGTGAAATAAAAAGAATAAGCACCCAGGTAACAGGAGAGAAAGCATGAACCCATATCCTTGTGATTTAGGCAATCAGTTTGCAGAAGGAATGCTGCATTTCAGTCCCTGCTGGAGGCATTTGTCAGGTATTTTCTATTAAATAGTCAAAGGATAAAATATAGAACAAAGCCTCGGGGTGGGAAACAGGCCCCAGGACACCTCTCCTGCCACCCCAGCCATTAGGTCTGCCCTTACACTTGCTCTCCCTCAGTTGTCTGCTCCATAGTGTCAGAGCTGCAATGAGAGGAGCCTCCCTCCTCCACCACCCCAGGCTCACACTGTGGTTAGGGCACTCTGTGGCAGGTGGGAGCCTGAATCTTCAGTCTGAGGAAGACACCAGACCCAAGCCTCCAGAGTGATGGGTATTTTAAACAATAGGCCATTTTACAAGACGTAGCTGTTGGTCTCGACATGTCTTTTGGCGGCTAAAGAAAAGAACAAGTCCTAGTTAATCCTCGCTAGAAACAGATGATGGCACTTTTCTTTGAGACAGCTCTGAGCTGTGGATCCCAAGTGGAATAAGGCTCTGGTTCCCCAGCTGCAGGCAGGTGCGTTTGTACTGAGCAGGGGCAGGTCGTTAAGACCCACATCTCTCACCGCTGCTTCCTAGCAGCTCCTCACTCACTCGCGAGCATGCGGGCAGTTTTGGTCCCCAGATGTCTGCCTTCCCCTGTGTCCTGTGCAAGACCAGCTCTAGGTCTCGGATTCCTTCTGGGTGGCTGGCACCTCTGAGTTAGGTGCTGCAGTGAAGGCAACTGAGTGGTTATTGTCTCCAGCCAGGAGTGATTTGCCTGTGGTCCTCGGGGAGGTCCGTGGAGGAGCAGAGAACTGAGCCCAGCTCTGTCACATTCCAGTCTAAATGCCACAGTCACCCTGCAACTATTTGAAACCTTTTCCCAGACCATTCCTCCCAGTTCCTTAATTGCTGTTGTGGCTTTTTGTATGAACACTGTGGATTTCGTTGTACAGATTTGCCTAAAATCAAGGACTACTTTAAACTGCAGAGTTAAAAAAGCATTTTATACCTTCTTTATTATTAAGCACATTCAAACATCACCACCGTCACTTTAATGAAGAATTTCTCTCCTGCTACTTCTTACTTGAATAGGGCATAATCTCTGATCTGTGGTACTGAACCACAGCATCCTGCTTTCTGCCACAGAGAAAATAAAATGTCTTCTTCGGGGAAGCAAGAAAGCAGTTCATTTACCCCAGCAATAAACAGATTGTGTTTTTTAAGTATCCTGATTCCAGCTGAGTATTTGTTTACATTTGTAGGTGTGCAGTCAGGATGCTAATAGTTCCCAGTGGGCTTTCAGTTGGTCTTCTGAGAGACCAATCTTTTTGTGCAACCAAAATAACGAGGAAACTAAAATACAGCTTTATCACGAAAGTTGATTTTGCACATGATAGCTTCCAGAAACGCTACCCACACACTAGAGGCAACACTGCAGATTCTTCTAATGATATATTTCATGCCTTTTACCACCCGTGCAGAGTGTCCACAACCAAGAAAGGCAAAGCAGGACTCCAGCCCAGCTCAGGCACCGCCAGAGCAGCCGGAGCTGCGTTCCAGACACACAGCCGCATTCTTCCCCACTGACACGACCCCAAAGGCTGCAGAGATGCAGGATAAAACTGAAAAAGCTTTAATTGGGCTTCTGGCATGACTTATCTTCATTATTGCCAGTAACTCAAATCCCTGTTACTCCCATACCACTCCAAGACTGCCACCTAAGGAGCTTTTTTCTGCTTCTGAGCTTCTTACGCAGCAATTCAAGCACACAGGCACAGAGACTGTGGTGCTACTCCCGTAATA
Source organism: Theristicus caerulescens (assembly GCA_020745775.1). Taxonomy (NCBI): domain Eukaryota; kingdom Metazoa; phylum Chordata; class Aves; order Pelecaniformes; family Threskiornithidae; genus Theristicus; species Theristicus caerulescens. Next base: position 33,738,862 of record CM036564.1, read on the forward strand.
GTCCAGCTCTGCTACCTACACAGAATTTGCACAGAAGGAGTCACAGGGCTGCCATTTTGAGTGTCCTGCACAGTCTTATCAAATAAAGAAGTAAAACAGCCTTACAACTGAACGTTGTATTCAAAGTTGTAAGACATACTTGCCCCAGCTACAGCTACCCATTTTTTTCTTTTTTAATCACAGTTTGTTTTGTTAAGCTGTCACATTACTCCATTTTCTTACCCAAAAGAGCTCACATCCGTTGCCTTGAGGCAAAAGCCAACAGCATTCTGGGCTGCATTAGGCAGAGCGTTGCTGGAAGGTCAAGGGAGGTGATCCTTCCCCTCTGCTCGGCACTGGTGAGGCCATACCTGGAGTGTTGTGTCCTCTGCTGGGCTCCCCAGCACAAAAGAGATACGGACTTACTGGAGTGAGTCCAGCACAGGGCCACAAAGATGACTGAGGGACTGGAGCATCCCTCATGTAAGGAGAGGCTGAGAGAGCTAGGACTGTTCAGCCTGGAGAAGGCTGAATGTGTATAAATACCTGGTGGGAGGGAAAGGAGGGAGCCACACTCTTCTCAGTAGCATCCACTGACAATTAAAACCCATGAAATTTCATCTGAACATAGGAAAACATATTTTTACTGTAAGGGTGGTCGAACACTGGATTGGGTTGTCCAGAGAGGTTGTGGAGCCTCCATCTGCAGAGATACTAAAAAGCTGACTGCACGTGGTCCTGGACAACCTGGGGGGCTCAGACCAGATGATCTCAAGGGGTCCCTTCCAACCTAAATGATTCTGTTTATTACGGATGTTGAATGTATAGGTTATCTCCATCCTAAAGAATAATTAGAGGGCAAGAAATTTGAATGATGCCTGAATCTACCATATGATGTCATAAATGTGACTTAGGTATTTATTCCAAGTTAAATCAGGAAATCCAGACGTGATGCTATCAGATGATGGGAAAAAATGGGTAAAATAAACTGTAGCTGTATTCTAAGTGTCTGGACAGTGAAGATTTAACAAGCTATGCTATACTGAAGAAATGGATAACAATTTTTGTCTTGATCATCATACTGTGAACTGTCATGAATTACACTGTAAGAATTCCATAAAATAAGTGCATCTTAGACACTCATAAACCAGAAAAGCAGTGTGCTGCATGTACATGCATGGAAAAACTGCTTCTGCCTAACACCTCCATAAAAGCCTGTATCTTCACTAGCCACTTTTCCCCACCCAAGGTTTCCCCCTGGTGTCAGCGACAGTAACAGGAACAGTAACACTGCGGTTTTATCCAAAGCAGCGTAACTCTGTGTGCTGAAGAGGAGAACGAGGTGGTAGTGACAGGCTGGCTGCAGTGAACTTTTCTTGGCAGAACTGTAGTTGCTGAGCTAATGTGTAACACTTCGGATGAACTCTTTGGACGTGTGCCTTTGCTGCTCCACTTGTTAACCTGTACAGATACCCATCTTTTTTGCCATGTCTTGGTCAACAGTCACAGGCAGTTCGGCATGGAGTAGAATGGCTGGGGGATGGCAGCAGGTTGGCAGGAGTGCACAGGCCCAGCATCGCTTCATCGGGAAAGGAGTGTGATTTATTTCAGGGTGCTTCGCAGCAAGCGCTGGCTCCCAGCACGTTCCTACGCCGCAGCCTGGGCCTGCTTGTGGCAGGAGCCCCCTCGGCCTCGCCCTGACCCAAGGGTCCCGGCCTCGCAGCTCGCCCTGACAGGGCTGCACCCCTCTCCTCCCGGCCCCCCTCGGGAACCCTCATCCCCACAAAATCCCCGCACAAGGCCGGTTCAAACGAGCCGCCTGACCCAGCCGAGCGGCCGCAGGGCCCGCAGCGCGGCGCTGCTGACCGGCCCCGGCCCCGGCCGCGGCGCCTACATCTCCCAGCGTGCAACGGTGCGGCCGCGCGGCGCGCTGGGAGTTGGAGTCGGGCGTTGGCGGTTGCGCAGCATCCGTTGGGGGGCGCGCGGCGGTGTCGGTCTCTGGTAGGAACAAGGCAGCCATTGCCGCCGCGGCCGGGAAGAGCGGTTTCCTGACGGCCCGCAGGACTCAGCGCTCGGCGACGGTGAGCGGCCGCCCCTCCGTGGCTCGCTCGGTGGCGGGAGCGCCGCGGGAGGGTCGGGCGTCGAGTTGCGAGCCGGCTTCTTGCAGCCGGGCCCTGCTGCGGGGCGGGGACGGGCCCGGCCTTTCTTGTGGCGGCGCCGGGCTGAGGGGGAGGAAGCCGCTCTCGGAGGCCTCGCTGGCGCCGCGCAGCGCCGCTGGCCCGGGCGCTCGGCGGGGGCCGCTGGCGGTCGGGTAATCGAGGCGCGACGGCGGCAGGCCGCGGAGGAGGCCGCGCTTCATCGCTGCCCCGCGGCCTTGCGGAGGGGAGGGCTGATCCCGGCTGGTTTGCTCGGAGGGATGGCTGGGAGCCGTCGGGGCTTGCAGGTGAGTGTAAAGCTTTCGTGTCCGCCGTGAAGAGCCGGAGGGGCGATCGCCACTGAGGGGCCGACGCCTCGGTGGCGGTGAACCCAAGGAGAGGATCCTCCTGCCCTGGGAGGTGGCGAGGCTAGCGCAGCCTCGTCCCGTCTCGACTTCTCAAAAAGGCGCACAAACAGACGGTCTTTTGCTGCGGTCCCATGCCTCCCGAGTGCTTGTAGGCCAGCATGTTTGATCTTGTGAGCCGCTAGTGAGCAAACGCGGTTGCATTGTGCTAGGAACAACGTGTGAAGCTCTGCGACTTGCAGGTGTCGATACAGATTTCGAATCCATTGTGCTCCCTCGCGTTTGAGTAAATAATGTATGGACAGATAGTTTGCACGTCTTAGGCTGTGGTACTTTCTCAGGCAGTCAATTCCATCCACCCCACCTTCGTTTCCTTCTGTGATTCTTCTCCCCACCTTGTTTTTCTAGAACCAAAATCTATAAGTATTGAACAACAGTTATGCAGTCGTTTTAATCTGTCAAATCTATGTTGCTCCCAAAATGAGTGCTGTTGCCAGAGTAACTGTTCTTACTGTGTTTTAAAGCACATAGTTACGTAAGTCTGTCCTTCCTCTGAAAAGGCCTGTCTTTCCCTCAATACCCACTGCTGGCCTTGACAGTGTTCGTGTGGTAAGGGTGCATCGGGAAAACGATCTGTCGGAGAACTAGCTACTCTGTGAGGGAGCTGAATCAGTCCTCTGAGTTGGATTTCCATGTGGGCATAAAAATGCAAGTGTGCGCACAACGGAAGGAACAGTTACAAAGGGCTACGTAGGCCCTTGTAGGAGAAGCACAAAACTTTTCACGTGAAAGCGATTAAATAGCTATCACCTCAGATCGTGGTTGGGGCACAGTTTAAGCTAATCTAAGGAAGTGCTGTCAAACTTCTACTCCTCGCCCCATACAAAGCCCTATACCCTGTCTTCCAAAGTTCTGGCACTTCTCTGATGGCACAGTGAGCCCGAGCAAAGAAGCTAATCAATAGAAACCTTATGGGTGTTAACACAGAAGGTAAATCACGATAATTCAAAATACTGCATACAAATTGTTTTGAGCTGCTTTCACAGCTAACATGATATGTTGTCTGTTTACTCTGTTTGCTTTACAGCCCAGTATTGTAATATAAGATCACATTGTGTTTCCACTCCTTAGAGCTTGGGTTCTTTGGTTTTTGTATGACAGCAAGCTGAGCCAAATAATTAATATTTTCCAGTCACAAGAACTTAAAAATTTCTAAATTGCATAAACTGAAAAGTGACATACTCAAGGTAAATAATGGAGCTTCCATAAAATATTTCAAAGTACATATCCTGGATCAGTAGATAGTTCTGAATATCTGAAATAGCCTTTGTTTTTGCCATTGTTAAAATCTCATAATAACAAAATATTTCTTCTTCATAAGTTGAAAGACTGTTAAAATAAGATATTTTATGGTTAGTGCCAATTGAAATAATTTGATTACTACCATTTATCTTTTGGATGCTAATATAACTTTTGCAGGATTGCAGCAGTCCCTTCAGGTGAAAGCAAAAGTTTGAGAATGTTTTATGTCGTTATTCCAATGATTAGCATAACAGTTTTGTTCTTTTTCCGTTTTTTTTTTAACTGCTGTTAGCCCAGCAAATTCATCTTGGAGCTTATAGAATGGTTTTTTTCATGCTCTGGTACAAAAGCCACTTTAGTCTAGCAAAAACCAAAAACATTATTTCAGATACAAGAAGTCTTTTAGTTATATGACTAAAAAGGACAAAGCTGGGAGTTCTGTGTAGGTTCTGCTGGAAATCAGTAAGACAGGATTTTCTCACTTCTCTGGCTATAGAGAAGAATTGGAGTTTTAACATATATACTTGGAGGACAATAAAATCAAATCCCATTTAACCAAAATTTCTGAGATGTAAAAGTGATCTTAATCACCCTATTTTACGTTTGTTAATCTGATAAATAGTGCTGTTTTCTTTCTTAGCATCATCCTTAAGATGAGTGGCTGCCGCGTTTTTGTTGGACACTTAAGCTCACGCGCTCGGGAACGGGATGTGGAGAAATTCTTCAAAGGATATGGACGCATACGAGAAATCCATCTTAAAAATGGATTTGGATTTGTGGTAATACCTTATTTTCCTTTCTCTTGCTTGCAGGTATTAGCCTTGCTAGGCTGATGTCAAGGAAGGGAAGATGCTTAAGAGAATAATCGTTCCAATGGGAAATGGAAAATATTAATATACATTTCAGGCTGCTTTTCAGATGTTGGGATTACAGTTTTACCTGATTTTGGCCAGATTTTGCTCAAATGTTTAAATTTTATCTCTTATTTCTGAAGACAGTATAAATATCCTGTTACAACGTTACAAAACTTGATGAAGTCTTGACCTGGACAAAAGTTTATACAGAGTCACTCATGTTCCTCTGACTCCTTCTACTCTGCTTGGGCATATCTCTAAATAATGGCCTGACATAAAAGCAAAGTCATTGGCTAAGATAACAGGTGTAATAGGTGCTTGCTGTTGGATTTAAGGAGCACAGCTTTTAACTCTTGTGCAGATTAAGTTAGGCATATTCACTATCAATATATGTTCACAGGGTGTATGTGTCTGTCAGACTATTAAATGAAATACAGATTTCATTGGATCTTGGTTTGCTGCCACTGCTTTCTAGAGCTCTACGCTCCTAAACTGTTGTCCAGCTTTTTTTACAGCTTTACAGGTTCCCAGGTTGACTCAGGATCAGCCTGTTTCTTAACTATGATCTCCTGAGAACTGAGAATTAGCTGTTCTGCAGCAGAGTTCAAACTGGAAAGGTTGATACTGCCCTCGCACTATGGCAGGCCTAATGCCATTTGTTCTGCCAAGATCAGTCCCTTGGGTGAAGCTATGGGAAAAGCACAAAAGAACAGGCTTTGCTTACTTCAGTTTCATATGAGTATTAATGCTTGACTCCTACATGTGCCAGTTCCTGATTGCCCTGCAGTATGAGCTACTTCTTGTTGACTGCCAGTAGCTAAATGCCTGCCTCTTAAAGTCTGGAGGTGAACGGCCGATCTAGACATGAATCTGAGTTTATTTATTGCTGCTATTTCTCAGTCGCCTTTCCCTGAGTGTTCCTCTTCTCTTCTTGGGCAGGGCTGTTGACTCATTCAGGAACAACTTCTGTTCAACTCTTGTACATGAGTCAGCCAACCATCCTTCCTCTCTTCTCCAGTTCCTAGGCAGAAGCATTTTCTTTTCAAAGCTCACTAATAAGCTTGAATAATCATCCCATAACTCTGTCTAAAAAATTTAATTGTTCTCATGATAAACAATTTTTTCCTTACATCTGAACAAAACTTTCCCTCCCTTTGCCGGTCATCCCATAACTGCACCCACATGAGGAAAGCACTTCCATCATCTCTGTAACTGTGTTTTAGGTACTGGAAGACTCTGACCCTTTGAGCCGCCTTTTCTTCACGCTGAAAAAACACGGCGCTCTCAACCTTTCTTTGTTCTCCAACCTTCTGATCAGTTTTGGTGGCCCTCTGCTGGTCCCGCTCCAATTGTTCAATGTCTGTCTTGAGCTGGAGGGGCCAAAACTGGAGACAGTGTTCCAGGTGTGGCCTAACAAATGCCAAGTAGGGTGGAATAATCACATCCCTTGGTCTGCTGACTGTACTCTTACTGATGCAGCCCGGGACGTGGTTTGCTTTCATTGCAGCAAGGCCACACTGCTGACTCATGCTTAGCTGACTCTCCACACGGATTTCCATGTCCTTTTCAGCAGAGCTACACTCCAGCCGCTGAGACCCCAGCCTGTTCTGCTGCTTGGGATTATTCTACCCCAGGTGCAGGACTTCACGTTTATCTTTTGTTAAAACTTGCGATTCTTGTTGGCCTAATCTTTCAGCCCATCAAGCGTCTATCTGTGTGGTGGTTTTTCCTTCTGGTATATCTATTTCTCCTCCCACTTTGGTGTCAGCCACAAAATTGGTGAGGGTGCACTCTGTCCTGTCATCCAGATTGTTTATAAATACATTGAATGGTATTATCCTTTGCGGTGCCTCACTTGTGATGGGCTGTCAGTTAATCTTTGGTTTCAGTTATTTAAAATCTGTATTTATATAACCTCTTACAAAACCAAGTGACTCTGATTGAACATTGTTGTAGTGTTAAAAGCATGCTTCATTGTGCTTGATCAAAATCATTGCTTCATCTTTGAAACTGATTAAATTTACTTAAATTCTGTAGATTTCAGTGCAGAATGTTTTCAAACTTCACACCATAAAGCTAGTATGTAAAGCTAGATAGACTTGCAGGCATTCAGTTTGTTAGAAACTAGCTGAAATCATGGGGGTTGTAGGTGCTAACTATTGATACTCTTAAATGCTGGGCCTAAATAAATTTTCTCAAGATAATCTTTGCCTCATCATTCGTGATGTTTCACTTGGTAGTGAAACAGATTTCAGTGCAGAGGGGGGAAGATTGCTTAAGCCAGTATTGCTTCTGAAAAGCTGTTTATAGTTACACAAATGCTTTCTTCAACTTGAGAAGCTGCTTCTCTGTTGTTCATTGCTCTCAAGCTGCAGTTCCACAATTTTTTTTTCTCCATCCACATTGTTGGTTCAAGCAGTCCCTGCCCAGCTGCTTGTTCTCACTGCTTTCTTTCTTTCCTTTCTCTCCTTGCCTCACATGGTGTTACCACAGTTGTTCAGCCACATAATGAACCTACCTAGGAAGCTGATCTAGTTGAAAAAAAACACAGTCTTTTTCACCCCACCTCCTGCGCAAAGTGTGCTGTTTTTCATCTGGATAGGTTTCTTGACCTAGTTTCCTGCAGAGCTGTACAAACAGCTTTGCCAAGAACCAGTGGGCTGGATAGTGGGCAGAGGCTACTCGAGTTGACTAAAGCAGCATTGCTGCCAAAAGCCAAGCGACAGATTCCGTTGCAACAGTATATGGAATGGCATATTATAGCTGATCCAGACCCACAGGTGGCCAGTGCTGAAGAGGGGCTTATGTTTCTTACTCTTCTTAGACAGGCACCTTTTTGCCAGACTAGTGAGCTGAATTCGCTCAGAAAAAAAATCAGAAGGGCTTTTTTTCTGGTTCACTCTTTCTTTACCAATTCATTGGCAAAGTAAGAATTGAATCAGCCCCAGAACTCTTAAGAGGGTTTTGGGAGAGCAGAGCTCTCCTTTTGTTTGCAGTTGATCAGCTCATGCTGTTACGTAGGATTTCCCTGTGTGTAGGGCTGTGTTTCAAACTGTGTGCCTTTAAGTAATCCCCCCCACCTCTCTCCCAAAAAGTATTTTAGATATTTCTGTAATAAACCAGGTCATTTAATTAATTTATTTTGTATAGGTCCTGCAAATAGTTATACTGAAACAACTGAGGGAGGCAAAAGGAGTTTGTGGGGTGGAGGGAGAAGAAATGGTCATGAATGGGAACATCTTGGCTTTTCAGTCATAAATGTACTGGGAATTCACTACCTTGTTCAAATACTTTTTTATTCCTGTTTTCTTTCTAGGAATTTGAAGACCACAGGGATGCTGATGATGCAATTTATGAACTAAATGGTAAAGAGTTGTGTGATGAAAGGTAAGCTTGATACCATAATTTCCCTTGAGAACAGCAACAGTGCTTTGCATCCAAGTACAGTGCATTAGCTTGTGCTCTGACACACGTTTCTTGTGGTGCTGTGGTGGGATACACCTTCCATAACTTCATCTAAAGAGATTCATTGGGATCCTGGCTACAGTCTTATATAAGGCAAAGATAGTTTGGCACTGGAGGAGGGGTGGTTTGGAGCAGGGCTGACTGTTTTCTCCACTGGCACTCATTTCTTCTTCAAAGCTAACTGAAGGCCTTGTCACTAGAAATATTAGTAAAAGTGAATTGAACTTATCTATTTGTTATTTATCTGTCTGTTGACTTCAGAAAATAAGTTGATGATAGCCTCTCATCATTTGGAATGTTGCCTTCAGTTTGCAACAATGTGGACTATAGTGATTGTATGTTACAGTTAATTGTTATTTTGATGGTGGAAGTTGGGTTTAAGTCATTAAGTTGTTACTTATTTTGGTAGTCTTTTTCCCTCTGTTGAGCAAATTTAACTGTTTCAGTCTGAATTACAGACCCATGACAATTTTCATGAAAGTCTGAGGGAGATGAGTGAGGCAAGAGAATACCACTGTTCTGACTCTTTAAGAGATGCCAGTGACTGTTATAAATCACTGCTTGCAAGGGCAGGATAATTCTTGTTTATGCACATGTGCTTCCAGTTGTGAAAGATTTAAGTCAGTGTCAAATACTTAAAGTTTGTGTTTTATTTTTTGTTTGCTTTTGTTTTGTTCCTATCCTAAGGGTTACAATTGAGCATGCTCGAGCCCGAAGAGGAAGGGGCAGATTCGCACAACGGTTCAGTTATTACCAGTCGCAGAGTGGATCTAGGTAGGTGGTCTGGACTCTGTTTCCTACAAACAGAGTAACTGAAGAACTGTACTGAAATATTGTTTTCTTCTTGTGGTCAGAGTTAGGGATCCAGCTCTGTTTCCTTGTATAGCTTCACGAAATAAGTTTTATGTTCTTAAACCTTGGAGGTCCATTAGTATTATTTACCTCCTCTGGCTGAGGAGAATGTGGATTTGAAAGCAGTTTAACTGGCTCGCAGAGGTTCACATACCTATTTTGAAATGCTCCCTCTCCCTGTTGTAGGCACTACAATGGTCTTGCTTCCCACTGTTGTGTAAATGTGAAGGAGTAATGCTGCAGTTGGATTGGCTGGTTTTAACACTAAATCAAGAAAAATGCCAGAGCTTCTCTATTGAGGCTTTTGTCATTAAACTGAGCTTACAGGCTAAGTAGAATTATTGTAGAGCAATAGTTCAAGGTATTTACCGTCTAACCAACCTTTCACATTTCCAGTTGTATGGTTATCAAAATGCTTACTTCAGCACAGCATACAAAGGGAACTGTACTTGAGAAACAGTGCTAGGGTACAAGATACTAGCATGTGCCAAAGTGTTTAAATAACAATTGACTAAGTTTGCTGACCGAGCAGGTGCCTTGCTGAAGGAGAGCCTCTGTCTGACAATGTAATCTGAAAAACAGGATGTAGCTGATATCTAGAATGTCTGTAGTGGACATACAGTATTTGTGGAGTTGTTCACTTTCAATGATTTGGACCAGTGGTGAACCTTGCGCCAACTTGCAGTGGAGTTTGTGAAAGTTCTGCAGATTTACATATTCCACCGAACAACTACACGTTACATCTTTGTACTTTATATCTACCTGTGTGAAGTAAATATGTATGGAATAATTTACTCTGTAGAAACATTTATAGCTGTGGCCTATGCAGAGTACAGTTTGGAAGAAAGACGAAGACTTAACTGACATAAACCTCTGCATTTGTTTCGAAGTCAGAATTGCTGCCAGTTACAAACCAGTGTCTGGAACATCTAATTTGCATATGCAAGTATGCTAATTAGATTATTTTTTCTTTAGTGGCAGTAACCTTGATGCGGTATAATTGGTCCGAGGTCCAGGCTAAAAGTGGACTTTTAAAGTAGGAAGTGTGATTGAAGGTCGTGGGCATCTGACGTTGTAGTCATGTTCATGACGTCAGACTGCCGATGCCAGACAGGAAGAGACTGCGGTTTGCAATAATGGAAAAATGAGACTCAGCCTGCCAGTTTTGGGACTCTGGGACCTCTGTTTAAATGCCCGGAAGATCTGGATGTTCTGAAAAAAATTGGGACACTTTGAGGTATGCACTGAAATGAAATTGCCTATGCTTCAGTGTACAAATCAATACGCACAATTTAGGATTATGTTTCTATGGTAGGAGAAGATGAGAATAATTTTCTCTAAGGTCAGTGTTCTTGATTCTTCAATCATTTTGTAGTAGTACAAAGTAGTGCCATTGTTAGAACCTTGCATTACTTATCAAAAGGCTGGCATGCCTTTTTCCATAGTTCTCAGATCCCTTTGGATTCAGAATGACTAGGACTGGGAACAGAAACGACCTGCAAGGGCAGTATTCTTTCCAGATGTCTTACTCTTCTGTATGAACATTTTCAAGCCACATTTTCATATTTGAGAGGGTCTTTAATTTTTGGTTAAGTGAAAAACATCGGCTTTCATTCAGGAACTGTAAACTGCCACAGTTATTGCAGCACAATCAGTTATCTAACTCTCATTTTACTAAAATAAGAATATTTCTACCCACAGAAATATCTAATATAGGTCATGGTGGCATTTATAGATACTAACAAGTAATTTGGAATTTACAAGCATGAACTAAGATGCCTTTAAATTATGCCTTCTATCTCCCTGACATGAAGCAGAATTTATCCTATCAACTAAAAAAAAAATTAAAATTGCCCTTTACATGAATATTCTCCAAAACTGTATGTGTGAGCCAAGCCTGTCAAATACCAAAATTAAACTAATTCTCTTTACATTACTTTCATTCTACTAGGCACTTATTTCAGTGTATCTAGAAAAAATGGCACCTATATTGACTGCCTTGATATAAAGTTCTTCATCAAAATCCTTTTTAATCCCCTTGTAGCAGCTCTTTTGTAGTGGACTCTTCTTGACTAGGGAGAATCAAATCTGCAGTCCAGCAACAAGGAAAATACTTAAATCTCTCAGCAAACTATAGAAAACATCAGATTTCTTAAGTTCTAAATTCCTTACACTGGAGATTTTTTCCTTTTTTTTTTTTTTTTTTTTCCCCCCTCTGAACTCTTCTAGCCGGTATGGACCTCCTGTTCGTACTGAACACAGGATCATAGTTGAAAACCTTTCATCCCGCATCAGCTGGCAGGTGAGTTAACATCTTCTTTTGTTACACCTTATTTTCCTGCCCTGTAAGTAGACTGCTCTCAGCCTAATTTCTTAATAAAGCCATCATAAATATTTAACCTGAATAAAAAATAAGCAAAAAAGCTTCAGTGATTGCTAAAAATTAGCATTCAAACACTTAAAGAAGTCTTTTGTTTCACAGCTGTGCAAATACTTCTGTAACTAGGTTTTGTAGTTGGGAACTGATTCTTGCTTACTGGTGTTTACCAACTGATAAAACTTTTGAAGACTCTAGATTGTTTCTAAATTATTGAAGCAGAAATTATTGAAGCATAGCATCCATTCAAACTATGTCATCCTTTTGTATTGTTACACCTGGAAGTGCATGCCTTTGTTTTGAGTGAAGTTTATGGTCTTTTCTTACGTTTTGCAAAATATTTTTGTGACATGATGCATGATTAATAAGTCTGGTAATACGTCATTAATAAAGGGAATCTTAAGACAGCTACTGTGTAAAGTATGCTTACTGTAGATATTTCTAAAAAACTCGAAACTTTCAATAATTGTCTTTTGAAGCTTTCTTACCACGTTTCTTATTTTTTTTTCACTCCTTGCTAATGTTTTGCTAATTTTTAGCTGACTTTTAACAGAATAACCATATAATCAATTTGGTTGTGTTGTGCATAGCATACAGTCTATAGAAAGTTTACTTTTTAAGGGCATAGCAACAGATGCTATTTATAAAAGGTGAGTGAATAGTGGAGTTCAGTCTTGTTCATTAACCTTTGTATTTGAATAAAGAGACTTTAATTAGTGTACTGAAAGATGCAGTAGAACATGTTGAATGTTCAGAGCCTTAGTCTTGCAGCTAAATCCGCATGAGGAGGCTGTTTGGCTTGCCTGGAGCTCCGCTGATGTGTTTCGTAAGAGCTTGGGTACAGTCCATGCAGATAAACGGTTGAACTAGGTTTGTTTATTTTCTGCATGACAGGTTCAAAAGGTTCATAATTGTACAGTTGTGTTAATTATTGAGTAACTAAAAAAACAACTTCTGAGTTGATGTGATGAGCAAGTGGATTTCATCAAAATATCTTCCGGGTATGCTATGCAGTTATGTATATTAAGAGATTGTTATAAAACACAGCGCTTGGAAACAGCAGTAGGGACCAGAGAAGTAAGCTAGAATGGAGTGTTAAGGAGGGTAAATCCTATAATGCTGTTTAGTGTTAAATTTGTAACTTGAAAAGAAAATTTAACATTTCTGTAGCTTTCTTTTATTTGTGAATATTTATAATGGCTTTATGTGTACTTACCATTTTAGACTGAAGCCCACCCCATTCAGATTTCATGCTGATGAATCTTTAGGATTCTAATTAAATGTTTTAATGACTCTCTTAAATATACGATAAATTAGCATAAGAGACTTGATACCTGCCTAAATAGAAATCATTTGAAGCTAACATCCATATGCAAGCCTCATTTAGTTTTGAAACTGTACTGCTTTGATACTGGCTATCGTGTTTTAACTTCTTTTAACTATGCTACTTACAGAACAGATTAAAGTAGCTAATACATTAACAGTAGTGGCATTATTCTTCCTTTCTAATCCCTGAGCTTCTAGCAAGCACAATCGACACGGAGCCTTGCTTTAAAACTTACGCGCATTATTTCATCTTTGGTGTGTGCGGATCCCCATGCTTTGAGAACTTTTGTCTCCTTTAAAAGTTATTGTGTTGGAATATTTGGAAAAACAAAAACCCAAACCACAAATAAAATTTGTATTCAGATCAGTTTCCTCAAATTGTTGACTATATTGTTAATAGAAAATCTCATCTCTAAGTAGTAGACAAACTATCAGAATTCTCCTTATTTTAGCAAACATATATTTCTGCATGTTCAGAGCTTTCCAGCCACCCTCATTAGTTCTTCAGTATCTGTGAATTTTCAAGCAGTTGGGAAAAGTAGAACTGTGTTACATCAAGATGTAATTTTTAATATGTGTTTTTCCTATTTATGGTTGTCCTACACCTTATTTTCCTTTGCTGCTGAGGACAACAGGGTATTCTTGTGCTGTTTAAGGTGAACCAGAAAGTAAACTTAGGATAAAATTTGACTTTTCCACTGGTTAAGTGAAACCAGATAACTTTAAAACATGCCCCTAATAAGAGCAAATACTCTGTTGAGCTTTTATAATACGTGCACACTTACTCTTTTGAGCAATAAGGTTGGCATCTTAATCATGTTGACATTACTATTACAAATGATATTTCATGATGATGATCCTTAGGATTCAGCAGATAGTGTGACAAGGCTGTGGGGGCCTCAATCTTAAAGCCTAAATTTATTGAATTAGGAAATAATTATGTAGATTAAAATTTTCTAACTTCCTTTTGACTTACAGTCCTGGTCTGGTGAAGCTGTCAGTGACTTGAGCAGAGCCAAAATTTTGTTCTTCATTTCTAAATTGGGATAAACATACTGAGGTTGAAGTGTTACTTTTAATGGTGCTGTAGGGCCTATTTTTCATTTGCTATTAAGGTTTCTTTGTGTTAAGCACATGTGAAACAAGGAAAATATCTACTAGTTTGCATATACCAGTTTTTAAAATAAAACTATTGAATTTTAATTAAAAGATTAGATAAAACTAAGCCTTCTTATGTTCTGTGGCAAATGTTCTAAAGTTTTTCTTGGCTTTTTGTTTTGTAGTCTTTTCTTCCTTAAGCATATTTCTAACCAAGTGCATTATTGAACCTCTTCTAACAACCTTGATTTGGTTAACCCTCATTTTTCTTGTGTGGAGGAAAAAGAACCAAAGATTTGGGGGTTTTCTAGTGGCTGAAATTCTAGGGTTTGGCCTGTTCTGAATTTTCCTTTTGGTTCCTATGACACTCCTGTTTTTTGGCGATCTAGATCTTGGTTTGCCTGGGTTTGATCTCGATTGGCTAGCACAGATCATCCTCGGGTTCTTTAGCCACTTCTGGAGACTGGAGACTATGTCCAGTGCTTTCAGGGCCTCTGGTACCTCCGTGAAGCATATTGCTATGAGCCATCACTCTGCCTTTCTCATGTAAGAGAGTTCCTCTTGGCCAGCTAGGTATTGGACAAGCAACTCTTTGCTTAAGGTACCTTCTTATATCATCTGCCACTTGTGGCATGCTGCGGTAAGTAGTCTGGGATTATAAAATACCAGATACTGTTTGGTAAAAGTACTGCTTTAACTTATACAATTGTTCAGCTTTTTAGTGACCTTTTACATTATTTGTTTGTACTTTATCCTGTTGCTGAGCAAGTAATTTTACAGTGTCTGCGTGTTTAGCCTCTATTAAGTTAAATACAAGGGTGTCTATTGACGTGGCACTGTAGTGTGACACATATTCAAGTGAAATATAAGACTTTTTTTTCCCTTTGTAAAATTATTAATTATATAGTAATTATACCTTTTTGCTTTTAATTTTGCTGTGAAGTTGGGGGAGGTGAGCATATCGAATGAATTTGTCTGCATATATTGGATTGTCATTTAACTGGGGTGTTAGTCGTTAAAATTTGCATTTAATACTACATTAGTTTTCATCTATTATAGTTCTGATTTCAGTGCATATGTTGGTATTTTAAGTATTGCATTGTGTTTTCATAACATGTGGTCTTGGGATGCAGGATTATTTAAAAGCAATATTTTATTCACTGTAGTTGTAAAAATGAGGGATCCTTTCTCCATGCAGCTGCTATTACATAGGCTGTTTCAGAAACTTTTTTCTAAATTATATGTATTTATATATATAAATATAAAAGCATTAAGCAGTTTTAGCAGAGAAAGTCTTAGGGGGGTATTTCTTACTGCTAGCTGACTCATTTGTGTCCTGTTTAAGGCTAAAATGTTAACTTTTGCTGCAGGACTTAAAAGATGTCATGAGAAAGGCAGGGGAGGTCACCTATGTGGATGCACACAGAAACAACAGGAATGAAGGGTAAGTTCATTTCATGTCTAAATCCATATGATAACTGAAACTGTTAAAGGCAAGATTATCCTTGTAATATGAAAGAAATGAAACATAAGTCTATGGTGTAGCTTAGATGTTAAAATTTCTCCAATTAAAAAAAAAAAAAAAACACACAAACAAGCTGTCGGTAAATAGGAGTTCAGAGTGGTATTGAACTGAGTCTCCACTTTTTACCATGAAAACAATGTGTCAAAGCAGAAAGGGAAGGGAGAATACCTTTCAGCAGGTGAGTCTGCTGTCTTTAAATTGGAGTTATTTATGTATAATCATTTATGATCTGATTCCTGAGGCTAAAATACCTCCTGTCTGTGGCTGCTTTGCACTTGTTCAACAGTCAAAGTCATGGGAAATGAACATAACCAATCTCCATAGGGAATACCTAGCTGCCTGCTCTTCATTCTTAATTCTGCAGACTACAAAGGTCCTGCACGACAAAGCAGGAGAGAGGGAAGTATGACCAGAGTGTCTGTGCTGGCAAAACAGTGCTCTAGGGCCACTGCAAGCAAATGCAACTTAGACTTTTTCTGAGGGGAAAACAAATTAAAAAAACAAAGCGGATTTTTGTGTTCACTGTTAAAAGTCTAAATAGGGCAGGATAGTCTGCAAGTTTGTTTTGTTTCTTGGACAGCTTTAAAATGCAATTTAGTGGAGGACTGAAATATGTTTCCTCAGCTGGTGCAGGTTTGTGTAGCTTCCTGGATTTTCTCCATCTCATTGCAGATGAGAGTTCTGGTAATGTTTAAGAAGATGTGAAAAGTATGGATGGCTAGGACTGTTAGTGTCATATTTTCCTGTTAACCAAGTTAAAAATTAGCTTTCAGAAGATAAAACATCAAGCTGTGAATCAACAGATTGAAAAAGGACCAAACTTGTTTTCCTTGCTTTTTCAGTTTCTCTTGAAACTTTTTCTTTTTTTCCTGATGGTACACAGGGTTGTGGAATTTGCATCTTACAGTGATATGAAGAGTGCACTGGAAAAATTGGATGGCACTGAGCTGAATGGACGCAGAATTAAACTGACTGAAGATCACAGAAGGCATAGGTATGTCACCTGACCCGATAAAATTCTGCTGAGGGCATGGATTTGGGTAGTATCGATACCAGAGTTTTATTGTCCAATTGTTTGGCCCCAAGCTAAATATCACTGCACAGACCGCTTTCTAGCAGCGTAAACAGATTTAGATAAGAACTAACTTGCTGAAAACAGGGTAAATAGAACACTTTTGGATGAGAGTAAGGAGGTTTTTTTTTTTTCTTTTAAGATAAAACTTGATATTTGAATGAAAGGACTTTTTTTAAAAAAACTATGAATTTTGGTATTAAAAGCATTTTAATGTAATGGAAAGCTGCTTCACAGTCCTGTGAAGTGTCTCTCAAATAACTATTTATTGAAAGCCAATCTTTTCATAAGAATAAAAGAAAAACAGTTAGCTTGCTTGCATTATTCCCGAAGCAGTTCTGCCATTTAGTCATTAAAAAAACATGTTAGTTGGAGCTCTTTCGTTGTCTCTCTTAAATGTAAATCCATTTCTTTTCATGAAAAAGGATGCATAACTAGAGAAGGTGTTAAACTCTTAGGCCTTAACGTGTGCTGGTGTTCCATGCCTTTAGAGACTTTTTTAGCATCTTGAAAGAAACCCTAACTAATTTACATGGGTGTTTCTAGAGAGAATAAATACCACAGGTACGAATTTTCATTTCTGTGCTTTTCTTGATAAATGGCTAAAATTTGTTTGCCTCCTCCCAGTGGGGGTGGGGGGAAGGCATCTTTTATTAGGCAGTTCATGTTTTGCCAAGCTAGCAGAGAATGTCAAGGCTAGCAGTTCCTGCTAGCAGTTCCTGCTAGCCTTGGCCTGAGAAGATGATGTTGTAATGGAGCATAACAGAGATCTAGCAGCACTCTGAAATAACTGAATGCTGTGCATAGCGCATTCAGATGTTCAGATGGGTGTGCTGTGCATACAAAGTAGTGGAGAATTTAAATTGAGTATTTTAAATTTAGTAGGAGGTGAGACTACAGCTTTTTATTGTGTTTCCCTAGAAGCAGATCTCGATCAAGGAGTTACTCAAGATCTCGCAGCAGGTCCAGGTCTACAGGATCTTCCAGATCGGACAGCCGGTCCAGGTCAAGATCAAGGTCCAGGTCTCGTTCTCGATCCCGGTCCCGATCTCGATCCCGGTCTCGTTCTCGCAGTCGTACACCTAAAAAGAGTTACTCCCAGAAAAGCCACCGCTCCAGCTTGCTAGCTTCTTCCCCATCTCCCTCTTCTTCGAAAAGGAAATCTCGTTCTAGGTCGAGCTCTGCTCATAGCCGTAGTTAACCTGCTCTTAGAGATGTATTAATGCATTTAATTTGATTCAAGTTTCTTGAAGACTTGAGACAAATTATACATGAGAACTGGGAGGGGAAGAGTTAACATGATGAAAGGGTAACCTCCTCTTACATTGCCAAAGTGCCTGTCATCAAATAGGCCATCTCTGTGAGGAGGGGCTGTCAGCTTTCTCCTTTCAGTGAAGTCTGGAGTGGGAAGTCTTTTTTATTTTTTTTTCCCTGCTATTAGTAAACATTTCTATCATAGATATATTATGTACACATAATGCTGAGGTAATGGGATGAGACAATACGCTGCTTTCTCCCTCTCTTGCCCCTCACTTTCCCCTCCACCTCCAAGGCCTTTGACTTCCAAAATACTATGTTAGCTTTTGTCCTTGGTATTAAGTCCGAGAACAGGAAGTATAGATTATATTCCTTTAAGGTTCTGTGGCTACTTTTTCTGTGTGAGAATGAATGGACCAGCTGAATTTAGTTTAGAGTTTTCCCTGTTGCTTGGCTTAACAGGCTGTTTAAGTTCCAGCTTTAAATGACCTTGATAATATGCTTAATTTGCAACAGACTTTCAGGAATACACATTGGTCAGTTGAATATTGCTCATTTGGATAGTGAATCAATACAACGTTAAGCAGTAATGAAAGCTGGAATTTCCTGCTAAAATGGGACGTACCATCCAGATGTCAGGATTATTGGGAATCCATTATAATAATTTTCCAGTAATTCACTAGTATGTGGTATTGTATGTAGAGGCCTTATTTGACAAGTGACTCCATAAAACTGCACAGAAATGTCAATATGCATGTCCATGTTTTTGATGTTTATAAAAGTGACATAGCTTTCAAACCCAAAAGTATGATACTGAATAATGTGTGTATGACTAGCAATAGTCTTGATGGAAAGGAAGGTTATTTTAGTAATGACAGCAGCAAAAAAATCCCAGGAAAAGTGTAGTCAGTTGTGACAGGAAAAGTTAATCATGTTAAAGCGTAAAGAGGATAATTTCTTTAAATCTCCTGAATGCACAGTTGTTTTGATGAATAGAAATTTCCACTGCAAATACTGTTTGTTCCTATAATTTGGAATTAGGGTTTTTTTTAACTTCTGTATTGTTAAAGAAGGGAAACATTTTTTGAAAAATATGTAAATTAATCCCAAAGTCTTACGTGTGTTTAAATGTACCATTCCTAATAAAATAAAACCTTTTTCTGGCTTACTTTGCAGTTTTGTTTAGTAATGTTACTGTTGCTGTTGTTCACTTCGTACAATCTTGCAAACATGACCACAAGGAAATTTATTTGAGGGTGTACCCATATGGAAGCAAGCAAAATGTAAACTAGAAACCAGTTATGATACGTAAGTAACCAGATGCTGACTAATAGGAGGACAGGATGGGATTTTACCGTCATGGCCATAAGTGGCTGTTTGAACGGAGGGCAAATAGTAGTCTTTCTGTAGTCCTTGCAGACAGATTTGTGTGACACCTCCTTGTCCACCAGGTCAACAGAAGAACCAACAACCAGATGGCCATAGGTGTTGGAATCTTCTGTAGGTAAAGTCATTTGTCACTTCTGAAATACAGTTCCAGAGATTCGTATATTGCCCACACTACTTCTGTGCATCTAAGGCTTCATGGCTGACACCCTTTCTAGAGCAAGTTACTGCTAATCATGTTCTTTGCATGTTTGGCTTGCCGTGGTCTGAATATGCTAGCAGTTCAGAAAGAACACGAGGAACAAATAGAAATCACTTTGCAGAGGAATCTTACTAGATATGACTCTGTCGGGAAAGCTGGGGTATGCTCAGCTGTCTTAAATGTCAGCGTTGCTTGGTTTGGTACATTTGTTATGCTACCAAAAAATCTCCCCAAAATGTCCACTGCCTAGCCTAGCACCTCTGAGATTGGCAAGTGCAATATCGGAGACCTTGAATGCTTCAGACTGCAGCATGCTTACCTTGCAAATTGTTTAAATACAGAGCTAATGTAGATCTTGTGAATTTTATCAATTCTCGATTCTTTACTGTGCAACATCATTTCCCTTCCATAATTTTCTGTTGATTCAGTCGGCAGTGGCAACAGTAAGATGAATATAGACCAAAGAACCAGCCTCCCCTTCCCCCCCAAACACCTTGAGGTTATAAGCAAGTTTATAATTGTTATCATGATTGCAACCATAAATACACACAGCTTATTTCTGATCCTAGCCCGGTCTACGCATAGGTTTGTGTTGCTATTAATACTGGTTAGAAGTACTTCCTTTTAACTTATTTTAAATTGTATGATTGAACTGATAGTGGTTTAGTGTAGAAACACCTATGACAGTATTTCTTCTCTGTGCTGGCATAGTAGCGGTTTAAACATCTTTGCCAGCACAGCTGCATCCAAGTTAACTGTAGTACTGGTTTCTAAATGTAGCAACAGGTAACTAAGGACTGCAGATTGTAGGGTGGTGTTACCAATGCGATGTGACATGACGGAAATAGACCTCTCGCTAATTTTTTTACATGTTTTTCAAGGTGGCAAGCAGTGGCTCTTTGTTCCCCTAAGATATACAAAGGTGTTTAGGTGAGGAAAAGGTGAGCTTTTCAAATACTAAGAATATTAAATCTGATCTTTCTCTGGGGAAAGATTTGTTTATGGTAGATGTGAACTTGGCAGCTTTCTCAATATTTATTTGAAGGGCAAGGATAGGAATCTTTAGCAGCTAAAAACAGTTTTCTTAGAGGTTGAGTGCCTGGTTACTCAGCTCTTAGTTGTTTCTTTCAGTATATTAATTTCAGTGCCTGAAGAAATAATGGATTTTGAAGCCCAAATTTTTATTTATTGTGCACATGACATTTTTCCCATAACTACTTCTGTGTCAAAAAAGCTTAAGCCCTTAAAGTACGTGGGGAAGAAGGCGGAAGGGTGGTCTGATTCCCCCCCCCATTTCCTGCTGTGTCACCACTTTTTTTAAAATTATTTTTTCTTAAAGGGGACAGACTATGAATATCAGATTGGATTTTTTTTTGCCTTTAGGGAAAAAAAAAAAAAAAACGAAACGAAACCTCAAGACTATCATATCAGGAAGTCCTAACAATTTTAAGCAGGTTTCAGGGCAGCACAGCCCTGTTTGGCACAGGGCAGAGTTGGAAATGAAAATGACATTTTTCATTGGAGTTTAAAGTTTTGACTTTACCTGACATGTAAAATGAGCTACAACTGTGTACACTTAATTGCTTTGATGAAGGACAATTCATTGTGCCACTCTAAGTTGGTCATGTCTGCCTTCAACTGGGAGCAAACCCAATCTGGAATTTGTAGTTCTAGGGCATATGAGTTGGTACAGAGGGGTTAAAAGGACAGTTCAGCAGCCTGAATAAAATACTTGCTTGGTGGTCAGCAAGTGTAGAAAAGTCTTGAGAGGGAAGACGACGGACTGGGGTAGATAGAAGCCATGAAGGGGAAAAAAGGACAAGAGGGTGTTCGAGTTTTGACAGGTGGCAGTTTCAGTGTCAAAGACTGGTATAGAGAGACCACAGAGGGGAATACAACCTTTATACTCATGACAATAGTTCAAATTTAGAGGTTTCCTCCAGCATGTGATCTTGAGAGAAACAAATTGGGGAATACGTGTGCTTGCTTGTTTTGCTTAAAAATATTTGGTGTTCTGCTGAAGAGCAAAAGGTCTAAAGAAAATTAAAGTCGTACCTGTGTTCCTGTGAGAAGATAGTATCTACGAGTCAGGTAGGCATCTTGGTTAGTAGACATAGACTTGCTTGGTAGACTCTTTAGGGAACATACTATAGTCTGAAACTTGGCTGAACTATTAATGTATTTCAGAAAGCAGATTATTTTAAAAATAGAACATTTTTAGACTGCGGTGGAACAAATTATTTATCCATATCAGGTGCCTTAGTTCCAACTTTACAGAGCACAGGAATGTAAGCTTCACTTTAAAATAACCATAAATAGACTTCTTTAATGTATTAAAGTCATATCTTTTACAGGCAGCATGTTCCAACATCTGACACTTTCCATGAGAAAGCTGGGAATCATCCCTTCCAACTGGCAGAAGGCTTCTGCTCCCAGCCCTGCAAAGCTGAAAGGAACAAAGCTCTGAAGTCATGATGCATCTACAAGTAAATCTGTCAACACTCCTACCCTTATTCTGCTAACCTGATCCTTGAAGAGCAGTTTTCACAAATTTCTCCTTAGCAAATGGAGGTGACATAAGGCAATAAAAATGTTAAATTTATATTAGATTCAAAGGTTCCACTTGTGCCTTGGGAGTGCAGTTGGACAATACGGCTAGGATGATCTAGCAGCTTGCTGCTGGCAAGACAAGCTACCATCCCTGTGCCTGCCCCTTGTCTTGTGCCAGCTCTGATGCTCGTATGATCCTCCAGAAGCCGATTCAATTACATCACAAAAAGTGGGTACTTCGCGTCTCCTGCAATACCGCTTTCTCCAGTCCTCTCTGGGAGGGAGGAAGTGAAATTATGACCTGGGGTATAACTCCCCTGTGATCCTTCTGTTTGCCTCCCTCACAAACCCAAGTATCCTGTTTTTCCTAACTTTATCCTTCTGTTCTGTTCCCCAAGCAGTCAGTCTCCAAACAGAACACCATCACTCTCCTTCTGTCCAGGATTTCTTGTGCTTCTCTTACCACAGGACATTTTCCTCCCAGCAGAAGCCTTATGCTACAGCACGCAACTGCTTGCAGCACAGGGCATAGCTGGAAGTTGAGCACTGCAGTTAGTTGCATTTCAGCAACTGGCTACATCCCATCCCAAAAATAAGAGTGTATTTTCTGTGATGTGTATGGCACTTCTTTATTATTAATTACATTTTTGTCAATTTAACACAGGGCTCTTCATCCAAGGGTATCCCAGCAGTTTGTGAAGATTAACTTTATTATACTTGGCCACATCACATCTCTGCTTTACAGGTGAGAAAAGGAAAGCAAGTGGCGGGGTGCTCACCTGCGGTTGCAAAAGGAGAGCGGTCAGGAGGAGGAATGTGCCCGCAGCCAGGCCAGGGCCCCTCACTGAGCAGGTTGAGCTCTGACTCCTGCCATCTGGTGGCTGTACTTGCTGCCTCTGCAGCCATGAAACGGGCTCGGAAGGGGTTTGGTTCCTCTCAGGAGGAAAAAGTTTCTCTTTCAAAAATGAGGTGAAGTAGCAGCGTGCTTCCGAGCAGGAAGCGATGCCCCGGGATCTGTACCCGCAGTGCTCTGCCATTGCTCTAGCAGAGAGGGTCAAGGACGGTGAGTTCTGAGGTGGGCAGTCCACAGCTCTGCCTCCTCCTCCTGCTGCACCCTAATCGCAGAGCTGTGTGCTGTACAATTCCTAAGTGGCGTTAGTTTTCTTACAAGGGTTTTGGAAGCATTCAATTTCCAGTCTGTTTCCATCGTTTCCCCTTCCTTAGCCATTGTTTGCTGGAAGACTCAGTGCTCTGTGTGTACAGTACCTGAGGGCATGTTTCCCGTTTTACCAGCCCTGCAATCAGTTAGCCCTCCACCCCCTCTCTTTGCAAACCTGCAAGAGAATTGTTAGCCTTTCACCCTGGGGTGATTTACTAGGACAATAACCCTTATTAGCTAACAGTTATGCCTGGCAGAGGGCTATAGCTGGGGAAGCGGCACAAGCAGAGTGCTCTATGCATGTCAGCTTCAAGGAGGGACTCCACATAAGGGAGCCATTCAGGCCTTGGATAGAGTCAGCACCAAGAGGAAAGTGCAAGGGTTAACAGGTTGGGGGCCTGGGTTAGAAACAAGGCCAAATTATATGCCGTAGTGAAATACTAGCTAATGGCAGCTCTGTATCTCTGGGTAGTCTCAAGATGTTCAAAGGACAATCACCACTATTGATTTGCTGGGTCTAGGACCATGAGGGAGTGATGAGGGAGAGGAGGAGCGTGTATGGTAAAACCTGCTCTTCAAGATTAATAAAGGGCTTAAAATAAAAGACAGAGTTTCACTGGTAATGAATGATACTTTTGTGTTGTGTGATGGCTTTTTCCTGTACCCAGGGATGAATGTCTTCTCTCCCTGTTCTCTCTTTTCCACTCTAGAAAACGCTTGCACTGTGTGGGCATTTAGCAGTGGCAGGTTGAGCTGGAAAGATCCAGATCAATATGCTTAGAGTGAATGTTTCAGTTCAGATCAAGAACTGCTCTGTATGTCTGTATGTAGGTGTGATGCATCACTGGAGACTCTCAGATCAGGTTCAGCAGGATCCTACATGCACGCTGGATTTGTTCTACACAACAGCCAGCTCTCTGGTGTTCTAAGGCAACTGATTTCTCCTTGCATCTCAGAGGCCCGTGGATGTTACTTCGTGGTTCACAGGTAAGATGTAGCAGGTCATGCTTTTAAAGGAAGTGAGCACCCTTTGGTATAGCTGAGGTCATTAAAATCTGAAAATGCTTCCACTGTAGAGCCTTGAAAGCAGAGGTGCCCCAAACTGATATTAAAACTTGAGCCAGATTTTATATGGGGGTAGGGCAGAGGTGTTGCAGCAGATGCTGGCACGGCAATGACAGGAAAGGGAAGTAAGGAAAAGATATACAGGGAAAGGAAGGAAACTGGATGAAATCTTTGCATTTCACATCTGCAGGTGAAAGAATTATTCCTCAAACTCAGTGAATGGGACTGTGGGTCTAGGCCCCACTCAGCACCATCACTTCTCGTTGAGATTTTCCTAAGCGCCTCAGGACATGAGGAATCCAGGCCAGCAGCATTCCAGCCAGAGCTCTCCAAAAGGGGCAGCAGACTGTTGCTGCCTAGGCCATGGGCAATCTGTCCTTCTGCTGGTACTGACCACCAGGGAATCACTATCTGGCCTCTCTAGACAGCCTAGCCCTTCCATGCCTCTGGCCAAAGATAGAAGGTACCAGAACTGGAGTTAAACACATCTAGTGCTTCAGCCTGAAGTGTTGTTTTTGATTGCACCTGGCTTTGTTCTTTCCAGGTCTTTTTCCCAGTAAAGCTTCAGATCACATTGGCTCTTCAACAAAAAGTGTAAGCAAGCAGCTCTGCTGTTTCTTACACACATGGCCATTGCCATATTCTCTGCATTGCTGCCAGTTCCTGTGAATGCCTAACTGAAAAGTGATGTGCTCAAAAAAACAAATTTTCTTATACGTTTAAAAAGCTTCCTTGTTCTTTTCCTTCAAATTGTCACAGCCTATTTCTAGCACTGTACAAGAACATTGCTAATCATGTAGACTGGTCTTCCAGGTTTGCCAAAATGCTTGCTGCGAGCTTTCTGCCCACACCTGCCTTCCATTTGTTTGAATTTGCTTTACCTTTTCCCAGTTCTGGCACTTGGATGGTCTCTCTGACGGTCTTGGATGGTCTCTCATAATCTCCTGAACTTCCTCTAGTGCAGTAGCTTGTCTCTCTTATTCTCGAATGCCAAAATGACCACACTATGCTGTATTTCCCAGTGAGAATGGGTGATACTCAGTATATAACTTTTGAGACCCCCAAATCTCTCAGCAAACCCCTTGCAAACTATGAGTGAATTTACTGAGCTCGGCTAAGACCTTGCAAACCTGCACTGCGCACTTTCCTACCCTACCTTTGTCTATACTACCTGAACAACCGTAATAGCTGTATGCGGAAAAAGAGTGTGGTGAGAGTGGTTTATGCTTGTACTCACAGGGAAGAGTTGCAGCATTACATAGCAGCCAGTGCTGTCGTGGGCTTGGTCTGAAGCTGCCCCGCACGCTCCTTCACCGCGATGGTGCGTAACAGCGGGGTTTGTCCAGTATATAGGCAATAAAGTTGCAGGGCACCAGCGTGCCAGCTGCGATGCGGTCACGGAGGGGAGCGTTAGCGTCAGATAGATCATGTGAAGCAGACGAGGCCCAGGACGGTTCGCAGCGTGGCCGCGGGTTGTGCTTTCGTTCGGCTCTCTGAGAGCTCTTGCCAAGGAGCAGCCCCCTCGTTCAGGGCGTTTGCAGAAGAGCAGCCCCTTTCTGCTGGAGGTTGGCTGGGACCCCACCAGATGGTGCTGTAGCACTGCCTCAAGGAAACCGCCTTTCTAGAAGATACTTGCAAAATCCATCTTAAAATAGCCCCGGTGACCCAAACCATTGCCTTTGTGGAAAAAAAAAAACCCCACACACGTGCACACACACACAGACACACACACAACCATAACAACACCCCTGACTAGAGCACTGGAAACTCTGCCTTCTTCCCCTCGGTGGTTTCCGGCACGCTCACCTGCCAGGGGAGCCGCAGGAAGAGGTGGGGGAGCGGGGGGGTGCCTCCCTCAAAAATCAACTGAGGAGCTGAGCCATGTGCAGCGCTCTCAAAGGATCTGCTGGAAGCCGGGTCTGTGGGTGCAGATATTCTGTGCTCCATCCCTCCGACTCCCTGGCATTGCCTCAGGCCCTTGGAAGTCCCTCTGTCATGAGGGCCACCGTGAGGACTGATGCGAAGGGCTGCGGACCTGTTTCTCCAGCCCAGCTGCGGCCCCGGGGTAGCTCCCCAGATCCCCACAACGGCTTCTGACGGACACAGAGGCCCAGCTTCACCAGGGGCCCAAGTTGCCCGCCTTTGTGGCCACTGGCGGGGCAGGGGAGGGAGATAGAGAGGTTGAATTAAGATCCAGATACTAAATTGCAACGGTAAAAACCACAAACCAACCACCCAGGAAACCTTCACAGGCTGGTCTTGAGAGGAGAGTTGTTAGCAAGGCTTAGAAATAGCAAGAGCTTACAAATGCTTTTCTTCTGCACTAGACTGAGAAATATAAAACTGTCTGCTGAGGAACCAGCCTCCCCCACCCCCAGCATCCTCCTCCCCACACACACACGTGTACCCACAGGAGCTACCCAGAACAGGGGCTGCACCCTTCTCCTGCCGTGGCCCTGGTTCCAGCCAGCGTTAGGTGTATGCTGAATGTTGCCACTCCTCCAAAGGAGTCCAGTGACAAAGAGCCTTCAGCAAACAGCTTTTGGCTTGGTCTGGAGAAAATTTCTTGCTGTCTGGGTGTGACTTCTGAGCGGATTGCTTTTCTGCTATGCTTTAGCACCCAGTGCCCTGAAGCAGCCCTCTGGTAACAGGGCTATCATTCCCTGGAGGCTACCCTGGCTGGGGGCTCTTTCCCCAGGTGTGCCTTTTGCTGGTCCACTCCAGAGACCTCCAGCGCTTACCAAGCCAGCTCCCCGAGGCAGCCTCTCCACACTCCAGTCCCCTGTCAACGTCAGGGCTCCATACAGGCTACCCCAAGAGAGCATCCCCCACCCCTAGTGAAGGGGCCCAGCTCTCCCTCATCATCAGTCCTTTTACAGCCATAGGATTCTTTTTCTTGATTCACCCCTGGGAGCAGAATTGGGGGCTCTGAAGTGTTTCTCCTTCAAGACCAGATCCCTCTGCTTGAGAGCTTGAGTTCAGAACAGCCAGACTCCAAACTCCTGGAGGAGTGGATCAGCTCCCAGGCTGCCTGGACCCCTGCTCCTGCGACGTGGCAACAAGGTGGTACGTTGCTTAATCGTCTTGTGGTCTAGAGAAGGCAGCAAAGCCTTGGTCTTGGATTTCCCTGATGCTGTTTGTCTTTACCAGGAGCCCAGCATGTGCTGCCTTGCCCTTCCTGGTACCTGCTGGACTGAAAAGCAGGGAAGACAGAAATGCTAATGAGCTCCTGATCAGCCCAACTTCCCATGAGCATTACTTTCCCAGGATTTGGAAAACCTTGGGCAAACAGCACAGGCCATTTTCAGCAGTCTCCGTTTCATCTGGGTTAACACACTTCATTCCTTTCTCCTTAGCTTAACAGTGATGGCCATCCGCTCTGAGCTCTGTTCTCACCAACGGCACGGGCAGAACTGGTAACGCTCTTGCTCTTCATACAGTACATTGCTAACGCACCTCCATCTTCTGTGTGCCCTCATCCAACATCCGCACAGCATCATTGGCCTGCTAACAGCCATCTCCCTGGCTCCAGGGGCAGGGACATCCCAGCCCTGAGCCTCAGAGCACACAGAAGAGTTCCCCTTCACATCCCCTCCTCTACATCCTAGGTTCACTTGTTTTCCTTTTTACTCCAAGAAGCAGGTTCAGGCCATCTTCAGGTACAAGTTCTCCAAGAATAAGCACCAAAATCGAAAGGCAGTGTTTGGGAATGTTATCCCAGAGCATTCAAGCAAACAGTTTCCATCAGCTCATTTACTGAGAAAACAAGCCACTGTGGAAAGTTTTTCCAGTCTTCAGTATCTCTGGGACTTTTAGTGTCTTCTTAGGGCGAGATCGTCACTGGGGGCTTGCCCCACTTCTCATTTACAGCTGAAGCACACGTAAAGAGGGCAGGGGAAGTGGCCGCTTACATGAGGGTGGGAGGGAGCTGCCCGCACTTCAAGGCTCCGGAGGCTGTCTGCAGGCAGGAAGGGCTGCTGCGTGACGCTGGGGCGTCAGGCAAGCCTGCGACAAGGAAACAGCGGGGCTGACGGGACGTGAAAGCTGCGAGTGTGTCAAAGGCAGGACGGAAGTGTTGTAGGGGGCAGCCCTATTTTTAGCCACCTCTTGCAGAACTTTGCTAGCGCTTGCTGGAGTCAATGGCCGCTTCCCCTTTCCTTGATGTAAGCAGGGCTGGCTGGGTTCAGATCTGTTTTTATTTAGCCACTCATGCGATAGTATTGACTGAAAGGTCCCTCCAGCCCCTTGGACTCAAAAACACCCGTGGTCAGAGAGTCCTAGGTAAGGAGAACAGAAAGCGTCTGACACTTCCCTGTCTCCATTTCAGGGCTGTGAGAGGTAGAAACTGAAGCCGAGGCTGCGGAGTGTGACTCTTAGTCACATCACCGGGGGATTTTGCAATGCAGCGGGTGCAGGGCACAGGGCAGGCGGCGTGCAAGCAAAACCGAAGTGCTTTGCAAGGGCATTTGATTGGGGCTCCCCAGCTGCAAGGTCAGAGTATCGCCATGCAACCCTCACTTTCCTGCTCCACTTCAACCTGCTCGGCCGCTCGAGGTGGAGATGTGTGGGAGGTCAAAGGGTTTAACACACCTCAAATTAGCATGGGGCATTGTGGAGAGCAATCGGTTGCCATGAATGTCCTCTGCCTGGTTCCTTTTAACGTTTGTCAGTATAAATGACTCCTACGCCTGCTGCAGGGAAATGCACGGGGAGATACCATTCCTCAGCCAGACAAGAGAGAAGATGAGGCAGCAAGGCAGAGGAGCAGCCACGGGGAAGGAGCGTGAGCTGAGATGTGACTTTTCTGTACAGGCTGTAACCACCAAGACAAGTTTCAGACTGGTTCCAGTTGCTGGGAGTTTGGATCAGTTTGGCTTGCAGCATTCAGTTCAGGGACCGGTTGGGAAGGATGGTGTCCAGGCCAAGGTAGCCAGAGCTTGCTGCCGGTCTCAGTATACCTGGTCCCCCTGCTCATTATCAGAGAGGAATAAGATTGTTGTAGGGATGGGAGAAAAGCACATTCAGAGCCAAAACAGATGCAGTTCTGGGGCATTTCCAGAGCAAACTCTTCCCAAGCCTGGCAGCAGTGAGGAGTGGCAATGGGATGAGCAGATGAAAATCATGCTCCCTCTGTGGCTGTAGAGCTTGATGTGACTAGGAAGGCAACACAAAGCCCTGTCCCATACTCGAGTCTCCCTGCTATAACTCTTTCAAACCCACACATTTAATACCACTCCCAGAAGCCCAGAGCTCCCCAGAGCCCCTCAAATATCTCTGTAAGGGTCTGCTTTATGTCTCATGTCTCATACTGTCCTTCGTCCCTATGGCAGATACATCCATATCTATATAGCTCATTCTTAAGCTGGATTAAGGCAGGATATGCAATTCTTGAATGAGAGATGTGGATGGAGAATTGCTTTGTACTATAGCAATTTTATTTAGAAATGAGAAATCCTTTATAAGGAGGTGGCAAGAGGAGCAGGTTATTGCCAGTGCCATTGCTGTCCGAGGGAATGTGCTGGAAAGTCACTTTGGCCTCTAGATGGCAGCCCTATTGCTCACACACCAAAATGCTGAAAAGTACAGAAACGCCTTCCTTTCAAAAATAGGGCATAAAGACAGGCCTCACACTTCAGTAGTTCGGACCAAAACCTACGGGCAGTCAAGACTGCATTGAAAACAAACTGGATTTGGTTTTTCTCTCTTCTTGTTCAAAATGAGGATTTGCCTCCCTCTGGACTCGGCACTTGCCTGTAATGGACCAGGAATTGTTACCTGGGAATTGACCCTGACATTTCTGAAGTTGCATGGAAATCAAAGCAGAGATGCAGTAGCTCCTTCAGGCCTCGCGCTTACACACATTTGGTGTGTGCTTTGCCTGATGCGCCAGCAGCTCTCCTGGGGTGAGAGCCCGTCCTCCTCAGTGCTCAGAAGGGTCAAAGGCTCTGCTGCTCTACTTGACCTTTAGGGATACAGGGCTGGGAGCTTTGACAGACCCTAAACCCCACTTTGCCAAAGCTATTTGTACAGTAAATTGCTTTATTGTTTCAATAAAAAAATGCAGCCAGGCATTTAATGGCTCCCATCCACAGCCACTCTCTGTGATTCACCTTCCACTTTAAGGTTTGAATGCTTCTCTTCTTTTTTAAGCATGGGGACAAAAAGGGAGAGTTAGTTAATGTCCCTAATGTTGATAGATGTATCTTCATGCTCGCTCTATTTTAAATGAGATAAACCAGCCTTTCGAGGGAGAAGGGTCATAAATATTTCCTTGTGTGAATGGAGATGCTGGCAGTGGGAATCATGGGAATCTATCAAAGCTGGCTATTAGCAGAAAGTGTCAATAGGCTTTCTTTCTAATTGACTTAAAAGTTACTTAGTTGACCCCATTTCTATATTTCCTGAGAACTCATAGTCATTACTTCTTCCATCCTCGCAACACCCTGAGAGCTAAGTGCCATAGTCTAAGAGGGGACCGAGGCTGTCAACCAGACTTCAGAGGTGTTTGGTACCTAGAGACAGGAACTGGGGTTTGCATGTCCAACCTGCATTGAAATCAAAAGGCAGCAGGAGCAATGCCCTTTTGAAATCCAATTAGGCACTCTGCCGGCATCTTTAAGTGCCTCGATACCTGTAATACTCCTCCCTAGATGACTTGCAGGAAGCACGTGTCACAACCCTGCACGAACAAGGTGTGCAAATAAGGCAGATGACATCCACAGGGTATAGAAATGTGACATTTTTTTAACTGATAGTTTGGGGAGGTGATAATAAGACAGGAAGAACGACCTCTCAGTGTCTAATTCTGTCGTGCCAGTGCCCAGTACGAGTGATGAGCCTTGAAGTGGAGCAGGGCCGAGTCGGTTGTTGTCCACGACCAGCAAAGCTGGGGGGCTCAGGAATGCCCTTCTCATGTTATGGGCGGTTGTCAGACCATGGTCTTGTCAGAAGTGGGATATACTCTTCGTGGTGCCAGGAAGGAGCAGAAAGGAGAATAAATATATAAGAAAAAGGGGAAACAACTTTTAAAATAGTTTTTTAGTTTGGAGGTTTTTCTTTCCGCTTTAATAAAGCAGAAGAAAATTTGCAAGAAATTTATGGTCTGATTTGAATCCTACTAATGCTCATGGAAATCCCTTTAGTGAATACTGGACCAGGTCCAAGAAAAGTAGGTTATTATTCCCTTAACTTCTGTTCATCCATAACTGTGCCTTTCTGCATGCAATCTTGTTAGATCTTGCCAGTAGATTTAATGTGAACCTCATCAGCAGTGTACCTGGACAGGACACTGGGATCAGCTGCTGCTTAACTCTGAGCCAGTTTTCCCAGAACAGTGGTGGTAAAGGAGGCTGCCTTGACTACATGGCAGGTAGCTGTAGCCTTGACTGCAGCATCCCGGCAGGATCTCCTATGGTAAGACCTAGCTGAGAGGTATGTGACTTCTCTCTGTCTTGCACTGAACTGCTCTGCCAGCTGGGTAATTTTAGCACACCAAAACCAGAACAGCTCAATAAAATGGTTTCTGCGTGAACGGCTCAATGAAAATATCTGTTTGGTTGTGGTCAAAAATGCAAACTAAAACCCCTTTGGGGCAGATAGAGAACGGACCAGAAAATGGCCTTGTGTTGCCAGGACCAGAACAAAGCCAGGCACCTGGAAGCAATCTCTCCCCCGGCCTGGGAGACTGGAGATGACAGGAAGCAGGTTCCAGCCCTCGCTCTGCCAAAGAGTTTCTGGGTGCTCTTTTTAATGTGCCGTTGCTAAATCTGTGCACCTGCCACAAAAGAGGTCAATGAGAAATCTTGGCTCTTGTTTCAGCACCCTAGGGACAGGGGAATGCTTTTGGGGAGTTTTGCACTTGCATCACTCTACATCTGTGCTGTCCTCAGCAAACACGTTTGAGTTTGCAAAGCCAAGGAGTTTGAGCCAGGAGTGCTCATGCTGCTGGTAAGGACATGGTTTCTACACAGACCAGGCTCTTCTCTGCTGTTTGGAGAGCAAGACTGTGTACGGAAGAGGTGGTGTGAACACTCCATAAGTTTGGGCTTGAAACTAAGCCTGAACCCTGAGTTACCCATATATAAATCTACCAGCACTTGGGAATTCACATTGAAGGTTATACCTAAAATACATCCACCCATATTAAAAGGTTGGAAATATGATTTAAGGATAACTCGTTAGCCTTCCTTTCTTTCCCTGTCCTGCCTCTCTGCTCTGCAACTACGACTAGGATATCATAGGGCGTGTGGGCTCAGCCTAGACTGAATGCGTCCTTGGAGATGTGGTTTTGGGTTTTGAGCCACAGGGTAGCTACGGCTGCTCCTGGCGAGGTGGGATTAGCCCTCACACATCCCACCAGCTGTCTGTCCTTCTGTGATGCTGGTGTGCTGTACGAGGTGCAGAGTGGGAGCACATGGTGCATGAACACAGAGGTTCCTGTTGAGGCACAAGGAAAGGAAGCTCATGGTGTGCCCCCAAAAAACTGGAACAGGAGCTGCACCTTCCGTCCTCTTGGGCTATGAACAAAACCACCTCTCAGGTCCCAGGAAGCTGAAAGCTGATCCAGATCCACCCTTATGCGAGAAGAAAACACACCCCATGCTTCTGCCTACATATGGCTGCAGGTTCCTTGCCGCAGCCTGAGCCAGCCCTCCCTGATGATGTGTGGCCCTTGGGTGGCATGTCACCGTGCTTCTTGGGACCAGGGCTGTCCAGGCCGGTGCTGGCGTCGGCTTCCTCAGCTTCCCTTTCTGCTGGGTGCTGCCCCTATGAAACAGCCTCCAGCCATCTGGAAATTCAGCATGGCCCTGTATCTCCCAAAATTAAGATTTTTGTTAAACGGTTTTATATTTCTAATCATTACACAGCTCTGTTGTAAGCTTCCCAATACCTGCCTCAAGCAGCTCATCTGAGCTATTCCTCCCATGCTAATCTGCGATCTGTGGCACGCATACAGCATTGACGGGAACAGGACCTCCCCTCTGCTGCACCATATTTGCCAGAACAGGCATAACTCAAGATAACTGGATTTGAAACAATCATCTGAGCAGGAAGCAGCACTAACTGGCCTGGAGGGAAGGCAGGGAGTTGCCCATATACAGTTTTTTAGGGGGTTGCCCAATTTGCAATATCTCAGCTCTTTCCACGCTCCTTTAGCCTCACGTACAAAGGCAGGATGTAAAGCTTGCAGGATCATCCCTCACCTGCCTGGCTTGAGTGCTTGAGTTTCGATCTATACCATCTTCTTTTTAGCTGCAGTGTTCAGTGTGTGGTGACACATGTATTGACCTAGGTGCGTGCATGCCGAAGACCTCCAGCGCTACATCTTGTTCAGACACCGGTGTCATTGCCACCGATGCTACGTTGTGAGGATGGACAAGGTGGTGGACGTTCACGTTATTTTTTTCTGTGGAGCACATGGACCCGAAGGCTGGCTCTGGCACAGCTGATGCTTCCCATGACTCATACCCCACAGCCTGTATACAGTGAACACGGCGGCTGGCTGCCCAGTCAGGACCTCCATACCATGGGGGTCAGGACAGGCCGAGGCAGGCCTGCAAGCTCCCTCACTGATGAGCTGACGGCTTAGTCACCAGGGCTTTCCACAGAGCCATGTAAACACTACCCACAGTTCCCTGCATCAGCCCTTGCCACCAGGCTCCACCGGAGCCCTGTCCTTCTGCTCCCTGTGCCAAGGGTCACGAGCTGGGACCAGCAGCCGGGTGCCAAACGCAGGCTGTAGCTTTGTGCAGCCGGTCTGCTAGAGGTCGTCACACGCCTCCTTAAGCAAACAGGGATCCACGCCAGTTGATAAATCATTTACGAGGAGAAGTCAGAAGCAAAGAACTAGATTAACCAGGTCACTGGGTGTCCTGAGGGAATGACGTGTCAGTGGAGCTGAAACAGCAGATCCCACAGTTGCAATCTGTTGCCTTCTTCTGTCCTGACAGCAATTCATGGAAAGCCCTGGAACTAGACACCAGAGATGGAAAAACCCATTAGCTCATCCCAGTCAGCTCACTAGTTAAAGCAGTCACTCCCATTGTACGTTTTCTGGCAAAGTTAAAAATGTCTCAAGAGAGGGGATTTCCACCAGTTTCTTCTCAAGGGGAAACTATTCCACCTATCAGGAAGGCTGCCTTGAGCAGTGCTATTTTTGCAAACCAGAAGTAACTCCAGAACCTGAGAGAGAAAAACAGCTGCAGGAACTGGGGCAGTGATGTTTTTCTGCCTGAACAGACACGTGCCACGCCGGGGCACATCTCCAAATGGAAGCTCCAAGTGTACACGTGTGTTTATACACAGCCACTGAGGTGTGCTCATGTGTGCGCATACACACCCGTGTCCTCCCTCTCCTTCCCAAGGGTGGGATGACCTTGTGCCTTCAGCACAACCAGTGTGTTGTAGTGTGAGCTCACGCCTGGTTTGCACTTAGGTAACTCCACTGACATCAAGGCAAAGCATATTGCTCTGAGGAGGGAAGACACGCATGGAAGACAGGAGGCATCAGCTGATGGTGGTGCTCCAGCACCCACTTCCCCAGTGGGCAGGGAGAAGTCACTTCTCCTCGCTTGGCCTCAGATCTCCTTGGCTGTGTCAGGGGGAGAACGGCCCCCCTACCACTGCTGGGGGCTCTGAGGCTGAGCACATCACTGGCTGAAAGCACTGGGGGCCTGCACGAATCGGAAAGATGATGCAATGCAGAGCTGCGTCACTGAGGTTGTCAGCAGAGGCTATGGAGATTTTGGCAGCTAAGCTTTTCAGCACCTGGGAAGCACTTTGGGACAGTGGGGAAATAAATTAGCTGTGTGACGGCATTTAAAGCCTTATCATTAGTTTCAGAGCTAATTCTGCATTTAGATGAATGGGTGTAGCACACATCGCCAAGCTGGAACCTGTAGAGATAGCGAGGATTGCTCCCTGTTCCCATTTAGAAAGCTTTCGGCCAGCAAAACTGTAACTTGCAGTCTTGGTGGCTTAAGTCTGGGAGCAGAGATCTGTGGCTAGAGTAGGCACAGTGGCAATGCCAGCAGCAAACAAGCCCCGTGCTACCCAGGGCTCTGATTACTAATGCCATGGGGTGTTGGCTATATGCCTTTTACAAGAAGAAGGCGGGGTATTGCCTGGGCGTTTGCCCTGAATTTGTGACTCCTTCTCAACTACTCGTTTTATTTGTCTCACAGTTGGCATAGCTGTCTTCCCCGTCGCGGACTCCTGAAAATTAGGCACTGTGTTTCGCACTGTTCTAAGGACTCGACTTTCATTTACCAGCTGGTGATGCTGGGGCTGCCCTCACAAGAACCCTGTACGCCCTTGTGTTAATGAAGCCTGCACTGAACATACCTAGCTTTGGCCTGGGCTTTCTTCTCTGCAGGGTTTTCACTTTGTTCTGTTTAGGACAAAACACACTGAAGCATGAACAAGGGCTATAAAAGAATGACATGAACTGTGGAAAAGGATCTAACCAAGGAGGCACAGGTCAAATTCTGGGCCTTGACCAGGTCCCTTTAGTTGCTGTCAGGTACTAGCCAGTTGACCTACTAAGCCCCTTGCCCCTTGCA
Source organism: Theristicus caerulescens (assembly GCA_020745775.1). Lineage (NCBI taxonomy): Eukaryota > Metazoa > Chordata > Aves > Pelecaniformes > Threskiornithidae > Theristicus > Theristicus caerulescens. The sequence continues at coordinate 33,774,392 of CM036564.1, forward strand.
CTGTTGAAGGATAAAAGCAGGTAGAGCCCAGTAATATTTTAACTATGAGATTAACTCTCTGCCAGTTCAACAACAGAGGGTCTTCTGTTTCTGTGGACGAAAGGTGCTGACTCGAGGCTCTTCCACACACCAGCCCACGCTCTCCTGCCACCAGTCACAGCGCTGCCTTCCTCCACATCCTGAAAACTCCTGTTTAACCCTCAGTGAGGAAAGGAAACCTCAACTCCAGAGACAACAGCCCGGAAAGGTGTTGTCATGACTCTCTACAACCCAGGTCTCTGGCACAGTTTGGGTGGCACTTAGTCCCTGAAGGAGCGCCAGAGGAAGAAGAGCGAGCCATCCTCCTTCTAGATGCTCAAGACTTTTCCGCTTCTCCATTTCCCTACAACAGTAAAGTCCCAGCACACCCCAACACCACACACCATGGTAGAAAGAGATGTAGGGAGGCCTTCGAACCATCCAGGCACTCAAATGCATTCTCTTCCCACTCCCAAGTACTTCTGAGACCCTAATCTCTCACACCTTGAAATTAGTGGGCGTTTTGCCGTTGCTCTTAACAGGTGCAGTAACAGCCCCTGAGAGATGGGTCCAAAGCCTGCAGAAATCAAGGAGGATCTTTCTGCAAACTTCATCGTGGCAACAGAAACACGTTTTGCACGCGGCAAGGCAAAAAGCAACACCAGCTTCATTGGAATGACCTGTTCCAAAGGTTACATTCAAAAGAAGAAAATACCAAGTGTTTTATTTAAAAATGAAAGTTCAGATTTGTACAGGGAAAGCTAACCTCCCCTCCAGTAGCATGAGGCTGGTTGCAGCAGCACCCTGTGGGCCCTGAGCAGCAGCCAGCCAGACGAGCCCGTCTCAGAAAGTGGAGCTGACTAATCTGAGTCGTCTGTGATGAGTTGGACATGAGTGAAATCATGCCCTGTGTAAACAGTGTGAAAAGCAAATGAAGATGATAAGGAGTGGGTTTTTTTTATTGTTGTTGTTGTTCTTGATTCTGTGTGGGAGAGGACAACAATATCGGTGAGGCTTTTAAATAGCAAAGCAGAAGCAAACAGTGGCAACGTGTGACCCTGGATGTTCAGCCATGATGAGACACTGAAGGCTCCGTTTCCCGAGTGCTTGTATTGAACCACCTTTAGGAGGCTTGGTTTCCAGTGCTCAGCACTCAAAAACAACGAGCCTCACCAGAGAACTGGGGCCATGATCTTTATCTACTGACCATGTGCTTTGAGAGCCATTTCCACTGGAGAGGCAAACATTTTCCTTCCACTGCCTCACGGAGCCATCTTTCCTACCCCAGTCATTTGCACCAGGACTGTATGGGGCAGAAGTGAACCCAGGCCCCAACAGAGAAGGTGGGGGGACCCTGCCCAGCACGCAGATCGTTTGCAGATCCTTGCAGTGTGGTGGGATCAGCCAACACCCTGGTACAGGGTGTACGCATGTGATGTGGTTGAGGAGCACACGGTTGCTGATTTTCAACTGCCTACCTCTGTTCTGTGCGTGGCCTTGCATTAGTTTCAGGCATAATAACGTCATGATATCATAATAATATATCCCGTTCTGATGACACCATTGCATGGAGTAAGCCACTGCAATCTGATCTCATTCTGCAAACGTGGAGATGAGTGTTACTGCTTCACAGGACAAGTGGGTGGCAGGCAGATGGAGCTGGCACTACCTATATTGTCAGCCCTGGGTGGGAACGTGACCTGCTGGGTTAAATTAGGTGGCTGGGAGCTTAACACCTCAGCTCTAGATCTGCCTCAGCGGCTGCGGGTGAGTCACCAAACCTATCTGCATTCACTTCTTCCATCTGTGAAATGGCGACAATAATATTTCCTCACCTGATGGGGGGAGGGAAGGGAGCGTGTGTGCAAGAATGAACAAATGTTTACAAAGCACCTTGTGAGCAGCGCACAGGCGGGCTCTGGCTGCGCTCAAGAGGAACACGCGTTGTTCCCTCTGCTCTGGGTTGCACCATACTGCAAGCACGCCATGAGGTGTAAACACTCCCCTCAGAGTCAACAGTTTAAAATGGGAGCAAATGAGATAATTCCTCAGGAAAGAAACAGAGGGTGAAGGCTTAATGTGTTACCAGCAATTTCAATAAGTTCCATTCAAGGCAAAGCAAAGTAACTTTTTAAAAGAAAAGAAAGAATAAAGTAGAAAAACAAATGATCTGTGACCAATTTTTTTTTAATGGTACCATGATCTTAGGTTTCACTTCCCGAATGGGAAACAGAACAGAGAAGTGAATCCCCGTGAAATAAAAGTGAAGTTAATAACGGGACGCCTTTAGCTGCTTGCCACATCCTGTGTATGCTGATCGCTCTGTTTATAGCTGGCAGGAGCCCTTCTAGACTCTTCTTTACCACATTAACTCTTTGCTGAGCCAAACCGTGTTGCATACACAGTCAGGGAAAAGGAAAAGCCTTCCTGCATCTCCCACCGCGGTGCCCTGGGCGCCGTCCTGCGCTGGCGCTCGCCTCCCTTCCCGCGCGCTCGGGCGCTTGCGTGCGCACCGCTGCTCCTCTGCCCTCCCGCCGGCACAGACCCACGCTCCCCACAGCCTGCATGAGCGAGCGCTTGCGCAGCCCTACCCACCCTTGTGTAATCCGCACCCCGTCCCAGCACACGCCGTTTCTGCTGCAGCCCAGGACGCTCACATGCAGCCGCGTGATGGCCGCTCAGTGGCTTGTTCACACGTTCACTAGCACTTGTTCTCATGCATGCACACCATTCCTTAAGCCAGCACAAACGCACACATGCACACACACACAAACATGCATGCTCTTCCTAGTCCAGTTCATACACTCACCAGTGCACACATGCACAGAAACACCTATTTTTTGCTTTTTCTGGTACTAAAGAGAGATGGAAAAGCACGCACTTCACAAATGCAAACTGCCCATAACCGTATACAGCTCAGCTATGAGGAAGAGCTATCTGCCTCCATAGCATCGTCATTACAACAGCCTTTCTTCCTGGGACGAGCTTTGTGGCTGTGGGTTCAACTGCTTCAGGAAATGTGGCTTAGATTGGTATAGTTGTTCACCAGCACAGCTATTTTTATTGGCCTGATTTAGCCTGGACACTTAGCTTTTGGTGCCTTACTGGCTTTTGCTGTTGCTGCTTTTCATTCTGCTTGTACTGTCGGAGGTGACCGTGGGACCCTCCCTTCGTCAGCAGACTCACTCTCTTGAACAGTTTCACCAAAAGAGCCTTTGCCATCCACCACCCCCACACCTGCTCCTCAATGGGTCTTCACCATTTTGGTGGCACTTCTTAGAAATTCTGGTTTGCATTTTGGAACAGCGGCATTTGCAACAGACACTGCCATATCCACCACAGCTTGAATCTGTGGTGGCTTGATCCAGCAACGATATTAGAGGTTACAGACTGGTCATCTTTCAGCCGCTCATCTTGAACACCTCTGAACTTGGGAAGAGCTGCACAACTCCACCCAGCATCCCAGCACTGTATTGGTGGGTCAACCACCTGTAAACCAGTAACAATTACTGGGTACAATTTCTCAGCTAGATGTACACAAACTGAAAGGGAGTGAATTTTGGAGTCAGACGACTTTTTCTGTTTTAATTTTTAATATGTCTAACAATGCTCATTCCGTAGGCCCAGAGATAGCAATTGTCCATCCACAAATAAACTACAGCAAGAAACAAAGCAGCACAGGTTGTGCCTGTGCTGTTATTGCAGGGCAGTGCAAAGCCTCAGTTGGAAGGACACTTTGATGAAGAAATTTATTTCCAGGTAATTTCAGTCTTCTCTGCTGGGCTGGCAGGGAGAATGGTCATGGCAGACACGAAGACACCAAGTACTGCAGAAATTAAATGGTGCGGATACTTGTCCACTAAGAAGTGCCCATACCATTGGCTGAACTCTCATTCACACAGGACGTCAGGTAGCCATTGAAGGGAGAGATTCCTGCTGCTAGGAGTTACTGCTGGACCTATTATCCAGCTGGACACACGCAGGAGAGCTGAAAGAGAAAAACTGATCTGCTTTTCTCCCTGACCCCCCCCGAAGGTGGTCCCAAACTTCTGATTAAGCTCTAGGTACTTGCCAAGGAACACCTCCCCTGCAGAGCTGTGGGCTGGGATCTTGGCATTTCCCAAGTGGCACTAGAGGGCAACGTCCTCTCCTTTTCAGGAGAGCTAATCCCAAATGTTAGAACAGTCGGGTTCCAAAATATTGCCAGTCACCTAAAGAACATAATTTAAAAAACTGAAAACAATAATGTTGAATTCTGTGTGTTTGCCTTTTGACTCTTTAGTCTTCGGCTCACGCTCCAGAGTTTTCATGTTTTTCTCTGCACTAGCTAGCAGGAAAAGTATGCTTTTCTTAACTGAAAAATGAGATTCTCTTATAACCACACGATCTATGGACCAGAGTCTTAAAAAAAAGTAGGAACAAGTAGCAGCAGTAGCCTTCCTCTTCTCACAACTCCAGTAGCCAGCAATCAATGTCTCAGGTGTGTGCAACACCTCTTATCCCCTTACAGAAAGCAAAGGATTTGTAAGGAGGAAGCACCCTGCTGTTGATCTCCAAGACTGCCTGGGCTTGGCAATGTCGAGGAAACTGTGCCGTGGAGCAGGGCATCACAGCATCCCATCAGCGCTCATTACTGGTACTGTAAGGTCCAACCTTACACCAGGCCCAACGTCTCTGCTCTTGTGAGGAGCGTGATTAGCTCCTCTTTGGTGCCAATTAGTCCAGGCTTTGCTTTTGTTTCTCAGCCAAAAACTTACCCCTCCATGGACCCAGGGTCCCAGCACAGCACTGGTGGCTGGGGGCAGCAAGAAACCCTGCTTGAAATACGTGACAGGCATCACCCAGCAAACGATCTCCCCTCCTTGGTCCCTCCATAGAGCGTGTGGTGAAGCTCCCATTTCTCTGGGGCAGCCACCTGTAGATACGGGGCATTTCTCCCTCTCTCATTTCTCTGCAAAGCTTTCTGTATGCAGAAAAAGTTGCAAACGCGGAAGGCAGCCTTGCACTCCCAGCCCAACTGCCTTCCCGCACAGAGGGGTTGGATGCCTTTGCTCTGTGTCACCTCTCAGCCTCTGGTCCCCAAGCTCCAGTCTCAGAATCCACATGGTTCTTTACTGACTTCATAAAAATAAACAAAGGCCTGGTAGCATTTAGGTCATACTAGTAAATTATTTACACACACACCCCCTTCCGTTTCTTATTGCATGGGTCTTGGTGTCACCACACCCTACCAGGGACCGTGTTCATCCCCACCGTGCGGTCCCCACTCCGTGACAGCTGGACACTGATGCCAAGCAGGCTTTCAGTACGGGCTGGGCTTTGCCAGCTGCTGCCCAGGGCTGGACGTTGCCCACAGGGCAGTTGCATCCAGCCTGTGCAAAAGTGGGTCTTGGCAATCCAGCCAGAGCAGGTACACTGCTACAGGTGGCTTGGCACGCAGAGCCAAGTTCAGGCCAGGTACAAGCTTATCAGCAGATCGCATCCACCCGGGAACAGCACTGCAAGGCAGACCGGTGGCAAAGCACAAACATCTCTTGCAACTATTTTTAAAAGCACCTTTACATCTTTCTTTTCAACTTGCACGGCACAAATAAACCATGAGCATCAGCCAGTTGTTACTAAAGGGAACCATTGTTTTGTAGCTCTCTGCTTCCCTGGTGCAAATGAAATAATATTATACTCCTCAATCTCCCTTCACGAAAAAAGTCCCCCACCCAGCTCTGCCTTTGATCCTGTTTCTGTTCTTCCAAACTGCCTTTGGTAGACTTTTGATCTTGATTCAGCATGGTCTGTCTTACAATGTTTCATTAGGTCCTGCTTCAAAGCGGACAAGCAGACATGGACTGTGATGTGTGACCAGGTTATACAATGACATATTTTTCATGCTGACCTACGGTGCAGGTCTTTAACGTGCAATGCTTGAACAGTCATTGCCCACGCCCGCTGCTGACCCCTGCAAGCCAACTTCTAATTCAGAGCAAGAGGCTTGCCCAGTTTCTTCTGAAACGACTTGCTTTGGCAGTTGTGCGCACTGAACTTTCTCCGTCATTGTGGTTTGGTTTCCCAGTTTACTTAGAAGCTTCTGGAGTTCCTCCTAGCCCTGCCAAGCCTTGCTTGCAGTTTTAATACATGGTTCTCTGTCTTGTCATCCCTCTTCCCCCATTTCTGTTTTTTGAAACGGTATTCAGAGGGCCGCTTTCGTCTCCTCCAGGCATGGCCCCACTGCCCGCTCCCACCCCAGTAAGCTTTTCTTCCTCCGCTGGAACACTGGCCATTTACTTTTAATGGATATTTTCCCCATGCTATCAGCTCTGACTCAACTTTCAATCCATGACAGGACTTTTCATACTATGGCTGCCAAGTTCATTTCATTCTTGGAAAGGCCTTTAACAAAAAACCTTTTGAAAGCATATATTGTTGTGCTTTAACCCGGCAGGCAGCTAAACAGCACACAGCCGTTCGCTCACTCCCCCCAATGGGATGGGGGAGAGAATCTGAAACACAGTAAAACTCGTGGGTTGAGATAAAGAAAATTTAATATGACAGAAAAGGAAGGGAAAATAAAAATACTGATAAAAGAATGTACAAAACAAGTGATGTACAGTGCAATTGCTCACCACCCGCTGACTGATGCCCAGCCAGTTCCCGAGCAGCGGCTGTGCCCCCGGGGCCAACTCCCCCCAGTTTTTTTTGTTCAGCATGACATCATACGGTATGCAATATCCAACCTCCGCTGCGCTTGTCTGGTTCTGTCATCGCTACACTTTGTTCGGTTTCATCAAAATTCATTCTTCATTAATTTGGGTGATTCTTACTGTAATACCATTGATTGATATGGCATATAGCAACCACAGTAGTGATGATATACAATATTATATCGCAATTAACATCATACAATTCAAATAATTGGCTCTTCTCACCCAAAATCAAATCCCCTTGAGGTACACATCAGACTTCCCCATCCTTCTGTATTTTCCATCAAGTGCACCCAGGTCCTTGAGCAAAAGCAATCCCATGGATAGGTTTGCCTTTGCCTGAGGCAGGAATAACCCAGACTGTCTTCCCCAGCATATTTTTATATGCACTACAGGGACTTTATCCCCTTCTACAGTACATAAAAGTTTTGATTGGGCAGGGCCAGCTTGATTGGCAGATCCCCTAGTGTTGACTACCCAGGTGGCCTTTGCTAAACGTGTATCCCAATGTTTGAATGTCCCAGCACCCATTGCTCTCAGTGTAGTCTTTAACAGTCCATTGTATCGTTTGATTTTCCCGGAGGCTGGTGCATGATAGGGGATGTGATATATACCCAGTCAGTGCCGTGCTCTTTAGCCCAGGTGTCTATGAGGTTGTTTTGGAAATGAGTCCCATTGTCTGACTCAATTCTTTCTGGGGTGCCATGTCACCAGGCATGTCACAGGCCATGTCATGTCACAGGCGTTAGCCTGTTTTTCAAGGCCCAGGATAGTGTTCTGGGCAGTGGCATGGGGCACGGGATATGTGTCCAGACATCCGGTGGTTTCTTCCACCATGGTGAGCACATGGTGCTTGCCTTGGTGGGTTTGTGGGAGTCTGATATAATCAATCTGCCAGGCCTCCCCATATTTATATTTCAGCCATCGTCCTCCACACCAGAGAAGCTTTAACTGCTTGGTTTGCTTGATTGCAGCATATGTTTTGCATTCATGGATAACCTGTGCAATAGTGTCCATGGTCAAGTCCACCCCTTGATCATGAGCCCATCTATACGTTGCATCTCTTCCTTGATGGCCTGAGGTGTCATGGGCCCAGTGAGCTAGAAATAATTCACCCTTATGTTGCCAGTCCAGATCCACCTGAGCCACTTCAATCTTAGCAGCCTGATCCACCTGCTGGTTGTTTTGATGTTCTTCAGCGGCCCGACTCTTGGGTACGTGAGCATCTATGTGACGTACTTTTACAACCAGGTTCTCTATCCGGGCAGCAATATCTTGCCACAATACGGCAGCCCAGACGGGTTTGTCTCTGTGCTGCCAGTTGCTCTGCTTCCGTTGCTGTAACCAGCCCCACAGGGCATTTGCCACCATCCATGAGTCAGTATAGAGATAAAGTACTGGCCATTTTTCTCGGTCAGCAACATCTAAAGCCAGCTGGATGGCCTTCACTTCTGCAAATTGGCTTGATTCACCTTCTCCTTCAGCAGTTTCTGCGACTTGTCCTATAGGACTCCATACAGCAGCCTTCCACCTCTGATGCTTTCCTACAAGATGACAGGACCCATCAGTGGATAGGGCATATTGCTCCTCATTTTCTGGTAATTTATTATATAGTGGGGCCTCTTCAGTATGCATCACCTCCTCCTCTATTCCAAAATCTTTGCCTTCTGGCCAGTTTATGATCGCTTCCAAGATTCCTGGGTGACTGGGGCTTCCTATTTGAGCCCATTGTGTGATCAGTGCAACCCACTTACTCCACGTAGCATCAGTTGCATGATGTGTAGAGGGGACCCTCCCTTTGAACATCCAGCCCAGCAGCGGCAGTTGCAGTGCCAAGAGGAGCTGTGCTTCAGTACCAACCACTTCCGAAGCAGCTCAAACCCCTTCATATGCTGCCAATATCTCTTTTTCAGCTGGAGCATAGTGGGCCTCGATCTTCTGTATCCCCAACACCAAAATCCTAGGGGTCAACCTCGAGTCTCCCCCCCGGTGCTTTCTGCCAGAGGCTCCAGGTAGACCCGTTCTCCCCGGCTGCGGTGTAGAGCACATTTTTTACATCTTGTCCTGCCCAGACTTGCCCAAGGGCTACTGCATGAACTATCTCCTGTTTAATTTGTTGAAAGGCTTGTCGTTGCTCAGGGCCCCATTTGAAATCGTTCTTCTTCTGGGTCACTTGATAGAGAGGGCTTACAATCAGGCTGTAATTTGGAATATGCATTCTCCAAAAACCCACAATGCCTAAGAAAGATTGTGTTTCCTTTTTGCTAGTTGGTGGAGACATAGCTATTATTTTGTTGATCACATCCATTGGGATCTGACGACGTCCTTCTTGCCATTTTATTCCTAAAAACTGGATGTCCTGTGCAGGTCCCTTGACCTTACTTTGGTTTATGGCAAAACCGTCTTCCAGAAGGGTTTGGACTATTTTCTTCCCTTTCTCAAAAACCTCTTCTGCTGTGTTGCCTCATACGATGATGTCATCAATGTATTGCAGGTGTTCCAGAGCCTCACCCTGTTCCAGTGCAGTCTGGATCAGTCCATGGCAAATGGTAGGGTTGTGTTTCCACCCCTGGGGCAGTCGATCCCAGGTGTACTGGACACCCCTCCAAGTGAAAGCAAACTGTGGCCTGCACTCTGCTGCCAAAGGGATTGAGAAAAATGCATTAGCGATGTCAGTTGTAGCATAGCACTTGGCTGCCTTTGACTCCAGTTCGCACTGAAGTTCTAGCATGTCTGGCATGGCAGCACTCAGAGGTGATGTGACTTCATTCAGGGCATGATAGTCTACTGTTAGTCTCCACTCTCCACTAGACTTTCACACTGGCCATATGGGACTGCTAAAGGGTGAGCAAGTCTTGCTGATCACTCTTTGGCTCTCCAGTCGACAAACCAGCTTATGGACGGGAATCAGAGAGTCTCGGTTGGTGTGATATTGCCGCTGCTGCACCGTTGTGGTAGCAACTGGCATCTGTAGTTCTTCGACCCTTGGCAACCCCACAACTGAAGGGCCCTTTGAGAGACTGGGCAAGGTGGACAGCTGTTTAATTTCCTCCATCTCCAAGGCAGCTATACCGAAAGCCCACCAGTACCCTTTTGGGTCCTTGAAATACCCTCTCCTGAGGCAGTCTATGACAAGGATGCACAGAGCCTCTGGGCCAGTCACAATGGGGTGCTTCTGCCATTCATTCCCAGTTAGGCTCACTTCAGCCTCCAATACAGTCAGCTCTTGGGATCCCCCTGTCACTCCAGAAATACAGTTGGGTTCTGCCCCTTTATAGCTTGATGGCATGAGGGTACACTGTGCACCAGTGTTCACTACAGCCTTATACTCCTGTGAGTCTGATGTGCCAGGCCATTGAATCCACACAGGCCAGTACACCCGATTGTCCCTTTCCTCCACCTGGCTGGAGGCAGGGGCCCTCTAGTCCTGGTCACAGCATTCATTACTCACTTCTTGTAAATACAAATCAGAAGTCCTTTTATTAAGATCAGAAGCAGGATCAGCTCTTCTACTCTGTCTGGGGATCTGCCCACTGGAAACTGGAGCAGCAGTTTTCCTGGAAGAACCTCCTTTTGTGATTGTTTTTCCTTGTAACTCACGTACCTGTGCCTCTAGAGTCGAGGTAGATTTTTCCATCCCACTTCCTCATGTCCTCTCTGTGGTCACGCAGGTAAAACCACAGGGTGGTCCGTGGTGTGCACCCACTATATCCTCTCCCTTGAGCAGAGGAACGCTTACTCCTAATAGCTGAGATACTGGTACAGGTGGGGAGTAGGGCATATTCTCTTTGAGTTGCTGGAACTCACAGGGCAGTTTCTCCACAGCCAAGACACAGGCCCATAGGGAGGAAGGGAGACTTTCTTCATATTGCTGGAGCTGGCTAGACAATTCATCCACTGTTTGACCCTCTCTGTCTTGCCTGGTCATTACTGCCAATGAGTTGGCATATGACGATGGTTGCGCTCCGTACAAACTTCCACCACATGGGTTGTGTGCACCTGACTTCATCTGGATCTTTAGATAACTGCTCGTTGTTCAGGTCATCATAAATCACTTCCAGCACGGCTAATTCCCTCAGGTACTGGATACCTCTATCCACGGTGGTCCACTTGCCTGGGTGACATATAACATCTTCCTTCACGCCTGACAGAAGTCACCTCCAGAGGCTGAGGGCTTGTGCTCCTTTTCCAACTGCTTTGTCAATGCCCCCTTCCCTAGAAAGGGATCCCAGCTGCTTGGCCTCCCTACTCTCTAATTCCAGGCTACTGGCCCCATTATCCCAGCATTGGAGCAACCAGGTGACAATGTGCTCGCCTGGATGGCGGCTGAAATCTTTTTGCGTATCTTGCAGCTCACTCAGGGATAGGGATCAGGTGGTTACTGCCTCATTTATGAGTTCTGCCTCTTCCTCCTCCTCTTCTCATGATGGCCCTGCATCAGAGTAGCCTGCCTCATCCACTTCTTCCTCCTTCCCCTTCTTAGTAGGAGTTTCTTCCCTTACTAAACAAGCTGACTTTCGCATCCAGTATTTCTTGTGTATAGGGGTGACGGATACCGGCACAGGTTGGTTCTCTGGTTCAGCTGCAGTGCCTGTCATGAGGGTTGGAGTAGCCACAGTTCCTGTCGCCGGGGTTGGAATAGCTGCAGTGCCTGTCATTTTGTCATCAGATCCAGAGACCTTCTCTTCCCTTTGAGGGTACTGAATAGTGTTGAACACAGCTCGGTAGGCATGGACCAGGCCCCAGCACGTTGCAGTGATTTGTGTCTCTCTGGAATTGCCAGGGTGACAGCATACTTTTTCCAAATATTTTACTAGTTTTTCAGAATTCTGCACTTGTTCAGGGGTGAAGTTGAAAACACTGGATGTGCCCACTGTCCTAGGTACTTGCCCATACTATCCCACACACCTTGCCGCTCATAACTATCCAGCCTCGGGGCAGATCTCTGGGTAATATTCTTAAATAGTTGTTTAACCTTAAACAAGACCTAAAACACATTCAGGGGACATAGCAATAGGAACATGCTGGTTTGAACATCCCAAGGATATTCAAAATTCTCAAGAGCTATTGTAACTAGCCTGGAGGAGAAGGGGAAGGTGAAGGAGTGGGGGAAAGTGTCTCCCCTTGTCTCCCCATAGATTGGCTCTCCAAGGAGAACAGGAGAAGAGTGTAACTATTAATAGTTTCCAAGAGGTGGTTCCTGAAGTATGGAGATGACGGCAATGCCGAGTACAAACACCAGATTAGTCTCACGACCAGTGATTTTATCATCTCATAAGCCAGTGTTACACAGTACAGCAAAATGATAACCTTAATCCAGCCCCCAGAGATGATAAACAGCACAACAGGGAACATATACAGCAAGTGAGGTGTTACATAACACAGCTCTGAGAACAAGCACAACAACTCTGAGCGCAAATAAATCAACGTTATGACCAGCAACTATTAACCTAATAGAACGAATGCTTATAACAAATTTGGTTTAACACACTCTGGTCAGATCTGCTGTTATCTCAACCCTTCGAGCCCTGCATTGGGCACCAAAAAGGACTATTGTGGTTTAACCCGAAAGGCAGCTAAACAGCGCACAGCCATTCGCTCACTCTCCCCAGTGGGATGGGGGAGAGAATCTGAAACACAGTAAAACTCATGGGTCAAGATAAAGACAATTTAATATGACAGAAAAGGAAGGGAAAATAATAATAATGATAAAAGAATATACAAAACAAGTGATGCACAATGCAATTGCTCACCACCCACTGACTGATGCCCAGCCAGTTCCCAAGCAGTGGCTGCACCCCCCAGCCAACTCCCCCCAGTTTTTTTGTTCAGCATGACGTCATATGGTATGGAATAGCCCTTTGGTCAGTTGGGGTCAGCTGTCCCGGCTGTGTCCCCTCCCAGCTTCTTGTGCATCCCCAGCCTCCTTGCTGGCAGGGCAGTTTGAGAAGCTGAAAAGTCCCTGACTTAGTGTAAGCACTGCTCAGTAACAACTGAAACATCAGTGTGTTATCAACATTGTTCTCATCCTAAATCCAAAACACAGCACTACACCAGCTACTAGGAAGAAAATTAACTCTATCCCAGCCGAAACCAGGACATATATTTACTATAGTCCCTACTTGTTCCTGATCAGCTTTTTCAGAAGCTCACAGAAGTCAACTGACTAGCGGGGCATGATTTAGTTTTGCAAAAAAGTGCTCCATCAATGCTCCCTCCATTGGGTGCTGGTCTGCTAGCACGGCTGGCACAGGCCCCGTTTTCCTGGAAGCCTCGTGCTGTGCCCAGTCCGGCCATTTTTAAACACGCAGCTGTTCCCCTGAGTGGGGTGGGAGGGAGGACACTGGGGCTCTGCCCTTTGCACTGTGGGGAACAGCAGCAGGGCCAGTGATGGAGACGAGGGGTGCCAACTCCATGGCTGTGCCACAATGCGTTGTGTTTTCCTGGGTAAAACCCTTGGGTCCAGGTGCCATGCAGAGAAAAAGCCTGTCACCGGTACCGGCAGCTGTGCCGGGCGTTGAGGACACCGCAGTGGGCACCATCATCCATCCCCATGTGCGGGGTCTGCACATGGCAGAGGCCAGCGGGAAACACCTCAGACCAGTGCGGGGCTGCCCAGGTCTTCCTGGAGAAAGCAGAGCGCTGCAGCCGAAATGCCAGCTCCCCATGCCCTGGGGAAGGCCATGCGGGAAAGCTGTCCAAAAGCCCCTGGAGCAGCCCCCCCAGTCCTCCCTCACCACCAGCTGAGCCTGGCTCTTCTCCTTTGATGCCCCAAGCGGTGGTGGCACCCCTTCACCATGGTGGGTGGCAGCATGGCCCCACCACTGCCCAACCCCACAGACGTTTTCCCAGGAGGAGGACACCCCAGTTTAATTCCCCCGAGTCTGAGTGTGAGCACCAGACCAGGGAGCTGATGGGCACCGCCAGGCCATCCTGTCCTCTGGCTTTTGCCACTTTCCCCTGAAACAACAGTGGAACAATGTGCGTAGAGAGACACATCCAGAAGCGGGGCATGGACCAGGAGGCTCAGAAGTGGAGGGGCCGGGGTGCCCCCGGGACTGAGGGCAGCTGATGGGGCCGGTGCAATTGCCTGAGCTAAGTGCCTGGTCCAGCACATTTGGTTCCAGGTCTCAGTCTAGCAGTAGTTTAGTTTCTCAGTCTACCTATGAAGTGCTTCAAAGGGTGCTGAGAGAGTCCACAAAGGGTGACAAGGGCACCAGCGCCTGCTGAAGCTGGTGGGGAGGCTCCTGTGCTGCCGGGGCAGGCTGCAGTGGGAATTTTACCGCTGACTCCCAGAGGAGCAGAGCTACGCAAGTGCACAAAGCCTTCCCAATCCGAGTTCAAATTTATGAATTTACCATATCTAACGCCTCCCTGAAATCCAGACAGACTCGATTACATTCTCTCTCTGTAATGAATCAGTAATTATATTGAAGAACACTATTATTTGTTTGGCATGACCTATATAAACCCGACTTGGGGAGTGCATAGTTGGTGCAGTGCCAGTGCTCTGTGCCCTGCGTATTATTGCCTTATAAACACAACCATTGTTTGAATTTCAGATCAAAACAAACCGAGCCACGTCGCTTGTCAGTTATTAGATATCTTTTTCCCAAATGCTCGCCCAGACCGTATTACAATAACAATAATTATTATTACATACTTCCTTATTATATGTTTGTGCCGAGGTAGCACATTTGCCTTATTCCCACACGTTAGTAGCTTCTCCTGACTCTTATGATTCACTCCTGCTTATTTCCCAATGTCCGTGAGCTTTTTTTGCGTTCCCAGCTGCATTTCGTCAAGACCTGCAGATTGGCACAGGGACCCACGGTGCCGTATCGCACCAGCCTGCAAAGGCTGCAACCAGCGCGGGGGCTTCGCTCCTTGAGGGAATGTACAAACACGAGAAAGACATGGACCCTGCCCCCGGGAGCTTTATAAATATTTAACTTGGTCTGATAATGCGATAAGGACTGATTATGTGATTTGGACAGACTAAAACCCAGCCCTGCTTGGGGAGGGCTGGAAATGGACCCTCTGAGGGAAATTGGCGGAGGGGGGCCCAAGCCAGAGCACAGCGATGATGCTTCCCACTGCCGCTGCCGCAGCTGGGGGTAGGACTCACCTTGCCTAACTTGGGACATCCAAAATTTAGTTGTCAAATCCTCAGCAAGTTGCCAATCTGCCTTTATAGTCACAGAAGAGAAGCAGGCACTTGGCTGCCGAGTGAGTCAGCCCTTCTCAAGATAAATATTAAAGACAGGTGATATGACTCACACCTAGAGGTGCCTATTTGTCTCCATTGACTATGAAGGAAGCCTGGTGGACTAATTAGGTTTAGACACCTAACTTTTAGGCACCTAAAATCAGGTGAAAGGAATCCCATCCTCATCGACTTCCTTCGCTACCTACCAGCCTGACAAAGGAGGCAGTGGGAGAGGCCCCCTGGAAATGCCCTCCCAGATTTGGACCTGACCAAACCCCTCCATCCTCCGTGCATGGGAATCTGCAAAGCCTCGCCTCTGTGTCCTCCCCGCATAGCTCCTACGGGCATGAGGCGCTCCAGCCATGCCCAGCTGGCAGAGATGAAAGCATGTTCCCTGCTGCGGTCTGAATGAGGCAACGGTCTTGTGGGAAAAGATATAATAGTGGAACTGAAGTCTGTATCATAATGTATTCGGAGCAGGCAGGGGGAACAGAAAAAAAAAAAAGAAAAGGAGACTTGACCTTGGCTTCCTGCCTGGTGCTAAAAGTGTGTTTTGATGGGACGGGATAGGCGGGAAAGCAAGCTGCCTCCCTGATGCAAATATCTCACGGAGCTGTAAGATGTGTGGAGTGCAACCCGTGTGTTTGGAAACAAGGTTATGACAAGTTCCACTGTGAAGGGCCAAAATAGTATTTTTCAGAGGGTTATAGCTGGGCCTGTTGGAGGTGAGCTGCCACCAGCACAGCAAGCAGCACCTTCTGACACCAGCATCGCATGTCAAACAAATGTCACCATCTGAGAGGCTCCCAAGTAGTTGTAGACTTTCTCCTTAAAAAAAAGAAAGGTGAAAGCATTTAGTCCTAGCACATTCTTTCGGAAGGAAAAATCATGGAAACATTCCACCGGTTGACGCCTGCTGAATAAATCAGCAGCCAGGGCTGCTCTGGCTGGAAATGGGCAGAGGCCAAGGCCAACAGACATTGCTGTGCTGTTATCGCCCTGCTGCGTATGGGCTTGGGAGCATGGAAGCAGGATTTGAAAAAAATGTGGAATTCCTGCTGGTTTCTGAGCTCTGTGCCTTTCCATGTCCGCGATCACTTCTGTTTCATATGCTAACCACCCTACTGATACAAGGGCAATTGCTGTTTCAATGTGCAGTAGGTGTCACTTGATTTGTTTTCTGGAACTGCCAACAGCCTCTTTAAAGCTTCTGGCACTACCCTTAACCTGAACGACACTTTGTTTAGGTGAGAGATATGTGACCTCTCTCTGCCCTGGCAGGCACAGAGCCTTGTGCAGGCTAGGCCAGGTTAAAGGTACCTATTTGAAGCTGTGCCCTTACTGTACATCATAATCAGCTCCTGAGTTTGGGCCCAGCAGAGATGCTGGGGACCCCGGGACCACCATGTGGCCAGCTGCGACCTGGAGGAAAGAGGGTGCCGGCACCCGGCTGTGCAGGCTGTCCCATGCGGGCGGGCTCCCCACAGGGAGAGGATGGGGTGCTGCTCCGGGGACCCGCAGCGGGATGGCACACTGGTCTCCTCGACAGCTGCTTCACGGCTCTCCTTTGCCAGTGGTGCGAAACATCTCTTGCTCCCTCCCTCACCTTGCTATAGCCAGGCTGTGGTGCTTTCTCGGCTCCCGTTACTGCACCAGCAGGATGGAAATCCTTTCTCCAGCTTCACGCAGTTGCAGCGCGCCCAGGGAGGACAGATCAGACGAGACTTGCTCCTTGCCCTTAAGGGTTTGCAACTTCCCTGAGAATGGGCAAACCCCGATAAGAAGAGGGAGGTTTCTCTGCAGGAGGCAGTGGGTGCCAGCAGGGAGTGAGCGGCAGGGAGGTCTGCAGCGCTGCAGGAGGGGGCTGCCGGGCTTTCCAGCCCTGTACCCTGCATCCGGACAGGGCGGGCAGACCCCGGGCAGGCTGGTGGGTGCCCTGCCAAGGAGCCGGGGCGCACTGACAGCCCAGCACCCAGGCCAGGGGCAGAGGGGCAGAGGGGCAGAGGTTCCTCTTTAGGCACCTTCGTTTTCCACAACCATGCAGCAGCCGGTCCTGGTGATGCTCTTTTCCCCCAGCCCCTCAAACCTATTATTTTCCACACTGGTTTGTGCCTCAGCCCTGCTCCCACCCCCAGCACAGGCTGCACATGTCAGGGTGCAGCTGGACGGACCCCGGGACGCGGCTGGGCCAGCCTCCTGAGCAGTCGTGACAAACAGCTAAACACTAGCACGGACTTGCTGTCCTGCTGTGTGGAAACATATTAATTGCATTAGTATTTCCACTGGAAATTATAACTTAGCTCCATTAAGTTCAGCCAATTTCCTTACCCTGTGCCTGCTAAAAGGACACCTCTGCTTTTTCCACTGCAGTACCTTGTCAGTGCCACCAGTGCTAAATTTGTGGCAGGCTAGTCACATCCATGTGACATTTTCAGAAGAGGCCACACAGTACCTCCACCTCCTGTCTCCCCCTCCCCTCACTTCCCCCAGAGGTAGCCCAGCATCTGAGCTACTCAGAAACAGACAACCCTCTTTATGAACAACCAGCTCAGATCCCAAACCCCATTACTGTATTAGTAAAGATGTCCCATAATTTAAATCACCTTGGATGGTCTTTAGGTCATTCACAGGTGTAAAGTCAGGAGGATTAAGGGCTTGTAATATTTGTCTGGCACCGTTGCTACCAATTCCAGCAAAAATAATGGAGCTAGCTTCTTGGGTTTCCCGCCACCACAAAGTACACACATGCACACACTCTCTATTTTATGAATGTTTACATACCCGAGCTGCCAGGAATCTCACTCCCGTTGCTTCCCACCACCTTAACACACTTTCCTGTATCTCCGCGAATTTGTTTTCTCACGGAGCAGCTGGTAATGTCCCTTTTACTTGGAGCAGGCGGAGGCCGGGCTTCCTCGGGTGCCAGAAAAGCCTGGCAGAGGGCGCACCTACAAGCTGTGGTTTCCATCCCCAGCCATTCACACCTCCCCGTGGCTACCCAGAGCTGTTCCGTGGAAGGAGCGCAAGGCCAAAATAAAACGAAGGATTAAAAAGTTAGGGACAGGCGGGGAACGGCCGCACAGGCATTTGCCTACTCCCCCTGAAAGGCCACAGCGTCTGAGGAGGTGCCTGGAACGGAGGAAACATCTACACCCGCTTGCGGAGACCAGCAGAAAGGCACTTCCACACCTCCACCTCCAGGGGCACAGCCCACAAAAATAGCACCAGACCCAAAAGATATGAATAGAATAGCAACTGCAGAAAGCTTTGAGTCATTTTACATCCCCAGCAGAAATAAAGGTAGGAGGTTTGTCCTTCCTCCGTCCCCAGCCTCCGTACACCGCTGCAGAAAAGACACGTCTATTTACCTGAAGATTCCCATGGGAGTGGGGCAGCGAAATACCTAACTCATCTGAAACTCACAGGGGAAAACCTTGCTCATGATGAAAGCAGTTCCCTTTCCTAGCTTGAAACTTTGGGAACTGCATGGTAGGAGGCGGAACAAACCAAACCACCACCACCACCCCCCGCCTTGTTTTCAACAATTCAGGCTTTTTTGCACTCGTGTTCTTGCTTAGTAACTCTCACTGACGCAAGCAGACCTGCAGGCTTCCTATTGCCGAATGGCTCCAGGTGAAGATAAGTGGAGGTGTCTTAAGATAGCAATCTTCTTCTGTTGCTATGGGAGCTGTAACATCACCAAATATATTTGTGGCAAAGCTGGCACTTGGATTCAGTTTATACTCGGTGCTCAGAGTAACCTCTTATTACCCTGACGGGGAGTTAAACTGGGCAAGGAGTGCAGCCACCCCATGAGACTGTTTGCCAGCCTTTAGCAGAGGCCAGCGCGTGAAACCGTGCCCAGCAGCTCGGGGACGAGATAGTGCTGACTTGCACTTCCCAGTGCTGTCCTCCTCCTGCCTGGCCCAAACAATCTGACATCGCACCAAGTTTGTGAGGTGCTCCTCCAAGCCCATCAGGGTTAGACAGAGTATAAAGCATAAACGTAGACCCTAACTATGTAAAAATAACCAAACTGGGTCAGATCAAAGGTCTGTTGTGGCCAGCGCTTAGGGGGAAAAACGGGGGAATGAGAGAGTGACGCTTTTGCTGTGCATTGTCCAGCAGCATGCCACGGAGGTCTGCCTTTGCCTTTAGTAAAGCTCTGGGGACTTTTCCTCCATAAATTTGTCGAATTGCTTTTTTGACCCCGTTTATACTTTTGACCTCCACAGCATCATGTGCCAACGAGCCCACAGTTTTATACACACACACGATCGGAAAAAGTACTCCTTTAAACCTCCTGCCTTTATCATTTCATTCGCTGCCCCCTGCTTCTTCCCTGCTTCTTTTCTGGCCATTCTGGCCCGTTTCAGCTCTCATTTGGGAAAGCAGTTCTTAATTCCTCTGTTAAATGTGTGCACAGGTCTGATGAAGAATCTTATCCCTCTGTATTTTGAGACAAGTTTAGCATCTGCTTGCATTGGAACCAGGGAACGAGAATGCTCCAGAAGCTGCTCCTGTGCTGAGGACAGATTTGGGAAGGGCTCAGGAAGTCCTGGACATTTATTCCTGCTTCCCGGGCCCAGTTGTGGTATCCCAACTGGAACGTGCTGGGCCTGTACAGATTGACCCACGTGAGGCGGCTAGTGAGCATGGCACTGCATTCATTCACTTTTTCAGTAATCTTTAATAATTGACTTTCATTTATTCATTTACCTATCTTTATTCATTTGCATCTATCAAAGTTCTGGCATGGCTCTGGCGGGAGGTGCAAGGCTCTCATTTTTTCATTCCTCCACTTGGTGTGAATTCATGCCCACACAAATTCCCACTCTGGCCCGGAGGGCTCTGACTTTTAGCCACGAGGTGGGGTGAGCAGCTAAATTCCTGATCTGAGCATGTGCGCAGCCAAGGCAAAGCAGACCACCATGGAGTCGGGGTTTGCCAAGCTAAATCACTGCAAAAAAATCCCTTCTCGGCTTCAGCCTTCACCGCTCGATCTGTGGAAATGTGCAACCTTAAACCCCAAGTTTCCAAAACAAACGCACACGGGGCAAGCGAATAATGCAAAAAAGCGGCGGGGGCGGGCGGCTGCGCGGGCGGTGGGGCTGCTGGCCCCGGGCTCCCCACTCTCCCGCTCCGAGCCCCCCACTCGGCCTCGCACCGCGGCTGGCCGACGGGGAGGAACTGGGGCGAAAACGGGGCTGGGAGCGACTCAGTAGTGAAATAGTTATCTCGGCCGGCTTTCTCGGTAACTCTTGGAAAGTCCCCGAAATGACGTTTCTAACCTAACAATTAAAATGGGTTTAATTATAGAGAGGCTCAGAGCCCTGGGAACAAGCACCATCTACAGAATGAGTAAACAACTGCAGAAAATAATAGGCTGGTCTCTCCCCTGGTTACTCCTCACTTCTGGCCAAGGCAAGGAAAAAAAAAAAGAAACTAGAAAGAGAAGGAAATTCGAGGAACCTGATTGCTCTCCTTAAGTAAATAATAATAATATTAAAAAAAAAAAGAAATCTGGAATAGCTGGAGCCTGTGGGCGTTTCTCTTGGTTGGTTATTTTGGCTGTTCTTGAAGACTGAAGGAGGGGAAAAAGATCAGCCGCCAGCTCAAAGTCCAGATCCTGCGACTCTAAAGCAAACAGAGGAGGAAGCGGACCGTTTGTTTGAAGTTTTCAGTGCGATGGCCGCTCGGGCCGGCGTTGTGCTGCCCAAGGCAGGGGTTTCTTCTCTCCCGGCCAAGCCGGAGCGCAGGGCAGGAGGAAAAGCCGGTGGTGCCGGGGCAGGGGCCCCCTTGCCCGCCTGCGCGGGGGAGAGGGCGCAGATGCCGTCGCTCGGCCTCAGATGAAACACCCACTAAAGTTATAGTTAGGGCGAGTCTTGCCTCAGCTGGGGCTAAAGGTTTAGGGGCAGCAGATTTCACGCTGAGGCACCCTGGTACCGACAAGCCTTCAAGCGTTTTGCATTTTTTTTTTTTTTAAACACAGAAACTGCCGCCGTCCTTCCCCCTCCTCCCGGCCGTATAGATATCAGTATGAATCATACTTTGGCTACTGAAATCTGGAACAGATTACTTGCTTAGAGACGTTATGTTGGTTTGTTTTTTTTTTTTCAGTTTTACAATTTCGAGTTCAGGGGACTGGCAGAGTACTATACGGGGGGGGAAAGGCAGAAGTTATCAAACACCCTTTTAAAGGGCAGACCCGTATTTTAACAATTTAAATTAACATGGATGTGAGCTACTTCCCTTGCAGAGCCTGCCGGGTTTCAATAAAAACTGGACGAGGGGAGCCGGGCCCGGGGGGGCGATGCGAACCAACACAAAGACGGGCGCCTCGCAGCAACGCGAGGACGAGCGGCCGCGCCGAAAACGGATCCCCCCCCCTCCGAGCCAAGCGGAGGGGCCGCCGCCGGCCCCGGCTGGAGGGGGGGAGCCCGCGGGGCCGGGCCCCGCCGCCGCCGCCGGGCGCTTCCCTCCCGCAGGGGCCGCGCACCGGGGAGGCGCGAGGCCGCGCGGGCGCCCGCCTTGCAGGCGCGCACCCGCAGGCGCGCTGCAGCCCACACAACTGCCTCCGCCCCAGCGGGGAGGGCGGCCACCCCCCCCCGCCGATTTTTTTTTTTCCCCCTTTCTTTTTTTCTTTTTTTTTTTTCCTCCCCCCCCCCGTCCCTCCCCCCTTGCTTCCTCCCGAAAGTTTTTCTGGGCCTGCCCGCCCGGGTGATTCAGTCGCGGTGTCAATCACCCTGCCCTCCTCGTCCTCCTCCCCTTCCTCCCGCCGCCGGCTCCTCCTCCCGGGGGTAAGTCCGAAACTTTATAAGTTGAGCTTTTCCCCCAACCCGCTGGAAGCGGCGAGCGGGCGCGGCGGCCGGGCGGGCTGGTGGCGGCATCAGCAGCGGCGGGGGGAGGCTGCGCGCCGGGGCGCTGGAGGCTGCGCCTTGCCCACGCCGTGACTCCTGTCTCTGTGTGCCGCTGCCCCACCCGCTTCCCCCCCTCGCTGCCCGAAGATGTCCACAGCCCTGGTCTCGCCCAACATCTTCGAGCTGAGCGAAGTTTTATGCAAGGTAAGGGCGCCCTCGGGGGCTGCTCTCCTCCGGCTTCGGGGCTCTTCAGCGTCTTCGCGCTGCGTGTTTGCGGGGGTTTTCCCTCCGTTTTCTGCTGGGGAGCGGGTTCGGGGCCGGAGGGCGCAGGGCGGGGGCCGAGCGCGGCCGCCCCGTCCCGGGGCGCGGGGTCCCCCGCCACCGCCGCCCGCCTTCCCGCCCGGCCGCTCCGGAGGAGGGGAGGGCGGGGGGCGCCGAGCCGCCGCGCCGGGCGGGGGGGCCGGACCCTGCCCCCGGGGCCGCCGCGCCGCAGCACGCCCGAGCGCGGCGGGGCGGGCGGCGGCGCTGCCGCGGGGCCGGGCGGGCTCCCTCCCCGCCGGGCTCGGCCGCCCTTCGCCCGGCCCCGCCGGAGCGGGAAGCGGGGCGGCGGGAGCTGGGCGGGAGCCGCCGCCGCGCTGCGGGGGGAGCGGCGGGGCGGGCGCTGCGCGCTGCCCTTCCCGCTCGCCGCCGGCCCCCGGGGGCTTTCCCACAACAGCGCTCCGGCCTCGGAGTTTTTTGGGCTGCAGCCGGCGGCTCCCCCGCGCCCGGCGCTTGGCTCGCTTCGTTACTGCCCTCTGCGAGGGCTGCGCGGGGGGACGGGGGCGGCGGCCGGGGCCGTCGGGCGGAGCGGCGAAAGGGGCTGGAGCCGGTGTTGCTGCCGGGGGGCCGTCGGGGCAGGGCGGCCGCCGCTCCCGGGCCGCTCTGTGCTCGCCGCCCGGCGGCGGGAGGCGGGAGCCGGCGGGGCGCCGCGCTGTGCCGTGCCGCGGGAGGCTCCCGGGGCTGCGTGGGGACGCCCGAGGAGGCGGTGGCAGTGACCGGCCCTTGCTTTCTCCCCGCAGAGCAACAAGATGTTGAATTACAGCCCCCCGGGTGTCAGCGGGTGCCTGCTGGACAGGAAGGCGGTGGGCACCCCGGCCGGCGGGGGTTTCCCTAGGAGGCACTCTGTCACCCTGCCCAACTCCAAGTTTCACCAGAACCAGCTCCTCAGCAGCCTGAAAGGGGAGCCGGCTCCCATGCTGGGCCCCCGGGAAAGCCGCTTCCGGGACCGCTCCTTCTCCGAGGGCGGCGAGCGCCTGCTGCAGCAGAAGCAGCCCGGGGGACAGGTCAACTCCAGCCGCTACAAGACGGAGCTGTGCCGCCCCTTCGAGGAGAATGGCGCCTGCAAGTACGGCGACAAGTGCCAGTTCGCCCATGGCATCCACGAGCTGCGGAGCCTCACCCGCCACCCCAAGTACAAGACCGAGCTCTGCCGCACTTTCCACACCATCGGCTTCTGCCCCTACGGGCCGCGCTGCCACTTCATCCACAACGCGGAGGAGCGCCGCGCCGTGGCGGGGGGCCGGGAGCCCGCCGTCACCGACAGACCCCGCCTGCAGCACAGCTTCAGCTTCGCCGGCTTCCCCAGCACTGCTGCCAGCGGGCTGCTGGACAGCCCCACTTCCATCACCCCGCCGCCCATGCTGAGCGCCGACGACCTGCTGGGCTCCCCCACCTTGCCTGACTGCGCCAGCAACCCCTTCACCTTCTCCAGCCAGGAGCTGGTCAGTCTCTTCGCCCCCAGCATGGGGGTGCAGGTGCCCAGCGGGAGCTCCCCCACCACCTTCTTGTTCAGGCCCATGTCCGAGTCCCCCAACATGTTTGACTCGCCGCCCAGTCCTCAGGACTCCCTCTCTGACCAGGAGGGCTATCTGAGCAGCTCCAGCAGCAGCCACAGCGGCTCAGATTCCCCTATCCTGGACACCTCAAGACGTCTTCCCATCTTCAGCAGACTCTCCATCTCCGACGACTAATCTGGGGTTTCCTCTTGCTCCCCCCACCTCTATTACGATGTTAAGCTGAACTCCCCCCCCCCCCCCCCACCCCGTCCCCCGTCCCCCCTGTCCCCAGTAGTCCAAGCTGGATGTTAACCTGTCCACCTGCCTGCCGTAGACCCACTGGCTTAAACCTTAAGTGCCAAATTACAATGAAAAGCAATAACGTTTACAAAATTAGTGCCTTTAACACTTCACTGTGACTGTATTACCTCTCCAGCTGCAGAGGGCACCAGCAGCTCTGTGCGCTTCCAGATGTGCAGGAAATGTCCGGATCCAGCTCCCTCCACTGGCCATGTACTGCATCGCCCTCTCCCAGTCCCTTCCCGATGGGCCAGTTTCCGCTGGGCTGCAGGCATGTGGGCAAGTGTTAACATCCAGCCTTCTTTCTCCCCTCCCCTTAAAGACTAATCTTGCCTGGATCCGCCGCTCAGGTTTGCGGGAAGAAAAGCTGAGAACAGACAAAGATTGTAACATGAGTGGGACTTCGACTGGGAGGAAGAAAACAAAACAGAAAAGCAAACGAGAACCAGATGGACTATGAGAGACTTGATTTTGGTGCTAAAAGTTCCCCGTGTATTCATGTGACATCTTAAATAAAGAAATAGAGGGGGTGGGGCCAACGGAAGTCATTCCACACACACACAAGTTCGTGTAAACAAAGTTCCAGTAGACATAGCTTTAATGGTTTTGCTCTAGAGTACTTTAGACCTATCTTAGAGCACTCACGCCAAGCTTTTTATTATTTTTTTTCTGGGTTTTTAATTTTGTATAACTTTCAGAAATTGGAGAGCAGATTTTGCTTGTCACTGCACAACAATATAAAAAAGCTTATTTAACTTATCAAAACGTATTTATTGCCGAAACCTATGCTTTTTTGTTAATTTTGTTCATATTTATCGGGATGATGAATCCATAGAATATATTCTTTTATGTTTAAATTATGATCTTCCGTATTAATCTTAAGATTGTGAAGTGTCTTTTTTCCTTTTTTCCCCACAGTTTAATATATTATACTACAATGACATTTTTTGTAACTTTACACTTTTTTTTGGTTATTTTATTTTAAAAAATGAAAAATTAATTTAAAAAAAATGCAAAAACTGTGTTTGGATTATTTATTTTAGTATTCCCCCCTCCCTTTTTTTTTGTGTTGGACTGCAAATTGAGTTAATGTGCTTCTTTGCCTTTCCTCTTCTCCTCCTCTTCCCTTCCCTTGGGTCTTGCCTACCCGGGCTTTAGAATGTACATACCTGAACTCTGTTACGAGACAGCATGGAAGGAAGACCTTTTTCTTCCTCTTTTTTGTATAGATTCTTCAAGGAGAAAAGCCTTGGGCTCAAAGTGCCTATCTGAAGACATTCCAAATACAGTTTGTCTTTGTGTTTCTGTATTCCAAGTTTGGAGTTTTCCTTGCCGAGGATGAATGGGACTGGCACAAAGAGAATAATGAATGTAATTTTCCCCCCTCCCCGTTACTGTTCACTACATTGCTTTTTCTTCCTCTTTGTGTGAGTTTATTTAAAAGAGAATCTCTTTTGTAACGACTGTTTGCAGTTTAAATCAATAAACCCCAAGTTTTTTCAAGAAACTGACAGTGGAGCTGGTTTTACTTGCAAAAATCGAGGGGCTGGTTTTAGGCAACCACTCAAATGCAGATACTTCCCTCCTCTTGGCCCTTGAGGTGCCCACCGTGTGCTTAGGCATCCCTCCATCATTCCTCACTGATTCAGTGGATGAGCCCTACCAGAGTGTGGCTGCACAGATCAGTGGCAGCAAATACCTGATGTGACCTACCCCGGTGGCCTCTAACCCTCTCTGTCTCTTACAGAGTCCTCCTCTCATCTTGAGTTGCTCGGTCTGTTCCTGCAAACTTCTTTCTGATCAGTGTAGCTTAAAGCTTGGACTGGCTTTTGTTGCTCACGTGGCCTGTGTTCCTGCACAGCTCCTTCCCCCTCAAGGAGAGTCTATGTGTGTTTTGAGTGAGGCTGAAGTGGGATGTTGAAGTGGTGCAGATTTCCCAAATCTCAGGCCTGGCTTGGTGGTGGTACTGGTCCGCTTTGGCAGAGCGGCTGTTTGGTGTTTTGCATGGGAGAGGAACGCAGACCTCCAGCAAAGCCTTGGTGTACACACAGATCACCCTGCTAACGCATTCAAGGCCTCATACCTCTTGAAGTATCAGTCACCAATCCCAGAAACTTCTGAAGCCAGTGGTTTTGTCTAGGGACTCTGCTTAGCCAGCGCTGTTCAGGGTGTAAAAGTCTTGTGTTTTCACCTTTGAGCTCTCCTCTGGAGCAAGCTTGGTGCTCTTCATCTGAAACTGTTCCAGCTCTCTTCCAAATCAAGGGTGGAATATTGCTGCCGAACCACCGATCCTTCAGCTGTCTTGACATGCCTCAATGTTCAGGAGAGACATTTCCTAATTCATGTTGGAAAAGTTCCTGCCCAACAGAAGCTGCAGGATACCTCAGGGCTTACACCAACGTACCTTCCCTGCTGTTGGCTTTGTGCAACACGCTTTCTTGTGTGGTCTGGCAATAAAGGTGAGCTAGGTGGAGGAAAGATGGTAGAAGAGAAGTGTGGCTGGTAGAAGCTGGTTCCCATGAAGAGCGTGCCCAGCAGATGCTGACGTAACTAGCACGTGGTGCAGTCTGCGTGCAGACCCCTGAGAGAAGAGCCTCAGGCACAGCCCCAGTACTGCTCAGTGGCCTTCAGATACCTTCTGCTGACCACAGCCTTGCCCCTGGCCACAGAGGTGGTGGGGCCCACATGAGAAATGGGCTTCTGCCTGGAAGACGCGTGCCCGGCTGCAGCAAACACCCAGGCCTGCATCCTTCCCCACTGCTGGAAGCCGAGCCATTGGCCCCCGAAGAGCGGGGCATATCTGATCTGGAGAGGATCCCAAGCCTATCGCAGGGCGTGCATGCAGAGCTTGAAACTGCTCGCTTCCTCTCTGGACTTTCTGTGCAGCTCTTCAAACAAATAGTCTTTGCCCAGTTAATAATTGATGAAGAAAATAGCTGTATTAGTTGCATGGTGCTATTGGTACGAGAAAGAACTGGGAAGCTGTGCTAAAAGTAGGTCTTTGCTCATGGTACTACTTCCCTTGTCCTTCTAGGGCACTGGTTCTGGGAAGCCAGCACCATTTTTCTCCTCTGAGTTTATTAATGGTAAATGCTCTACCACTCAGTGTTTTGCTTTTTTGAAACTAACCTTAGGCTAGGTCACGCAGGGGATAGAGAAGAGCAGAACAGGCAGCATCAGAAGTTTACTTTCTGTAATAGTTTGAGAGAGAGAGCGTGCACGCAAGAGCCTTCAGCAATGCAGGGATTTGTCTGATCTGATACCATTAGCATTCATTGCGGCTTGGGTATATGGTGGCAGCTAGTCTGGAGGGACTTCTCCTTCCTTGGATTTACCGTGGATGTTGTTCCTGACATGCCTGGTGTGCCAGGGCGGAGAGAAGCACCCCCAAGGACAAGATACCTGTCGTCCCGTGTAAGGTGGCATGGCAGTGTGTGCCTCGGTGCACTTTACAGGTTGCACTTACAGCTTTTACTGTGGGGCAGGGGGATACCTATGGTGGCTCTTGCTGCTCCTCACATACTTTTTGTTACAGTCATAGATGCTTGCTGTGGGCTGCTTGTAAGAAGACTGGGTCCATGCCTCTGGGCTGCAGGCATTAGCTGTCACTTACTTTTTGGCTTCAAAGTCAGGTGACTCTAGTGCTATCCACCTTCAACATGTCTAGCTGTCTTTGGAAATTACAGCCAGCGTGTATGGCTGGCTGTGCCAGTTGCCTCTTGGTAGGGAGTAACGTGACTTTGATCTGCAGAGCTCCAGGTGGCTCAGATCCCACTCCAGTAGCTTCCTCCCTCCCTAATTCCTACAACAGCTGTAGGTGTCCCAGCGACTGTACTGGCTACTCCCTTGCTATGGGCTATATGTGGCTTTTGTACCAACACATCTTCAGTTCTGCAATCGAGGGCTGTAGAAACAGAGGCCGCCTCATTTCCCAAACTTCTCTGAAGGTGAAGGCTGCAAAGTCAAATAGGGTTTCTTTGTTGTTGTTGTTTTTGAGGGCAGTTGGGAACTTTACTGCCTAGTTTTGGCCAACCTTTGTTTAGCATCACTTGTACGTAGGCATGGTGTGCCAGATTGCAAGTAACAAAAAATACCATTTAAAAAGAACCCTGAAATGCTCTAAGTTCCTGGTCCTGACAGAATTTGCCTCATCAGCATAGTCATGAAATTGGGAGGCAGAGAGGGAAAGAACTTAGAGAAGCAGAGAACAGTAGAAATACGCCTGGAGGACTGTTACAAGCTGGCTCAAATTTTCAGTCTGTACTGTTCCTGCGCAGGGAGGGCAACGGTCTGTGAATGGGACTTGGAGCTGCTGTTGCAAATCACGTAGGGAAGATAGGGCTCTGCCAGGCCTTGCACAGCAGAGGGGAGGTGGCGGTGGGGCGGGAAACGATGGGGTCACCATTAGAGACTGGGAGCAAGGCAGGAGCTGGAGATCAAGCCCACACAGCATGGGGATAGCAAGGGCGAGAGAAGCCATGCTGTCTTGAGTCTGAAGACTTCTTAACTAATGGTGGTTGGATGCATGAAGGCTAATGAACTGAGTCTCTCCAGTGGGGCTCAGGAGCAGCGGCATTGAGGGGAAGGTCTGGATAACGTAGCCTGCTGGATACTATCTGATGACTATGCCCAAGGATATGAATGAGGATTAAGATGCAGTAATACATGCAAAAACCACAGCATGCCCTTTACACTTGCTAATTGCTGCAATTTGTGTGGCCTGCATTGGGCAAAGCTAGCATGTGCTTGAGTCTGGAGAAAGAGGCTTTGGGCAAAGGTGCAGCGGTCAGCGTGTGAGTAGAGAGGCTCCTGGCTTCAGTGCTGGACGTGTGGCGGGGGCTGGAGGCTGCAGATGTGTCCAGGGGTGGCACTGACACAAAAGCACGGCCCCAATACCTGCCTGGGAGGGAGAGAGGGGCTTGTGCTTGAGGGGGGCTCCTCATGCCCTACGTTAACAACGGACAAACATCAAGACGTGTGGTCTTGTACCCGCAGTGGGGCTGGGGAGGCAGTTCCGCTGCGGGGAGGTGGTGTGATGAGTGACCCGGTGCTCTGGTGACAGGCAAAAGTGTGGTGAGTGAAGTGAAAACAGGCGAAAAAATTAAGAGTGAAGAATGGTGCCTTCCTTACCTGGGCCCCACAGAAGAGGGGTCAGGAGGAGCCCATAGCAGAAGCAGTTTGAGGGGTATGAACCAGCCAGAAACAGGAGGAAAACAGCAAAACTAGTGTTGGGAAGGAGTTCAGCTGGGAGGAAGGGGTGACACCCATTGCAGAGGGTCTCTCTGGGGCTGGGAACGCTGGGAGGGACGGCGAGACTGGCTCGGCAGGGATGCTGCAAGCGTCTGCCGGGAACTCATGGAACAGCCCTCGCACTCGAGGCCGAGTTCAGCCCAAAACGTTAGAAGATGATTCTGCCTGGTGATGTAAAATGTCCTTTGTTTGGAGACTCTCTGGCCTGTTAAGCAACGCCTGTTCCTCACAAAGCCGATGCTTATTCCCTAGAATACTTCCAGCAAAAAGAAAAAAAAAGTTCTTCTAAGACACCCTAAACCAATACCTGCTGTGACTAAGCCCTGTGGGCAGCTCCGCAGCTGATTTATATCCTCCCCCTCCAAACTGAAGGGGTTAGAGTGGAAACAGACGCCGCGTTAAACATAGCCGAGGGCAGCGAGCAAGGCAGCTCTGCAATGAGGCGGGGAGGAAGCAGGGCTGCGGGGCGGCTGCTGCCAGGCGTGACGCCGGTTCGGGTTTCCTCGTAGGCAGAACAGAGCTCCTTTTGGCTGGTGCAGCTTTATGGGCTCGCCTGGGTTTATTATACTGCAAATGTTTTGAATTCCACATCTTAATTTCCAGAGAGGCTTTGCTTAACTTTTGCTGCTTATTTTTTTTTTTTTTACTACCGCTGCCTTAACCTCTTCTTTTTGACCGGGTTTTGGTCAAAGCTGCCATTTTCTGAGCAAACAGAGGACTGGAGTTCTCCCTGCCTGGGCTCCAGCTGCAAATTAATCTCTTTTCATAGTTTCATTTTATGTCCGCCCACTATCCCCACCACATTAACTTAGTCAACACATGGAAGTGAAATTTTTCCATGCAGGATCCTGCGGGTTGTGGAGCTGTGTGGAGCACGTGACTGCCCGCTCCACAGTTTTCTTGCACCTCTGGGTGGAAGGAAGTTTCCTCATCCCCCACATATGTGAGCGGTTGTCGGTGTGATGTGAAAAGTTTTAACAACTGGAGTCGGTGGAAACATTTCAGGGTTCAGCATTTCTCTGTGTATTTAAAGTCCTACCACACCGGCCGGGCGGAGGCAAAGCCATAGGTATGGTATGTTTGCAGTACCTGCGGTGCTACCAGACCGCTGGTCAGCAAATGAGCCCGTCGGATGTTTTTCAGTGGAGTCGTTCTGTCTCTGCGGGGTTTATCTCCCTCCCAGAGAGGACAGAAGGTGCAAGCGATGACGATGCTGACAAAGACGGATGAAGCCTGCTTGGCCTATGTAGCAGATGCACTTTGTACTTCTACATGATGCCTTTCACGCATGGGCCTGGGAGGACTTTACAGGTATTTCAGGCACTCGGCAAATATAACTGTACCTATTCCACAGGTTTTAAAACCCCGTTAGATATACAACTGCTAAGTGAAGGGGATTGTCCGGCAGTGGCACAGTATCAGAGAAAGAGCTGCAAAAATAATTTAGGATTCCTGATGCTTTTTCTTCTGTCTTAGTCTCCAGGCAACAGCAAATATTTCTCCTGAATACTCTGGATGAGCAGATGCCAATGTTGATTCACAGGAAAAGGATGTAGCCATGCAAGCCATAGAAATGTTGTTTGGGATGGTAGCCACGGCCCCTAAGGAGACATTAAGCAATATGGAACAAATGCCAGTGAAGTTATTTCTTGAAGCTCTTGCTGTGTTTGCTCTAAAGAGATTTCTTGATCAGTCTTATGCGGAAGCCATTGCGATTTACCTTGATTACAACTACATGGAGAGAATATACTGTGTTTCACAGCTCTGGAGATGCTGCAAGGGCTTTTGGCCACTAGCAAAGTCCTGGTTTACTAAGAAGTTACAGTCACAAGAAATAAGGAAAGGTTTTGTTCAAGGCCAACATCAGAGTGTAAAAGGTGCACTTTTGCTTGGAAAAGGGATGGCACTGAAATTGTGCAGAGGCTCCCTGTTTATCTTCTTTCCGTCGCAGGTCTTCTGTGCTGTGTTTACAAATAACCCCATTTTCCCGCTGATTAGACTTACAAATTTCTCATGGGATTGAAAAGCAGAGAGCAAACCTAATTCACCCCCTCTTGAGGGTGCCCAGCCAAAAGAGCTAGGGGAGCTGCAGAAAATAATTTTCCTCTAAGTTTAGGTAATGTGGCTTTGGACTCATAGACTGAATCTGCTGACCAAGATATTTTCCTTCTTCCGGCACTTTTCTGACCAGAAAAACACTTTCAGCATGGATGAAAACAGAACTGGAGATGTTTTCGAAACATTTGAAAGTTTGTTCCAAAAGCGCGCAGTTTGTAAGAACTTGAGGGCAGGCAGCTGGGGGAGGCCAGCAGTCTCGTGATGGAGGCCGGAGACAGGCAGCCCGTGGGGTTATCAGTGTATCATCCAGGTTGGCAG
Source organism: Theristicus caerulescens (assembly GCA_020745775.1). Classification (NCBI taxonomy): domain Eukaryota; kingdom Metazoa; phylum Chordata; class Aves; order Pelecaniformes; family Threskiornithidae; genus Theristicus; species Theristicus caerulescens. The sequence goes on from CM036564.1 coordinate 33,805,914, forward strand.
GGACTTCTAGTGAGTCATCCAGACCTTCACGCTTAACTATGACAGGACTGATCTCATTATCCCCAAACCACCTCTCAGGCACAGAGAGTTGCCTAGCGATAGCCTTGAACGTCTCCAGCACCGGCACGTCCCCGGCATTCCCTTGTCAAGGAGTTTCAACGCGCAGGCTATTTTAACCTCTCTATATGTAGCCCAATACTTAACCTGAATGTCTCCTACAGAGGTTTGTGGCCATTAACTTTGTGTCCCATCCCCTTCGGTTAACGAGACTGGAGCCCAGCTTCCAGGTGAAGTCCCTGCAGAACGGCACGTGTGATTTCACCTTTCAGCTCTCCTGCCAGCTGCGCTCTTCCCCAGCCTGTTCCCAGGGGATCTCCTTTTTCAAACCTTTCCACTCCTCCCTTCCCATGCCTGCTCAAAAATAGGATGTCCTAAACCCACCCTGGACTTTCATTTTCAGCCTGGTTCTGCTCTCACTGATTGCTGTCCTGCCTCTGGTTCTTGTGGAGGCAAATTCAAGCTTCTTGGCCTAATCTGTGCTGAGGACAGAAATGCACTATATCAAATTATATTGGAATACAATGGGATACAGAGTTTGACTCTTGTCACAGCACTGTGCTGCCAACCAGGGCCCTGCCCCATTACTGTGGGGTGTCTTGGCTCCCCTCACACAGCCTGACGGTGGTGGGTGCCTGGTTCTTGGGACTTTATCCCCACTGGGGTGCATGTATGAATATGCATGCATGCATAACATCTAGCTCTGATAATAGCACTGTGCTCCATGGCACGCAGGATCCTTGGCAGTCGCCGCACTGTCAGGCTGGGGCTGCCCGGCGCCCCCGCCAGTGCGCTCAGAGGAAGCCGTGCTCCTGCCCTTTGGTTTTCCTTCCTGAAGGAGAGACACTCATCCCTGTCCCCGGGGAACATAAGCTTTGAAACATGAGTTGATTTGTTTCCACTTATCATTATCTTGGTTTACATAAATTACAGTGCTTACCAGTGGTCATAAAATTATCTGGCCTTAAAAAAATTCAGCTGTAGAATTTGGCCCTGTGACCTCCCCGATCAGCTCATTTCCAAGGGGCAAACATGCAGTGGGAAAAGAAACAGTCCCTTCGTGTTCATCACAAATGTCCATCTCCCTTTTGTATCAGCAGCCGGCTTGCCTGGCTTCCTAGTGTTGGTCAGTATAGAAAAGTACAGCGAGGCTTTCACCATGTGCTGCTTCACCGTTCTGAATAACTCTGTCAAGTTATTTAAATCAATGAAATCATCCAGCATCCCTCACCAGTGGCCACCATGTCACTAATATTTGAGAGTCAAGTTCTGCCCTGAAAAGGAGGCTCCTCAACAAAACAGTGATGATCCTCTTTCAGGGATGTTGGAGTACACCTCTGGGTGTACTGCAAGTAAAATATTTTCTCTAACATCTGTCTCATCTGGAAGCTGAAATGCAGGCTGGCTGGTTTTATGTATCGCTCTTGACCTGTGTTAGGATTTCAGCAATGAGAATCTGGTTTCCAATTGTGGTAAAGAAAGAGGACAGATTAGATGCCTAATGTATCCAAAGGAAAAAAAGCAATAAAATCTTATTTTAGTTGCTAAAACCAGAAACTATAAATCTAAGTACCCATAAGGAGTAGATGAACTGGACAACCAGCAATATCAGATAGACACTTTTCCAGCAATGGTACCCGCACTTTATTTCTGTCAGGGAGTTGGATGGGACGGTACAGATACTTGGGTCCTTCTTACTCCCGACTCCAAGAGGGAGGGGTAACATGTAATGCTGTTTCCTATCATGTCACTGGTTTATTGTCCATAAAAAACTTTGCCCTTTGGGTCATGCTATTTATTTCCTCCAACAATCTTTACACGAGGCCTTATCAAAATTGGTGTAAAAAGATGGTTGACCCTCAACATGCTTATTATGTCATCTTTATCTGTCCACTATTTATTTCTTATTCAGTGTATGACATCACAAGCAACACAATTAGCAATCAAAACCACTTGGGCTGATAAGACCATAACCCTGTGTCCCACAAGCAATTAAGCCTTGAGCACCTCAGGACAGTGAATGGAGGAGGGCGTGAGGCGTAGGTGGGCGAAGTCAGAGGGCGAGACAGGGTTTTTGGTTCGGTTCACATACAAAGTGCACTTGATGCTTTCTCCGTAGCGCTGAGGGCAACAGGGAACACGAGACAGGCTTCAAAAGGTGCGACAGGCAGCAACCTGTCGCAAGTGAGTTTGAGCTCTGGAGCGGGCAGCGCTGCTGCGGGCAGAAGAGGGCTGGGCGCAGCCGCTGCATGGGGGCTTCACGTGGGAGAGAAAAGGCCCTGTGCCCCCACCACGCTCGTCGCTGGCTCCGGCAGAGGAGAGCAGGCAGCCCACCATGGCCACCCTGCCACTGAGGGGACTCTGGAAGCAGAGGTGGCGGGGGGCAGCTGGGGCAGAGCGAACGCTGCCCTTTCGCCAAGGCTAGCCTAAGCTGCACGTGGCAGGAGCGGGCTGCTGGCAAACGAGGATCAGATGCTTGTTTCGCTTCCTAGTTGTGCTTCCTCCTCCTGCCTGCAGCCCCCTCTCCGCTTACCATGCTTAGCACCCACTCCCTGAGCCCAGGGCTGTAACGCGCTGCTCATTTGTCTGGGGGCACCTCTGCCTGCACCTTCCTCCGGGGAGAGATGGAGCAGTGAGATGTGTACTGCCTCTCCCTCTGGCTAGACCAAAGGATTTAAATTTCCCCCAATGTCTAGACAAGCCACTTGCCTCCTGGCCCTGTAGGCTGCCAGGTCAACTGAGAGCCAGAGACCAGCGGGACCATGTCAGGAGACAAGCTGGAAGCCCACCAAGCTCCTCCAGCCTGCTGAAATGAGGAGCTCTGCTCCTGAGAGATGCTCTCCTCTGGCTTTGCTTCCATTGTCCTTTGCAGGGCTAGGACTTCATATCCTTCATGTGCTAAAAAGCTTGTAATGAGTTACTTTCTACAAGGCCTGAAGAAGTTCAAAGGGTATGCTGAGTTCATCTCCTTTGGGGGATGGAAAAACCCAACGCCCTTGCACTGCTGTAAGTACTGTCCTACCCAACCTCTCCTCCTCACTGCTAAGGCCACAGGCTTGTATGGCTCTCACAGACAGCACAGATCATGCCTTTGCCAGGTCAGGAGTTTGCTGCCACATCAACACACAGGCACTGTACTTACCCACTGGGTCCTAGAGCATTTATTTAGGTAGTGAAATGGGCTTTTTCTTCATTAAAAACTGGTAGACAGTGAGGTTCAAGATGATAATTTGTATAATTAGGATTTTGAAAAAGTACATTATGCCCCTTTTTCTGATACATAGAGATTAACTGCGAAAAGGCCAGAGCTGGTAAAAGTGTGAATTACTTCAATTTTTGCACATCTATTCTGTGTGGTCCCACTGGTAGGATTAGGACTGCTATGACTCTTTCCCACAGCTGGCAATGAGGGGTGACCGGGGATCCAGCCTGTTCCCCTGCTCCATCTAAGTGAAATACAAAAAGTAAACAAGAAACATGAATGCTAAAAAAGTAAAATCCAGCCCAGCTCCAGGTAAAGGCAATGTACAGACGTGTTTTCAGTGCTCTCTGACACACAGAACAGGTCCTGAACTGTTATAATTTGGTCTGCTAGTAAAACAAATCATAATATTCAACGTAAAGTAAACCAGGAAGAGAGGAAGAAACCGCAATTCAGGACTGAGCATCTGAGCAGCGTGGAAACAAGTGCTGGTGGGGGCTGAGTCTACAAATCCAGCCAAGGGCCCCAGCTCACAGGCTGTGCCGGAATTCAGGTGCTTCCCAAGTGTAGTGGGGCAGTACTAGATGAGGGACCAGGAAAAAACCTGCTCCAGAAACTGACTGTACTTTGTCCCGCTCTGAACAGCTGTTTGGGGTCCTGCTTTTACCCGCTCTGTAAAAGGTTAGATAAAATTAAAAAAAAAAAAAAAAAGAGAGTGAAATTGAGATCAGGAAAAGAAACAAAAAGTCCCAAACAAGCATGTTTTTGATAGAAGAACTGGATTTTTTAACCCTGGTGCTGTTTGGCCTTTCAGGTTCTCAGCAATCTGTTGCATGCTGAACATAGAGGACAGTGTGGTGGAAATATCTCTGAAGCGGCAAGAGCCTTATCAAGGCTCTGTACCAGGAAACGCACCGCTTTCTTGGCTACTTCATGCACGATACTATGGTTAAACCCAAGAGCATGCCTCATCATAACATGTGCCTTATCGACCTCACTATCTGATGACAACAGCAGCCCGCAGGAGACCAGACTGACATCATCCAAAACCTCAGTAGCTCAGAGCAAAGGCTGAAGTATGTAGCTAGGCTACAAGCTGTGCTTGACTGTGTTGATCTGTTTGTACTGAACTTGCAGGCACTTTGCTAGAGGAAGAGGAATATAAAAATCAAGCACAAACAACTTTTTCAGAACGTTTCTCACAGCCTATCATGCTATTTAGCAACTGAATGCAGCAAGCAGAGGAGGTTTTTGTCCTCAGCAAGTGGAAAAAGCCTGCTCCACAGCTTTCTGCAGCTTTGAGAGGGGGGAAAAAAAGCCCAGACCAAAACACTGTCACTGCCTGGAGGAGAGAAACGGTGCCACTGGCGATTTGGTACAGAGTCCCATTCCCACCTGACCAGATAGAGTTGTATGTGGCTGTGAGGTTTGGGTTCATCCTGTATCAGAGACAGGGACCAGCTGTTGATCCAGCCGGAGTTCTGAATCTCCAGTTCCTAAGCTTCGGGATGGCTGGTTCACAGTCGCATTGCCAGTCTCTTTGGTTACTGCCGGTTCACCGTGGCAAAGCATGCTGGCTCTGGCCTCCTGGCCTCCTTTCTCTCATTTCAGATGAGGGGAATTTCTGCAGTCACAAAAATAAGAAACAGAAAATAGAGTAGGCTTTTCTTGTGTAATATTCGCCAGACTGCTCTGGTTTTAATTTGCTCTCCCTGTCCTGGGTTCTTCAAAACACCTTCTCTCATTTACGTCAGCATAGATTTACCACACCCCACTTATTTCAGACCTGGATAGCACTATGGAAAAAGATTACCAGCCTTTCGGAGCTGTCACTTTATGTCTTGGACAAAAGACAATCATATGGGGCCATATTCATTCAGGAACTGTCTTTGTATTTGTACAGCATCTAGCACAAGTGAGCCTACTCCTGCTTGAGGTTTGCTGAACTACAAAATTGTTCTTAAAAACCCCCTGCTTTTAGCGTTTGGGTTTTTTTTTTTAAATTGCAATGCAAGCTTTCAGAGGGAAATGAAGCCGGATTTAAATGCTGAATGCATGCATAGCAACAAGAAGAGGGCCCTCCAGCACATGGATGCTAAGTGTCCTTTTACAGCCCCCATTCAGACCCAGCGCCCACCTCCTGGGGCGATGGATGGTGCGGTGGGCCATGGTGCTGTGACCCCGGGTGGGGGGAGCGCGCCCTCCCGCCTTCCCCACACCGCACTGTGCTCTGGAGTATTTTGAGATGACTGCATCTGTTGCGTGGATCTGGGGAACTGGAGAGGGTGGGCTGTGGAGGGGTGGCGGGAGTCAGGAGCTACCGCCAAGGCCAAGCTCTCTGCTGGTGCCACATCCCCTCTCCCTGCATGGGAAAGAGAGGTGGCACAGGGACTCTGGCTGCGGGGTACCACACTGTACCCCCGGTCCTCTCTGTCTATCTGTCAGAACAAAGCGAATGCCCTGAGAGACTAGCTGAAAAGAGTGGTTCAAGCTGATGTGTCTGGTGGGTGCTTGTTTGATATCCTCTCCCCCTGCCCCAGATGCTCAGGGCCGGCAGCACAGGAGGCAGGACTAGTGCTGGTCTGAGGAGCTGCAGGCAGGCCACCGCCTGGGAGCCCGGTGGGACCTGGCTTGCAAAAGAGGCCTCCTCCTTCCAGGACAGTAATTGCACCCTCCCCGTGCTCTCGCTGCACTCATAAACTGCTGGTGTCTTCCCCTCCCGTCACGCCTGCCTATCTCCAGCAGCGGTGGGGACGGTATGACTAACCAGCCAGATTGCAAGTGTGAGCTACTTCAGCAACGCGTAAAGGTTTTGTTGTTGTCACAGTATGCAGCATGCTGAGGATACGTGCAAGGGAATTACCTGGCATATGTCTGCCTTTTTCGTGCTCTTGACTACAACTAGAACACATAAGTTAGCTGAAGCTTATCAAAGACATCTCCTAGCCCCCCCCCCCGAAGCAAAGCTGGAACTTCAAGGAAGAGATGCTCTGAATATTTGGCCCTTTAAACTGCTATAAATCTTTTCTGCTGCCAAAGGATTGAAAACTACCCAATGAAAGAAAAAAAAACAAGAGAATTTTTTTTCCTGACTCAGTGAAGGCCTGGCTCAAGGGAAGGGCTGGAAAAAAGGTCTGGTGGAAATACAACTTGCCCCTTCAGATAAGAGTGTTAGATAAATCCAGCTGTGGTGTGGGACTGTGGGAAGCCTCCCAGAACAAGTGCAGGGAGCTTAAAGTGTTTTTTGAGTCATACTGTTATTCTGTGTTTTGTTGAACATATTTCTTGGTCTTTATGAACTTTAAAGAGCACTGAGAATGCAAGGTGCCATGGGGGAAGGCTTACAGAAAGGCTTGATTGGAAGATGGAATGATTCTAAAGTGTCTTCTCCTACAATACTCTCTAAAATATTCCTCCTCTGAAGCACACTTGTTTTTTCTCTGCTTGATGTATACATCCCTGACACTTACCTAGCCCTGCTATATTATTCAGTTAGTGCTTTGGTTGATTTACTCTCATTATTGCTAAAAATATTCTAAAAAAAGTAACATTTAAATAAACGACACAGCGGAAGGTGTTTGAGATAGGGGTTTGGTAAGCAATACAGATGGAGTTTTTCAGGTGGAGCGACAGTTTCTGGCCCTGCTTTCCTGAAGAGGAAGGGCGTTGGAATGGCTCTTGTGAAATATGCTGATGGTCTGAGCATCCACATCACCAGCTCCCCATGACAATTGCCACCGATTGACCACTTGCTGGCTCTCTCTGCAGCAGCCCAGGAATGGGTGAGTCATGGAAACTGAACTCCCCTTCACCCTGGCTGCCTCGCCAGGGCCAGGCCCTCCGCAGGACCCGCATTGGCAACAGAGGAGCAAAGTCAGCGCTGCTTTTTTTCATGCTGCGAAGCACTGATCAAACAAAGCTCTTCTGCTTCCACGGACGTCAAGGCAGCGTTTTTCATGAGTGTTACCTGAATAATGTCGTACTAAGAGAACAATCTCAAGTAGCGCTGGGCACGTTATTTTGTGCAGATAATTGATTCAGGCCAGCAAAAAATGTAGCGCATTTGCAAATAGCTTTAGCAGAAAATGCTCAAAACCATTGCCATGCTTAGGTGCAGCAGTATCTAAATGCTGGTTTTCATTTTAGAATAATGTTTTTGAAATGGAGTTTGGGTACATTTTAATCATTTCTAAATGAAACAACCCTTGGGGCGGGGGGGGGAAGAAAAGAGAAAGAAATGAACAGATTAAGCACTGGGTGCTTTCCTGAATAGAGAATTACTATTTGGGTGGAAAAAAGCAGGTTCCATTCGATGAGGAAACTCAATTATTTTTGTTTGAGATCTGCCTGGAACATTAATCAATTATTCACACAGCTCTGCTGCTGCAGCTCAGATACAAATACCAACAAACCCAAACAGGGAGGTATTCAGAATTTCCCTTGAGGTATTCTCAAGTGGAAAAAAAAGTTAAAAAGTGTGAGTTTAAAAAGTTTAAAGGAGTTTTTTTCTCGACACCAGTTGCATACTGGGAGAAAGAAGTGTGAGTCCTGCCTGAGCACCGGCACCGTTCCCTTGGGAGGAGCTTTTCTGTTTCTGTTATCCCTGCACAGAGGACAGCACACATGGCCGTAGCGCAGCCCTCCCGAGGCAGGCGGCCCGATGGCTGCGTGGGATCCGCGCAGGTGAGCGGCGGCCACCTGCAGCACCTGCCTCCCTCCGTGTCCTTCCCTGCCCGTGCCACCCACACGCACCGGGGATCGCCCTCCCCTCCGAGCGCTCGCCGGGACGTTTCCTGCGAAATTTCCATGTCAGCCAGAGTCACAGTGCAATGGGTGGACGTGGCTCAAACGACTGAGTGTGATGCTTTGGCGCTGGAGTTTGTCCTGGCGTTTGTGCCCTGACGGGATGCAGTGATGCCGGGATCCACAGTCTGAGTTACTGCTGAGCTGGTGCCTGTGACTCAGCACCCATTCGAGGTTTTCGGCTCACATGCCTGTGACGTGAGGTTGCATTGATGCACTTACTTAAATTAAACAACGGGGCATAGAAATGAGAGCTGAAATAGGAATTGCACCTTGTATCTGACAGCAAAGCAACAACAGAGATTACTGGGAGCCCTCAGAGCAGATACCCCCACCTCATCTTGGTCTGGTCCTCGCTCCTGCTTTCAAAATGGGGGGGGAAATGTCATGGTCCCTGCCGGTTTTCCCTGTGGGAAAAGCGTTCCTGACCTGCATGCTGGAGATCATTTTAGCTGCGGGGGCTGGGAGAAGTGTCACCACGGGGGTGCCTGTCTGTAATGGGAGGGACTGGTGACACCTCAGTCATTGCCCGCTTCTCCCTGCGTTGGGGTTTTGGGAGCTGTGCCGCCCCGTGCCCCGGGGCACAAAGAAGCACCTTTGCAGGCCCAGCTGGCCTGGCAGAGGTGTTGCAGATGACTGGAGGCCGCCCCTGGGACACGCTGAGCAGAGGTGGGGAGGGAAACGGGCATGCCGAGCCCATCAGTCCCCCATCAGCAGGCAGGAGGACGGCCCGGAGGGGCTGGCTGTGGGGGCCAGGGACGCTGCTCCTTGCGCCGGTGCCCGGTGGGGCCTGGCAGCGGGGCGCAGCATGCCCGCCCGCCGCAGCGCGCGCCCTTCCCAGGGGCTGCTCTCCCCATCCCTCCCTCAGCGCCAGCCGGGCTGTCGGGAATGGGGCGGCCTCGGTGTTTGTAACCACGCTTCCTCTCACCCTTTGTTTTGTTTCTCTGCTGCAGCAGCAGCGAGGCTTTGGCTGCCGGGGCGGGGAGGCGTTGAGGCGCAGCCGGGGACACCGTGTCTTTCGGCAGGGTGAGCGGGCTGTGCTGCCTCAGCAGTCATGCACACTCTGCGCCCTTCTTTTCCATGTCGGGATGATGATATCTGGGAGGAAAGTGGGGCTTCTGCCCCAGACGGACCCAGGGGTGTACTGGATTAGACAACAGGCCGTCTAATCTGGGAATCCTTATCTGCCAGCAGCCAAGCCTGGGTGCTTCCCAAGAACACTTTAAGCCTCCCTGGAGTTGTGCAACGTTATCCCATGGAGAGTGCTGGGAAAACAGTGACTCAACCTGGGAGAGTGCAAGGAAAAGTGATGCAAAAGTCTAGCGAATGACGCTCTGGGAACCTTTCTGGTGGAAAGGGCTGTGTGATGCCACAGTTTTGCAACACTGTCCTTCGACAGGGTGTTATCCACATTTCCCGAGCTGGCAGATTTAGACTGCTGCAATGGTCCTTCCTGAGGTCACATCTTAAACCCCCTTGGAGATGGCAGCTACTGCAGAAGCACAGCAGTGTGTTTGTTCAAGGGGTCATCTGCTTGGGAGCACATGATGCCCCTGTCCCTCCAGGACGTACGCTGAGGGCTCACGGGTTCCTGGGTGCAGTTTTGGGTGTTGGTTGCTTGCTATAAAAACCCGAATGGCCCACAATTGGCTTTAATGAGCGTGTGACTCTCCCTCTCCATACTGCTGCAGCAGGAGTTTCTGCGCCAGGGCGCCCTTGCTAGAAAAGAGAAGGTCTCTGTAGGGGCACCAGGATGCACTGGGACACTGGAAACCCCTGCCTCTGCCAGGACTCGTCTGAATTTGCTGGTTTTCCAGGGCTACTCCTAAAGCCAGATTTTGGAGATATACTGAAGTTTTGTGGAGCAATCTGAATCTGCTGCCTGGGATGAGGGGAGCACCAACAGGGATTTCTGGAAGTGCCACCTGCCTGGTGTCCTACTGAACCCAACATTGTCTTATTGCAGAAATTGAATGGATTAGTTAATTGCATTTTGGGTTATCCAGAGCCTTGGACAGGTTTTTCTTTACTCAAGAAAAAGTAAATAAACACAGTTCCTCTGAAGCACTGACTAGCTAAGCAGAGCTGAGAGAAGTTTCTATGAATGGTGCTGTGGGCTGGTGGCTACCGTAGGGGAGATGGGGCTAGAGCCAGGCTCCGTCTACGCAGCAGTGGGGACCAGTCCAAAAAATGGATCACATAATACTCAGCTCCCTAAAGCACTTCGGAAGTATGTTGTGGGTTTGAATGGGTTTGTAACTCCCTATGTAAGCCAAGCTTACAGATAAACTTTAGAAACTGAAGGGGTATCTTTGAGTGCTAAAAGAAAATATTTTAGTACAAAAGGGGTCTCAAGTTCAAGTTACATCAAATTCTTGTTTCGTTCTAGGAATCATTGAAATTATGGAAGAAAAAAACAACAAAGAAAAAAAACCCCTGTGACAGTACTTTACAAAATCCCAGAAGTAACAGAAAGTACCCAATAATATGTTATGAAAAAAGCTCAGTTTTATTTCCAGATAACTAGATAAGAAGATCTGAACACAGCTATTAACTCGTGGGTAGATCTGTAACCCTCCGCTAACAGTAACCACATTAACTGCACTTAGAGTAACTGCAGAGCACCAGCCCAGAGACGATGCACCGCTTGCACCCTATCTATGTTTTATTTCAAGTGGCTAGTGGGCTGGCCTTGGCAGCTCGACAGCAGAGGTGCAAATGTGCTTGTTGCACTGGTTTGCATTCAGCAGTTTGGAAGGCACTGAAGCTGATTACAGCTGTCTGGCCTGCGTGTGTGTAAGCTGCATATTTGATGAGAGTACACGTCTTGTTAAGATAGGCTAAAACTGAAAGCGTGTGGGGAAAATGAACTCAAGAGGGTTCCTGGCAGTGTTTCTGCTGCGACTTGACTGTTTGAATCAGCAGCTTGTGATGCTTAATGTAAACAAATTGCAAAATGGTCTTGAGAAACGTCATTGCTTTAAGGATTGAACTGGATACCTCAGGCGGGAAGAAACGCCCAACCCAAGAACCTCTGATGTTGCACCGTTTTTGAGAAGTAGCAGGGCCATGCCTGCTTGTCATAGCCTGACCAAAGTGGCTGGGACACAGCAGGATCAAGCCTCCACTGTTGGCGCGGGTGGCCTGTGCAGAGCATGTGCTTCATGTGGCACCCGCCACGACCACGTGGCTGCACGGCCCCCCCATCCAGCATCTTCTGTAATGCTGACCTTTGCTCCCCTTGTCTCCGCACCAGGAGAGGTCTCCTTCACCTGCAGTGCCCTCCTCTGCTTGAGGCCGAGGCCCCAAAGCAGCAGCATGGGTGGTGGGAATCTAACCTGACCTTCCCGGCCCCCAGGTGTTCCTGTCCCGCCTCATGCCCGTTCAGAAACTGTTAATCATCCTGAACTACTTACTGTTTTTGTGATCTTAAACAGGGCTTGAACTCGGCTTTCTAGAGGTGAAAGCACAATGTCTTACTGTAATTCATTTTACCAACCAATCCTATCCTGAACCTAACAATATTTTAATCACAAAATCCAACCTCAAAACCCACAGCGTTTTCAGTTACTGTATTTCATCACCACACAGCTGAAAACAACTTTTTTTTCAACCACCCTTGTTTTTCTAAAGTGAATCACAAACCATGGAACTTAATAGACAGAAAAGATCCAGAGACAAATTCTCTCACACTAACCCTGCTGTACACAAGGAATAATATAATTAGAGTAAAAAGCATTTCTCTACAGTCACACAGGTATAACAGAGTTACAGGAGTCAGCCTCCCCTGCGTTAAGCTGGATAGTCCATCTTAAACAAGCCAAAAAGCATTGCTGCCTACAAAATATTGCTGGTGGTGCCTATCAGTCAGTCCCTTTTCAATTAGCCCAAGGAACAGAGCCCTTACCTTTTCCCCAGAAGGCAATTTGACACTCTCATAGATCTTACCGTTATGCTTTATGTCCTGGTAAGTGGTCTGCTGCTCACTTTGCTGCTATTCTTGGCTGTGCCCCCTTGAATCACACCAAGGAATAATTAACAATAAGGTAACTCTGGGTCTCAGCAAGTTTGCCCACCAGAAAAATGTTAACCATCAAGAGTGGTCTGTGTGGCACCCATGAATAGTGTTCAGCTCTTCCCAGGAAGACTGGTCTGTAGTAGTCACTCCAGTTAATTGGCGAGAAAAGAGAGGCATCTGAATTTACACTCCCATAGAAACGCTACAGGATAGTCAAGGGAGAAAGTCCGATCTTCAGGCTGTCACTCCCAAGCTATAGCTACCTTTCTTCCCATGGTGTTTACACTCTGGGAGAATCAACGGGCATTTCACAACCTGACAAGGTGTTTACAGTTCCCAGCCTCTGCCTACAGATGTGCTGGGATAATGGCTCCTGGTAGGAGTTCGGTACTTGTGCTGATGAAGGGGCTGGAAGGAAACTCTCAGGCCTGGGGGCCTGGTCTCATTGACCAGGTCTCATTGACACAGAAGTAAATCTGAATTACTCCAGATTTAAAGTCATCTATCCAACAGCAGAAGTCTGGCCCTCAAGATCAGCTGATGCTTAGGTAAAACATGAGCATAAGCACTGATGTGTCAGATCTCTATAAAAACTTGGTCAGGGAAGTGTCGGAAGACATCCCAGGTGATCAGCGGCATCCAAGGTGAGGCCAGGTATGGGTCGGTCCTTGCATTAGGCATTGCCCAAGGCTGGTACCAGGGGTGGTGGTGGCCATGCCTGGGGCTACCCTGGTGGGGCCAACCCAGAGCTTTCCCACCGCCCCTCTCTGGGGGTCCCTGGAGGGCAGGACAGATCCAGCACAGGGCAAGTGGTGCAATCAGGCTCTCAATGGGAGCTGATTACCCTCCCTCATGTCTGGGAGGGAGGGAGGGACACGCTTTGTGTCTTGATCAACTTCATGCATCTTCCTATATGGGGGTTTGCAAAATTAGAGTTCATAAAACCTCCCCCAGCCCCTACCCTGAAAGCTACACCCACATTTTTCTCATGGATGACTCACCGTTAAAACAAAGTGTTTCTCCAGCTAGAGTTTTTCTATGCTATGCATTAGGAACAGCTGAACAACTGCCGTAATATCAGGCTTCTCGGGTGACGGTGAGAGCTTGCCTGAGTATGTCGGTGTACATGAACTTGCACACTTGTGTACGCATGCTTAAGCTGTTTTAAGTTTGAGTTTCTCTTTTGCCCTTTCCACTCCTTTTCCTTTCAGTTTCTTGTATTTGTTTTTTATTTGTCCCTCTCCCCATGTTTTCTGCATGTGTAAAATGCAGGTCCACAAACACTTGCATTCATCTTTCACAATGACAGTATGAAGAGTAATATAAAATGACCTCATCCATTCCTTCATGGATAAACAGAAGACGACGGTGGAGTTCTTTCATATGAGACAAGAAACAAGAGTTAAACCAGATCAGTTTAAATTAAGCAAAGGACACTATTAGATGAAATAATAGGAAAAGCATCCTCGGTCTGTCAGATTGAGGAATAATTCATTTCTTAAGGGCAGTGGCTGAACTGGGCAGTTTGCACATGATATTTTTGGGAGTGATAATGCTCTGTCCCCAGAGTGAGGTGTGTCTTCATCACTTTGATGTGTGCAACTCTGAAATCAGCAACACGGGAAGCCACGGAGGCAGAGATGTCAGAAATGGTAAGAGGTTTCCTGAGGTGATAAAAAGGCCACCTGTGAGGTTGTTGTGAAGGAAAATTCCAATGACTGCATGTAATATTTGGAAGAAACAAACAAGAGGGTTGAGGTTAAGACGCGTTCACACGTGAAGGTTGCTGACCTTTAGGTTATCCCCCCACTGAAGGGTCCTCTGTAGAACTGAGACATTCGGCCCTTTTTCAAAAATTACACTTTGGGGTTAAAATGAAGGACACAGAAGTGGAAAAAAAATGCATGTTTAGGCATATTTAGGCAAGTGTCCTGTAAGGAAAGCCAGATAGGTTGGGGAAGTGGTAAAGGTAAGGAGATCTGCTCTGGGAAACTAACCCACAGTGCAGCAGCCATTTAGCCCGAAGGAGCACGGCGCCAGCCTTGCGACACAGTGCTGAGGCAGTGCACGTCTCCGTTCAACCCCTGCCTCTGCCGTCCCCCAGCCGCTCGGGGGCTGCTGGCTCTACTGGGGAGGCAAGGCTTGGTGGGTGCAGGGAAGGGTGTACCTGCCACCGCATCCCAACCCGACTGCCCAGCCGCCCCTGCCCGGCTCTCATGTATGCACCAGGGTGGGAAAACAGACTTAATCAGCTCGCTCTGGCTGTGGCTGGGAGTGCTTCAGCTGTGGGCTGTGCAGGGCAGGAGCAGCCCTTCTCCGCCTCTTGCTCAGCCGTGAGCAGCCGCTGAGGGCAATTAACAACTCAACAGGCTGAACAGGTAGAGCGAGCATGGTGGCAGAGCAAGTTCCCCTCACACTCCACCACCCACAGCACCTGGGCTGAAGTCTCTACTTGAATGAAAGTGTAAGTGTTAGGTGTGGTATATGAGTTATGCATGAAAAGTTTAATGTGTTCAAGGGTACAGCCTCAACTAGCAGCCAACAGCAATGAATGAGCCTTGGGGCGAGCCCAAGCCAGCTTCCACTCAAGTCGACAGAGGTACGGTCTTTTGGCTTCAGTGGGAACAGGATGAGGTCCTTCATGGCCAGCCAAGAAGAGATTAGTCTAATGATGTAATGGTGCTTGTAACTGCCTGTTCAGCCTTAATTCAGCTCTTTTGTGAGTATGCATTATGGCACAGTCTGTAATTACGTGATCACATACTACTTGCTCTGCAAGACGCCCGCCTCATTTGAAGCACAGGATGGGAGGTAAGGGCAGAAGGGCTGTCTCCAGCCCCCACGGCGTCGTCCTGCATCCCGGGGCACCGCTCTGCAACAGGCTTCCTGCGGGGTCTTGGGCAAGAAAGCACTGTAACGTGTGCGTGGCAGGGACTGAGTTAAGGTTTCATCAGCAACATAAGCCTAGCTTTTTTTAAATATAAGAGCTTAGTTTTGCAAGCTTACTGAGCTCTGAGCATAGTTTTATGTAAGGGGTAGTCAACAGCAATGATGGCTTTAGATTTAAACTGCCTATACAGCCTATCCGGATCCTTGCTGCAGGAGGCATGAAAATCCCTTGGCTTGCCTGCCGAGGCATGGTGGCACACCTATCTGCTGGCAGCAGTAGACCAGATTGCTGTTGGCAGCAGTATCAGTTAAAACAAAAGGTTTTATCTCCCTGATCTAACACCACACGCTCGCTCTGCTTCTGGCCATCTTTCCAATCTCACCTTCTGCTTCATTTAATGTGCTCCAGAGGTTTTGCTGGCCTGGCTTCCAGCATTCCCTAAACTGGTTGCTAAAAGGCTGGCTGAAGATCCTTATGCCCACTGACAAATGGGAGAATCGAATGGAGGAAGAGTATGGAAGGAAATTCTGAAGCAGTGAAAAATGGAAGACAGGAGAACAGAATGAGCTTAGAAGGAAAAGGACACGTGCGACCTTGGTAGTGGCAGGAAGCACAGGGAGAGATGCAGGGGAGTAAAGGAGCTGCAAAGGACCTAGAGGGTCAGAAGGAAAGAGAACATCCAGAGCAGAAAGAAAAGGTTAGGGCGTGAGAGTAACAGGCAGGAAAAACAGATGAAAAAAAAACAACCAGGGAAAACAAAGAAAAGAACTCAATTAGGAGGCAAAAGCAGGAAAGACCATACAACAGTACCAACAAGAAAGGCTTCAGATGTGTTCCCCCTGCTCAGTGTCCTGCGAGCTATGTCCTGCTTCGTCTCTGGACCCCAGAGGGTCACCCCGGCTGGGTCTCAGCATTGCCCTGTGGGGACTGACCAGGAAGGGACAAGGCGTGATGGCCACACGGTGCTGCAGCCAAGCCACTGCCCCTGCTCCCGGTGGGGCTCCCTCGCCTCTCCGGCACCCCTTCTCACCCTGGCAGCCCTTAACCCAGTGCACTTGCAGTGGTGTTTGTGTCACTTAGGTACATCAGTCATTGCAACTCAGTCATTTGATGGCTGGGATCTCTTATTAGGAGAGGCAGTAAACACACACTGAGCGGCAGTGTCCTGGCTTGGTGTTGAGAGCTCCCAAAAGACAAATACTTTGATGGGTAAAATGAACAAACATGTAGCAAAAACTGAGTTTGGTCTCCTGCAAGGGTGGCTGGGCTAGGAAACATGTTGAAAGAGCATCTTCCTCCTCCTCAGTGAATCTTCTTTCGGCCCAAGATTTATCTAATGCAGGGATGGAGTAATCCCACTGACGTCACTGGGCTGACACTGGTGTAGAACTGGTGCGTGTGGCTGGTGAAATAGGTCAGAGCTGTGTGCTTTGAGGCGCAGCTGCTGAGTTCAGTGATAAAAAGGAGCTTTTGCAGCTATTTCCTCCCGTGCGCCCTGCCGAGCTCCCCAGCTCGCGAGGGCGAGCTGTGCTCTGCCCCAGGCACGGCTCGGGGCCGGGGGCTGGCCGGGTTTCCTTTAGCACCTCTCTCTGCACCGGCAAGCAGTTTCCACAGGTCTTTGACAGGAAAATGCTGGTTTTGTTGACGTTCCACATTTCCGGTGGGTAAAAGCAAGACGAAGCACTATGTTCCTGGTGTTGTAGGGCCTGCATCAAAATATTTTCATTTGTTGAATGGAGTAAAGCAGCTGAGGACTCGGTGTGGTAATAGTTGTGACCACTGATCAGCTGCTTGATTTCACACCCTATTTTTTATGCTGAAGTGCAAGAGATTATTATTATTATTTGAATCCCATATGGGTACTTGACTTTTTACAAAAGCTTTCCATTGGAGATGTGAAATGAAGTATTGTCCTTAGAGCCATGTTAATGCCTGAAGCTGGGTCTGCTCTGCCATTATGCGGAGGGTAATTCTGCACAGTCACTGTGCTGCTGGTGTCCAGCATATTGCTTTGGGCTCTCTGGAGTCAGGCAAGCTGCTAATAAACAACCCACGTCTTTCCTATGGATGGATCCCTTTCCTTCACACAGCAGTGCTGGTGCAATCCACCCCACGCCCATCACACCTAATCCCTTCTTGGAAGCAAATATTGAAAGAGAAAACAAAACAAAACAAAACAAAACACAACCCATGAAATGAGGAAGAAAGAAAAGTAACGCCCAAGGAGCTTGGCGGAGCCTCGCATCCCCCATGCGAGGAACTGAGCAGCTGACTTCCAGCATCCCAGGTGATGTCATGTTAGTTTAACGGCCGTACACACCTCTGCGTGCTGATGAGCAGAGCAGGCAGGGGCAAGTAGCCGCACAGGCAGCGCTGGAAGCCACTAGCAAGAAATGCACCTCAGTGTGTGTGTGTGAAGTGATCGCCACCCGCTCTCCATGCCCCTTTGATGCCGGGAAGGAATGCTCTGCTTTCTGAACCAAAGGCACTCCGGTTTGCCCGTGGGCTGTGCGGAAATACGAGAAGGTGGAAGCAAGAAGGAACTTGTTCTGTCAGGGAGGAAAAGCAGCCTGAAGTTTGTAGCGATTATACTGCACAGTACAGCTTTTAAACGAGGTGGCCCGAGTGCTTGCAATGGTTAAACCCTGAGTTTCCTTCTGCAGGGTTGTTTGTTGCCCTGGCGCGCTGGCCGTTAGCAGTTAGCTTTTGCCCCCGTCCCTTGCAGCAGGTTGATACGAGGTTATTGGGATCTTGTTTGAAACCCCACTGTGGGTTTTGTCAGTCTTGCGAGGTGCGAGGTGCCGTGTTTCTCTCCGGCGGTGTCTCCGAGGCACGACCAGGGAAACTGTTGCTGCTTGTGTGTCTGCGACGGATGTAGCAGCCACTTTTACTACACGTGAGGCGCAGGGGTTTTTTGTTCCTTCTTTCTCCAACACTTTCTGGGTAATATTTTCCACATTTGGTCTCAACCCACAGTCCTTTTCTCAGAAAACTTTACAGAGTCACCCCAGCTATATTTCCGTGGGTGGGTGTGTTTATACACACATTTATGTGTTAAAAATATCCTTCTTAATTCAGGTTCTATTAGAATATTCCATTACCTGGGTATTAGTTTAGTTAAGCCAAGCAGCAGTTTAAAATGGGTCTTAGCCATCTATGCATATGCCGTCTGGAAGGAGCTGGCCACTTTTGCTGCTGCCTGCAAGCGGAGAGATGCCGGCCTGCAGTGACTGGCCCTGAGACAGAGAGGACATTGACTATCGATTACTGCCTCTGCAGACAAATTTACATATGAAAGCCAAACGTGAGAGATAGCTAACAGATAAGCCTGCCCATTTTCCAGGTGCTGGAAAGCCTGACTGCCTTCTTTATACAAACACAGGTTTAAAACCTATTCACCTCGGGGGTGTGGATGAGTTTATCTTGGTTGGGAATCCATGGAAATGACTTTTAACCCCTAGCATTGTAATAGGTCGCCCAATGCATCTATATAAACATGATGCATATTTATAGTGTAATGATCCCTAGGGTTCATTAGATACCATAACAAGGACTTTCGGAAAGCAGCCAGATAGCCTGCTCCTCCAAGCTATATTAAGAAAGGCCAAACTTGCAACAAAATATTTTAAAGTTGTTTTTTTTTTTTTAAACTAGCCTTGAATTATTTAGTATGTTCTCTAAGGGATTATTGTTTCATGTCCCTTCTCAACGTTTGAGATCTGAAGAGTCCCATGAAATAGTCTCTGCAGGCAGCAGCCAGTTAACCCTTTTGTGTTTCCATTGGGGACCTGCAGCTCTGGAGTGCTTCCTCCTTTCCCAGGCACCAGAGCATTGCAGGCAGTAGCGGATTTCCAGCACAGATCTGCGCTGAAAACGATTATGTACAAACACATACGGCAATGTCCCACAAAATTTAAGAGGATGAAATCAACAGCAGGCCAAATTTAATTAAAGTCCATAGAGATTAACTCTGGAAAGCAGTACACCTGAATAAAAAACAGTCATAAGTTTTATGAAGCTACAAAATGCTATATATATCTTATGGTCTGTTAGGGATGAACCAGTACACAGTTAAAAAAAAATCACTTCTGGTGCTCAAGAAAGAAAAGATCCTGCAGTTCATTACATGGTTTGTCTGTGTTGGTGCTGCAGGGCTAGAAGAAATAAAAAGTAATAAAATCTGACTTTGTCTCTAATACCAGCAGATCCAAAGCTAAATATGCAAAGGCACAGTTGTGTTTTGTAAGATAGTACCATTTTTCTACAGCCTTTTCTCAGACAAAAAACCCTACAATTTTAGAGTGAGGCGCAGGATTTTACAGTTCCCTTTTCAGTGGCATTTTATTTCAGAAATGTTTTCAGCGATGACAGTATATTTGGGGAGGCTCGTGTGGTTCCTCTCTGTTCTAACAGCAGAGGTGGGAAAGAGCTAATTAGTCATCTATCCCTTCCCCAGTAACACGTTGCACCCTGTGTTGCATCTCCTGGTGCTCGACACGGGACGCGGCACGTCCCAGGGGAGCGGCGGGGATCACGAACCCACCCGCCAGCCCCGTCCTCCCGCAAGTCACCCGCAAGTCACCCGCAGTCACCTGCCACTACAGCCACACCGCCTGCTTCAGACACCACGTGCTGGCGGGGGAAAACCGTGTGGGTGCCTCCAGCCCCATGGGGCTTGGCAGGCATCGGTGTAGGATGGGGATCCCGAATGGTGGGCTGGCGTTTCTTGTGTTTGGTCAGGAAATAAAGCCCCTGGGCTCCAGATTCGCCTCCGCCGGGGAGGTTTTGCTGGTTTCTGGGGAGGTGCTCTCTGCAGGAGGGCGTAAAGGATTTGCTGAGCGAAATGGGGAACAGACCAGTGCTGGAGGCCGGCTCTGCAGCCGTGCCGCAGCAGGGCATCCCCAGCAGCCAGGCTTCCCCTTCTCCACCTGCCTGGTAGTAGCGCGGGGCACGAGCAGGGCCCCATCCCAGCCGCCTTAATGGAGCACATGCAAAGAGATGCCCCTTTGGTTTGGATAAACCACCAAGCTGCAAAGATTATTAAAAACTTATCCAGTTTGGCTAAGCCTTTATGGATTAGCGAAACGGGCTGGAGAATTACCAGAAATTGCTGCCCGTCATCGTGTCTGCTGCTTCCTGCTGGGGCCAGGAACACCAGCCGCCCTGTCTCGCTCGCGGGAATTTCAGCAGTTTCACTTCCACGCCCAGCCCAGGGCAAAATGCCCGTAAGCAGCAAGAACAAAAAGTAACGGTTTAAAAAAAAAAACAACAAGAGAGAGACATGTCACAAGTATTTCATAATTCAGAAAAGATTTACCAGCAGAGGCTACAGCTGACCAAAAATGGACAGGCTCTGACCGGGATTTGGTGTGAAAGGAACCTGTAGCCCATCGTTCCTGGGTATGGTCAGTACGGGTGGACTCAAGGAGGGTGCCAAGGTTTGAAGGGGACAGGAGGACTGCTCGTGTTTCATTACAAACCCCTGGAGGGTCCAGCCCCTCTGCCCGTGCGGGAACCCTGCCTGTGCTGCAGATTTGCAGACCTGTCCAACCTCCCTTGCTGAGCCGCCCTCTCACAGCCCTGCCTTGCGCGCTCCTGAGGGTCACAGCATTGAGCCTGCTGCTGCCACCCTCCCACAAGCCCTGTTGCACCCAGGGACATCAGCGTGGCACGCCGGCTGGTGCCCGAGGGGTACAGCCTGGGGCACACGCATCCCGCGAGGCCACGTGTGGACCTGCCTCTCTGGAGTGACCGGCATCTGACACGCCGGTCCCAGCCACGTGAGAGAGCTGGACGCGAGGCAGGAGCAGCCGTGTTTTGACTTTGGTCCCACCCGTGTTTTTCTGCATCAGGCTTGACTGCTGTCAGCCTTTTCCCATCCATACAAACCCCATACGTACACAAAGTCTTATTAAGAAAGGATTGGTCTGAATGTTGACACATGTTTTGGGGGAGGGAAACCTTCTTTTAGCTGAACTCCTTCATCTACCTCTAGTGCCTCCTCTGCCCCAAAGAAAGGGCTGTTCTCATTCACTTCTTTCACTGCAGTTAATTAGTAAGTCCGAGCCAGCCCATCCTCAGGAGCTGGTAGTTCCCTTAATCTCTCTGTTGCTAGGTCATGCCGACATGCTCCACTGGTACCAGTTCCAGCGTGATGTGGGGGATTGTGGAAAGAAAGGGGAAAGGACTGATCAAACAGAGTCCGATTTAAAAAAAAAAAAGGGGGGGGGGGGTGGGAAAAGAAAAGAAGCTCTTTTTGATGAGGCTGAGAAGTTCACAATGGGGGAAAGCACAGGGTGAATGATAAGGCCTAAAGGAGCTCATTAAATTGAGGCAAGCTGAGCAGAGTTATCTTATTTCGCTCCCTTTCTCCTGCCACCCCTGTGATGGAGAACTCTTTTATCAAAGTGGGGGGGCAGGATCACTTCCTTGCAAAATGTTTGATAGAAATAAATGTGTAATTGTTTTCCTGAGAGTTTTTGTAAATCAACCCTTTAAACATTTGTAAAGCAAGCTGGAGCCTCAGCAAAGGGTGCTGCTTGACGGAAGCGCGGGCTGCAGGTGAGAGAGGTCCCATTGCCCATTACTATTTCCTCCTCTCGGCTCATCCAGCCTCCTGAGAACTAACAAGATAAAAGTTAAGTAGGACACGTGGACCTCAGGGACGATAGAGGTCAAATCTGAATGCAAACGTGAAATATTTGCCTTGGAAATGGTGTTGCTTACTTTATTTGATCTGCACCAGCCTTTACAAAACCAGAGCAAGCGTATGATTCAAAAAGATTCGTGCGTTGAAACAAAGTTCTTCCTAGCAAAACCTCACGCAGTTCTTTCCTTGGGAACTCTGGCAAGTGCCTTTCCTCTGACTGCGGCCAGCGTTTGCTGCCTCAGGAGAACAGGGGTCCCACCACAGCATGTCTTGGTGAGCGCAGATACCTTGAAGAGCTAGAGGATGCAAGAGGCTGCAGGCTGATAGGGACACTTCTTAGAAGGTCTGTGTTCAGCAGAAGAAACCAGGGTAGGGCTTAATCCCTCGCTGGCAACAAGGACAGTGGTGGAGTGGGGTAATTGACAGTGCATTCTTTCCTCTAATCTGAAAATTAGCCAGATTGGTTATCAGAGCTGTACTTTGAGAGTCCGCATGAACGATGGATCACAAAACAGAAGCAAGCACCTGCCCCATGCATCCTCTTGCCCATGAGAGTCATGAGATGAGCACTTGCTTTGATGTGAGGCTTCTCTTCTTGCGGGGACAGAAAGGGGTGGCATGACGGCGGTCCTGCCGGCCAGCACAGCTCTGGGCGCTGGGGAGGGGGCAGCGGTGGCAACTGGCACGTTTTCTCTGCAAAACTCTGCCAGCCTCAGCTAGAAAATTTCCACAGATTCTTGGTGGTTTCACTTGGTCCTTTCCTCCATGGGCCCTAAAGGAGACTGGTTTTTTGGACAGCCACCTCATAGTTCTTATTAAAAAGCAAGCCATTATTGTAAATAATTATGTTAACCTCCCTTGCCTGGAGGTCCTTCTCCCCACCTTAATACCTCTCTGTGGCCAAGAATTCCCCTCTTGCTGTGCAGCTGAGGCACATGGACTGCTTACTTCTACTGCAAGGGATAAAGTTAGCTATTTCCAAAGATAAGGTCAGCCTTTAAATGTGCAAATATGTTTTTATTAATCTCTCCTCCTACTTCTCCTCCTACTTTCCCCTCCCCTCCAGCTATAGGAGCACACAGGAACCCTTGCTGCATGGAGAGCACTGGATTTTCCACATGGCAGCTCAGCCCAAGTACAGCTTTCCTGTTTTAATCTCTTTCAGGTATCAGCCCATCCTTCTGCAGGCTGTTGTAAGACAATCCTTTTTTTGCCAAGGGATTCCCTCTGAAGAGGGATCAGGTGTTTGGCATATAGCACATCCCCCACTCTCATTTCTCCATCCTCCAGTCTTTCCATCACAGCTTTTGCCAGCTGGACTGTAGCCAAAGGTACGATGAGACTTGGTGGGGTGGGGGCATGTCACAGTTGTCCCTTACTTTGACTGGCTGAGCCATGCTAGCAAACAGGCTGGTTTTGCTAATATAATCTGAGTCACTAAATGCATTCCTCACATAAACATAGCTTTAGATAGTGGGACGTACTGGTAGGGAGAAACTTTGTTTGCTAGGGACCTTTCATTAATGTTGGTCGTCATATATTCATGTGTGTGTGGGCATGCAAATGGTAGCATGCTGCTCCTTCATTCACCCCACCCATCTCCACTTATTCGGGGTCAAGAGCAGAGCAGGCAAATGCAAGTTCAGTGAGGCTTTGTTTGCTCAATGTGATAGGGATTTGTAAAAAAGAGATGGAGAGATAGGCCATTGTAGTCTTCTGGCAGAAGAGATCTCATCCATTACCCTACACCACTACCTGGACGAATGTCATTTTATACCCATTTTGTACCTGGTGTTAACAATGGTAGCATGTGCAGGACAGTGGAGAACTTGTCTGTTGTTTGGGGGATTTAATGCCTGCCCGTCTCTTTGCCAGCTTGACAACACACCTCTCTCCCTTGTTTCCAAGCGTGGTGTTTTTTTCCTTTGTTTCTTGACAAGTAGTCTCTGATGATTCCTTATAAAAACTGGAAATGTCTCTGTCATGCTCTCTTGCTTTTAAATGTGATACATTATGTGCCCCTGTGCATCCATCTCTTTACACGAGTCACACATGATTTATGCATGTCGACACGGGGAAGAAGTAAGACAAGACAAAACAAGATCCAGTGGCTGAAAGCACAACAAATTCAGACCAGAAGGCACGTTAAGAGTGGCTGAACAGGGGGATGCTGTGCTATTGGCGCAATTTGCCCAGGCTGAGAAGGAGAGGTAATTTTTCTACCATGGAAAATTGTCATGCTAAGGTTGGATAACAACTCTGTTAGAGGAGGCCAACACAGCTGTTATGGTTTGCTCCTTCTAGTGCTAGCCTCTAACAATCCATAAATATTGTGTAAGTTTCCATACACCACAGTTTATCAGCAGGGTATTCTGTTACTTGCTCTATGATCTAGGTCATTGCTTTGGTTTAACAGCAGTTAGCAGTAGCGAACATGTCCCAGTCTAGGGTCTAGGAGGTGCCTGGGGTCTCAGGCTTAACTAAAACCCATGCAAGGCTGCCTTCTCCTCTCTGGCAACTGGCTGACGCTGCAAAATGCACAGGAACCCTAAAAACAAAAGCAGCAGAATGGGAAGGAAGGCAACTCACAGCTAGGCAAGGGGCCAGCTCTCTCTGCCTTTTCCTTTGAGCCTCCACTTCTGGAAGTCCCTGCTTGCATGGCCTTACTATCAACTGATGTTTTAGCTGTTCATTTATGGTGAATCATAACTAAAGGGAACCACAGTGCTATCTGAAATTCGCTTCCTCTTGGGCAACAGAAAGACTGTCTGAACTCCTTCCCCTTTTGGCTGTTTATGCTGCTCTTTTGAAAGAGCACCATTATAGCGGTACAACACTGCTATATTGACAGCATTGCTGTTACAGCTTCGGCTTCCTCAAGCAGCGAGCTTTTGAGTATCTTTACTGATGAGAAGAATATGTGATGACGGAAGGTAAGCTAGAGTTTCTGTGCAGGCAGGAGTTTAGCATGATTACGTTACTAGTGAATTTTGAGTTTTTCCTACGTATGAAAACAAAAACATGTTCCCCACTCCATCAGCCTAGTCTGTTCTGCCTTCGAGCTCGGCAGGCCAGCTGAGAGGGAAGCCAGCAAAAAAAAGTACCCAAATGAGAAAAGACGTTTCTCTGACAAGCAGTTGAGATGAACTTGAAGGATACTTCTAGCGGTAAACATTTCTAGCATTTCTAGCATTTGGGACTATGTAAAATTCAGATCTTGTGATTTGCACCCATCACTCACGGTAAGGACAGGAGGTTAAACAAAAACTGACCAGCAGAGACTGAATGTTCCCAGGTGGAGCCTAACAGTCGGTAAGAGGTGGAAACAAAGGTCAGGCTTCTGATCTTTCCTAGACCACGATAAACCAGCAGTGATTCCATTGAAGCCACTCAGTAATTAAAGGCATGTCATTTTGGACCTTGGGCAAGTGAGAAGCTTTAATGATGTAGAAAGCACCTTGGAGAGAACAGCAACGAGGATCGGCTATCCAAAACCCAGAGAGTTCACAGGAGATCTAAGAGTAGATCAACTCGGAGAAATCATCAGCTCTTCTTTGATCTCAGCCTCAGGGAAAAAAGCATGCAGGAGCCGGGCTAGATATGTGAGGGCGAAATCACAAAAGGTCAAGCAGCAAAATGGGATCCAATGAGCAAGAGATTTTAAAGTAACAAGTAGTTTTTCCATCACTACTTTAGCAGCAAGAGTTGACCCAGTCGACTGAAAATGTGCTCTCCAGTGGGGAAGAAAGGCTATGGACAGGTCATGGCTAGAGTCCCAGGGTGGTTCATACCTTTTTTGCATTTGTTATTGCGTCAGACAAATATTGCAAACAATGTCAATGACAGAGGGGGGTGGGATCACAAAACTAGAACAAAGACCAGATCAGAAGATCCTTCAGACAGTGTTCAAGGCAGCTGGGCCGGGTTAATTTCATCCTAGGGTAATTGCTCCAGCCCGTTATTTAACCGCAAAAGCTCTAGGCATAACCTCGCCTAGCTTCTGGGATGTTACGGAGCCCAGCGATCGTACTTGGAAGCCTGGAAAAGTGCAGACGTAGTTCCTGTCTTTAAAAGGGAAAAAAGGAGGAGCCAGGGATTACAGATTGTTCAGTTTAACTTCAATTCCCGGAAAAATACTGGAACAAACAATCAAACTTTGGTAAGCACCTAAAACAAAACAAAGAGATGAATAATGGCCAGCATAGATTTGTCAAAAACAAATTGTGTAAAACGGGTCAAATTTCCTTTCATGACAGAGTAAAAAAACCTCGCTGATAAGGGAGAAGCGATCGTAGTCCTATATTTTGACGGTGGTGAGGCTTTCGTCACGGTGTAACATGATACTCCTAAGCAAATCAAGGGAACCTGTGGTAGACGGAGTTGGTCTGGGATGATGCAATATTGATTGGAAAACCGCACGGGGAAAATAGTTATTAGTTATACTTTAAAAAGGGGAAGGTGGATCAAGAAGAGTTGCGTGGGAGTCTATACTGAGTCTGATTTAAGGGGATTATGAACGGCTTGGACAATGGAATAGAGAATATAATGTACTTGGCTACCACAAAGCTGGAAGGGCACTATGGGTATACTGAAATATAAAGCTACAATTAAAAAGTATTTAGAGAAATGGTCTTAAAAATAGGATTCAGTTCAGTAAGGACAGTTCTGAGTTTTTATACATGGGCATCCCCAGGAATAATTAATTCTATTTATATAGGGTGGTGAATTGTTGCCCAAGTAGCAACTCTGCATAAAAAGATCCAAGAGATGTTCCAGGTCACAATCCAAATGTGAGTTAATTGCTAATGCAAAAAGGGCAAATGCCCTACTAGGCTGTGTGCATAGGCATGTACCCTACAAATAATCCTTCTGCTCAGTTCTCTGCGAGGCTACTGTTGGAGCATGATGCCCAGCCGTGGGTGCTGTGCTCAAGACAAGGTCCAGAGGACAGCTGGGGGATAATCAGAGGTCTTGAAAACCAGAGCTAGGAGGGAAGAATGAACAGACTTTCTTTAGTCTAGAGAGGACTGAGGGAGATAGGGTTACCGCTGTCAAATATGTGAAAGGTGGCTGGGAAGAAAAGGGAAATAAATTGTTCTCCGTATCCATGATGGACAGGAAAAGAAATGAACTTAAATTACAGAAGAGGAGACCGAGGTTGGATGTTAGAAGAAGGCAAGCAGTAAGGGTAATGACACGCAGAAGTATCTGAGGAGGGTGTGGAATCGCTGTCCTGCATTTAGGAAGAGGTTAGAGAAGCATTTGCCAAGAGTGACATAAGTATAACGATCCTGCCTTGGGACACGAGTCTGGACTAGGCGATCTTCTGAGATCCCTTCCAGCCGTACAAATCTCTGCTTCTCTCCTGGCTGCTGGAGGAAGCAAGGCTGACGTTGTGGAGCATTGCAAGTGCTCCACGTTTGTGGTTTGTAATGCTCTCATTCGGGAGTGAGAGCCAAGAGCACTCCTGCAGGAGCTGTATGCACTGCTTTCTGCTTCGGACGAAAAAGGTTGCAGTGGCAGGGGAAGTCACCGAAAGCTGAGACATCCTTGGATTATATATAGTCCTGTGTGTGTTATCTCACATTTAAATGTCTCTGGTCCGTACGTGGTGATGATACGTGACACTAACCTTGAAAGCATTGATCAGTATAAAACAGTCCATTATGCTGAAATGCTGTCGCTCTGACTATTCCAAGGATCGCAGGCTAATCACAGCCTCCTATAGAGCCAAGCAGAGCTGGCTGTCCTGCTCCATATAATTCAAGACTGCTTGCTTCCATTTTGGTGGGAACCAGAGGCCAGTTCAGCCCGCAGCCCTGGCACTGGTGACGCAGGCTGGTGCTAGCAGTGCTAAAGCTGCCGCGGTCTCTGTCAGGCGCTGGGGAACAGAAATGTGAGCAATTGTTATTTATCTGGAGTCCCCACGGGCCGTTAGGGACAGAGCTTGCTAAAGATTATTTTCTGCAAGCACTTCCAGAAGTTTGTGTTTCTCTAGGAATTCAATGGAAGATAAGTGGAAAAGGGTACAAGCAGGAAGGACAGAAATACCCTTTTTTTTTTTTCAGTTTCTAAAGACAGCTTTTACAAACATCAGTATATAAATAGAAAAAAAAAGAAGGCTTATTTTAAAGAGGTGGCTAACCCAATGTCCCTTGAAAAAAATAGCAGAGAGCAAACACTGAAGTCCTTTAACTCCGTGTCATAATTTATAGTAGGTTTCCAATTGTGAAATCTCTCAGCGATGTGGGACAGATGTTATGGTGAGGAAAATAAAACAAACAGACAACGGGATGGGAAATGCAGAGAAGATGAAATGACACCGTGTCGTAATCCTTATGGGAAATCTCTATACAGCTTTCCAAAATACTGTGCTGGTGAGCAATTAGGAAGCTAGACGAGCTATATAAACAGAGCCACTAGAGGTCTGTAACCGTTCCCATGCAGTTTCCACAGTGAGCGTCAGTCTCGAGGGCAGCTTTGGGGAGGGGATATTTCTGCCCACCATCTTCTAAATGATCCCTTTAATATTCTGTCCAGAGCTATTTGCGTAAGAAATGCACACAAATGGAGGTTTTCCAGTGCTTGTTCCTGTTCCTATGGCAGTAGATCAAAGGCAATAACAATACAGAGTTAATTAATTCAGAAGAAGGAATTCCCACTTGCAGCGGTCTTAACCCAGCAGTGGAGGGAAGGTGTCAATCATAAGGGCAAAGGTGCTGAAACTGGCATGGATTTGTAGGTTGTTGGTTTTTTTTTTTTATTCCTCACTAAGGAGTTCAGGAGGGGAGTTAAACAGTAAATGTCACCTGAGCTTCAGAAAAAGGAGGGTTTTATATATAACCATGGTGCATGAACCATCCAGCTGCAAGAAACCTGGACAAAAACTAGGCCTACAGTCTTGTAAAAAGAAACCTCTCTCAGGGAATTGTATTTCCCCGTTCAGGTCAAGTTTGGAGAACATCCCTCTCAGCCTTACTCCGAGTGCCCATCCCCATATCAAAGACCAGCGGCATCCTCAAAGGCAGCAAAATCTGCCAAAGGGAAAGTTGGGGAGGATCTTATCTCCATCTGCAGCTTTCCAACTGTGTAAATCACAGGAGCAGAGGGGACGAAATGATTGGGAAGAACCAAGAATTATTGACTTATACACAGAGCAGTGCAGGCAAAAATCCTTGGACAGAGCTAACAGCAAATAAATGAAGAAGGGCTTTTCAGGACACAGAGCAATGCCTTAACGACCAGAAGGGAAGAAAAGAGAGGAAGTCTGTTGGTTTTACTTGAGCTAGAAATTACCATGATAGTAATCTGATGCAAATCTAGAATGGGAGATCTTAAAGAGGCCAGCAGAGAATGAAAAAGTGAAAAGAATGACAACTTGCCCATCAAAAATATATTGTCCCTGAGTGGGAATAGTATAGGAGAAAGCACCACACATGAAGCAAAATATTATGGAATTCTGCTGATGTTAAATGAATTAATTTCTTCAGAAAATGTCTTCAAAAAGACATTTTTTCTCAAACGAATGTTATAAAATAATGTGTCACTCGTATCAGTGGCAAAGCTCCTGTTGACTTCTTAAACAATTGCAGAATATTAAAGGTGAAGTCAGTTTAAGAATCTGTTATCCTTTTGCCCTGTATGCCCTTAGTTGCCTTTTCATACGCAGCTCACCCAACCTGGCCTGCATTTCTTTCTCAGCATGGGGGAAGTGACCCACAGGATCCTTTGTGTGATTCCTGCAAGCGTGCTCCCAGCAGACAGCACGGAGACCACAGAGCTCTGCTGAAGCTGATTTTATAGAAAACACGTTGAACCCTGTGGCCAGTATGTAGTTTGGTGTAAGGCACCAAATACTTCCAGGGTTGAAGCTGCCCACCTGAAATTGCAATGAAGACATTTTTGCCTTGGGCAAAACAGGGACATGGGGCTCATACCAAACTAGGGTAAGCTGATGATTTGTCTACCACTCAGTAAAATAGCCATTAATCAGAAAAATCAGATAAAAAAGGGCACACTTAGATCTGATGGCCTTGTCTGCTGCAGGCATCGTAATCATATTTGCAGAAATCCACTGCACAAATTGATCTAGAAATCGTTTCCTACCTGCAGCCTGTCTCATCTTTGAACTCCAGCTGACACCACCCCAATGGCACAAAACTTTAAGGCTCTGACATACTAGAAGGGATCTTCACATTACAACGTCTTAGAGCCAGTCTTGCGGGTTTTAGCTGGAATCATGCATGCGCTTCCCAGCACCGCACGTGGTAAGCGTCCTCACCTACACAGAGCCCTCTCTGTGTCCATTCATTCAGGCACACCACCTGTGCCCACACTGGGGCTCACGCCAACCCATGTGCGTGTGCATGTGGTTTCTCATCATATATGTTTTCACTGAAAGAGGAAAGTGAGGAAGAATGGGCCTTTTCATTTCTAGGAAGGCCCTGAACTGTCATGTTGTATATAGATCTGGAAAAAGGAAGTGCTGCCATTTGGAGGAGAGTTTAGGGGCTCTGAAGAGGATGGCCCCTCCATGCTGCCATAATTTAATTTCTCTGTTTACTGGATATTGCCCCATTAAACCACTTGCAGCATGGCCAAGGACAGGCTATATAAGGCCTAATTGCACTCCCTTATGAAACTTGGTAAAAAAACCCTTGACACCTTCAGACTTGTTTTTTTGGGTTTGTCATGTATCATGTTCTTATGTTTCCTTGGGAGTTACATTTTTCATGGTCTTTTGCAAGAGTTCAGTCCCTCTGCTCAGACATTACATGAGCTTTCTCATACCGTACTGGGTCAGACCCCAGACCTGGTCAGTCTGGTCTCCCATAAAGCACTCCCTTGGGCTGCAGGGGCTGGCAGAAGACTTGCCACAGGCCCAGCTCATACCAAAGCCAGCCTGTCCCACAGAGGCAGCGTGCGTGAGAGGACAGCAGAAAAGCTGCCATCAGGTAGGACCCGTATGCTGTACCAGAGGGAATGGGGTAAGTCTCAGCCCCAAGGCACTTCCAGAAGGAGGTGAGGTGATGCCTGCTGGTGCATTGCTTTTGAGACAGGAGATCTTAAAATTCGTTATTTAAAAAGCATTGGTTTTGGTATCTTATAGCCAGCAAGTTCTTTTGGCACAGACGCCCCTCATCATTGCACTTCAGATGTTATCCGAGTTTGCCAGTACAGTTCTAGGGAGAGTCTTTGGGCTATTTGCTTCATAGCTGGAGCTTAGAGCCAAAATACTTAATGTAACCTGAGCTTTAAAGGTTTTGCATGTTATTAAGAAAGCAAGCTGCAGCCTGCCCTCTTCCCCCCTCCTTTCTTGAGGGTGGCTAAAAAACTGAAAATACGACACATGCACACTGCTTTTTAGCTGGCTTCACAAAAACGTATTTACAATAGTGTAATTTTTATGTTAGTAACACATGTGAAAAGAATGTGTGAAGCCTAGGAAAGTATGCAAAGACTCATACTCATTCTGTGCTTAATGATACTGAGATACGAGGCTGGCACACCACGCTGTAGTGCGCAAGCTTCTGGCTTTCTGAGCCAGCCTTTACGAAGAAGGCTGAAGAGCGTTTGCCTCCTGTGTGCCATTTGTCTTGTCAGGAATGTGCTAAAAACAAATCGCTGTATACTCGTAGTGACGGCTGGAGTTGGCCCAGTCCCCATGTGAGTGAGATTAAGGCATTCTGCTTTTTGTGGTCCCTGATAAGGTAGGACTGTCTGTTATGGATGGCTTGGATTTTTCTCAGGGGCATCATTGGGAAGGGCAGGCTGATACCAACACCGTGAACTTCCATACCTTAAAACATCAGGAATTCTTTTGTTTTACTTTAAATTTGAATTTTCTGGGGAGGAAAAGGGTCCTGAATGATAGAATTTTATTTTTCATGCGTAAGTGCAGTGTTCCAAGAAGTATTTTTACCTGTGAGATAGCGATTGACACTCTCAGGTAGATCTTCACCTTAGAATATCTTTTCTTGAAATCGGTGCTTTTCCTCTACCCTTACCGTCCTCCTTTGCAACTCCAGAAAGTGCAGGGTGGTACATTCCTGAAGCCTGCTCTAAAATAATCATCCAGCAAGGACCAACTTCTTACCTCAGCTGTATTAATGAATCCCTTTAAACAACCAGTGCAATGCAGCAGGTGCTTATGTGAGCAATATTGAGCCACTTGTCTGTGCTCCAGATAGTGGGTTGGTTGTGAAGCAGGCAAGTCTCCAAAGCTGGGATAGCGTTCCTGTTACCACTTTCCCATGCCAGCTGTCTCAAGAAGCTGTTACAGGAGGTGGTAATCAGGTGCTTGAGGAGAGCTTTTGCTCCTTCCTTCCCCTCACCATGCTCTGGACATCTCTCCCCATGACGAAAATGCTATTAGAATATATTAGGTCATCCCAGTGCTTCTGTAAACTCCCCTTTTCTTGACTGATCCTCCTGTAGCATGCTAAGCTGATTCTCAGGTCCCGGCGTACCGGGTTTATGGCTAAGTGTACAAAATAAAGGCGGAGAAATGAGTGGCTACATCGCAAAAGTGTGTTCTGTTTACTGGAGATTTTGTTTCGCAAGGCTGATGAGACAATCTGAATCATACTGTTCCTCCCACACAGAAATCCCCTTCTGCTATAGTTATGCCTTGCATACCTAATAGCTTAGTAATCAGCATAAAGCAACTTCTCTGCAAAGCTGGGGAAAACCATATATCCCAAGTGGTAGAGAGTGGCCAAATGCCACCCTCTCCAGCTTTGGCCCCCCATACTGACATCTTGGATATTGACACTGTGATAACCATTATGTGAAGTGCCAGTGGAAAATGATTGGATGTAAAAAGTGCAGTTACCTCTCCCTTAGACAGCCAAGAATAACTGGAATGTCCTGTTAATATTTTGGTTACTCCACACACTTTCACACGAACCTTGCTGGGAGAGTGGCAGCAACGTAACAACAGCAGAAGAGGTTGCGGGATCATTCAAACCCACCTGCTGCTCCTTATGGGCTCGTTTGATCAGACGGGCTGGAGATGGAACCGTCTCCATCTCCACTGTGGCTCATGCCTGAGGTTCACATCTATCTCAGCAGGTCAGTGAAGGCTTTCTGAAGCAGCCCAGGTGCTGGCAGGCTCAGTGGCCTCAATACCCCCGTAGCGGGTTCAAGGCGTATACAACGAGCACCATTTTGCTTAGTGCCCGACGGAGCCTTTCTGGTGTCCACATGCCACGGTCACATGTGAAACCCAGCTGTGGGTCACCGCTTTGGGCAACGGGAGGGACAGGAAGGGAGCGGGACAGCGGGAGCTGAGGAGAAGTCGGTGGTATCTGATGGGTACGTGGCCAGGAGTTGCCAGCCACTTTATTCGGCGACTCGTATGCATGTATTGCAGTATGCAGCAGAGGTTTCGGGTGCTGATCAGCAGTGCAATATGGGATAAAGAAGAAAATTTTGGCAGCATATGGGAGAGATTCAGGCTGTGAGGAGGTGGGAAGAGCTGTCTCAGGAAGATCTTTTGTGCGCAAGCTACTACAATGAGAAACTGCAACCCTTTCTCTTGGGTGCCTGGGAACACAGGGGCTGTGAGTGCTGTAGTTCAAGCTTACAGGTTTCAATCACCGAATTCAGTGCATTTTCACAGGGCAAGTCTAGCCCAGCAACTTCCAGGATAGTTTAGCTGTGCCCAAAACACTCCTGCAGAACAGAAGTATTTCCAACAGCTCCTTGATGGCAGGTAAAGAAGTGAGGTTGGTGTGGCCATAGCCTTGGGTACTGACCGTGCTGGGGCTGCGCGGGGACTGGTGGGAAGGGTGGCTGGTGGGGACGTCGGACACGTCTGTCCGGGCTCTGCAAATCTGCCTTCCCTCTCCCCCGGCACCGGCTCTGCTCTGCCATTGCCACCCTGGCCTGCTCTCCCCGAGCTCCCGGCCTGGCCAGGCAGCCACCGACCCTGCTGCCAGCCCGTCCTCATCCTGCCACGAGAGCACCTGTCTGGCACCCACCTCCCCAGTGCCCACCACTCCCCGCAGCAGCCACCCGCCAGCTGCATCGTTTATTTTGGAGGCCCGCGCTAATCCCCTCTGCCCTCGTGCCCCTCGGTTTACAGTATCACAGCCGCTTCCAGCTTGCGATAGCGGAGTGACCGCCGGGTGACCCTGGCTTAGTGTAAATATTCTGCTTTCGCTGGAAGGAAATGTGACATACATTGGGGTGGAAGTTATCCAGAGGCTGCGGCCTCAGGAGCCAAACTGCTGGGAAGCCCCCGCTGCAGTGGTCTCAAGGTACCGGCGATGTCAAACATGTTGGTCTTACTTACCCCCCACCGCACCCCGGCGGGGGATCAAACTGATTTGCCTCTTGGTGACAGAAGGAGTGCAGTTGGGGGTCAGGGTGGGGTGCCCCACGCGCATCCCAGCAGTGGGGAGCGTGGGCACCCTCGCTCCCCGGGCACGGCACGGCACGGGTCGCCTGCCCTGGCACACCACCTCACGGGCGGCTGAGCACTAGCACGGAAGCAGGTCCTGGCAGAGAGAGATGAGCACAGGTGCTTTCCAAACTCCCGTTTGAGTTAGGAGCAAAGATGCCATCAGAAAAAATCACTACATGATTATTTTTGTTTCTTAAACCACGCAAATGTGTAAGCAGCCGTGGGTAAGGTGGCTGTGCCTGGCCTCCTGCTAACGGACCTCGCCTTGCACTGTGGACAGGCCAGTTTAAAGCCTGGATGGATTTGAAAAGCTGGCCTCCAGCTGAGGGGTGTTTGCTGCTGGTGACACTTGCAGTCACCTACCTCAGTCTGCCTGGCTGTAGCGTGCGCTTAAAAAGAAATAGTAATACGATGCTTAAAGGCATACTATGCGAAGTAGCTAGTGATGCATTTTACATCTGATAAATATTAATTAATGACATTTCAAAGTACAAAAGGTGCTGGGATCTCATGCATTGGCTGAAGAGAAAGGTATCTCCCACATTTAACCATAATCTTGCTGAATTATGCATCTGACTTGGCATGGCTGGTTACCCTGCAGTGCTGTCTGCTGGTTCGGCATTCCTCCCTCGCGTACTGAGGTGCCGACTTCCCGCAGTAGAGCCCCGCAGCCTACCTGGGGACGCAAAGAGCCCGCTCATCCAGAACGGGCAAGCTGCACCAAGTCGAAGGTTTGTTTCTGGTAAGTATCCAGAAATTAAGGCACTAACTTGAGGTTTTAGGCTGTGCCTAGGCCCCGTCCTGATAAACTGCTGGGAGCTTAATTATCAACCTTTGTTTCTCCAGACAGTCAAATTTGTTATGGAGAAAATGCATGTGTGTTGGATTCACTTGTGAAAGGCTCGACAGTAGATAATTTAAAATCAAATTACAGTGACACAGTCTGCCATTAAACAAAACCCAGAAGGTTCCCTTTCACAGGACAATGCTCCTCATGCACTAACATAAAAGCTGAACCAACTGCACAGTAATGCTCAGCCAGTCCACAAAATCGTAGGGAGGCACATTGACTTTTTAGGAAGATCCCCAGCGAATGTTAAACAAATCCTGACGTTCCTAGTGCCATTGCCCGGAATCAGCACTTCACTCCCCGGTACGTGCAGAGACATTTAAACAGCTCTTGCAGCAGCTGCTGACACCATCGTACTGAATCCTGCCTGGGAGACCTCAGAAATGAGTCACGGAGAGGGGAATTAACCCGTTACTTAGAACACGCTGCCTGTGTGCTAAGAAAAGCAGCGGAGAAGGAAGGCAATGAAATAAAAATTTACAGAATCGGAAATTTTCATCGGGAGAAGATGTCTTTTTTTAAAATTAGAAATATACACATACATATACATACATATACATGCATATATACATATACACCCTCTATGGCCAAAGAAAGAAACGGTAAGCTGTTGCAATCAAAGCATGCGCCACGCAATCCTAAGCAGGACATTATGTTCATAGTAGAACATAATGTAGAAAAAAAGATTAGGTGGGAGACTTCAAAAAACCCCAACCCTCTGAGCACACTGTGGCGCTCTGGTGGCTGTAATCCCTCCCCGCTAGTACTAACGCCTACAGCTGATTCAGGGAAGGGAGGAATGGCTCTGATGGGACCCGCCATGTTGCGTCCATCCGACATCCTCACAATTCACAACCTTGCAGGCTGCCCAACGCAGAGTTATTCCTTACCTTCTGGCTTTGTTCAAACTTGCGTAACTACATTTTGCTAAATTAAACCACTCCTACATTTCCTTCAGTCTATAGACTTATTTTTACTGTTAACCTCTCAACCTGCTGTAGCTGTTTCTGACGTTGTGGTATTCTGGCTAGCAGGCCTATGGGCTACTCACCGCTTCTATTCAATAGTCAGAGTTGCGGTGTCGCGCTGAGCAGTGAGGCTGTGGAAAACGTGTCCGTGGGAAGTCACGGAGGCTCCACACCTTAGTGTGGGTCAGGCTGCTCTTGTATGTCTATACTCGGACTTATTGCTGGAAGTCATGCTGAAGCTCTTGCTTCAGGACGCAAGTTGACCTCGTAACTCTTTGAAATCACCGCCAGCAGCAGGTTGGCCACCACCAGTGCCCTGCGAGGCACTTCCATGCTTGTCTGAAGCACCTCACACAGGAGAGTTATGGAGAGAGATTTCTGGCCACGGCAGCCTTTGCATGTGCTGTGCTACGGCAGCACCCGTGCCATGTGCTGCTGCCTCTCCCGAGAGCAGCCGGAGGCAAGGGGTCCTGGCACCACAGGGCTGACAGACGCCAGTGCTGGGCCAGCAAGGTGCAAGTCTGTGAACTCACTGCCACTACAGCTATGAAATGATGGGAAAGGGCGAAGGAGCTCGCAGCCATTACACAGTCTCAGTTCCCTGCCCAGATGATGACAGACCTGTCTCCCACCACAGACTCTCTGTTTAACAACAGATTAACTGAATTCTTTTGAGCTCTTCTTGTGCTGAAAGGACATTGCCCAAAGCAGCTGAAAGGACAGCCTACAGTATCCAATGCTAGCAGTTCTTTTTGATCTGCTCTTCCTTTGACATTGTCTGGGGTACCCTTCCCCCTGCAATGTAAATTCATTCCTTTTTAATGCAGTTGGTTTGGATTTGGGAGGAGGGTAAAGTGCCAGCCACCTAAAAGGCCAGCCAGAAGAGTTGCCATCTAAAAGACCAGCTGGCGGAGAGGTGATTTTAACTGACAAAAAAAGGTGTTGAGAGTAGTTTGATTATTTTGGGGGGTGGTGGTTTTGGCACAAAGAGCTCTGGACTCAGTAGGAAGAGCTAATTCAGCCGAGTACCAAAACTGGTGCCAGCTCTAGATAAACTTTGCTACTCTTTTTGCAGTTTTCATCCAGACTTGTCCCAGTCAGCAGCAGGAACTGCCGCTGGGTCCACCTCAGAAATAAAAACAGGCTAGGAGAGACTTGTGATATGTTTCCGATGTGTTTGCTTCTAACAGGGATGTATCTCACACCCAAAGTCCAACTTTGCTGTGCCAGTTCACAAAGTCAGCTGGGTGTTTGCGTATCCTAAATGAGAGCTGGGGCAGCCGTCAACCTGAGCAGCAGGAGGAAACCTCCCCCTTGTTCAGAAGCGCTCATGTCTGGGGCTTTTGGCTCTGTAAATTATAGATGCGGGGGGCGTGCGTGTCTGCGAATTGCGGCTCTGGATGCAGCTTTCAGTGGTCAGAGCCATCTCTATATAAATACCTGTGATGAAGCACATGCTTAACTTTCTAAGCACAAAGCTCTCCCGTGCTAAGATTTGTATTTCAGGAAGAGAAAGAGAGATACATGTGGCATCTGTTTCTGAGCTAGAAAACATGAAAAGTTATGCACAACAAGGGAGCACGGCACATTTGCTGAGAGGTAGCTGGGAGGGCTCTCTCCTTTCAATCTCTCTATCAACAGAAGAGATACTTCAAGATTGCACCCATCCTGAAACCCTCATTTTCTTTTGCAGAATAATAAGCAAATAGGTTTTAGCCTGTTGCCTGCAGGGAAATGGTTTTGTAATGGAAGGAGCACCCCGCACTAAATCAACAAACAAGAGAATGGCTGTGTTTGTTTTTCCATGTACTGGAGGTGAAGGTGCAACCACACTGGGGTTTCTTTCACATCCTCTCCACTTGACACGGGACAGGGGACAGGTACACACACACGCAGAGCTGCACATTTACGTGGGGGGAGCATGTAACTGGAACAACAAAAGCTTTGGTCTCTGCCTTTCCCCCCAACGCGTGCCGTGCCCTCCCTGTCCGTGGCGCGGGAGACGCCGGACTCCGGGCACGCCTGGCGCTCTCCCCCCAGGCTGTACTTTCATGAATGCTTTAAGCCAGCACTTGCCACTCAAGGGAGCTGCCTTGGTGTCTCACTGCCCCTGGCTACTTGCTTCCACCCCTCAGCTCTTGTGCAATCACACCGAAGTGCATCGGTGACTGCAGCTGGACTACAACCAACCAACGACTACAAAAAGGAAGCTGCTTTTTTAAGCCCAGCTCTGTTCCCCACTCCAGTTCACTCTCTTGCACTGGGAGTGATCCTCACGTGCTTTCGGCAGTGACACTGGCTTATGCGGACAAGGTGTTCGTGGCCCTCCGGCCTGGGGCAAGGGATGACCTGGAGGCTGGGGGGGGCACGCTGGCCCCAGGGCATCCCTGCCTCCCTGTGTGGGTGGCGGGAGAGCAGCAAGCACAGCTGAATTGATCACCCAGAAGCAGTGATGCTGGTGGAGGCATCTACTTTACATGCATTTATATACTCCTAGAAATGCACTTTAATACAGCTCATTCAGAGAGGGTGGGTATTTTTGCTTATTGATTATGAATACAGAATGTATGTCCATGCTAGGTATGCTTTGTTGGTACGTCTGAAGGAGTGTGCCTGGCACAGGCACAGACTCAGCACCGATTTGGAAAAAGAGAGTTATCTAGCCAGGCATTTTTTCCTCCCTTCAGCTACATGCCAGAGACAGTAAATTATTTGGAAGTATCTGGTGTGCTTAGTCAGTGCACAGGGAGCACTTGCAAAGGCAAGGGCAGGAGTGAGTTTATGTTTTAATCCTGTCTTATATAGAACTATTCCCCTTATCCATATATTCCTAGCATTTGAACCATTTGCTTAAAACCAGGCCTACGGCAGGAATGAATACTTTAAGAGAACATATGCCACAGATGATAGCTAGCCCTCTCCTTGTCTAGGACACCTGATGCACAGTTGTATGCCCATATGGGCTTATGTTTTTCGTATATATTTCCTCTTGTCCCTCTTTGCTCCTAGCAGATAGAGAGAGAGATATTTGTGTGTGCATCTCTGTCTGTTCGTGTATGTGTTAGGACAGGTACTCCTCTGCCTATACAGGTACTTGTAGACACATGCAGATATACATGTGCCCATACAGCCCCACATTACTAGTCACGTTTACATCTGTCTATATACATGCCTATCCTGCCATGCAATCAACATACACACAAGTTTGCTGCAACAAGCCAATTGTTTTTTTTTCTCTCCTGAATTGCCAAACGCTGGAAGCCGCAGGCTAGCTATTGTGGTTACCCTGATTCCCAGGTTTCTTCTGCAGTTGGCGAGTAAGCGGCACTGCAAGTTTCCTAACAACTGGGATGAAGTTTTGTGTAAATCACCTTCTAGGCATTAGACTTTTCCCAGCAAAAGAGGGGGGCGGGTGTTTAGAGGAGGGAGAGTTGCTCTCTTTGATGTGGGGATTAGTTCACATGTCAGTGTTATCCCCTTTTTTTTAATATGCTGTGATTTATAGAAGGGCGGCTATGAGAGATAGCCAAGGGGACACCCACGTGGGACTTACTGACAGACACCACCTCCCAGAAGATACCTACAACTAAAGCAGCTGGCATCAACAGAAAGACTCCAATTGCAAAAAAAGAAAGCATCGTAAAAAATAACCTGTTTTGCCTAACAAATGCTTTCCAAAAAT
Source organism: Theristicus caerulescens (assembly GCA_020745775.1). Classification (NCBI taxonomy): domain Eukaryota; kingdom Metazoa; phylum Chordata; class Aves; order Pelecaniformes; family Threskiornithidae; genus Theristicus; species Theristicus caerulescens. The sequence goes on from CM036564.1 coordinate 33,845,442, forward strand.
TAGGATGTGCTTTAATGCTTATGGAGCAGGAACTGGTTTTCCCAGCAGCAGAGGGGGAGTCTTTTTGCACATCCTTAATAAAGAAATTATAAATGCTTTTTTCCTTTAAATAAAAAATGTTTGGTTTGTATTTTCCCCTTAGAGCACACATCACTACTGAGAACAAGTGTGGCTCCAAAAATTATTATGCTCAAAATGTATTTAGCAATGTGACTGCTCCAGTCAGAGTTTCCATGCTCTCCTGCATGAATCTTTTATCAGTGCTTTAGAAAAACTTCACTTCACTTTTTGGTCAGAAGTTACGTGGTTGTTCTGCAATCCAGTCTTATTTCTATTAGTGTTGGAGGAAACTTTCCTGATGCTTTTCATGGGAACTGGATAAAGCTCTGACTTTTTAGGCTGGAAGCCACATTCAGAGCAACTTTGCTTAGCATATCTAAATTGTTTAGGCTTACTGCTTTGTGGAGTGGATGGCTGAGGGGCTGGCAAAGGAGACAGTGATGGATACAGTAAGAAAGACTTAACTAGCTTTTATTTAAAAATAGTCTGTATTAGTATTTTTTCAAATTTCTACCTCTTTTAGCCCTTTTCAATTCATAGTATTTTTATTTGTCCAGTTCACTTTGAATGAAATTTTGAGACATTCTAGCAAAGCAAACCTTTTCTTTTATTTTTTAAGAAAAACAGTTTAATTTCCAGCCAGATCAGCTCTTTGAGCCGATTCCTGTGTGGCTGCACTGGCGTTGAAGGCAGTGGGGGTGACAAGACTGTGGCAGCCCAGACTTCAGAGGGAGCTGCTGTAAAAGTTTACCCTAAATAAGTGGTTTTATCACGTTGTTACCACAGAGGTAACATGGGGTCTTCCTCGGGTGTTCCCCCTAACTCCTCTCCCATCCAGATACCCAAGTCCTGCATTCACCTTCGATGCTGCTTTACGCGCGGGCTCCTCCCAGCACATCTGAGGCAGCTCAGCGACTGCCCGGCACCTTACCTTGAGGGACAGACAAAAGCCAAACCACTGCTTCGCTGCTATGTTTCCAACGGCCTCCCGCAATTCCCCTGCTATTCTCTTAAGCATAAAGAGGTTATTGTGTCACCCCCCAGGAACCCATGACTGCCACTGACAACCAAAGCGTGACGCACAACGGGACGTGCCCCACACAAGTAGGCTTTGTACCCCGGGGCGGCACGGTAAAGCAGCCACGTTCAAGTGTGGCCTCGCAGTGTGACTTCTCCCGCCCCAGCCGGGGCTGCTCCGTGTGCTCTGACCCAAATGCTAATTGCCCTTCTTAAACCCGCAGTGAAAGCGCAGAGAAAAGCTCCTCCGGCATCTCCCCAAGCTGTGCGGCGCCCTGGCCCAAGGCTCCTCCGAAGGTACGCTGCGGCAGGATGCTAGCACAAATGGGCACAGCTCTGCAGAGCACACCAGGGACGCATGCAGGTTTGGCTCTTACGTGCCTGCGTATGCACCGCCTCGGCGTGCTACTTCTCTTTTGTGCCACTGCAAAGTGACTGCAAATACAATACTTCCGAGCAACATGCACAAAATCACGCGTTACGTGCACATGCGCGCTCTCCCCCCAGACAGCTAACAGTATAGTAATTCAGAGTGATGTTTTCTTTCACCCCAGCCCGATGCGGGGTTGGGGATGGTGAGGGGTGTGTGGAGAGAGAAGGGTGACTTGGTGGACTGGAAACGATAACCCTTTCCGCAGCCTGGGAAACATGCCACATATGTTTCTGGCAAGGAAGGGTATTTAAGAGACACGGCGCATGCTGCGCTACTTATTCTTCTGCACAGATGGCCTACTGGGGCCAAAAATCAAAATCATTTTCTGCTTGTTTGTTCAAATTGTCAAAATATTTGACTGAATGAATGTCAAGCAGTATCTTGAAGACAATACTTCATAGAAGGAAAGACAATTTGGTGATCACCGGGCTCCCCTGTTTCACTGCACTTTCCAGAAATAGAAAAATCCTCCTTGCTGGTCTCCTGGCCGTCCTTTGGCAGGGCGGGCAATGCCAGCACATCACAGGCACAACTGCCGACTCGTGTTTTCTTCTACAAACATGTTACCATTTGGGTGCTCAGACCTATCTCCATTCTCACCGGTAGTTTGAATCCTTCCTGAAGGGTTAACTAAGTTTTTCCTTTAAATGAACAGGCAGCACCAGCTGATTAAACCCCAGTATTTATGCATGTATTTTGTTAATGCTTTTCAGTGAGAAAAGTCATTCCTATATTATTCAGGTATGCTCTCATCTGGGAGAAGCAGGATTTCTCAAGTCTCCTCTGTTGATTGAGTTGGAAATAGCCAATTTAAGCAAAGTATGTTAAGCGCCATATATACTAAAGAGTTAGACAAACCACTTTTCCGTAGTTACATTTGAGTGTAGAGACTGAGACTAGAACTCAGATTTTATGATTTTGGAGGCTTTACAATTAAGAATTAAACAATGTAGTAAAATACAAAGCAACAATCAAACAGCCAGCCAGTCAAGCAGAACAGGCTTACACTTTTGAATGCATGAGAAAAGCAGAGAATTTGAAAAACACTGTCAATTTTATTTGTTTTTTTTTCTTTGTTTTTGAAAGTTATGTTGGTAATGATGGAGCTTAAAACAGAACAATATAAATAGAATGTAACTTAAAACTTTGCCATGGTCTTTTCACTTAAACCCACAAAAATGCATGTATAGGTTGGAGTTCATAACCAGCCTGCCCCCTCCCCTCCAAAAAAAAGAACCACCACTGAAACCAAATGCTCAGTTTGATTATCCAGCCGTTTGGCTCGGAGCTGCAACTGCCACATCCTTCTGTGGGCCATGTGAAACCCAGACGAACACCGGGCCCTGACAGCCAGACACAGTTCCCTTGCTTTCCAAAGCCGAGCTGCAACTCATGAATCACACACTGTCACAGGCGTGAAATCCTCTGTGGAAGCATCAGGTGGAGAACAAGAACTCTCTCCGCAGGAGATACCTGCACTCCCTCACGTTACAGAGGTAGCAAGGAAGCGACTCACTGCTTATATATCAGAAACAGCTTTTGAACATTTCTGCTATTCGTCAATATTTAATTAAAAAACCACTTCCATTTGAGATCCTCCAAAAGCATGTGTTTTCTCTGATGTCTCACAGGTAGGAGGGATGTGAAAGGAAGTATTTTGTTACTTTCACAGCTTGTGTGATGTATTAAATAACTGCACTATCATCTAGAATTTGGTAATGGAAGGCTTTAGGGAAAGGACTGTATTTTCTTTTTGATTCCCTAGTAACAAACATATTGGCAATGTCCAGTGAAGGTTAAAATTATACTGGATCATAGCTGTGTACCCTGTATACAGGCTTTAAGAAGTGATTTCCATACCCTGCCGAAGCAATTAACCATTAGTACGGCTGCTGGGCTAGAGAGAGTGGGGCAACAGCAACATGCATTTTGTTGGAAAGCAGCAGTTCTTTTTTTTCTTCAGGTCTAAATGGCAGCCTTGTCAGACATTCACCTGGCTCCACTGCTTGTATTTACAGCTTAGGAGAGAGCTCAAAGACTCTGGAAATGCTGCAGCTAAATAGCCACCTTCTTAGCACCCTGCCCGGTGCAAAGCTTCCCTGGCACCTGATTAGGAAAACACTGCAGGGGATTCACGGGAACAGGGGCTGGGGTCAGGAGAAAGCGTTAAACCTTTGCATGTAACTTTTCATGTGACCAGGCTGGCGGTCCAGTGACTGTGGGCTCCATTGGCAGGCAGTGGCTTGTGGAGACCTGGGAATTATCATATGGGATTGGGAGAGAATGCCAGCAATGTGCACAGGGCTCGGGGGGAGGATGAAAGGCAAACGCCACTCAGTGAATGAATTCAGAAACATGCATGCAATTTGTGAATGACTTCTTTCCCTTTGCTGAACCTGCACATGAGTTTCTACAGCCACGGGTGAAAGCCTCATGATACTGTCCCATGGCTGAGAAGGTCTGTGCCGCCCCCCTCGGCTCTGCCAGCCCACCCACCGCTCCCCAGCACCTGCTGCCACACGGCGCAGGCCATGTGGCCGTTCCAGGTGAAAAATGCTACCAGCAGCAGAAGAGTGCTGTTTTGGCATGCCGTGCACGAAGCTCCTTGCCAAGGCACCAGCGAGCCTCCTAAACACAGCTGCCCTCAGGAGCAGAGCGGGGTGCAGCTCTTCTGAGTGTGGCAGCTCCCACTGGCGCTGGCAATGCTGTGGGGCTGTGGCACACCCATGGCTGAGTGCGAGGGGGAAGAATTAAGGGTTGCTGATTCCGCAATCTGGACCAAGCAGCGCCAGAACAGCCCATTGGCCAGGGGGCAGAGCTCAGGCGGTGCCACTTCCATCATCACCAAGGTGGCTGGGGGCTCACCTGCCTGGTGGCTGGCCTCCCAAGGTGGCTGCTGCAGACGGGGTGTGCGGGCACGTGCTTCGAAAGCACACGTAGGAAAAGTAACTTGCTGCCTCCCCACAGTGTGTAATTTTCGAAAGATGGGAGCAGGGCATTCGCCATCTAGAAACGGTGTCCCTGCAGCTCTTCACTTGGCACAGTAGAACCATCTTTTATTACCCTTCGGGGCTATGGCTGCAAACAAAAAATGGTTTCATTTCACTTTGGCGGCGGCTCAGGTTGTGTGTGCTCTGGCTGCTTCCTTCATTACAGTGGTTGTTGACAACTTCTTCTGATAGAGACCCTCTCTTTGAGTAGTCCTCCCACTCCCCCACTTTTTTTGCAGTCTGAACACATAACAAACTGGGACAACGTTCTGTAAAATAAGCTCACTGTAATGCAATGATTCCCGCACCACAGTTATGCTGTGTTCCTCTCTTCTGTCCTCTCAGTTTGTGCTGCTGCTGTTTATTTTCTCTTTCTGGCTATAAGACGTTTTATTTATTAGTGCTGGATTTCCTGTTGCCTACAGCTGCCCGTACTTTATTCTCTCCAGCTCACTTTGCCATTCGAGTCAGTCTGTAGGTTTGTTATCCCAGTGACTGAGGTGCTCTCAGCAAGTTTGGTCGGTGCTTGTATTAAGCAACACTTGAGAAAGAGGGGGACTTGCGTGGCAACCTGGGCATACAAAAAACCCAAACAACCCAAAAGCTGATATGGGGAGCCCTCACAGGCATAGGAGGGATCCCTTTTTTATGACTTACTGATGCAGAGATTATGCTTTCTCGGATGGCAGGAACCCCTCTTGTTTTGCTTGCACGCACTGCACCACAGGGAGGAAGTCAGCTCTTCAAGCTGTACGTGGTCTGCAGCTCTGACGGACGAGGGGTTAAAGGTTTGCAATTGCTTATATTTCAGACTGTGGGCCACATCGTGGTAGAAACATCTTGTGGACTTTCCACACGTGAGGTTCATGAATGACTTCCCTGACCTTTTGTGGACATTCAACATCCTCGTAGTAAACACACAGATTGCTTATACAGAAAGTGAGCTCATCAAGGGGAAAAAAAATGTTTTGCTGCTTTGAGCATGATTTCTGTGCTGGAAGGAAGGAGGAGGCACAAGCTCTTAATGCTCTGTGTATTACCGGCAAGGTCAGTTGGAAAAGCTCACTCGTCTGAATTGGGGAGAAGTGCTTCATCTAATTCTCTGTTGTCCGATACCAATTTGGTACTATTTCAAGTGGCAGAGAGGTTGAAGCAGCACTTAATGGTAATATTCTCACTCTTGTGTTTTACGTGTGAGGGGCTGCCCTAATTTTATCATCTTTACTTTCTGTTTGGTGGGGATTTGCAGCCTGAGAACTGAGTAATGACAGTTAAGGGTGAAGTGAACCCCAAGGCATGGAGGCAGCTGTGGCGTGTTTTACTGCCACGCAGCCATAGCCCTCTCAGGATTTGACCCTTTCAGCTGCTGTTCGCGGTGGGCAGTTGCAGGTGCAGCACTATTAGACACTTTTTCCTTTGTGTCAGATGTTCGAGAGCTGCCCAGGAACATTAAATAGGGAGCGATCTTCTGACATCTTCCAGGTAAGATGGAAACAGGAGATCCTGAGCATTTGAATTATGAAAGATCCCAGTGTGTTACCTGCAAGCCAGTGTTTTAACCCCAGTGTCCTGGCCAAACTCCAGCTCTGCTAATTACATCCTGCCTATGTGAAAATTCCCCCGTGTTTGTACACCGCTTTCTTCCCCGCTTGTTTTCAGCAGCTGCATGGAGTTGCCAGGCGCAGCGAAGCGCTTGCCATGTTCCACCTCAGGCCTGGCTGCCTTTCAGCGGGGAATGAAATGAGCACTGTGCACAGCATTTGCAGTGAGTCTGGACCCTCTGCAGGGAAGGGTGCTACAGAAGAAGTGTACCCAAGGACCAGTGCTGGCCCTTGTCATAAAAGGTAGCAGCGTGAAGAGGCCAAAGGCACCAGTGCCGGGGTGCACTGCAGGGTCACAGGAGAGACAGGAGGAGGCTGCTGCACTGTGATCCAATTTTTGTCCCAGCATCTCTCACCTACAAGGGCTGCAATAGCTGGTACACACTGATCTGGTTTTGGGGGCTGACTGACTTCAGGTATCTTTGCACAGTGGGAGAAGCTCTCAGTCCTGCTTACGCCAGCCACCGGCAATACATTTCCAGCTTTTGCACGTCTAGTTATAGATCAGTGTGGACAAGGGAAGCTAAGGGAAAAGAATTAATTCAAAACCTTCAAGTCTATAGATTTGTTTCCTTCTCTTCCACTTCATGACTCATGTGCACATTCCTTTTTGCTCAGCCCTGTTGGGAACAACTCTCTTCAACTGACCATTAATCCCCCTTGTAAAAACCTGACTCATACCACTGGAGAGGAACTGGCTGATGGATTATCCCTCTCTTCTGAAGAGGTGAAAGAGATGGCTGCAGCAGGAGTTACAGGATTCTGATAGTAAGAAGCAGTAAGAAATGCAGGTCACATACAGAAGCGTAATGAAATCACATATATTCAATACAGGAGTGGCTTATTGGCTCATTTGTCCAATTTTCTTGTCAGCCAAGTTCTCTCTTTGATTATGGCATTTTTACCACAGTCCTGCCTGAATATTATATGGAAGCACATACAAAAATGTTTGAGGTTGCTCCCATAGTACACCAACTCCACTGGCAGCAATGCAGGCAGAACATGCCCAAGGCAGACAGAGCAGTGACTTGCTTCCCCGCTCCCCCCCCCGCCATCCTTCTCTGATCCTTTCAACATCTTAATCCCATGGGACAGCAGCTGTGAGTCGTCTCTCTGTTCCAAGGGGGAAAAAACAAGGTTATCTCAAGGTGTGATGCCAGCATGTTTTCACTATATCCCAGAAGGGGAAGTAGAGCAAGCCTTGAAAAGAGAGGGAATGTGCGTTGTCTGTGGTGTAAGACCCGAGTCCTCTTGCCACACTGCCCATGTGACTGCAGGCAAGGCACAACTTTTTTAGTCTCATTAGCCCTGTTGTTAAACTGTATTTAGTACTTGCTTCACGGGGCTAAGAAGAAGGGGATTAAGCTTTAATTCATTAATGTTTGTAAAACATTCTAGAACTTGGATGGAAATTTCCCAGGTAGTGCAGAGAGCATTAAAAAGCTTATCTCCCTCTCCAATCGCAAATGGTCCTGCAATATGAGAGAAATGAGTGAAACAGTGCTTGCATTTTGGTGTTAATAAAAAAACCTATCCTCCAGCTTCCCCTCTCTATCCTTCCATGTTTTTTAAAAAAAGGAGAGGCAGCAATGAGAAATTTTAGTCTAAACAGAGTGCAGTTGCTCCCTGGAGACTCGAATGCATCTCAGTGGAATTTTCCCTGCCTTCAGCCTTTTGTGCTTCTGAAAGGTCCTGGAACCAGGCATGTGACTGTAAGCGCAAAAACCACTTCTGTGTCTGAGTGCTCTACCAAATATTTACAAGATACCCAGATAAAATGGCTACAAGCAAGTTCAGCAGGGTTTGACTGAATGGCCAGTAGTGCAGCACTGTTAAGAAGAAAATCTAAACTTTAGTTAAAACAAAATTAAAATTAAATTTTACAAAGGTCTCTTCAAAGCACAAAACTGGTAACACTGAAGCTGGAGAATTGCTCTTCCCCAAGGTGAAATGTATTAGCTTTTAAAAGCAGCTTATTGAAACGGACTAACGTCCTTGTTGTGATGGAAACTTCCTTGTTAAAGGAGAGCCAAAGCTGCGTGAGGAGGCATGTAAGTAGATAGCTGCAGAGTCGGCTTCTCCATGCCATCCTGTTTGGTGGCTGGGAGCGACGTGACATCAACTTCCACATCCCATCAGCTTCTCAGTCTCTTGCACTGCCACGGTGAGGGTGTGCAGTACTTTTTAATAGGGCCCATGTGCTCCCCAGGAACTCTTTTGTGATCCAAAGACTGCCTAGCAAACAGCAGATGGCAACCTGCTCGTCTCACAGGTGACCCCACTGCAGCTGACTTCCTTGCTAGTTACCTACAGCCACTTCGGCAGTACTCCAGACCTCCCATATTTCTGTACAGGTTACTCTGCTTTTCAAGAGGTTGCTCAGGGAGGCTTTCCCTGTGACTGCAGAGGACAGAACCAGCCTCTCGGGCCAATGGCGACTGTGCATCGGCAGTAGGCACTAACTGCACCCATGGCTTTCCCTTAGGGATGTGAGGCTTGAGAGCCAGGAACAACCTGAGCTTGATCGCAGTGCAGCCAGCGATGCCTTCAGCAGCCTTGAGCAAGTCATACATTCTCTAAGTCTGTAAGGTGAGTAAATAGTTCTGTGGTCTGCAGTCATGCTGTGAAGACTTTAAAAGTGCTTTGAAGACAGAGGAAGCTAAGCAGCTGTAATACACACTGATCTTCCCACCTTTTGGATTGCTACCTGTTCTTTCATTCTGAACTGTCAGAGCCTGGCTATTAGCAACTCTGTTACATCATCTCTGATGATTTTCGAATGAGTTACAGGAATTAGAGCTCACTGAACTATTGCTTCTTAATCAAGCCAATGAGTGGGTTTATAATTTCTCTTAAAAAGCAGAAGCTAACATTTCACTATGTTATGGGCTGTGGACACCAAGCACTCTTGTGTGTTTCACTGTTGGTTCCTCCAGACTGATGAGGTGACGGGGTGAATTAGGAAGGCACGTGTGGCCCATGCTTCTTCAGCAGCATGTGTGTTGTTCAGAGGCTTTAGGCTTTTATTACTATGTCAATTAAATTAACCTGAGCAAAATACAGGATTTTCATACATTCAGAGTTAAGTATGGCCCCACACATACAGAGAACAGCACTTGGTTTTAAAGTTAGTCTTTAAAAAGACAAAAGAAGAATGCTTACTATCTGTTTCACCGGATTTTTGAAAACCAATGTTGTCATTCATTCATTTCTTAGTGGATGTTTCATTTGTCCTTTCTATAGATTGGATGTATTGTTTGGAGTCTCACCAATAGTGCTGGGTAAAGCAGCATCAAGTGAAGTATCTTTCAAGGCAGTGTTCCTCACTTGTATGGTCTGCAGTGCAGGATTTGTTCCTTCCCAGGTTAAATTTGTTTGGTCCTTTCCATCTGAAACACACAATAAAGACGGACACCTCAATGCCAATGTGTCAGAATGAGATCACAAAGTTACCATTTCCTCCAGTGAACAACCACTTGGAAACCCGTTTAATCCACAAAACAAATCAAGGTAATTAGTTCACTATGAACTAATTTCACAGACTTGCCGAAAATGGATTGACTTATATGTAACGATCCTCTTTCTGCTGCCTGCCTGGCTGTCCTTCTAGTTACCAGTGTCCAGACTCTCCTTCTCATTCTGGCTGGCAAAGCTTCTGATGCTACTCTCGTGCTCTGGAGCCAAACCTTAGACTAGTCCAGGCCCCTGTAACCATGCTTTGGCAGAGCTCTCCAAAGGCCAGTGTATACTTGCTGAGGGCCTTTGCATCACCCTAATTTTCTCATAAAACTGTTTTTTGGTAGCCAGTGCCTATGAACAGAGAATGGGATGTACAAGAGGACTGATGTTCTCTACCACAGCTTATTTTCTACAGCTGTGTAGCTTTGGGAGAGGGCTGGCAGGAAATGTAGCTGAGAATTTGTTTCAATAGAAAGCTAGGAAAGGGAGTAGGGGAGCAAATTCTTTCCAAAGAAACAGCTCTTAGTGAGCCTTTGGGAACTTTATATTCTTATCCTATTCAAACAAACAAACAAACCAACCCCCCAAGCCCCAAAAGCCTGCTCTCTCAGCAAGGGAACAGAAAATACTGTCTGTCTTCAAGATGAATTTAGGCATTCCGTAGTAATGATGTACTAGGCTTATAAACATCGTCATTCTTAGTGCATCAAAGATAATGTAAAAGATTTTTGTAGTGTCATACTAGCTAACTACATTTTTGAGCCTGAGATAACCCAGTAAATATGCATTTTCAATATACTATCTCTTTTTTGCTCACTTGTTTGTTTCTCTTAAACCATGACGTTTAAAAAAATCACAGGAATTTTGGAAGTCTGTTTAACACCACTGCTTTTTGAACAGCATTGCTCAGGAATTCCAGGCCTAATGAGTCTCAGATTTTGTAAAGCAGCTGGCCATAGGTTTCAACTACAGGATGCTAAAGCTTTTTTCTGGTTTTCAGTAAGGTCCATTTTCCACCAAACAGGGTTTGTATAGGAAGCTTAGTTGCAAGTTTAGCTGAAGAATCATACCACCCATTCATAATCACAAATTATAAAGCTTAACACAGCTTTTTAGCTCTGCTTTTCTAGAATAACTGCTAATTACTAATAGGTATTGAACATTTCCGATTGATTTTGTGTGGAACAGCATTACCCAGTTGTATCCTTACCTGAAGCAGGCTGATGCTACGTAAAACTGCTTAGATTTCTATACAGGCTCTGATTCAGTCTTTTTTATTTTCTCTGAGTGATTCAACTGGTGGAACTGGCCTAAATGATTATAGGCAAGCACATGTAGCCCTTTCATGGGGCTAGAAGCCATTGCAAAGTTATTTGTAGTGTATGCATGCAAATCAACTTCAGTTTGAGATAGTCTGGGAGAAGTTTGACGGGGATTTCCCTGCTTTATGTAATCTATTGTTGCTTCTTAGCTTCCTCTATTCATATGGCCAGAAGGCATAAGCGTGACACCGCTGGTAATTTCTCAAACTCAATCTGAAAGCAAAGACAATGATGTGCTCAGTGACCTACAGCAGTCTTGCAGCTTTCGGTAAATCCTCAAACCCTGGCTCAATGATATCTGGAATAAAGGAGGCCTGAAGGAGCAGTGGGGGGAATAACTCAGATGGTAAGGGCTTCACTTACTGGCATACTTTCAAAGTGGTCAGCAGCCAGGAAGATCTATGTGCTGTCCCTCAGATATAACTCTGGCCTACCCAGAGCTCTAATTTTACATTTCTCGATCCATGATGGGGGCTGTCGGTTCAGTGTCCGATCAGTGTAGGGCAGTTATGAGACCCCTGCAGATGAGACTGTGAGCATGCGGCTGTGGCTGCTTTCCCTGGCTATTCCCATTGGGAGAGGAGGAACAAAACTCGTCTTACCATGTGCTCAGGTGGATCTAGTCCCAGTAAAGATATTCCCTGAAATGACAGGCAGAAGCTTTAAGGGAGGTAGAAGAAACACCCTGCCTGTTAGCAGCCCACGGAGAACTCTGTGCTGCTAAGGCCAGACCGCTTCTGATACCCAGGTGAGCCTGTTCAGTGCTAGGCTGGGTATCGCTCTCTACCCAGTGCATCGTGCTGTACAGATTGCGGTGTTATTGTTCCAAACTGGAAGATTTATAATTCGGTAACTATCCAGATTCTGAGAAACACACTTACTGAAAACCACAGCTAAGGGAAATACGACAGGTGAAGTAAGCATGGTGGCACTGAGGAGGAAGGAAATCTCCCTGCAGTGCACTGATAAGAGTGTGCTTGATATATACTGTGTTCAATCTGGACAATCCGCAACCAGGAAAACACAGGCTAGCTGAAGGAAATTCAGGTTGGAGGCCCTAGGGACTGAACCAGTCTGTTAAAATGCTTTGTTGGTTTTATTTATCACTACTTAATTAGGATGCGTAACCAGCACATTGGAAAGATAGTAACTGTTAAATATTCAACAAGCTGACCTTTCAGTTACAATATGACAATTCTGAATAAAGTTCATGGAAAGCTTGTCCTTCCTAGGTACTCCAAAAAAAGCCAAAGGGAACTGGACTGGACTAAAAAAAAAAAAAAAGTGAAAAAAAAGTAGGGCACTATTGTGGAGACCTGGTTAAAAATCCAAGCCTTGCCACAGGCTCATTGAGCGATCCTGGGCAAGTTGTTTCCTGCCCTGTGCTTCAGTTTTTCCCATCTGTAAAAAGAGTACAACAGTGTTGACCTTCCTTGTAAATGGCTGAGATGAATGGCTAGAAAAGCAATAATACATTATTAATTACTTATTATTAATTCTGAGGAAGAAAAAGTAAAGTGAAGAAGCCATCAATCTTTCAGGGTTTTCTTGATCCTCATAAAAAATAAAAAAGCACCACGTAACATGAATTTCACACAACAGAAACTTTTGGCGAGCCACCCTTAAGAAGAAATAGTGGGTGCACAATTAAAAGAAAGTTAAAAGCGGGCAGACACTCAGGAAAATGCTCCAGATGGCGAAACGAGTTAGGCTGCAGAGCCGGCTCCCACAGGAAGCGGTGAAACCCCCATTGTTTGAGACATTTGAAACTGAATTCTTCAAAGTGCTGGTATATATAATACAAGGAACTCTTCTGCGCTGCCTCGAAAGGTAGCAGCACTGGGACGACCTGTGAGGGCTACACCTAACATTTCTACAATTTTAAGAGGATTCTTGCCACTCTGACTATGAAGAGCTGTAGACTCTCTTTTTATCGATATAGTAACTGAGGAACATCTACCGGGGAGTAACTACATTGTGTTTTCACAGGAGATAGATTCAGCAACCCTTAACAGATCTTTCATGTTCCTACTTCTGAGATCTGAACTTTGTATGTCCAAGAGTGGGGAAAAAACCCCGTATTCTCTGTTTGAGAATTACAGTATGCATCCTACAGACAGACTATTTATTTCCTGTATTACAATCTAATGAAAAACTGGGTGGCTGGATTTTTACAAGCAGTGGTTTGCAGAAGAAATACCATGATTTTAATGGGAACCAAATGAGCAATCATTACGTAAACGGCATTATGAGACACAGAACTAATGCAGAAATGTTAAATGCTCTGGGTCAAACTCACCAAAGTGGGAACTGGCAGTGGTGTGCTGGAACATTGGGGTTTCTCCACACTCAGATACTACTGCAAACATTTCCCGCTGCTGCTAACGCTGGTTCAGCTCCACTGGAGGTAGCTGTGGAGGGAGTCTGACTGCTTGTGTTGTTACTGGCACTTAAAATCTTAAGACCTTCTCTGAAATCCAAATTCAGAGCTTTAGGCCAATTTTATTGATACAACTTGGTTTACTGGTTGGAGCAGGTAGAGGAAGAAAAATTTTTAAAAGGAGCTTAGAATTAGAGTTTTAATACCTTCATTTCCTCTTGGTCTCATACCTGCTGGTATATAAAAAAGAGGCGAATTGATTCAGATAGCATATGTACACTAGTGACCCTGTCTTACTTTATTCACTTGGGCAGGATGGCTGTGGAGCGCTCCTGATCCCCTCTCAGCCCCTCCAGCAGGGGCGCTGGGGCCTGGCGCGGTGGGGCTGTGCACCCCAGCACCCCAGCACGCCTCGCCTGCTGCCTCTGCGCAGGAGGGCTGGCACCGCCTGCACGCTGCCCCCATCCCTGGCCAGAGATGCAGCAATTTCCTCAGGAATGAATCACAAACAAAAAAACCAAACAAGAGCTATTTAAGAAGTTTTCTTCTCCCCCTGCAACTGTCCTATCCAGTATCATATTCCCGACAGTTTATTCTTCAAGAATTTAGTCATCTAAGGTTTCAGTGACTCATGTGATGAACCTTCTACCCATTTCCTGGAAAGAGTCCTGCACGGTCCTCTACACCTCCCTGCCATTTTCCTCGAGGGTCTCATTCTCGCTACATTTTCATATAGTTCATCTTTCCTCCATTTTTGGGGTGGAGGAGGGAGGCAAAAATATCTTGAGTACACCCAAATTTGCGGTGTAACCGGAAAGCAACGTGGTGAAAGAAACATCTGGAAAACAAAGACGGGCACTGAACCAGAGAGTCTCTTTGGAAGTAGCTGCCTCTTGGGCTGAAAGCTGGTTGGAAGAAAAGAAACTGCTGTAGGAAGAGCCGTGTGGTGCAATATGATCATGAATTTACTAGGGCTGTACCCTCTAAAATGAAGATGAAAAAGATTTGAAGGCTCTCTCAGATCATTGCCTGGTGGGCGTGACTCACCCTGGGCAAATGCCACTGATGACAAGTACCCTGACACAAACTATTGAATGAATTGGGCTGGATGGGAACCAAAGTAGCCGTTTTACATACTTGGGCCAATCTGAAAGACACTTCTGTGCAGTAAACAACTGCTTCCTTTTCCTGATTAAAAAGCAAGTTCAAAAGCTGCTCACAGACAGCTTGAAGATACTTCAGCAAACTCTGATCTAAGTGGGGTCATGCTATGCCTACAGTAGACAGCTGCCTGGACATCAGTGATGCCCAGACCATACCTCCTAGCCCATACAGAAGTGCTACCTGTGCATATTTATGCTACAGTTAAACCGGGGGGTCTAGCATTCTTCTTAAAATATTCAGAAACGTGTCTCAGTGTGAGCCCATCAACATAATTACAGAAGTGTGAAACAGCTCAGCGACAGTGCCGGTGCGTGCCTATAGACCTATACCACCTACGCCTGTCAGCAGACTAAGCACCCTGGCTTACACTAACTTGCAGTAGGGCTAGTTAAGGAAATTGCAGATCTCTCCGATGGAGACAGAGCCAACATGTCCAGCATTCTTAGAGGATGATTTCAGTGCTCAGTTATACCAGTATAACTGGCATGTATACTGGTGTGTGTGCATGTATATATATACACACACATGCATATATGCATGTCAGTATATATACACCAACATGCATCACAAGCCTGTTCCCTTTAAAGGGAGATGGTGTCAGGTCAAAGTTGGCCCGACATTCTTCTTATTAAAAAAAAAATAAACTTCTACAAGCCCTGATTCCAACAGAAATGTTTCCATGATTTATTTTAAGAAGGGAACATTTCCCTGCAGTGCTCACCGCAACCCAAACATTGCAGCACTGTGCAAGAGCATGAGAACCAGAGAGGAAACTGAAGAATCTATTTTCAATGCTCCAGAAGAGAAATACAAAAAGTAAACAAACAGCAAAAGCAGTGACAAATAAATTTGATTTTAGTGGTGGCTGAAGTGTTATCTATAGTACAGCTAAGGAGAGTAGACTTGAAGCGTGCATGTTTTTCTAGTGATTTCTACAAGATGTGTGACTAAGCGTGAGATAGGGACTCGTGGGAGCCATCTACACTGTAAGAAAGAGATTTACTTTTCTTTGGTTGATCCTTCCTGCTCCTCACACCTTGCCTTTCACTTTTGAGAAACTGAACAGCAGACTAGAAGAAATTGCCTCACTGTTTTCAAAGCTAGAAAATAATTTGAAGCTTGGGCGAGCTATCCGAGGAACAAATGCCTCGTTTGTGGGAGAGCTCTCAGATGCTTGAAAGTAATGGGAAGAGTCTTCCCTCTAAATATCTAGAGCCCTCTATTCGACAGAAAGGGGAACCCGCCTTCAGTGCTACTGCTTGTTTCTTTGCTCAAGTTTGCAAAAAGCAGCAAGCGCTAGGGGAAGAAAAAAAGGGGCATAGGGAGACAGAAAGAACTACTAAGCGAGCACATACTTTCCTGACATAACTACTGACTGCATGCACCCACACATGCATGCAGACATGCACACACAGCACACAGCTCCTCAATCTGAAAAGTCTGCGTACCGAGGAGAGAGAAAAAAAAAATGAGTGAAGCCTTCTCAAAAGGGACTATGAAGACTGATCTTGTGGCAGATTAGTGATTTCACCAGAAAGTTTTTGGAAGCCGTAAACAGGAAATGGTTAAGTAAAAGCAGGTGGAGCATGCTGACTGCAGGAACAACGCAGGAAATAGCTGAACGTCTGAATGGATGCAAAAAAAAAAATGCTCTTCTGCTCAGTCCTTGGCAGTTGCAATACACCCACTCCTCCTTCTCCTGGTCCTCCTTTGCTACCCTTATCTCCCCAAGCAACAAAGTCTTGCAGTCTGCAAACACCTTTTCCTTGAGTAATCTGCTCTCCTTGAATTTCAGGACCAGCACTGGCGAGTTGGGACGTTCTGCCTGGAAGGCAAAAGACAAGAGGGACTCACCTACTGCGCAAAGGATGAGTCAGAAGTACCCAGCACTACCCACTGCCTGCCAACGGCTTCAGATCTGAGGAGCCAGAACAGCGTCTTTGGTACTGCCCCAGGTGCTGCGGTCCCAAGTGTATTTAGCATAATAGTCAACATTATTCCTATCGCCCCTTTCATTTTAGGGGGCTCCCAAAGCACTTAGCTCTAAGAATCATTCTCCATCTCTACTGAAACACAGTCCCTTCTGGGGCAGAGCACTGCAGCTGTTTAATAGCTCACAGCAACATCACACAAGCAGATGGAAAAGAAAGCGACATGTGTAAGAAGCGTTCTTTCCACTTTCCTTCTAACCCTTCCTTTCTTTCCTCTTTGTCCACAGCAATTTGTGCCAATTCCAGACAACTCCAGATGTGTGTCTTTCCCACCAGTATCTGCAGAGACTTGGCTCTGGAGATGGGGATCTGCTTGCCAACATACTGCCTCCCGGTGCTTCCAGCCCCAAGGGCCGAGTTCCTGCTGCCATGCTCTCATCCCTGGCTGTGCTGCCAGACATGCTGCGGGATGGAGGGCAGACGTGCTGGTAAGGAACAATTTTGCTTTCTTCTAGATGAGTATAGCATTGATGTAAAATTCTTTAACATAGACAAGACACTCTTGCCTTCAAAGTATACTAAGCAGTCACAATAGAGCCCCAAGGAAAGTTAAGAAAGGAGCACATAAATTAGTTTGAATCATTTTGACCTTCTCTACATTTTAACTATTAGATGGCAAAGGTATGTTGGCAAACTCTACTCTTAGATACTTCTCCTCCTCTCCTAGATTTAAACTGAAAAAAAAAAATCTGTTTCTTCTTATATTCTGAGCAAAGAAAAAACTAATAGCAAATGGGCTTCTATGGAGTAACAACTGCACAAACAAAAAGTTTTTTCTGGTAGAGAAATCTTGCAGAGAAATCTTGCAAAGAAATCTTGCTCTTTTTTGACATTGTTATTTTGGCAAAACTTAGCAGGTGTTACTGGGAGTTCAAGCTTATGGTGCCTTTTCTACATCTTTTAAAACAGAGAGTTACTATATACAACCTAACACTTTTTAAGTTCAAACTCTTAAATCCTAGTCTAGACAGGGCCTTTGGGATGAAGGTTCAAGCTCACCCTGCCCAATCTCCAATATTCCAGACTTCTGCCCAGGCCATACCTTCCCGGGGGTGTCCTGAGAACAGTTGTGGTCAGAGTCTGGCACCCCACACTGCTGCTCCCGTGGGAGGAGGGAGAGGGCACTGCCAGGGCAGAGGTTGGTGTGGCACCTTCTGCAAGTGCCACCATGCTCATCTAAGATGCCATGGGGCATAAGTGCACGGAAAGCATGTGTCCTGTCAACTTCAGGTAGATGGCAGGACAGCTTCAGGGAGTTAAACCTTGCCACTGACCTTTGGGAAAAACCAGTCTGTGATTCATAAGAATCTAAGAAACGGCAAGAAAATAATTGCAATGAGCTGAACAAAAATGAACAGGTGTCTCTTTCCTGCTCCTTTCACAGTTTCTGCTTCTCTGCACCCTCACCCACATTTTTTTTCCTCTTAAGTTGTTGAGAAAAGCGGCAGGAATGAGGTTCCTGGTATAATTACAGTTTGCTGAGAAAATCGCAGCCCGCAGCAGTAATTCCTTTAGAGCTAGAGACAGATGCTGCTGAGGTCTAATCACAGCCTTCCCACTAACCAGGCCCTGAGTCTAATCTGTCATCAGCCAAGAGGCCGCTGGCTCCCGCCGCGCGTGTGAACCCGAGCTGCTCACCCGTTCCTCTCCCCTCGTCCAGAGCCAGGCAGTGCCAGAGGGAGGGTATGTTTCCATTCACTCCTTGCCCTCAGCTACAGCGATACTACGACTTCAATGCGCTGCTTATCTCTCCTCCATGCCTAGTATCAGGGCCACTCAAAGCCTCGCTGGAAAGGGCTCAAGTGGTTGTTTTCAACTTACAGTGCTGCATAGTGACTGCAGTTCAAAAATACAATTTAAGCTGAGATAAGTTTGAAGGAGAGGCTTAATGAGAACGGCCTGTAGCTAATTCCTCCTTCCAAAATGTATGGTATTTTCTACTTATTAAGAGGACAAGGCTGCACTCAGTGATGGATCATATAACCTCCTTAAGTTAACAACAACAACAAAAACCAAAGGAGTATGAGTGCTGATGAGCACAGAAATAGAAGGAATAGGGAAAAGCAGAACTGGGTATATTGAAAAAAGAGCCGGGAGAGAGCATATGTGTAAGGAGAGACTGAACCAATCTCTGCTACATATTACACACAGCTGCCATTGCCATCAAATGGTTTGTATCTGACATTCAAAGAGCAGAGGGCCACATCTTTGAACTTCTCTGTGCTGGTGAAAGAAGCTTGAAAAACAACAGACCTCACCAGCTCAGGAGTGTCCCTGTGCAGGCAAAAGTCACCATGGTACTGGATTAACATCTTTAAATTGGATTCTGGTCATAGGGAAACTGGCTGAAGAAGTCTATTTCAAAGGCATGTTACTGTAGCATGAGTGAGCCAGTAAGAACTGGGAAAGTCCTCAAGCTGGTACCCACCGTACAGCATCTGTATAGTTAACAGGTGCCCTGAAGTGGCAGGGAAGATGCTAGATTTGGGAGGCGTAGACTAAACAGCTGTGTTTTGCGTAAGTAGCTCTTCAGAAAAGCATAAGGGAACAGAGTAGGTCATCATTTCTGGTCAGAGGCAAAAGCATATTAAACTAGCTGACTTTCTGTAGCAGCCTGCGGCCAACTCAATTTCTTCGTGTTCAGCTTTTTCCGAATCTGCACATGGTAGCTGGGCACACGCGATAATACTCACCAGACTCTGCAGTAAAGGCGTGCACGGCAGCTTCTCAGCCACTGACAGACTGAGGGGGAACAGAAAGCGTAGCACGATGTCTCAGAGAGGGGGAAGGAGTGACTCATACAGGAAGAAAAACAAAGCAAAGATGAACTTAGAGCACAAGAGGAGAGGCAGACTGTTGGCTGTAAATCAGTTTTCTTGCTCTCAGAAGGGTGGGTATTACAGTGAGAGGAGTTGTACTTGACAGTAATGGAAGTCCAAGGAAGTTTGATTGAGATTAAATGGCAGTCACAGGCCAACATAGATAAGAGGCTTTAAGGCGAAAATCAAAGACAGGAAGTGACTAAGTAGGTCAGAAGCTGTGGGTAGCGAGCTGGATAGATTAAGCGGGACTTGGAGAAACTAAGTTAGCTCTGCTAATGACAAGTGATAACACTTACAATGTCACCAAGTTTAACAAATCTGACTCTGAAATCACCTTCAAGGCTTTGATAGCAAATCGGAGATTGCCGAGTTCTAATACTATCTACATCAGAGCAGATACTGTATGTGTTTTAACAAGCGATCGGTTTTACAGTCACTTTTTGACCCTGCCAAGCTTCCTGTAAATAGTGCGCTGTTTTGTCTGAACAGGATTTCTTCTTAAGGAGCTAGGAAAAATCAACTGACTAATAGAAACTGTGAGACTCTGAGAAGGGCTGCTACTGCAGGTTGAAAAGACAGATGCAATGGAGAAACTTCTTTCCACCCCTAAATTCAATAAGTCTTTGATTCAACAGCTTTGTTCACATCCAGGGCAGCCGGAAGAGAACGGTCACCTTGTATTTTTGTACCTGATGAGAAAACCCCAGATTCTATGTGTGCACTGGGACAGTTCAATGTGTGTCTATTCCAACTTAAGAGGCTTTCAATGCTCTTTCAGATGTAGGGTGTGAAGAAGGGTGAGAACTGCTAAAGCTAGTCTCATCCTCATTAAATCTTTGCCCTCTCCGGAGCAAGCATGCAAGTGGAGAGAATAGAAGATATGCATGAGCAACTGAGCATCTGTGATCTCATGACCTTTGACTGTTGTATTATGGGAAATGTATTCTCCGGTTGCTATGCTTTTCTAATTCATTTGTATTTTCCTTCAGTGACTCCCTTGTATTTTCTTGGGTGCTCCCGTGTAATGGTTTCAAGGAACCACAGATATCTCCAAGTTAAGCATGCATACAATAGCTTTAATGAAATGTTTGCGAGTATCCCACAGTAATTCAAGGGAAAGGGAAAGCAAACAGTTTTGTACTCACTTGTACCTATCCCGTCTGAGCCCTGGCTTGGGTGGAGGCATCTGCACCACTGCCCTTTAAATCCATTTCTAACCTATTGTGACATGAAGGCCATTGGGTCCTGCTGCTCTGCATGTAAGCACTTCAGGCATTTCACTCCCATTAAAAAAGCTACAAATCACCTGTGAAAGGTACAATGCTGAAACCTTGTAGGCTAGGCTATAAGAAATAAAAAATAAATTAGGGTAGACATCCTTTACTCTACTGACAAAAATTGGAGAATAAGGTTAAAAATATCCTTAACCACTTCTTAAAATACACTAAGATGCTATAGGGAGAGCAGCATCAAAGTAAAGGTTTTGATCTTCTTCAATATTCTGAAATTAATCTTTTCTGTTCTCTGTGCCATTGGCACAATCTCAGTCTTGGTGCCACCCTCTGCAATGAGTTACGTATTTATTATTCTTTTAAATGGGGATCTTTGCTTCTTTAACAAGGAGGTAACTATATAATTTTATATGTACGGAAGAAAGCTGCAAAGTATTTTTGTTTTCATTTCAGGCATTTAAAATAAATATACATGAGGGAAATGAAATTTGGAAGGGGAACTTTCATCATGCAAAGATGGAGGAATAAGAAATAGGATGCAAAGGTTATCAGTCAGTTCTTTAAGTCAAATACAAGACAATTTTACAGCACAGAAAGTAGTGAGTGTGTTTAGAGGAAGAATCTTTCTCTCTCCTGTATGATATGGAAGAGTTAACAGTATCTGCAAGGATAACCATAAGGCCTAACACTAGTGATTCTTGCTAATACTTAGTACTAGTATGAAGTGCTTGAGTTTTTCAGTGACTGACATCATTATTATTTCAAAGTTGACACAAGCTAATTTGGAAACACTTTGGCCTGGCTGTACATATTTTATTGCAAATCCATCCACTACTTCTCAGTGACTCCCAGAGATAACATACATCAAAAAAGATAAGAATAATTGTAAGACTGGAAAGAAAAAATAAAGGCCAGTTTGATGACAGAATAAAGAAACCATGCTTCTAACTTTGATCTTGGCTATCTTCCTATGCTGAGACCAGAGGCATTGCCAGTTTTTGCAATCTGACATGCTGGATTTGGGCAGGGGTTGCGCCGAGCTGGGGCTGGCCTAGCTTTGCTGGAGCTTGTGGCGCAGTGACTTTTCAGGAGGGAACAGAAAGCATGGGTTATTTCCTTCATGTAACAAGGCACAAGCAACAGCAGGGCTGTCTGAGAAGACTGAGAACTGCTGACACTAGTAACAGGAACTGGCAGCTGCAAAGCAGAGTAGGAGTGGGATGAAAAGCAGTCTTACAAAGTGAAGGAGGAAAGGAGAAGGCCACAGAAGATCTAAAATTGGGAGCAGCTAGCAAATGCTGACAGAGACTTCTCCTGTTTGATTTTCCTCAAGGGCCTTATCATTCCTCAAGGGGCACATTCAGGCTAACACAAAGATTCCTACAAGGATTTTTGAGATACTCTTAATGATGATTTCTGCTCTTTGCCCCTCTCTTAATCTGCAGTCTGCATTTTCACTGCATCTTCATGAAATACTTCTTAAAAATACATTGATGATGGCTGGGAGTCAAGAATGGTTATTCTCAGAGATGTGTGAAGAAGAGGGCTGATATACACTTCACCCTCCTTCATCTCTGCTGTATCTGCCTGATGCCTGTGTTCCAGCCCGTCAGTTCAGATGGCCCAGTACAGCGACTGTAGCAAGGATGCAGTGCAATGGCGCACAGAGGGCGCACAGCTTGGGCTTGTTTGGGTTTCCTGCTGTGATTATGGAGAGTTTTGATTTTTGTTCTTTGGTTTTCTGAATTATTTACTCAAGCTGTCCTGAGCACTGTGCTCCATGTGAACAAGGGATGGCATGTACTCATGTTTATAAGCTCAACAGCTCCATCAGTTTCATTTTTATACATTGCCTTAGACTTTTCTGTATGTAAATTCTTTTTTTTTTTTTTTTGCTTAGTACTGTTCATATCTCACCTGTGAGTCTTCTAAATTAAATGACTGGCAGATTGACCATCTTCACTGTCACTTCTCTGTCTCCTACTGAGTTGCAGTTGTGAAACTCTTGCATTGAAACCCAACAGTTACTCTTTTGCTTCCCATCCTATCAGGTACTCCATGGACTATTTCTGTCCTCCTCTAATAGTGACAGCTGATTTATATCACCAAGGCTAAGGCCAGGGAAATCGATGCCCGACTCTCTCCCAGGGGGATGAGTTTTTATGGATGGCAGTTACTTAACTATTTTCACTATACAGATACCAAAAATACCCAGCCCATCTCTGTGACACTAATTAAAGCCCACAGGGATGACAATGCAGTAATCTTAGGCCCTGGGCCACCATAAGTACATTTAGACTTCTCTGGTTCTTCATGTTCCACTTCCCTTTAGTAAGTTGTAACTACTTTTATTCTCCAAATACATGAGGAACTTGAAGCTAAAGCTCAAAGTTCGGTGCAATCCCTTAACTCTGTCATCTAAACAGTGTAATTTACTGAAAAGTGCTCCCCCAAATTTTCTGCTTCCTTGGGATAAGGAGGGGAAGTGAAAGAGGAGAAAACAGTGATTAGTGATTTCTTTACAACTTCTTTTTACTAGCTAATTCTAAAGTACTTTTTTTTTCCAAAAAAAAAATCCTATCCCTGACAGAAAAGCAGCTGCAAGCATAGTGGAGCTATCTGTGCACTGTGACTGCAATGTTCGTGCTGCCCGTCACCCTGTCGAGTCCCCAAGCAGACTAGGAAACAAGAAGACAGAAAGGTTGAAAAATGAGAGTATAAATACTCTGCAGGGAGCTGGTAAGACAGCAAAGTCACGATGGTGCAAAGGAGAATGTCAAAAGTTAATCCCAGGTGTAACACCTCGGAGGCCAGATGCATGTTGTGAGAGGTGTCATTTATCTAATATTTATGTTTTGTTTTCCCTCCATGAACTTTAAAGTAGGCCTTAGCCAGTGAATGCTGCGTCCTCTGTAAATGCCTTGAACGGCCTGTTGTTGCCTTTCCAAGCTTCTTATTCAATAGCACATTTTTTCCTTGTTTCTAAATGCTTGCTGGAGTCTTAAGATGAGGAGTTTTTAACCTAACAATAAAACACCTGCATTTTATTAAGACTTGGGACTTAAGTACCACCTCCCTCAATTTTACTGAAGTGTTGCCATTAGTCAGGTTAACCCTTTCAGAGTCAGTTTTACTCTGAAAGTGAGGTTCTATGTCTGCTACATATAGCCCTATTCCACAGTCCTGCATTGTATTTGGAGGAAATGAAAACAGCTCCGAGGCAGACCCAGAGGGCTCCATCCAGTGCTGACTGGCAAGGGGTGCAGAACCCCTAAGCCATAGCTGCAAAGTCTACACCCTCCCTAGCACAACAGCCCTGCATCAACATGTCTGTTGGCAACGTAAAACTTAAAACTAAAATGTTCTTACCAGCCACTCTTGTTTCAAGAGTGAGATGTTTGAGTTGTATCATAGAAACTTCATTCAACTAAATGGGAAAATTTATTATTCTCCTTGTTCCTTCCTTTTCCTCTCTCATTCCATTGTCTGAAATGAGAAGTGGAGCAGCACTATACAGTGATTTTTGTGCGTGGACCTCCAAGTGTGTTATTATCCCTATATGAAATTAGAAAAATGGAAGCATGTGGATGTGAAGTAATTGCCCAAATTCATGCAGCAGTTCAGTAGAAGGGCTGATAAGTTTAGTTGTCAATGTACTAAGCAACTGCCCTGTTCCCCACGTAATTTGGCTTTTTGATAAGCAATTATTTGCTAAGTCCCGTTCACACACATCACAGAAGCACTGCACTGCAAAGAGCAACAACTGCTAGCTATTTTACCAAGTATGATCCATTCACTGAAGACAGGAGAGAGTAACGCAATGCACTCCGCCAGGGACTGAGGATCTGTATACCATGAGTTCTGATTCCATCTCTGTTGCTATCTATGTGCTTGTGGGCACGTAACTTTAGTTCTTTATGACTCAGCTTCCCATCTATGCAAGAAAGAGAGTAATTCTTCTCAGCCAGCAGGTGAATCAAGAGGTCATAGACTTCTGAGGTTATTCTGGGTTAGTCATTCATCTTAGGACTTCTGTGGCACACCTATACAGGGATAATGGTACTAATATGCATCAGACCTGCATGGAGAGAACAGGTACATCAAAGGTTCAGAGGTTTGGAGATACTCAGATACCATGGCTACAGAGCCATACAAATTCCTAAGATAACCAGGTAGGTAAATAGAGAAATATTAGTTGCTACCCAAATACTGGTCTGGTATAGTTCATTCTATAGGTGGTTATTATTTATTATACAGTCTGATGTATTAGATACTGGTGTGATTTATACGAATACATCCCTACAACGCTAGTATAGGAAATATTATCACATACTGTTGTACTCATAAAAGGAAATGCACAAAGTTTACGTTGCTGTTGTGAATGAATCATTTTCATTCATGCACACATACCAGTATATGATTTCAAAACTGTGTGGATCTCAATAATCATTGGAAATGGCCTTTATAAACCCACATCATGGCAGAGCTAGTTTTAGGGACAGAAAACTATCACTATTGCATAGCACATCATATGATGTGGGGATCCAGGAGACTGGGACATGTAGCAGTGAAAGTCATCTGGTGTGAGAGTAGCAGACAGCCGCTATGACCTAGTGCTAGCTCTGACCACAAACCAGGGCATGTACACTTGTGTGCCTGTTGAGGAGCACAGCCTGCCTCACCTGCCATTTGGAAAGACAAAGGATGAACATAATTTATAAAGATAATCTGAAGCAGAATTTTTCATATTTGAGTCATGACTCACAAGATTTGTACTTTTCCATTCAGTGTAAATATGCATAAACAATCATTCTGAATTGCTTTTAAAAATATATGTCAACAGCTTTTCAAAGTCTCTCTTAAACCAAATTGGGGTAAATCTCACATTTGTTTGAGTTTACACCCTTTAACTAACTTTAGGAAGCTGTGATTTACATTGCTGTGTAAATCACATCTGCTCATAAGCTGTGGTTTGAAAACACTGCACATCTGTGGTATCAAATGTGTGCAAATTAGAGAATTATATGACATTACCAGTCACTTAAATGCAAATGTAAGCTTCATTTTTTGTACAGTATTTGAAGTCGTGTTATGATGTAGTGTAAACTACAATCATCTACTCTCTACTTAGATAGCAATCCAAACAGGGATTTGCAATCCCTTTGCAATCATTTTCACATAGCCATATAGTCAGGTACCCCAATCAGGAATGTAAGTTACAAACTGTTATGTGCCCTGAAGCATGCTTATGGCCATTCTTTATAGGTGGCCTGGTCACCATATTACTTACTTTTGAGTAAATAAAAGGTGGGGGTTTGTATTTTGGAGTTGTGTTTGTTGATAAAAGAGGTATTTTCTTTGCAGCAATCTGGAAAAACAGAGGGGTTTCAGCTTTAATTTCGTCATGTATCTGTGGCTTTGAAGCTGGTACCAGATTGACCAGCATCTTATAATCCAAGATCTAGAAGTGGGGAGGTGATATAGTCAATCAGTCATATGGTCTCTTCCAACACTACGAAGGGGGTTGTTCCCTATGACAGGTTTGCTGTATTTTTCTTCCTCTGAGTGTCTCAAGAGAGAGTGTCAGCAAGATTTTCCTTCTTCTATTTCATAGTCTTGCTCCTATTTTCACCTCTAAGTTCTTTTAAAATCTATTCATAATAATGTTCTGCTTTAAATTACAAGTTTATTTCTTTTCAGTCTTGACTGCATTTTGCTTTAGACAAATACTTCCACAAAGCTTTCATCAGAAGAGCCAACATTACTTACAAGCACCATTAATGAAGCCTGACAAAACAATTATGCAGAAGCTATTATCATCTTTACTTTTCAAAATAAATTACAGATAAATTAATATATGACTTGATCAAAGTTGTACAGTGAATTAATGGTAGCAGCTGGCAGTGTAGCCTAGGAACTTTGACACCCACACTGCTGCTGAAATTATATGCCCTGAAAACACTGGGACTGTCTCAGACCCACTCTGCACTACCAACATTCCTCTCATATGACTGAAGTGTTTTTAGGCTATGAAAATTAAAGAAAAGGAAAAATAATGTAAATCAATGTCTGATTCTACATTGTTTTCCCCTCTGAGGCTAAAAGACTTTTTCTTGTTTCAATTTTTTCTTACAGTAGATATTGGCAGGCTGGAAGTTGAAATAAAATAGGAAAAAATAACAAGCATATTTTGAGTGATTACTCAACTGGGGTCCTTTGTGACAGGAAATGCAGCTGCGTGACTAATGGGCCTGACTTTCTCTTGGCTTCCTTCCCCCTTCAAAGATCTTGTTTACCGCCCCAGCCAAATTTTCTTTTTTTTTTAAATTGCTAGAAGCTAGCAATTTTCCAGGAAAAAAAAAGATCTTTGCAAGAGGCAAAGGCAGTAAATCTTACAAAGATCAAGGGCTGCAGAGCTCTCCCCCATCTACTCCTTTTAGCCTTCCAGGCTCTTGAGTCACGTCATATCTTCCCCCGCTCCACTCCAAACATGTGTCTAGCAGATCTTTCTGCTTTGGTGAGGGGAGGGAGTATGCGAATCACATTTACAGCATCTAACCCTGGAATTCATAAAGGAAGGACTAATTCCATTAAGGAAACCAGAGGCCTCCTAAGCCTCTTGCATTTTGTCTTTTTCTACTATTTTTCCTCGCTCCTTCTCTTTTTAACAGCAGTTGTGTGCCCATGCTCCATAATGACATGGCTGTTAAGGGTGAACTATTGAGATTTGACACAGCATAGTCCCATTAGTAAGGGGCCGTGGAGCTTTAAATGTTGTTTGCATTTGGCCTGCTTTGTAAGCCTGCTTTGTCGAGCTTCCTAGGTAACAGCAGATAGGCCAGGACCTGAACCTCCCCTGAACTGGAAGGGAAGAGCAACCATGCATCCGAACTTCATGGCAGGCCCTTATCCCTATAATTCAGTGCAATGAAACCCCGAGTTCCCTCTCAGTAATGGGGGGTGTTGGGCATATGGTGGGAAAGAGCATCTAAACAAGCAGGGTCTTGTCATCCTTTGAAGGGTGTCAACAGGAGATGCATACCCTGAAGGACAGCGGTACTGTGGAGGGGCACTGTGGGCTAACGGAAGTGTCTGAGCTATGAAGGGCTCCCAAGACTATGTGCTCGATAAAGCAAACATGAAATTCGCTGGCCTGAAGGTAGGCACTGGCGCAGGAGCCTGTGTGCTGCCAGCAGCAGTGCCAGCACCAGCCGTGCCACAGAGGAAACAGGTAAAACTCCAGACTAATAGTGGTGGGTTTATTCCTGCAAGGGGGTTAGAAACTCAGCCAGACAGGTAAACAATAGCCTCAAAAATCATAATCTAAGAGAAGCAGGAGACAGTCTTCAGCCTTCTCAAGAGGCCCTTCTCTTTGGAAAGCTGGGGGGTCAAGTCACTGAAAAAGAGTTTGAGGGCTGCTCCACAATCTACAACGCTGGCACGGTTCCCTGTGCCCTGTAGCAGAGGCTAAAAAAGGAGGTGAATATATTCATTACCATAAACTGCACAGAGAAACCATCAGAATGGGTATGCTAAAAAAAGAGACGAAACCTTTGCTTATGAATAGACCTAAAAGAATTGAATACATGTGTACAGAGGGATCATTTTCCACTACCTACAAGAGGAAAAATCTCTGGGGAAGTGGCTGATGCCAAATATTTTCTTATGCTTCATGTGTCAGCAGGGTCTGGCAGAAGCCCTTAAAAAACAGAGCACGCATTTTGTGCAAATTGAGAATCACAATTTCTGGTGATTTGGATTGCTTCACCAAACTTGAGACGTTTCTCCAAAAATACAGCAGATGTTTGATGATGTACCAAGTTTTCAGCATTTACACAGATCAGATGATGTTAAGATCAGCAGAAAAAAAATAACAGAATAACACAGTAAAAGGCTTCAGAGCTGTCCTGAAAAAAAAAAAGTTGGGCTAGACAGACAAAAATGTTAATTTCTCACAACAGCTATAAAATGCTGGGGAGAGACATATCATAGCAAGCTCTACAGCAAGGTTACAGAGGAGCTGGATTGGGTGCAGAGGTGGTGGGCACAAGGACGCATTGGAATGGGAGCTCTGTGTGTGTAACCTGGCTGCGTGACCTGTCAACCCCAGGGCACCACTATAAAAAGACAGGCAGTAGACTTTGACTACAAAGCTTAACAATTCCAGAGACTGAAGGAGGTCATTAAAGAGGCTGTGGCCCCGAGGTATCTTAACACTACACATGAAACAGAGTTGTCCCCAGAAGAGAACTGGCCTAATGCTCTTGCAGCTATATGGTCAAAACTGGAGGTCAGTAATTTCTATGTAATGAATGCTAACAAAAGCTGTCAGTGCGTTCAGATAGAGAGGAAGGATTTGGCATTTGTCCACGAATGTAAAGTTTCCTGTCTTTTTTTTTATGAGAAGCCTATGTTAGAAAACTGACCATAACCCACTTACTGTGATTGCCAAAATGGCCTGGCAAAGCCCCCTCTCCTCATGAATACAAGGATTTTTTTTTTCAGTTATGAATTTATGATTTGCAGATTGAGAGGGACTTGGCAGGTTCAAACTTAATCCCTAGAGCATTTGATGAAAAATCAGTGATGCAAAGTCCAGAGCTAGATTTTGTATGTGATGATTTGCTTAAAAATTTTGCTTATGATGGGGATAAGACCCAGTGGAAAGCATATGAGCCTATCACTGAGAATATTCTCAGACTTGTTGCTGATGTCAAGTGAAGTATGAATAGTGTATCCTGGCTAGGAAAAATGATATAACCTCTCTTGATTGTTATTTCTACTTCCCTGAGGTAAGCTCACTATAAGGTAGTACAACTAAGCAGGTGGCAGGGTATATCAAGCTTATAATTACTACACATCCTGTATCTGCAAAGGTAAACAAGGTCTGACAATGTAGCAGGAATAAGTGTAAGATGTATTCAGTAAAATACAGATTTAGCTCTACCACTCTAGTTCCATTATTCCTGATCAACGAGTTGGTACGAAATAGTGCCAAAACAAATTGGTAACTACACAGAAAAAGTGTGGAATTAGGTTGTGATCTGGTTTTAGGTCTATCAAGGTGTAACCCATGAAGGAAGTAAGTCGACTACTGACATTTTGCTTGACAAAAGAATAAAATTAAGTTATTTTCATTCTTGCAGTCTTTCAATTCCCTGCCATCTTCAAGGGTGTCATCAGAGTCATGGGGGTCTTGAAGAAGAATAAAGAAACAGAGTCAAGACAAAAACTCAGAACAACATGACCTGCCACCCTTACAACTGTGGCTGTGATGTTCCAGTTCCAGAGATGTAAACAATGCTGCCCCGTCCTTGGGATTCACTGAGCACAGTTTATGTGATGTTGGTTGCAACTATTTGCAGTTGCATATTAGCACAACTTCTCTTAATTTTGTCTTGGAAAACTCAGTGACATTAGGACCTCTGGCATTAACAACTGCCCTTCCCAGTCTCAGAATCTAAATGAGGTGCTGCAAAGTTCTCATTTTGTTATGAACAGCCAGATGAAACCAGATACATAATAAAGCAAATCTTTCACAAACAGCCTAAGCACAGGATGCACAATGAAGAAGACTGCACTTCAGCCCAGGGGTGGCTACATTTGAGCCACAGGGAAGTAATCCATTTATAAACAAACTTCTCAAGCAGTTTGGGATGAAAACACTATACAGAATAAGTTTAATTCACTCTACTTATGTGACAAACTCCCATTTCATGTTTTGCTACGCCAGTCACACTGTGATCCCAAATGTCTTCACTCTGTTCCACCACTTCACACTGTGGTGGAACAGCAGTCCGCTACATTCAAAAAAGCCAGCAGAATAAAAAAACTTGTGACGGAAATTGTTCCCATGTGTGCACCCTGCTCGTGCTCAGAAACTGTTCATGTTCCATTTCTCTCTATCTGGTTAACAAGTGGCTACCAGTAATTCGACGGCATTAATATGGTTTTGAATTCTGGGTGTACTTTACCCGTTAGTAGCCTGTCCTAGGCACTGTGTTCTGTTGCATGACGGTCGCCTTGCATTCGGGCCCCCGGCTGCCTTCACTTTGTACTCTGATGCTCTCCTGACTCTGTAACATCTCACCTCATCAGCAGAAACAACCAACCTATCAACAGCTTCAAATTCTGGAACAGTTTGGTGGTTTGCTCTCTCCTTTTGTTGAATCCTGTAAAAAGGACTAAAAGGAGAGTGTTACCTAGTAGTTAAATAATGAGATCAGAAGCCCTGGACCGCCTTTGGCCGGGGCAATATTACTGAAACTAGATGTCAGATGAGGTCTAAATTAGGCATTTGCTGACTGCATGAGATAGCTTCACCCAAAATCTAATGCCACTGTGTTACACAATGGCCGCACGGCCTCCTGTGCCTTTGTTTCTTCATCTGTAACACGCAGACAGAAGCACTCAGCCATCCAGTGGGGTGTATTCAGAGTTCATTGGCATTTCTGAAGACTTTGGAGATTCTTGGATGAACAGCGCAGCATGAACAGAAACTCGCTGATACTGTCTGTTCCTTTTTTAGTGACAACCCTCTGCTGTTGGTATTGTGCTCTCACATTCCTAAGTTAAGCTTGCTTGAGGGATTTGATTTCACTTGGGCTTAAAATCTTTGCTTCCTTCCTCAGAGAGGATGCTGGAATACACCTTTAAGCACAGCAAATCTCACATGTCCAGAAACTTTGCACTCAAGGCCCCTGCAAACTGCTTCCATCTGACCTTCCTCATCTTTCTTAATATACTCAAACAAGGAAGGCGGGAACAGTTTAATACATGCATGTTCTGCACATCCTTCAGCCCCGTGCATTTTGAAGGCCAGACAGAGCGTTCTCTGCCACAGCAAATGATTTTGCACAGATGAGAAGCTTTGGTTTATAGAAAAAACCTGCAACTAGATGCCCATGTGATTGCAGTTTTACAAGAAAAAGCAGAACTTCTGAGCTCTTGATAGTGAGGTACAGTCCCAAGCTTGGATACAGATTTCCACTCCAGGAACGGAGCTCTATGTCTAGAGGCCTTGTGAATACAACAACATCTTTGTTTCCTCATCTGTAAAACTGGGATTATAATACTCTCCTGTAATAGAGGGGCTTAGAAAAGTTCATTTCTAGAAGTTTTTACAAACGTTAAATATTGGTCGTTTCAATCTTGTTCCATTACAAAGAAGCCCTGCAATTCTTCCATCCTCTGCTGTTAAAAAAGAGCTCTTCTCTTGCAGTCTTTATATTACTTAATTAAATTGTACAAGGTAGTTTCATGAGCTAACCTCCCTTATGGCTTTTTGCAGTTACAGAGTGGAGGAAGATGGGTGTTTAGACAGCAAGTAACAATTTTGTGAGTAAAAGTGAGGGAATTGCTAACAAAAGGTTTCCATATATAACTCTCCCCATCTGTGCTCTTGGAGCAGCTCTGTCTGTGATAGCTCCTCTTTCATATTGTGTCTAGGACAGAACAACTCACATTCAAAAAGTATCATCAGGTGTGAAAAGCACACGCACACAGGTGTTAGGTGCTCAAGCACATTCCCTGTAGCTCTTGAATTTCCCCCTCTGCAGCAATGATTCAACTTGGTGATGGCATTGTGAATGGATCAGGGGAAGAAAGACAATAATATCAGTATCAATATCAAGAACAGCAGGTAATGCAAATGATGACATTAATGAGCATTTGCATTAAGATAGCATGTGTCAGGTCTGGTCGGTTTTCCATAAGGATCTCTGTGCTAGAGCATCTCCTGTGCAGGGCAGAGACCTTGAGGCAGGAGGACGGGGATATTCCTTGCAGAGTAGGGACTCATGATGAGGGCAACGTACATCAGACAGTGCTCTGTATCCAGGAGGGCTGTGGGCAGCTGGGGAGCCCCACTGGCTGCTGTAGCCAGAACTGGGGACTGAGCTTGGCTGGAGGCATGGGCTTGTCACAGCAGCTCTGTCCTTCATCTGTCCCCTTGAAAGTCATGCTTGGCCTACACATTATAGCTGCTCAGAGAGACAGCAGTTTCCTTCAACACACATGCTCACATGTAGCTAATGGAACTGGGATTATTGCAGCAATTCAGAAAAGAAGGAAAACATATATTGCCAGGCTGGATAAAACGTTAAGGCACTGTTGGCTTGATGCAGGCAGAGCTCCTGCCCGATGAAGCATTTGCACCTGGAAATCCACAGGGCAGAAGGTTGGTGCTGGAGCATTTGTGTTGCCATCAGCAGGGCAGCAGCTCGCCCGCACGTACTCAGACTCCCAGGAGGCCAGGGCTCAGGGCTCCTCAAGGAGGTCAGTTTTTATATAGTAAAGCAAACAGTTTAGCTAATCAAGGATTTTTTTTTCTTTTCTTTTCTGAGGCTCTTGGCACCCAGCCCTGTTACTTGCAATCTTTAATTTGTCCTGTGGCTTCCTTTTCCCTGCTGCCTTCTCACTCACTCCAATTTTCCCACACGCTTATTTCCTAACTCTACTTCTTATGGAGGTCTTCATTTATTTCAGACCCAAATTTATCTCAGTCCTACACAAAGCTGCTGTTACCTCACCATTTATTCCTGTAAGTGACTGTCATCAGAAATTCATGAGCTTGAAAAGTTTATGAAAAAAAAGAGCCATTTTTTGCGTTGTAGAAAATAGTCGATGGTAACGCAGGTACTTATAAAGTAACTTTATTCATATGAGCTTATAGAAATTGATTGTGGATCAACTTGGACCTTCTTTTTGGGTATACAGCTGCCTGAGTCTCAAAATTGGGGTTTCAAGTGCATTTTTTTTAAGGATCTGCGTATGTCCATGGTAGGGGTGGGCTGCAAGCTACACACACTACTCACAAGCTGGCCATGCAAAAGACTGTTATCATACAGCTTCCACTATAAGGGAGGAGATTCTGATGAAACAAAGTCACATTTTGGCAGATTCTCCCTCTCACTTCCATGCTGCTAATAAAAAGATGGAAGAGATAAAGGCATTTTTTCTGATTAGCACAGCTACACAGTCCATAGCACTTACTCTGTGTAATTTGTGTAGAGAAACCAATGAAGGCAACATGCAAATAAATATCTCAACTCAAACCATAGCAACATCCCAGTAAAAATATACAGCTATCTAGTCCTCACTTGTCAACATGGCAAAGGCTGGCTTGCTCAAGGGCTGATAATAAGAGGCATAGAAACACAGGTGGGAATCGATCCACCTGATCACCAGGTTCTGCCTCATGAAATCACCTTTAAATGGTCTTTTCTGTAAAGCTTCACAGAACCCAAAGTGTTCCTTCAGTTCACGCGCACTCTAGGAGCTGCATAACACCACCATCCTGTAACAAATGCACAGCCTCCACTGCACGTGTAGATCCACCTGATCTCATCTCATTCAAGGTAAATACTTCCTTCCCTGTGCTTATTTCCAAACCCGTTTCTACAGAACTCCTCTGCCTCTGAATGCAGCCCAAGTTGGCAGGGCAGCACTTTCCAAGCTGTGAAGCAAGCTGCGAACAGCTAACAAAGCCTGACACACATTCCACATATTTTCACTGTAACTGTTCCTCATAGCCACTTACACGCAGGCACAGAAGGGTTTTAATGAACTGCAGTGAGGCAGGGGCTAAAAGCACTGGGAGGCACTGAGCTAGCAGGCAGCGGATGGCCTGTGTGCAGGCCTTCTGCAAGGTGGCAGATCACAGCCCAGGTCCAGCTTTGGCGGCCCCCACAAAGAAGTCCCCCAGATTGAACAGAGCCACAGGTTAGGAAGCTGATCCTGCCAAGATGTGCACTGCACACGCCCTGTGAGGCAGTCGGGCCAATACTTCTCATTAATTTCAGAATCCACCTCCGAAGAAAGCACAGCTCTTTATAAGGTGGGACATGTTTTAAAAGAACAGTTGGTACAGATTCAACTGGTATAAAGCTGCATAGCTCTATCACATACCAGCGAGTGTTGCTGATTTATACCAGCTGAGAAGTTGGCTAATATTCTTTTGGAGCCACCACCTCTCCCATTCATAATCGCCAGTAGAAACGCTGGGAAATTCAAGAAGAAATGAAAAATGGAGCACATTTATGTGAAAAAGCTTCGATGCAAAACAAATGTCTGCTCACTGCACAAAAGCTGAAATAATACAGCCGTTATTGGAACTGTGCTACAATAAAACAAGCTGGATGAGTCAACCAGCAGTGCATCTAATCTCCACTGGCTGCCTTTCCGGTCCCCAAGCTCCCCATCTATTTTTATCTCTTCTTTTTTTAATACACTTTCTGGTTTACAAGCAATCAATCTACAGATCTTGGGTCCCCTGTATGCACTCTTGCCGGCAGGCCACTCAGCATTTAGGATGTTACCCAGACCGTTTCGGCTATTAGACCACAGAACATGGAGGCTAGGATTCAGGTTCAAGAAACACTGCATCCCAGAGAGCACGGCAGAGGCTACTAATAGCATGGGGCATGGCAAAGTTTTCTGCACTGAAGGCAGGTAGGCATAACACAGGAGCAGTGTGGTACGCTCTTCAGGTGGCCAGAGAGTTAGCATGGAAGTTAGCAGCACTTTGCTCCTGGCATGCAGCATTGCCTGGTGAAGTAGGGCAAGGGCTGCAGTTGCATGACAGTGGGATAACCGAGGGAGCCCAGCCGTGCCATTGCCGTTTGTGGGAGTACAGCAAAACATGCTCGACTGATAGATGTGCATCAGTGCAGATGCCTAAGGAGCTTTGGGATGGGCTTGCTTCCAACCTTGCAGGAACACACAGTTTTGGGCCAGGGCTCTATCCAAGCTCCATGATGCAGAGTAGGGCACATACAGAGAGAAAACCGTGTGATGTGCTCAATGGTCATGCAATGACTAGTGGAAGAGCTAACACTAAAAAGGCACTGGCAGTCAGAGTCTGCTGCTGTGCTTATACAAAAACAATGCCATTCCTTTTTTCCCTGGCTGGGGAGATTTTTAGTTAAGCTAAATGCACCTGGTCCACCTTAGGACCTTATACGTTACCCATTACAGAGTGTAATATTTGGAAGTTGAGAAAAAGACAATCCTGATTTCAGAACCACTGGGCAGGTGACGGGAACTGCTTTCATAATGTGAGGTTTCACCGTTGTTTGTTGGCTGAGTGTGGTAGCACTCTCTTGAGAAAAACGTAGGTGAAATTTTGGAATCACAATACTCCTGCTTCATTTTTCTCTGGTAACCAAATTAAGATCCTAGCAATAGAGCCATTATTTTTCTAATTTTTCTCTCTTCTCTTTAATGGTTTCATTACAAGCACATACAACTAGTCACCTCGAGCTTATACATGCTGGGAAACATCTGTTAATTGAATATTACCATAGCCAGAGTGTTATAATGGATAGAAACTACTGGGATATGATGCTAGCACACAGCCTTCCCTTTCTTTCCAAGAGTACGTGCTTCAGGGAGCAAGGGAGAAGAGTATATGAATTTAATTTCAGACATTCACTTTTTAGGTGCCCCCGAGGGACATACCCATTTCCTATATAAGGTTTGGTCTGTTTGCAATTAAGCTCTCTTCTTTGCATATTTCCGGATAGATTAAAAATAGCAAAATCAGCTTATTCTTGGACTGCTGGAGATAAACAAAGCCATTGCTTCCAGGGGTTTTAAAGCACTGATCAGGCTTATAGATCTTGAAGGCAGAATCTGTCCGTGATTTTTTATGCTGGATAAACAAGAATTTCCAAAGATAAGAGAAAAGGTAGGAGCATGTTTCTAGAACTGGAGACCTTTTTGCAGACTTCATTTTTTAATAAAACTAAATGTTGATAAAAAGTTAAGTTGAATACTCTTTATACAGAAAGCTCAAGACCACTTCAAACCTCTCCCACCACTCTCACGACCAGTGGATCAATTCCAGAGCTGAGAGGCTTGCTCAGCTCCCATTACAGTTCTCCTCTTATTCTTCTTCTGTTGGGATTACCATCATCAATCCATTTAATCCAAAATGTAAAGCTGGTTTCTGTGATGCAGCCATTCATTCTCAAGGACCTTGACAGAAACAACTCATTTATAATGGTGCCTACATTGCTATCAGATGGGAATGATTCCCACACATCCCTAACAGCCTGAGGTTGGACACAGGATAGTGATCTGCACCTGATCATTTCTTCCCTGCTGTTCAGGTCTCTACTCATTTGCAAAAATTACCTGGAACAGGGGCTATTTTCCAAAGGAGTACCTGACCACTATGTTGAGAATTTAAGTCTCCCAACAATGTTTTTGCTGTTTTCATTTATCTTTTACAGACTCCTTAGAAGTCAGTGGACCCTGATGGATCCATGGACAACAGGATGAAAGTCACTGATATAGTGGTTTTAATGTTAGTTATTCACACTCTCTTATGCTGAAAACAGAACTAGGATTTAACCAAATATAACCAAAATTATTTGTTAGCTTTCCCAAAGTCCAGAAAACCCTTAGGACTACATTCAGCCCAGTAGTTGAAATAACTCCCACTGGCTCCCTAGGAATTATGCTAATTTCTTCTGAATTTTAATTTTACTTGTAGGCTGGATTAAAGACTCGGATCAGCATTGAACTCTCAATCTTGAAAATTCAGTCATGGCATACATGTACCTCATAAGTATAATTTCTAATTCTGGTTGTGTTTGAGATTCCTTACCTGAAAATCAAATAATCTGATTATCTGATTACTTCCCTACAACTGAATCTTGATGTACTTTTAGTGCTTCTTACATTGAGAACAGACATGGGTAAAAACCAGTGAGAAAGGCTGTGATTCCACAACAGTATAATCTAACCTAAACTGTGGCTGCATCAGATCTGTCTCCTATAGCCCCTGATCACAATCTCCCATCTCCTTCCTTGTACCTGCACTGGTGCTCATCTGGCCTTGCAATAAATTGGTCCAGGGGATGGTGAAAACTAGTTGTTTTGTAGTGCTAATTTTCAGCCAGTTTAGCTCCCTGAACTATGCAATTCCAGGGTCAGCTACGCACTTTTGCTCGTGTAGAGGAAACACAGGAGCACGGTTGGGCAACAGCAGCCCTGACTTAGGTTGGCTGGAATGGATGTGGAACTGTACTCTAACTACAGCTATCTGTGGGCAATGTATTTTAAAAACATATGGGGATGACTTACAAAAAGCTGCTTTCAGCTTCAGTTCTTTAAAGATTGAATTTCCAAAGCAGAACTTCCAGACCAGTAGTCAGTACAAGTCATTGTGAAATTCATGGGATATTTTTAGAGCCTCAGGTAAGGGGTGGACTGATGAAAGATTTGACAGTCTGACAGAGTAAATTGCATGGAGATTCTGGCAGATTTTTAGGACTAGAAACAAGGACT
Organism: Theristicus caerulescens; assembly: GCA_020745775.1. Lineage (NCBI taxonomy): Eukaryota > Metazoa > Chordata > Aves > Pelecaniformes > Threskiornithidae > Theristicus > Theristicus caerulescens. The sequence goes on from CM036564.1 coordinate 33,883,208, forward strand.
AGGCACCGGTAGATTCAGGAGAAAGTGTGGACTGGGTACCAGCTTGATAGAGCACAAGGACTGGAATAACAAGTATACTGGAAGTTGGGACCAGGGTACGTTAATAGCAGAGCTGAGAACCCCAGACTGTAAGAGTGAGACTAGCTGGGTCTGAGATGAACTGGTGGAATTACACCATGGATGCTGCACAGAGCCTGTCCACACAATGCCCGGCTCTTACATTCCTGCTAGGCCCTCGCTTTCAGAGTGCTGCATTGCCCCAGCGAAAATGTAGAATGATATTGAAACTGATGATTCAGGAGGGAGACAAGATTACAACACCACAATATCCATGCAAACAAGTGGACACATTTACTGCTGAGCAGTACGTCCCTTGGAAAATTTACAGGGCCGCTGTAGTAGAGGGGAGGAAAAATATACAGTTAAACAAGATACAAATGAAGTGGCCTACACCACCAGGCTGTGCTTTGTTCCTCTGCTGTGCAAAACGGTATGATGGCATGGGAAAGACTGGTGGCCCATTCCATACCTCCTATGATGGCAGGAGGATTCTTCCCTACCACGCTTGATTCCTAGGGCTGTACAAAGAGCAGCACTCAATGCCATAATCCTTATGGACAAGAGCAGCCTTAAAGAAGTCAACAGGACTGTTCAGCAGGGCTGTTTATAAGAGCTCATGTTGCAAAACCAGCCCCTTATTTTGGTAGAGAGAAGCACAGTAACAAGTCCTATTGTTATAGCAATATAGACACTGCTCCTGAGGACCTAATAAAGGCTCTGCTGTGTGACAAAAGTCATAAACAGACCTTACAAAATAATAAGGACTTTTGTAAAAGCAAGACAAAAATGTGTTAAGGTTCTTTTAAAATATTCTTTGAAATGAAAGTGCTCTTGATCCTCTTTGGCTCTCAGAAAAGTTAAGGACATGGGGATCTTTCTGGCACCACGGCCTCTAAAAAGTCAACTCTCTGAGCTCCAAAATGTGCTCCTGCACATTTCCAGGACATTTGTTGAACAAAAAAATCCCAAACAACAGAATAACCTCCTGTCCATCAAGCAAGATTTCACAACAATTACAGTACCAGGCACGGAGAACTCTGCCTGCCTGGCCCACAGCCACACCACGGGCAGCAAACTTTCTAGCTCTCACAAAATAATTAGGTTCAGGTCAGGTATGTGACTGAGAGAACTCCAGGGAGGGTGGAGGGTGAAGCAGGAAGCGGTGCTGATGATTCAACCAGGGATCATCTTGAAAACGTTTCTTAAGTTGTTTCTTCAGAAATAAGTTTTGGACGTGTAAGGAAAGTGATCTTATTTCTAAAAGTACAGAAGGGGAAAACTTTCTGATAGAAAAATGAAAGTGGGAAGGACTCTTTATTTAGGAAGTAGAGAAGCAACTGATTCATTCATCATAAATTTTATGACGACACTTTAGAGTGTCTAACAGTGGAGTGGGACAGGTGACAAGAAGGCAAAAACACTTCCAGTTGCTATGATCAGCTCTCAAGACAATCTTTCTTTCTAGTAAGAAACTAGAGCTGCAAGGGAAATAATTTTGAAATTTCAGCACAGCTTCCTGCACACAAAAAGACAGCACAGGAATGTCTTCAATCAATGTCTGCACATGCAACCGGAGGAATGAAAAAGACTCATTGCTGGGTTTTGTATTGGATACTGCAAACCTTTAGTAGTATACCCCTAGGGCTACGCAGTGCTGCTTTGTGCCACTCTGTACTGTGAGGAGTGCCTGAAGTTTAACACCCTTCCTCCAAAGCCATAAAATTACAAGCTAAGATTCACAGCAGCCACAAGCAATATGAGTTCCGTCCCATCCCAACACTGCATCTGGCTCCTCAGAAAGGCTGCTGCCAAGTTAAAGTAATGCAATGCCAAAGTACTCTCATATTCTCCATTTCTTGACGTCTTCAAATCACAGCTTTGTGGGAATTCCTTTGGTCAAGTATAAGGCATTATGCTTAAGGCAAAGTGACCGGAGAAGAGCCTGTGGTCAGGGATACACAGGCCATCCTTGGTTCTGGAGTGGGTCTTTTGGATAATATGACTCTACAATCAGTAGATGCAAAAAATGTCCAAGTGAAGAAGCTATTATCTGGATAGCACTCATCAGCTTTCAGCTCCAGCTTTTAGTTGCCTGTGCTTCAGCTCTGTAGCTGTAATGACTGGTGGAAGCACCAACAGAAGCAACATGACAGAGCTGTGATGGTGAGAGATGAATGTGAACTTCAGGCATGTCTCATTCCACCTCTGGGTCTTTCAGATATGTCAGTATAAGTGTGTAGGATCTCCTATTAAGGTTTGCATTGAAGATCAGAAAAAACTTTTCACTGGGAGACTAGTACAGTACTGGAATGGGCTACCCAAAGATGTTGTGCAATCTCCATCCTTGGATGTTTTCATGACTTGGCTAGACAAAGTCACAGCTGACCTGCTAAGGGCTGGCAACAGTTCTGCTTTGAGCAGGATGTTGGACTAGAGACCTCCAGAGGTCCCTTCTAACCAGCATTTCTATGATTTGTCTCTGAGTTGAGCTGACAAGCCATGTTTTGGAAGGACTCTGCAGGGTGAGAGGCCATGACTGGTAACCTCTACCAAGCCTGGAATGGTTGGAATGGTTTATGTGGAGCAAACTAAGTGTCTGAGTGGAGGCCCCCCACACCTACGTGTAATGCCTCCTCTTGAAGGGAGACTGAATGGCAGAGATATTGTGAAATACTGCTTACGAGGTAGCAGTACTTATGGAACGGCGATGCTGCTCAATTCCCTTATGCAACCAAGGCTTCAGCAAAGAAAAGGTGTTAGCCTCCTGCAGTGCTCTTGTGACACCCTTTTGCAGCAGTGGTGAGAGCAATAGTGCTAGCGTGTGTTATCGGCATGCTAAGGCATTGCTCAAAGAGGGTAGGCTTATGGTTGAGTTACAGGCTGGCATATACCTTAACTTTTTGTTTCCTGGTTTTAAGACAATTATATTTAGCTGCTTCCCACATTAAAGGGACCAGAAGAGACTGCATTCTTGCCACCACATAGAGAGACAGATCCCAGACTGGACTGGCTGCAGGAACATGCTGGAGTCATGCAAAAGCTGATAGTTCAGTGGGGACACTTCTATTCAGGCTGACTGACATAGTAGAAATATGCACAGAACAGACAAAATCCTTTCCACAGAAACACCCTTTGCACAATTCTGCCACACTTCATTCATCCATAGCTCTTTGCTGGTTCATTCGTGGCACGCCTGTTTCTCCCCCCCATTTAGAGCCAGCTTGCACACTGCTGCAACACCCTCATCTCTGCCATTCCTTTAATCCCTCTCATAACCCCAATACGTTCCCCTCTTTCAGCACAGAGATGTCAAGCAGAGATGATGGGACCTGAGAAGTGCATGCACTAGTTAGACATAGGGAGAGCCAGGAGAGTGCTGGCCCCAGCAAGATGAGATGTGAACATGTCTCTGAACAAATCATGTTCACTATTAACTGCCAGGAGCATGGCTCAACTCACAGTGAACAAATGGAGCTCAGTCTAATCACTTGGAGCTACCAATGTGCTACAGAAAATCTTTTCCTTGAAGAGAGCCCTAACCACGGTGTACGTCAGTGTGACGTACTGATATGGACTTCCAAATGACTACAAATAACATTTCAGAGATTGTTTTCTCTCATTTATTAGCTTGAATAAATATTGAGCAGCTGAGAATGCCTTGGTGAGAGTCTGAATCTTAACATGAGACCTTACATAGGCATAGAAAAATATTTAAAGAATGAGATAATTTTGGAAAATGCTGTGATGTTTTTTTGGGGGCTGTTTCTCAGGAACTTTTTGCTGACACAGCCCTAGTACCAGGACTACCAATGCCTCCTGGGACCCCCATGAAGCATGAACCAACTTCATCATGCTCTAAGCTGGCAAGGATGTTTGAGAGTATTTAGGGCAGTAGATCGTGTGCTGTGCTATACACAATCATTATATTTATCTCCAACACAACATATATTTGATAGCCATAAATATATTCATCTCCATTTTCTCCATAGAGAAGCCTAAATATACTTAATGGAGCCCTAAACAATGAATCTATGATGGCAGTTAAATCATAACCACACAAAACAGCAGGATGTATTCTCAAAAGGATTCTTCATGTCAACTCAATAGAGAGTAAAAGCTTCTCACACCCTACAAATACAAATAAAGATCTTTATCTACTTCCTAATAATGACATAAGGATAAACTCTGTCCAGTCTTGCATATATGTGTGTAAGAAACCTTCTCTCGATACAGCTCCTATGCAAGTGACTAGCTTCAACTACAGTCTTACGCGCTCCTGTTCTGCTTCCTCCAAAATTGTCCATTCCATATTAATGCCAGGCTGCCAAATCACATTAATTCCATAGTTGTATCCCTGTCATAAGCCATTAGTTCCACACTCTTACTACACATAATACATACATTCCACATTCTTCTCCTTAATATGCAAATCTTTCCAACCATGGTCTCCTTTGTTTCGGTGCCTCTCAATCCACCAGCATATGCAGGAGGGCTCACAAACTGATCCTCTGGGATATACTCAAACACAACCAATATGTTCTTTGTGATTCGTATGTGACGATAGGAGAGATTTTGAGGTTCCCTCTCAAGCCTCAAATTGCTTACATATTGCCCAGATTCTTGACCCCTTTCATCTGCACCAGGTGGTTTACACTGGTCATTATGAATTTCCTTTCAAGGCTCCTAAACAAGAACTGACTTTGTTTACAGTAAAAACTTTTCCACTGGCCCAAAGCAGTATTATTAGACAACACAGAGGCATAGGTGAACAACCACATCACTACCACCATCTCCTGCTGTCAGAATCTCATCAGGACCTTACTGGACTCATGGCTATGCCATACATTCAATCAGCAGCAACAGTTAGAAGTACTTGTTTTAGGAGGAGCATCTCCTCCTTTTTGCATAAGCTGTCGGTCCCAATGGTTCCTGCCTTCCTTTCCTCTAAATTGCTTCCCTTCAAAATCAGCAGCTGGAAGCTACGTCACAGTCACCTGGACATTTTATTTGGTCACAAATAATGTAGCACAATAGACAAAGCGACATTGCGCCCCAACAAAATTCAGGATGTTTCACTTGCTCCAGCAAATTCTCTTATGCCATGAGGTTGTGGTACTCAAGACCTATACTCCAATTCATTGACACAACCATAGTCAGCAGACACTTGGAGCTGGCAAAGCCCATGACAAAACTCTTAAGTTCTGGACACTACTAACAGTACAACTTCAGCCCTGGGATGTGAAGCCAGATTTTGCCATTTGTTTGGCATAATGTACAACACAATTCTTCCTGCAATTCCTCCTGTTCTCCCATTTGCAATGGCTGGCGCCATCTCTCCTTGAGCAGGGAGATGGCTGAAGAACAGCTGAGGACTTGGTATTACCAGCCAGATTTATCACTATTCTTAATTTGCACACATGCTACGGTGACGTGTGCATTACATATGCTTAGACTGCATGGCTGAATGCTCATGTTATATCAAGCTGTGGATGATTTTACAGCTGGCTCTGCTCCTTGAGCAGTGGGAGCAGCTCTTGTGCATTTCTGAAAGGCAGACTACAGCCGAGTGGCTGGAGCTGTAATTCTCCAGCCTGATCTCTCCCCCGACCCAACTACCGTGCCTCCCCCGTGCCCTGACATTCTTTGCTGCTTTGTTTATGCTGTAGCAAACATCTGTGAGGGTATATGGCCAAGGTGAAAGATTTTGCCAAACAGTTATTTTTCATAGCTCAGCTTAAAGGGAAAATATGAAGACTGCCCCTCCTCCTCAGAGAAGGGGAAGGGTGGGGTTGAGAAATGAGATCTGACTGCAGCCGGGCCAAATAGCAGACTGGCTGTCCCACTAGCCCCTTTAAAGGAAAAGGGAATTGTTTTTTCAGTAGAATGAACCATGTTGCAGAAGAGGAAAGGTTTAACTGAGAGAAACTGGATCAATTTTTAAAGGAGCCATTTAGATAATTGTATCAGGAAAATCTTCCAGATGTTGGGATGTGTTAGGCTGAGCATAATATTTCAAGAGAATGCGTAAATCATGCTTCAGAGATTGTTTAAAACCAGGCTGACATAACAATAAAAATCTGTAATAGAGAACACCCCCACACTACTAGAAGATGGACTCAATTACACTGCAGGTCTTTTTCAATGTTTAACTTCTATGACTCCTTATAGAATTGGGGCCCTGTAAGGGGAAAGAGGAAAAAGTTGGCTTATTACCTATGTTGATTAACAGATCGACTTTCTCAAGCATTGAAGTACTTTATAGGCCTACAAAGTATAGGCCGTAGGTAGGGAACTGCAGATTTCCCTGACAAGCCGTAGTGTATTACTGACGTTCTGCAGTGGAGCAGAGAAGCCAATGGCAGCACACACCACTCGCAGCTGCCTTTCTCAGCTCTGGAAGAAAGGGAAGGAGAGACGAAAATCCCTGCTGGGAAGTGAAGGACTTGGGGGTTGACAAGGAGATTCCAGATTTGCTTTAAGGACCTGCAAACAGGCAGGCACCATTTCATTCCTCCCTGAATTACAGCCACTCCTAGGTGAAACAGCAGCGCCATTTACAAAACACAGGGAAGCTTAGGATAGGAGGTGAGGAATGGTGTGTTATTGTTTAACAGGAAATCGGAACAAAAAAGTCAGGAATCACTCAGAAGCACTGTGCTGCAAACATACATGGAAAGGTCTGCCTGGAACTGAAGTCCAGCTCAGTCCCCAGTCACACTCAGGGCATTCCCCTCTCTTGCCATGAAGCCGGTCACTGCTCACATCATAAGGAAGCTCAGCTACTGCCAGATACACCCCACTGGGATGTAGCAGCTACATAACCCCCAGGTTAGAGACAAACAAAGCTGTCTTAAACCTCTGAGCTGAAAGAAGACACAGGCTGAGTACTCAGGATCCACCTATGATTTGTCACGAGCAGTTGCACAGCTGACTGACGAGAGAGGGCACTGCTGGCAGAGGGCATGCAGCCATGCAAGCACCCACTGTCTGTTCCACCCTCCTTTGCCTCTGTCTGCCCGTCGCCCAGATCTAGATAGGTTCCAAATTAATTTTACAACCTGGAATGCTGCTAGCAATCAAATTGTGAAAGAAAAGCTCATCTTGAGGGAAGGCAAAAATCAGCTCCCTTCTCTGTCTCACAGCTGTCCCCTCCTCCTCACCATGTGTTCCCAAAACCTGGGGCTGTTCCAAGCACTAAATGCACTGGAAAGTGTATCCTTGGGCCAGCTGTGATCTGATCATGGCACGTTGGCTGCGGGTGAATCAGAAACCAACCGATAGGCCTAGGAACAATGTGGCCCCTTGTTAGGCTTCGAGAACGGCCATCGCCTTCAGGCCCCCCGCCCCATCCCCAGCCAGCCTTCAGCAGAGTGGGATGCCAGGAGGGCTTCTGTAACATGCCCTGTGTGATCCTTTCCCGCCAACCCTATGCTGAACTACAGCTATTTTCTGTTTTGAATGACACGCTCCTTGTGTTGTGAGAGACTTTGCGGGGGGGTGTTGCTGCAGCCTCTTTGGAAGTGGATGCACAGCAAGCCACAGGCTGATACTAATACTTATGTGCAAGCTGCTACAGGGCAGCCCTGGCAGCAGCACCTGGGACCACTGTTCCTCTGGAATCCCAAGGGCTGGAAACCTCCTGGGAAACTGCTTCTGATCAGCCCCGCAGAGCAGTCCGTGCATTGCACAGATCTGTCGCAGGACCCAGATTTTATCTGGCCTCACAACTTTGCTGATGTTTTGTAGGCTTTGTATGTTTATGACATTAAGTAAGCATTATGGAAATTAAGCAATGGCACAGAGCCAGAGTCCTCCGATTTTTCCAGCCCATCTCACAGCTAGCTAGGCTGTTGCAATTCTCAGGAGCAGATGCTGCAGGAAGGGGGTTAGTGGTAGGACAGGGCTTGGTCTTCTCCCAGGCAATATTCCGAGGGGGAACAGAGTGCTGTCCAGAGGGAGAAGAGGCCATGGCCAACACAGATTTGAGGCAGTTTACAGAAGACTGCAGAGAAATTTAATCCTGGTGCATTAACCAAGTCTCAAAACAAATAGTTCTTTGCATTTGTATTAAAGTAGCGTGCCAAAGCCCCAATCAGGATTACCCACTGTGTTTGGTGGTACAGCCCCATCTTCAGGGTAAATATGTTCTGCCAATCAATTCCCACTGCAATTTTGATTAGACACAACATTTTCCTTGCTTCCTGCCCTAAACAGCTGCCGTGCTCTACCACAGCTGCATTTCAATAGTGGATAAAGGATCCAAATACATTGGTTCTAGCAAATTTCAGCGTAAATATGGATCTTAAATTGGGATCCTTCCAATTAAAAAAATTCTGCACTGGTGCGAGGCACTACTAATTGTTGATAAACCAAAACTACAGATTTGTTCTGTGCCTTTTGCTAGTCCAAATTGCTTTATAAGCTAGGAATATTACATACCCTATATAGGAACTACTTGATCGTTACCAAAACAGTCACTTGCCTGGTGGGCAGCTCTTAGGAGGATACCAGCACCAGCTCACAAAAGAAATAGAGCAGAAAGTTAATTTTCCTGAAAATTAGTGTTGCTTTGGATAGCTGTAATAAGTTTCTAATCACGTCCAAACTGACTCTGCAGCTGTGGCTCAAACGTGTATATCCTTTTCCACTCTACTGACTTTTGCTGTGGAACTTGCTATTTTGAGCTGCAACATCCCTGAAGCTGGCCCTGATACTCCAGTGTACTCCAGTTGCACCAGAACTGAAATTTGTGTGGCTAGATCAGACTGTAAAACTTGAGACCTCAATAATGAAAACGCACAGTGAGATTTGTGCAGAGATTAAAATCTTTTATGAAATATGTAAGTCAGCAAAAACCATATATTGGGCCATCACAACAATGAATACAGGGTACAGCAATTGAGTATGAAGCCAGCAAAAATTTAACATGAGTAAGTTTTACTAAAACTTAATCTCCATTCCACAAAGAGAACTATCAAGATTTTCTTGATGCATTGAACTCAATAAATTTGCTTTAAATAGTTGTATGTGTGTGACATAGAGAGAGAGAGAATTAGGCTGGAATGCTATAAGGATGTAAGCCAAGCTCTCAGCATCTGGAAAGCAGAAAGCAGAACTATATTTAGTGCACAATGACTTGCAATAATTTGTGAGGGGGGGGAAGAAAGGAACAAAAAAGAACAAGAAAAAAGAACACAACTTAAGTTGCCAATGTCAGGCAATTAAATGAATTATAAGGAAAAAAGAACAATCAGGCTGGGGGAAGGATAAATGAAACCCTGGGGTATATGTTATTATAAGAGCTTCTACAAGCAGAAATGCTGTATAGAGTTAGCAGACATATTTATAAACATGCTACAGATAATGCATACTTCAGTATAAATACCACCTCAAAGAATTTCTGGCACAGAACAGTTAGGGCATTGACCTCTGCTGTACATTCACTTCCTTTATGTGGCTGAAATGGCCTAAATATGTTCCTTAGTTAGGCATGGGAAACTTTTTCCATAAGGTAACTGCATCTGCAAGGGTACTCCATGCTGTAACTGTACTTGGTTATGAACGTGTTACAAACTCTTTGTAAAGCATGCATAGGTAACCGTGCGTTCTCCTACACCCACTTGTAAACAGAACAAGCAGCAAGTAAAAGGCTACCTTTTATAGATGTGGTACATATATTCAAAATGAAAATAGTGTAACACTTCCTAAATTCCTTACTGCCATTATAAAAACAATGTGTTGAACAATCAAGTTCCCCTTCCATCGCTTACACAGTTTTTGTTCTGCCCTTCACTTGATTTAAACATTTCATCAGCTCTTCAGTGTCACTCTTGTTTCCAGGCAGTTTCTCAGACCTGAGATGCCAGGATCCCAGAGCCTCCATCTTCAGCACTTTAAAGGACATCTCAAATAACAAATGAAACCTGTTTTCATTACAGCTGAGGTGCTGATCTCAGGCACACTGATGCTGTTTAAAGGATAACTAAGATGAAAGTAAACAGTATTACTGACAAAACAGTAGAAAGATGGTCATATCCATAAATGACAAAGTATTTTCTGGTGTTCAAATTAATCTAGCTTTCAGCTTCTAGGCAGCAGTATGCTGCCAAGAGATTTAAAAAAGTGAGCAGAAACTGTTACCTCTCACAGGCACCAAGTCTCTAAACTTGGTGAAAGACAGCAGAGATCTGGTGCCTGTGAGTCGGGAGGAGAAGCCAGGTCCTGCCTGCAGTGCCAGATGAAGAGCAGCCTATCGCCTTCGAAGCACAGACAGAGTGGCAGCCATTTTGAGAAGCAGCAGGGAGTGCTTCTAAGATTTGGCTGCTTTAGCCATTAGTCTTTACTTCGCTTGTATTTACAAGTAACAGATAAAAAAAAAGACATCTTTCTGAAACAGGCAGTTTGGGAGGAAGTAAAAAACCAGCAGCCATTTTCCATCTGGCTTCAAGATCAGCTGACATTTGTAGGGACCTGTATATCCTCGTGTTTGTAAACTTCAAGTTGTGGCTCTCTTTAAGTTAGTGTTCTCATGTGCCCCTTGTACAGGCAAAGGCTGCTTTTGAGAAGCCCTCTCGCTGGCTCTCTATGTATTAGACAGCTGTATTACTCATATGTCCTACAGGGCTGTCCCTAAGGGTGAAAGGAGAGATCTTGTTCCTTGTTGGATTAAATACGTAGTTTCTAGGCTAGACTCTGCCAACTAATGTACCGGCATTTGTGATATACATGAATATGAACTGGAGCAAGACCAAACCTACCCACAGAAGCTGCAGAGCTGTAACTGAGGTACCTATTTTGCAGTGTGCTCACATGCTTTTCACCACTAATACAATAAACATGCGTAATGTAAAACAATGAAGATTTTTTCAATGCAGAACAAGGAGTGACAGAAGCATTGTATCTCTTTTTAGAGCCATATCCAGGAACAGAAAGGATGGGGAGTAGTACCTTTGCTACCTCAGGAGCAGAGAGGAAAGAAGGCAACGTACAGATTCACAGAACCAGGAGACAAGGAGGCCAAATAAAATGAGGCAGAGATTGAGATAACAGCTGCAGAGACTTAACAATCAATGACAGACACTGTAGCAATGCCTATGATGCAGTGTGCAAGGGCAATGTTAGAAACAGTCATGTGAATCATTGTATCAGTCCTTAAGTTGATATAAGGACTGGGGAAAGAAGGACACTTAACTGCAAAGTACAGAGACTGGAGCAGAGCTCTGCAGGGGGATCTGACTTGTCCCGCTAGGTGAGATTACAGTGCCTAAGACAAAAGACAAGAAAACGCTGCTGCTGTCATTAAAGGTGACATGGAGCTTTTTCTTCCTCACGCTCCCCTCAAGCAGAGCACTCACACATGTTGTGTTTTCAAGGTGAAACATATCAGTTTGAGGTATTATAAATGAAAGCTGCTGAAGAAAACTGCTATTACGCCCAAGTAGGTTTTGATACGTGTTTTACATTCTTTGGGCTCCGAGGTCCTGTTTGAATCAGAACTGCTGTCTGCAAACGCCCCGCTGAAGTCAGCAGAAGATGAGGATTTACTGTAATCACTACAGCACTGGGCAGCGAGCTAGGCTCGTTCCTGAACTGTTTCCTAAGAGATGTTAACAGCCTCAGCTGGGTGCTCTTTGTAGTTCTGGCAGAGGTCAGCTCTGTCTCTAAGCACAAATCAGAAAAGTAAATCTAGTCTAAACAATTCTCTGTACTGTTCCAGAAGCAATTAAAGGCACTTTGCTTTGTGTATTTCCCCCAGGTGTGAGCAGACACTTCCCACAGACAGTATGCACAGCAAGAGCTCAGAAAGCATAAACTCTTTGCAGAGGAAAAGGCAAAAAAACAGTTGCTTTGGGCATGTAAGACTGAACTGGCCAAAACACTGCAGGATCAGCTTTTCCAGGCACTGGCTCCAACCTGTACTTAGAGAAAAATGGAGGTAAAACATTTCCAGCTCAACTCATCTAACTCCATCAGGCTCTTTATTAGCAAGGTAATGCCAACAGATGAGACATCCACTTTTAGATTCGGTACTATTTAGCTAGGAATAAAAATGCAATATACTCCATCAACATGTCACCTAAATTCATGACAGAGATACTGGCATGCAGGAAGCTAAAAGCATCCCTCATCCATGGTACCTTTGTAAACCAGCAACAATGTGAAAAGGATAGAAAGAGGTGAGTGCAAAGAAAATCCTCACACATTTTAAAACAATGATCTTAGGTAAAGAGCATTTGGTTAGTTCCTTGTTCACGATTCTCCAAAAATGGAACAATAAATGCAATTACTTACAAGTATTCCTATAATATTAGGTATACTCCCTAAACCTAAAACCTCCCACTGGTTTTGTGGAGAGCCAGCTCCAGCAATCCTGGGGATATTTTACAAGCAGTTGGCTGAAGTCTCACAGTCTCTAGCCCTTGTTCTTGTGGGAGACTTCAACTTACCAGATATCTGCTGGAAATACAACACAGCAGAGAGAAAGCAGTCTAGGAGGTTCCTGGAGTGCATGGAGGATAACTTCCTGACGCAGCTGGTAAGCGAGCCAACCAGGGGAGGTGCCCTGCTGGACCTGCTGTTCATGAACAGAGAAGGCCTGGTGGGTGATGTGGTGGTCGGAGGCTGTCTTGGGCACAGCGACCATGAAATGACAGAGTTTTCGATTCTTGGAGAAGTAAGGAGGGGGGCCAGCAAAACCGCTACCCTAAACTTCAGAAGGGCAGACTTTGGCCTGTTTAGGAGTTTGGTTAACAGAGTCCCTTGGGAGGCGGTCCTGAAGGGCAAAGGAGTCCAGGAAGACTGGATGTTATTCAAGAGGGAAGTCTTAAAGGCACAGGAGCAGGCTGTCCCCATGTGCCGCAAGTGGAGCAGGCGGGGGAGAAGACCGGCCTGGCTGAACAGAGAGCTCTGTCTGGAACTCAGGAAGAAAAGGAGAACCTACCACCTTTGGAAGAAGGGGCAGGTGACTCAGGAGGACTACAAGGATGCTGTGAGGTTATGCAGGGAAAAGATTAGAAAGGCAAAGGCCCAGCTAGAACTTAAACTGGCCACCGCTGTCAAAGATAACAAAAAATGCTTCTACAAATATATTAGCGACAAAAGGAGGGCTAAGGAGAATCTCCCTCCTTTATTGGATGCAGAGGGAAACTTGGCCATGCAGGATGAGGAGAAGGCTGAGGTACTTAATGCCTTCTTTGCCTCAGTCTTTAATAGTCGGACTGATCATCCTCAAGGTTTTCATGCCCCTGAGCTGGGAGATGGAGATAGGACACAGAATGAAGTCCCAGCTGTCGAAGAGGTGGCAGTCGCTGACCTGCTCCTCCACCTGGATGCCCACAAGTCTATGGGGCCAGACGGGATCCACCCGAGGATACTGAGGGAGCTGGCAGAGGAGCTTGCCAAGCCACTCTCCATCATTTACCAGCAGTCCTGGTCAACCGGGGAGGTCCCAGATGACTGGAAGCTAGCTAATGTGACACCCATCTACAAGAAGGGCCGGAAGGAGGATCCGGGGAACTACAGGCCTGTCAGCCTGACCTCGGTGCCGGGGAAGGTCATGGAACAGATCATCCTGAGTGCCATTATGCAGCATGTGCAGGACAACCGGGGATCAGGCCCAGTCAGCATGGGTTTATGAAAGGCAGGTCCTGCTTCACTAATCTGGTCTCCTTCTATTGGGGTTAAAAACTGGCTGGATGGCCGAGCCCAGAGAGTGGTGGTGAATGGAGCTAAGTCCAGTTGACGACCGGTCACGAGTGGTGTTCCCCAGGGCTCAGTGTTGGGACTGGTCCTGTTTAATATCTTTATCGATGATCTGGATGAGGGGATTGAGTGCACCCTCAGTAAGTTTGCAGATGACACCAAATTGGGTAGGAGTGTCAATCTGCTGGAGGGTAAGAAGGCCCTGCAGAGGGACCTGGACAGGCTGGATTGTTGGGCCGGGGCCAACTGTATGAGATTCAACAAGGCCAAGTGCCAGGTCCTGCACTTGGGTCACAACCACCCCAGGCAACGCTACCGGCTTGGGGAGGAGTGGCTGGAGAGCTGCCTGGCTGAAAAGGACCTGGGGGTGATGGTTGACAGCCGCCTAAACATGAGCCAGCAGGGTGCCCAGGTGGCCAAGAGGGCCAATGGCATCCTGGCTTGTATCAGGAATAGTGTGGCCAGCAGGACCAGGGAGGTGATAGTGCCCATGTATTTGGCACTGGTGAGGCCGCACCTCGAGTACTGTGTTCAGTTTTGGGCCCCTCACTTCAAGAAGGACATGGAGGTGCTGGAGCATGTCCAAAGAAGGGCAACAAGGTTGGTGAAGGGTCTAGAGAATAAGTCTTATGAGGAGCAGCTGAGGGAACTGGGGGTGTTTAGTTTGGAGAAGAGGAGGCTGAGGGGAGACCTTATTACTCTCTACAACTACCTGAAAGGAGGTTGTAGAGAGGTGGGGATCAGTCTCTTCTCCCAAGTAAGAAGTGACAGGATGAGAGGAAATGGCCTCAAGCTGTGCCAGGGAAAGTTTAGGTTGGATATTAGGAAAAACTTCTTTACTGACAGGGTAGTCAGGCACTGGAACAGGCTGCCCAGGGAAGTGGTTGAGTCCCCATCCCTGGAGGTATTTAAAAGACGGGTAGACGTGGTGCTTGAGGACATGGTTTAGTGGTGGACTTGGCAGTGCTAGGTTAACGGTTGGACCTGATGATCTTAAGGGTCTTTTCCAACCTTAACAATTCTATGATTCTATGATAATTCAACACGTTGTCCATGAATCTCGAGTGTATCATCAACTTTGCAACTAGCACTCATGACAGAGGGGATGAAACATGAATAGCTTGGGGAGTCAAGATTTTTTACATTCATTCTTTTATATGCCTTTTTTTTTTTGGATCAAAATTGACACATTCGTGCATGGTGCACCTCCCCACCCTTGGTGCAGCACAACTACCTACACAGCTGTGGCATGAGCTGAATAAAGGAAACAAATTGATTTAGGGATAGTCTGATTAGACAAAGAAAACCCAAAACCCTAGTGTGCCCTGATGTGGCTCACATCACGATCACACAGATAGACGGTCACAGCTTACACAGCAACAGGCACAGGCAGAGGAGTAGGTAGGACAGCGGTAACCTTCTGCTGATGAAAATGTATCCTGAAATCTTGGTCTTAGTCTGTGGCTACAAACTTTAATCCCTGGTTTTATGAATGTGGCACCTTCTAGCGGCAAAATATTCTCAGAAACAAACTCCCAAAGCATCTATTTATAGTATTGATAGTAACTGGCAGAAAAGCAGGACTGGAGAACCCTTGCTTCGGCATAGCTGAGACCTTCTGCACACTAGGAAGCAGAGCCGCTATTGTTACAGGATGCCAACAGCACGTGCTGGCACCAGACGTGATTTTGCTGCACCCTTGCAGATTTCTGCGTCTGGTTTCTGAGTACTGCCGGACACTGCTTGTCCCAATCTGCCCTTGAATAGAAACCCTTTTCACCAGTGGCTCATCCACACCCATTGCTACTCTCCACCAGCAGCAGCCAGCAATTTTCCTAATATGGAGAAGGTGTGGATGCATAAAAAAGAACAGTATTTTTACCTTTGCAGAGGTAAGACATTTTTTTACTGTGCTATGGTCACTACCAGCCCCCAAAAGTCCTATTTCATGGAGGGAAGATCACAAATAGCAACAGAAAGAAGAAACACATTGACATATGTTGTTGCACTGAGCAGTTTGCATGAATCACTGCAGCTTCTCAGTAATTTCCCAAATAAAAATCCATATCACAGTGGTTTTGCATAGGAAGAAGCAAGGCACGATTAGGGGTCTCGACTGGGTGAGGCTGCGGAGGAGCCTCTGAGTGCAGGTTATATTCAGAAAGCTGGAGATACCAATCTAGAATGCTTCTAAAAAGCAAACCAAAACTTTCTTCCTCTATCTGTGTCCCCTATGTAAACACCAGACAACCCCCACCTCCCTGGTCAGGCGAGTTTATTATTTACCATTAGATTACCTTTATTTAGCATGGGAAACTGAGTGCACACACTTGACTATGCGAACAATCTGCTACAGCCCAAATTCCTTCCTGTGGATTATACCAGTGAAGAAGGGGGTCCCAAGAATTCTTTGACAGCATAACATCAGCTTCTGGATCTTGGTGGAACTATCATGAGTTCTGTCATAATAGAAATGATTCAAATGTTTTTAACATGGTAAAAATTGTTTCTCCACGCTCTCTGACAGTGGCTTGGAGGAGAAGTTAGGGCACAGGGAGAGAAGCTAGCTGCAGATATTTGGCCCTGAGGTGCCCAGCTCTCATCCATGACAGGACTACCCCAAAGAATTAATCCAGCAGAAGATACAGTACACCCAGATTTATTTCACATTGTTTTCTTATACACATCTACAGGGGAGGGAACAGGCAGCTGGTTGTTCTCATCAATGAAACCCTAAGCAGGAGAAGCTACCCTAAGCTACTCTTCTGGGTAGCTGACTGCTCTAAGGCCATTTTATACTTTCACATGGCTTAATAGATCAGAGAATCAGAATTGTTTGGGTTTATTCTGCTAACAAATCTTAAATATTCTGGTTTCATTAATAGTATCCTTTTGAAGCTATGAAGAGTCATTTAATGAGTGAGATTCCACTTATGTATTCAGTTCTGTCCAAGATCCCAGCTGAAATGAAAGTCAAAAGGATCATACCAGCCTTCAGCTGCTGTCATCAAATCATTACAGGACATTGTATAATTAAGCCCTATTTGCAGTTTCATTTTAAAACACATCCTGGCCTGGCCACTCTTGACTAAACTTGAGATGATTTGGCAGCATTGTGTGGGATTACACACTGAAATTAGCCAAACGTGTGCAGGCCAGGCTGGAGGTGCTTTGCTTGTGAGACTCAGGACCAAATGCGCAAGCAGGAGCTACAGCTTTGTTGTGGAATGGCAGGAACAGAACTGCAAGGAGGAAGTTTGCAGAGTACCCGGGAGTGCTGCGGCTGCCTAGAGCTGGCACTCCCAGTCTTTCACTTTCCTGCCCACCAGACATGTCTAAATATCTTGAGAAAAACAAGAAGCAAAACAATAGGTGACTGTAGTGTGAATAACAAAAGCCTGGCTTCCCTCTTGGAACCTGACTTCTGCTCTTAAACTGCCCCAGCTGCACTCTCACGGTCCAGGATGTCAGCACAACTGCTCCAGTGAATTAATGCCTTGTGTTCACTCTGGGGCTGTCTACGGCACCCTTTTATAGACTGTATTGTAAGACTGGGGTGGGTTTATGGGTCAGAAGGTCAGCACTACCTCTCTACTCCAGAAAGCTGGGTTCTGTATGATGCTATTCCAGCAACAGCAAAAAAATAAGGTTGAAAATAATACTGCATATGGGATGTACTGAGTTGCCAGCAGTATAGTGCTTTGTTCCTAGGAGGAACAGGTAGAGCAGACATTAGAAATACTCACTGACAGATCCTGAGGGATCTCTGGTAGAGCAAAAAGTTTTCTAAATATATAATAGACTGTGTGACTGTACAAGCTGACTCAAAGGCAAGGGCCAAATTAGTCCTGGCTGAAACTCCATGGATGTCAGGCAGCTCCCTACAGTGAATTTGTCCCTAAACCAGAGTGCAGTTATTCTTTCAATACCAGGAGCCCTCGTGTCCAAATCATTCCAAGCCAATATCGGACTTCACTTACTGTGTGTTTTAATTCCTTAGCATTACTGAGAGAAGATTAAAAAAGATACCATACAACCATCTTATGTAGTTCTTTTTTGTAACTGCAGTCAGTTCTTCAAAGGCTGGTGTGCTGTCCCGCTGCCAAGTACAACAGCACAGTCTTTCCCTCCCTCCTCTTCTTCCCCGTGACAGAAGAGCAAATCATAAGCCAGGTCTGCTCCAGACCACGTCTCAGTGGGTACCAGCCATCTGAAAAGGTATGTCCTTCCGCCGTGTCAGTGCAGTCTGCATTCCCATGGTTTCTACTCATCTTGGTTTTGGAATGGAAGAGTGAAATCACCAGGGCTGTCACTCAAGTACTTTTCATCAGGTTCAAATCTATTTAAAAATAGGCACAGAAGGGAAAAGAAAATACATACTCCTCGCTGATTTATCTATTAATACTGGAGAGCAGCTCTATCACTGATGTTTTGGAGAAGGATCAGACACCTTCGTAATCAGACAGCACCATCCAACATATGGCAGTAGATGAAGGCTGCCTTTTGCCTCTCACATTCACTCTGAATCCTTCTAAATCATCCCTGCCAACATGATATGATCCTTGAGGATCATTAACATTCGTCAGAAAAGCAAACCTCTCACTTATGTAATAAGTTAGGTTGCACCAAACAGCAGGTATGAAAAGTTCCCTGGGGGAAGACACCTGCAGAGTCTGTTCCTTGACCTTCAGCTCTGCCGCTCCTACAGATGGCTGCTGTTTGACTCAGCACAGCACGAGCAGTACACACTCAGAGTATGCTTCAGGAACAAAACATTACCTCTTCTGAAAAAAAGCAGCCTTATAGATTCATGTGTCAAGTGATGCTTCCTTCCAATTTTGGTCAAATGAAAAGCATTCCTGTTTAAAATAAGAAACAATTGAATACATTCCCCCACTCGCTCTCTTTGTGAATATGCACACCTCAGAGAGCAAGACTTCTAAACAGAGACTGTTGTTGGAAGCGTTATTCTGTAAGAGCCCCTCAAAACACTAAAAACACATTAAAAATATTCTATTAATGAGCTGAGGTCCCCTCAGCACAGCCTGAAACACACTGTAACTCACATGTCACTGGTACAGGTAAAACTCTACTTCTTCTGACTGCAGCAGGTAATCTAATTCAATTTATTTCAGCTAAATGTAAATGGACTCAATGTAAAATTTGCACCAACACTCTTACACTAAATTCCTCTCTGATTTCCTATGCAAACATAGACAGGACTTCCCAAGGAAACACACAGATGGACTTCTCTATAAGCATGTATAGATATGGGGATTTAGATGTTCTTTAAAGACAAGCAAAAAGGACAAAGCAGATGAGGAAGGTCTAGTATTTATCAGGCCAAATGTTTACATGCTACAGAAGGAAAAAGTATGCTATTGATCCCAGTATAGTAGCTCTCCACACATCCTTCAAGGCTCATCTGCTCAGTGTTATCAGGCACTCCTCTTATCCTGGGAGATATAGTGTCTGACTTGCCAACAAAGTGGAGAAAGGCCACTTGAAATCTTTTTCTTCCTCAGGGCGGTATGGTCATACTCTCAAAGAAAATGAATCTTCACACAGTACATCTCCCCAACACCATCCACGTATTAGCAAGCATGCATTTTACACTGGAAAGAAGGGAAGGATCTTGCCACTTTAAATAGCCCAGTGAATTTTTTTCTTCTACGGTCAGCTGGGGCTCTTTCTTGGGATTGCACCGAGGTGCCCTTCCATTACATGTACATATTGGGAACTTTTGATTCATTTGCGCTTTTTCCAAACCACAGTTCAACTTCTACTGGTTTATAAAAGATCTGCACTCAGTGTTTGGAGAAAAGGTGAGAGAGACCCTGGCTATGCCCATGCTATGCAATGACTGACTTATGTGGGAACTCACAGGACTGAAGGATTGGGCCCAAAGATTCAGTAGCCAAAGAAGTTAGGTGCCAGAAAGTTTGGAAGCTATGTAGTTAGAAGAGCATCTGCCACTGTGACAGGTAAATTCTGAAAGCAAAGAGGGAGGTTCTGGTTTGGAAGGAAGCAGATGACACTACATGATCAGTACGGCAGCAGGACAAATACAGCTGGATTTCATCAGGATTGCACCTTCCTATGAATGGCAACAAGAAGCTGTCTGTAGACACAACTGAATCAGAAAGGGAAGCAAAACCCATGTGACATTCAACCTGCCTGACAAAAATGGGACCTGCACATTTGCTTTGGGACACAGGAGCGTGGAGTCCTCACTAGCAGGAAAAAGAGAACTTCTGCATGAAGTGATCACTCCTTGCTCATCTCAAATGACCTTGAATCACGAATCCCTCTTGATCTTCCTGGTTGCTCTGGCTCTGCATTCATTGCTGAACTCCCTACTCTTGCGTTAAGGCCCAGAATTATTTTGGGACTGAGCAAATCTATCTAATTTCTCCCAAATGTCCCATCTCAAAGTAATGGCATAATACCTGGCTCATTCTTTCAGCTCCACCAAACAATGACTGCCAGGAAAACGGCTTACTTTAGTCATTCCTAACAAAATATAGTTAGCTCTTTAACACACAGCCTTCTTGTTACTTAGTCTAACTGCTTCTTTTTTGGTGCAGATCTTTGTAGATTGCCTTGGTTTATGCCAGCTGCAGTCCTCCCCCAGAGAGCAACTTGCTTCTTATGAGAAACAAATAATTTTACATTTGGAGCATTTTACAGCTGGAGCATTTCCTGAGTCCTTCCAGTTCTGACTTAATCTTTTTTCCTGGCAGCCTGCACAAAAGGACACAGGCATCCACCTGCAAAGCAAGGTACTGGTCTTAGCTTTGTCTCTCAAAAACCTGACTTTCTATAATCAATTCCAGTGAATGAGAAACCTGGAAGGGCAAGATAACTATCTCGGTATGCTAAGATGGTCAAAGTTGCCATGTAAATACACTGATAATGGACTTAAAAAACCAAACAACAGTAAATGGGAGAGTTCTTACCTCCCTGCCAGAAGTGTGTGTCCCTCTGCCACAGCACTGCTAAGCAAACAGCTAGGCGGGCACTAGGTATATGCAAGGGCTTTGAAGCAGGAGGCTGAGAGGAAGCAGTTAGTGGCATGTAAAGATGGGGAAAGAGGGAGGAAATGGTCTGGAAAATCCTTAAAAAAGAATCTGGTGCACAAAGGAAAAGATTTCTCTAGTGTCAATCCCTTTTGGAGCTCTTGCTCATTCATCTGTGGTGAACTGACCAAGACCAATTGGATGGCCACATTCTGCCCAAGGACTGTCTCTGCGGGGTGAGATAGAGCGTAGAGGCTGGGGCAAGGAAAGGAAGCAGGAATCTCTTCAGAGTATCATAAAAAGGCTAACTGCTTCCCCTTTGGGAAAATACTAATCGTTAAACTGTTTCCACCAAACTCTGGGAGAACATTAAAAACGCCCCATGGTATTTTCTTCTTTTTTAAAAGGGACCTGTACACTGTTCATAGCCCCGGCTACAGTGTTAAAAAGTGAGACACTCACTGGCTGGTCACTCTCTGCCTAATGGGACGGGGTCTTGTTTGTGAACTTTCCTGCGACTCTGTGTGATGGGAGGTACTATACAAAATGAGAGCCAATGGTTTAATGATAAGTCATCAATGGATCATACAACATGTGGATTCAATTTCTGACTCTGGTACAGACTTCTGTAGACCACTAAGAGAGTCCCTTCAACTCTTTTGCTATATCCCTTCTGAGTAAAATGACAGTAACACCTCCTCACCACGTATTAATAGTTTACCACAGAGAAATTTATTCCTTTTTGTACTCAGTCCTGTACTAGGGAAGCAAACATGGCAAAGACAAGAGTGCCTGCACTTGCATAGCCTAAGCAGCCATTGCAAGTCCCCTGAAGGATTCTGATATACAATCAATTATAGTGTGCACTGAATGGGATTATTTAAGGCAAAGAGCTTTAGTGGCAAATATGGCCTTGCACAAGCTTCTGCAGTGCTGTAAACCTTGTTTTCAATGATTTTAGCTTTCATGGATTTTAAATGATTAAGCAAAAGTGTTACAATGAACCTTCAAGTGGTCCTTAATAAATAGGTTTTACTGTAGAAAGGGTTTCTTACTGAGTGTACCAAGAAATATTTGCATGTGAAATGAAGAAATTTGAATGAAAACAGGTTTGTTTATTTTAGAAGGCACTGCAGCCACCCACTGCTCGGCTGAGTTTCCAGCACACCAGGACTGGATGCCAAGGAGCTTCAGGAAGGGAAACAAGAAACAGAACAGGAAACCGAGCAGCTTAGCTTCTTTTCATGTTAATCACCGAAAGTGGGCAGCACCACTGAAATAATATTGTATAAAATCTTCTCTTAATTCAGAAAGCTTACTGTTTATTTCCTGCCCCAGTGTCTACACACAGAAATCCCAAAACATTGCAGAAAACAACATTAACTCTATGTTTATCCAGAAAAATAGAAGTATTCTTCATGAACCAAATTAGCAGGTTTAGGACCAAAAAGAAGATGCCATATTATTATTTGTACATCTTCAGGTACTCAAGCAACGTTTTTTTTCCTGGAATGAAAAAACATCTTTTGTGCAGAATGAGCATCAATGTAGCAGTTAAGGCAATACCACATAAGTGCCCTGTACAGAAAGCTAGACCATCACCTTTCTAACTAAAATATAGGTAGAAGTCATATGAAAAAGCATCCTTAACGAGCACGAGGAGATAAGACCCTGGTTTAACATCTCATCTGACAGAGGCTGAGATGTGTGCTGCTGTGTTAATATCCTTCCAGGGAGGTACTTTAATTCCAAATCAAGAAGGAACATCACCATCTCCTGAGTCATCAGCATCACTTCCTGCCTTTCTGTGTGCATGTTCATAGGAAATCTTTCATCTAATTTTTTTCAAAGCCCAATCCCACTTGGCTAGCAAGCTCAGGCAAGATCCAGCCAACAACAGTATAGGCACAACAAGTTTCAACAAAAATATTTGTTGCAAGAACACTCTGATTCATTTGACCTTCCTTGGCTGAACCTCGACAACACCCATCCTGATGCACACTTGCGGAGTGCTGTTGCCGTGTCAGGATCTGAGTTCAGTTTCTGCACTCCCAAGTTACTCCTCCTGGCTTTGAAAACTATCCAGGTGGCTGCACAAGGGGCTACAGAAATTACAGGGAGATGGCAGAGTTGGTGAGAGGACCTGCCTGAGAAGCAAAGAAAGGGGAGATACCCACACTCTACCAGCCCATCCCCATCCGATCTGACCACAATGTGCTGTTGTAAAGAGTTTGCAGTGAAGCTGGGGATTTGGCACTGACATGGTGTGGAATAGTCATCAGATATTTAAAACAGAGCTGAGAGAACAAAGAAGGGCTTTGTAGTGCAAGGCGGCACTGAAAACCCTGAGCCTCTGCCAGCCAGCTTGCATGGAGTGTTTGCTAATGTACACAGTGGAGTGCATTCCTCTCATTTGATTACATGACAGTTTTATATACCAGGTATATGCAGAGGGTTTTTCTTAACCCTTTCTGTCCTCTGCCATTTATAAATCTTAAAGAGACTCACAGTGGTTTCATTTCTGCCGTCTTGTACATGCATGCAACTTCAGTCATGAAAGGCTGAGCATGTGCTGTGGGCAACTGGATGTGGATGTGGATGTTAAAAGTACTCTTACCTATGTCGCTAGAAATAGCAGAAGTAATTATGCATGAAAGATTAGAAAACTAATTAACTCCTTACGCTATAGTTTTCTGCATCTCCCTTGATTTAAGCAGTGAGTATAAAGAGGCTTGTTTAAAGGAGCACTATCATTCTCTCTCCATATTGTAAAATGAAGGATGCAGAGACTGCTATTGCAGCCCCCACTTGTTGGACCAGGGAGAAGAGAGCCAGGAACCCCCCGTTCGCTAATGCCACATTCTACCACGTACTGTATTACACAGTTTCTACTGTAAAATGAGGATAACCATACGTGCCCTTTTTGGTCATGTGAGGCATACAGATGGGGTGCAGGACCAAGGCTTAAATTGCAGGGGTTTGGGTGCTTTAGTGCCAAGTAGTTGAGAAGGGCAAAGTATTCTTACTTTCCTGTTCTGTTAATGCACAAAGTAAATTTCTTAGCCATAATTATAATAATACACAATTACATTTTCAGAAGATCTACTGTGGTGCCTTTTATAAACTCTAAGCTGTAAAAACTATTAAGTTATAAAGTTAAAAGATTAACTTCTGTTAATTAAGTTAAAAGAATAAGAGAGACACTGAAAGAGATGTTTGTGGTTAAAATCCTCAGCACCCATACTGTTGCCTGCATTTTTAATGTTGGTAGCTCACAGACCAACATCTAATTAAGCCCACAGAACCTCTGCAAAGCATTTAACTAGGAATTATTTTCCTGCTTAGCCACCCAGGGAAACAATCAGAAGATGAAAGTAAAAGCATCTTGCCCAACATTTGGGTGTCAGAGGTAGCATTAGAATTCATGAAGTTCCTACTCCCATACTCCAAGTACTTAACAAAACAGGGTTTGCCTTGTAAGTAGAGAGGAAGTGTTTGGGGCTGGTGCCTGGATTCAGATGGACAGAGATAAAGGAAGGTGAAGGAAGGGGATGGTTATTGCAACGGTGGAAGAGAGTACACATGGGCAAAGAAGGCTGGTGGAAGATGAGTGAGCAGTGAGCCAGAATAAAGGCAAACCAAGCCACCAACCTAAGCCTCCGTAGGTCACTCAGAGGTTCTTACCATAGTGAAAATGATTTCAAAGTAGGTCCCAAAACAGATGGGTGTACATAAAGGACTTAAGCAATGGGAGTAGTTCTGCATTTTTGTACACGTGAGCAGGCAGACTCTTAATGGAATATGTGTACGTGCTTGAGTTTGTAAAGAAGAAGGAGAATCATTTCCCAAACCAGAAATTGCATGATTAGATACCACAAGCAGGTTAACCAAAAGACACAGACAAGAAGCAGCAGATATCCTGTTTCCAAACTAATGGTACTTTCAGTACAGAATGACAGAAAATTTGACATATTGGCAGAACTAACTTACAAAAGGAAAGCACTTTTTGAAGTTTCCCCTTAAACACTGATAGCTCTTTAAAACTATTATTAGCTGTGACATCCGTCTTTGTATGACAGAAGAAAATGTTACGTTTCTAATGTTATAAAGGAACTGGAAGCATCACAGAGGCTCTTACGGGAAAGTCAGATGTTTCATACAGCGTACTGCAGATGATACATTCAGACAAGTATCTGTGTCCTGTTTCTGGAACTGTGTATTATTCTTAATTACTTTTTCCTACTGTTAGATTGTGTAACTTGGAAATAATGTGACACTTCTGAAAGAGAAATGTTTTCTATTATGGAAATTTATTTTGTACTATGAGGAAAGGGGCAAGAAGTACTCAGATGATAGCATTTCTCAGCAGTCTTTAGCTCTAGTGATCACAAAATGCTGCTGTCTCAGTTTAACACTGCTGCGTGTGAACGTAAAAGACCAAGACTTGTCTCACATTCCTTCTCCTCCCAAAGGGTCATGATACACAGAGACACTTCTGTAACCACAGAGGCCCACATGGCTCAGTTATCTTCCCCATACCATTAAACGTGTATAAATGTGTGAGAGACAGCACCCCTGGATGCCAGGAGAGCATTTACGATGCCTAACTATATACTGCCTTCACTTCACAAACTGATAGCACTGTATCTCAGCCATCTGAATTCCTCAGCTCAAATAAAAACCAAAGAAAAACCCTTCTGCTTAGTCAAACACAGAAAAATAGAGGTGATGCTGGCAGAAGAGGTGAAATTTTAGACACACTAGCAATTATCATGCTGTATCAGAAGAACAGACTGCTGTCACAGTGGCACAGAGCATCAAGGTCTGCATGCCTCCCTGATGTAGGATATGCAAACGACTATGACAGCCAAAAAAAGCTGATCTAGATGGTGACTTTTAAGAAACGTGGCCCCATTCTGATGTCCAAGGCCACATGAGCGTCCAGCTCTTGACGATTGGGATCACAGTGTGATGTGCATCTTTATGGCCTCAAGCTTTACGTTCGGTAGTCACTGCATTTCGGATGATTTGAAGAGGTTTGAGTTCACTTTCCGTGAAGCGTTTTGCTTACTAAATAACAAGCCACCTCCCCCAGCACAAGTGACTGTAGAGATTACCTGGTTCAATTTAAGGCCTTCAGATCTTTTCAGGGAGATAAATATAAGAAATTTGACACATGAAAGGGATGAATCTTCAGAACTCCCTTAGGAAAAGGGCTAAGAATGGCCATAAATTTCAGTGTCTTCAGGAAACTGCTTTGCAATCCTGTACAGTGCTTTTTAAACAATAATTAACGTGGAAAACATGGAGCTGTACACACTGTTATATCAAAGGAGAAAGCAGAAATTTGAATGAGAAATCAAGCTGATTATTAAAACAATCAGTGTGCTTTATATTAAGGCCAGAAAGATAGACAAAACAAAGAAAAATGACCCTCCTTTAACATGTTACTTTATCAAGTTCACAGGTTATTAATAAGGGAATATAATGATTTCTCAAACATATTCTACAAGCAAATATTAAATCTCCACACCCATCCTGTGAATGGCTGCAATTAACATATATAGCAGCCTTCCTTTAACATCACACGTCGCTTACACAACACCGAATCCTGCCAAAACATCCCTGGTTGTGCATCAGTAAAGTAATGAATGCACAGCTCTGGGAATGGTGTTGGTTAAGCTCTATATGGGAATCAGCAGAGGGAACATGTAACACTGTGGCTTTTTGAGTTCTACGAAATAATGGAAACGGCATCTTTTTTCCCCCCTCTCAGTGGAGTAATGGAACAGTAGATAAACTGTGCAAAACCACAGCGAAATATTTAGAACCCACAAGGAAAAAGTCCTTTGAACAAATCAAGCTATTTCACTTACAGGCTGGGAAGAAAGAGAGAGACAGAGGGTTTGTTACTGTTATTTCTATTTTTAAATATACATACGAGATGCTCAGATACTATGCTGATAGGGGCTACATAAGCACCGAAATAAAGAAGGGTAGGATTTTTTTCCATGAGATTCTTATACCTTTATAGTGGTAATCTGGGCTTCGACCTTTAGCAGCACCTCTTCCAATCAAGACATCTGGAAATGTCTCAAAACTATTTAAAAAAACAATGGAAATACTTCAGTATAAAACATGGCCTTCAGGCCATCTGGAGATATGATGGGGACTTGTAATTCCCAAGGATTTCCTCCAAAATGACTATGTTCACTATCTGCTCCTTGCCCACCATCACACAGTTAACGTTTTTCATTTAAAGAATGCTCAAAGAAGTTTCTCTGATATTAAAGTAGAAAATACAGGCTGACACAGAAAGGTACTTAAAAGTTTTGAAATATTTTTTAATTCATTAAGTAATTATATTATTTAATACTCTGTACTTCAGTTTTCCCACCTATAAAAGATTTTATTGTTCAAAGACATTTACTTACCTAGAAAGACTACTATGAGGCTAATGAATATTTTAAAAATATTTTAAAAAGGCTAAAGAAAAGCATGGGAAAATTGTGATTTGAAACACAAATTAAAATAAAAGGGGAAATGGGAAACATACAGGGAAGGAATTGAAGGTTATCTCCACATAACAGGACAGAGACTGACAATGTAGGATCTACACAAATCTTGGATCCTCAAACTTCTCCTATTCTTCATTCTACTCTTAAGTAAAACCCCCACACATGGAGTGCACCTACAGTGAGAATGAGCGCTTTAATTTCTGTGTTGATTTCATATTGAACAAATCAATTCTGTATGAAATTTAGCATCCATCTCCCAAGAAAAGAGAAAATGTGCTTCTCAGAGTTCCCAAAAGTTAAAGCAATGATCCAAATCACAAAAAAAGAAGGAAAAAAAGCCCTGAGAAAGAAGGACAGAGAAATCAACTCAGACATAAACCAAGATAAATCTTCCCGGTTCAGAGACTGTGAGGACTTGACAGGGTGTCTTCATGACTCAAACTAGTCTGTTAACCATTGAGCATATACTTGGGTTTGCAGCTGAAAAATCATAAAATCTTTTCTAAAGATGAATTCATTTACATTTCACAGCCCACCAATAAGATTTAACGAGTACATTCTCCACAACAACTTGCATTGCTGTCTACCTCCAGTCAGACCTCGTGGCTAATGCCTCAGTGATGAGGCAAGGCACCTTGAATTGGAAATCTTCATCCATTTTGGATCCAACCTACTGTCCAGAACATATGTTAAATTTCTGCAAAAGATGAGGAACAGAAATCAAAAAAATGAAGCACATTTTTAAGGTACCTGCTGCTGCATCTGAAAGCAGCTTTGCTCAGAAATCAAGTCTGAGACAGTCCCGCCACTTTGCATTTCAGTATCTTTCACTGCAAGAACTTTTGCACCCGCATTAGCTAACTGAGCTTTTAAACAGCATTTGGGATTGTATCACTGATCCTGTTTCATGCCCAGATACGTTCAGACAGAATGTACAGCACGTTAACTGGTTTTTTGAGGTTTATATAAAACACCACAGAGCAAAGCTGGGGTGAGGTTTCAGGAGTCCTGCCTCCCACCCTGGCACCACTGTGTGCACCACTAGCCAGCCGCCATTCAGTGCTCCGGTGCTAGCTTAGATTGTCTGGCCCAGTAATAATGAAAGGAAGAAAGGATTTTTCACTAGGAATTTGGAGTATTTCTCATTATAACCAACCAGCATGACCAGAAAAAGAGCCCTGATGCAATCCGTGGGCCTAGTTCTCACTCCACTGCTGGCAGGGCCTGAAAAGGCTGCCGGGGCCAGAAGCCCTGCTCCTCCGGGAGAGGGGAGGGAGAATACGCAGAACCAGATCCTGTCCCTCAGGTCTGGTATCCTGCCTTCAGCACGGCCCAGAGCTTCACGGTTCAGGGAAAAGCAAACAAACAAACAAAAAATCCCCCCCTACTTCCCCCTTCCAGCACCCGTGGCCTGTGGTGCAGTAACCAAGGAAGCGGCTCTTCCCATTAACCACAGACAACCTTTCAAGCAGACGAGGACAGGGCAAGGATAAACTCCAGCAAAAATTGCACCTCTAATCTTGTTCTTCAGGCCAAAACTAGAAAACAGGGCAGGACGGGCATGATTTGGTATCTTAAGGACAGAGGAGGGCCCTCCTGGCTGGAAACAAGGGCAGTTGAGCATGCTGTGAGGGGAAGATGGCGGCCTGGGGGAGCTTAGCGCACGGAGGGTTAACGTGCTTTTCCACCGGCACTTCAGCAGGGTGCCCAGGGTATTGATTACTGCCCTCCACAAAAGCAAGTCATCAGACGGGGATTTTCATCTTTCCTCTCACAGTCACCCTCGACACTAAAGCAGCAGCCGAGGGGCCTTCTCCTGGAGAAGGCACAGCAGGAATAATCCCGCAAGGTCAGGAGGGAAGGGCAGAGGCCGAAGGGCAGGGAAGGTCAGCGCTAGGCAGGCACAACGTGGAGCTGCCGGAGCAGGCAGAAGGTCTGTTTCTGGGTCCCCCAAGCCCTCCTGCCAGAAACTTAAGATGCACTTTGGGAGACGCAGGCATGGGGCTCATGGTAACCTGGAGTAACGGACAGCTGACAGCGTCTGTCCCGGGAGCGGGAGCAGGGGGAGGAGAGGGCTCCGCACTTCGTACCCGCTGAGGCAACCATGTGTTGCTCTGCTTGCGACAGCGCAGCCTCACTGCGCTTGTGGTTTCTTGTGCAAGGAGAAGCTGCGCTCAGACAAGGCGAGAGGAGATGCCAGCTGAAACAGTGCAAGGGAAGTGAAAACAGTCAAGTTTTTGCTCGCTGCAATGCATGTGTGCACCTTTTCCAATAGAGATGAAAGAAACAATGCAAAGCCACAACACAAAGTTGTGCCAGGCCACCAGAAGTCCTCAGCTGTGTGCTCCGCTCCACCGTGGACTTACTCAGTTGAATTCCTCCTTCACACATAGTCACAAGTCAGAGCAGATCTTCTGCAGTTAATGGAGTCGCACCCCTGTACAACAGTCAGAAGAGACAACCAGACCCACCACGTGACTCCACGTCTCGGTCTTGCTGCTCCTGTAACAGGGATAAAGACCACCACGTATGTCCACTTGGGCTGACGGTGCGCTCCTGGCACTCCTTCAGGCTTGCTGTGACCCTGAGAGGGAGCTGGGGGAACTGGGGGGGCAGAGGGGTTCATAACACCCCCCCCACATACCAAGGCCTCAGGCAGGAATCACCTATGTATTCCTTTCAACTCCAGCCTGACGTGTGGTCCTCTCTCTGCCACCAGATTTTCTCTTTCCTTTTCTTTTCATTTAAACACAAATAACTCTGGAATGGAACTTTCCTGGCTGTGATTACATGAGTTTGCGCAGGCCAAGCACACAGTATATTCATTCTCCCTCTCCCCTGCCATCTACTCCTTCCATCAGGCCTGTTGCTTGGCCTTGTCGTACACCCTGTCATGCAGTCTGCTTTCCACAATTGTGTGAGACTTTGGTCACGGTGAGACTCAAGGCCTTCCTAACAGCTCCTACACAAGCCCATCGTTGCTAGTAATTGAGCACAAGACAGAGAAGGCAGGCAGCATTTTACTTGAAAGCCATGTTTGATCTGCCCAGTAGGAGAGGCCAGGCAGACGGGAACATATGCTTCTCGGACCAGATCATGCCAGTACTCTGCTTCCAGCAAAAGTCAACTCATTCAGAAGAAAGCAAAAAAAGTTAGTGTACCTAGCCAGTTGTAAAGTGGGAGTAGACAGAAATATTCCTCTCTTTCCTTCCTCGACAGGGCAGCCAAAGATACGCTGTTACATTGAGAACTTTTCTGCCATAAATTTGAGCCTCCTTTTTTTTCCCCATCTGATCTCACTTATCTCACCATGGTTTCTGGCTAGTAGCAGGGAAACAAGAATTTAATTTAGATATGATGTTTGGATCTGGAACCAAACTTTCTTAGAACACAGGGATGTTTGGTTTTGTGTGTGTTTTGATTTAACCCATAATTATGCTACATGAATCCAATTAAAAATCTGAATACATGTCTGACTCTCTCAAAAGTTAGAGCTCTGAATCTGTTGTTTCACTTTTAGCAGAAAAAGAAACAGAAACCAAATAAAAATAAGGAGAGGGGAATAAAAAAGGAAATTCACAGAACACCTTTCTGAGGGCAGCTGTGAAATCTCACAAGAATGTGCTATCTGCAGTTTTGGAATATCACCTCTCCACTTAAGATACTACAGGTCCTGGTTATGAAAGTGCTAATTTCCCAGATGCAAAGCTGGGACACAACAACTTCATTCCCAATACAGCCAAGCACACTGATTTTTCCTTATAATTTTTATCATGCAGAGAGAGAGAACTTCTCCTTTTTCCTGAAATTAACCCTTTGCCTCTGACAAGGAAGCCCAAAGAAGCAAGTTGGCTGCACAGCACTCGGAGGCTGCACAGGCTGAAAGAGGAAAACACAAAGCATTACCTTTTCCTCCGAATGTGCACAGGCACTGCTTATTCTGGGCACAAGTGACTTAGGATTTAAAGATATTTGCTGGCATATATTTAATCGCCATGCTTTTTAATTACTTCTCTGCATGATGGATGAGTTTTTTTGTTGAAATGAGGTTCCAGTGTTTTACCTTTCCCTCCCATACTGGCACTATTTGCTGTGTCAATTTGTGTAGCTTAGAAAAATACATGCACATCCTCTGAGATGGAGCCTGGCACCATAACGCAAAGCTGATTTTGGCTTCATCCACTTGGCAGTTAGTGAAAGCCGGGAGCCTTTGGGCGCAGGCTGCGATGGTGCACGGCGTGCCCTCCACCGTGCTGGGAGGAATCACTGCAGACACCTCTCCTCAGCCACAGGGGACATGGGGCAACTTCGGCCTCAAAAGTATGGGTTAATGATGCACCTCACTGGGACCCACCTCTCCATCCTCGCACCACCACTGTACACTGGAGAGTAAGAGGGATCCTGGGCTTATCTCTCCTGTGCAATTTCAGGGAGAGGCAAGGGCTCTGGCCCTCTGCCCCTTGGCAGCAACACGAGACAAGCCTGTCACCCTTGTCATTTCTGTCATTCCAGCCACCTCCTGTGGAGTAGCTCTGGATGTGTGCTCAAAGCTGTACTTCTCAACCTCCTCTTTCTTTTCAGTTCTCCTTATCCTCTGCACAAATAACTCCACTCTTTCAACAGCAGCAGTTCAAGTAAAGCTAAGAATTTCAAGAGAGGGAGGACACTGCTGATATGTACCCAGCCCAAAACGTATCTGCCAAGCTCTAGAGCCTTGAGCCAGCTGACATGGGCAGGGTGGAGAGGGAAGGAGTCCTATGCCAATGCACTGCCCAAATTTGATTCGAGAGAAAAAAGCCTTTAATGTGACACCACACACAGGGCACCACCTCCCATTTCCACACAACCAATGTCTCTGGCCAGCTTTGATCAGTGCCCTGGCTGGAATGTGCAAGGTTCAGTCTATGGTCAGACTTCAGTCACTCAGCCTCCCAAGTCAGCCCTGGATGAAAAGAAAAAACCAGACACATCCATTTGCTGCTTTCCCCAATCTGAACTTGACAAACATTTATGGCTTCCCCCAAAGATGGGCTGCTGTCTTGTCCCTGACCTTGGCTGTAAACTCCAGTATCGTTGTTACCTCCATTACAGCCTCCCGAGTCTGGTCTATTGCCCTCTGAGCCTGGCACTGGCTAGGGATGCACAAAACAGCACTGAGTGAGGGGCTCTGGTTACATGCCAGAGACCCAACAACTCATCAAGCCCCTTAAAGCCAGGAGAAGATATGGGAAGCAAGCAGGACTGCTGCAGTAACAACATTGTTTGTTCAGACCCCTAACCTCTCTGGATCCACAGTATCAACATGGTGAAGACATCTGATAAAAAAATGGAACTTTGGTAAAATAACTCCTGTCCTTGCCGAGCATTAATCTCAGTCCCTTGGAAGGCTCTCCTGGAGTCCATGGTCATACCCCGACGTGTAAGGTGTTCCACAGATGGGTGCTCTCTGTGCCTGCGCCCCAGTCCCTTGCTTTTTAGGAATTAGAGCCTGGAGAGGTCAGAAGCTCCAATCACACCAAATGAACCTGTGGCAGACAGCCCTGAATTATTAATGTCTTTACATACTAAGTGCACTCAGGAACCAATTCAGCCTGCAGCACACAGGCTGTGCATCAACAGGGTCCCAAAGGGGTTGCAGGAAAAAAAAAATCTCACTAAGGACTGTGAAGCAGTAATTCTGTTTGCACTGACACATTTGTCTCTCCCATGGACAGAGGATACACACGGTCAAGAATCACTGCATTTGTAAGCACGTCCACTCTCCTCTTGCTGTTTCAGTCACTCCTCGTCCCTGGGAGAGACATAGTTGTCCTAACCAAAAGCTCCATTTTATTCACATCCAAGAAGGTAGTCTTGCAAGCTGGGAGAAGACTGACACCTTTCAGTTATATGGCAAGAGCATCATACCTCCACATCTACAATCTGACTTGAGTAATGACTCTGATTCTGTCACTGGAAAGACTGCAATTCATTAACATAGCTCTGCTATGCACAGTTTGATATTTATCTTTAACCACATCCCTTTAAAATTAACCTTACTGACAGCTTACTTCTGTAAGCTTCCATTTTGCTATTCATTTAGTTTCATCCCCCTGTGACTGCGGTGGCTCCTACCTCTGGCTCCTCTGGCTACAGCCCACTGGCACAACTAGCCTGCAGATAACAACTCTGACTTGGATGCTGTGTTAACAGTTTACTGTTTTCATGCAGTTTTAATTTTGTTTCAAGAGGAACTGATGCTGATTTTTGTTCCTGTTTCAACATTTGGCAGAAGCATGAAAATCCACATGTTGTAGGAAACCAGAAGAAAGTTTTAACTTCAACTGCTTAGGATGTACATGCACAAACAACACACTCAAAGTGCGTGCTCCTCCTGTTTATCTCCTCCACACCTCAATTTTTCTGTTCTCTTGCTCTGCTCTTCTGGCAATGTATCTCTTTCACTTCTGCTCATCTCTCTCCCACACCCATAGGCATGCACTGATTTGTTATTGCTAGGTCACTTGTGATTACAGGTCGGGATACGCTAGTTTATTGCAGGGTTGTCCCTGGCTTGATAGGCTGTTTGCTGTTTTGTTATTACAGTGCTTAAGCCTCATTCTTCCAGTTTGCTCTCTTTCACACACACACACAAACCACCACAATATATTTATTTTGAAATGGCAAACTCAAAAACTGACTTGGGCTTTGCAGACAATTTGAAAGGGAATGAGGGAAAAAGGGGTTACGGGCCCTGGAAATGCCAGCCTCCCTGCTCCGCCTGACTTCTCTGAGTGTTTGCCATTTTTTCTGTGGTACTGGAGTATAAAGCTTCAAGTCCCACAAAAGCTGCATGTCCGTTTGCTTTGCTTGGCTGCAGAAGCCCAGGCACAGCATATTCATCTGGGAAGCTGTTAGCTGGGGTTGGGGAAAACCACTGGTCCCTTTTGGCTATACAGACATTGGCAATAGCTGTTACAAGTTATATTTGGCCCCCTAGAGCAACAGGCAACAAACATGAAGAACTGAAAACCTCTAAAAATTATTATTGATGTAGTTACACTTATCAAATACAACAGCAACGCCCCCCCAAACGTGTTTCAGGCCCCTTCCAAAAGGAGGGGGATTTCAAAAGCAAACCTACACCTATCCTCGCAGCAGATTTTCCGTTCTATTTTGAAAAGTCCTGTGTATACCCCCACTGCATTCCTCCCCTTCCCCCTCCCACCAAAAAAAAAATAAGGCAAACTTCTGGGCATAGCTTAAAAGCCACAAAACTTCCTCCATGTGTGTATTCTCCAGCTCCACTGCAGATATTTGGAGTTACATAAAACTGGGCAGTTAGTGATTCTGGCAGCTGAAAAATTACAAAGTTCAGGGGCTGAGGAGGGCGTGGGCCAAGCTGAAGTTTTCCAGAGCGCTGTACCAGATGGAGTGGAGGAAAAATGCTTCTCTCTCGAGGCTCAGAAAGGTGGAGTTAGAAGCTCTGAACCTGAAACAAACTTCAGGGAATGTTCTCCATTCCCTGTTCCCTGTGAACACTAGTATTGGCAGTGCTGGTTATCAAGGATGGTTTGGACCTTAAAAAGCAACGAATGTGCCTTTCTGTATGTGGTGATGCAATGCTTTTACAGTAACATGGCAGAGACTGACATGCTCCAGTTACCCCCCATTAGCCAGAGCTGTGCAAGCCTTCTCCCTTATGAACCAGCAGCATGTTTCCATTTCCATCAGGACAGTTGATGCATAGGGATGAGATCAAAGTGCATCATGTAATAAACTGCACTAGCTACCAAACATGCTCCAAGTCAGCATGTTTACACTAGAAGATGGTTTTGTGTTAGAACATCTGTTTACTGGGATGATGCTAAATTTAACTGTTACATTTAAAATTATGTCTGAAAACAGCTAACTCCTAAGATCAGACTTAAAACTATCCAGGTAGGAACAGCCACCCTTCTTATCTACTCTGAGTGCCGAACAGTGTGTTGGTTAGCACATGTTGTAAGATGTTGGAATTTTTCAGTCTAAGTAGTCCCAACTGGGTTTTAAAACATCCTGGCTAGTCAGGCGTAATTTTCTAGCTCTGCACAGGGTTTTAAAACATGCCTTCAACTATGACTAGCTGTAATCACACTAAGGACAAAATAGCCTTTAACCATGTGTTAGTTAACAAATACTGGAATATTGTGCCCAGACTTAAGGCATACAGTGCAAGAAACACATTGGCAAGCTGAAGTGAAGTCCAGTGGAAGGACCCTAAAATGGTCCGGGGCTGGAGCAAGTGACATATGAAGAGAGGCTGGGAGAACTCAAATTCTTCAGCCTAGAGAAGGCTAAGGCAGGAGACTTCGTATAAGAAGACAGAATATTTGAACTTGATTATTTTAATGAAAATGCTGGTAAAGAAGCTGAATTTAGAGGTTTTATGGAAGATAATTTTTCCACTAGGATCTGGAATAACTCACTTCAGATGAGCGAAAACCAGCCATTTGATTTTTGATTCTC
Source organism: Theristicus caerulescens (assembly GCA_020745775.1). Taxonomy (NCBI): domain Eukaryota; kingdom Metazoa; phylum Chordata; class Aves; order Pelecaniformes; family Threskiornithidae; genus Theristicus; species Theristicus caerulescens. The sequence goes on from CM036564.1 coordinate 33,918,993, forward strand.
ATCACTGTCTTAAATGGAAACCAGCCCCAATGACCTAGAGAGGAGATACTGTATGTTATCACAGTACCAACTACTACAAGCAACTGATTCACTTAGTATTAAGGATGGAAATTTGTTTTAAAGACTGAATTTTCTGCACAGTGTCATCAATTCTCAGTGAAATAGGCATGGCAAGGTCGACTCTGTTTGCCTATTTATTTTGAACACACAAAAGACAAACTTCCATAACTCAGTATGGAATCAGTCATCTAACTAAATAAAGTAACTACTTATGTGCTATGCGGTCTTGGTCAAGTCACTCAAAAGCTTACCACTTGAGATTATGGTTCTGCAGCAGTCTAAATTAAACTAACAGTTGGCTTATGTGGTCCAGCTCTGGCTATGCATTTCCATTCCTCCCTTACACCCAACACATTGCTCATTACGCTATTCACCAAGCTGATTCCCTGATCTAGGTCAACATAAAGCTCACCTAACAAAAAGTAACATATCCTTTTGTACAAACCAGGATCACGACAATAGCTAAAGCTATAGGTAAGAAGTAACATTTAACTCCACTTTTCCATTTCATTTTAGATAGCTGCAATTTTCCTCAGGTTTGGTGTTGCTTTTTTTTTGAGAGGGGAAAGGGAAGTTTTGGAAAATTAAATAAAGTGCTCATTCTTATATGCAAAATAGAATTTCAACATGCTTTTCCTCTAACTGTCAGTTCACGTGCCTTAGGAAAAAAGTCAAAGTGAAAATTAATGAAATTCAGTGAATGCTTGCTGGAAAATGTTTGCTTTATAATGAAAACACAGGCATGCCATGACGATACTTAGAATGGAAGGCAGACAGCATTTCGGATACTTTTTATATCTTAGAGAACATTATGTAATTTGTTACTTAGATGTCATTAAGCTACATTAAAAAAAAAAAAAGACCAAACATCCCAAATAAACGTTATGAAAATGCCCTTTTTTCCCCCTTTAGTATGGCCTGTAGGATCCAGGGTTCTGACCCCGGTAAGACCCTCAGTCTGGCAAGCAACCACGGGACTGGAAGTTGCAAGCTCCAGCTGCACCAAAGCTCTCTCCCTCTGTGCTGGAGCCCCCTTGCAGACTACAGTGATCTGCACAAGCCAATTTTTTTTCTCTCTGTCTGGGATCTGGCAATGACCTCCTGCAACCTAACTGCTCTCCCCACCAGCCTTTTCTCCAGGCTCTGTGTTGACCTGGCAAATGCTTCTAGCTGTAAGGAGATGAAAAGAAGGTAAGGAAAAAATGGAGGGGGAAAAAAAAAGGCAAGCCCTGCAGATGAAAGTCTGAGGCAGTGTTTTCCTTTCCAAAGTGCTGCTACGTTCCCATAAGCTTGTGGTTTCCTGCATTCTGCTGGAGGGCTTTTTTTCTTTTTTTTTTTTTTAAAATCCTTCTGGTGATATCTGAAGAGGGAAAGTGTCCAGCACTAACAGGAGGCCTTTTGTTCTATTCGTTTCTAAGTGGACTTTAACCCAGTTACTACAGACTGAGTCACTGTAGAAACAAATAAAATAAAAGCGCTCTGTTTTGTCCCTCTGGACAGGTCAGGGACATATTAAGTTCTGTTCTCCCTCTCCTGCTTTCTGGAAGCAGTAGTAGACCTGGCATTACACTGCAATAATAAAGAACATAGCTTATGGCTGTTCTTTTTTATATGTCCCGGCAACCCCTACAGAGTTGGTATTCCAATAGAGCCAGCATTTCATTAACAAAATAAATGCACAAGGGGCATTATCTTTGGGTAATGATATGAAATTAAACCAGAGAAAGGCCGGCTACCAGGGACCAGTAAGATGTGGGTAAGTGTGACACATATAGGTGCATGTCCGAGCTATTCTGGTACCTTCTCAGGTCTCAACTATTTTAATGACTCACAGCAAACAACTGCTTGTCTCCGAATATGACTGTAAGATTCCCTTGCTATCAGGCTGAATTTTAGGCTGAATCTGAGGGTTGAATTTCGGTCATTCCTTGCAGTTCTGTTTGCTATGACAAGTTATATCCTGTCACCATACATCAGTTTTAGGGTAAATCATTATCTATTTAGATCCCAAACATCTAAGTTAAAACAGATGTAAAAAAAAATAAGCATCCTATGCATAGGCCTGTGGTTCCCTGGGGCTTACTGATCTCTGGAGGCTCTGGAAAGTCTGTGCTGCAAAAGGATTGCTCCTCCTCTTCCCCCCTTCTCTCACCAGCCTGCCTTCCCTGAAAACCTTCTTAACTCTTTAGTGTTCCCTTATTTCTGAGCTCTCAGCACTGGCAAAACAGCTGCCTGTTGTGGCTGGAAAGTGCAGAAGCAGGCTATAGGCTTGCTTTCATCCCCCTTTTCTACCTTCCCCTAGAGATGGTTACTTGGTTGCTTATCTAAAGCCATTGTGTTGTTTTCCCATAGCCCTCTTCCTGGTCCAGGGTACTCCAACTCGTTTTTAAAGTGGGGAAGTTTTATATTGCGAAGAAGTTAGTAGTAGGTGGGCCAGAAATACATTTTTCAGCTGGAGAATGGGCATGCATGCAAAGCTAGGACAGCGATAAACAGCGACACTGAGCAGAGAGGATTTTGTACAAGAACATGACCATGCTGTGCTGCACAGAGAACTAAACGCAGGCAAAGCCAAGACCGTTTCAGGCCATGGGTGTGAGTCAGCAGGAGTTTCACATCTGGCTGGTATTGCGCTGGGCATGGCCAGGCAGTGAGCACAGAGCCAGGACTATACCTATGCCAGAGCTGGTGTGCAGAGTCAGGACTGAGCTCAGCACTGTGCCAGGCCTCCTGCTGCTCCCCCTTCTCTCTCCCATTTCCCAGCAAACTTGTCATCCTACAGCCATGGCACTGCGGGATTGCGTGCCTGGCACAAATGGCACATGTTCCCCCACCTGCTCTGAGCTGTGCCGAAAGACTGTCCTAGCTGCTGAGGTTTGCTGGAGAACAGAAGTACTTGGGCCATGCTTCCTTCTCCTGGTTTGATTTCTTGTGCCAGTCTCGGGATTCCTCAACCCTGAGACAGTCCAGAAATTGTTGGTTGACCCCTTTTGCTCTGGCAGAACAGCTACGGGTAAAGGGCTTGCACAGCAAATGAAGGGTGAATATGAACTGTTACCCTATTGACTTCTTAACACTCTGTATTCTGTCTGCAAGGAGCCTGTCAGTCTACACAAGCTGCAGCATGAGTTATGAAAAAATAAGTCAACTGGTCAGCAAAGGCTCTGTGATCTTGGTGCTACTTAGCATCATTATTCTTACCCAACTTTTCCTTTGGTTTATTCTGCAAAAGCCATAAGAGACCAAAATATGGTCCAGGTTTAGCATAATTTGGGAGTGGAGGTGGCTGCATTACTCTTTCCTTGTTGCAGTAGCAGCATGGAACACATAGACAGCCTCTTCCCTTGCCTTGTTTCTTGCTACTACAGCATCAGGGTTTCACTGGGATGGTTCTCCCATCACTTGGGCCAATAGAAAAGTTGCAAAAGAAATTCCATCCCAGCTAGAGATCTGCATGGGTTTCAGAGCCTGTCAAGAGCAAGTAAAGCAGAAAAACATTCTGAAGTTCAGATGGCAGATTCTTTGGGACAGTTTCCAAGCAAATTTATGTTCATTTCTTGGCTGAATCCAACTTTAAACAGAAATTAGAAGAGTGAACATGGGGAGAAATTTGTGACCAGCAGAAGCAAAACATCTGTTTTTTTACCAGAGACAACTGAACTCCAGATGTTGTCAACATCACATAATTCTAGAAGTGCCAATCTCTTTGCGGGTTGCCCTGAGAAAGGTCATGTCACTGAACTCTTGGTGACTGAATGTTTTTTGTACTGGAAAATCCACTCCCAGATGTGCAGTGCATGCTGGAGTTTGATGCAATTTGCTTTGCTATCAGATTAGGCAGAGGGCAAAAAGAGATGACAAGGAGATATCCTACTTTATGAGAGCAAGCGGGGCTCATAGATCCTGCATGAGTTGTGCTTGTGCTCATTCCTCTTGAAACCCGTTGAACATGTTCGCTGCTACAGGATGCTACCTCAAGCTGTCAGTAAGATAATCAAACACCCTTACCTCAGCCTGGTCGATTTATAGGAATGGCACCCATCAATATAGATACAGTTTACAAATCAGAATCAATGCCAACACTGACTTTACGTTCCTCTGGAGGACATCATGCTACTGAGAGAAGTACTAACCTAAGTTCGTGCCAGAGCATTCCTTGCCAGCAAACAGCATAGACAGGAGGAACACATTTGAATCTCCTTTCACGGCAGAGTTCTTTCTCAGTTTTGGGCAGTAATGACTGGGCTCCTTAGTTCCAATATCACTTCTTTTGCCTCTTGACCTTTGACTCCCTGACACCAGTAAAATGCTGACCATCAATTTTAGAAGCACTATAACCCTCACATCACATGTCATCTATTTCCTTTCTCTGTTTCACACATAGAGCCTGTAGGCCGTGTTTGTGCATGTGACAGAGGGAGGGGAAATAGATGGCACATGGTCTGAGGGTTACAGCGAGACTACGTGCATCTGCTTTGGGATGCAATGGTATGGCACAAACGAATGCACTGTGCTTGTATGACACGGACGCACATGACTATGCATACCACTAGGTAGCTCTGTGAAGATGTCAGTGGAACTGATTTTCTTTTGTAAAAGCTGTTCTCCCTGCCAGAATTTTTTTTTTTTTGGTCACAACTCTACTATTACGTTGCAACATGAAAAGCTTTTCAGTGAAATCTGTTTTTTTGACACTGTAGATACTAGGAAAGCTTAAGAATTTTCTGTGTACCATCTGATGCGAAGTCAAAATGTGCAGCAGTGATATGCAGTGCACATTATATACTAAATTGATTAGAAAATGGGTTTAAGCAATAAAATAATATAACTTGCATCCATTTGCCATTCACGAAGGGATGCACAAAAGAGTCTGTCACTTAATTCAGTAGGGTGATCAGTGGGTCTGCCTGGGAACGTACTTATTTACAAAAGGGACATTATGGCTTTAGAGCTTGTTGGAGTGAAGCAGGCTTAAATATGAGTGTGCATATGAATAGTTCTGTTTTATAACTTCTGAGTTGCTCTTGCTGGTACTGCACCCTCCAGTGACCTTTTGCTCAGAAATTAACCTAATCCACACACAAACTGAGCTTCCCTGCTTCATCGCTATCACCAGGAGCTGTTTTCTGCCTATTTGCACCTAATGCAAAACTTCAGTTACCTTTTTCTTTTTATAACTACTGAAGTCAATTTATGATGAGTTTTACCAGTTGCTTACACAAGGCTGCAGTGCCTACATTTAGTACGTGGTATGACCAGGTATGAACTTTAAAAGATTTTGCATCAACAAACAAATGATAAAAAATTCCAGAAAGCAATTTGAGCAGAGGACTGAATTTCTGCTAAGACCTTTGACAGTAGATTCATTGGCTTCCAGCTGATCAGACAGACTTTCAGCTCCTTGCTGGCTTTATGCTCGCGTGATCTGAAGGCATTTGGATAGTGCATTTTAAACCAATTGGTTGTTTTCTCAGAGTCTACATAGGGGTCGGGGAGAAAGGGGAGTATCTTTCTTGCTAATGTTAGCCAGACAATGGCAGCTTAACTGTAAAGCCCCCTAAAAGAGAATAACCCTATTGTGTCCCCAGTGTGTTTCCCACATTTCAAAGGCCACTAAGTAGCACCAGCATCTTTGCCTCTGGGTTACTGAGAAGACAGACTCTTATGCTTATTAAATGATGGCTTTCCCTAATGATTTGAAACAAAAAAGACACACACATACAAAGCCAGAGATGTGCACATTTAAGGCTTCTCCTGCCACAAGGTCAAACACATGAAAAGACACAACAAAAAGTTTGGCCCCAAGATACCAGAGTAGACCCACTCGCCCATCTCTCCCACACCGGCCCTTACTCTCTTTTCTACTGCGAGAGCCCCCGATTCCTGCACAATTAAGCGTGGCACCAATGGCATTTCTGCTGCCTCTCCTTCCACTTGGCTTCACTGCTGAGAAAGGAGCTTGTTCGGCGGGGAGGCGGGCACTGCTGCCTGAATAGTCTCTGAAGCATTCATTATCTCCCGCCTAATTACATGGCTGGCATAGTGTTGTTGTTGTGGGAACATTGCATCACATTAATCAGCAAGGGGATGTGCCAAGATGAAAGGGTCCCCTTGTGTCTGCTCTCTGCTGTGGAAAATGGGCAGGCGGGAGGGGGAAGGAGCGGGGTATTTATCAAGTGGCGAGGGAGGGAAGGCACAGCGGGTGCACCCGAGCTCAGCCTGGCCCAGCCGCCATCTTCCCAGGTCAGCGCTCTTGTAGCAAATGCACTTCTCGTGTTCACGCATGGTGATGGACTGATAGCTCCGGAGCCTGAAATCCTTTACCACAGCAGAGGTGTGAGCAGGAGCGGTGAGGCGGCACGCTGCTCCGTTGCTCCAGGGTGGAGTGGGAGCTAATCCTCCATAGCCTATCCTGCTCTCAGCCCTCTCTGACCAGAAATAGGACCACCTATTTGAACAAGTCGTGATTTGGCTGCAACCTGGGTACGGGGCTTCACAGAAAGTCACTGTCCCTTGAAACACCCTCCAAACACACCCTCCTCCAGTCTCCATTTGACAGTCTCCGAGTCAAATGCTGAAGAGTAGCTGTGATGGGCCTCCTGGATCAAAGTCAAGCTAGTACCCAAAAGGAAAAGTTTCATTTCCCAAAGTCTGCTGGGGAGAACCCCAGTTTACCCACACAGTATAATTTTTAAATGGACTCTTGAAATCTGAGAAGAGATCTCATTTCTTCCTATCTTTGTCCCACTTGCAGGGCATTTGAAAGGCTTTGTAAGGCTTTGCATAGATGCTTCTCTGTGTGTTGGGGCTGGGGGGAGGGTTGAGGCATCTACGCTGTGGCTGTTTGGCACCCTGCAAAATACTGGGCCAGACTGGAATACCAAATGACAGTCCTTGGCTGAGCTGCTTATTGCTGTGAGATGCACTAGCAGCGCTCTAGAGAGAATAAGGAAAGGTAACGGAAAAATGAAGACATTACAAATGCAGTTCTTTGCATCGGTTAGCCTCTCCCATTCACTTTTGATTCAAGCAATTCAGATCAGCCCTCTTTAAAATCCTGCAAGGACTGGCAGCAGCTCATGCTCAACTCTTCCCGTTGCGCTTCTTGCAGGCCGCCTCTCCATCAGAGCTTTTCTGCACTTGAGCTGTGCTGCAGGTTGACTTCAATTGCTTTGAATTAAAGTGCCTTGCTTCCAAACCCTGTTGTTTTTGCAATGTGTCTGGCTTATTAATGCAGGCTATTAAAGCCACTTTGGAAGCAGATTTACTGAGATGCAGATAAGTTTATCTGCCACAAAGTAGGTGTGAACGCCAGTTCCTCCTGCAGTGACTGTTGCCAAGTCCTCCCACTGGTATCCCATGCTGTTTTGTGGACAATTGGGGCAGCCTGCTTATCTGTGTGCTGCCTGTTGCGCTGGAGTCACCCTGACCCAGTGCCACCTTTCTATTCAAATACTGTTGAGGAGTCAGGTGGTGTTCTTTGGGTTTTCAGCACACAGGGAGCATCGCTTATGTGATAACGGACAGTCCTGTACTATGAGACTTGACTTCATTGCCCTCTGGTGAGAGGAGTATATACAACAGGGACTATCAACGTTGGTTTTTTTTTTGAGGGAGACCAAATGGGACCTGCCTAGGTTACAAGTGGCAACCAAACTGAGGAAGGGCAAACTTCCAGTTAATCTTGTTGCATATAACATAAACTGAGCGTATGGAGCAGGAGGGAGCACTTAATATAGCTCAACCCCAGATACCATCTCTCCATCCTGGGCTTTTAATGCCTACAGTGTTGCTCTGTTTTACCTCTGCTTCTTGATCTTTGGGCGCAAGAAAAAAGAATGTCCACTGTGATACAGAGGATGTTTAAATCCAGCACGGGGACTGCATGGCCAAGCAGCTCTCTTAGTCCCACTACTACAATGCCTGGTTTGTTTTCACTCTTGTTCCAGTGCTAGAGATCCACACTAGCAAAGAGCATTTCAGGTTAGTTTCCACATTTGCCAGGTTTGAACAGAATCCTTCCTCTGTCTTTTGGGCACAGATATCCTTTAAATAAACTAACTTTGAGAGCCATATATGCACATCGTGGCTCCTCTCTCCTACTCAGTCTTTGGTTGACCACCCTCCCTTGAACAGGGAGGGCCCCTTGGTACTTTATTAACACTTCCCTCAAGCCACCAGGACAGTGGTGCTCTAGCTATCTCCTTCCCAAAAGAGGCCCAGGAATTCCACAAGATGGAGAGCATTTTGCCATGCCCATGCTCACTAAAGACTGGGAAAAGCCCATGGGACTGGAATCCCAACCCAAAGACAAAGCACAGTTTTATCCCCAGTGGCATTAAGGTTACTATCTGAACAATAACTAGTTGTCCTTTTCGTCTCACATTTGCCCAACAAAAGTGAGATACTGAACTGCGACCACTGCAATGTATCCTGTGCTAAAACTGGCCAGTTTACATTGGAGGAAAAAAGCTTGAGAGAGAACACAGTGAAAAAACTCCGGTCTCTAATCTACCAGATAGATAAAAAGACAGAAGCATGAGGAAGACGTCCTATGGCATGATACAGGGGAGATAATGACAGGGAAACGTGTCAGACTTTATAATTACTGCTAATGAGGTTAATCTAAGGGCAACTAATCCTGTGGGAGAACATGGTGGCCCTGTGATCAAGGTCTTCTCTGAAATACAGGAGTCTTCTGCAGCCCTCAACCCCTAATGCCTCTCCCCTTCTGGGACAGCCACTGCCCCCCAGCACAGAAATGTCTCCTTGTCTCACTGAGCCACCGCAGCAGTGTGCAATCGGCCATGCCTATCCCTAAAAGGCAGTGGCTTATCTGCTGGCAACCTGCACCCCAAAGCAAAGAACAGGCTTGCCTCCTGCTTGCACTAGTTCATGACCAGAGAGACACAAGATTGCATGTGCAGTGCAGCTTGTTTTGGAAAGAGGCTTTTGACTTGTGTTTTACCACCACTGCCAGTTATTCCAGGACTCAAGCTTCATTTTGGCCCATAAGTCAAGGCATTGGGAGGACCAAACACAGATGTGGCAAATGAAGAGCTCTAGGAAGAGGCCTAGAGTAAAAGCCTGCTCAGTTTCCATCTCCTCCTCTTTTTATGTGCCCCTCTCACTGCCACACTTATGGTGGCTATGCAAGACACTCCTGTAGAAACCTTTGTGTAGTAAACACTGTGCAAATCATAGTGTCTCTTCCAGTTTTGGGGACGTAACTTTGAAAACAGTCTTTTCCACAGCAGAAAGGTAATGATACAAAACAACCATGGAAATGTCTTGTTTTGGCACAAAATTTCATTGCTTCTGAAGAGGAAAACCAACAGGGCAAACGTTCCCCCTCTCAGGAGAGGCAAGGAGAATGGGGCAAGTGGTTGCTCCACCCAGAGCTCTCCAGCCCTGAAATGGAAGTCTATGGGAAGGCCCTGCTGAGGCACATCTGCAAAGCACACAGCAAATCCCAAGCACAGATAAGTTCTGTTTCACAGTTTCACCCCCACTCTTCATGTGACAGCTTTCTTTAAAAACCCACAGTACCTCTTTCTCACCTGGAAACATCATCTCTGGCTTTTCTTTCTTCTTGTCTTGGTCTCTGATTTCCAAAGGACTGTTAACTGAGAACCTCTTTTCTCTCTTGCCTCTACACTTCTGTTAACCCTGCTTGACATATTGTATTACAAAAAATAAAATAAAATTTCAACTGCATGAAAAAAGGACTCAAGCCATTTGATGGTAACTGCAGCATTAGTGCCTGTCTCTCACGGGTGCCAAAGGTGAGAGGAATTTTAGTAATTCAATAGATAGATAAGATAGGAGAGGTTATTTGATTTAGTATTTGGCTGTACCATGTTTCTGAAATACTGTGCAGCTAAAAAAATGCTAAAGGTCACATGATATCTTTCTTTAGGTAAATGAAATAACTTCTTCTAAAGCGATATGCTCACTCCAGGTGCAATTATTGTATTTTTAACACTTTACTGTAAGTCCCCCTTTAAAGGAAGCTCTTATCCCACAGCTCAGTGGCAATTTTTAAGTAAGTAATTTCCCTCCCTCCACATCCCCACACTAACACCAACAGGGCTCACAAGGAAATCCCAACAGGCAGACTGTTATTCAGTCCATTTCTGCATTTCTAAGGCTCATCGACCTTTCTTTTGTCAGATAAAAGCTTCCCATCTCTTTAAGCCCTTCATTCTTGCAATAGTCCCACAGAAAAGTTGACATCCTTGGCAAGGAGAGTGAAAAGCAGCTTGTCCGTCCTTCCCAATAGGCCAGGCTGGGGTTGTTTTAGCCTGTTTAAATCTCTCCCCTATTTATATGCTAATGTTCTGGTATCAGCAGAAAGTATAAACAGTGTTGTTTACAGCTCCCTATAGTCTGCGAGCACCAAGCTGCCAGGAGAATACTGTGTACTGGGCAAAGAGATGTATTTATTGACAATGAAAATGGCCACTTCTAAGACTATGCGAAACAGAACTGAACTGTAAAAATGCAGTGTCAGCCAACAATATAACCATACAAAACAGGACTGGCAAAAAGCCATTAGCCAGGGGGTCAGTTATGGGCCCCGGGGAGCTGTGAGATTTCATATTTAACAGGGAGAGATCTGGGGAGACCTTCAGCACAGAGACCTCGGAGAAAAGAGAGCATCAAGTTCCTTGGCAAGGCAGCTTACATGCTCCATTTGCTATTATTGCAGATTTTTGTTAGTGGATAATGGCTCATAGCTTGGCTCGTAGCTCTCCTGGATCCTGAAGTGAAGTAAACTCTCCTAAGAAAAACAGCACGGTCTAAAGGAGCAAGCACAGGAATTCTTGAGTTCAGATCTTGTCTCTCCATTTTGCTATGTGACTCTTTTTACCAGTAGAGCACTAGGTCTTAAAAATAACAGTAACAGCAAACCCAGGCAGCAGTGAGGATGTACATTAAAGATGGTTGTGCGATGTCAAGCTCTCTGAAGGCATGAGGGCACAGAGCTTGTCTCTTCTCTACATCAGCTGACAAAATGTTGATAACTGCAATGGCACTCCCTGTTCAAAACAGGGGAAATACCTGCTCACATCAGCAATGCCTTATCTCCCAGCAAATAAAAACTAAAAAGCCTTAAAAAATCCCTGTCTACCATAGTGCCTACTGTATGCAATTCTCTCACAAATGCAATTACTGACAAAAGATGCTAGACTGGCTGACCTGGCAATCCTTATAGTATGGTTTCTGCTGAAAGACAGAAAAAGGCTGGGACAATTAAGTTTAACTCATATTCTTCTACCATATATAGGTTCCAGCTCTCACCAGAAAAGAGTCACCACTCTGCTTCCAGGAGGGAAAATGCAGGGAACTTCAGTGGGGTCTGAACCCTCTTGAGAGCTCAGGCCACCCAGGCCAGCCGAGCTGCATCCAGTGCCTGCACTGGCAATACCACGCTCTATGCTCGTTGGAGGGAGGCTCTGGTGGCCACATCACCAGCCCAGCTTGTCTCCTCAGTGATCAAAAGCCACATCACACCCACCAGTACCGCTGCCTCTTGCTGGGCAGTCTCAGACAAGGTGCCAAGAAAGGACTGAGTTTTTCTCCGGCCCTCACAGTCCTGCAAAAACAGTGCAGAGGCACCTGGGTAGGACAATGTGAACTTGCTTGGCTTCTACTGGAGAACTAGACATATACTGTAAATAAAAGGAAGTCATCTACTCAGCAACTTCATATCAGCACAAAATCCATGAAAGGGTAAAATGCCAAGAGGACCACTTGAAATGACATTGTGCCTTGTCGGAGCAGCACAGTCACAAAAAGAGTTTGAGGTCATGAACAATGAGAGTATTATATTGGCAAAGATGTGCTTTTCTTCCAGTGGGAATTCAGTTGCTAAGTGCATCAAGAGGATTTACAGCAACCCTTTGCTGTAATAACTAGACATAGGCCCGCATGAAAATCCCACATTTGGCTGTGGCACACTGGCTACGACTACTCTGTCTCCTTTGAGTAGTATGTTCCCAAAGAAGGAAACAGCTTAGTTCTGCTACTACAGTACGTCTGAAATCAAGTAGTAGTCTGGTGGTGCCATGCCAAATTTTCCAATGCAGAAAGTTTCTCTGTCTCCCAAGTTACAAGTAATCTGCATGTGGTCTTGCACATATTACTTACATCATCTTTTTAAGAAACTTAATCCAGCCAGTTTTGAGCTTTGAAGTGTTGCTGTACAGTATAAAAGGGTTAAGTCTACCCAGACTGCATCAGGTGCCCTGCACCCATTACACTGCGTATTTTGTGGGATTACAAGTGCTTATCAACAGTGCAAATAAACCAGCCCAGTGCATTTATTCTACTCAAGACTGTCTGAAACTTGTTCATTTCTAATAACACTCAGCTAAACCACTAAGCCAGGTGAGGATGATGCTTGTTGGAGCTGTTTTGAGCAATAGTAGTAGTTTCTAAATCTCATTCCATTACTTATTGTTAATTACTGTTTGTTAAGCACCAGCAGTAAGAGACAAATACAGGCAGCCCCGTAGCAAGGGGTTAACCTTTAAGCACAAGGCATATCAATTAAGACCACAGTATGAACAGTGAGAGACGTCTTGAATCTGAAGCCAGGAGCGGGGATTCTAGTGCTTGTATTTTTGACATCTGTATCTGTAAGAGGATGAAAAGGCATATAAGGGTTTTTAAGGGTAGGTGGGTGTTTTGGTTGAAGAGAAAGCCGGTGCACCTAAAACTATGAGAGAGAACCGTAGATGCACTTCTTGGAGATGCGTCTACAGAAATATTAATAAAGAAAAGGCTAGAATGTAGTCTTACATAATTCATTGCTGCTGGGACACGGGCCGGGAGGGAAGAATGGAAAAAACAGTCCATAAAGATGCCAATAGTTTCTAAGCAGAAACATCTGTTGAAGTCTTAAAAATGGTCAGGCCTGCAGCAAGCTCAGCAACAGGAAAGCCTGCAGTTGATCACTCCTACCCCCATCAGCCCCATGAGCTCCTACCCCTGGGATCGGCGCGGAGCTTGGAAGATAACTGACACCATGAATCAAACACGGCTCCTTTCTTAAAGGGGAAAAGGGGAGGAACTGAGAGCCAGGATGGGCGCCCAGGGAAGACAAATGATTATTTGGAATGGAGGTATTCAGGAAGAGTTACAAAAGAGTAAGGGAAAATGCAAAGGGAGACCCAGTGGCTTATCCACTGTGTCCCAAGGGGGCCTGTACGCTGAATTTCCATTGCTCTGTCCAGTCTAATTTTAAATGTCTCAAGCAAAAGGCCTTGCTCCCCTCAGGAGGCTATTGCAAAATCTCACAAATCATCTTTGCCTTTTACATGACTGCCTCTTCCTTTGTGATAGTTCAGTTAATTTTCTTTGTTTTCTCTTGATATTCAACAGTGCCCCTAGATATATCAGTTCCAAACAGCAATTTCTTCTTCCTGAAAGCATTTGTTCCCCTCTGCTGTCTTCTCTCAAGAAAGGAGTTATCTTAAAAATATCTGTGGAGGTTGTATTTTGTTCATCTCTGCAGGGTCTGCATCTGCCAGCAGGAAGGGAGCACGGTTCTGCTGGATCTTACAAGGATCAATGAAAGGCGGGCCTCAGCTGCTATATTACAAGAGAAGTATAAATTGGCAAAAGTTCTTATAAAGCAGAGTTTGGAGCCTTCCCTTCCCCATGTCCAATCATTTCAGATGCCAATTCTGACTAATTGCTTATGTTAAAGCTTCTTAAAGTATATAAACCTTTATCCACCAAGAAAGCCAAACTTTAATCAATGACAAGGAAAAGTTTAACTACTAGTCCTTGGGTGAAGATTCCATTTTTGTTTCAAATCCAAAACTCCAGCAGCCTGCATTATCCATGGGAGTGGGCAGCAACCTAGCAGTGAATTTCTGAGTTTATAAAGGATTCTATTTTAGAGTTAGTGGTGACTGGAATACCATGAGAACTGTATTTCATTTCTCAAAACAGGGTAATATTTGAGTGCTTGGGATTTCAAAAGTATTTACCCTGCACTTTTGAAAATCTAAGAAAAATCCTTCCCCTCCCTTAAACTAATCACTAACATTTTCCTAGCAATCGTTTTTCTATATAAAGTTAGACTGAAGGGTCAACATATGGCTTAGAACTCTTGCTGTGAAATTATCCATGCAGTCCACAACCAGCACCTCCATAACAATAACAGAAGTGAGCAGAGTAGTGGTTGAAGTGATCAGATGTTCAAAAATAAACTCTGCAGTTTTCAGTATTCATCAGTTTTCAGATTTTGACCTGCTCTAGGTCTGCACTCCAAAATGGCACGTTGTGGTTTGCTTCCTGGCCCAAATGCTCCCAGTCCTCAGCGTTGAACATCAAAGCGAGCTTGCTGCTCGAGTGGATCTCTTCCAGCCCGCCTGGCTCTCTGCTCTTCTTCCCCACCTTTTGCTTTTTTTCATTAGATTAGTAGCTTTGAACAAGAAACTATGGCACTATCTGAAGCTCTATTTATCGATCTTTGTAAGATCTTCTCCACCTTCATGCTTGCTTTCTGGCTGTCTCTATAAACACTGCATCAGGGGAGGACTTGTGATAGTGAACTTGTTCATGCTTCTAGTTGTGGAGTCAGTTATCCTTACCTAATGTTGACGGTGGTACAAATAACATTACTAGAAGTAGTAGTACTAGACATAGCTTTTTCATGTCATGCAGCTCAAAATGACTGACCAAAAGGCCTTTTCAGTAGCTTGGTTTTCCTTTCAGGTGTGGAGCAAAGTTTTCACACTGCATGTGAGGTACCGGATGACTTCAAAGACTGAGAAACACAAAAAGGCTTAGGAAGCTTCTTACATCTCGCTACTCCTCCTGCAGATTTCTAACCAGTCTCAACCAGCTGCCTACATCCAATCTGGGCTCATGAAGCCCCAATTCCCTGCAGGTCCTCTGTCAGCGCACAAGAAGGGAACGGTCTCCAACAATGCAGGAGTAAAGGGAACTTTTAACTCAATGTTAAGCCTCTTAAAAAATGAGCTGAGGTTCCTCTGAGATTTTATTAAATCTGCCAGCCTGTGAAATACTGCCCAGTGGATCAAAGACACAATGCACCCTTTCTTAGTTTGTGTTGAGCTCTTCATGGATCTCCAAAGGGCAGCAGGGCTGTAATGTCTCGTTAGGTCAGTCATTAAATACAAGGAACCCAAAAATTCACCAGAGACTGAGTCAGGATGGGACTCTGCCATCCCTTCAGGAGCATCACGTCTGACCCTTTTAATTCATCTTCACTCCCTTCTCCCCCCAGTACACTGAGAACCCCTCACTGTTGCTGATGTATAAAACCCTGCCACGACAACTACTAAAAAGGGCAGCTCCATGCTGGCATTGATCCTGCCTTCATCTCACAGCATTCATTGTCTAAGAGAACAGAGGCAGGATTAGAAGGGGGTTTAGAGTGCAACCAGGCAGTAAGATTAATAACTGCTCTTAGCTTCATTCATGATCAATTGAGTGTGTGTGAATCTGCAGAGGACCTTCTCCAAACAATCAGTAGGGATGGTAGTGGCAGTCATGGAACCAGAAATTCAGCAAAGCAAATTTCAGTTACACAGCATTTCTTACAGGGAAAAATGAAACGTTTTGCTATCTCTTGATCAGCAAATACTGCTCTGCTTGCGTAGATCTGCTAGTATTTACCCCCAAATCTGTTATGCACCCTATCTTAGTCCCTTATAAGTCCACTGACTCCAGTGGGCACACAGGCAAGCCTTATATGAAGGAAAGTTTGCTATCAGAAATGCTTTCAGTTGCACACTTGAAATGTGTTAGCTACTTTTTAAACAAATCAAACACCTTGAAGCCTACAGTATAGTATGTTTCACCAAATTTATCCCAACTTTATCTCCTGCAAGTAAATATAGATAAATCACATGGTCTGGCTCCTTTTCCTGGAGGGGTTAGCACTTCCTTTATGAATTCTTGTATACGTGAATATAAGATACAGCACGCACAGAGGTCACAGAGGTGACCATCAATTGGGTTTCCTTTGAACCATCACGTTGTAAGACCTGACTGCTCAGACTTCAGTAGTTGCTAGCATAAAAGTGAAAAATCCAGTGGTATGTGAATGAAAACTGGCCATGTTTTACATTCATCACCTAATTCTGTTAACATCACAAAACCAAGTATTTTTGTAGCACTTTGCTTGCAAAGGCATGCAGTACAAGTAGCAACCCAAGTGCACATGTGTATGCAAGGCTTTTGGGACACCACTCTGGTGGCAGCAAAGCCACGTGGGAAGGGCACATGCTGGGTTTTGATTTCAGAATACAGAACATCAGATAATGTTAATTTTCAGAGATGCCCCTATTTTGCATTTGTCCATCACTTTTTTTTCTAGAAAATATCAAAGTAAAGAAGACAGAGCTACACAAAGGAATGCCTATATCCATGACTGAAATGGAGCCGGGGGCAGCAGTTGGCCGCCCCAGTCAGTACTACACAACAGCTTAGGAAAAAGGTGAAAAATAAGTTTCCTTTTATAATGGTCAACAATACCTTGCAGGAATGTCTGTGCAGCCTTGGAATGCCTGGAGCCAGGCTTCAAAAACGTGGAGCCCTCCAGGCACTTTGCATGGCCTGACAAAGGACAGGATGGAGGGCACGTGGTTGCTTTGCCCTTACCACACTCCCTAACACGTCCTGTAACATGTCCTGCAGGACCAAAATTCTTACTTCAAATAATGGAGCGTTACCTGAATAGTCATCCCACAGTCTGCACACAGCAGCTGGCTGTATTCCCAAGCATTTAGAAATTGGCCATCCCTATTTAATTGAAACAGCAGGAGAATTTATGGAAGCAAAATTGAATTCCCCTAACTGATAATTGAAAGATTAACTTCTGGAGGGAATGCCTTGAGATTTTTAATGACCACACACGATCAGGACCTTGGTTTAATATCTCATCTATCCATGTAGTACTGACTAAAACAGTGCTGATGGTAGAAAAAAGGAGAAAAGGAACAAAAAGAACATACAGGCCTCTGCCATCTGAAATACAGTGTAAAGAGGTCACTGTAGTAGCCCCACAAAATCTGGCTGCCTGAGGAATTTCTTATTGATTAACAATTCACACTGGCATCAGTGAGAAAGAGTCCAGGAAAAACAGAGCTGCTCCAGCATGTTTTAAAACAAAACAAAACAAAAAAATCCCACAAATCCCCCACAGGCTCTTGTTTTCATTAAGCCAAGTGCCAGTGGCTTCTGCAGACCTCAACCAAGATCGTTAATGGTCAAAGTTGGACTACCTTTATAAGACCACTGTATGAGACTCGTATTCACTCTTCACAGTAATTTCAAATTCTGTTTCCAATTCATGCTAAACTCTTACTTCCCCAAAAGCATTAATGAAAAATATACACTGGCATTAAAGGGAGAATATGCCCTTCACATCCAACGTGATATACTGGGGCAGGGGATGGGTGAAACTCGAAGTGGGCAGTGCAGTGAGGCACTGCTTCTGCAGGTTCCCATGCCCAACCTAGAGACCCAAGGTAGCTCAGTAACTTCAAAGTGTTGCTTTTTCATGACAGGGCTATATGACTCGATTGGATTATTTTGAATTAGACCTTGTTAAATGCTGCCTCTTTGGCAGTTTTAGCCAAGAACTGACCATGGAAATATCCTTTTTTGCTGATATGAAAGGATTTTGCTTTAGGATTGAGGCACGCTAGCCAGAGCAATAAGGAGAATGTGGAGCAAGCAGCAAAGATCAGTCTTCAAGGCTGTCACACCAACATTAAACTCACTTAAAAAACCAATTGAGAGAGACAGATGGTAAGATATCTAAGAATGCTGATACATCTGAGAAGGGGAGCGAGACGTGGGTCATTTGTAAAAATAGCAGAAACCCTGTCTGTAACTTCAGCAACATTCAATTTTTGTATTTAAAAGGGTCCTCCGAGGCTGCAGCTTTCACGCACATACCCCGGCTTTCACAGGGAGCATGGGAAAATAAGCTCATTGTGTCGGAAGGCCTTGAAAGGGAAAGGAGGCTTGCGGCAGGACGGGAGGAGGGGAAGAGCTGAAGCCCAGCTTGAAAATGCACCGAGAGAAATCAAACCCAAACACATACCTACCCCCAATGTGCACACATGCAAGCCCTAAACTCTGACTGAACTCCGAAATCGGAGCCCGAGCTGGTTTGGGAGCCACTGCTCACTTTTCTTCTCCTTTTGTTTTAATTTTTTTTTTTTTAAGATCGTTGTTTTGTTTCCAATCACCTCCTTCTTTGTAAGGAGAAAAAGAAAATCAGCGAAGTTTTGTGTGTGCGTATGTGCGGGCACGTGTGCGTGCGTGCGCGCGTGTGTCTCGCAGGCAGCTCAGGAAGAGCGAGCTGTCAAAAGCCCAGCCCAGCCTCTGGCTTTCTTGTTCCTGGTGAGAATTTTATAAATATTTGGGAGGTTGCATGGGGCGGGGGGGTGGGGTGGGGGGCTGCAGGAGGGAGGCTAGATAACTTTTGGGCCCACACAGCACAGAAGTTTTGAAAGCCTGCTTTTCATTAGCATTGCCTAGCAACCAACTCATCTGCTGCAAATCTCATCACGCCCCAGCAAAGCATCCACGGCATGCTAATCTTTTCATTTAATAGAAAAGCTGCTGTAATCTTTCTTCCTTTTCCTTTCTAAAAGAGCAGACAATAATAATAATAACGATAAAAAAAGAATCCGGCCCTGCTCCTCCCGGTGCCCTGCACCCCCGCCCCCCCCAGCGCTCTGGTTGATCCAACACTTTGCCGAGTTCCCATGGCTGACCTACATGTGTGTGTTCTGGCTGATAAGTCCCAGCTGCAAAGGCAAGCTTGGGTCGGTTTTTGCTTTTTGTGTTGTGTGTGCTGGAAAGGGAGGGAGGCGAGGGGGAGGATTTTTCTGGCTGGGTGCTGAGAGAGGAAGGAGGCAGGCAGGGCTACAGCGCTCAGAGTCCGAATGGCTTAAACGAAATCTCTGGCTTCGGATACTGTAACCAAAGCCTCCCCAGCAGACAGGAGAGAACTGGTTTGTTCTGGTGCGGGCGCACGCATGTGTGTGCATGCTTCTGTGTGCGTGCACAAGTCCGAGCTCTCGCTATATCCGCAGGAGAAGAGTGAGTCTTGCTCTGTCGCTGATGAATTCCATGTCCAGCCAGCTGCAAAACAAACCGTGCTCTGGAATCTCCCTGGGCTTTGCCCGTCCTTTCACTCTGAAAATATCACGCCTAAGGGTAGGGGAAGTGGTTTGGACAAAATAAGACTTGACCTGAGCATCTGCCCAGAACTGAAACCAAACGTCTGTCTCCCTGAATTTTTGGCTTTTGATAAAGCTCAGATAATTTCTCTTGCCACCTGCCCATCTTCAAGCATGTCTGCTCTTTACGGTTCCACACGGAAACACTAATCTATCATGAAACAGGCCGTGCATGCAGCTTCTGAGCTGGTGAGAAGCAGGAACCTGAAAACCTGCAGAAAAGCACATTTTCAGATATCCAGCCCCATTTTTACAGATACACATCCCAATGAGCAAGGTCTGCGTTACCTTGCCCTTTGCTCTCTCCTCAGTCTCTTCTCTTTGTAGTCTCCATATTTCTACTACCTTTTTCATACTTTTAAGTGCTCCTGAGGATGTCTTCTCCTCCCCACTCAAAAAGAAGTCAGCTCCTCAGAAGTGCAATCCTGGGGACCGTTTCACATTCTGCTTAACACCCTATCCTGTTTCCTGCTCCTTGAACCTGGAACATAATCCACCTCCTCACTCCTACCTACACGTGATGACTGAGAGCAGACTCCTTTACAAAGATGTTTCCTTTTCCCCCCTCCAGCATAATGCTGGAAACATTCCCATTAGCGATGTGCTATAAAGATGACTGCAAGATCACAAGGCCCTACAGCAAAGATTAAGTCACTCTGGACAATAATGTTGTTATCATACCTAAGGAAATGACAATGGGGCCATTGTGTAACAGATCAGGTAGAGATACTATTAATTTCCTAAGAAATTCAGATTAAAATGGGAGCAATATGATGCCTGGGAAGCATTAAACGTTATATAAAGTTGGAAAGGATACCAAGATTGTGGAAGATGTTTCAATGTCACACTGCTTTGCATTCTTAAGTAATATCAGGTGAACAATTCATTTTCAGCCCTACACCTACAAAGCCCTAATGGGTAGCCCCAATAAGAAAACTTTTGGCAGCCCAGCTGAAAGAATGGCTGTAAGGCCAGAGAAAAGGACTCCGAGGAAGTTCAACCAATCTCAGCTACATCCTCTGGCAACCACTTCAAAAGGTGCCCACATGGAGCAGAGTGCCCACAAGCAGATGAAATGAGACCCTTCATGCACCATTTACTGCACTTGACAGGGAAGAATTGCCAGGTTTTGGAAAACACGTCCACCTCCTCTCTCTTCTCTTCTAAACAACTTCAGTGCTACCAGCTTCGGTACTCTGCGCTGCAAACGCTTTCAGAGTCATCAATCAGGTGAAAACTCTTTTCCCTATGCACACACTGGGCTTGAAACCATTATGGGCTGGCTCTGCTCCCATAGCCAGCTGGAGACAGAGGTGCTTCAAATGCATTCTACGGGAAAGGAAATACAAACCCCACCTTTGCTGGTTTTTAACTAAAAAAAAATCTCAGGCCTCATTGGTTCTCAGGAAAACACAGAGTTGGCTCATGTTTAAAGTGATAGTGTGGAAATAAAACTAGTATTTTAACAAATTTCCTTCCCTGTGTTACTAAGAGCTCTAACAAAAGGGCTGTTCACCATAAAAACAAGACTTTCTGGTCACTGGAAAGCAGGTATTTTGGACTCAGAAGACGACTGAATTCAGCTATGAATTACCTCCTCTTGCTAGGAACTTGCACCTATCTTTTCATAGTCCTGCATTTCTTTGAAATCAATTCTGGGCCATTCCAGAGACAGTCAGCTCTGTTAGGTTGGATAAGAAGTAACAGATAGCAAAGCAATTGCGCCAGATGGCAGTGAGCAGCAAATGAGGAACTGAATACCACTTACCCACATGGCAGATCATTTGCTGTGAACTACCATTGCCATAGAGATAGGAAAGGATATATTCTTGTGAGTGGAAAATGAACTGGAATGGAGACAAGATTCTGTGGTTGGGGTGCAAACTGTGATTATCGTAATTTTTCTGTAGTGTCCCAGTGTGAATAGAAATCAAATATGGGACAAGTCTCAGTCCTCTGTAGTCCTTGGTGAACTTATATGCAGGTTTCAAATACCCCAGCCTAACCGGCATTCTCGTTAGCAGAATGAGCTGAGAAGCCAAAAGCTGAATGAACATCCCTCAGGCCCTCAGAGGATGGGAAAGGACTTAAAGGTTGTAAAACATACTATTTTTTACTTTTGTCAACATGAATGTAAGGAAACGTAACTCCAAGCTCCTCTTGTTAACACTGAATTCAAGTCTATGCATATACCTTCCTCACAACCTCTACTGGAGAAAAAATTCTTAATCAAAGAGCAGAAGCAAATTATCTGTAATGATCCATGCTTGGGAAAGGCTCAGAGCTAAGCAAACAATATATCCTTATATGCATCGACCTTTTTTTTTTTAAACAAGTTGTACAGCTTCCCTGTAAGATTTATTCTTGTTTGATAGTAGTCATGTTCTTACAGTATTAGTAAAATGACAGCTCCCAATGAACAGCGCATAGAAGACATTCACATTACTGGGCAAGGCTAAGAAATACCAGCGTTCACGGTGTTCTGCAGTTCAAAGAGAGGAAAGTTTGTCACATTGGCAGAATATTAGCTGAGGGAAAGAAAATGTGTGAAGGCAGTTAAATAAGGTTACACAGGTGCTGCTACTTCAGACTGTGGAAAAAAATAAACTATAATACATGTGAAAGAAAATAATCTCTCTAACGTTTGAGTCTTCTTACTGCAGGGATAAAACCACAAGCCTGCTTTAGGAGTGCTGCCCTCCTTTAACCAGCCAAACATCACACTGACATTCTTTAGTGACTTGTGGTTTGGAGAGACGGCCATATGCAAAACTGAGGTCTGCGCACTTCTTAGAACTAGAAACTATTTGTGTATGTTCTGGTAAACTCTGAGATGCAATCAAGCCAAAGAAAATTTTACATGCTAATAGATCTCCGTCTCATGATAAATTTTATAGTCTCTTAAGACGATTTTATCATTTCGGGCCACTCCTTACCCCTCACAAATCAAGAGAGTTTCCAGTTTTAAGGGGAAGATGAGAAGGGTTTAAATGCTGCCAATATCAAAACGGAGCATTTCAGAATAGCCAGAGTTTGAAGCAAGTTCTGTGATTGCTAGAAATAGGTCAAACTCAAATTACATACACCAGTACTCCACAAGTTTAAAGACACCGAGGGAAAGAAACAAATGTAGTTATTACCAAAGTAAAAAGATGCCCTTACCATGAACTCATTTGTATTGAAGAAGTAGATACAATTTTACCAAAGGGATCTTTAAAATTTAAATTGTTATTTACATAGGATTCTTACAGTTCAGCAAAAGTCCTTCTTGCTCTGGATTGAGCTACTGAACTGCTTTTTTCAGAGGATTCATAAATGAGATGCCCTTAATGTTTCCACAGAATGGGCTCATCAGTGAAAAGACTGGATTTGGACTAGTTGCCGTACACGGCATTTTTTGCAAAATTTGCTGAGTTCCATTTGTGTTAGATGGAAAATCCTGGAGCCAAAATACCAGGTTTTGGTTTATTGTTGTCAAACACTTAATTTAAAATGTCAAATTGCATTACCCCCCAACATTCCATCACAGAAAAATACTGGCATTTTTAGGGTTCAGACAGCTTTAGATCTAAGATGCATACTTTTAACTGCTTGCACAAATAGGAACCGCACTGTTCCTTCTAAAGGCAAGAGGGGAATGAAGCAAGTGTCTCGTCAGCCAGTTGCTACGTAACAGTGAAACAGCGAGATTCAAAAACCTCAGTGTACATTTAGTGTCTGGAGATGAGGCCCTTTAAACTATATCTCCCTACGTGGATCTCCTCCTTATCCCACCCCAATCTTAAACCTCATTGTGGCTGTCACTCCCACACTCTTCTGCTTCAACAATTTCCCAGTCCATCACTGTCTTGGTTCTACTCCTCACTGCTTCCCATTCTTGTTCCTTCAAGATGCCCAGAGGACTACTGTGAACCAGGGGATACAGCTTAACTTCCCATTCTCCAGTACTGCCTTAACACAACAGTTCCTAAAGGCTAGAAAAAGGAATTTCAAAAGAAAATAGACTTACCCTTGTGCTGGAACATGCTTAGAGTATCACTATCTGTGTAAATTTGCATGTGAAAATAAAAATCCTTGCCCTTTTTTTCTCCTAACATCCCATTCATCCATCAATAATGTGCAATCTGTACTCAAAAATGGAGGCCATAGAGTTTGTCAAAAAAAGAAGAGTTGCTCTCAATCACTTGTAAGACAAACACTTTTTTCCTAACTCAATACAAACTTTTTGAAGAAACTTTCCATCAAAACCATCCAGAAACAAGTCCCTTATATTAGCATTTTTGGCTCAAATGCTATGGTAAATTATAATTAGATGAAAACAAGATTTTATAACGGAAGGTATAAAACAACTGCAACAATCATGGTATAACTAGCTCTGCCTGTCCATCAACGATAAGGTGACAGCAATTCCAAATGCCCGAATGACCAAACACACCTAAAAGAACCTTAAACTCCTTAACAGGTCACTTAGGACACATCGATATGCCCAGATGCTCCTTGCTGCCTGGACAACAGGGGCAATTCCACGCCTGTATCTGCACTGGTCTTAACCTGTGGGCTTCCTTTGGAAGTCACTGCCTGGGCTTTCACATGTGCACAATGCTTTTATTGTAAATGCTTTCTGGTTTTGCAGGTGTAGTCCTATGTGCTTCTGTGCTTACAAACACAGCTATCCACTAACTCCTTATCACCCTCCTCTTGCCAGGGATTACACAACAGATGGAGAAAACATAGCAAAACCAAACCAGGATTGCCTGATCAAAGCTTTCTCATTCTGTTCTGCCTGCAAATTTGTTCAGTGTTGCTGAAAAATAAAAAGCCCTAAGAATGCTGGGATCAGGAGCTCTCTAACTACAAAACGCACATGATGGATGAGCAGCAGCACAAGCTTCCCCACTGCCTGCCAGTGCGTGGCCACTGAATCAGGCAGAGGAAGGCGAAGGACAGGAACGGTGCATGGGCTCTGGCCATTCAGTCTGGGACTTCTCTGCTGACACCAGCGACAAAGCTTCCAGTCCTGAACGTGGCCTAGTTAACTGCAAGGAGGGCCACTGACTCTTTTCAGAAAGACTACAGATGAGACGCAGGAGTAAAGTTCCAGGTCCCATCCTGGATGTGTTCACTGCTGTGCAGTCCTGTATGTCAACAGGGTGTGAGTATCCCTTATGGAGAAGCAATCAAGGAGATCAACAGCTCTCTGCTGGGATGGGAAAGAAACGGGCTACAGCAAACAGAGCTCTAACCCCTGCTGTAGCTACAGACAACTTCCAAAAGACAAATGCCTTCAAACTGTTAGTTTACTGTTAGTAACTGTTAAGTGACAAAGTAGGCCCAATCTTACAGAGAAAAATGCCTGCAGACTTGTACTATCCCACTGAAACCGAACCCTTCCTAATGTTAAACAGCCTCTATAGCAATTAACTTAGGACACTTTTAAAGTGGTTTTAAGAAGGTATAGTGCTTCATCTTTATGGAAGGCCCTAGCTGCATGGAGAATTGCATTTGAAAGTCAGCTATGAAACGCAGGCCACTAAATTCAGAAACTGTCCTGGAAACAGCACCAGCCAGCGCTCCCTTATGTAACAGGAAAGCTTAGAGGAACTGATGAACGATTATCTAAAGATGCAGTTCCACGGCACCTTCAACCAGTCTCAGCTGAGTGGCCTAAAAAAATCCGCCAGAATTGTTTTTCAGCCTGTTTAAGCCAGTTCATGCAACTGTTCAGGTCAGGAAAGTGCTGGTGCCAGTGCAAGAGAAGGAGAGGGGAACACCCAGCTGGGAGCTGAATGAGTAGGAGCACAGCAGACTGAGCAGTTTAAACTGCTATGGAGCTGAACCCTGGGAAAATGCAGAAAGAAACTATTTGATCCACTTTTCAGTCGCTACTGAATGTAGCCCATGAGCTCCTACATGTCCGCTCCTTAATGCTAAAGTGCTTTTTCAGATATTTATAAAAGGTCTTCCCTGGTTACGACAGACGCAACCGGACCCTGCCCCATTTACTTCCACTGAAGGCAGTGGAAAGAAAACAGGCTGCTTTTGGTCAGCAATGGCAAACAAAGCAAAACCAAACAAAGACTGAAACTGGAAAGTAGCTGTGCAAAGTTATTCCAGAGTTAGAATTACAGACAGTAAACTACCCTGCAGAGAAATGGCAAGTGGAGTCCCTTTGAATTTTTAACTGAAACCTGCTCTCTTGAATATTCTGCACTAACTGGGAAATGGAAATTATTTACAGTAGACAAATCACCTGACATGTGACAGATTGAATGTTGGCACAGTAGTGGGTAGAAGTTGATGCTCCTTGACTTGTAAATTAAATCATCTTTGAATTCTTTAGTAAGGGGTAAAGTGTGAATAAGCTGGTTGAAGGGAACCTAGCGTGTGTGCAAGTTAGGCGATGGGCAGCCAGTCGCTCACTGTGCAAACAGCTGTCCCAGTCTGAGATACTGCTGCCCTCCAGCTGCCTCTAACCGCCACCCTGCTCAGGGCTGCTGCTGCCCCAGCAGTCGGCAGAGCCGCCAGTGTGAGCGCTCCCTAATATACTCAGGCAGGATTTGTCACATCAGTTTCAATGAGCGGTGCTCATTGAAATGCACCTTTACCCTCCACCCCAAAACATACTGGGGAGCGTACATGCAAACCCTGTCCATGGCTGAGCGGTTGGAGGTGGCTGACAGACGACCGTGGTAAGTAACTGGGCTCAGTGATGCCTTCCAGCTGGGTCTGGAGGAAGGGGGTTGTCCATAGGTTTTCACTATGATCTTGTTTATGTAGGAAAATTACACTGCTTTAAGTAAATGTACAGTTTATATCCGATTTACTTAAACTATTGCAAACCCTTGTGTAAGCACTTACTGAAATGTAGCTTAAACATATGAGGAACATGGGTGTGGCATGAGTTTCAGTAAATCTGTTAAACTGATTTAAATTGAACTGATGGGATTTCTGTGTGTTAACAAACCCTTTGTAACTCTGCGAGGGAAAATTTTCCCATTATGTCCATACCCACGCAGGAGTAAACACGTATGCAGCAGGACTAAATCGCTTCAGAATTTGGCTCTGCACTAAGCCCAGACCAAGTTTTAAATTTTAACTGATCCCAAACACCAAATCACAGCAAACCTCATATTCCTTTCCTATTATTCCCAGGGCAAATACACTCCCTGAAATGTGGGGAATACGAAGCTTTGCACCCTCACGATCCCTGTACCTGTTTTCCTCAGGCTTTGTAAAGAAATGTGCAACAACCTTGTTCTCCCAGTACATCAAAGGGTAGAGGTCTTGTAAATCTTAATATCCTGCCCACCCCAAAGAATGGAGCAGAGCTGGCTTTGGGTATGGGGGAGGAGAAAGGAAGTGCTCGTAGGCCTGAATACAACCAGCACATACAGTAGGTCTAATTCTTGTCCTATCAGCCTTGACGCAATGTGTCCTTTTCCTTCAGCTACTTTAGAGAAACAGGAAAGGGAAAAAAAAATCAGTGCTGGAAAAAATACAAGCAAGTTCGGAAAGAAAACGTTATTGTCAAGTGTTCTAATGGCGATTTCAAACAATAGTGAGTACAGTATGTCATATGAAAAACAGGGCCATTGCTATGATAGCCAATCATATCAAAACTAGAAAAAAAAAGAGACTTTTAAAAAAAGCATACTGCAATAAGAATAGCTAGTGATTCAGAGCATTAAGTCTCTGCAAACAGCTTATGAGTAACAAAGCCTGCAAAGCGGTAATATTCTTACACCCATTTTTCTGACAGGGAAGGTGCTTTACAGATAGTTAAAGTGATTTGCTGCAGTTTGCAAACAGTCCCTGAGTATACCTAAGCTACTGCCTAGCAAAGCCTTGAATTGCACTACCTTCCTCTAACCATTAAACCATTCCAAGAAGTATTCTTTTATTAATGCCTTTGTACACAAAAACAGGTGAAAACTGGTTACACAGTAGGAGTAATCTGTTTTGGCACTCGATACTACTTCCAGAAGCCAAGTCAACTTTCTGGTGTGAATGTGGGAGAGTTAATACCACTGAAAGGGCTCATTCTACAGCTGAAGACTATAAAACATACCCTTTCACAATGATTTTTGTACCTCTGGTGCAGAAAACCCTAATGAAAATAGACATAGGTTATGACAGCAGACCCTCTCACTTGATAAATTTTGTATTTATAAATTTTGTTTATAAATACATTGGACACAGTAAGCCAAATTGTTAATGAAGGGCATAGCTTCATATAAATCAGTGCAACTCAGTGATGTGACGAGGAAATTTGATTTAATCAGTTTAATCTTTTATCGGTGGGTTTTTATCATTTGTAGCATGGACATGAGGGGATCTGAAGAGACGCATTCATCTGTTTAGTTAATTTAACAGATCTCTTTTACACCATGCAGTATGATGCACTGTCACAAATAATTAGCAGAAATATGGAAATTGATATCTTCCAAACATTTTGCAGATGCTAACTAATTATCCCACACATTTTCACAAAGTAATTCAATATTATTCACTACGAGCTGAAAGTGTTTGCCCATGTTATCCATCGTCACTCAATAAGTCCAGAGCTGAGTGAACATTAGAACTAAGGAGCTCCTAGTTTCCACCACCGTCTTCTACCCATTAGACTGTGCTGCTTATTTGCATTCTGAAAGAGTTAACTGTGAGTAAGAATAGATGACTTTTTTGATCTGAGTTAGCCATTAAACCCCCCTCTATTCAGTGAACTGTATGGAATGGGCTTCCATTCCAATTCTTAGAGAGTCTGTTCATATCACAAAACCCACCCTTATTAAAATTGCCATTAAATGAGTCTCTAGAAGTGTTATGGCTGGACTGGACCATACTGACAATACTCTCTTTTGACCCCATTCTAGTTCTTCTACACAAGGGACTGTAAGACATTATTAAAGCAAAGAGAAGAAAGATGCTCTGGGAGACTTCCTGGAGGATGCAGAGTTGCTGATGCAGAGTATGCCCTGGTCAGGTGATGTGGTCCCAAGTCTCCACTCATGCAGTCCCTCCACTCCCAGTGCTGCTGTACCTGCCCCAAGCGTGCTCTGCCACTGCCTGGGGTTGTTTGTTCGTCCATCTGTTCAAAAGTCAAGACTCAATCAACACTTTCACCTTCCTCATGCTCCACAGACAGTAGGACTTTTGCTGGACTTCTTGGTTCTCTCTATATAGCAGGGCATGATAGTTGAATTTCTCTACTTACTGCCTACTGCTGATATTTTTCTCTTGTACCTCTCACCCTGCTCGTGCTTTCTTTCCTTTCTTTCCTTAAACCCAGTTGACAGAACTACCTTTCTGGGCTGTGCCCTTTGGCTGCAGGGGTAGCGAACCCTGCTCCCAAGAGGAAGCCTCATGCCCTAAAATGCAGGTTAAATAAGTTAGCACTTCTGTGAACTAAGTATTGTCTTTTTAAAATATTTTAAAAAGAGAACTTGTCCACCAAAGAACAAAAGACCAGGAAGGTTTATAACTCCTAACAGAAAACATCTGCTGAACATAAAGCTGGGAATGTATTGGTATTTTCAATTCAGGCTCAGGAGAGCCAGGAGCAAGAATACCAGCCTGCAGGCTGTTGCTCAGACTTATCTTTCTGTTAATGAAACAGTTTTTGCAAGAGAAGTGTTATCACATCATTAAAAAACCCAACAAAATACTTCCAGAAAACCCCAGCATACTCTTTTATGAAGCTGAGCATTTCCTTCTCACACTCCAGAGTAAAAGGACAGGCTGCAACTCCACACGAAATATTGCTTGCCATTATAAATCAATCAGAGGGAAGAGAAGTGAAGAGCTGATTCTGTAGTTGTTCTTTATTAATAATTTTAAACTGAAGTTATATATTAAAATATCCACTACTTATTTTCTAAAAAATGACTCCACCAAAACCCAAACCTGTGAATTTTGACCATTATGGGAAATTTTGCTTCTCCTCTCTTGAAAATAACATGACCCATGGCCCATTTTTCAAGCCAGATTTCAATCCTCTCCAGCCAGCTGTCAAGAAACCACAGAAGGTGCTTGAAAGAGCACAAGAAATGGCTGGTTCTAATCTGAAGGGAAAAAAAAAAGTTGAGGAACAAGGCAGCTACTTGTGGCAGAATGTTATTTTTTCTTCAGTCTCTGCCTGCATATTTTCACAACATGTGTACTCTGTTACCCCGTCACTTCCCTCTTTTCCTTGGGTAAATATCTCTGCTTTGGAATAAAAGAAGGCCCAGGGGTGCTACTTGTAAGGACTGCACTCGCCTTGATATGTTGTTTTTGAACTGAACACATACAATGGACACATTTCAAACTTGGACCTTTGCCATCATAGATGTTGCTTTTAGTTTAACCTTCTCAGATGATGGGGGGAGGCTGGAGGTAAGGAAGAGGCTGGGAGTGGGGTCATACACTCTGTCCTTTACCAGATGTGGGATCTCGTGGGAGCCAAGCGTGATAACCCACACAAACCCCTCTAAGCACACAACATAATGGAGAGAGAGAGAGGAATGCAAACTGACCCTCTCCAAGTGCCGAGTATTTGCAAAATCAAATACAAACCCCAGCGAGAAATGGCTGACTAGGCCATACCTTTGCCATCAAGCTGCTTAGATAAAAAAAAAGGTGGCACGATTAATACTTTATTTTTTTAAAGAAATAATCTGTTTATAAGTTATTTGCGAGGAAGGGAATCAATACAAAGGAGATTTTTCCCCATCTTCGCTCTGTAAACTGCATGCCCTGTTAAATGCACTGTGGTTCATGTATGTGATTTAACCCGCCATTTGCAACCCAACAGATGGACTGGACTAGATTAGACATCTGTTCTGTAGAAGAATTAGATACAGAACTGGGACCTAGGAAATTCTGGATTAAACTGGCTCAAATACTAACCCATGCTCAAATACTAACCCAGTTAAGGACACTGGGTAAGATACACTTTTCAATGTCATTCTCATGCATTAAATGGCAATGCAGTAACGGGCAGGGGAAGGACAAAAGTTGGCAATGGGCAATGTGAAGTTACATGCCAGACTACTTCCAAGTGGCATGTGAATGAAGCCTGAACCCCTGAAAGCTGCCATGTGCACTAAGCAACTCGGAGCTGGGAAGAGCTGCCAGTGGGGCTGAGGGTAGTGCTCAAGCAAAATGAATTTGGGAACAAAACAAAGTATTGAGCAGTTCCTGAAAGGTGCTAGGGAGGTCAGGAAGAGTGCAGAATTCTCTGCACTACACAGTATTGAGTCCAGCTCTGCAAAGTATTTTTGAACATGCATTTTACATGCACATGCTTACTTGAATTGATAATATATCCAACCTCACTCGATCTCAAACCTGGCAACAGATCACCTGAAGAGTCATGCTTAAATGCTTGGTCCTTACTAACCATCTCTTCCTCCCTGATCTCTCTGATTATCCTAACCTGATCCCTTGTCCTTCTTCCAAAAATAATACAGCTACTAAGGTTTTATCTTCCCCATCATGACATTGCAATTTCTTTCCCAGAATGTCCCCTTTTTATTCTTTCTTTTCTCCTTGATCTCCCTTACATCCTTCGCTAACCCTACACATCTTTTCCTTTCTTATTCACTTACCACGGGGCTACCCTGTCCTCAGCTCTACAGCTCTGAGGAGTAACCAACCACTTGCACAGAGCACAGATAAATCACAAATGGCTGCACACACGGGTACCCTTCCCCTTCTCCTGGCAAATCCCATCCGAAGGACCATTTCTCCCTCAAAACCAGCAAGCAATTTGCAAGCACACAATGGAAGAGATTGGGCAGATGATATTTAATTATCTACTTACATCTTATGGGTGCACTTACATAACCAAAACATTAGATAGCCATAACTTTGATAACCACTAAAGCTCCTTGCAAACTATGTTGGTACTCTGTGATTCCCATGCCACACATGTTATACTCCCTTTCCCAACAGCACACCTCATCTAGCGCACAAGCAGTGATAGATAGTCAAAGGAGAAGGTGCCGTTAGAGAACTGCTATAAATGGGCATATACTGGAGCAACCACTAGCATGTGTTACGTGTGCAGAGATTGAGCCAGTCCCTTGGATAGTCCTGAGACGAGGGGAATTAAAATCATCTTTATCATTCGCTTTTTGCAGTGTTGAGGGATTTAGCAGACATATTCTAAATCTAGTTTTTGTGTATCAAAACAGAAGTAAAAATAGAAAACTCCGTCACTGTTCAGTTGTTCAAGAAATCAACGTTTTTCTTGCTGCTCTCTCAGAAAAGATACAGTAATGAAAATAGCCTGTAACTGGGAACTTATCAAGCTCTAGGGCATTTTACATCCCAGAACCCTGGAGGTCCAAAATAGCTCCACAATGGACCATATTTTCCAGAAGCTGTGGATTTATTTACACACACAGACCTATCCGTGAAAACTTCAAGAGAGGAGTTTTATAAACGTAAATTTCTGTAGCTCCTTTACTAACCAACTGAACTAACTACATTATTTAAGTTGGTGTCAGGTTTTTATCCGCTACTAAGATGCAAACAGCTCTGGAGTAAAACACAGCAGTACTTTGTAGGAGCCAAGCAGTGTTATGCAGTGGCAAAAGCCCTATATAGAAATCTATTAACATTACAGGAGGAGAATTTAGGTCCCACGGAAGGTAAACGAACTTCAGACACATTTTGGCATGGAAGGGCTAACAGGGTTTTCACCTATAGTATATGTGCTGTGTTCCCAGTGCTACAGGAGCCAGCTCTGTGCTGTGACAAATGGCTTCTTTTCTCGGTCTAGGGCAGGGGAAGTTCTCTGTCTCATTGGATACTCAAGCAAAGAAAAGTTACTATGGAAAGGCACAGAAAGCCCCCCCAAGCTTGGGCAATTCAATCAGTACCCCGGCACAGCTGGCATCCTCTGGCACACGGTGGACAGCTTATCAGGTGAAGTGACAGCAGGACCAAGGCTCCATCTCAGATGCTGCTGCCACTCAGCCCAGAAGCACGGTAGCAGTCCTTACCAGGCTAACTCTGCAGTGGAAGACTTAACCTAAGAGGATATGTAAGAAATAAAAAGGTGTAAGACCTGCCAAATCATAAAACCTTGTAACATGATACTAGCAATGGTATGTGTGCAAGAAAACAGAGCAACACCAGAGATAGCTAAAAAAAGGTGTTGCCATGACCTGATAACTTCAGATAAAATTATACAGGCCCTGCTGCTGCATGCCCCATGAAGAAAAAGGGGACCCAAATATGCAACTCTTCACTAGCTCTTTTCTCTCTTTTGCAGTGTCTCAGTTTCAACTTGAATAACGTCACTCTGTGAAGCAGCAGAACTCCAGAGTCATCTAATGAACCTCTGAAATCCACTGCTGCTTACCAGGGGGCCAAGATTTCAAGACATAAAAGGTAAAATAATTCCTAGTAGGTCTCCTACAAACATCTTAATGTGTCTGTACTGAGTGGTATTTTCACACCGTTCCCTTCCTCTTTCCTTTGACTGGATAAAGAGCTAGGAGGAAAAAAAAAGTACCTATGAATACCGATGTGCAGGGAACCCTCATAAATTCACTTCCCGTCAGTCCAACAAATGAGCCCCCCCTGGGAAGCCATGAGAGAGAGCCTTCTCACAACAGCCTGATTATCAAGTCAGTTCTCTTGTGAAATACTCTAACCTTGCAGGGACAAATATCGTAATAATATGAAAGTATCATAATAGCTTAAGCACTGTAAATTACTTTTGTAACTTGGGACGTGGGGCACATTTCTGGCAGGCTGGTTCCCAGTGATGCTGTTTGCGTCTCTGTATCACTTGAGAATTACCCTGAGCCTGAAAGATTCATGTGCTGTACAATTCAATTTCAGAACAGAAACGTGATTCTCCAGACATCAGATTTCAGCCACTCACTGCATCCATCATGATTTTAGCAAGCTGGCTTTATCACTGCCCTATTCTCCTCAGATATATAATGCCTGTTACCTGTTACAGTCCTACCCAGTGTTTCCAAAATTTTCTAGAAATAAGCTGCTCATTGATTTTTTTCTTCAGGGATTGCCATAAGTCTACAGCACTTCACTACTGATGGCATTTCTGTCAAATTCCAGATTTGCCTTTCACAGTTCTCTGTCTTGGACCTTCTCCATTTTTGCAGTTTTCAGATCCATCCACATTTTGCAGCTATCCGTGTGTGAAGGCATCCTACATAATAACCTGAGGAGGTGCCTCCTGCTCATGTTTTATTTCTTTCCAGTCCCCCTAGAGTTTCTGGGGCAGCACCTTTGCATGTCAGTACACAAAGCTAACCTCACATTTATTCCTCTCCTAACCCTAAAAAAGAAACTGCCCTTAAAACCATGTTTCAGTTCAGCTGTATCCTTAAAAGCCCAAACTCTGTAAAACTAGAATGAACTAGTGTAAATCAAACAGTGCTCTTACCACTTAGACCCGCCCTGCAACCCTTTCCAATCAGGGAATCTAAAATTACCATATTTACAGCATCTGCAGCAGAGCCAAGTACAAAACAAGATGAATAGCTGTGACGCACAAGGCAGAGTGTGGAAGTATGCAGCTGGGCCTGCAAACAATATAGGCACTCGGCGCTGAAGTCCATCTAATGCTTTTCACAGACCAGAGTGACTAAAAGGGGAAGGGGGGGAGGGAGGAGAAGAGAAATTCCAGGAAGATGAGTGAAAACACAGCAGAAATCCCAGGCTGCTTCACTAATGGGTAATTGAAATGACTCACAAAAGGTCTAGTAGGGAATTCAATTAATTAGGGACGTGACTGCGCCGAGGGGAGGAGGGAAAGAAAAGAATGCTGGCGATACAAGAAAATCACTCCTCTCCATTCACTTAAAAAAGGGCCTGGAAGAAAACCTCAAGGGAAGAAAAAGCCAAGTTTTTCAAGGCAGGGCCTCTACCCCTTCTTATGCATAGAAAAAGGCCACAGTCGAACCGCCCTGGCTTCATGGGAGGAGAAAAGGACAAATAAGCACATCCCTATCGCCTCCCCTCCTTCTCCTCGATTTCTAATGAAAAGGAAGGAAAAGAATAAAATTTGATATATTAACTACGTTACCATTAAGGCAACTGGCAACAAGAAACTGCAAGGACAAGACAGAGGAATGATGCAGGACAGATTAATACAATGCTGCTAATAGCATCCTCCTCTTCATAACACCACTGCTTATTCCATGTGACAGTGAGGGGAGGGCAACAGAAAGCAGCATAAAAATGAATAAATGAAAAAAATGTGGGGACAGATGAAGGAAAAAATGTAATGCAAGAAAGGGAGAGCAGTAGGAATGGGGACATGCAGGAGGACCGGAATTGACAAGAGCAGGGAGAAAAAAGTGGAGGAGGAGTGGATGGAGAGAAGGTGAAGGAAAATGGGGAAGGGCATGGGTGAGAAAAATGGGAGGGGGAAAAACCTGAAAAGGAGGAAAAGAGCAGATGCGGGAAGGGTCAGGGAAAGAATGAGAAGTTTCACAATCAGTCAGCAATTAGGACTTGCTGTGATGGGTACATGGGAACAGCAGTGTTGATTCAGCAACCACCTATTGACAAATACTGCTTCTGACCAAGCCTCAGAGACTAAATTTACACTAGTGCTAGTTTAGAAATCTCGAAGAATGTGCGACGTAAACTTGCAGGCCCACAACTGGTTATTCCTGGTAGTGGAACAGCAGGGAGAGATACAATGATGGGGGGCAAGTGCTCACTCATGGGATGGAAAGTGGGATCTGCAACCTTTCAGGATAAAGTTACCGTAGCTTGAAACATAGCTCTTGTTAATTCTGACTCGGAGTTGTTATTGCCAGGCTGGCTGTTCAATTGCTTTACACAAAAGAAACTCATGGTCATTGTTTACCTTAGTGAATCATGAAGAGATCTAACAAAAAGTACTTCTTAGGCCCTGAGAAGTTCGGGTCAGCACTGAATGCCCTCTGAAGGCTTAGATATGCTCTCACGCTCAAGTATCAAGATACTATCGCTGTGAAAGGTTGGCAAAGTTTGCAATATGCTGCATGTTTGGGCAATTAGCTGAGTATTTCTGTTCCCAGGGCTGTCAATCTGACATCTTAGCAAGAAAACATATAAATCAAACCGTATTCCTCTGCCAGTGAACTGACCATTAATGTCAGCTCCACTGTCAAATGACTTTCAGAAGAGCAAAAGATTTTTTTATAAGGTTTATATTTAATTTAATAGAGCAAAGAAGATATGACACTGCCCAGGAAAACAATTCTAAGGTAGTCGAGACATACTGGACCAGAAGGAAAAATACAGTATTTAGGTAACAAGAACCAGTATGATACAAATATCTTTATACTAGTGTAAATACACTAGTGTCTAGACACACAGATTGCACTACTGTAACTATATCTAGGCTTTCACAATGTTTTAAGTTAGATTCATGCAAAAATGAGTATACAGAAATCCCCAGCTGATTTTGAATCGACCTTCCAACATGACACTAAGGAGTGCTATGCCGCTGCAGGAATCGTCTTTCAGAAGAGGTATAAAGTTGAGATCCAAGTTCCTATGGGCTGGTTTAAGAAAACAGCCCCCAGAAATTTTTGCAAAGACATTATTGTTGGTGCTCTGGACAAATGTAAATGTATTCTAGTTTTAACCAGCTGGGCTGGTAGTTTCTATGGAAAAGGACTACTAACCGTGGGCATTCAGTGCCTAGGTGCCTATGCAACAATGCGATTGTCATAGAAGAATTACAATACAGCTATAAAATGTCAGTTAAGTCAGGCAGGCCCAATAGCAAATTCAAGCTGGGCAGCCAAAGCACCACTTGACACAGTACTTTATTCGGCTTCAAAGCTCCATTCTTTTCAAATTCTCTCTCTAACATGTCTAATGAAACAGACAGTGCAATGTGCTCAGAAGGTGATCAGTTTCTAACCAGAGCACCTCCAAAATTTAACAGGGCCTTGATTCCATTGCCAATATAATTTTTATTTTTACTGGGTCTTCATCAAGTTATACTCATGAGAACTGCAGGCTGGGTCAACACGTTACCTTGAGGCTATCTGGATTCTGTTAAGACAGGCTCACGCTTTTTGTCCAGACCCTCCTCTCCCCCCCTTACAAAACACTCAACAGAAAATAAAAAAAATCCCCTCTCTTCTACAAAACTAAAATAATTAAAATAAATTCCTTTTATCTCTCTAGTTAAGTACCATCCTGTATTTAGTCAGTTGACAGCACTAAAGAATGATTTTTCTGTATTCCACAATGTCATCTCTCGTCCCTGGATCTATTCAAAGCCTCTTGTACATATTTAATCACTCCTAGCCAGGCCTGGCTAATGAAATGCAGGGCCTTGCCCTGACCTGACCTTGCTATTTCTATTTTGGCTCAGCACATCCTCTGCTAGTTGGTTTAAAAAAAAAAAAAAAGAAAAAGTTGTTTCTCTCTCTCTCTTGGACTTAAAGGTCCTGTTACTGGCAGGGGGTATGGTGAAGGACACGGCTGAAAACAGAATGAATGACTGTGAACACTGCTTTGCAAAACTACTGCAAGTCCAAAAAGGACCACAGCAACTTCAGTGCAGGTTTTTTCCCCTTTTCTCTTTGGCTAGCAAAGTCTGGTGGGCACTGTTCATCTACTGGGAATGGCTTACGGCTAGATAATTCTGTAAGAAAAATGGGCTGCTCAAATTGTTTACAACACTCTTTCATAAAGCACTAGTATTCGTTCTATGGTTTTGGGCACTTACTGCAACTAAATATGTTGTTCTTGGTTCTCCCCATCTGCCCTTCCTATTTGCCAATACAGCAATTTAAAAATATATTTTCCCTTTCTGAGAGCTCGTAAAGAAGTGTGATCCCATTTATGACCACTTAGGAAACACTGGATGCTGGGTTAGCCCTTTTGTCACATGATGTTGGTTGCAGGAATTTATCAACATGCCAATCAGAAGTCAGAAATGTTTCCAGTGTACAACAGGACAATATTTACATGCTGATTCATGTGGTCTTTTTAAGCTGACTTTGTTTTCAAATGGTTTATGATTTTGTTGGCCATGAGTTTTGGTGTTCAGTTTGACATACTGAGTTGCCGGATGAACCATAAACCATATTTGAAGTCAGCAAGGGCAAGGGCCATCTTTTTATTCTTTGCATGTACACAGCGCCTTTCACTGTGGAGCTCTGGATACCAAATAAGGGTCACAGATGCTATCACAAAACAACCAGGAACAGCACAATGATCTTTAGGTACTCAGACTGTCAGAAAAATCAGGCTGAGTGGCTCAATTCACCATTGTTCCTCCAATTATCTCTCAATGGAGGCACACCAGAGAAAATGAGGCTGAATAAGACGAAGATGCCTTTAGCTAGCTGTCCAAAACCAGTGCCCTACATCCCACGGAACACTGTGAGCCTCAAAAGCTGTCTTAGGACCAGGGATATAGACCATACTTCTAATGGCCAGAATCGGTTTAACAGGTCCTTATCAGCTCTTCTGCATGCGCTGGAACTGACATTAAAAGAGTTAGATTAGCATTTACGAGTCCAGTCTTTTCTCAGCTCAACCAAAACAAACAGGTTCCAGTTGCAACGTTATGTTGAATAGAAGCAGTAGGACAGTAGACATTGCTTGAAGGAAGAAAAGTTAAAATCATGTTTGCAATCACTAAAGTCAAACAATACAGTTGTGTCATTTTCCTCCTAATACTGTTTATTGGGTTCTTTTTTAGTCTGGTTTTCTACACAGACAACACTTTTGCAATCACATTCTGTACCCCAATGTATAACTTTTTCAACCAAGTCTGACAAAGGATAGGCATTCTCAAACATGTGAGATTACAGAAATTCAGTGAAAAGAGGACCAAGTAGAGGAGAGAGCTCCTGTAAATGTCCCTGGTTGGCTTATTAAGTAAGTTATCCATTATTAGATTCCATGAAATCCACGAAGAGGACTCCTAAGTATGCCAACTGCAGGAAAAACTTGTAGATACAGTCAACCAACCACAAGGTCCAGATCTGTACCAAGCCACATTTTATTAGTTTACTACACTCACAGGTTTGTCAGAGCTTCCAAAAAAACCTGAAGTTGTCTGTTTCACAGGAAAAAGTGGAAACATACAGCTTTTGTTGGGACTGTGCTACCAGTCTTTGCCACTATTGCAACACCTGCAGCTGAGAGTATGCTATCCTTAAACAAGTAGCTTTATTTCACTGTTGCACATGGTTTGACACTGGAGCCAAATTGCTGTAACTATAAATGGCTAGCAGAAGGCATGGTCCCCTGCTGTCCTCCATCTCTCCTTGCTGCTTCCCTTGCGCTAGTGCTCATCTTACTCCGCAAGAAGTCAGTTCAGGGAGCAAAAGTGGCAAAAGGCTAACCCACAAGTACAAAGTGAACAAATTTCTGAGCTCCCTTAGACAACTCACTGAGGGGTTTGATGAGCACCAGAACCGGTGCAGAAGTTGGCCTTCAGTTGGCCACCTGCTGGTGACCATGAGTTGAGAGATCAGCATTACTACAACCTGAAACCTGGCTATGGTCTTACGTGGCCACAGTCAAACATCTGCACCTGGTGATCCTCACCCAGCAGTATGGCTCCTTGGGGAGACACACCAGGCAGCACCATTTAGGCTGACTCCAAACGAGCAACCAACCTTCGTGAAACCAGACAAAGACGAAGACAATATTCAGCCACTTTTCCCCCCTCTCCAAGCAGGTCTCTGATCCACCTCAGGCCCTAGCCCCACTGCAGTTTTACAAAATGGAGCCAAACACACGGCATGCTGTTGTAGAACAAGCACACTCACACTAATTGTCTGTGTCCTTGGTTTCTTTGTGTTACAGTCTGCTACAGGCATTTTTGTTGTGATTTTCCACTACAGACATCAAGACCATTGAGTGCTGAATCTCCCTCGCTTATGCTGTACCTGATGTTTGGCAGAGCCGGAGAATGCTACCTCGGGGTGCTCCTTCCCTGGGAGCTCTGGCGGGATGTTGCAGTTAAGCCACATCCACACAGCTAAAACCACAGAATTTAAAAACAGCTGTGAAATCCAACTGTGTCTGATCTGCCTTGGTGTTTGGCCGGCCTCTGTGGGGCCAAATTTGTTTGACTCAAAGTGAAAATATGATTTAGCACAATTCACCAGACAAGGCAAAAGCATTTTTGGAAGGTTTTTTTCAACCTACTTGTAACAAACAAATTTGGGCCACCATCTATACATGCCAGAAAAAATGTTTATCTTGCTTAGCCGAAATTGAGCAAAATAGATTTTTTGGCAGCATGGACAAAGCTTTAGGCTTGACTTTTTTTAAGGTCCCCTCCTAATTCCAGTTTTCCGTTCCCCACCCTTTGGAGTTTCTCAGATGATTCTCTCTCCCCAATGGCTTTTCAGTTTGGGTACTGTCCTTTAATTTTTTCTCCCTTATGGTTCTTTTCTTTCCTTTAGTCTTGCATTTGTTTTCTTTCTATCCTGTCTCATGGAAACATATTAAAATACCTCCTATCTCTACCATTCCTACCTTTTGTTTGCCAAACTACTTTCCCCTGGCCAAAGGTATATCCTTTGATACCCGTTGATTCAACTTACAGTATATTAAATGATTTGGAAACAGGAATCTTAACAGTGGCCTAAGACCACTATTTCAAATAACATAAGGAATTCTAATTTACATGTGTCTTACTAATACAGATATCATAGAATCATAGAATCATAGAATTGTTAAGGTTGGAAAAGACCCTTAGGATCATCAGGTCCAACCGTTAACCTACCACTGCCAAGTCCACCACTAAACCATGTCCTCAAGTACTGCATCTACCCGTCTTTTAAATACCTCCAGGGATGGGGACTCAACCACTTCCCTGGGCAACCTGTTCCAGTGCCTGACTACTCTTTCAGTAAAGAAGTTTTTCCTAATATCCAACCTAAACTTACCCTGGCGCAGCTTGAGGCCATTTCCTCTCGTCCTATCGCTTGTTACTGGGGTGAAGAGACCGACCCCCACCTCTCTACAACCTCTTTTCAGGTAGTTGTAGAGGGCAATAAGGTCTCCCCTCAGCCTCCTCTTCTCCAAACTAAACAACCCCAGCTCCCTCAGCTGCTCCTCATAAGACTTGTTCTCTAGACCCTTCACCAACCTCGTTGCCCTTCTCTGGACACGGTCCAGCACCTCGATGTCCTTCTTGAAGTGAGGGGCCCAAAACTGAACACAGTACTCGAGGTGCGGCCTCACCAGTGCCGAGTACAGGGGCACTATCACCTCCCTGGTCCTGCTGGCCACACTATTCCTGATACAAGCCAGGATGCCATTGGCCCTCTTGGCCACCTGGGCACACTGCTGGCTCATGTTTAGGCGGCTGTCAACCATCACCCCCAGGTCCTTTTCAGCCAGGCAGCTTTCCAGCCACTCCTCCCCAAGCCTGTAGCGTTGCATGGGGTTGTTGTGACCCAAGTGCAGGACCCAGCACTTGGCCTTGTTGAACCTCATACAGTTGGCCCCGGCCCAACAATCCAGCCTGTCCAGGTCCCTCTGCAGGGCCTTCCTACCCTCCAGCAGATCGACACTCCCACCCAACTTGGTGTCATCTGCAAACTTACTGAGGGTGCACTCAATCCCCTCATCCAGATCATCGATAAAGATATTGAACAGGACCGGCCCCAACACTGAGCCCTGGGGAACACCACTCGTGACCGGTCACCAACTGGATTTGGCTCCATTCACCACAACTCTCTGGGCTCGGCCGTCCAGCCAGTTTTTAACCCAGCTCAGAGTGCACTTGTCCAAGCCGTGAGCAGCCAGCTTCTGCAGGAGAATGCTGTGGGAGACGGTGTCAAAGGCCTTACTGAAGTCCAAGTAGACAACATCCACAGCCTTCCCCTCATCCACTAAGCGGGTCACCTTGTCATAGAAGGAGACCAGGTTAGTGAAGCAGGACCTGCCTTTCATAAACCCATGCTGGCTGAGCCTGATTCCCCGGTTGTCCCGCACATGCCGCATAATGGCACTCAGGATGATCTGTTCCATGACCTTCCCCGGCACCGAGGTCAGGCTGACAGGCCTGTAGTTCCCCGGATCTTCCTTCCGGCCCTTCTTGTAGATGGGTGTCACATTAGCTAGCTTCCAGTCATCTGGGACCTCCCCGGTTGACCAGGACTGCTGGTAAATGATGGAGAGTGGCTTGGCAAGCTCCTCTGCCAGCTCCCTCAGTATCCTCGGGTGGATCCCGTCTGGCCCCATAGACTTGTGGGCATCCAGGTGGAGGAGCAGGTCGGTGACTGCCACCTCTTCAACAGCTGGGACTTCATTCTGTGTCCTATCTCCATCTCCCAGCTCAGGGGCATGAAAACCTTGAGGATGATCAGTCCGACTATTAAAGACTGAGGCAAAGAAGGCATTAAGTACCTCAGCCTTCTCCTCATCCTTCGTGGCCAAGTTTCCCTCCGCATCCAACAAAGGATTATAGATATAGATATATAGATATATAGATATATAGATATATAGATATATAGATATATAGATATAGATATATAGATAGATTGCTACATATATTTTAATACTCTCGCTACTTCCTCAAAAACTAGCACAGAAAAGATACATGTAGGGAAAAATGGACTAAAGTGAGACTTTTGAGCAAGACAACTTCAGAAGGAGACAGAAATAGACAAATTCAATAACTTAATAAGGAAAATAGGAGTCTATGATTTCCAGACACACTGGTCTTCCTTCTGATACTACAGACTTCATACGCTTCCCATGCAATGGACCTCAAAACTCCTATTTATTCAGCATTAACAGCATGAACCATTTGTAAGATGGCTCACACTCCAAAAAGTCAACAGGGAAATTTTCAGCATTTCAGCTAAAACTTTCTGAAATTTTGTTTGAGTTTTTTAAATTCAAAGTCAGACTGAGTCTCACACTGTTCACAGTAAGCACTGTAGTTTTGTGTGTGTTCCCAAAGCTAATCAGACTAACCTACGTAAAGGCCTGAGCACTATTTATTTTCTGCTGAATATGTTTCCTAAAAATTACCTCACCATCTCCAGAGATTTTAAATCATAGTGGTAACCAGTTGTCTTGGGGATGACAAGACGCAATTCTGCACAAGCAGTTGTTCAAGAGAGACTCCCCAGTGAATTCTTCAAAGAGGTTGTATCTGCATGTTTTAGTAAGAGCCTCTAACCATTGCCTCAGACTCACTTTTCAGAATATATGAGCACTTGAAATTAGTTCATGATAAACTTGTCAAGGGCTCATTTTATCACTTTTTAATTGAAAGCAGGC
Organism: Theristicus caerulescens; assembly: GCA_020745775.1. Classification (NCBI taxonomy): domain Eukaryota; kingdom Metazoa; phylum Chordata; class Aves; order Pelecaniformes; family Threskiornithidae; genus Theristicus; species Theristicus caerulescens. Next base: position 33,961,538 of record CM036564.1, read on the forward strand.
CACTAAAACAAAATTTGTCCATGTTGAGAATGCAAAAGCATTTGGGAGGTATATGACAAGTCATTCAAGCAACACTGAGTGTTCAAATGATGCTTAAAAGCTCAATACATAATGCTGCCCAGAAGAGGAGAAACTGCTTAGGCAACCTCTATGCATACTTCACAGTCGCCTCAGGACTGGCTCCCAAATACAAAATACGTGCATATATCATGCCAGTAACTGATCAATAGCCACTGTTACTCATCACAAGCTTAGAAAATATCATGAAAAGCTAAATTACATCTAAAATATGTTAACTCTCATGGTCAGTTTATCAACAGTTCAAGAAAGAAAGCTTTGGTTTGGTTTGGGTTTTTAGGAGTCCCATTGGAAACACTGATGGCATCTTCAGTAACTGCATCACTATCGCTCTGATGTGTTTCCATAGTGGCTCTCAGCAGGTTCAGACAAGAAATGGGAAGGCTGAGATCACTTTCTTGCTGTATATGTTACTGTGAGATCCAAGTCCTTGCTGGGTCAGAAATCACATGGTGTATTAAGGGCTTAAGATTAATTCTGGAGATTTAAACTCCTGTTTTGACCATAAGCCATGAATAGAAATGGGCTACAGAAAAAATTAGTTTGATGAATCTGGGCCATGGAGTAATAGAACTTCTTAATCAAGGAAAAAAGAGTGAGTTAATTTTAAGTGATAGATGTGCTTTTAGCATACTGCCAAGTAGACCACACCATTAACTTGTTTTGGGACTCTGACGAGAAATGACAATTTTAGGTATTTTATATTAGAGGAGAGTCTTTGCAGGGGTCCATGTAACTCCATTCATGTTGGCAATTTCTATGTTAAAAAGCCAGGAATAATCTGCTCCATTAAAAAAGTGAATGAAATCCACTCTCTTCAGGCTGGTTAGCAGAGTCCCTTTTTGTTTCTTGCTGATATAGCCCAGATTTAAATGTAAACTGACTATTAGGTGAGAACTCTGTTGTCCATTACCAATTCCTGAAAACTTCAACATGTTTTCATTTCTTTATAGCCAATACCAACTTTTTTTCTACTGGGGATAAAAGTAGTAAAAGCAAAAGTAATATCCAAGCCAATCCCCAACCTTCAGAAGACTCTACACAACACACAGATGACATCCTATACTCGGGTAATATATTTCACTAGATGATAGATGAAGAGAGATTTCATACAGTATGTAGGGATGTAATATTAACATCAAATACATTCCAACTCCTTTATCTAATCTAATGAGCCATTTAACAGTTGATCTATCAGGTCAAGTCTTTGAATCAGTTTTGTGCCATGGGAGTAAAAGATGCCTAATATTTAAATAATCTTTTTGACAAAGGTGAACTTGATCAGTAATAAAGATTGTTTCCAATCAATGATCTTCAAAAGGTCTCTTCTGTTTCTTTCCAGATGACTACACAAAACATCACAGTACATAAAATACCTTGGTCTAATCTGCTGCCACTTGTTTTCCTCTTTGCCATTATTTCTTGAGCTTTATGAGGTACTTTTGTAACTGCTTTGGGCCTAGAGAAGGCATGCTCTTGCTTTCATATGGAAACTGTAAGCACTTTCATCCTTCCACTGCCAGAACACACACACGCACACAAGCTGGCACATTCTTCTAATCACAAAAGTAAAAAAAAAAAAAATCACAGCTGCAATATTAATAGCAAATATATTCTGGTTCATGTCTGGTTACACTCAGGTGAGCACTGATAAGTCATGTGTGAGGTTCTTATACATAGCTCTGCCACTGCAACACCAATCCTAACATGCCTCAGCCTCTTTTTAATGTTGTCATACAGCTCAGTCCCCAATGGCTTCTTGCTGATCCCCTCCTCTACAGTATTAATAATATACATGATTTATTATAGTTGGCCATAGTTGGTAGTCGCTTTTTACAGAAAAATAAATATATGGGCCTTCATCTTCCCCCAGAATCCGAGACTTCAGTACAGATAGGCAATTTTGCCAAATTCTGCAGCAACGCTTCCTCCAAATGATAACTTTCAGACAACATTCCTGAATATTTGCAAAATACATGATGAAAAAAATCTGTCCTAGTTAAGCTGTTTTTTGTGTCCTTCTAAACGTTGCACAAGTGGTTCAACAATATATATAAAAAATCAAAGTACCACATTAAACAAAACTGTCTATGTTATGCAACTGTGTCCCAAACTAAAGCAGTGAGCTCTACAAGCACCATCTTGGCCATCTTAGGAGGTACATACCCTGCCTGATTTTTGGATGACCTGTATTGCATTTACGGCACGGGGAAATCGCTGTGGAAGCAACCCTAGCACCATTTTTCAAGAGGAAACTAAGGTTAGACTTTAAAGCAATAATGCTAAGGCAAATCACAATATCTTCCCTCCCAGCAGTCCTAGTACAGCAGTTCTTCACTACTTGCGACACTCAGGCAGTGCTTATGGAAAGTCACTGAGTACCTTGAAAAAGCAAATGTCTGACCTACCCATAGCACTCACCTCCAAGTGCTCAGTATTCGTAGCACAAAATTAAACACTGGGGACTAGCATGCCATGGCATTCACAGCAGGGCTTTACAGCACACTCAGTTACAGTATGTTCAGCACAACAGCATACCGAGAACAAAACACTTTAGCAAGAAACTCTGAAGAACACTGAGCGAATGGCATGGTAGCTTTGGACCATCACCAAAGCACCAGGTCTTCATAATACAAGGTAATATGCAAAAACAGAGATTGACATAAATACTAGGAATGGGAAAGTGTTGCCAGACATTAATGAAATACTAACTTTCCTAGCTTGGGAAAATTCATTCATCACTACAATACCATTGCTTTGTAGCTTGATTCAACAGCAGAGAAGGATGCCTAAAGAATTCCTTATACGCAGTAAGAATTTTATACGTTCTTTCTAAAAGTATTTTTTTAAACATACCGGGTTTAAATCTAATGTGCAATCCTATGAATGTCTAATCAGTTTTGCTTTCTTCCTCTTCTCGCTTTCAAATTCTGGTCTCCTGGACAACCACACAGCAACAGAAGAAATTTCCAGTAGTTCAGGACATTTTTGCAATTACTAAACCTGGTTTAGACGACCTTACGATAATAGGCATTATCATGTGTAATAATCAGCTACAGGGAAAAAGCTTTGGCCTAAATGATCAATATTCTTTCAAAAAGAACAATGAAGACTTCTGCCTTAAAATGCCATCACTGTACAGACTTATTTTAACTTTTCCTTCTGTAGCCTGGAATGGAGTATCTGAGATAAAGGGAGATGGCACAGTGGAGCTGTGCTCTGAGATCTCGTTCTTCCTTTGGTGTAATTAGGCTGCATCGTGGTCTGTAACTCAGTTTCTGCACTCACAGCTTACAGGCGAAACGCTCAAAGGCAAGAATCAGACAGCAGTGGGAAAACTATGCTATGCAACTCCTGATTTGTAAGTCAATTTGAATTATACAGATGGAATTGCAAGGGCCCCCCTAACCCACGGTTTGCTCTTCTTGCAGTATCACATTAACGTCTTTAAAGAAAGCAGCTGCCTTTCCACATGCCACTGTGGGCCAAAATAAGCTGCCCGTCCTGACGCGAGCGACCAGACTCAAGCACTTTGCCTCTGTCCTGGGCCCCTGTAATGCGAGCAAGCTACAGGGGGACGGGGCACCATGCTGGATGCTGCACTCGAAACGCCTGTCCTTTCCTTCTGGCACAGAGAGCACCACTGTTCCTTTTTAAAAATCCCCTGCTCTTAGCAAGGTTTGTTTTTCTAACTGGTTCCCAGAAACCTCTTGGGGGTTCCAAGCCCAGAAAAGTAATTACTGCATTACTTTGGCCACAGACACAATATCAACCTTGTTAGACTTGGCCTGTGGAGACAGCCAAACACCTGCTGCTGCAGCATTTATTTGATAAGCTTCATGGTTCGCTAACATAAACCTGATCCTGCTGACCTGCAGGAGGATGAAAAGGAGCCGGGGGGAAAGGGTGGAGCAGGTAGGCGATCTCACGGCCCTCCGGCCCAGCAGCTTACAGCCCTCTCTCCCAGCGAGCTCCCATTTCTCTTTGCTTTCTTGTTCCCTGGTGAGAGCTTCAGAGAATTGGTTTTCCCCCTGCAGTTATGCAGGCAGATGTGGAAGGGGCTAGGATTCCCATGCCTTATGACAGATTAACTGACAAGTGCGGGATCAATACGGGAATTGTTCTAGCTCTGGCTGCATCTGTAGCCTTCCAAAGCAGACAGAATAGCTGCACATACTCTCGTTGGCATGCTGGTGTGTGCACTGAAAGGCTGGCCTAATACCAAAGTCCATTAGTTAACAGCAAGGGGGGAAGGAAGGGCTGCAAATCAGTCAAATCAACAGATACAAGGTTGGGGAGAAAAGCAGATGTAGAAATAGAAATTCGATTTTTATTCCTCAAACAACGCACTTTTCTTGTCTAGTACAAAAAAAAGTGGGGCTAGGGGGAAATGAAATAAGGTTTTGTCACAAACAGGACCATCTCTTCCAGTGGATACTGCCAAGCAATATTTGAGGAAAAAACAGGAGTGCCAGGGAACTTAGCAGGAAGGAGAAAATAATCTTCCCAACTCTGGTGCTCGATATCAGGAAAGAAACTTATTCTTCTGACAGGCAAGCTTGCCTCCTTCTCAGCCTCACCTTTTTCCAGGCAGAAGGAATCAAAAGTGGACTATCTAGAAAACCAGGAAAGGACATTTCCATGTATCTGCTAGTTGTCACTTGCATGGAAAAGGTTTGACCTCGGGACAGTATGTTTTCTAGTGTATCTCTGTCTGTGTATGTTGATAGTGCATATTGGAGATATACAGCATGATTCACCCACTTGGGAGACAGTGAGAAGCAGATGAATCACTTTGGATGACATCAGAGCCAGACCAAACTTTTATACAAAACTTGGCAAAAATCTGAAGGCTAAAACTCTGAACATGTATGAAATTGTCTACACGAGCATCTTCTATCTTATTTCAGCTTCTTCCGCTGGCTCAGAACTTCAGGAACTTTATTTCCTGATGGAGAAAAAACTGCAAAAATTCAAATAATATGCCGCAAGACATTTTCTGGATAGATCCAACCCAAATCAAAGCAAAAACCTCAAAAGAAAACTTCTCTTGTGGAACCTCAAGCCCAGTTTTGCACGTATGCGAAATTCAGATAATGAATGATAAACATCTGTACTTTTGGGCTAGTACCAACATTCTACTTTTGTATTCACCCTTCACTGTACAGGACTCACAGCATCAAAACGAAACGCTAAGTACACTCAGAAAACCAGCATGACTGGATTCTCAGAGCTCTAATAACACAGACAACTGTTCTTCAATTTATTGACTAGCCTGTTTCTCTCAGAATGGTATGAGACATTTTTTAGAACTAGTAATTAAGGAAGAGAAACAAATAACCTGATAATATTAGGAGACGCTTGTGAAAAGTGCTGCAAGCAAGAAGATAGAGAGTTTAAGTGAACTTGACCCACACTGGGAAGCCCATATTGCTTGGAAGCCTGTGGGTACAAAAGATCCACAAAGTAAGTGCTGCCTAGCATGAAAACCTTGAGGCCAATGCACAATACATCCAACTCCTAGAAAATGCACCAGGGTGAGCCATCTTAGTTTCCTTGAAAATTGCTGATGACTGAAGCCAATAACTTCATTCTTCCTCCACCATTTTGCTTCAGGCTCTATGCCAATGTTCACCAACAGGCTAAAAGCAAACCAAAATAACTCCAAATGCATTGTTCACCCACCAGGCAGTGGTGGTAAGGAAGAACTCATGGCCTGTTCCTCAACAGTTGCTAGAGAGACCAGCAGCAAAACTCCCAGGCTAAGGACAATTTTACTGCTTGGAGCTTTCTAAACAATAAAGCCATCTCATTTCAGAAAGTATTAAGAAGCACCATAGGTAAAGTATTGCAATGACTATAAAGATCCTCCTAATGGTATTTCTGTAAAAAAACTATCATATTACAGGATGCTCTTCTATATTATTCTGCCTTTTATTCTTAAACCTAGTTTCAGACTGTGAGCAAATCTACACCTTGTACAGCAGCTTCTGCCCATAGTTTCCCCAGAGCATCATACATGCAGAAGCTCCCTGAAGGATATATGTTTCCTGGTAAAATACTGGTAGACCGTTACACTAGCAGGAATAATTTTAAAGAAAGCGGAACGGATTTGACAGCAGCCAGGGTGAACTACTGCTGGTTACCATCTGAGAAGCGGCACCCAAGGAGCTTCACCTGATAGATCAGCAGAGCACTCTGAAACCATGCTAAGCTTGGAGCACAGCAAGGCAAATGAGAAACGACGACGGCTGTACAGCTCACTCAGAGCATCCCCAAGAGAGCTGCCATATGCTGACAACGAACACTGCAAAGGGACCAAAAGGAACCAAAATTGTACAACAGCTTCTTAAAATAAATCCTCCCAGCAGGCCCTGCTTCCTGTTCTGTTAACAGCCACCAGACCAGAGGAGTGGAACTTATCTGAGTCACGTAAATGCACGTGTGCTCAAGAGCACTGAGCTCTGGGTGCCTAGGCATGTGTGGCTGCACACACTCTTGTGCGGCCAGCTACAGGACCACGAGAAGAACATGAAAGCAGGATGTCTCTCTCTCCGTTTTCTTCCTCTCTGCAGAGAACTTTATGTAGCCGAAAACTGAAAAATTGTGAGCTTTTTCCTCTCTACAGGTAAAACACGAGCAAGTGTTCCAGGCCCTTAATAGTGCAGGGGTAACTAGAGCTCAGCCTGGTACAGGTACTCAGAGGTAACACATAACCTCTGCTGGGTCACATCCCTGGGAATCTCCAGGATCAAGACCTTGCCGCTACACCATTTTGTACAACAGGGAAGGATCAAATTGGACAGAGTCAGGGTAGAATATCAAGATAAAACTTTTTTCACGGTAACTGAATAGTGTGCTCTCAAGTCTTTTCTCTCCATTTCAAAAGCGTATTTCTAGCTTTATGGTTGGGAAGACAACTTTTACATTGTGAATCGAGAGTAAGCAATATAGTAAGTTGCTCAAGTTTGCAAACACACTGAAAGAGGTTTCTCGAAAATAACTTCCACGTCATAGCTTGATGCCTTGAAATGACTGTCTGAACCCCATCCTTCTGCCCAGAGTTTTTTGTTTTAACATAATCTGGTTTCTTCAGGTTTGAATCAATGGAAGAAAAAGACTGCGGCTTTTTGTTATGTCTTGGGTTAAAACCTATTGAAACTGGTAGATATAGCACTACATTTCCTTTCAAGCTAAATAAGGCTACAGTTAAATACCTCTTTGTTTAGTAATTGCTAAAAACAAAAGACTGCAAAAAGCCACAGGCTGCACAGGGTCTGGACCTCACAAGACAAAGGGAATCATGGGAACAGATGCCCCAAACGCGGCATGACCAGTGCAGCTCTGCTCCTAAAAGTGTTGGGGATGAATATGGTATCTTTGTTGACATATGAAGCAGATCCTAACATGTGTGGCTTACTGTAAGCCAATATTAAGTACATAAATTTTACTACATTAAACTACTGTAATTATTTATTTGATATTTTGCTAGCTGTCACTCAAAGCATGTGGAATAGTAAAAGCGTAAAACTGTCCATTTTTGGGGTGGGGTAAAGAATACCAAGAACAGGTTTCTTCTTAAAGAAAGCCATCCAAAGCCATCCAAAATGAGTTTACTCTATCAAAATACTGATAGGTTACTTTGAGCCTTAAAATAAATCTCTGAAATCCATTAAGCAGGTGAAAAGGACTTCAGTTTCATCCTTTAACCACACCTTATCCTTAGCCAAGTCCTAGATGGCTAATTACTTCCAGTTATTTCTGAATAAAGTTTTAACCACCTCTGTTGGAGTCATCAGTATCTAGCACATGTTGGGGAGAGGGGAGGAAGTGATCTATCTGAGCGTTAGACAAATAATAGACTTACTGACAGAATATAAGCAAAAGAACAAAACAACATAATTGAAAAGGACAGCAGACAAATTCGCTTCTATCAGCATTTGAGGAAGGCCTAGAAGAAAGTGGGACACCTAACAGTATCCAAAAGCCTTTGGGTCACTTTATTTCAGCTGTGTCATGCCCTAAGTTTTGGCAAGAAGAAGTACGGGCAGGAAATGCTACGAAGATTTCCAGTCCTTCACCTTTATATTCAAATAGTACCAGTACATCAGATCAAACTTGATTTAGCCTTAAAAAAACAGTCTAATTCCCAAAAGCTCTGCAGCATCTCTGGCCTGTTTTCAGAGCACTGTGGCACACAGGAGGTGGACTGGGTGCTGAGGGGGAGGTACAGCACGTGGTCAGGAGAAGGAAGGACTACATGAAAATCCTGTGGAAAAACCATGTCCTACTCAACCTAGTCTCCAGATGACCTGATATAAATGTGAGACATTATTTAACTCAATCAAAGTATAAGGGATTACGTGTGTATTTAAACCTTTGCTTGAATTGACTCATAAAACAGGAAAGCCATGAAAATGCAAAATTCACTTTGGAAAAATATGTCCAGATAAGGATATATAAGGCTTTCTGGATAACTGTGCGATACCTGGATTATCTGTGTATCTATATATGGCCTTTAACACTGTAGAAATGGAGCATCCTACATATAATGTTGAACATTTCAGTATCTCTGGAAATTAGAAAAGAAGATGGAAAACAGGACGTGGAGAAATTCTTTTGTCTGCTATTACACAAAACTGGCAAGAATAAGCAGCTGAAGCCAGATATCTTCAGACCTCAATCTTAAAACCAGATTTCCTTTGATATTACACATTCCTAGGGCACATGTAAAAGAGCAGTGAACAATTGATGCTGATTGTTGTGGCTCATTAGCCAGTCAGCGATAGATATGTGCCCTGCATATACTCATTTATCATAACAAATATTTGCACATGGGATTGAAGCACTGGGAAACCATACACCCACAGATATTGTCTCAGTCAACCCTTCCTTTCAAGGCCTGGTTCCACTCCCTCCTCCATCTCAGTCCCTCCATTAATCTCTCCATTTGCCTTTTAGTTTTGCTTGGTTTACAAGTTGCCATCACTAAGTACATGAAAACTGTAACGAAAGACTGTCTGCGTCTAACATAATCACTCAAATAATTTCCAGTTAATGATTTACTGTTTGCTTCACTTCCCCACCCACTGTCTGACTTTTTTAGGGCAAAGATATAATTCCTTGCATGTTGCTAAAGGACTACACACCCCAATGGGGCTAAGAATGCAATAAAAAAGATTTAACGGCAAAGGGGATGAATAGAACAGTCAAGTATTTTCCCTTCAGCAGAAAACACTGTGTTGCTACTTTGGTGGCAAAGGCTTCTATGCCCAGAAGAAGCTAAGAACTACCTTCTGAGGGTGCCACACCAGTGGAAGTACTTTTGGCTCGACATGCCCATCTGTTTGCTGATCTGATTCTTCAATGAGACAATTCACTGTCTGTTTTTGGGGAGAGAATGAATGGAGGCGTTAGTTAGATCAATTATCCAAGAGTCTTCAGGATACACTGACAGATGATGAAAGAACTCTAATATGTAATTGAAATACCCTGTACCAAAATACTCACATTAAACCTCGGCTGATTACATACAGGTCTGAGCTATCTCAGACCTTCAGAACAAGAATTGAGTTGTTTATCAGTGAAAGCCAAACTTCTAAAAAGTGGGCTGCCCACTACAGAGCCTTTGTGTTGGGTAAATTAGCTTCAGGAAGAGAATCAAAATGAATTAAAACCACATGGAGATCCTCTCTCTTTACCCCCCTTTTCCCCTTTCCTTTCACTATATGCATCCCCTCACCAGGAGACAGAGGCCAGTTCAGTCTAATTTAGTCCAGTGTTTTTGTTTCCTAAAGTCTCAATCTTGGTCTGAGTCCATTAATAGGCTGCAGCTGATTTTAATCTAGATGAACTCAAGACTTCTCTCTTCTTTGGTTTTAAAAAGATTACAAATTGTGTGTTATATAAATAGAGGGAAAAGGGAAAAAAAGAACCAGAATGAGTAAAAAAATCTGCTCTCCATTAGCTGACCTGCTGAACAAGCCTGTGATTCAAATAAAGATGAGAAATGAGAGTTGTGGGGGGAAAAATACACAACTAAAAGCTCTAGTGATACTGCACTCAGACACACTGAGAAGAGGAGATGCAGTAATGCCTGATAGCTACCATTACCATCGTAACAACACAGAAGAGATACTAATGAGACTCCAGAAGTGGCGAACCAGATGCTTCAAAGACTGTTCTGATAGTTTGCAAGCACCCCTTCCCAGTTAAACTTAAAATCACATTGATTAGCAACCATGACCTCTTTGTATCTCATGTCTCTTTCGTAGCCAAGGTAGAATAAGTTGGTCTTAGACTAGCTCCTTGTAGATACTTGTGAGTATAAACGAATGCCATGATACACACATGGACTGATTCAAGTGGACTCTCATCCCTAAAAAGGGGTGCTGAACCTGCAGAGTTGCCTCAGATCAGTGCTGAGGTACCCCGGGAGAATAAGCAATAAAGAAGGTGTATGGATATGTTGTCCTCTAAACAACCAGTTCTGGGTTCCTCAGGGCAAGTGAAAGAAGAAACAAAGCCCATGCCAACGTAATGCAAAACTATTTTTCCTTTTATTGAGAAAACCTACTGTAGATTAGCTCTATCAAGTGTGAAAAAGAAAAGGCAAACTAGTCTGCTACAAAAGGTAAATGGGAGAATTATTTTTGGTATGATACAACAGTTCAAAGGCTTTAACACAACAGTCTTCTCACCATGGTAAAGGATGACAGAAGAAAATCACTTCCCTCTAGTGCTGTTTCTCATGACCGCAGTTGTAAATGACTGTCAACGAGGCTGTCAGTACTGCCATACACCACTACTAACATGATTATGGTCAAAACACTTTTGTCTTATTGGTATCAAACCACTCTGTGTAGACATCTTTGTTTCTTCTCCTCCTGTCACACAGAAGGAAGGAGAGCTGAATGCCATAATCCTCCTCCAACTCAGAAAGGGCGATCTCTTCATCAACTTTCTCAGCTACCTAGAGTTAATCCTGTTCACTTCTTAGTACAGCATGTTTTTAGCGTACTTCACCCTAAACTAATGTTATGTGCTCTCAGCCCCAGATCTCCCAGCATCAGTTTTCTTTATTAATTTTGTTGTGTGCTGATTTTTTTAAATAACACATTCAAACACTTAGAGAATGCTATCATATGATACTGCTAAGGATGTGAAAATCGAGAATGCCAATCTTAAATTATTTTAATTTTGGGTGGGAAGGGGTTGGGCTTTTTGTTTTTTTCATGCCTGCTTGAATTCTCTGGCTGCTTTATGTCAGTCTGGAACTCTACACACAGTCATAGGACACTGGATGGCTCAAGACTGCATGAATCCATGTTTTTTAAAGTAATTGCAGTAAGCTGCAAATGTGACACTCATTTTTCTTGATGCTCAACCTCAGTGCTGATGCCTTAAAAGTTTCCCTTTAGAGGAATCTCATGAACAGCTCATACACAGCTACTCTATTTAAAAATGGCCACTGCCGCTGAGGAGCAAAGCCAAACATGAAGGGACTATGAACAGCAAGTGAGTAGAGTGGAACTACTCACAGCACCCTGCATTCACAGTCCTGGTGGAGAGCAGCAGGATGGCAGCCATTTGGAAGAAGGAGAGTTCTTTATAGAGTTGTCTGTAACAGACTTTTGTTCTTTAACTCCAGCTGAAAATTATAGGTAAAAAACTGCTTTCAATCCACAAGGAAAAAAAAAGGTTTTTAATAACCTATGGGCAAGACTTTAAGTGAGCTGTACTCACAAACAAAAGATCCCAAGAAGCTGTAGTCTTGATGTCATCATGATAACTTAAAAATCTCAAAATAGCTTTCGATTCCTCAGAGAATCCATTTCAGAAGTCCAGAAACGTTTTTCTCTGCTTGCTAATGCTGTAATTTTGGGAATCGCATGCATCTGTTTTATACAAACAAAGAGAATATATACCTGCATAAAGTAAAAATCACAGCTTTGCCATAAGAAGGAAATAGGACAGACATAGTAAAAGTGCTAGTAATCAATAATAAACACTAGATATGCAGAGAAACAGACGGACAGACAGACATGAATAAGAGGAATTCCACAATCCTATCAGCTTTACCTGAATACAACCCCTTGTAATAAGTCTCACTTGCAATGATAAACGTGCCTGGATTAAACCCAGCAATTTTTCATTCATTGTTCATGGGGCAAATGTAACTTGGAAGGGGTCTGTACACAATCACCGGAGGTTTTATTTGTATAACTTTCCTGGAGTTTGCCTATGACTATATTTGATTGCATGTGGGTGGCTGTGGGATGGGTGGACAGCTGGGTGAAAAACTATGACAAAAGGAATCTTGTCCCATTTCCTGCCTGTGCTTCATTCACTAATGAGCACTGCTCTGGGTCAGTCTCAAGATTTCTTCATCTGTTGTTGTCTCGTCTGCAAAAGGGGCACCCCAGCAGTGGAGCTGTTGTCAGCTTGTCTTGAGAGTTTATTCTGCTGCCTCTCATCCCTGCAGCTGTGTGGGATTGTAAGTGCCTGGCAGTAAACAATGCCATATTTCGTGCTTCTTTTTGGATGACTTGAAGGCCAGTCTGAGACCAGATGTGTTTGCTGGTGTAATCTGTTTCCCATTTCTTGTAATAAAGGCGTATCTCAACAACTAATAATAAAGTGAAATCAGGATTTATTTGTTGTCTTCTTCAGTGTGATTTGTGTTGGAAAGAGCATGTTAATAAAGCACAGTGAAGTCCTCAGTCTCTCCTTTCTTCCTGGCGAGCTTGAAATGTTCAGCGAACGTATCCCTGTGAGTAAACAACCAGGCTGGCGACTCCGATGCCATTAGACTCCTGCTGTAGCAACCAATATCCTTCTTGCTAGCTTGTGGAAACAAAGCCATTTTGCTTCTTTAAGAAACACTGTTCTGCGGTAACACTGCCTCATTTATTCTTGTTTCTTTTGTCAGATCAGTTCACTTGACAAAAGTTTCCTCCCGGTAACAGGTTTAGTCTTTTTACTAGGATTCTACCTGTCTGCAGGCAGGTTTCAGCTATCTCCCACAGCAAACTATTCTGTTATCAAGTTCAGCCCCTCGATTAGAAACCCCATTAGAGGAGCCATGTGAAGACTGCATCTCTCTCCCCGTGTCCAGGGTAGCTCCCTGGGAGCTCCAGTAAGCCTCTAACCAGGGAAAAGAAGTAAATCACACCTGATTTCACCATATCAAAGAGATGTCTTTTGATTTGTATTATAAAATGGTATAGAAATAGCTTTCCCCTTCCAGGCAGGTGGAAAGGTGAGGCAGTGGGAAGAGGAATGCTGCAAGGGCTTAGCCTACCCCCATCCACTAATGGTCCACAAGATGTGTGCTGTTGCAGCGCAACACACAGTCGTGCTCCCCATGATTCTCCCTCTCTTCTTTCCAGGTAGACCATAGTCATATCCACCCCCACTCCTCACATCTATTATAGTGTGACCCTCACTCTCAATTAAAACCTCTGCTCAAGTCTGCCACAGATACTCCACCAATGAGAAGCAACTCCATTACGCGTGGCTTTGATACCAGACTTCCAATGGTCTGGTATCTGCTACACCGTCTTTTACATCCTCTCTAAGTTGAAATAATGATAGATAGACAGACAGATGTAGATGGTCATAAAAACAGTTTCTATAAAGAAAGCATAGGGTTGTCATTTCTCCAAGAAGCCTTTCAGAGAAATACTCTGAAGTTTCATCCCAAAGGAGGTTTTGCCAAGCCCTCTAGCCCTGGTAGGGAAAGGAAACCCCTTCCACAATGCTAGGCAGCTCTAATTACAGATGCATCAAACCAGCACCTACTTTTATTCAAGATAATTGTTCCCTGACAGTACTCAGAAGCTCATCTATTGTCTTCAGTTGCACTAATGAATGTTAGTTACTTAGTCAGCCTTGCTAGTTCTGTTCAGCAAATGGGCCATCAAAAACCTAAGTAAATTCTATTTCTTCTGTGCCTCTTCAGTTTTATTTTAACACACAAGTACAAAAACTGTAATTGCGTACATAAACCTCCATGACTGGCATAACTGAAGACAACTGTTTTAGCTGGCATGGAATACAATTTATTCCATTAAAACCACTCATGGTGATATGTGAGAAGCAAAGAACCCCTTTTAGCTTTTAGGAAACAAATAATTTCTAGGGTTAGCAATTACGAAACAAAACAAACCCCAAACATTTGTATTTGTAAACTCAGTATACTTGCTGTGGCTTGACTGAGATGTGCTAAATGTAATGTTGGATGTTTTTCTTCAAAGAACCACCACACTTTAAGATGCTAGTAACATAAAAAACCTCAGTATGGGCAGAGTCATTCCCCCATTGCTCCGTCTGGGTTTTCAGCATTTTACTGTGCTTTCACACCTACTATGTAAAGTAAAGATCAGTCTGTTTCCAGAAGGCTACTTTGGTGGGTGGTCTGAGTTCATTCTATTTCTTAATTTTATTTTCCAGGACATTCAGAGTTTTCTTTCCATTTTCTGTGTTGAACTTAGTGGTTTTACAGATCCACAATACCAATAACACAATATGGAGTATTTGTTTTATTTCTTCTTGTATCCAGCATGGTTTTACACACGAGCTGATCACCTCCAGAACCACAAGAAGCAAATCTAATTTGAGCTTGGCCCTAATTCTCTAGCCTTCATCAGTTTTGTATATAGTTGACGTACCATGACCCCTTACACTTGACCCTCTCAGTAGTTTCATGGGATTCTCCCTGTTCTCTTTGTATTCTTATCAAATGCTTTCACTCTGCCAAATCAACATGCCCTCAGAACACTTCCATTAAACAAAACAAGGCTATTTTCTCTAATTAAAGTTCTCGCTCTCTCTACTGTAATGTCGGTAGAGCCTTCACAAAACATATAATCTATGAAGCCACTGTATTATACAAAGTTTGCAAGCAGTCTTCTGAAACTCGTGTCTTACACCCTGGAGAAAGCAAATCCCTTATGTGAGATAACCAGTAGAAGAGAGTTGTGAGCGCAACTAGATTCTGGAATTATGGAAATAGACGCTGTCATAAATGTATGAAAGTGTCATTTTGTACATCACACACCTCAGTAACGTGTGAATTAACAAGAAATCAATGCAAGGGTGCACCCTGAATGTGAAGACAAAGCTGATAAGTATTTGTGGGCTGCCTTCATTTTGTGTCCAGAAATTTCAAAGCATCATATACAAGGAATGAACTCTTTAGATCAGAATCAAAGTTTTGTCAAACACATAGCATTGCCTCTAAGTAATTATTTCTCCAGTATCTCTCGATACATAGAGATGGTACGTGGACTAGACAAAGCCAGAGTAAGACCAGTGCGCAGGCAAGCTAAGCAAACTTTCATGATTGCAAGGAATATCTTTAAATCATAACCTGAGCTTAGCTGATGACACAGTCATTGCCTGAGTCATCTGAAAATCTGAAACGATGGCTCTGAGCACGGTAAACTTTGTCATTAATCTGACAGTGTGTCAGCCTCATGACTTGAAGGATGGGGAGAGGGACGGCAGGGATTCTGCCACTTCAGCAGACAACTCTGTGGGTGGAGCGGGAGCAGAAAAGTACAGTAAGCCTGACTCAGTCTCCAGCAGATACATTCCTGATGCTTCAGCAACATGACTGAACTTTACACTCAGGACACCCGGTGCCTGTCACACTCAATAAGGAAATGGCATCTCTTACTGTTCCTGATGGTGAGCAACAACACAGAGGAGGAATCAAATGGCAGAGAAGCAGCAAAGCAGAGGAACCAGGGTTTAAAACCAGAGTTTTAAAACCTCACATGACCTAAATAAATACTAGCACTGACATACCTGATTTGGGGCTGCCATGCAGAGGAAGCCTAGTCTTCAGATAAACAGTGTCCACCGTTAACCTCCTGAACTATCAATTTTCCCCTTCTAATGCTGCAGAAATGTTATGCTGCTGTGCCCTGTGCTTCCTCACATTTAAAGTTAGGGTAGCCAAGGGCAACAAAGACTCCTTCCTCTCTAGCCTGATAGCAGAGTTCTTCCTTCCTTTTGTTCATATGAAGAACAAACACTGAGTTGAACAATAACAGTGGATGCTTCATTATGATGCTCTCCTGGGCACCCAGCCCCGGTTAGCATTATCTTACCACTTGGTTTTGTTTTGAAGGAAACGGTGAATGGTCCTTTCCATTGCTGGTGTTTCAAGATCAACATTACCTCTACTTCCTCTATTTTCAAGTCTCCTTATTTTACCAACAATATGTGGCACTATGAAAAGAAAAAAATGACACAGAACCAATGAACTGAGAAAACTGCCAGGCTAAGAGGCAAGCAATAACAGAAGGCCGTTTAAACTAGCTTTCTCTGAACCAGTTAAGCTACTGTTTCTGAGCATTAGGAAAAAAAACCAAAAACAAAACAAAACCAAAAACAAAACCAAAGAAAGCCAAAACAACTTAATCCTTGGCAACTATTGAAGGAAGTGCACATGAGGAACACAGTTTAGGCTTGGAATATACTTCATTTG
The DNA here is from genome assembly GCA_020745775.1 of Theristicus caerulescens. Taxonomy (NCBI): domain Eukaryota; kingdom Metazoa; phylum Chordata; class Aves; order Pelecaniformes; family Threskiornithidae; genus Theristicus; species Theristicus caerulescens. The sequence goes on from CM036564.1 coordinate 33,978,114, forward strand.
AAAACATCCAGGCATCTGATCATACTTCCTGAAATCAACATCAGCAGCAGACCCCTCCCTGTCACGTCTCCTACTTTATGGACCAAAAGGCCTTTCGTCATTCAACAAAATCCATGCCCTCTGATCCGTAACAGACAGGTGGCAAACCCGATTTACCACAGACTAATCACTTGTGCATTCCTGCAGACTTTTACTCTTCTTGGACAAGTAATTGTTTTGGACAAGTTACTAAATTATCACTCACTTTTCACAGTATGGGAAGGACAGGTTAACAAATTTAATGACAATTGTGCAGTCCTTTCTGGATGATCAACCCAGGCATAGTCAAGAAGCTACACTGAAAACAGGTGTTGGTGGATGCAGTTGTTCCAGTGGTGACTGGGAAGGGGAGCGAAGGGGGGCAGACAGCTTCATCCTCAGCCAAGGCTCTTTTTCTGCAAAGATCTGTCCACAAAAGACACACTTGAACTGAGCATGAGGCAAGCCGGCCTCAATTAGTGTCATGCTGTCGGCTGCAGCCCTCAGGTGGGCCAGCTCATTTACCCCTTCTGCCAGAAGAGGACTGGAGTTTGCAGATTCAGTTTGTGTGCTGAAGTTTCCTGTGCCCTTGAGTGATCCAGCACTAAGCAGTGTCCTTCCTGAGCCCAGACAGCTGGGACCAGCTGGAGGGACACCTTTCTCCCCTCGTGTTCAGACGTGACAGTGCAATTTAGTTCATTCTACACTGGAGAACTCTGGACTTGCTCTGACTTCTGGCCACTGCTTAGGAACCTTTCCTAGGGCACGACGACAAATCTTCCAAATGAGAATCAAACAGTGCCTTGGGTGGCTGCTTGTCCTCACTGCTGCTACAGTAGGTGGGAGGCTACGGGTTAGTTGTGTGACCACTCATTCCCCAGTTCAGCCTAATGCACATTTGAGAGAAAAAGGGGGAGCAAACCTGTTTCTCAAGGAAAAGAAAGTATTCTGGGTGAATAAAAGTTAGCTCTGTTAACTCCAATAGAGTCCTATTCAGTATTAGTCAGCTGGAAGGACTGTAGTGATGAAGCAAGGCCAGAAAGTTGTAGGGGAAGGAGGGCTGAAAGGCGAAAAAGAAACAACATACCTTTGAGCTCTGGTGTGCACAGCATGAGGCCCTGCCTTGGTATCAAATATGAAGGTGGCTGGGATCACATTACAGAACTATCAGAGTTATGCTTTAACCACCCTAATTTAGCAGGTTTGGCTTTTGCTACCACGTTAGAATACATTGGCTTGATTTTCAAAGGTAACAAGCACCTACAGCTCCCACTGACTTCAGTGACAGCTGCGGCTCTAAAAATCAATTTAAGATAGTTTGCGTATCGAGAAGAACTGAGGGAAAATAAAAGGCCTATTGTGTGGATACGAAGAGTTTAAACACTGCTGATGGGTGGTATATGAGTCCCTTCCCTTTTCTAATGAATTTCACTTCATGTTTTGTTTGGTTTTCCTGTTGATGCATCCTGCACCCTCCAGTGCTAAGCTGGTGGGATCCCACATACTTTTCCTGGCATGTGGTGTTTAAAATAAGAGACCTCAGCAATCGGATATCCTCAGCATTTCCAGCTATTGAACACAATCATGAGTACTGTGATCCAATTTCAGAGCAAAGAAGAAAAGATATATAGGAATATTCTCCCTGTGCTGGTACGGGGCAGACAAAAGAAAACTAAGCAAACAGGATGTTCTGCTCCTCTGTGAACTTCAGCAAATGGCCACGGCAGACAGGATACAGTCTACAAACACGCAGCTGCAATGTATGTGCCTGGCTGCCCAGTACCTTGTCCTGGGTAATTCATTTGCAGTACAAATACGTCATGAAGAAAGTAAAAGGTGTAGCGTGCCGTTCCCACCTGGCATGCCTCAAGACTGAAGTCCTTCATCAAACGCACGCAGCCTGAAGGAGGAATGTGATGTTTTCTGCATGCTACTAATCAAAAGAGTCTCATCCCTAAACTCACTCAGAACATCTTCAGGAGTGCAATGCTTGGTGTTCACGGCTCAGGACATCAGTCTGCTTATTCTAAGCTTATTCACTCAGTAGTAAGGCACATCCCAGCTGAGGTCTCCACAACAGCACACAGGACTCTGAGAAATCACCTGATTGCAGACTGCTCGGTAGCACTCTATAGTCCCACAATATTTTCTAGAAACTCTTAACATCTCTGCTGCTGCTCCTGGAGAGCGCACCTTCACAGGGCATTGGACTATATAGGAGATTGTTTCTGTAACGGAAAAGCTAGGAAGTTTAAATGAAAATGAGATTCAGTGGACAATAAAATAAAATCTTTTCAGCAACAACATCTCTTGTTGAACTGTTAATTGTAGCATCATCTGCCTGTACTTCCTCTTCACCCATGCAGTCATGCGTGCACTGCCTTGCCTCAGTCAAGCCCTAAGGCAGACCCTCTCAGGTTATTCAGGTGGCAAACCAAGGAACAGTTGAGGCTGATACACCATGCTCTAACAAACTGCTGACTAAACCTATTGCCTCTTTCATCTCTGTAACCCTTGGTTAACTCAATCCGGCCCTGACATTTAATCTCGCAAATTTTTCAGGGGTCTTCACAGAACTAAATGACAAAGGACCAGATTCTGGTTTCATTACAACATAAACAATGATGAGAAGAAGCGCTACAACAACTATTAACGCTATGTTAAAAGTTCAAATGAACATTACAGAAAATACTTTACAGTAACAGCCCAATGTTATTAATTTTAGGGAATGACTAAGGAGAAAAAACGTTTGAAGTAAAAACCTGTTTGTTGGGAGGGTTTATCACATCTGTGTCTGTTTCTATGAAAGTGCTATATATTGCTGTTCCATCTTATCAAGACAGATTTAAGCTTATATGATAAGATCATTTAAATTTGTGGTTAGTCCAGTTTTAAAGACAGGGCAAGTCTACACATCAGATGCAGAGATGCCTGAGGTTGTTCTAGGTGTGTTAATTCTGGAAAAACAGAGAAAGTTTCAAAGAAAAACAGCACTGGGGCCAAAGCAGCAGGAACCCTATTTGCAAAGTGTTATCCCTATGCTAATAAGCCCCCCCCTCAGGCGAAGTTTCCTAGTTCAGATGAAGTGCTATTCAAATGTGCCTGTCTACACAGGATTGCACTCTGGAGACTTCCAGGTTTAGACTGTAGCTAACTGTTGGATCTCCACACCACTCTCCCCTCCCCGGCACAGGGAACAATAAAGTGTCCAGCATTTCCCTTTGGCAACCAGGCTGTACGCTCAGAGATTTTCTAAGATTTTAACATGGAGAATACATAAAGTCCTAAAGCTAAAGAAAAGTTGCATGTTAAGTCATTTGGGTCATAGTCCTCTACTGCTAACTATTGTTTTACAAGATAAAATGACAGTAGTGATGCCTTCACCAAACATGCTACTGATGAAGCCAGAACAGACATAGCTTTTGAGGACAGCAAAAGAAATCCAGTTGTGCCTACATGAGAAAGGGATAAATCACAGTGAGACTTAACTGCCTTTTCCTTTTATAAAGCATGAGACTTTACTCTGGCTGAAAAACATGGTTTTGGACACACTTTTTTTTGGCTTGCTACTCATGAATGTGTTCGCTTAAGAACATTAAGTCCATTTTAGATACATTTGACCTTATTCTATAAATCTGTAGCTTGAGAGATGGAACATCTTCTACATTAAATCCAGGTAATTACTAGTAAAGTCTTGGTCTTCTACGACAACGTTCAGTTCCCAGAACAATATACTGTCACAAATCACAGATACTACCTCTAATCAACGGACAACTTCACTCCTTATGTTAAAAGCCTTTTGGAAAAAAGGCCATTTGCTTTAGCACTGTGATGAAAACACAGGGGAGCAGCCCTCTTTGATCAGGAATTCATTACAGGGAGACTGGTAAGGAGGACATTTCTCTGAAGTGAGACCATTTTGTCCCAGGAAGCCTATGCCAGCCTTGAAAAGAGGGAAACGTCTTTGCAAATACAGACTTATACTCTTCAGCTCATTGTTTTAACAACACAGTTTTTAAAAAAATAAGCTTTGATTCACACTTGTGTAAATGAGAACAGATTTGGCACACTGTTTACACTGTTTTTTTCATATTACATTCAGTAAAACTTAAGAAAAATTAAATGCTGGCACTTCAGTTGCAATCTAGCAAAGCATTTAGAGAAATGTTTGGCTTTCAGTGCAAGAAAGCAGTACTGCATTTCAGTGTCTTTACATACGTGTTCAGAAATAAGCAGGCAATTCAATACTTTGTGCTAAACTGGATTTATCCAGCATAATATCCTCCCACAAGTTAAGCTCATAGCAAAAAGTATGGCCAGAAACTTTACCAATCTGTTGTCTATCTACTATGCCACTAGAAAGATCATGTTTGCAGAGAGAAATGTTTAATTTTATTGAAATGACAGAGTTCATTTTGTTTCTACTGGATCTAAACCCAAGATACCTCTAGTCTTCCTTCACAATTAAAATATTTTCCCTCCACCTCTCTTCATTACCATTTTTAGTTGGTTTTGCAGCTGTGCTTTGTTCCTCTGGACTCCTTTGTTTGACAGCCATGGAGTTCGGCTACTCCAGCGAGGGTTTGTCAGTGCTGCTGCAGAGCAGTAGAGTGATTCCCACAAAGCCACCTAGTGAGGATGCCCTGACCCAAGCAAACGCCATTCCTAGGCCTGGTTTAGTAACCCATTCCCCAAAATGCCATGAACTGGCTGAACAAAAGGACATTTTCGTTGATGTCAGCTACATCTGTACGGGTGATTTTGCTGGCATTGGGATGATGGGAGTCTTATTTTTTTCACATTCCTTACTGCCAGAACAGACCTAGCCTACAAACCGATCGTGCTTTTTTGCTCTCATTATTACAAACCTGCTAGAAATAGCATGAGGCTTTCAGTGTCCTGTGGGGAATACAGCAAAACCAGTTCCACCCCACAGAGACCCTAACAATGATCAGTTCATCTTTATCCCTCCAATAGGGCCGGAAATCACCAGTGGCACTGCAAATCTCTTACCATCTCAATAGCAACACACAACTTCATTCCCATTAATCTGTCTTCCATCCATTCACACATCAAGTACAACCCTGCTTCATTTTACAGATTATATCCATGTTGCTCCAGACAAAGGTCACTTTATAGTTACAGTTCTTCAATTGAATAAAAGCTTTTGATGCAGTAAATCATTGTCTCTCACTGTTCAAACTCACACAATACAATACAAATAATGCTGCCCTTTCTTTCAGAATTCCCTTTCTACCTCAGTACTCATTACCAAAGCATTTCTTTACAAAATAAAATGAGGCACTTTTCACTTGCTTCAGTCATATAAATTAGTTATAGCACTTTGGAGACGGTTTGCCATGCTGCACTACAAACCCAGACCCTATGCTATTTTGAGATCAAAATGAGCCTCTTTCATTACATTAGTGACAAATGAAACATAATGTACCAAGGTTTCCCAAGATTTAGCTGTTCCTAGATCCTTTTCCTCTTAGTACTGTGAAACTTGAAACCTAAGACACTTTCTTCTGAGTGCCACATAACCTTTTGCTTCTACTTATCAGAAGTTACCTGCCTCAATAAGACATTACAGGCAAGGTGAGTGTGGTTGTGAGCACACAGACACGTGTGCAGTGGAAAAGAGAGCAGGAGAAAGGGTGGATTGATCAACTAACTAATCATCCAGTCCTGCTGGCACAAAAATCAAACACTGCCCTTTAGCAATACAAGGTATTCTGTCCTTTGGGTAGTGAGGGGAGCCAGTCAGCATGAGACACAAAAGTTTTGAGGTTAAATTTGCAGATAGTTATAACTTTCTTTCAAAAGGAAGAATAAAACATAACAGGATAAATTTTACTGTTAAGTACACTCATGCAAAATGGCAACCATTTAATGGCAACAGTGCTTTAGCACTGAAGGTCATAACAGGAACTGAGGCCAAAAGCTGAAGGCAGACAAATGCTAATGTGAAATACAGAACAAGTATTTAGCAGCAAGGTAGCTAAAACTTGAAAACACTGTCAAGGCAAACCAGGAACTCACATTTCTTGATGTCTTCAAATAAAAGTGAATGCCTTTCTAGAAGACATGATTCCGTGTAACGTAAGGTAGCTGAAGGAAACATGTAAGATATACGGGAGGTCAGTCTGGACGAACTGCTGACTCCACCCATCTTTAAACCCTATGAAACTGAAAATAAATCATATTACTCAAAAGCAAGTCCTAGCTCACTAGTATTACTTGCCTTCTGTTTTCACTGCTTCTGAGCTCTTTCAGTGAAGAGCAATATTAATCACTTGGTTAAAACATTCAGCGAAAAGTCCCAATAGACTCTCCAGTTGGCAACCAGCCACCATGTTCCCTGTCTTCTTTGGCAGCACCATGCTCTTGGTAAGAGAGGGCATTTACTTAAGTAAGATGGAATGAGACTTACTTCCACAGACAGCCGAGCTACCAGTTGCTAATAGCTAGGCTCTGTTGCTAGCTTGTATTTATGCCCCAGAATGCTGCTGCTTCTAAAGCTAGACTTGAACGATCGCCCACAAAATACAGCTTAACACTGACATCAGCTTATTCAGCCTATCTTCTTTTTGGATATGTATGTGCATGGCTAAGTGGCATCTTCTAGTCCAGCTGACCTAACCCAGTATGTGCTACATTCAGCTTCAATGAAACTACAACCAGGCAAGAACAGGCCAGAATCTGTTCTGACTGATACACCAGGAACAGAATTACCAGCTAATAATTTCCAGTCCAAAACAGAAATTACATCACTGCCAGTGAGGAAAATCATCTTGTGACTTGCACCCTTAATCAAGTAGATCTGGAGCTTTTTTACTGTTATTCTTTTTGACAGTATCACTTCATTCATTTTAACTAGTATGTTGAATTAGGGAAGCAACAGCAAGTCCTTAAACAGAATACACAAGCAGAGAGTAAAACTTCCAGTATTTTGTGGTGCTTAGATCCAGGCTTCTGCCTCTCTCTTGAAGTTCTCTACACAGTAGAGATCTGCTGTCAGACTGGATTTTGCAATCACAATTCAGGTTCATTACAGAGTCACGCTGTACATCATGGCAGTACATTACATGACATTGTATTGCAACGTAAAGGGAACTAAGGCTTTTTTGGGGTTTGCACTCCACCCCCTCCACAGCACAGAGCATACTGAAGCAATGAAAGGAGGAGACTGAAGGCTGACTTTCCTTGCTAAATCTCTGACTGGCCAATCTTGCTTTCCAATCATCAAATTTCATTTCTCTAGTCTGCAAGTGGAAATAAAAGACTGAGTGAATAACTGGATTCTTTTCATCCCTGACCACTTCAAGTTTATAAATCAAAGAAGTTTTCTCTGTGGCACCCTTGGGCAGCCTGGAGCTCTCCTCTGACAATGTAAGAGAAGAAGTTGTGCCTTCACTAGGGTCTCCTTCGGACACTTCTGTGCTCGCACTGAGGCCATGAGATGCAAAGATACCAGGGAAACAGAGCAGCGATTTACATTGACAAAGAGGATTTTGATACACTCCTCCAAATGGGGCAGCATTACCATCTTAATAGCCTTTTGCTCTCAGTCCTCTTCCTGAGGACGCTGGAGATTTTTGCGAATGGAGAATAGTTCCGCTTCCCATTTTAACTGCAACAATAGCAGAAGGGCTCCTTAAACTGCATCAAATAGCAGCCTGTGAAATCCCTAACTAGCCGCACTGCCTCTCCTGCCGTTTTATTATCCTCCGGCCCACAGAACAAAAGCGGGGGGGAGCTCCTCCTCATTTTTAGCCTATTCCACACACCCTAATCCCTCAGAGGTGGCAATGGAAATTGCTTGTGGAACTGTTAAATCACACTTTCACTTTGTCTTTCATTCCCCATTCACCCTCACTAATCAAGGAGTTTCCAGCCACATTTTCCGATATCAATTTGTTTATGGCCTATTGGTTAATGGTCCTGGGATGGGACCCCCTGAGTAAGAAGAAAGAATCCCGGGCATTTCAGCCAGCTGCTGCTTCTCCCCAGTTCCCACACCCATCCACTTGTTCCCATCAGCCACCCTGAATGTGCTCACCTCCTGACACCAACTGAATTAAATAACAAAGCCTGAATGGGAAAGCTGCCTTTGCAATCAGGCTGCGGGACGGATTCCACTTGTTAGCGCTATATGATGTCCCTCAAGCAGCAACGCAGGGACACTCCTTCACCGGCTGACCCGTGGCCAGTTGCCTTACTGACATCTTACCTTGCGTCCAGCTTCCCTTTGGAAAGAAGCACCAGCTACAACTCTCATAAAAACTCTAGCCTCTCTTGCACGAGGCAGCCTGGTGCCACTTTCTGCATCTTACCCAAAACAGGCATTTCCAGGCGATTTGCTCACTTCCTCTTTCCACGGAAATAATGATCATTGAAATGTGGGATGAGAACATGGAATATTTACTTTGTAAACTCAGTGAGATGGGTCGCGTGTAAGTGCTTACAAGTCTCTCTAAAATAGTCTGGGGCACATTATCAGGGGAACCATGCCCTTGGTTACTACCCATCTTGGAGAAAAATATCTAAAATGGAAACATAATGGTGTAGTCAGAAAGTAAGAAAAGGCTGACACAAACAAGAGCTTCAAGCTGCCTTCCAAAATGTACAAAGAATGCCTGATATCGAGACAGCATTTACTTAGAGAAATCCAAACTAGTATCTCACCCGTTTTTAGAAAAATGGTGAATGGTGTTTTAAATGTGCACCCCAGAAACACATGGATACAGGGAAAAGAGCAATTGCCATACACCTAATACAGTGCTATTTTTCTAGCAGAGAGTCCTGCTCCCTCATCATTACATGTCACCAGGCCCACTTGTTCTTTAAAGGTAGGGTTTAGTCCTTGGAAATCTATATTCATGGCTCACAGAAAAGAACTGAAACAAATAAAGATCCTCTCTGAAGAAATGCTTCCCATTTCTGAAATGGGAAATCTTTCTTTCTCAAAGTTTCACTACATTAGTGCCTGAGGACAGAGCAGGAAACTGTCTGCCTTTTTTTATAATGACCAGAAACATCTCTGCAACTCAGAAGATATTTGAGATAGGAAAGCAGCTTGTCTTCTGCCCTATACTGAATCAAAACATGTCTAGACCAACTCTTGCAAGCCATCTCAGTTTAAACTAATAAAAGTTGTTTCTTGTTCCTGTAGCCTTTTTAAAATTACTGGTACCAAATAAAGCAGATCAAATTCCCAAAATGCCATCTAACAATACACTGGGTATAGCATCCAAAGGCTTAGGAAACACCGGATAGACCCACACATCCTCAATATGTAGATGTATCAAATGGAAGCAAAAATGCACCATAAAACATTTTTGTTTCTTTTGCTTTCCTACATTATGTATCACCAGAGATGTCATCATATTTAGTCATTAGTAAATGTAAATAAGTCGTTGGTCTGGTATAGCCTGTTTAAAGGTGAGAAATGGGCAATAAGAAGGAAGAGAACTGTTCACATACCTTAAGATGTTCGTAGTGCTTTATGGGATCAGTGATTGTCTCAATCACTGGAACCTGAGAAACAGCGATATTCGCTTTTCTTAATGCCATGGCTGCATATCAGAGTGTATCCTCTGAACAAAAAGTGACAGGCACTGACTAGTTTTATTTAGTCTGCTAAGCTGATGCAGCAATCAGGAGCTGGGCTGCATATCAACAGACAGCAACTTAACAAAGTTGATCTATGAATCAAAAAGTCAGGACATTAAAGGAAGATTTATTGGGATAAATGGGGAGAAGAAGGGAAAAGCTGAACTTCCCTTTTCGCTGTGGTCTGAAAGTACGTGATTTAGGACACGACCACAAGGAACCCTAGTTCCCTGCCATCATGGTAGTAATATCCAGCTTTTCAGTACACTACCTCATATCCTAGAGAATTTGAGGATTATTAAGACCATGAGGCATTAGCATTAAAATGATCACAAAAATAGAGAACAGATATTAATTTCCTGTATTTTTATTGATGTCAAGCCATTTTCTAAAGAAGAACCATTTATTAGAGCATGTTATTAATGATAGATGGGTATGTTTCTCCTGGAGAAACCTATCCCACAGGAGCAATGTTGCCAGAACCATTCTACTTTACCTTGAAGGAAAACAGGGAGCCTTGATTAATAATTACAAGGCCCATTCTTAGATCCATGGGAATATGCAACAACTAATTTAGTATAATCCAAGACAAAACACTGAACACAGCAGAAGGCTGCCCTTGTCAACCAGACTGTTTAAATGTGTGGGTTTTTAATTAGGTATAAACAGCACCATTTTCAACAATAGTTGCTGTTATCTACATTCAGCCTGCTTAAAATACTAATTGCAAAGGCAAAAAAATCAATGTTCCGGTCTTACCTTGAAGAACCAAGCCTGATTTCTCAATGGTGTAGAAAAAAGCAGAGAATGGAGCAACAGGGGATTTAGGAACCAGGAGCTGCAAAACAAACAAGTAATATATAAGTACACATCTTTATAACGTACTGATCAGAGCTCAAATCTGTAGAATAATCTCACTGGATTTAACTTCCAGAAGCAGTAAAGCATGCTGCAGAAATAACAAGGTAGTTATTGATCTAACCCTGTCACTTCTAAGTAGTTGAGGTCTTCTCATATGCATGTATAGATCATGCTGCAATTTTAAAAGGATTCACAGATCCTAAAAAACTACCATCATGAAAGCAGCAAGTTTTGCTTGTCTTATTGGCATCCTGTTAAGCTTAATTATTCCTGCTGGTCAAGGCAGTTGCACTCTGATAGGAGACAATTTTGAGCAAAACTGCAACTGCTGCGTAATGCAATTTTAATCGCCATTAGCCTTTCCACAGATGTGCCCCCTCGGCTTCTCCAAGAACTCCACCCGCCATCTTCCTCTTCCCCCTGGAAGCAGCATGGTCCACCCATGGGTCACCACTCCAGGGATGGTAACATGCCATTGCAATATTCTGGATGTCCTCTTTTGCAAAAGGGGCAATGACCGAGTCAAGCTTTATTCAGGGATCCTGTCCTTGGAGTTTCAAAATAGGAATCTGAATTCCCTCGGGGCGTATAGCGCAATTGAATTTAGCTCGGCATTTGGGTGTGCTGGCCCTCCATGGTCAGGCCAGAAATATCTCAAGCTCTCTGGCTCCACTACAGAGGAGCCGTCCTCTGTGGAAGATGAGCTGCAGCAGAGCTCTGGAGACAAAGAAATAGGCTTGCTGGTGTCAGGGTTTAACCCCAGCTGGCAACTAAGCACCACACAGCCGCTCGCTCACTCCCTCTCCGCACCCCGGTGGGACGGGGGAGAGAATTAGAAGAGTAAAAGTGAGAACACTTGTGGGTTGAGATAAGAACAGTTTAATAATTGAAATAAAATATTACAATAACAACAACAACAATAATAATTTGTAATGAAAAGGAAAATAACAAAAAGAGAGAGAAACAAAACCCAAGAAAAACAAGTGATGCAAATGAAACACAATTGCTCACCACTAACCAACCGGTGCCCAGCCAGTCCCTGAGCAGCGGCCCTGCCCCGGCCAACTCCCCCCGGTTACACACTGAGCATGACGTCATACGGTATGGAATAGCCCTTTGGGCACTTTGGGTCAGCTATCCTGGCTGTGCCCCCTCCCAGCTTCTTGTGCATCTCCAGCCTTCTTAGTCAGTAAAGCACGAGAAGCTGGAAAGTCCTTCACTTAGTGTAAGCGCTACTTAGCAAAAACTAAAACATCAGTGTGTTATCAACATCATTCTCATACTAAATCCAAAACACAGCACTATACCTGCTACTAGGAGGAAAATTAACTCTATCCCAGCCGAAACCAGGACAGTTGGCAGGGTAGGGGACATGGGACCCATGGTGGCAAACTCATACAAATGTGCCAGGCTTTATTGCTTGGCTGTTTGATTTTTACTCATTGCTGAGGACTGCTCCCTCACAGCTTGCCTCAAAATAACCCCCATTCTGTCACCTACATGAAAGTGACGTTTTAATGATAAACTTAATAAGTTCTGCCCAGAGTGTGATCAGCACAAACACTGGTCTAATGGTCGCCACGTGGGCCCTGCAGAAGACACTGACAGCCGTGGCTGAGGCGGAGAGCGTGCTGCTGCTCTGCCTCTGGCACAGACCTGCTGAACAAAGCTGAAACACCTTTCTCCGCTCACCTCTTCAACAGCTAGAAAAGGCCGGGAACTGGAAACCAGCCCTCCCGGCGGTGGTCCTGCACCCTGGAAGAGCCTTCCCGCCTTCCCGGCCCCTGAGGGCATGGTTTGGACAGGCGGCTCCCCCTCAGCCCGCGCTGATCCTCTGCAGGGGTCTGCTCCGAGCCCAGCAGCGTCGCGGAGCCCGAGCCACGGCTGCTCAGGACACAGAGCAGGGCTGCCGACTTCCTTGCCTTCAATGCACCGATTTCATCTAACCCGCCCGTGAGGCCTGCCTAGCAGCGTGCTGTGGAACCACCACGCACCTCGGTGCCTGAATTTCCAAAGCCCTGGCAGATCCTATACCCTCTCAGCCCAAGGCAGGCAGCCCTCTGTCAGATACCTCCAAATACAGATTTCTTACAACTACAGACAGTAACAATCTCATTTTTAGAGGTGTGGGGCACCAACAGATCCTGCTGATTTCAGATTTCAAATGGAGTAAAAAAACCCCATTATTTCCCAAGGTCGTGCCCTAATTCTGCCAAACATTCAAGCACTCGTAAGGGTCACTGCATATGAATTTTGGTTGGTGGTGCCTAACGATCAGCAGGGGAGCACTGAGCAGGTTTTATAAAAGCCAAGAGAGACTACGGAAAAACGAGGAAGTTCATGCTCATCAAAACTGCTCACATTTCACTGAAAAGTCAGACAGTATTGAATCACTTCATAGATATGCGGGACTGGGACATTTATTCCTAAGTGTAAGATTAACAATATCAGAAGTTTGAGCTCTGTGGTGTCCTTATGTAACCAAAGGATTTGGCAGCAAATTCTGCTGCAGAATCAAGGCTCCTGTGACTTTCCCGTAGCCCTTGAAATGCTAAGCGTGTCTGTATAGTAGGTAGGTTTCATTTGTATTTGTATGTAGTCTGCAGACAGGACCATGCTTAGACGTCTTGCAACTCTTTCTCATCTGATTCTGATACAGGCTGAAGAAACACAATCCTCATATCTGGTTCTTCAAAACATAACCATTATAACCCACAGCTAGCTAACGTTTTTATGGTTTTCAGAATTTAAACCAAACATAGTCTCCTTTCTTCTTCAGACAGTAAAAAATAAAGGCAGGCAAGTAAAGACCACAAATACAGCCGGAGAACATCAGACCCGTCCAAATGTCAATGTTTTCCTTTCAGTCATATGAAGCTGGCAAAACCACGCCAGGATGCGATACAACCTTTTGTGAACTACTCCAAGTAGCAAAACTGCTGCGCTAGCACTTTCCCCTCTTCCATGTTAATTACCGTTCTCTCTGGAATGAAACTCTGGAGAAAGAGGGGGCATGTCACATCCCACATCCGTGACGCACCTTGACAAACCCCGAATTCCCTTGCCCGTCGTTATCCCCAGAGCCAGCACCTCCCACTGAGGCGGCCGGAGCGGGACTCTGCCAGGAGGAAAGCAGAGTGCCTCCTGGTGCTTCGCACGCTCCCTCAGCTCTGAGAACACGAGGGAGAGGATGGGGTGGAAAAACTGTGCAAATTCTCAGCTACAGAGTCTCCCACAACAGCTGGATGTTTAATCGGAAAGGCCCGAAGTGAAACAGTTACAAATCTGATGTCTAAGGTCAAATTTTTGGCATTCTGTGCAGTACTATGCACATAAATACTAACCTATATATGTGTGTGCACTAAACACAGTTGTACGTGCAAATGGATTGACAAATAACCCTATGTACATTCTGTTACTGCATTTTTATGCAGTTATGTGTATAACTAAGTATAGCAATGAAAAAATATAATAAATCACATCCTTTCAGCAGCACATCACAGGGCCCCTCTGAAAAGCTGCTGCTGCAGTTACATCTGAGGCTCAGAATTAGCTTCCTTTTTAGTGAAATGGGACTGGCTTATAATATTCAAAGGTATTGCTTTATTTTGAATGTTTGCTTACAGAGAAAAATAACCTTTAAAGTATGATTGCATATTTCACAACCAGATAGAGTACACAGAATTCTTTTTTATAACACCAAACTCTATATTAATTGAAAAAAAAGTAAATATGTATTTAGATTTGTGTTTCAACCAAAGAGAAAAAACTGTAAATGTCACTGCAAACCATCCTCCGGATGGAATAGCCAACACAGAGTAGGTTCTTATGCACACACAAGGACCTTAGAAAACCTAGAAGGAAATACAGATCAAGAAAAGAAAACGATGTTTTGGAGGCCAAGAAGTGGAAGTATAAATCAAGGATTACCAAAATCAAGGAATCAAAGATGAAATCCAGGCCTCACCCGAAATTTTTTCCTACTGACACTTCAGTGTAGTCAAACTTGCACCAAAAGGAGTACACATTTGAGATCAGTAAACAGTAATGGTAAATACTAGTCTAAAGAAGTTAACGGGCATTCAGATTACAAAAATGATTTTTTAAATGGGGAAATGAATAGAAAATAGACATCAAAAAATGATGAAACAGTACTGAGTCTTTCTAATTCATCCTACGCATGATGCTTCCAGAATGCTATCCATGAGCTATCCATGAGCTTCTGGAATGGAATATGAAACCCAGATGCGGTTATTCTTACGCTGCTGTCCTACTGAAGTGCAAATGATAGAGATGGATGAGAGAAGTAAAAATCAAAGCTATTTTAAGTTTTTCAAAGTCCTAACTTTACAAAATGGTGAAATCTTAGTTTCCTTTCTTTCCTTTCTAGCATCACATTTCCCTGCCAGGAGGTTTGTAATAATTATTCATCATTTGACAACAATGTAGAATAAACATTAAACAATTGAAAAATTATTTCTGCCATGAGACACGTTAAGAACACAAAGGTACTATGCAAGAGGAAATATATCACCTTGATGAAAAGTGAATAGAAACTGGATAGGTGCCATTAGATTAGATAAAGGAAGATAAATGGGAGACAGGCAGAGCAGTTGAGAAACAAAAGGCTTAGAGAGAATTGATGATGACAGCAGAAAAATTGTACATTAAAGTTTGTTTTTTTAATTAGGGAAAGCATTTTTATTAATACAGTTTATTGTTTGTAAGCTTTATGGAAGAGATGAATCATAGAAATTGATTGCAGAAGCCCACCAGAAAATACTAATTATTGCGACAACATCCCCTGTCAATAGCAAAGAAAGTGATGAATTGGAAAATGTATTGGATGGACTTTCAGAAGTAGTCTGATAACCAGAAATCAAGCCAGTGTCCTGCCAAAAAAAAGTAAAGAAGATGAAGGAGACAGAGTCTTATATCAAATTAGTTATCAAAATGTCGGGATGATAAACTACGAAGCGCTGAAATAAGAAGATGATTTTGACTGAGCTATGAGCTCTCACATGGTAAAAAAAATACGATTTCATAATGGAAAACTAATGATTTTAACAAAAGTCATGGACTAAGATATTTCAGTGAAATATTTGAGAAAATCAGCTGTATTAACATTTAATACATAATTTCTGTTCAGACTGGAAAGCATCCAATTTCTTCCCCATTTTTTTACTGAGACTATTACAAGAAATTGTTTTTCAGCAATGACTGAGGAACACGAGTGAAACCATTTGAAGCTTCTTTTAAAGTATGTCAGCTTCTTCTTATGAGTGAACAGATTCTTCTCTTTTTATTTTGTTCTGTGTTAATTTTTTCCTTAGATATCCTTTTCTGCTAGATTTACCTTATCTCGTCTTTTGTACTGACAAAATACGTATCTGTGCACTAAGGACTGAATGAATAACAAAACCACATTTACAGCCAGTACATATTTTGAAATTGAGATCTACTGAGGAATTACCAAATACGTGAGATCTGTGAAAGGAGTCTGGTTCTCACAATGCTCGCTGCCCTTACTCAAACAACGTTGGCTTGCTGGGATTTCTTGCTAATTCATATTATTGTCATATTGTAGTAAACAGCCGTTGCTAATAGTTGGTGCATTTCAGGAGAACTCTTCAGTTACACCACATTAGTTTGGAAGAGCATAGCTGAGAATTGAGAAGGAAACCTACACATCAACACTGTCATTCAACAAGGAAAAGACTATCTCTCGAGGTTCAGTTAGACTCACGTACTAATAAAATCGGTGCTAAGCTAAACAAATCTTTCCCCTAATTGTGCCAAATGTCTGGGTGGACAATCTTCATGCCAGAATTTCCCTTCTTATTGTAGATTAGAAGGGTTGTTTTTTCAGCTGCAACAGAGCCCAGGAAAAAGCCAGCAAGGAAAACAACAAAGTTGATTTTGCATCAGATATCCCAGCAGACCTCATAACTGTTTTTTCTGCCCTCCCTTCTGGTTCTTCTTGGGCCCTGTGTGCAGGAATTTGATATATTCTAGAAACGAAAGCAGCAGTCCTTATTCTGTGGATCATTTACTTTTGAGCAGAAGCTGCGACCCAGTTCCCAGGGCCAGCTCGCACTCCCAGTCCCACAGGTCATGCTGCCTCCAGCCCAGCAGAAAGGTGCCCGAGGAGAGAACCAAGAGTTCCCTAACAGCCACTAATGCCACAGTGGCATCAAGGCTTCACACAGGAGTATACCAGTTGTTCCGTGCTCCCTCTTCACGTAGAAGTATCCTTCAGGGCAATGGGATGGCTTTTTACAAGGTAGGAGAAAAAATGGTTGTGTTTTCTGCCAAGCCTCACCAAACGCTAGTGCTCGTTAGACCTTGGAGCTCTCTGAGGCTTCAGTCTTATAACGGGTTCTGATTTACCCTGGGAGACAAGTGCGCCTTGTTGCAGAAACAAAAAGTGACCCTAATATGTTTTCAGTGTTCTGGTGAAAAAAATGCAGTTTAAGTATCCTGCAATCATTTACTAAGCTCACAGGATATACCCATAAACAATTTACTGATCTCCCACTGCAAATGATTCTTGGGATAACAAGATTTTGCTTGTATATGGTACTTCATCTGTAGATTTTAAAAAAGCTTTACAAGAGTGGGGAAAAAATATCCCCATTATGCATTTGGGTAAATTGAAGTTCAGAAATTAAATGCATTCCTAAAGATTGTATAGCTGATAGCAGTACCAAAATCTGAATAAGATGTCATCAAGTCACATTGCCTTCACAAGCAAATTGCTGTAGAGTGTGACTTTATCAGGGACTTGCATTTTCTTGTGGAAGTGATTCTCCCCTGCTTTGTATCCTCCTCCAAATCCCAGTGCAAGGAAAAGCTCTCTATGCAGATTTTCCCCTTTCAAGCAGAAGAAAGCTCAGCCACCCCAGCAGCACTGTCTGAACCTGCGTGCTTCTTGTCAGTAGAAAAGGCTACAGGCTGGGTAGGCTGGGCAATGATTGGGAACAAAGAGGAAAAATGGACAGGTTGAGGGAAAAGAGATATATGCAGTCATCCTTCAGCCTTCCTAATCATCTAGACCCCGCACATATACTCTCCCTGGTAAGAACAAACTTGGTGGATTGAGTCAGGGAAAGCTTAAGATATCTTGAGCACTAGAGAGCAAACAATGAGAGATGGGGCTACAAACATGCCCCAGTACTGGGGGCAGATGGGGAGTCCCTACCACTTTTGTACAAACATAAAAAAAATATTTTAAAATTACGATTTGAATTAAAACGATTTCTTAGAAAACTATCGTTTCATTTGTGCCATGCACAGCACCTGAGCGATGTGGTTCCCTGAAGTCCAGTTGTTTGAAAAGGTTTTCATCAAGGCCAGGTTAATGGGCCACAACTCAATAAAACTCTTTATAGAGCAATTTAAATGGATTGTATCTCTCCTTCCCCCACAAGAAAATCCTGTCCAGAGGAAACTTTAGGAATGAGTTTCCTCTCTACTACTTTATAGAAAAGCAACAATGGCAGCTAGAGACACTTTATGAGAGGCATTCCGTAAATCCAAACCAATTAGTGCAGAAAAGTAGGCAAAGAGTGCTTGTGTGTACATCCTAAAAATGTCCATTAGAACACATCTGGAAACAACAGCAAAATGAACAGACTCAAAAGGCAGCTGACCATCCTGCTGTTGTCTCACCTCCCAAAACGTAGCAGCACATCTGTTTATTTTCTTTTAGTGCAATGCATACAAATTCCATATGTTAAAAAACATGGCTAAGACTGCAAAGCCAAGAAGTCCCTGTCTCTCATCCTAAGAAAAAGTGAGGGAGATGCATTTAAGACAGTTTTGCAGGGGAAACAGCAACAGTGGACACTGATTTGAGTAAGAAAATTAGTGAAGGGAAAGTCTTCAAAAGCCCAAGGGAAAACATGAGATGGATTCAGCATGGGTTAAAGAATTCAAAGAAATCTCAATCCTGAAATAGCAGCATGACACTTATATTAACAAATGTAAACTAATCTCAAAGAGATCAAACCTTCTTAGCCAAATTCAGATGGATTACCTTTGATTTAAAGAGTCAGTGCTAGTGGGAAGCAGAGTTTCTGAAACATTTAAAACAAATCTCTAGAAATCACGAACCTATGCGATATTAGCCACATTTCAGATAATTTCTGTTTGTTTTATCCTAGCATTAACTTTTAGGGTAAGGTCCTATGTTCTTTTGGGTAAGCCTAGGCAGATCACTCACCTTTCCTCACTGTGCTCCACTCTGACCTCAGAAGTGGTAAATTAATATTCATTGATTTTACATCACTGTATTGCTTATGTGAAATTATTTAGGCTGCTTACATCTATAAGCTCTGACTTACATTTATGCTAAGTATATGCTCCTAATTTAACTACCAATAATTTTATTATTTATGCTACAGATTCATCTTAAAGAAGTACCAGGAATTCCTTACATGATCTTAAAGATGGAAGATGGTGGTCTTGCTCACAGTGACACAGAAATGCATGACAACTTGAGAATAAAAGTAAAGAAATAGGGCTGCTGATTACTTATCCAGTGTCAAGACTAGAAATGCAAGTGAGATAAAAGCATTTTATACTACTTTTGACTTGCCTTTTCTGAATCAGCCATTTCATCCCAGGCAGGCCTTGTCTGGTGGCGTTCTGGCTGTACCCTTTATTATCGTAAGAGGCCATAACAGTAGTCAGTGACTGCACTAGCTTTGTGCAACCACAAATTCTTCCCCAAGAAGAGGCCAGTTGAGTTGCTTAGGTAGCAGTGAGGTGGACAGATGGTTGAAAAGCTGACCTACAGAGACAACATGCAAGGAAGCTGAGAGAAGCTGAGATTCTGCTTTGCAACACCAGACACAACAGGACATTCAGGAGGCAGTACCAGTGTTGCGAGCTCCAAACTCTCAATGTCTTAATGATGGCAGTAGATACTCTCAATGGCTCTGGACAAAACAGGACTTTTTACAACACAAAAAAAAAGCTCTCAGAGCAGTTTGTTAGTGCAGTTCTTCCTATAGTAATGAATAACAGTCACAGGCAATGACTCCAATAAAAATAAACCATCATTGCACGCACATGTGGCTAGGCTTACTCCCAGAGGAGACATTCAATACTTGCAAAGGAAAGAAATGGAAGGAAAACAAACAAAAGAAGGAGATGAAAATGAAAACCAAGAATCTTTTAAGAATAGAGGAGAAACAGGGGAGTGGACAAGTCCAGAAAAGAGGACACTCTCTGAATCTCAAGGCCTGCTATACCTAGCCGGCTTCAGATCTTGCTTCTAAAGAGCAATACACATATAAAGGACTTTTTCATAGTGCATAATGCCAGGACCTGGGAATCAGGACTAATGAGTTTTCTTCCTAACTTTGCCACTGTTTTATTGAGCAATTATACGAAAATCATGTAGCATTCCTTTGCTTCAGACCAAAATCAGGCATGGAGGTAGACATCTGTGGCAACTTCACTGTATTAATTTTCTGCCAGGTAGACACACCTCCAGAGATGCCCTGCTTTTCCCCACCCAGAGGGTACAGCAGAAGGATCAATAAGCAACAGCTCTGCTATCTGTTTTCTTAAATATTCAGTGGGGTCGATTCCTTCCCCTCTCATAAAACCAGAACAAAGGCATGTGTTTTGGCTGTGCCTATCCAGGCAGTTGCTAGCAACAGATGACCAGTCTGCAAATTGTTCCAGTCCTTGCGGTGTGCCAAACATTGGATTTCAAGTGAGAGAGCTCAGCATGTAATATGTACTGCCATTCGGACATGGTTTTAGCTTCAGGCACTATAATGAGGAGCTCCGAATATCCTTGGACTGAGTAAACATAACTTCGATGGAAGGAAACCATCAAAACCTCAAATGAGTATCAAAGACAATCACAGACAACAAAAGCAAAACTTCCCAAGGTGAACTGCCCTGATGTGCTCCAGAGCAACAACTGTCCTGAATGCAATAGGCCAAACCTAACAAAATGGTTCTTTTGCTCAGCTGTCCTCTCCCAGACTGCGAGCAGACCCCTGAACCCTCTAACCCGGAGTGCCTTTTCCTGCCTGATGTACTTAACTTAACAATAACTTCAGTGGCAGGGAGCTGCGCTGCCCAGGCAAACATTGGGTGATTTCAAGTTTTAATTGGAAAAGAAAATGCAATCCCAGATGTTTATCCAAATTGTGTCTGAACTGCAACAACCTGGCCAGGGAACTGCACAAAACCAGGCTGCCTCCAGTATACTTCCACTTAAGCCAGACTTGTGCTGCAAGTTCCCCAGCGTGAAATATGGGGTACGCAGGGCCAGTCAGCTCCCTTCTGCTCATGTAACACCAGACCCTGTGAAATTCTTCTTCCCAGAAGTGCTTTCTGTCTCCCTGTCACGTGCCTTATTCCCTACTTCGTAAACTGAATTTTGTCGTCTTTTCTGTTTCCGAGTCTCTCCTAATTTTGCCAGTGGAGAGTCCTCTAGAGGCCAGGAAACTTCACAAGAGCTTGGCCATGGTGATTTCCTATGCTATAATACTTTTGAGCCCCAAAGCCCTGGTAATTGTCCAACGTGAAGGGTAATTCAGGAGAAAATGCTTGTAGCTTTTACTGAGCAGGAAAGCGGCCAGCCAGCCAGCATGTCCTGGATACCACAATGAAACAGTACTGAGAAAAGGGATCTGGGGATGGTGCTGTGGCTGGATAAAGCAGTTGGGTAGGATAAACACAGCCTCCTAGGGGAATTCTCCTATGTGGCAGCTTGTGGTCACTCATCAGACTTATGGCACACTGGTACTGAGAAGAACAGAAAACAAAGTTTATGTAGCTTTTCAGAGCCTTCCATACTGTTCCGTTTGACTTTTGTTCTGGAAATAAGAAAAGGGCTGAAGGATACAATTCTTATTTATGACACATATTGGAACATCGGGAAGGACTCCTAAGGGAGTACCAGTACAATAGCACCAGAGCAGTTCTCAGAAGACACGACTGCTTCCACCCAGCCTGCCAGACTGGCCTGGAAGAGACAGGACCAGCGGGGAGGACAGCACAGAAGCCCAGCAGCTGCGCACTTTCTCCTCCACACAACCACATGCTCAGACAGAGATGCTGCTGGCTCCTCTGCCCACACGTCTGCAGAGGTAGGGATCCAAACAGCATCCAGCCCTCATCACTGCACAGAGTCGATCAGCTTGGTGTACTTCACCAGCACAACAGAAGGAATATACGTTCTTAACTATGTAATTAGCATGTGCACTGCCATCATTACTTTTATTATTCTTCAGATCTCTATGAACCTTCTTTATGATAGTTTTAGCAACATATTTATCTTCTACAGATAAAAAAGTATCCACTGCAAATTCAACCCTGATGCCTGTTTCTAATGCATCTCAGATCTTTATTTAGCCAATACTCATTCCTTCTTTCACTTTCTTTTGACTTTCTAAATGATGAAAAATCTCAACGCTATTGTTTATAAATTGAAAGAAAATTAATCCATTGTAAAAGAGCATCACAAGTGTGCCGTCCCCATCCTGCATTCACTGTTTTTGGACATCAGTATAAACAACAGTGTCCTTCATACTTCCCTGATGTAAAAGAATAATCCTAAATTCCCAGACTTGGGCGAAAAAGATTGGGATTCAACCAAGTTCTAGACCACAGCATAAATATTTTTCACCCACACTACTGGCTGCAAAATGCTTTTGACATGAAACAAATAAAAAACCCTTTCCAACTTTTTTTATGTGTTCACTTTGTTCTGTTCCTAAGGGTAAAGTCCCTGGAGACAAGCTAACACAACACTACTAAATTCACATGCGAGAGACAGCAATATTATCTTATGTAAAGCCTCAGTAGAGTATATTTTAGAGTCCACTGGGCATCACATAACAAGGACAAGAAAAAAAAGCGCTAACAGATCTGTGAGCTAATACATACAGATGCAATGCGTGTGCTTTTGGAGTACTGTCATGCTTTATGAGTGTTGAGAAAAGGCTGTAGATTTAATTTAAAATTTAATTTCAATCTTTCTGCAAGGCTCAGATTTTCTCTAGCAAGAACATTATTGGGAGAGATTTTACCAAGGAAGTGGAAAACAATGTGTCCAAAGAAAGCTTAATGGTCTTATAAACATCGTCTGTATTGCTGAATGTACAACCAGTGAATAACAGAGTCCTAGAAAAACTTTTCCCTAACAAACATGAAATGTTTCAGGAGACTTCATTTACATTTCTAGAGGGTAGTGGATCCTCACCAATCCCCACCAGGTAAAGGCAAACATGCTTGCTCCAGGGCCTGGCATAGATGCACTAAAGGCTGGACAGCCCTTTAGGACCTGAAACATTGCTTTATAACCCATCAGATCCGAAATTTTTGATTACAACATGCCCCAAATAACAATCAGCAGGTTAATAAACCTTTTTATGTTGGAGAAGAAACAGAAGCAAATACCAGACATAATGGTAATTCTTTTCACAAAATTACTGTGAGTAGCATTTATGGCTCTTAGATATTCTCTTGGATGGCGATTATGCTTAAGAAATTCAGATTGGTTTCTGTGCATTAGGGATCTTTACTACGTGTGAACTTCCGAAAACTTATTTTGTTATGTTCAATGGACAAAAATGTAGCCATAGCAAAGAAAATGCACAACTGTAGGAAAAAAAAAGGAGGAAAAAAATCTCTCAACCTCTTCTTTCCTGAAACAGCACCCAAATGCCAACCTTTATTACCTTTCTTACAGGATGTTGTTTGGCCTTTTTTTCTATATTTAATCTCAATTAATTTAGATGAGTAAGAAATTCCTTGAATTTTTTTGTGCTACTTGACACTTTTATTTTCTCTTTTCAGCCTGCTCAGGTATTTCAAATGAAGACTGAGATGGCCATTATAATATCACAAGTGAGAAGTAAGACTAAATGTATGAAAAAAGGAGAAAAAAATAGTTTCCTCTTGTTTTTGATACAAGATGTACCACATCCAGCTGGAAACATCAACACAAGTTACGAGGGGATTAGATGACTTTCTGTCTGTAGCTTGAGATGACTACGGGTACAGAGTTTTATATTATTGTTAGATAGATAAATAAATAGTGACAATAAGAGAAAGAACTTCACTGATATACAGTGAAGAACAAACACACAATTTGGACCAGAAACATCAATTTGCTGAGTAAAACAGCAGTGCTGGCTCAGGCCTGATAAGGCTTTTTATTGGCTCAGACTCCAAGCCAAACCTCCTGGACCACTGTCAGCTCTGTACAAGGCCAGCTCAGGTGTCTTTGCAACCTAAGCTCTACAGCTTCCAGTTCAGTGCTGCGGAGCATGTAAACACCCTAAACTGCAGAGACGTCTGCACAGCCAAATTAAGTCAAATGGCAGAAAAAGCCAAGGCTGATTGTTCACTCAGGACTAGTGGAAGAACTTCTGCCAGAGACTCAGGGCTCACTTGTAGGAAATGACTGATAAGGGAGACCGTGAACCATCACTGTGACGCAAATATGAAAGGGCCTTGCAAACCCAAGATAAATCAAATGAGCTCTTTCCAGTGAAGAACAACCTCAGTAATGCCTCACGCGCTACCTTGCAACCTAGGTCTGTCACTTTTTTTGATGAGACAGGGGCATTTATTGACAAGTGAACTGGTTAGTTATTTCCAATTTAGTGTTGCTCCAATATGAACGCTCAAGGAAGAAGCCATTCATTAACTGAGCTGCACTTTACACTACTTCCTACCAGTATCTGAAAATTTGAAGTTATCCATCAATCACAAGCTTGTCAGAAACACTCAACTTCAATATGGGTTGAAGAATTTACTGTTTTCTGTTAATATGTATCTAGAGGACATACCTCTCCCTAATCAAAGTACAGCGTAAGTACTACATGTGAGAGCTGGAAGCAGAATGGCTCAGGTAGCTATTTATATTGCCTTTTACCTTTTAGTCACAAGTATCTTTCAATGTTTCCACAATGTGGGTATAATACGCTATGATCTGTGGACACATCCTTTCCATTCCTGATTGAGCAGATGTCCTAAAATCCCCTTTGTATTTTTCCAACCATCACACCAATCAGTCCATGGGAAGGTAATATTGTGAAAATGATATATATTTTATTATCTTCTTGATGCAATATGATGGGTAGATGTGATAAAGTTGGCCAGGCAGCTCCCAATAGGTCACCAACACTGGAGACCATCAAAAACCGCTCCGTTTTAGGGTGCAGTTCATCTCAGGCAGTGGTATGTCACAACTCTTTTTATTCCTTAAAGTGGGTCAGTAGTCCGTATTCAGTTTCTAAGCAGTTAAGAGGGTTTCTTCTTTTTCAGCCTGTTTTTAGATCACAGCTAAGGGCACTGATACCATAGACAGGAATTACAGAGATCAAAGATCAAAAAATCTACGTAGAGTAAACCCCTCTAGATTAATTGATCCTACCCAGGGTAGATATACTGATAAGGCTGAACCAAAGAAAGCATAGTGTTTTCTGTACAGCAGATTTTGACTGGCTGCCATTCTCCTGTGTTGTCAATCTAGAACAGTTCAATGACATTAGATTCATAAAACAAGCAAAAATTCAAGTTCAAAGTATAATAACCTAGACAGACGAACTCCTGAGATGATTCTCCCTTAATATGTTTAGAGCATTATAAAAGCTGTAATGCCTGGGATCATGTCTGATTGCTACCTTTTCACAGAAGATGCGATGCATTTTGCCCACTGAAGTCAATATGTCAAAGTTTGTCTGGTTTTAAAACTTTATCTGAGGTTTTTTCTTTTACCAGTGACAGCTCAAACTTGTTGATCTGTCAATAAATATATTCTATCTAGCACAGACCTCACCTGGGAAGAAAGTAAGTAGAAAGAAGAAGAAAGCTTGAACACAAACGTACGGGCCATATACAGTATTCCAAAGGTGTCCCCAGTGCCCTTCCACAATGGTACAAACACTTTTCTCTTTCCTTTGAAAATACCTTGCCTGACCTATTCTAGGACAGCACAGACCCTTTTCATGATTGCATCAGACTGTTGAATTAGTTTTTCTGTGATAAACTAAACCACTCCAGTATTAACTTCACTTCGAGTTTGTATGCTCCTTATGTAAAGCAGAAACTCATTTGTAATGCCCAATATTATTTTACAGAATATTTCTATTATCAATCTTATATTCCACTATATTTTCACTACTTAAGGTTATCCAGTTCCTTCATAATGATATCCTGATCTTTTTCACTATTAAGAATGCCTCCAAGCTTTAAGTATACTATATTCCAGACAGACTTAGCAGAACTTTTCTGAATAATAAACACTTCAATTTGAGTTAGACATTTTAGCTTGCTTGTTTTCAATTACAAAAAAGAAAAAAAGAAAAAAAAAAAAGAGGATCTGGTAGAAGACAGGAGGCAGGGGGATTTGCCAAGGCATTCCAAGGATAAACAGCTTTGGTCATTGCCACTCTGATGTTAGGAGCAATGACACTTCAGATATTGATGAGAGAATCTGCCCTAGGTTAATTCCAGTCTGTTTTGAGGGGAAAACTCACACTGAAGTCCAATCAAAATCAGAAAAGTGATTCTGTATAAACAGGATGGGAATTTGTGTTCATTCCCTCTCTGCAAAGGGGCTTAAGCTTACAAACAGAGCATTCTTCAGACAATTCAGACCAGAGCCTGAAAGTCATATCTGGTTCTTTCTCTCTCCCATTCTTATGCTGGTTTAGCGAACTGTAAATACAGTGTTTGTAAAAGGCGTTGGATTAACAGCGTCACAGACTGAAGTTCTCTGTTTATATTCAGAACAGATTTTGTTATAGTAATCTTGCCCTTCTTATCCTGACCTTTAAGTGGCTCCAAATAAAGAGCACGAGACAAAGCCCCAATTTCTGATAATTTGCTATCTGCTTAACATGAAGGTGCACAATCATCAATTAGACCAAGGCAAAGGGCCACTTTTGCACTTACGGAACTGAGAAAATATGTAAAAATTAAAAAAATAATGTCACTGTGACTAAGTAGGTCTCACCAAGGTAACAATTCTATTTTCTGTGGTATGTTTGGAAAAGGAAAAAAAATACGGGGTTGATAATACTAGAAATTAAGATGTTGCATTAACCAATATGGAAGATAAGAGTCTGGACAAGCATTTTAATCATCTAAAAATTTAAGGGCTAGCTACTTGCTTTGTTGGGAACTTGCAATGTGGAACAGTTTTGATGTCTGCAAAGAGGAAAGACATAGGAATGCAAGGTGACTTCTAGAGCTGAGGCTTAGAAAAATCAGCTATGGTATCAACAGAAACTGGAAACAAGGAAGCAGAGAGAGAGTTTTGCCATAAAGCTCAAGCCACAATCTCAGTTTCATTATCCTTTCATTAATGGTGGACACGGATGAAGAAAAGTTTATGGCATGCTAAGGAAAGAGATTCAGGAGAGAAGTCAGTGACCACAGTTAAAACCAGTTCAGCAGGTGAATTAATCCACAGAGAAAATTGGAGAGGGAAGCAGAAGGAGTACCTTCACAGCTGAAGAACTACATGCTACAATGAGGTTCAAAGACTTCTTAAGTGCCTGAAACAGAGGCAGTAAAGGTTGAGCAAGATCAAGCTTAGTGCCACATAGGTGTCAGTGAAGAGATTCCAGCTCTGCTCCCAGCTGCAAAGGATTTACTCTGACCAGTTATTTATGACTCAGTTTCCTTGGTTATGAGCACCTGGCATGGGCATTGCAGAGATCAGTCAGCAAATGCTTGCATAGTCATGTGATAATACAACATACTATGAGATGGTTAACTCATAACTGGTGTAGGTTAGCAGCAACCAAAGAGGAGTCTCCTCTGAGAGCTGAGTGGCCTATCAGTCAAAGATACCGAACAGAAAGTACCCACCTCTGCCACCAGCCTCGGTAGGAGGACTCAGTATAACTTAATGACTGAGTTTGCCTCTCTGTCTCAGAGATGTTCCTGCTCCTCTGTTTAGGATGCTTTGACCTACAGATCTATGAGTTTGAAGTTTGCACAGCTGCTGCTATATTTTGTCAATCTGAAATTAGAATAATCTTCATTAAGAAAACCTATAATGCTTATTAAAAAAAGGACAGAGAAAAAGATGTACTATTTAAAGGTTTTCTTCTGTTCTTTTCCATTTTATCTAGGGTCCTTTCATGTCTATTTAGATTCTTAGATAACAAATTGATTAGTGTTATATACGCACCTGAGTAAATGAATTCTTGTTCAAGAACGATGGAAACATTTTTCTCTATATAAAAGTGTCCTGTTAAGAGGAGAGGGCCATAAATCCAGTCCCATTTAATGTAGACAGGGCTACAGTGATGTTTATATTGTATGACCATCCCCCACAAGTCCATTAAGAAGGAAGCTTACTGCAGAGACATGAACAAACACACAAGTCAGGAAAGTAAGTGACCGAGCGATGTTTGAACTCCAAATACTTTTTAATGAACATTCTCTATTTTTATGGCATCCTTTCATTTGGCACTTTTGCTGGATTAAGTCAGTATCACACTGTGTTGATAATAATCTGTTTATGCTACGCTTGTGTATTGAGTCCAGTTTCATCCTGTTCACATGCAACCCAAGTTCATATTGCTGCTTATGCTTGTATATGATCTATGGATAAGCAAAAGATTTCTGTCATAAGGGTTATCAGTCTAAAGCCTTTTTAATCAGGAAAAAACCATAAGCTTCTTATTTATGTATTTTAAAGGATGTGGTTTGTACACATGCATGGAAATTTGAGGCCATAACAACCCTTCATTGTGTCTTGATTCAAAATATTCAAACAATAGCAGAGGTGAGGCAGAAGTCTCTGAAACAAATGGTGTATCCTAGAAAAAAACTACATTTTTTTAAATGGAAGGGTTTGCAGAATTCAAATATGTGCTCCTGCAGTCTTTCTGCAGCTATTTCTTCAAAAGCAGCATACTCCATAATGGAGAACCATAAAAAATTAATCTCACCTGAAAAAAAATCTACTTTCCTGCAAAATTTCCTATCCCTTTCATTGACTCCATACCATCATTCTTATCTGAAAAAAAAATTAAAAAAAACCCTCTCTCTGTGTTTTCACAGAGCTGATTTTCCATTCGACAAGCCCATTATATAATAAGATGGCTTAGAACAGATACACACTTTATACCACTTCCATTTTAAAACAACCCAATAGCCACATCCCTTTTCTATCACTGCTTACTGGATCTCATTATCCACTGCCTTCTGCAGATTTTCTCACGTCCAAACACTTGAAAAAAAAGTATTGTACTATGTACATAATCTGCATTACTGTACGATGCACATGATTCATGTAGCATATAGCGACAGGTTTTCCCGACATGGATCGCAGCTGCTGAATGGCACTTCATTTGTCTTAACACTTCTGCTAAAAATCCACATGCAGAGCTTTCTTCTGTACCTGTTTAGGGTACTGGGACTTCTTTATCTGAGTCTCCCCAGATTCTAGCTCAGCAGAAGACATTGTAAAGAGCAATACTTCTTGCCTCACACATAACGATGGGCAACCTTCACACATCCTCAGTCACCTCCTTTGGCCAAACATTGACTTCACTGCCCAGTGCTCTGTGGGCTCGTTCCTGCCTCACTGTGTCAAAGACTGAACTAGCTTCTCCTCTGCTCCCACTGAAGCAGGTGACAAGCTTTCCGTCTGCATTTCTCAACACTATTTGCTATCTCCATCCTCCTCATCTGACTCCAAAACTAGGTTTAAGACTACTAAAAATATCTTTTTTTCTTTGCATTTTCTTCTTCTCCATTTGCTTTAGCAGGTAGCTACAACTGCTACAAAGTTAATAGAAGAAAACACACCAATGCTGTTTGTATTTTATTTATATTAGACCTTATTCCTTCTGTCTCAGAGTGATTTCAGTACATCTTCTGTCTGATTATATTTCATTGCCTCTTCTTTCTCCCCAGAAAATATTACCATCTCACCAAAGTAATTAGAACCCTTTATAGTATGAAGCTACAATCTTCCATTATGTTTTGACACATAAAAGTTGTATGCCATTTCCTAACTTCATTAGTGTACTTGCTATCCTCCAGATTATTAAGGCAAAATTTAGAAAGTGTTAACCCCAGATAGTAGTACTTGGTGTATGTTTCTTCTCCACAGCCTACTTGCTTTGTTTGAAATTGTTTTATTTTCTGTGGTTAATTTGCTTCCCTTCTTTATGGATGTAAACCTCACCTGGTGTTATCTTTAAAATGGGACAGCAATCCAACAGCTACAGAGTCCACACAACAACTACCTTCAATGTTCTACAGGGAGAGATAAATCTGATCTCACTTATGCTCTGAAACCATCATGACTGCAACAAGTTACATTATTTCTATTTCTAATATGTTTTCTCAATGACTGGTATAGTTACAGCCAAACATCTGTACAATTTGAAAGAACTGCTTCATTAAAATCAGAACAAATTTAAGGTAAAGAGACATAGCAGTTGGCCTTAGCAACTCACATAAATGCAAAACTTCATCCCCACCCCCTCGGCTCTCTCCCAGCCCTTCCCCACGCCAGCGAGTACCATGGTTACTTCACCATCGCAATTTTGGAATGCTTATTCAGGGCTTATTCATATGATAGTAAGCAGAGCAAGACAAAACAGCTGGTCTGTAACCAAGGACACAACAAAAGTTATGTCTGGCATTAGTCTGAATGAGAGAAGGGGTTTTTGTTTTGTTTTGTTTTTTAAGAATGAGTCACCATATACTTATGCATTTGAAACGCTTTACCTGAAGCAGGAAAATTGCTGCAGGACAGCTCACCTGGCACAGCTTGAAACCTCCAGCCCATATCTCAATCCTAAGTGCTTTTTCTTGAAAATATCATAGG
Source organism: Theristicus caerulescens (assembly GCA_020745775.1). Taxonomy (NCBI): domain Eukaryota; kingdom Metazoa; phylum Chordata; class Aves; order Pelecaniformes; family Threskiornithidae; genus Theristicus; species Theristicus caerulescens. The sequence continues at coordinate 34,008,448 of CM036564.1, forward strand.
AAAACACCGATTTGTTATAAAATAACACTTCTGTGTGTACTTTCCATCTGAGAATTTCAAAACACGTTACAGACTTTAACACAATAATGAGTCTCACAAACCCCTTGAAACCTATAAACTAAACCAGGCCCATTGAAGTTGCCATATCAGATCTGGCCAGTGTCTCACTTAGTCCAGCACCCTGTCTCCAACAGACAAGAATAAAATGTTAAATATAGCATGTCAACGTATTAAACCCTACCATGCTGTCCCCCAGAGACAGCTGAGCACACATGAAAACAGTAACCTTGGAGCCTGCTAACTCCAGTTCAGGAAAGAAGGATAATTATACACATAGGGGTAACTGAGGAGTCTGACAGTTTCTAGTGCAGCCCCGTTGGTTTTGGCCCAAAGTCAAAGGGTCTGCATGTTTATGTATGGCTTTCAGGAAAACAAATGTCATGGTTAACTACTCACAAGAGTGCTTAGGGAGAACCAAGTATCAGTATCCACAAAGATAATAGCAAATGCCCTTCATGAACCCATTTGTGCGAAACAATTAACTTTTCCCACGTTCTCCCAAGCTCTTATGCCACTGTGCCGCTGCGGAAGTCGTGCAGCTCAGTCCCACCTCAGCAGTTAAAAGACTCCTACACTGTAGTCCATGCTTGGGGGTTTGAGTGGCATAAGGAATTTAAATGCAGACTGGAAACCTCCTTCTGCCCACCCCTCTGCCAGTGGCGTTACTTCTGTCCTGAAGGAAACCAAAACCAGAACACTGGCTTCTAGAAGGGGGCAAAAGAGGAAAGTTCATCAGTTTGTTCAGAAATCTGTTCCTATCCAAGCAAACCTAATTGATTTTAAGGCAGGCAGGATGTCCCAGAAATTTCATTACTTTGCTGAATTGGCTGCTGTCTTATTAATGTTCACCAGACATACGGAGGGTGGGGTGGAAAAAGGGATAGTTGGCTGAAAAAATGTCTGCTGGCCAAACAAAATGAAGGAATCTTTTACTTAATATATAAAAAAAATCCCCGTGTAGGAATTCTATGCTTAATTTCCCTACGTTTGTTGCATACTCGTTCTGCCACCTGCTGCCCTGGCATTCCCCAAAGTTTCAGGAACAGGGACTACATCCCCAAGCTTTCCCAGAAATGAATACTGGATGACTAAGAAGAAGCATCTAGCAGCCCAATGGCCTGGCCTGTCCAGAAGATAGTATGGTTCTGGAAAACTGCTTGCTCGAATCCTCCTTGACGATTACATTACCACTTCACGTTCTGAAGAGTACCACCCTTCAGCCTCATGGCCCAGTGCATCTCCAGAGGTGCTTTCTCTCTTGATGGGTAGGATTTCCCAGCAAGGATTAGCGCTCTGGCTTCACTACCATGGAAGTCGGATGTAAGGGAAGATCCCTCAGACTGTCACCACTGCCCCAGCTCCTCCAGGGTAAGAAGGAGAGCAAGTAGAGCCAGGAAGAGCTTCTTCAGGAAGTCAAGTGACTGAAGAAAGAATGAATTCTAGCTTTTGAAAGAAAAAATTGAGTCCACTGTGCAAGTCAGAACAAAACACAGGTTATTGCTTGAACGGTATTGATTCTGCAGGGTTATAAATTGTGAAAAGCAGGGAAAACTTGTTTTTGCACTACTTTTCACCCAAATCTTCAGAACAACTGTGTGCTTTCAGTAACTTCCTGGGGCAGAATTTCACTTTAAAACTACACAGATAATCACAAGCTTCTTTTTTTTTTGTTTTTTAATACAGTAATATGAGAATTTGTAAAAGTGATTACCGACTTGGGAATTTTTGGACCTCCAAGTTGAGCTTCCTTAAAAAGTGCTGATTTTCAAAGCTCTGATATCCAATACCTCCTGGCAGAACCACCTTACGATGACTGAAATGGCATCTCAAGAACTGAGGCACCTTTATTCACAATTCATTTCTGAAAGTGGGTATAAAGCAATTATGAAGGAGCATATGTGTGTAAAACTATAGTAATTTAATCGATACAGTGGTGCTACAGGTAGGGTAATTCTAGATGCCTTCCTCTAACTGGAAACTGCATGTCTAGCTGAAAGATTTCTGTGACTTTAAGAAAAGAGAATTTATCTAAAAAAAAGGACAAAGATATCAGCAACAGGAAAATACATACAGGACATCATGGACATAGTCAATTTCATTCATGGACTTCACAGACCTATCACTATTTATATCACGCTTCTGTTTCAAATTACTTTGCTTTTAATAATATATACTAATGTTTACTTTAAGGTTGTTTTTCCTCACTGTAGATTTAGTTCTTCTACTTAACTAAAACAGAATGAGCCCATGGCTTTACATGCAAGCAAGGCGGTGCACCTGATAAACCCAGCTAGCAACAGAGTAAAACTCCACTTTTTTTTTTTTTAAGCAGATCATAATATATTTTTTATAATGGAATTTTAAAGCCTTTAAACCAACATTTCATACACTTGCAATCTATTACTTCTCAAACAAAATCAGGAAAAACTACATTTAAGAGCCAAATATTCTTTAGGAAAACTGCTCCCTCTTTCCACCACCAGAGGAATGTTCTTAATCCTTTTTAGCCAACTTTGTGCATCATGAAGTAGCACAGAGGCCGGGTTCTGCCATTTTCCCTTTGCCAACTCCACCTCTCATGTACCTCCTAAACGATCCAGGAAATTTGTGAACAGCTTTGGATTTTGCATACACATGTAGAAAAGGAGAACTCAGTACAGACCAGAATAACAAGCAGAACATAGAGAACTTTTAAAAGCAGCAGCAGTAAGAGTATGTTTCTGTACAACTGTGCATGGTCTTTAGAAGCAAGTCCAGAAGATGCCTTTTCTAACTGCATTTGACACACTTAACCTGCTACCTGAGAGTCCAGAGGACTACAGCTGCTTCACAGTGCCCACTACTTGCAGGAACAGTAGTGCCATCATTATAATTTTACTTGTAATGAGCAGAATAAAACAGGATGGGTTCCTCTCCTCTGGCTCTAAAGACTGCAACCTCAAAGCGAGAAACCTTGTCTTGTGGCAGTAAAACCAGAAGCACCAACTTGAATGCATGTGAGTAGTAATGCTATAGGAATAAGATGGTACAAATTTTGCGTAGCAATTTTTCTGACAGCTCTCTACTTTAACGGGCAGAAAATCAGTATCATTAAGACTGAGGGTCACAGCCTTTGGAAAGAGTTACATCAATGAAAAACAGAACAGACAAAGCCAAAAGAGATTGTAACTGCAGATATCCCAAGGGACAGATGAAATCATGGGTTATGATGTTTTTAAAAAAAAAAAAAAAGTTATTTCCTCAATCAAACCCCAAATGTCTTGCCTCCTAGTTTTTCACAGTTTTTTTAAATTAAGAGGTGAAGATTGCAGTCAAAAATGCTACTATATTTCACTCAAAAGCATGAAATCTCTTAGTGAAAAGGGTAAGCATTCTCCTTTTTGCAGGCATACTTCTGGAAAACTGGTACCATACTTACTGCTCAAAGTTAAGTTTGCTGGTGCAGGCAGCAAGCTTCCACTTGCAAACAGTAGCTGCAGAAGATAGAACGCTCCCTGTCTTAACAGTCACAGCTGAAATTTGGCACAGAGAGTGGAAAGGATGACAGCGAAACAATCATGGCAGTGAAAGGACTAGCCTCCTACTCCTGCCCTGAAATCCCTGTGCAGGAAAGCACTTTAAGGATTAACCTTCATCTCCACAACGTGAAATGCACTAAAAGCTCAGGGAACTTGTATGCCTGTGCCAACAGGCCAACGCTATGCCCTGTGACTCAGATAAGCCCATCCTAACACAGGGAAGCACTGGAGGAATGGCCATCCCTGAAAAGCAAAGGACACTGACTGCCCCCCCCGCCCCAAATAAGCAATTGGCTGTAGAGTGCCAGGTTCTCAACACACAGGGCATAACCACAGAAGCTGAAGGACACAGCCCATCTGACCGAGCATTGCTGGTGTAGCTTTATTTCAATTCTCTTTGTTGTTAAGTTCTCACCTGTCTTATCGGCAAGTCATGATATTGTAGTATGAGCCTGGTGTTGACGCTGTGACTCCATGTGTTGCCAAGGGCTGCTGTCACACAACCAGATTCCCTCTTCCCACTTCCAGAAGCTCCTGAAGATAAATATGAAAGAAACTGCATCAGGACTGAGCCACAGAGAAGGGTTCAGCATGGAAACTGTCATCAGTCATCTCAGATCATTCCCTAAGCTAGGTAATCACAATTGGTACTTAATATATCGCATGAATTTCCCACCTTTCTGATTTATTTATACAACCGCAGTGTGAGTTCTCCATCTCGCCCTCTGATACCTAGACAAAGGGCCAAGAATTAAGGATATGTTGCAAAGTAGTACCTACCTTCTTGGGGAGACCGGTACATTTTCTAAATATCTGGAGGTACATCATGCATGGGGGACACTTGCCTTTTCCTCTTTAGACATACCATCCCCAAGCAACCCAGCTTTCTATGGGCACAGAGGAGAAGGAAGCAGGCCAGCAGAGTGACAGTGTATAATGACATAACAAAAAGGGAAGCCAAAGGAGCAGAATGCAGTGCCACAATACCCTGATCTAAAAATCAGAATGCTGCTTCATGCCATCAGGCAACCCACACATTTTCTAAGATTTGCAAAGGGAGCCCCTTAGCTGTAAATACCATTCTGGTGTCTCTGAAATCATATGAACTTTATATAACCCTGAAGGAAAATACACTTTGCTGCAATCAGCAATGGCAACATAAAGAAGTGTTTCCAATAATGCCACATGATCCAGCTTGCTGAACTGCCATTGCACCTGAGCTTTCTCGTATTGAAACCGGAGACCCATACATACACACATACACATATGCAGGCAGGTAGATGCCCGAGACCTTCATCTTTGCTTACCACAAGTTCTGTGTAAGATGAACAGATAGCTGGGTGACTTGTCTGTACTTCAAACGACACTTTGAGAACAGAGCAAGGCAGACAAACCGAAGAAATTCAGAAACAAAATCCCAATTGTTATGTGGGTATAAATGATCATGTGCAAGTTGAAAATTGAACTGTTTGAGGCAGACAGTCCATAGTGTCAAAAAGTTATGAGTGTTGGCCTGAAGTTGAATGAGAGAAAGTTAGATTTAAAGTCAGGGAACTTCCTGTCATCTATCAGGCAACAAACTAAATTGCTTCCCCAGGACAGTCGTGAAATCCTTGTCAACTAAGTCAATTAAACTTAGACCAGACACTTACTCTGCAGTACAAACTTCAGAGCATTCTGAAGAAACTCCCTATGTTTCTGTCAAAATGATCAGTAATGCAACAGTTAATGTTGAAACTTAAATTATAAGTACTAGGTTTTGGAAGCAATGCTGTACTGAGATGACAAAGTCATCTCATGGCCCGCCAGAGCTTCTGGAAGATTCAGGTTTAAAACCCTTCATTGCTTTTATATTTGCAACATTGTGGGGTTTGTTACTTTATTCCCTCAACTATGCAGAGCAGAAACATAATTTCTTCATTCACTAAAGCTTTTATTTTGGAAAAATATCCAGTAAAGGGTAAGACCAAAAGTGTTGGCATGCAGTAATAATCATTATTTCTATCACTGCTGGTAGCTTGCAAGCAATGAGAAGGACATGATATTAGACTGCATTAGGCACGGGAGAGCAGCAGGCTGGAGAGAAGGGCCTGGAATGATTGTAGTGCGCTACAGGACTCAGCTGAAGACCTCAAACCTCCCCCACCACGTAATACAAGGTTCAATTAACATAAACTGGATTTGGATTAGGTCTTTAAATGTTTAAGGTGTACAAAAGAAATGAGTGAAGCACCTGGTTCAAGCCAATAGTTTGACAAGAGTCTGGACTCTGTGTTGGTCTCAATTACTTCCCACATCATGGGAACTCACTGCGACATGCACCATACTCACTTCTCCAGAACAACATCTGTTCTAGTCTGAAAACAGGCTACAGTTGTGCCATCCAGCAAGGACGGCTGCATTTCTTTCCTCAAAACAAAGATATTAATATCTTGATAGGCATCAAACTTCCACCTGAATAACTCAGCGCAGGAGCACCTAACTGGAAATTTCAGTATTAGGAATGCTATTCTGTTAATTAGTCTAACTCATCTCTGTTGGGAAGGTGGATGTGCTAACAATAATAATTTCTCTTCATCTACGTTTTGGATTTAATTTGCCAGCTGGAGGAGAGAACAGGTTCAAGTGTTAAAGCGGGGTGCTGGGAGGTCTGTATTCCATTCCCTTAAAATTACTTAAACCAAGTTACTTAATTACATTCATTAAATTCTACAAACTTTTGTTTTTGTGCTAACACCACAGAAGTAAAATGCCATTACCATACAAACAGGCTAAGGGAGAATAAAAGACAGTGAAGCAGCTTTAAAATTTTGCAATCCTCTCTTTGTCGTGTGGAATAATGTGCAAGTTCCTCCTGTAGTCAACATTGTCCTTCTTTCCCACCTGCTAGAAGTGGGTAGGAATCACAACATGCAAGTGAGGCAGCTAAATGTGAGTTCTGGTGGGTGTGGAGGTGTTCCCCTCGCAGCCGGTGTAACTGCACCCCTGTATGCAGCTGGAAGCCACTGCTCCACACCACCAAGAAGCAATTCACTCACGGCTGCTTGTGGACCTCTGACTACAGACAAAAAGCCCAGATGTTCCAGAAGTAGCTACTGTTGGTATAAAACAGCCACAAAATTCACATCCAAACTTCCCTCAAATTATGTGTCTCTGCTATTAGCTAACAGAAGGAGTAACATCTTGCTGTTACAACCCTGAGCCGGGCATTTAAGTGGTTAAACGTCTGGAGCCTGCTGATATTACGGAGATATCACTCCATAGCAATTCCTAATTCTGCATTCCTTCCAGGCCTAAAACCTGTCCCGAAGTGAACAGAAGTGCTAGAGGTGTAGGGCTTGTGGCAGAACAAGCAAGTTAATTGCTGTCATTTATTTTATTTTATTAAACAGGAGAAAGCCTACTGTACCATACCGTGTCAGCCCCTGTCTGAAGAGGGCTGTTTGTGTGACCCACTTTCAGGCAAATCCTCTTCTGCGAAGTTATTCAAATTTATGACTCTGGTGCAAAGTGGTTAGTAAGCCTGGAGCAAATTTACAGCGAAGACTTTTTACAGGGTGGAAAGGAATGCCTCACAGAGAAGGTTTCCATTTTATAAGGAATCCTCCTGCAAGCTGATGTATTAGGCAGACAGAAAGGCAAACCAACAAGAAGCGAAGGAAACCGAGGGGGAAGCAGCGCCAGCTTTGCAAAGAAGTTCAAGGGCAGTGACAGCACATGTTTCATTCCTTCTCCTTGCTCTAAAAACAAAAAGATAGTAAATGTCTCAGAGGAAGGAAAGAGGATATGTTAAGAAAACAGATTTATATTCAAACATGGCCTTAAAAATACCTTGGACTTATCTTTTCCGTTATGTCAATCACTACTTAGTCATTAATGAACTGGACAAAGGAAGTGGATAAATAATACTGTTCAATGAGAGAGCGATATTTTTCAACACATTGCCTTGTTCTTCCAAACCCTGGTATTTTCATACTTGCAGATGGGCGTATCAGACCAACCCTGGCCCAAGAAGAAAGCAGGCTCATAAGGGACTTTGGTCTCTGCTCAGAGGTCCCCAAACCATCCAACCTGAACCACTTGAGAGTGGTATGGAGCAACAGCTCCCAGCTGTGACATGAAGGCACTTATCCATGCTGTGGGGTGGATGCTTTCACAGAGCCAGTGATGTGCAATCAGCTGAAAGGCAGCAGTTCCCATCTCTCCAGCCTGCTTAGAGCACAGCTCTCACTCCAGTCACTGCTGGTGTGATGGTTTCTGCTCAAGACACACGTGATAGAGGGAGCACAGGGACTAGGAGAGGAAAAAACCAGAGCTGACAGACAGATGAGAGAAAGGTGGCAGATCTCAGTTTATGGATGCAGTATGTGGGAAAAGGGAGTGAGTGTCCAGAAGCAGAGAGATGGGATCCTAGCATGCGGAGGTGAAGGTGCATGCTAGAAGAGTGGGAGAAGACCACAGAACAACCCCCTGCTTTATATATTCAGATCCAGCTCAAGTAAAATGAAGTGGTGATTTCAATTCTTGTAAACACTCCTTTCCTCACACAGAAAAACCTAGCATTAAACTGATCTTCAAAGGGCACATCAGCAGACAGGCCAAGGACTGCACGAGGTACCTGTTCTACCGACTCCTGTGAAATTGAGCTCTTCAGGGCACCAGCAGAGACACCAGCAGAGACTGTATCTGTTCTGGATCACAAGCATAAAGGAGGAACTGGCTGCTTCACTCTCGCTGAACAGCTGTCACAAGTGAAAATAAAGCTTCTTGTGGTCTGAGTCAAATGCAAAGTAAATGCCTCTCCACAACCAGGGGAAAAACAAACCAAAGAAGAAAGAGTGATTCTTCAACTGAGGCCCTCAGTTCTGCTTCCAAGCAGAAGATGAGGCTCACACTGGACTCCACTGCCCTGGAAGGAGATGTCAGTGGAGTTGGACAACACCACTTGGCCCTACTTATATGCAAGGGCTAGATTCATTTTGTTTGTTTCCCTCCATCAATACAATTAAACCTTCCGTAAGTACCTTCCTTACCACTAAGATGAATGCCACTGATAGGCAGGATGGGGAAAGTGGGTTTGTTCCACCTTCCATTTTTCACTGGAAGAAACAGTAGGATTAAAGCTATTCAGCTCAATACTGATTCTGAGATTATTCTATGATGTCCAAGCAGAGAATTACAAGTACAGACATGGTCTCAAAGACCTTCTCGTCCTCTACACATAAGGAGGTACCATTTTAAAGACTAAATCCTCAGGTAACCAAGCCCCAATTGTTGCAAATATGGTTGAAAGGGATTTAATCATAAGGGAACTTCAGTTTCATTAGTGTCTCATGCTATGAAAATTAGGATAACTAGACCAGTGTCTTGAATCAAATAAAACAGACTTCTTTAAACAATATTTTTGAATGCAAGAAGTCCTTGCAGGCAGAATGTGATTATACTCTTGATTAAAAAAAAATAACTTGTTCGTTGGTGGTATAACTGCAGAGAGCAATGAATTCCACGCTTTCCATAGTCTCATATAGATTTTTCTCTTTCCAGATGAAAGAGTCATTGCCTGGCAGGTTCATCCTCACCGCTGGGCCCCTTTGCAATCTCTGTCAATTTGGTAATTCAAAAATCTTTTCTCATCAAATGCAAAAAAGGGATCGATGCACAATACAACAGTGAAATAACAAAATAGAGACAGCGAAATAACAAAATAGACAAGTAACCAGTCCCCAAATCTTTCAAATCTTAACATCAAATCATCTTAATAAAAGCCTGATTTATCAAAAAGGAGGAAAAAAACCCTCAAAAAGTACAGAGAAAATACTTATAAAGAATTAAACTACTGAGCTCAACAAAAACGGCACACCATGCAATAAGAATGAAAGTACTTTCCCTCTTGCTCAGGCTGTGCAGCTTTCCGGTTCACTGGCAGAGCTCATAAAGATCACTGCTTTTCACCTGCATTGCATTTAGTCTGTATTTTTGGTGCAGATCTCTAACAATGGCACCAGAAGGGAGAGGGGGAAAAAAAAGAAAAGAAAAGAAAAAACCCTCAACCCCCAATCTATTTTTCCATCTTCACCTACTCAGAAAGTACAAGTATAAAAATATCCAATGGTGGAAAAACCCATCACACAGTAAAAAAACAACCCACAGGACAAACTCATCTGTGAAGTAACTAACCACAGCATCCTTCAAACTCCCACGTGCTGAATTCTGCCATTTTCAGCCCTTCTCCACAGTTTTTTCTTGAGGCAAAAGGTGACTCTGATTCTCTTACCCTACAGTGCTGACCGTCTCACTCTCTGCACTGGTCAGCCAAGGTACGTCCCGAACTCTTCCTGTCATATACTCTACCTTCACTAAACTAACAGAAAATGAGTGAGAATGAAAAAACCCGATCTTTTACATTAAAGCCATGGCCCTAGCAGTAGACAGCTAGTTAGACCACCATTTGATATCACCCGCTTGAGACAAAGCACAGACCAAAACGCCTATATACATACACCTAGGTAATTACCAAACAGAAATTACTGATTTTTACAAACAGACACTAAAGCAAATGTTGCTCCCCATTCCAACTGTACAGATCTGTTTCAGTTAATGGGTTATGCAGGCGTATCAACAGCAGAGTCTGGTTCATCTTAGGAGAAAAATCAAAACTTACTTCCTAGAGCACAGTACTGCCTTCATACAGTCTTTTATTATTTAGGACATATGGCAGGAAAACCAGTTGCTGCTGTAAGAAATCAAGCTTGGCCACAAAACTAGCCATGTAAAATTCTAACTTTTAAAATGCTTATTATCCTCCTTTTATTAAGAGAGGGAATCTGGCAATTTTACTCCCCAAAACCACGTAGTTCTAAATCTGTGCAAAAAAACCCCCAGATTATTCCAGTTTACTTCAAATTTTAATTAAAAATACATAAAAATATTTTAGCTGGAAGCTGGAATTGTTTAGTAATCAATGACATGTAATTTAGTTTTCCTTTTTTTTAAAATAGTATAGTCATCAAAAGATACTTAGCAAACGAAGCGATTAAGTGCAAACCCCTACTAATCCCCAGTTAAAGAAAACAGTTTCGATGGAAATTTTTTTGACCACCCCTAGTTCGTAGCTATGCTACTGCTGCAGCACTGAAGTACCTACTAGAGATTACACTGAAAAGACTGTTCCGATTCAGTCGTCATCATCAAGAGACCAAAAATTGCCGCTTATAGGCTCCAGCTGCAAAGTTCTGATGGAGAGGCATCAGTGAATGTGACAGAAAGGGAATGAGCTCACTTCTCATTTTGGACAACACTGTTTATTTATCTCATATACCCCACACAGGTGAGTTTTCACACTTTTTTGTTTATCGTTATATTTATGTGTATCTGTGTACACATTCTAGGTGATTTTTACAGTGTTAATCTGATATTAGATCAAGAATAAGGTCCTTTCTGCTGTCTTTGTCTATTGTGACAACTCCTGCAGCTCTCATCCGCAATATGCAAACCACTATACAAACAGAGAACAAAAAGATAGTTCCTGACCTAAAGACCTTCTTTTCATGAGAACTGCAGTTTAAGAGTCTTTTAGCTGCTGCTGATTATTCCCCACTTACAAGGAATCTTCCCTAAGGGATGATGAAAAATAAACCAAAGTATGTGACAGGCCAGCAAAACTGTATATAAAAAAGGACTTCCAGTATTCTCCATGAAACACTAGAAGCTTTTTCAAATAAGCAATATTAACCATTCTTCTACCCTGAAAAATCAGCTGGAACCTCTGTCCAGGTCAATATGTAGGAAGGGTCCTCCAGAGAACTGGACAGATACTGGTTTTAAATCCACACCAGCATGCCCACTGTTACCAGTGTGTTTTGCACCAGAGGATCTTGTTGCCTAACATCAGTGAGTTCATGCTGATCCTGTTTTGAGTTGAGAGAGACAGACAGAGAGAGAAGCACACACACACTAGTACTGAGACTCCTGTCTGCTGACCTAGAAAAGGAATTGACATTAAGAAACAAGAAAATCCAGCTGGTCTGATTTCTTGCCAGACAATCTACCAGCCATGACCAAAATGGTCAGGTCTCAGGAGATCTGTGGAGGTGCGAAGACAGCTGGTGGTTTACAGCACCTGAAACAGGGCCCAAATCAGGGAGTTGAAATCCTTGGGAACAGATACTTTCTTTTTACCGGTGTAAACCTTCTGCCTCTGTGGCCTGGCAACACACCACAAAGCGACAAGCTTCCGGCACTCTATTGCTGCTGCACTGCTAGGGTGAATGATCGAACGAGTAGTGCTTTGGTGGGAGGGATGGTGAAGAGCAAGTAGAAGAAAGTGCTGAAGTCAATTCCTTTCTGTAACTGAGGATAAATTCTTTACCCCTCAGCTCACCCTCCTTCCCTTTCTAATGACGTTTTTGAGAAATTCCTTCTTTTTCTAAAATCTAGAATTGTACTAATTCACACCACTCTCTCAGTATCTGGAGTTCTTTCCCACGTTGCTCACCACTAAAACTTAAAGCAGCTTCTTCCATCTCACCTCTCCTGTGCAGCCACTTCTTCCTGTCTCTCCAAGACTAGAAAATAAAATCCCAGACCATTGACCTAAGGAGGGGGAAAAAAACCCCAAACAACCCAGATCTGGAATTTTGCCTGCCTGCACATATGAAGGATGCATAGGTTGAAAAACAAAGCTTGCCCAATCATGGCATCTGGCAATGCTAGGGCCCTGTGAACCAGAAAATGCTTTTAATTATCACCTCACCAATCACGCTACAAGTTATTGCTGTATTTTTTTGGTTAAGTTCCCTCAGGGAATTAAACAGATCATGATATTAATCAGAAGGCATGTAGGAGGGAGGGGGCAGAATGCTAGAATTACACATGTGTAGGTCCCTTAAGGCTTGAATAAAGAACTGAGATTTAGAATCCCGCTGTCAGAGCAACTGAAGCCTTGCATGCTGCAAGCCTCGGCCCTCTGACCTACACAGCCATGGCATTATCGTATCTGATTTTCCCAGGATGGTTAATCTCAGCTGCTAAACTTCATCAGTCTCTGCTAGTGTTTACCCATCATCTGGATTTCCCACTTCCGAACTTTCCAGGCTAGAACCAAATGAGCCAGCTGTCACACTCCTCCTTGACAGGGACAAAAAAAAACCCAACATAACAGTCTGAAGTCTGGAAGCCTACATGGCTACATCCCAGAAAGGCAGAACAAAACCTAATACATCTGGGGGGAGGAGAGGGAGATGTAGCTCTGAAACTGCAGTGAGTTTCAGAATGCGGCTCACAGCAGTATGGTCATGTTAGGATGCTGCGGTCCGAGACACAGACTGTATTCCCATAGTCTACATGTTTCTCAATAAAATGTGTTCTGGTAAAGAAACAGTGTCTTGGCAGCTTAGCTCTCGTACCCGCAAAACTGACACGGTGCAGGCAAACGCAGCAGTAGTCCAGGCAAGGTAGGAGCCAGTCTGCAAATGAACCTTAAATTACACTGGAGAGCCAGGGAGCGGACGGGTGAAGGGGGTAGGGGGGAGAGAGTCGAGTTTCTGTTGCACATTGAGTTCTCCATCGAAGTGGCCAATAAAAGCACCAGTTAGCGCCAACATACCCAGGGTGTTTCTGACATGGCTGTCCATTTCCCGGGGAGTAGGCTGATGGTATGCCTACATGGTGGACAGAAAAGGATGGTAGGTGTGTGCAAGCTAGTTTTAAATGAGCACTAAGGTCTGCCTTGGTAAATATATTCTGCTAAGAAGCCAGAAATCTTTGTGCTGCTACAGCCAGATCACTGCCAGCACCTGAGTTTGCTCAATTAACACTAGCACTGACATTCAGCCTACACAGCAGTAGACTCTTCTCAATATATTCACCATAAAAAACTTTAGCAAATAACAATTTCTGATCACAGCCTAGTTCCATGGATTTGAACTAGTGAATTAAGTTATCTGTCCTTTTCACTCCTGAGCACAGTGGTCCTCTTTTGGGATCATTCTCAAATTTAGTGAGTGACGATTTCTTGATAGAGAGGGTTGAAATACGCAATAACAAGAGTCCAGGGTGGGGCTATTAACCACAAGGACTATGTTTAATAATCAGTGTTAAATTGCACTTCAAGTTGAGATTTTTTTTGTATGCAAACTGAGCAAACTGCTTTACTTTGCACGATGACCATCGTAATTTCTTTGAAAATTTAGCCTTCAGTGTTCTCAACACTGGTCCCACAGATTACAGTTACAACAATTCCCTATAGGTGTAAATAAAAACAACAATCTTAGAGCTGTAAAGCTTGGATCATGAGTCAAAGTTGTCAAAACTGAAATTCCAGGATGAAACAATTCTCTTTCAGCCTGCAACATGGAAACAGAGGTCAGCCAAACATTTGGGGGCTACAGATGACTGTTTGCAAATTACAGCTGTTCACATCTGGAGTTCAGATTTGGCCAAACTCTTAATACTATCCATCACAAAAGCTAAACTGAAAGAATGTTTTGGTTGTATGATTAGGAACATACAAGTTACGAAACATTAAATGTAAAAAATGCTATGTGTGACTTTCACTCTGCCTATCAAACACAGAACAAGGGACTCGATTATTTCTCACAATGAATATCATCAGGGTTGACTGTGGCATTTCTTAACTGCTCAGTATTTAACCACAAGCCTGCATTTGCCAATACAGGTCTCACTGGCTGCATCTATTTCTCGGCGCAGAGGGCCCCGTGGCACAAGCTGAAGGATGTGATGGTGGCCCATCCATTTCTCTTCTCTGAAGAAGTGCCTTTTGGGCTGGCCTGGCAAACCCTGCACATACACCTAGCAGATGCATCTGAGTGCCTGGAGTACCTTCATCACATATGTTAATTGGGCACTTTCACCCTTCCTTTTTCATTGCACAGCCAATATACCCATGTATATAAGACGTCTTCCCTCTCACTATAAGATGAATGACAACATTTTAGTACATGCAGAGACCACAGTGGCTCACTGTTCAGAACATACATGTTTATGTACTTAGACACACACACAGAGGCAGTATATAACATGGAGGATATTAAAATGACTGAGGATTACAGGGGTCTGGCTTCACTCCCTGACTGACACAGACTTTCCAGGAGGTTCTCAGCAAGTCAGTCCTGCTCTTCAAGGCACAGTCCCCCATCCTGGAGCAGCTTTTTTCTTCATCTCATTCTCAAAAAGGAATGATTCACTTTATCTCAAACTTAGCAAATAAATTCAATTTTGGACAACAACCAAGACTGGAAAATTTCATCCCGATAAGCTTTTCTGACTGAAGACAGAGGGTTAGAAGGGAAACAGTTATACAGCCTTAACTATAGGAGGTTCCTTCCGTTCCTGCTATAATGTAAAATATTCCAAGATGTGCCAAGTTTTCACTACAGTCTGCATCAGGCAGCGACAGGACACCAAACTGCTCTGTGGAGAGTAATGCATAAATCCAAAATGATCTTTTGACTGCAGTGACTCTTCTCTCCTGAGATGTATTACATTTTTAAAGTCAGTGAAAAATAAAAAATTGCAAAATATCACTTTTAATCCTTGGACTACAAAATGGTTGAATCCTCTAGAGGCCGATCGGGGCCAGAAACAACTTTTTTTCCCTTTTTCCCAGATTTGGGGGGGGCAGGGGGGAGGGCAAGGGGAAAGGGAGAGAGCAAAGAGTGGTTGGTTTCAAATAGCAACATTGTCCAAAAGGGTGAAAGGGAACAGATGGCCGTGGAGAATGCAGCCTCAAAGCCCTAAAGAAAAGGGCTATTTTGACAGATCTTGCTGTTTCCTATTCAAGCATGAACACTCTGGCATGGAGAGTTAAGACGATACAAGGAACAACCTCTGTTCCCAGCAACTGACTATGGGCAACTGGCCTCTGAAGCTCTCTGAGAAAAACAACATGAGACAGACAGACAAACAGATATGGCAGCAAGCCCAGATCTCAGCCACCAGGAAAGGGGCGGGGGGGAGGAGGGAAAAAAAAAAAATCAGAAAGGCTAGAAACAGCTGCCTTTTCCTGGCTCCAGCGCAGAGCATTAGAAAGAGCCTGTCCAGCCTTTCTCATCTTCCTTTTCAGTGAAACTTCTTGAAGGGGTCACCCTCAAGCTGTTGGTCTTTGCCCTGAGGGGAGGTGAAAAAGAGGACAGAGCAGAGCTCGTCTGGCTCAATGAAACCTGCTTCCTTTAATCACAAAGACCTCCCTCCAGCTAACGAAGAGGAACTCTAAATGTAAAAAAGCATAATTAATGCTAGATTTTTGCATGCAAAAAGGTTGAAAAATTTAAAGTTGTGGCTCCCACAGTACATGTAATTTGTTTGCATAGTATACGGCAGCAAGCCATTATATCCGAGGGCAGGGAGAATTGTACTCGCTGTGGGAAACACTGCTAATGTGTGTCCTGACTTTTTCTACCCATTCCTAATCAAGAGAGTGCACCAACAGCTGTTTCATTCACCAACTCTGGGCATGGACTATCAGATAGAGATTTCAGGGCAGCTTCACATCCATACCCCAAATTTAGAGAGAGACCAAAGCCATTAAGTGTAACCAGACTTCACTGTTTCCAAAGTCCACAGAGCGAGGGATGAATCTGAGTTTCTGAATTTCTTTCTGATTTATGCACCATTTTCTTTTTTTAGGGCAGAGCCTGATGTACTGTTTCCCAGCCTATGCTTGCCTATGGGCAGAAGCACTGAGTGATACCTTCCCTTTGCACTGTAACCTGGACCAGAGCAATGGTAGTTTCACACAACAGTTGGAGGGAGGAAAAGAGGGGGCAACTGGTGTAAACATTAACTATCTTCAGAATTCTTCCCCGAGGCGGGGAAGTAGCTACCATCCCAATTTTAATATCCTTCTTTTTAAAAATCATTGAAGGAAAAAGATAATAAAGAATTGTGGGTGTTCACATGCCAGAACTCCAAATGAAGAAATGCGAATGCTACATACTGATCCTATCTGTGCCTTTGTTCCCTCATCTGTGAAACAGCATTTGTTAACTTTAGTCAATAAATAGTAAATGTGTAGAAAAAACAAACAATAGCAACAAATCACCTTGAAATCCTCAGGCTGTAAAGGAATCCAAATTATTATCAAAACTTTGTTTTTCTACAATATGTAAATGTTGGGGTTTTTTTTTTTGTTTTCCCAAAGGACAGCCAATGTAGTCATTACTAGCTGTAATTGTTAATTTGTAACTAAATAGATAGGATCTGACTAGTAGAAGTAGTCAAACAATAAATAAAATACCTCATTTAGGCTAAATCAGATAAAATCCATTTCTTTTCTTCTTAACCATGAGCTTCCTGAGACTAACTGCTCCAGGCTATACTTATTAAGGGAATCTCAAATGTGGATTATTGGCTAAGTATTAATGAGCACTGAACTTGTTGATTCATCTTTCTTCCCTATGTCTCCTTGAGTAAAGTCAACCTGGTATCGTTACCCCGTAGTTTTCATTCTGCTTTACTTTTAGTGTACAACTCCTCCTGTTCACTGCCAGCGTAACAAACAGCACTCACAAACCAATTCTGTCTTTCACGTTGCAGGACAGGTGGTCCCTCAGCATATTCCCACACATTCCAAATATTTTAAGTGTTCCACATCTGTTGTCTAAAATATTTTTAGTTCTCTGCAAGAACAGTAGGAGATGAAAACAAAAAGTTATATATAACGTAGGAACTGACCTTTTATGCCACACAAGCTCTCTGTCATTTCAACAAGATGATAAATTTCACAAAAGAGCTCAACCTTCATTCGTTATACTATATAGCTATTTGTGCTGGTTTTGGCTGGAATGGAGTTAATTTTCTTCATAGTAGCTAGTATGGGGCTATGGTTTGGATTTGTGCTGAAAACAGCGTTGATAACACAGGGATGTTTTCGTTATTGCTGAGCAGTGCTTACACAGAGTCAAGGCCTCTTCTGCTCCTTACACCACCCCACCAGTGAGGGGGCTGTGGGTGCACAAGAAGCTGGGAGGGGGCACGGCTGGGACAGCTGACCCCAACTGACCAAAGGGCTATTCCACACCATATGACGTCATGCTCAGCATATAAAGCTGGGGGAAGGGGGGGGATGTTCTGAGTGATGGCATTTGTCTTTCCAAGTAACCATTACACGCAATGGAGCCCTGCTTTCCTGGGGATGGCTGAACACCTGCCTGCTAAGGGGAAACAGTGAATGAATTCCTTGTTTTGCTTTGCTTGTGTGTGTGGCTTTTGTTTTACTTATTAAACTGTCTTTACCTCAACCCATGAGTTTTCTCACTTTTACTCTTCCAATTCTCTCCCCCATCCCGCTGCGGGGGGAGTGAGTGAGCGGCTGCGTGGTGCTTAGTTGCCAGCTGGGGTTAAACCATGACAGTCCTTTTTGGTGCCCAAGATGGGGCTCGAAGGGTTCAAGATAATGACAGATTTTATTGGAACGTGTTAGATCAAATTTATAGCTGTTATTGCTGCTTAGCTATTAATCAGCAGGCTTCTGTGCCTGCCATGGGGCTTGCTTGCCTTACTGTATCTTAGAGTCTAGGGCTTGTTAGCGTGGCTGCTTTTTGCATTTGCTGTTTGCTGTACTGCTGATCGTCTTACTCTACTGTGCCTGGGAATGTTTTGATAACAGCAATGGCCATGCGCCTGGGCTGGCAGATAGCCAGGGCATCGCTGCTGTTTCTGTGCTGCTGTACTGGACAGGCTGGAACTCCAGTGTGAACTCAAGTCAAAGGGACTGTGACCTGTGGATGAGTCCACACGGGAGCAGGACACCCCGAAGCGTCTGTGGCCGTGGATAAGCCCATACCACAGCAGGTACATCTCGAAGCGTCTGTGGCCATGGTCATGTGTGTGCCGCAGCAGGTATACCTCTGAAGGGATTGTGGCCCAAGGATACGTCCATGCTGGAGAAGGTACACCTCAAAGCATCTGTGGCTGTAGGTAAGTCCACGCTGCAGTGGGTACACCTTGAAGCATCAGTGGCTGTGCATGAGGTCATGCCGGAGCACCTCAAAGCATGGGGCCATGGATAAGCCCACGACAGAGCAGGTATACCCCTGGAGGGATAGGAGCCATGGGTGAGGCCACGCTGGAGCGGGTTTACTTCTGACGGGACTGTGGCTGTGGGTAAGGCCACACTGGAGCAGGTATATCTCTGAAGGTATTGTGACCCATGGAGAAGGCCACGTTGGAACAGGTGCACCTCAAAGTGACCGTGGCTGTGGATAAGTCTATGCCACAGCAGGTATACCCCTGGAGAGACTGTGGCTCATAGATAAGGCTCCATTTGGAGCAGGTAAACCCCTAAGGGACTGCAGTCTGTGGATAAGTCCAAGCTGGAGTAGGAGCAAGGGGAGGAAATCATTGCAATGTTAAAACCCTATAACCTGGCCCAAAGGGACCACAGGTGGAGATTGTAATGGAAATACCTTTAAGTTGTTGCAACCCATGATTTGAGTTGCATGTTATAGGAATTAGTATAGCAGGAACCACCTGAACCAATGGAGGACAAGCCTTACAAGAAACAGCACAAGTGCACCAGTGACCCGAATCAAGCTGGTTTTGGTGCCCAGTAACTCCACGCAACACACCACCTCTCCTATCCTGAGTGACCACCATAACAGATAGAGCCCAAAGTCATGGACTAAATGAACTCAGTGGACATTTTGTGGACATTTATGGACATTTTACAGACATTTCACAGGGGTGGTCCATAGACTAAGGGAATGATATCTGTGTATCATATCAAAGGTTGGGAAAGGTGGTGGTGGGTAATGAGAATATATTGGATGGTGTGAGACCTGAGCATGACGTAAATGGTATGGAATAAGAGGTGGAGAACACGATGGTTTTGGCTGGGATGGAGTTAATTTTTTTCATAGTAGCTAGTATGGGGCTATGGTTTGGATTTGTGCTGAAAACAGTGTTAATAATACAGGGATGTTTTCGTTATTGCTGAGCAGTGCTTACACAGAGTCAAGGCCTTTTCTGCTCCTCACCCTACCCCACCAGTGAGGAGGCTGGGGGTGCACAAGAAGCTGGGAGGGGACACAGCTGGGACAGCTGACCCCAACTGACCAAAGGGCTATTCCATACCATATGACGTCATGCTCAGCATATAAAGCTGGGGGAAGAAGAAGGAAGGGGGGGACGTTCAGAGCGATGGCGTCTGTCTTCCCAAGTAACCGTTATGCGTGATGGAGCCCTGCTTTCCTGGAGATGGCTGAACACCTGCCTGCCGACGGGAAGCAGTGAATGAATTCCTTGTTTTGCTTTGCTTGCATGCGTGGTTTTTCCTTTACTTATTAAAGTATCTCAACCCACCAGTTTTCTCACTTTTACTCTTCCAGTTTTCTCCTCCATCCCACTGGGGGAGAGTGAGCGAGTGGCTGTGTGGTGCTTAGGTGCTGGCTGGGGTGAAACCACAACACTATTAAAAATTCTTGCAGAGAAGATAACTTGAGAATTAACTTACAACTGCTGTAATAGCCCAGATGATAAATCTGAGTATGGATGTGCCTTTTTTTTTTTTTTCCTCAGTGTCTGCTGATATATGGGAAATTTTAAAAATTAAAGAATGATGGCGATTTACACATTTTCTGATGATAGGAACCACTCTATCTGCTTAAAAAAAAATCAAAACATCTCCTATGTACATATAAACAATCTGGGTGGGATTTTTAGAAGTGCTCAGTGTTGGCCTACAGCAGGTAGGGAAACATGCATTGCTTTTAATTTTTTTATTTTTCACTACAAGAATGAACCTGATCAGATGTACTTTAACATATGACTGCAAGTAATTATCAGTGATGAAACAGAGACACTGGTCAAGATCTGAGACCAGGAAATTAAAAGCACTACTTGTATCTCAACTACTAAGTTACTATTAGGAGGCAGAAAATGACTGCCTGGGCTGTCATTGGGATAGGTGGTGAGGATTAGCATTTCTGCTCTTGCTGAAAGTGTTCTGAGATGGCAGCAACTACCAGCAGTTGGGAATCTGGTTTGCCTCTCAGTGCGGAAGCTGGCATGTCTCGCTTCACCAGCACTGCAGCTCCACTGGGTACTGGCTTGTTATGGACTGTGACAGGAGACTGTCCCCTGCTGCATGACTACTGTCATTTCCAACAACATAACGGCATTCCTTCAAGTACTTTGCAGTGTGAGAACACACTTCAGCTAGGAGAGTTGACACCTCATCGTATGAGGTATTAGCAGTACAAACGTGATCTCCATAGCTACCCAATATAAACAAATGCACTCCATTGTTTTTTGTTGGTTTGTTTTTTAAATGAAAAAGAAACCTTCTATTCCGAGCTACAGTGAAATGTTATAGGGGATCTCTATGTGACAGACCCAAGACTACGCCTCAGGGAAAATGATGCCACTGTGTGACAACGTTCAAACAAAGCACTACTAGAACATACAGCAAATGCCTTGGTACTTCCCTTGGGGCCAGGACTGAAACTTAGGCATTTAAGCAAACTTGCCTCAATTAATTTTGGAAGACAACCACCCTTGTCCAACAGCCCTAAACCAATGTTGACTGCAAGGCACAGTATCTCATCAGCGCATAATGGCAACATGATGCTGGATATGTATGAGGATGTAGACATCTTCACTGAAAACACAATTGGATATATAGTACATGGAACTGACCCATGGAAGAGGAGGATTTCAGCTTTCTTTTTAGTAGCGCAAAACTCGGACCCTCTCACCATAAACTCCAAGAGGCCTCCGACATCCTGGCACCACGGCAAGAAGTGGAAAGACGAGAGAGAGGAAAGAGGGACAGCCACGCTGATGTCCATCAGCGAGTGCCACAGCGGAAGCCTGAGAGATGAGAATTGTGGGAGTTTCACTTGACCTGCAAATCCTACCTTTCTAAAAACAATTCTGAAGCACAGATGTTAGCATGCTTAACTCTGCAAAGCAAGAGGCTGCCAAAGACTAAAAGATCACTGAGAAGTTAGAATAAAAATTACTTGCAATTAGGTACAAAGATTCATTTCTCATTTTTATTGTGGAAAGAATTTCAGCAGCCAAGAGGATAATTTCAGAAGAAAATTCAGCATGTCCAAAGGAACTCATACAGTGGATTTCAATGAAATGCCTGCTAACAAGACCTTGTACTTGTGAATACATCTAAACTTTTAAACTGTACTGAATACTTCTAAAGAAAAAAAAATCAAGTAAAGGTTGATATATTTTCACTGGTATTACAGGAGAGAAAATATCCTTTTGGACCTTGTTTTCTCCAGAATCTGGAAAGGCCTGGACTATATTCCAGTATGTCAGAGGATGACTTTACACAAGCAGAAAAGCTTCATACGCTAGCCTCTCAAACTGCCCTGTTCTCTCTGCAATCCATATAAAAACTTAATTTTGGAGATCTCTCTAGACTGTAAGTGCTTCAGGCAGTCTAACAAACACTTGGGCAGAAAGCACTTCTATTACACGATTACTGTAAACCCGGGATACTCTGTAATGAACAGCACATTGCTTCACAAGTAAGCTCAAGCTGGCTTCAGAGCAAGGGGAATTCACCTGGCACTGATAAGTCATTTCTGATACCTCAGAGATCAGCTGGGTTCCCTCACAGTTTCAGATGGTATCACCTTCTGGCTAAGGTTTCATTCGCTCTTCCTTGTTCAACCAGTTATGTTTTCACTTCCACAGCAAACTCTGCTGAAAAGCCCAGTGGTGCAGAGAGCAGCAGCGATTATTAAGCAAGGGACAGTCTCTCCTCAGAAAACTAGGTTTGATCCTGTTTCTTTGCATGATGCTGCCACAGTGATGTTATTTCATAAGCAATAAAAGAAAATATTTTTAAGTCACTGATGATCCCATAGCAACATCAAGAGTGTTAAACTGGAATCTGAACAGTGGGGGGAGACGGAGAAGGAATCAGGCAGGGTCTGCCTCTCAGATTTGCTCTGGAGTCCTGGCAATCTCCAAAACTTGCCAAAGAAACTATATGAGAAAATATCCAAGCTGTACAAATACACTTCAAAACATCACACACTGTCATTACTCAACCACACCTTGCAATATTTGGTGTTTTTAAAACTTCAGTTTCTGGAGGAGTCAAGTGATTATGGAAAAACCCCATGGTTTCCTGTGCAGCCTTCTCCCCTCTCCTGTACCCAGCACATACCCGTTTCTCTGTCATGACGAGTTTGAAAGTGGCTTGAAAACAGTCGTGATTGCATCCCCAAAGTTTAGGAGTCAAGGGGCAAATAAAAAGATCTCCCAAATATATCTGTCTTCTAAAACTCAATTTTCTGAGCCTAATGTGGAAAGCTAATCCTAACATTCAAGTCTGGCAATACTGATGTAGTTATAGCAAGTTCACGTACTAGATTTGTCAAATTTATTTTGTTATTTCAATTTAAAATATATGATACGAACGTTGCATGAATTATCATTTGACTCTAAGTAGTCATCTGAGGTCACTATGTATTTTGAATCTGTCTAGCTGCAGTACAGCAGATACACAAACTCTCTTTATCTGCAAGGAATTCCTGTAAATCTTCTGTTGCCTGTATGTTTCAGCTGAGACCAGGTAAGGCCGCAGATAACTCCAGGCAGAGCACTCCATGCTTGTGTCTTATGCCCCATGCTAGAAACTTACAGGAATTTTAAAATGTATTTTTGTATTGTAGAAGTAAGACAACAAGCACCTGTAAAAATAGCCAAGACATCAATTCTCTAACCTCCTGCAACTCTAGAATGAGCTGACAACGCTCTTACAATTTTTCATTTCTGTATGGTTTCTCAAAACTGAAGGTAGACATCATCTCGTATAGTAACTTTACTAAGTTCTTTCCCGACACTATCTCTGGAAAGACAAATGGCATCTACAAATATTAAGGATAATTTCTCCCATTTTTTTTAGCATACAAGCAGATTATTATTCATATAAGATGGTTTGGTGTGGGGTCTACAGTACCTTCAACTAACTTAGTCTGACTCTTTGTCCCTTCACCCAGGTCTTTAAGGAAAACATTAAACAGCATTGGCCTCAGTAGTGACCACTGAGGAAGGCCACCAGCTGCCAGGTGGAATTTGAATGACTGACAGCTACTCTCTGAGCTCAGAGGTCCTGCTAATTTTCATCCTTCCAGTCTACTTCTTTCTAATTTCACTACAAGGACACTACAGAAGACCATGTCAAAAAGACTTGCTAAATGGAAGATTAAACCACATCAGCTGCTCTGCCCATGTCCACCAGGCCAGTCATCCCATCATACAAGACAATCAGATTGGTGAGGTGCAATTTGCCTTTGGTAAATCCAGGCTGACTGTTTCCAATCACTTTCTTACTGTCACGTGCCTGGAAACCTTAGATGAGATTACCTATCCTAGTATTAATTCCAAAAGAATTATGTGGTTTTGGTGTCTTGTCACAGAATGAAAGGAAAAAAAACACCTATACTCCAGCTAAACTTAAATATCTGTTTAAAATGTTGATAGGCTTGATAGCTGCTTAACTAAACAACATCAATCCCCTACCTTTCAAGCACAAATTGGCAACATTTGCAAGTAAAATAGCAAGCTGTATACACAGGATTTTTTTAAAAAAAGAAACAAGCAGAAAATTCAACAGCTTGTTATGAATAAGTTTACTCCAAAACTGAGAATGTCATGAGGGTGTTTAGGATGACTGGGTAGATAAAGATTAGTGGATTCAACTGACTGTCCATACAGTCACAGGAGAAAACCACATGCTTATTCTCCTTCAGCAATCCTCTTGACGTATTCATGGATTTGCCATGGGAACTAACTGTATAACCTTATTCATCCCTTTCTCTGTCAATAGTGTACTTCTTAAAAAAAAAATATTTGGGAAGCATAGCAAGATTGAGAGTGATGATCAGGTGTTTGAATTTCTGCACTCTTATGTGCCAGAAAATTTGTTCTGCATTGAGACACTAAGTGCTTTTTATACACAGCTCCAGATGTTAAGCAGACAGCTCTGATGCAGGTTTCCCTCTGCTCATCCTGCCAAGGATTTTGTAGCCTCTGAACACATTCAGGAGCTGTGATGGGATTGAGTTGTCATGCTTAGGTCAGTTCCTGGCACCAGCAGATGCAACAAATGATGTGACAAACTGCATATGATGTTTTGGTGAGGATTTAGACTTTCAGCTTATACCTAATAATATGGTCTGCAATGCTCAGAATCTCCTACATTTCACTGGAGGCCTCTCCTTTTAAAAAAGAGCATGGAGAGGAGAGTCACAGAAGCCCAAAGCTATAGCAATTATTTTGAATTTTCCAACCCCACATAAAAATCGGATAATGTAGGCAGTGAGCAAAAAGGATTAAGTCTTCACACCATCACTCAGAATAACACAGAGGAGAATGGCTTTTCCTAGTAAAAGGATAGTGTTCTCAGTCTAAAATGTTATTTTAAGGACTTACATAATGTCCTCTGGAGTTTCAATGGCATTCTCATCACCCACTTCTAGTGACAGTGTCTACAGGGCAGCAGCAAGGGACCTTTGAGAGATATACTTTACAAGGAAGGGACAGAAGTCAGCAAGTCCTGCCACTAACAGAGCGTGTTCCCCAATATGGATGTCATTGCCAGTGCTCCACTAAAGTAAATCCTGGAGTTGAAATCCCACCTCCACAAACATGGTGGTTTGCCCATCCTGTTCTTTGCAGACTGAGAAAGACTTAGCTAAATTAATTCCACAACAGAAGCTCAGATGATCACACAATTCTGAGCTGGAGACACTGACTGCACATTTGTCTAGTGTTTCTGTCCTAACTCTACCAAGCAGGATTTGTGCTTTCCACAGGTTAGGAATGCATTTAGATGTCACTGCTGCTTAGCCTCCAAGAGCAGGCTCCACATATACCACTTTCACCATTTCTGCTGAGCTCACTTCCACAAGAGATGGCAATACTTGTCTTTGCCACTTTCTCCCCAGCTGGCAGCAATTCCGTATAGCTGGGCGTCATGTCACTGGAGGCGCACAGTCCTGCAGCACTTCTCGCCGGCAGTGGAGCCTGCTGACATCTTCCCCACTTGCTGCACTGGCTTTCCCGTGAACACTGGAGTTCACTGTCCTTATTTTCAAGCAGGCCTGTATCCATAATCCAGTGTGTCTGAAACACCTTCTGAGGTCCTGAATGAAGATGCTGGTTAACAGCCCCACTCCAGAGGTAAACGATATCCTCCTGCACTACAGTTCATCTGTGCAGCTTCATCCTCCTTGACTTTGCGACTGCAAAATTAATCCCTGAACTTTACAGTTTCACCACCTTCTAGGGCAAATGCAAAGAACATTGCTTTGGACAGAAATACTTTTTAATGTAGATAGCCAGCAGTGTGCACATTTACATCAAAACCTCACCATGGGTAGACTCCACATTGCACAGGCAGTTGTTCTTTTGTGGAAAAAGGGAAAAAAGAGTAAGTTGCAAAAGACAAACACTACCTAACACACAACTGGAAGTTGGTCTGGTCATACAAAATCTTGAAAACCTGCAACTGGGGTTGAAAAGTAGCTGTGTTCATTGAAATGAAAGATGGTGAAAAAGATTTGCAGAAAGTACTATGTCACACCATCCTAACCTGGTAATAAATAGTACTATATGACACATGAAAATACCACTATATGCCACACGAAAAAAATAATACACTGTTTTAGTCTGCTACTTTCATGAAGGGAATGGCTACTTGGCTGACGACTATGCCAGAAGCACCCTGCAAGGACTGTTCCCTAGGTTGTGACATACCTCTATCCTTTCTACACTAGTGTTGCACCAGAACTTCTGAAGATTCAACAACAGAAGTAGAGGTGACTTGCTAAGCTGCACATCCAGTGGTCTGAAGCATGTGACTGTTTTCCAGCATAACCTAATTGCCAGAAAGTAAAGCAAGTTTAGTCATTGACCAATGATGTCATGCCAGGCATTCCGACTTCATATATACATTTAACCCACCCTCTCCAAGAAGCAGCACCGTGACTTCGCTATCTACCTTGGTATCAATGAAGCCAACTGACTTCTGCTTCTCGAAAGCAACACCATGGGCAAGTTCATTCTGTCTGATGTGACAAAAGAGAAATACAATGGGAAGACCATCTCTCCCACATAGCAAAAACAGGTAACTGCTGCTTTTCCACCTCTTCTGGAGCTACCTATCATACCTTAGTCATAAACTCTAGGATTTGATTACATTACACTTGGAAACAATTCAAATTTCTTTGCCCTTGGGTTAGGAATATGTAAAACAAATAACTTGAGCGCTATGATGGGGTACAGTCCCTGGGGTATTCCACGTATGCTTCTCAAGCAGAACTTGTACCATGATTCTAAGCCCTTGACTTTGAAAAGCAAATGAACACAAACACTGATTAAAAAGTGAAACAATTACGATATTAACTTTGTTAGCAAATAACAGTATGATTAAAGATAATATCAACTTGACATACATAAGAAAGGACTAAATATGGACTAAGTTGTGTCTTAGTGAATGTGGCTAAATAACTTGATTTTTTTTTCTTGCAAAGCCAACTTTGAATTTTGCCCTTACATAAGCTCTCAGTGTTGTGGTTTGACCCCAGTTGGCAACTAAGCACCACACAAGCGCTTGCTCACCCTCCCCCCTCCCAGAGTGGGATGGGGGAGAGAATCGGGATAAAAAAAAGTAAAACCCATGGGTTGAGATAAAGACAGTTCAATAGGACAGCAGAGGAAGAGGAAATAATAATAATAATAACAATAACAATAATAATAATAATACTACAATATACAATATACAAAACAAGTGATGCACAATGCAGTTGCTCACCACCTGCTGACCGATGCCCATCCTGTCCCCGAGCAGCGATTGCTGCCCCCCAGCCAACTCCCCCAGTTTATATACTGAGCATGACATCATATGGTATGGAAGAGCCCTCTGGCCAGTCTGGGCCAGCTGTCCTGGCTGTGCCCCCTCCCAGCTTCTTGTGCACCAGGCAGAGCATGGGAAGCTGAAAAGTCCTTGACTAGTGTAAACACTACCTAGCAACAACTAAAACATCAGTGTGTTATCAACATGATTCTCATACTAAATCCAAAACACAGCACTATACCAGCTACTAGGAAGAAAATTAACTCTATCCCAGCCGAAACCAGGACACTCAGAAAAGCTCTACGCTGGTAGAAAGTTTCTGTAACTTAAAGAGTGACAGGAGGCCTAGGTAAACTGAATGTGACATTCAGAGCTAACGCACAATAGCACAGAGCCATCTCACAGAAGCTTTCGTCCAATCTCATACATGAAGTAAAGTGTCAACAGAAAGTTGAAGGCCCGAATAATGTGGTAAGATGAATTTCCCCTGTAAAACAGGGTCTGGGGAAGTGGAAAGATAGATTTATTATCTGCACATTTTCAACCCAGGACAAAAATACAAAAGCATACGCAGAATTGTTCTTTGAGGATGCTGCATGAAGAAATACAACTAACCTGCCACCAAGCCACAGGAGACCTGGAAAGCACATAGTGGCAGTGACACTGTGTGGAGTTCCTGAAATAAATAGACAAAAGAAAGCAAGCATTTGTTCCTAAGGGCAATGCCTGTGAACACTGTACAGCTGGATCTCAGGTTAGTTAATGATAGTTTAAGTAGGCTGGTTTGGTATCATTCAGATATGAAATGAATGTGCTTTACATATTCATTTGCCATATACATTACATCTTCTATAATTCTAAATTAAACAACATTCTTCATTTAATTATCATGCTATAAACATGATAAAAAGAAAACTGTTTAGGAACTAGTAGTTAGGAAAGTGCCTCCTGGATACTGTTGATCATTACAACATTCTACAACCTCCATTACTGTCAATGGGGGTGCACATGACAAGAAGCGTCTTGCATGTTAGTACCTACTTAGACAATCAAACCTTTCAGCCAGAAATAAGGAATGTCCAGATATCTGGTACCTCCTGGAGGCCAACAATTCTTCAGAGTCTTTTATGTTGGTTCTAACAGATGTGCTTCAGCTCTCCCAGCCAAAGTAATTACTGGAAGAGATTTATAATTGCTTGAACTAGGTAACCAGAATGGACTGTTCTTTCCCTAACTTCTAACATTTTTTTCAGTAAGGAAGACTAATCCTCAAAACAATTTGTAAAAAAATATTGAATGAGAATGAATCATATGAAATTAAATAATTGGTTCTGCAAATGTGTAATAGGATTTCCATAATTTATCTTTTGGAACAATAAATATGCAGGTTTAAATTTTGACCTTGCTAGTATCATCAACATAGGTAAAATAAAGCTCATAATATGTGGCTAGCTCAAAAATGAGGCCATGTAACCATTTCACCATGCACTGCCAAAGTCAGTCAACAATATCAAGCTACTTCGGAAACACGGCAGAATTTGTTAAGTGCTCAAGAAATTCACCTTTCCAACTTAGTTAAACACAATTTGTTGTTGAAGCAACAGCTCATGCACCAAAAGCCAGAAAATGAAAGAACTCTCTCGTACTCGCTCACTTTACAGAAGTAGGGTATTGGGATTCAAAGCTTTGCTGCTAACTGCAGACTTGTCTTACAGCTTTCTCATTTCCACTTGCAGATAGGTACATGCACCCAGCTGTTCCAGCAGGCAGTAGGACTTCTAGGGACATCTCCAGTGGCAGATTTGGGCTTAGTTGCTTAAACAGTTTTACATCTGTAGTTTCCAGCTGTTTCTGGTGAACAGAAGCATATCAACAGCTTGCAGCCATGGCTAACCTACAGTCATACCCACTGAATCAAATGAACAACTTGTATACTCTATGC
The DNA here is from genome assembly GCA_020745775.1 of Theristicus caerulescens. NCBI lineage: Eukaryota > Metazoa > Chordata > Aves > Pelecaniformes > Threskiornithidae > Theristicus > Theristicus caerulescens. The sequence continues at coordinate 34,037,816 of CM036564.1, forward strand.
TCCACACTGGCTATGCTGGTAATATTTCCCAACCAAAGCTAGTAAAAAAAAAACCTGACGGTTTTAAATAATAAATAAATAAATTTTTAAATAAATAAATAAATCTTCTAAAGACTAAGTGTTTTGTGAAAACACGTAGATGCCAGTAAATCTTCTGACAGACACAGGCCACGCTGATACCTGCCAAGCAGATTTCCTGCAGAACCCTGCTGCTTTCCAGCCCACCCTTTGGTAGCCTGCCCAAAGGACTTCCAAGGGAACAGCTTAGGAGACGTATGAATGGGGGAGGGCACCCACGTTCACATTTTTTCAAACAATATGTTGCAACTCTGAGCAGACACTTAAATTTTTGCCCTTCCATTCCAATTAGAAAGATTTTCTGAAAACTCAGGAATCATTGCACAACAGAAATATAATTTACCAGCCACTCCTATTACAAAGAACCACAGGCTTAATCCTTTACTGGAAAGCTGATCAACTGCCTCTCAGTTGCACTTCCCTTTTCCCTCCCTTCTTCCCTCTATGACATTTTCATTCTCACCTGGAGTCGTGCTGTAACTTTTAGTTCGGCAAACTATCACGGAACTGTTTTCCAGGTCATCCAACCAGTCTCCCTACTCTAACACCTGATCATTGTTGGCTGGGACAGTGCATAAAGGCCTCTAATACTATAACCAAATGAAGAGGCAATTTGCAAGACATTTACATTATCAAAGGTCTGACAGAAGTTAGACAACAGAGGTATTGCATCTCTGTCTGTCAAATTTATCAACCCTTACCTTTGCTTACGTACAGACACAGCCTGCCTCCAGGGTACCTTAGAAAGAACTAGTACCTACTAATATTCCCATGGTACTTGACCCTAAATGTGGTCATATTTTGTACTTGCCATATGTACACAGCTATGGTTCAAACACATTGGTTGCCATTCAAAGGTTACGGTGGCAAAGACAACATAATGCCTAGGAAGAGCTGCCCAAATTCTGTAGGGATACTAACAAACTTTACCACATCTAGAACTTTTCCTGGGATCTCACCAGGCAAGGTTAATATAATCCTTATTTTAAAGGCAAGCACTGCCAAAGAAAAATAGATTATTTGACCTATGCTAAAATAAAGGCTGGGCTTGTATGATCAGGTTTTTGAATTTAGCCAACACACGTTATATCCTATCTCTTGTGAGAAGTGCCACAGGAATTTCAATGAGTTCAAATGGTGAAAATAACAGACTTGTGCTTCGTGTGAAAGACAGCATTTCAACAAAAACAGTGCTTCTTTATGTCACTCCCAGCGACTGCCTCAATGCTAACCTAGCAGGAAATAAGATGCTTACTGAATGACCAACGCTATTCTGTGCCCAACAAAAGTTTATCAGGCTGGTTGCAGCCCAATCCTACTTTATTTACAAGATACAGCAAGATTAGAGCCAGAGGCAACCTGGTCGTTTGTGAGTTAACGCTCACAGCTAACTACAGCAAGAACATATTCATGAAAAATTGAAATTAGTTATTCTCCATTGGCTTCTCTAGTTTTTCTCTTCAGATGCTGTGACTTATTTAAGCAATAACCATTGCAATTTTGATGAAATTACAGAAGTTACAGAAACAGTTTTCAAACAATAGCAATACATTTAATTGTATTAGTATGGTATCCAAAGGCATTACTGTCGGGTTAAACCTACAATAATGTAACATATTTTGCTTTGAGTTTATAAGCACACAGTCACTGTTAGTCTCCTGTTTAGAGAATGGAGACTGGTATGAAAGCCATGGTCAGTGCTCATCTGCATCTCATACATCCTAGTGTAAAGGCATGATGCAACCTTGTATCAGGACATCGCCATTAGTTCAACATACACCAACTTTAGTCTTCCCCTTGACAACATATAGCAATAGTGCGGAGTGTGGTTAACATAGCTGTATGGTATTTTCTCAGTTCAAACAGAGAGGGAAAAGTAAATAAGGCACTGTAACGGACTTTGCCAGACCACAAATGTGTTCTCATATCCAAAGCAAAATACATGTAGTGTAAGAATCAATTTGGAATATAATGTTAGTGACTAAGGTATGTATTGGCTGCAAAAGAGCTGAATTGTTCTTATTCCAGCCATTATACTGTCTGATTTTTTCTTCCTCAGAGAAAAAACAAATCCATGGAAAGAAGAAAGGAACGAAATAGCCAGAGTATTTCTAGCAGAACCCTAGTGCGCTCAGGCTGGGGTTTCATTGTCTACAACTGCGAGCTCACCACCATCAGGAACAGGCAAGGAGAAATACGAGTTCATTTACTGCTCAGAATTCTGCAGTGACATATATATAGAAACTTACTCATTCTCTTGTAAAAATGAGTGCTTTCTGGGCCAAACACAGCAACATATCAAACTCAAAACACATCAAACAGTTAGTGTTAATATTTATATCAATGTGGATAATGACTTCAGAATGGAAGAATTCAGTTCCTTTCCATCTAAATTTAGTGTCAGCTACACCACTATATACATAAATGAGATACATCAATGGAAAATATCTGGTCTTGTTTTCTCCCACAACATAGCACTGGCATTCACATCAGTGTTAATGAATCTTAGTAATTAACAACTCGTACCTAGTCAGTAGAAAAAACATAATACATGTATGCAGAACAACCCAGTGAACTCTGTCCCAAGGGTCACTTGTTATATTAGGTACCTATCCTAAAAATCAGCAAAAACTTGCTTATAGCAAGACATCTACAACAATGCAGCGTGATTATTAGTCATCTGTTCTAACAGTCAGAAGCTTGAGGGGTTTGGGGGGGTGAGGTTTGGGGGTTTTGGGTGTTTGTGGGTTTTTTTGGGGGGTGTCTCTTTTAAGTGTGTAACTACAAGGCAGGCAGTTGCGCTACATTGCTGCTGTTTCTGGATTTGTCTTTCAAAATTACAGACACAAAAACATCCTGGAAAACCTAAACCAAATACAGAATTTCATCCAACTAGAATCACAACCAAATAAAGCTATAAAATCAGAAACTACTCTAAATATGCTGTGATGAGCCCTCAGATTAACTGATTTTGCAATGAATTCTAACACACAAATAAATTCTGTGTACCTTTTGGGTTTTCTGGCAAACACATTGCACAGTCTTAGTTATTACCCCTATGGGAGTTTTGCCACATTAATGGAATTAACATGCTGCTTTTCTTATGCTCGCATGAGTTCTTAAATGATTTTAAAGGTTCCTGCATCTCAGTTCTGCTTTCCATGTTAAAGCTGGGATATCTAGCAGCAGTGGCTCTTTGTGGAGACACGCACCATTTCAGCATTGGCTTGGAAAAATGTGTTGCTTGGGATGCACATGTTCTCCATTTGAGCAAACCATTGAAATCAATACCATTGAAATAAATATTTATCAACTCAGCTATAACTATTTCCCTTTAATACTGGACAGTGCTGGACAACAGACAGGAATGTTAATGACTTGACTATTCATTATTTTTATATGCCTCGTTTAATTGATTAATGTCACATCAAATATACATGTGTGGGACTTGTAAGTCCCACCTGCTCCACTACAGTAGGGAAATCTGTTGCTTGTGTTAATTTTCCCAGCAAAAAACTACATCCCACTCTCTCTGCAAGATAAAGAGCTATGTTTGACATAGATGTCATTTATGACAATTTAGATTCTTCTTATGCAGCTGGTTCCCAGAGGTAAAGAAACTGCAGCCTCAAGGGATCTAAAGTGTGACTCTGAATTTTCAGACGCTTGTAGTAGTACCTTCACTTTTCTTCTGCAGCTCTCCCACTCCCACCCAGCACAAGACTACTTTTTATTAGCTTCAGAGAAGTTCCACACCAAAGTAATGCTTCCCAGAATCTACTGTGCCTGCTGCCTTGTCTGAAATAGCTTTTAATAAATTGACTTCACCATTATCCAACAGCAAAATTTCTCTATTACCTTCTGTGCCATAATGTGGTGGATGTTCCCCTTAAAAGATTTTATCAGTGATGTAATTTCCTAATACAAAACTGCTTCACGCATTCAGGGGTGGGGGGGGGCAGGGGGAGATAAATTGTCTGAGATCAGCACCAAACCTTGCCTCATCTCCCAAGGGTGATGAATCATGCACCCTGCTCAGAATAAACACGTCCTCAGTGAAGGAGACTGCTGGATGGATTAGATGGAAAACACCCTAACTGGAGGATTTTGTTTGTCTGTAGATGCCAGCGCAAAGCATAAATAGAAAAAAGAAATTAAGTTGCTGCTCTGTGATTAAGTTTCTGTCCCAAGTATATCTCAAGCCCTCTCACTAAAACCGGGTTCATTTCTTCACCGCTGTAATCCAGTTTTTAAAGTATTCATATTATCATGTATCTTTGCACTGTGAACATCTCATCTCATTGCTCTCCATGGTATAGCTAATAGCCAGATACTACCTAGAAATGCGTATTTTGCACAAACATCCACTTTATTTTTGGATGGCTTAAGGAAGAAGATACGCCAATGGCAAGGGAGGGGAGGAGAGAGAAAAAAATCAGAGAGGGGAGCCAAGACTGAAATGGGGTCAGTGGCAGGAAGCAGAACGGGGTGGGGAGAGCTGAGCTCTGCGACAGGAGGGACTGGCAAACTGGCCGGAGCTGGCAAAGCATCACGAGAAGGAGACAGGACAGCAAAAAGCAATGAGCATGCTGCACTCTGGGTCGTGTGAGGAAGCCACCAAATAGACTTTATAGTGCCATTAAAACAGCGTATTTTAAATATTTGAAAATGGGACTGGGATAGAATGATAATACTGCAAAAATGAACTGAGTACTGATCCACGAGTCATCAAAACTCTTACTTCTCATCCACTCCCAGAAAAGTTCAAACGTCTCACAGGTGAGACGGCATAATTTATAGACAGCTCTAAGCAACCCTTATGGTTTCCTTCTAGGGAACAGATGCTAGCATGCCAGCTGAAAAGCACAACAGGTAAAGATCCCTTGAAACTTCATATAGCAAAGAACAGTTACCTGGTTATTTACTGCACCTGTACTCCATAAACTACACTAGATTTTTATAAGTTTCTGATAATTTTTTATTACACAGTGTTGATCATGTTCTGCAAAATACTCTGTGGAGGTTTTTGTAGTCCTTCTTTATGAGCTCTGAATCCTGGAGAAGGATCTTTTTGTGCTTTAACAGGGCTGTGGAGATAACTGGAAGCCCTAGTACATCGTCACTAAATACCTCTCCATAAAGACAAGTGTTCTCACAGGAGGATCCTCCTCCCTTCACCTAAAAAGCAAACAATAACCTGTCTTCTCAGATGGAATGCTTGTTTTTTCTGGTAAAATAATTAAAAACCTTTCCACAGGTCTAGTTCACCTATCACAATTTGGAAACAAAATACAATTAGTCTTTCCTCACTTCTGGATGTTCTGGCTTGCTAGTTCACAGAAGCACTTCACACCTTCACTATATGGACTTCACACACACACCCAAGGACTCAGCCTGGACATCAGAGAAGGCCAACAAATCCAGCATACAACTCTCCGTACATGCCAAAAAGAGCCCTCCAGCACTCAGAAGAAACCTGTTCTTTTGTCCCAGTGCTCCTGTGAGTAAAACGTTACAGTTGGAGGCTGCCTGACGTTCGCTTACACCCTGATTTTACTGTCTTCCTACATACTTTTAATAAGCCACAGAACAGTTAAAATCGTGATTTAATTACCCAGCCCCGAGAATTTCCCTTTTGAACAAGTTCATGGTCATAAAATGCTGTTCCACCAACAACTGTATCATTCAAACAATGCCATGGAAGAGGTCAGTATCTGCCAAAACCAAGAGGAGATCCATTTCGTTTCCTACTTAACAGAGACCACATTAGAAACTTCAGGAAGTCCAGGCAGGGTCTGAGGCAACAAATTAGTTACTTTTTACTGAATTTAAAATTCATTATTACTGGGATTTTTTTAGTATTATTTCACATTTTAGAAGCCATATTAAATCTAGTTAACTACTCTGTGTGTTTTGCAAACATGCAGACAGGTTCGGCTGACATGCCAATAACCGCTGGAGAAATAGTCCATGCTCAGCCTGCACAAGACTTGCTGGGTCTTTTACATTGGAAGAAAGATGGTATAGCTATAGCAATTTAAAACCCCTATTAGCTGAGCTCTGCAACCCCAGCTATCAATAGATTTGGATGATTAAGGGTTTATTGTCCTTTTTGTCTTCTCTTTCCTTCTGTTAAAGAGGTATGTGCTTCAAGTTCACAAGCAGTTTAGTTGTGAAATAACTAGAGGTCTGCCATGGCAGCATCACTTAATGAAGCTACTGTATTTCCATCATCTGAAAAAAGCACATTTGGTGCTCTGCTGCTCAGGCAAGCAAAAAGGTTGAGTGATATTTCCATGAGACAATACTTGCTGCAAGAAGTTATGCAACCGCATTTGAGCAGAAGAAAGGGAGGTATTTAGAGATATCATAGTGAAACTAGACAAGAAGTTACAATCCAATTACTGTGGCACCTTACTCACAAGTCCAGGGCAGCTGAAAATATGTTTGGAGAGCTCAGAAAAATGGCATTTGTCTTAGAGATACCACTCTTCCTCCAGCTTAAACACATTCAGCTGTTGCACATCACCTCTCATCCCTCATCCACCAAAACAAAAGACATGCAAACATATTTATACTTATGCATGCTACCTTCATCTACCCATCAATCAGTGTCCTCTACCTGTCTGAAAGTAACTAATGATGGACATTCATTTTTATGAGATGGCAGGAAGACACCCTTTCCCCAAAGACCGTCCCTTTCTTCCTTTTCAGTGAAATTTAAGCTGTATTTTTCCCTAAAATTCCCAGTTGCCAAAGCAATGCATGGGCTGATCAAATGAACTAAACGTTGTTCTGAGGGCAATTTAACACTTGCTTGTCTGCCTCGTATATTTGGACTGTCCAAAAAAGTGGTCCATTGTCATCTGGATAGTGCTAGAAAATGGGTTTTTACACTGGCCCCTCAGCAGGAGAACTTAAAAATGCCAAGAAGTCTCTAACTGACCAGTTGCATTGTCTGGAATCATCTGATTCAATCTGAAACAGGCAAAGAAACTGCTCAGTTTCTTTGACAGTCTCATGTTTTTGAGAAAATGGTTTGCTACCTTTGCTCAAAGTTGCTCAGTCAGAGGCAGAGTCAGTGAAACGCCCAATATAACATTCCCAACAGGCAGAAGAATACTTATTCTAGGTTGAAAAACATGCAGTAGATTATAGCTGAAATCTGAGGCTGTCAATTTTGCATAACCATTTCTTAATGTACTTTGACGTCTTTTCCAGGCTGTGGTTTGTTAAACAGATAACCTGTTTAAGGAATGCCAGCTAAGGAATGCCAGGCCAGGTCTCAAGGTTAAGCAGAAGGTTCATTTACAGAAGACCATTACAACATCCAGAGATGCTAGAGTAGAACATGAGGCTGCCTGATGCAAGTAGCCAAGAACAACAACAGCCACCCAGACAAGTGAAAAGATGGATTTTCTTTCCCTTGCTGAAGTAATACTGTGTACGGAAGGAACTGGATACAGTAATGAGGGAGAAACACACAAAGCCTTAGTGGACCTGGACTACCAAAGCCATTTCCTAAGATAAGCCTGCACTGAGCTTGAAGGGGACCTCAGAGAGAGACATTCGAATCAATAGTAGCAAGACACAATCCAGGCTAAACATGGGCTTTGACGGGGGCATGGAGTAGGAAAAACTTCATGACCAGCATCAACCTACGTTGTTACTCTGAGCCTACCAAGAAAAGGGAGATCCAGTTTCCTGCCTTGGAGCACAAACTCACTGCTGCACAGCAGGCAGCTAAAAACCTCCTATTTCACGTAGGAAGGAAAGCTCTCCAGACTTAGAGGGTGGCCCAAGGAGTGGGATTTCAAAGGATCAGGCAGAAGACACTGGTAAAAATGGTACCTCAGACTAGACTGGCCGCTGCTCCAAACTCCTGCACCTTAAAATTTCACCATACTGTTTATTCCCTTTCCTTTCCTGCTTGTTATGGCAGGGTAACAGAGAAGAAAAAGTTTTCAAACTGCACCTCTGCTTGCAAATTCTGTGGCAGGACAGTCGGTTGTTTTGCCAGGGAGTTTGCTCTCACAGAGCTCTCCTGACACGCTCAGTCAGCAAACATGCCCAAGCAGAGCAACAAGCAGAGCCTGTGCTCGGCAGAGGGGAGCTAAAGATAGTTGCCCCCCTGCTCTCCTTGCTTTCCGAGTTCAGCCTTTCTGCTGACCGACGTTGACCAGATGGGCCTTAGATTTTAATAGCTATGTGAAAAGGAGAAGGGATGTCTCCTGATGTGCTTGTGCTGAACAGAAAACCCACCTCAGGCTGGAACATGCCAAGAGTTACCCATTTGAAAAACAAAACAAAAAACCTGGATGCTTTACGTCAATGGAAGCTGCAGAGTGGTTCACACTGGAACTGTGCATGCACACACACACACACACACACACCAGGCTTCACAGTGCAAGTGAAGGGGCTTATTAGAGATGAAAGAAGGCCTCACATCGCCCCTTGTAAGGGACCATTGTCTCCCTTTCTGCTACAGTGTTCTGTGAAGCTGTGGGAAACAAATGACCTCCGAGCCACAGCGCTGTGTGCAACTGCAAAAGAAAAGGAAGGGGGAGGGGGAAGCAGTTTTGTGGGAGGGCCGGTGTCCTCCCCGTCCCGTCTTCCAACCATATCCCCACCATGCCATCCCTGCACGCAGCACGGAGGTGTTTCTCATGCCTCCAGCTCCTGCCGCAGCCCAGTCAGCCACAGAACTGGAATCTCAGTGGAGAGAGCAAGACACCCTTCCCTACCAGCACAAGGGGTTTTCCCACCTGGCTGCCCAGCTGGTTACTCGAGCTTAACAGCTGAAGGTGTGCTCCAGACCCCCTGCTTTTGATTCGTACTTTTTCATACCATTAATAAGAAACAAAAAAAATCTGCTTCACTTGGAAGAAGGGCAGAAAGGGATCAAACAACAAGAAGTAAATGAAGCACTGAGGAAAAGGGAAAGAAAGAAGGACAAGTGTAGCACAGAAAGGAAAAAGTATCTATAGCTGATGCTTATCCCATGTCCAGTACTGAGTTTCTGGTTATGAGAAATGCTGGGAGGAGCAAAGGTGAGTTAAACAGTACACAAGCACATGCACTCCCCAAAGCCTGCTGAGCTACTTTGAATACAAAATACACTCATTTATTCTTTCTGGTCTTCTCTTTTTGCTTGCTCCTCATAACTTTCCTTCCAGTCATTTGATCAATCTTCAGTCTTTTCACCTAAATAGAAGACCATTCCCTATTATATTCAACACCGCGCTGGAGGGCAAGACTGGTATTTGTGATCTCCAGGCTAAATTACTGATTCTACCAAGAAGTGAAGTCTAGCATTTTTGTGAAGTCCATTGGTTCAGGAATATAAATTTCTCTTAACTCATTAACACAAAACCGTGTTTTCCACTCAGCATCTGGTTCAAGATTTCTGCCTTGGTATTTGGAGATCAGTCAACACTGTGCGAGTAATCATGTCTCTGCAGTGCCTACAGCCAGCCATCGCAGCACCAGAACAACCAGGCTGCCAGAGCTAAAGAGGATGCTCCTGGCTGCACCGGGAAGGGAACTCTCTCCTGAACTAGAAGAGAATAGCACAGGTATAACTATGTTCAAAACTATAGGTGACATTCGACTTAGCTTTTCCTGAATTTCTTCAAAACCTCTAACCATGATACCAGAAAGTTCATGCAGTAAACAACCTTTGAACTATCTATCTTCTTTACAGGCTGAAAGAGAGTACTATCACTATCATTATTTCTGTATTTAAATATTTAGGAGATGCTCAGACACTTTGGTAGTGCATGGAGATAATTGCATATGCAGAGTAAGGGGTTTTTTTTCCTTAGACAACTCTAAAATACATGGTATTTTTAATTAAAAAGTATATAGCTGTGTTACTAAGAGCAACACTAATTGTAATAGGAAAATGTTCAAAAGTTAATATACCTTTCCATGATAAAGTCTCTTTGGTTATTTTAATACATCTCAAGCTGAAGCCAGGCTTTTAAGCCCAGCACTATACTGTCTGACTTGCAAAAGCATTCAGGAAATACTCAGAGCTAAACAAAAACTGTTCTCAGTTATTTTAAGTTCATAAAAACAGCTCAGTATAAGGCTCTGAATCCCTTTTTAGTTAATAGAAATATCCCCACAGCTGGAACCCAGACTACAGCTCTAGCCACCTCTCTTTTCAATGTTAACAAAATTTTCTGCTGCTGTCACAAGATTTTGACAGTTCGTACAACATCAATGAAATCAAGTCTTGTGGTCTCTCTAGAAAAGCTGCATTATCCTCAGTGCACATAAAAGGGGAATCAACAGAAAGACAGCTTTGGGGTAGTTACAACCCACAGGTTAGCTGCAAAGTGAAAAATGGAGATGAGGAGAGAAGCGCTGCCCTTATAGCTGGTTGAGAGCTAAACACATTCAAGTCAACCGACATTTGTTATTCCCCAGAACGGGATTATGGGCTGTCCAATGTAATTGTGTAAAAAACTTTCCAACTTTGCTTAAGTCCTTCAGGAAGTTGATGGTAAAGCCATGTACAGAAGCCAGGTCTCCAGATGCCTAGTCCTTAATTTCAGAATCCTTCTGAAAATTACTTTTGTGCATATGTAAGCAATATCTATATATAATAAACGCGTAAGCATCACTACATACATGGGCTGTATCCAAAAGCTTGGGAACCCAATCATGGTAAAGATGTCTGAGTTAGCATCTGAGAAATGGGAAGTTAAACCACCATAATAAAACTTGGTTTTATGTACTGCTTTTCATGTTCCCTGTTCTTGGCAAACAGTAATTACTATTACTAGTAAACTGGTTTTCACTCTCCATTCAGAGTGAAATGAAAACAACCCACATGAACAGAAAGTAGTAAACTAGTAAACAGGATTATTCACAACCTTTTGGTTTTAGTAGTCTGAGGTAGATAATTGTCTAATGTTTTCTATTTATCTTGCTGATGGTCCTTTCAATAAGTACCTACACATGACAAAGTTAATTAAAATGATTGCACAACCCATGAAACAATATTTGCTGAGGACAGTAGCTACACAGTGCCATGGGAAAGGTAGTCCATAACCTTCAGAATACCTAGTTGCAAAGAACAATAAAATAGATTAAATATAAACATTGAAACCCAGGAGACCACATCCCTGAGCACAGTTATACACTGTGTACTCTGTGCGTAGAAAAGTATGATCATAAAAATCAACAAAACCAGTCTAAGGAGAATCACTTCAGTACAGTAAGGACAGTATAGGGTCCCCAACACCACACCTTCTCTCTTTCCCTGGACAAAGGGGAAAAAGGTCACTGCCAAACGGAAAATAGGCAGTGTTGACTGATGTTGTAAGGTTCTCCTTTTTGGTTGTATTTTCAAGTCCCTGTAAATATTACTACTGAAGCAAGCTAAGTTGCTTTTGTTCTGCTCTAAGACTGGAGGATCAGCCTGCACCAAAAATGATCAGGGCAGAGTGAAGGTGAGCTAAATAGACACACAGTTTATTCTGCATTTATTAACATCCATCTCAATTATTTCCCCAAAGAAAATATTCCCAGATAGCTAGTGAGTTGTTTAAAACTCTGTCCTGCAGTAGAAGTACCAATCTGGCTCTCATTTTTGTGTGGTTTCAGAAAGCAGCTGTTTGTGTTTACAGTCACCAGCAAACAATTCAGCTTTTTAATCAAACAAGAGCTGCTTGGGTGCCTTTGCCCATGGCTATGGGAATCAAATCACTCTGGAAAACACACTTTTTACAACAATACTAAGAGGCCCTCAGCGGATGCAGGGGATTAGAGAAGCATGCTTTTTGAGAAACCAGGTTTATAGTCTGTAGCTCTCTCCATGCTGGGTCAATATACCGGGCTTAGTAGCAAACTTTCTCAAAACGGCCTGGGTTAGTTTTCTTTCTTCTTCTTCTTCTCTCTCCTGTTCTTTTTGCCTCATGTGCCTACGTCCTCTCCTTTCTTCCCCAGTGCATATGCAGAAACACATTAAAACGTCAGTTCAGATCTACCATAAAACAAAGTTAGGCAATCCAAGACAGGATGACAATTTTTTCCTAGCAATAGAGTACCTTACTTATGAATAGTGGGGCATTTTCCAGTATGAACACTTGTGTAACAGCACTTGCTTAGAGGTTAAATAGATTGTGTGAGCTTCTCTCCATATTTCACTTTAGCTTTGTAGAGGCCCTTCCCTACTGCTGGCCTGCTTGGAGCTGTTGCTGACAATTACAAGGTGTGTAAGATATAATAATACATCCAAGTGTTAGTTTGTCACAAGAATAAGAGCAGTTGCTCATTTTTCTAGAAGTGAATTAAACACTGAAATATCAGTGATGTGCCTCATAAGGAGTCAAACTGAAATGTATACTGGCCGAGATTTCTGTGTTCTTGCACCAGTATGCAGATCAACTAGCAAAGGAGGAGCAGGTGAGCTTAAACGCTGTAGCTCTAGACTTGAAAAGGCAAAAAAGTGTATCTCAATGAGAAGCAACTGCCTGGTTCCTCCTTCTCCTCCTGATCATAGCCTAGTAATGACAATATACTTAGCTGTTGTACTTTGAAACATGGACCTCTGAGTGATTCCTTTGGCTTCTTTTCTTTTTGGAAAGAAACATTTACAATACACTTTGAAATCTTTGCCATGCCTGTCCACAAAGCTTCCATAAGAAATGGCTACAAGAGATATGAAAATATGATTCTACCAGGATGTTTTTTTCTCTTCTAGAAAAGAAACACAGAGCTTAAAAGAGCTAATACACTAGAAAAATCCACTAGAAGTGACCCAGCAGCAGGCATGGGAGGCTTTAACCTGACTTAAAAGGAGCACAGTCTCTTTTCTTGCAGTCAGGTAACATAAGCCAGTTTAGTTAATGGTGTCCGGGAATTCCAGGGCAAATTTGAAGAAAAATTTTAGGTAGTCTCACAGATGCTTCACTGAAGTAAGAAAAAGCTGATGAAGGCCACAAAGGGAATGTAAACACTGACTTGAGCTGGTCTACAGACTGACGGAGGACATCAATCCAGCCAATAAAAAAAATAAAATAGCATCACCATCATCAGCTGGGTGCCAGACTCAAAGATTCACTACGATTGTCCCACTAAAAGGAACACAGATTCTCCATGTTCTGTCATTGTGAGTGGTGCTGCAGACATTAAGAACCACTAAAAATTTGTTTTCCCACAAGGTTACTTCAAGTAGATCACTGCTAAAAGCCTCAGTGAGTGGCAACCTGGAGACACTGTGTTTTGATTTTATACGGTATCTGCTTCCTCTGGGATTCCCTAGCCAAGGTAGCACATAATCCTTTTCAATAAAGCAACACTGTTCAGGCAATTCCCAAGCCAGCAGCTAAAATAATAACCCTTAGCAAAGAATACACAAACAACTATCTACCATCTAAAAGAAAATCCACTTAGATACAAACTAAACAGGAAACTGAAGTGTCTTGAGTTTAAATGAGGGGAAGCTGCAGATGAGTTCTGCCTCTCTAGAGAATAAAAGCATTTCAGCCTTATGGCCACTGGCAGCAAAGATCTTTTTTATTCTGTCTCCTCAAAACCTGAAGTCTATGATCTCTATCCAGTGAGCATGAGGGAAGATTAATTCCCTCTTCATTAACTTCTTGAATCTTTTAACTTGAACACAAGTTCAGAATTGCACACAGCATCTTTATACAAAAAGCAGTCCCTGGGTTTCATAATCTAGGTTATCCTTCCTCGGCAAATGCACATTATTATTACACAGAGGAACGCCAAAAGTTAAGTGTGTAAGTTTATACAGACATACCACACTATTTGTATTGGACTGATTAAAAAACCAGCAAACGAAAACAATGACTCTAAAGAAAAGAATCTAAGAACAGAGTGTTCTTTATATATTTGTAATTTTGGTTCCTAAAAAGACACACTTTCAGGAGTTGAATCTGTAATTGTTTTCAAAACTTACAAATGACCAGTAATGGGGTGAGGCAATTGGACTAACTATTCCTTTCCAGCTGAATTATATGTACACTTTCTATTTAATTTTAAATCCCTGCCTTCCATGAATTTCTCAAATTTCTTTTATAGGAAAACATCACAGTTGATACTGATTTCTATATTTTGTGTAATCCAACTCAAAAAGGTTTAATATATAATTTCCAAATAATTAAAAGAACCCCATTTCTGTTGAAGTGAATGTTGCAATTGTTATTGATGTAGTATGAGGAATGCATGACAATTTGTCCTGACCGGGCCCCAGTAGATTCAACACTGAACTTCACTGTCAAAACTGCCTTTACCTTCAAAAAAGGAAGAAATTCAAACAATACAAGGTAAATTTAATCATGCCGTGATTACAAAAGAAAAAGAAACTAACCAAAAGAAAACTGATCAATAAAACAACACAGAAGCAAATAGTTTCCCATTTGATTGTTACGTATCCTTCCAAATTTACTAAGATGCAAATTCTTAAATTACTTAAAAATAATTTTGCTCAAACTGTTGTTAAACTAACATCTACAAACAAGAAACACAAACGTAGCATAGCTGAGATAATCCACAAGTCAGCCCTCCTCTGAATGTTATTGAAAGGATATGCTCAAAATTAGAAGGATTAAAGCACAGAATGAATACAAAGTACAGGTCTTGGGAGAATTTATAGATATTTTAACAAAAAGCATCCACCTCATGACATGAAGGCCTAGATAACATCTGCAAAGTGCATAGTAGTTTTTCTCACTGAGCAGCTGAGGAAACTGAGACTCACGATCACAGTTCCCAACTAGTTTTCTCCTTGTTCTGATGGAGACATACCTGACTTCACTCACTTCTTTATCTCATCAAATGCTTGTGGCTGACAGCTAGAGAAGTACCTGAATTTATGCTTCATGCCCTTGCTCACTGTGAAACCCCGCAGCTGGCCCACTGGAGCCACGCTGACTTTCTGAGCAGCTCCCTGTTTCTCTTGCGGACATTCTGGTTGACACTTAGGACAGAGTTGTCCGAGGTGAAAGAGCACCCCACAGCAAACAACACAGCCAACACGTATCACAAATAGCATTTAGTGAAGAATCAAGAGCCGTACCTGGCAGACAAAAATCAGTTCTCCAGTATCCGTGGTAATCACTGGCTTAGCACTGACTGGAAGTCAGTAGATTTCTTTTTCCCCATCACTCTGACAAAAAAAACTTGTTATGCATATGAAACTACTACTCCCTTCTTCCTCTCTACTGTATTTCATATACAGGACATTTCTGGAATCACAAAAACAAAGACCAGATTTTACGTGCTTTACTCACAGGTAATCTCTGTGAATGAGTCAAGCAACTTCTGACTTCTATTTGGATAAGCTAGAATCAGAACACCTTAAAAACAATGCAAGCTTCTAAAACTTCTGTAATTAATAACCGCTGTGAAGGCTATTTCATTTCTTCTCATCCTTGTTATTCATAATGAGCTAAAACTTCCAAAGCCTTTTAAGGCAGTCAGAAATCTAGTGATGCAAAACCATTGCTTTAAGAAAATTAGGGTATGAAAGTGATGGGGAAATTTTAAGCAATACAGATTTTACAGTGTCTGTGAGTTATAACTTTGTTCTGTTCTTTTTCACCTTTATGCATCTGCACAATTGGAGTCATCTGGGACATACCAAAGAAGTGATTTTTTTTTCCATCTCCCAGTCAAAGAAAGGAAAAAGAAACACCTAAGACCTCCAGAAAACAAGTTCTTATGATGTTTGCAGCCTAATATTTTAGATACAAGATTAAGACAAGCTTCCACTTTTAAAAGCATTCATCTGCAACAAATATATAAAGCTTCCGAATATATCCTGTAATTACAAATGTCAGATAATTGGTATCTGAACTTATCAGTCGTGATAAGACTAATGGTACAACTGGGTAGGATTACACACTCACTCACAGACAGGAACGAGTGTCTCTCAAGCAGGGTGCCACCGGCCCCCTGCCGGATCCCAGCATAAGCGAGGTCGATCAGGCTTACCACTGCAATAGAAGCAGTTGGTCAGAGAGTGAATGAGGAGCAGGTAAAGATGAACAGGTTGATTCTTGGCTCCCAGCCATACAATTCATTAAGCTATTGTCTGCAGCAATGAAGGAACAGTAACTCATAGCTCAAATAAGCCAATGTTACTCTGTTACATTATCATTCGGCTGCTAACGCACAGAAGAAATAACTTCAGCTTAATGATGTGTCTTCAGCTTTCAGTGCTATCTCAGGCTACTCCTGAAGCACAGCTTACAACTTGTCCCCTTCTTAAGGCTGGGCTTTAACTTGTAATTACGCAAAATAAGATGATGCTAGGTCTAGAATTGCAAAAAACAAAATCCACGTTTTCTTAAAGGCTGTCCAGCAAGAGCTCTTAACCTAGAAACCTAAAATCACATTGGCTATCACCAGAATTAACCTTTAAAAACTCAGCCTTCCTAAAGTGAAGTCAGAGGCACATCAGTGATTATCAGCACAACACTGATGTTGGTTACACTATAAAATGATCCCAGTGCTGGCTACAACATGAAACTGCCCATAGTTCCTTTTTCTGGTAATATCAGCATGCAATTTGTTGGACAGATTCTATAATCCACAGATGAAGGTAGTTGTAGATTCTGAGTTTATCCAGCATTAAGAGCCCCTAATAGCCTAGTGCAGCACAGACATAACAAATGGAAATGGCTTTAAATTATCCTTCCCCTGAGACATAATTTCATAAGAGAACAAACTCTATATGCACAAAGAGAGATTTCCAATGTAAACATGTGGTGGAAGCTAAAAGCTGCAGTCAGATGTAGGGCAAAGCATGGGATACAATTTCAAACACACCGATTTCTTTCCAGTTCGAAATATATATATTCTTTTCTGCTGACTTTTCTGCCCTTTGTGCTCAGAAGACCATGTATATTAAAGAAGTCACTTTTTAAATTTGAGACCTTAATGGGCTTTGTCTCATTTTTCCCCTCACACAACAACTCTGGCTGGAATGCAGAATCTACAATCACTATGATGGGTTAGTTGCAAGCAGTGCCAGAGTCATTACCAGCATCTGACTGTCAGCATTTTAAATTATCCTTTACGTTTTCAGAAGACAGACTCTAGAATTTTGACTAACTTATTAGCTAATTTGAAATTCTCAAACTGTGAGGAAAAAAAGAAAAAGATAATGTGTAATAACTCCAGTATGGAGGATTCTTTGGTTTTTTTTGTTCTCAGGATTAATGTAATATCAGGCCTGATCTTGTATTTGATGAGATGCCAAGAAAGAAAAGTGTTTTACAGAGAGAAATCCAATGCCAGTGCTAGCAAAACCTGTATTTATTAACTATAATATTTTTACACTCTGACTTCTTAGTACTCTGACAAATATACCTATGAAGACATTATATCGCAACCTTTATTATTTGGAGGTTGACCTCATCACCTCTCATAAAAACACAATACCAGATGTAAGTTCAGCAGAAAACTTCCAGCCATTTTGCACAACATGATATTGACTTACTTCAAAAATGAAGTTTAGATCCCTAAAGATTAGTCACTTTTGTTGGTTTGTCTTTTCAGCACAGACACTGTTTTTAAACATTGCTAACATTCAATGCTGAATCAGTGCCCTAAAAGAACAGATGAATTATCTCTTTGAAGATGATATGGTGTTTTTTTTGTGATTGGACACATCGAGTCTGTTTTACTAGTAGAGAACAAAAATGTTCTCCATCAGCTGAGGTCCATGGTTTCTGACCGTTGTGTTTAAATAGAAACAGTCTGTATTTAAATACTCTCTATAATGAACAAATTTAAGGATACAAAATTAAACAAAAAGCAGGCAGAGAAAAAAAAGATGAAAATGGCAAATCTGAGAAGAAAAGAGGGATGCTTATACAAGCTACCATTTGCATGCAAATATTATGCACTGTAAAGTGGCAGAAGGGCTACCATTACCAACATTTATAATCCAACAAAGCAAAATAATAGCCTGCATGTACAAAGGATTAATTCTGTTACAGTGATAAATGTTTGTATGTGATGCAGCTTTATATCTTAAACTCTAAAAGCTATGTGCTGATGTTATACCAGCTTTGTTACGAGTCCTGATACTATCGTGGCTAGTAAAAACAGACCTAATCACATTAGAAAGTTCCTTTAGGAGGGTTATTTTGATTGGTCTATCCTCTAATATTATTTCTCTTTTAAAGGTTTCCCCCCAGGCCTCATACAATAAGGGAAATCATCCATTGCTCTCATATTCTTTAGGATATACAAGTCACTCCTTCAGCAACATTTCTACGTATAATTTACCACCAACCCCAACCCCGATTTGTTACTGTGTTGTGTTTTAGAATGATGCTGTTTCTGACATTTAATCCATAAAAACGAAATTTCAGTCATCACAATTTTTGAGAGCCCATGACGCAGGACTCATTGGCCTAGGAAGTTTTTTTTACTATCTCATTAAAAAGCTTTATGTTTTAATACTAGGACTGCAAATATCACAAGTAAGATGTGAACTGGCTGACGTGTTCAGCTAAAGAACAACTGATAATGCCTGAAACTTCCACATTGCCAACACTTACACATGTAAAATTTTGTATCCATATTCTCTCAGAGCTACAGCTAGTGTCTCCATCTTCAAATTCTAACCTGGTCAAATGCACCTAAAGCTACTGATACCCAGCTTCTGGCTTTAAAGACCAGTTTGTTTGTTTGATATGGTTTTTTTTTTTCTTAATCAATTCTTCAATGAACAGTTGACCAAAGACTAGTCTGCAATTTCCCAAAGTATTTCACTATTAGATGAAAAAAGATCTGATAATCATAACAACTCCAAAGGAAAACATAAATGGAATGACCATTCCTCCGAGTTGCCCTGATAGATCAATTGTAAATGACTTCTGAGTATGTGGTTATCAATAAATCCATCTACATGTATACACATATGCACAGACACATAGATATCTATTTCTTCTATTATATACTGAATCATCTTTGTGTTTAGGAGAGGTGGAATGTGAAAGTTAACAGCTGTTTCAGACATTCATCTCCCTGAGAATATGTCTTCTGAAAGGAAACTGTGCATTAGAATTTGATACTCCTGTCCTTTGAAGAAACCTAACTTAAGCAAGTACGGAAATGGGATTTTAAATGTTTTTAGATCAGCTGCAGCAGCTAAGTAAAAGGGCTTTACAAATGTAAGCTGGGAGTTTGCTTTAATTTTACTAAATAACTTCCTTGATTTTTTTTTCTTTATTCAACAGCCCAGGACACAAAAAATGTGTATTTGGAGAAACTACCTACACTAAGCATGTTCTCTGACAGCATATACATACAGCATTCTGCATGGTGCACGGCTTTGTCCTCTGCAACTTCACCTGCTTGACTTCCTGACAAGATTCCTCAGACCAAGAACGATGATGTGTTTGTACATGGAATTGTTTATAGCACTATCAGGTATGATAAAATAATAATAGAACTGGACAGCACTTGCATTGAACGCAGTCTGTAACACAGTTAAGCTAGGAACTGAACATTTGAAACTACCCTCCCTAAGATGGAGGAGACCATTGCATGCACTGGGAAATAAATCAACTCTCTGTAATTTCAGTAATAAAAGATTGTGAAGATGAGCAGGGAGAGCAGCAACCAAAGAAAACAGAAAGATCCATTATCCTTTCAGTTGGAACTCGGCCAAAAGGAAGTTGAAACCGCCACTTCACCATGAGATACTCAGGAAAGACAGTTATTTCTGGAGGAACTGAAGTTACACAAGAGAGTTTTGACAGATAACAGGAAACCAAATCCAAAAATGAGATGCTAATTCACAGTAAGACACAGTGACAGCCAGTTTGCTGACTCTCCCGCCTTCTTGCCAGATGTAGCAAGAACATGCCATTTGCAAGACAGATAACTTCTTCCTTCTGAAGGCACAGAAATCACAGGGAAGGGTCATTTTTAATCTGAATCCCATTTCCAAACATAGGAGGGCTTGGGCATGTTGGGAAAGAAGTGTTGAGAAAGAAGTACCCAGTGCCGCTTGAGCGGACAGAGGAGAATCCCTTCATCTCCTCTCATTTGTGATCCTTCACTTCCTCCTGCTGAATAACTTTGATCTGTCTTTTATTACGAGGTACTTATTTAAAAACCCCCAAAATACAATAATGCCTGGTGAATAAGAATCTTGCCCCCCCCATATAAAAAAATCTTCATTCACAGAACAGAACATTTTAAAGGTTAACAACATTGTAGCTGGTATTTAGTTTTGATTCAGAAAGTAAAAAAATACTCAAGCAGAAAGCTGTTCTTACACAAGTGAGAATGTATAAAGACTTGTGCAGAGACCATAAGGACTGCGCCATGCTTTCTTAGAGTGAACTGGGTGAAGCAACTTCAAAAATTTTCTCTCTTTTAGTACCTTCTCTTAGGCTTCATCTCATTAAGCCAAAACACATGAACTTTGGTCACCCAAAGGAAAGACAAATCCAGAGGGTCTCTCCTGTGGTTTATGCTTGCCATCTTTTGATTGAATGACTTCAGTGCTTCATTTGAAAAGGTTCCAAATAGTCTTACCAAAAGTCTTTATACAAGCCACAGACCGCCAAGTGAGATCCTGAGTACTTCTTCAGATGGCAAGCAGGATTAAAGGCTCATTTCTGTTGCCTTCAATACTAGTTTCACAGTAAAAACATCCTTGTCCTAACATGACATGACATAATATGGAAGAATACACAGATTCCTATTATACACCTCCAAATTCTGTCAAATGTCTCTATCCAGAAACCAACCTAAAGGTCTACTTTCAAATAACCAGAGCCAACTCCTAAATGGAGATTTCAAGGAATATGCTAATTTGCGAATTGCATCACCACTTGTTCATCTATAGCTGTAAAACAAGAGTTTACCTGTTCTGAAAGATGCTTGTGCATTTGGACCACGTTCTTCGACTAGAAGGTCTTCATGTAGTCCTAAAGCTCATAACCTTAATAAGCTGGGAATCTACTGCCTTTTGAGTACATACTGCCTCAGCTGCTGTCGCTTCTTTACACTACCAGTTTACAGTGTAGTTACTCTGAGAAAGATTGGCCTACACAGGCATTTCCATGAACCACTGTTCCTGTCTCATCAACGTGCCTTCATTCTGTCCTCTGCCCACTAGAAGCTGGATGTTACTTCACCGTTAAAGACGAATCCCTCTTTTTCCCTGAATCCAGGCTGCCAGCCCAGTCCTGCTGGTTCCAGGCTGCCAGTCAACTGTACTAGGGCATCGGGGACTCACACATTGGTAAATATTTCAAGAGCCATGGTTACAGCAGCAGTTTTCATCACTGCTGTTATTGTCAAGGTATTCACAGTGGCCACCATTTCTACAAAGTAGAAAAATCTGAAGCCTTCTATAAGGAAAACCAGATCACCCATTCTTTGTCCTCCTCCTCCTGTAACTCATCAGGCTCTTGAGACTGATGAGAGATGCTGGCCCATGCTCATTATTCATGTAATATTTACTGACATATTATAAGGTATGTAACAGCATCCTGATTGCGATGCTGACAAATGCGTCCTGCAGGATGGATCTCTTCGGCCAATCAGTAACATAAACTTTCTGGTTTCACTCCTCTACCTGACTGGGTCCTTCTGTTCACTGAACGTGCTCTTCTATTGTCATGTTCTTCAAAACCCTGAACTTGGAAGGGCATGCAGCAGTCTGGAATGCCACCTCTGTTTGCCATTCAGAGACCTCCACATAAGTACATTCTCAAAACTCCCAAGTTTGAAAATAAAAAACTAAATGCATGAGGCTTAAGAGGCTTTGCTCGTATCTCAGCACTTCCCCAGGATCAAGTAATTTAAATCTATTATAATATTATGATGGCTTCTGTTCCCCACATTCTCTATTTACCAGGACATAGCAAGGCAGTCACATATAGTCAATTTACAGTATCAGCATTTAATGATTTTGGAGACAGTGCCATCCTACTTTCACTGTTTCAAAGGTTTATTCCATCTCAACTCTGCCTCTGCTCAAAAGATAACTGAACTTGGGCCTCAAAAAAAAGTGACTTTTTATAACCCATTGATAGTCACATAACCAGAAAGGAATGAGATCCCAGTGTAATAAGTGGCTAATCTCATCAGGACCTTGTTCTGTACTGGATCAGTGCTTTTCATACCAATGATCTAAGTCTGCCAAACTATGCAGAACCAGTGTGCAACGGTTAACACATTTACTGATTGCTGTGGAAGTCATTGATGGCCTCAGTACAATTCAGAAATCCCACTTGGTTGAAGGCAGGTATTATTTTGGACATATTTTTGATGCCTATAAATTACAAGTGAAAAACCTGCATAATGACAGCAACAGCAATTTGAGTATTCCCCATTAGAACAGGGCAGCAGGCACACCTTACCCCACATCTTTCAAATCTGACCCATATTCTTCATCTGAGCCCTCTGCATCCAGCACACTGGCAAAGAGGCAGAGCTTCCTGAGCCATCCAGCATCTCAGTGAATGATTGCTTTTTTTTTGTAAATATTACTGGCCACAGCTCAAAGGAGCTTTTCTATGCTTTTGATCTCCACTACAAACACAAAGGACTGAGGAGCATGTGGCCAGGAAAAGCTGCATCCAGTGAGAGGCTATGAAAACTTCTGCTTGTAGAGTCACTAAAAAAGGAAGGTAGAGCTCTTCCACAACACAGTACAAAACTATTTCTATGAGAATTCTGCTTTATATATTTGGAAACTGTAATTTGCATCCATCCATCCCTGTTCTCAAAATCCCAGAAGTTCTGTGAGGGCACGTTTCAAAAGAAAGCCTAGGTACACGAGGCTGGTTTGTGCACCTCACCAAGCTTAGATGTCACTGCATGCAGAAACTAACAGTATACGCAGATGCTATAAGTGAGCATGAATAAGCTATTCCTTAGGCATAATGCCTAAAAAAATGAAAGAAGAGTTTTCCGAGGAAACTTCTAGAAAAACTCATATAAATATTGTTAGTGAAGCACAGAGTTATAAGTATGCATTTTCTCTCATGCCTGAGGATGACTTCAGATCTTAATTTCTTCCACAGATGCACTTCTTTGACAGGTTCTGACAAGACTGTTCAGAAACCTAATGATTACAGTGCAAAAAAAGTTTTGTGCCTTTGTCTATAAAACATACCAAATGGACCATGTTTAGCTGGCCTTTCATTTTGCAGTCTCATTTCCCCTTACAGTAAAATCATGGCAGCACACACAGCCAGAAGAGTCTCCTGTGAGCATCTACCCTGGTCTGCACCCCAGTAAGCTGGATTAAAGATTGTTTCTGTACGGCTGTTTCATGTGGTCTTAAATACATCAATAACTAGAGTACCAGAGTCACAGATGAGCTGCCCCAAAGTTGTCACGCATACTGCTAGTAAGCTATATCTTCTAAGGCTGAAGTTCACTACTTCTTCTTCTAGTCACTCCACACTCTTAACACGTTTGCCCACACAACTGAGAAGACTGACCTGCCAAATAGCAATTCCAAGCATAAGTGCCTCTGCAATCTCACATTCTCACCAAACTCCTGAAGCCTTACGTGGAAAAGCCTTTCTATGACATGGACTGGTTTTTGTGGTCCTCTTCTGAACTGTCTCCCAGTATTTCCATATTCTCCCCAAACTCTGAGAATCAGAACTGGACACAAATTCCAGCAGAAGTTTACCAGTCCTGGGTACAGTAATAAACAGCATTCCTCCTTTCTACTTGGCAATCCTGCTAAAGCATATCAAGATCCCATTGAAAGGCTCTTTGCCAGAGCTGATTAGCAAGACGGCTTCTGCTGAGGAAGTTTCAACTACTTTCCCACCCCAGGATAATCTCTGGATCATGGTTTAAGTCTCTTTCTTATGCTGTATGCACAAACTTGCATTCTTTCCTCTCATTTACATTGCCTTTATTTGGCTGTAGTAGCACTACACAGAACTACGGCTAATCTTTAAAAAGGAGCTAAAAACCAGACAAGGAGATAAATGGAATAACCCATTAAGCTATGAAGATGTCCCATGAAAGTTGTGTGCAAGTATGCTGTTGAGTCAAAAAGGGGAAAGCCTTCAGTCCTGCTGTCCACCTTGGGAATTGCCTGGGAAACCATCACATCAATGGAATGGATCTGGCACCATTCCACAGCATTAATTCACAAATGAAAATTAATCTTCAAAAAAGTTACTAGTTGCTGATGAAGGAAAGTGTCCCTTCATCCTAGTATCCCACCATTCTTGTATGCACTAATAGTTTAAGCAATCCGGACATTTTGGGGAATATACACACCCATTTTATTAATTGTTGTTACTCACAAGAATTTACAGTCATCCTCAGTACAGACCGGAACTTTCATTTTAGGGGAACAGATTGTATCTTGGAAATGAAAACACCGTCAGAGGAGTTTAACACATGGACTTACCCTGTCCACCTACGATCCATCAGATATATATCTGTAAAGGCCAAAGGACAAATACACTTTCAAAACTATGTTACGTTATCTTTTATTTGTTTCCTTTTGCAACGTCAGTTGCACAAGCATGAAAGTGTAAACAGCATGATTCTCCCTTATCAGTGACCTGTCTGCTCCAAGATTTATTCAGAGGCCAGAAGCAGGTTCCCTGGCATCATCACTATCTTCACAGACACTGGATTACCCTATCATTAAGGCTGCTGGGAGAACAGTCTGGACACAGAGCAAAAGCCTTTGTTTACATACACATTCCTTCTTAACTAACAAGGAAATAACTCAAACTAATATAAGTAACAAAATAGCTTGGTATAAACGTATCCACACACGTATATATACACATATCATACACAGGGCCTTAAGTCTAGAACCACAGGGAACCTGTAGGTGGGAAATGTTAGTAAGAGATGGTCAGAAAATCAGGCCTATCTGCCCATTTTTGGCTGCAACTTCTTCAAGTATTTTCTGCTCAAGCACATTAAAGCTCAAAAAACTGAGGTCTATCGACTGTAGTTACTTGAGTCTCTGACTCAGTCTTTGGCCATGAAATAAGATACAGTTTTCACTGCTGGGTCACTAGTTTGGCCCAAGTCAAGAAACTGGCTGGCTCTAGGAGAAATTACGTTTCACTTTTAGGTCACTGGTTTGGATCCAGTACAGGACAGTAGTAGCTGAATGTCACCACCATCAGACAGTTGTTTACAATCTGATGCAAAATGAATTTGCCAACTTACCAGTTTCACTACGTGCTGCAGTATCTACCATCATCAATGACCTTCGCAACACCTTTAGAAATTCAGCAAAGGACTAAATGGGAGCCTGAGCTTCCATTGGATTGGATGTGGAGTCTCCAGATTAAAGCTGAAATACAATGATAAGCCAATAGAAGAGCTTGTGCCACTACCACTTGTGTTTGATGGTCCAAAAGAGACCATGGTTTGCAGAGTTCTCAGCTTGGTGCCTTACAGTAACACCAGAATCTATTAAAAAGTACATTCTGTTTTTAGCAAATATTTTTCTACCTACAGATGCAAGTAGAAGGCACAGTTGTTTGTGTCAATACCCTGAAAGCACCAAAATTCTTTTCATCTAGCCTATATTAGGTGTTAGGAAAACGTTAATGTTGACCATGAGGTGGGATTTAAAACACTCTCTTTAAACACACCTTGGTTACATCTGGTTAGTTACAGTAAGTTCATCACTGACATTACACCCAGATACTTTTTCAAGGAATGTCAACATTTGAGGGCTATGACTTACTGGTAGTTTAATGTTATCCTGGGATTAATATGAGAGGAGAGAAGTGGGCTGTGAGTTACGAGGGGATGTGTACTGCAAGAGATTTGGCAGGCCAGGGTTCTCATTAGGCCAAAATTTGGGATGTCCTAGGTCTGTATGTATGCTATTAATCATTAGCTGAGGCATACCAACAAAAGTAGTTTTTCCATTAAAAGACTCATTGCTCATTTCAAGAGAAACAGAATTATCCTATCTGCAGAGTTCCGATTTTGGGAAAAAGCAAGAGTTTCTTCAAGTTCTGTTCAAAACAATCTAACATCAGCCAGAGGGCTCCAGAAGAGAAAATACTGTTCTCCTCCTGCCTTCAGGCAGGACGATTCCATCTCAAAATTTATTAAGTCTTTACTAATCTGAGCTGGTAGAAAAGATAATCTTCAAACCATCAGCACATTTAACAGCAACAAAGTACGTATATTTATAATTAAGGAATTAGCTATTAAGAGAATAAGATCCCTGTCTTTTGAAAGAGCCCCCACTTAATAGATTAAGTACATATCAGAGATTCATCAAAATGTGTAACCTTGTGTATAGGTTAATAAATAGGTATAACAAACGTGGCATAACAAAGAAGAGTATATATAGAAAATGAAAGTAAGAAAGAAAAAGCACAAACCAGATGAAAAAGTAGCATCATAGGCTCACAGGATATTTCAAGCTGGAAGGGACCTCAGGACGTCTCTAGTCCTGCCCTCCTGCCCAAAGCTGGGACAGCTATAATGTCAGATCAGGTTACTCAGGTCTTTATCCAGCCAGGTTTCGAAAACCACCGATGATATACAGCACAACTGCTCTGGGCAACGCACAGTGTTCAGAGTATAGATGACAAGAAAGAAACAGGCAGACAGAAAAATGCAGAAGGAAACATAAAAGAACCTGGAAGTGATATTAATGACTGTCATAGAAAGAAAAAGAAAGATAAGGGAAGAAAGTAAAGTTCTTTTTAAATGAAGAAGAAAAAAAGTACAGGAAAACATTTTTAGTCCTTCAATTTATCTAGGAGCCTAATGTGAAGGGTTTGATCCTTAAAGATGTCATTTTGTAAAATAAAAAAACCAACCCAAAACAAAAACAAAACAGAAAACCTCCGTGGCCTTTAAGCCATCTCAGCATAGACTCCAAACCTGAGGTAATAAAAATCACCAGCTACTTTCAAACAGGTAGGCTGCAGCTGAGCCTGTTGAGCAGTGTTTGACACGTTTCTGCTAAAATTTTGAGGATAAACAGTGAATGATGCTATTTTGTATACTGAACTCTGTAGTTCCATCATATAAGAAGTTGACTGAGAGCCCTCCAACTAAACACATCTACCATATGCCTGCTTTAATGCTCTTCTTTGCAAGGATTTGGGAAATGGCAGGAAAGCATGGCAGGGGCATTTTTAGTGGCTGGTGCATTAAGAGATTTGGATAAATATTTTAAGTTTTGTTTCCTGGCCTATTTTTTCTGTTATGACCATTCTGATCACAGAACCTGTGAGCACAGGACATCTCTAATGTTGCCGAAGACAGGGCAGAGGAAGGATACTGTATTAATACCCACTCTGTTGCCATTACATGGTGAAGTGAGACAAAAGAAGATAAAAATGGATGAACAAAATTATCATCATTTGGTTTACTAGCTAATAGTAACAGGATGCTCAGGGCTATAAAGGCTTAGACAGTGAAGGCACAAGTCCCTGGTCTGAAGAGTTTATACTGACCACCATCAGTCAGGGCACTGCATGATTCTACAAGACTAAGGGGTAAAAAAGATTTTTCCATTTGGGCCCTCCTGCCTTTTTTTACTGACATGAGTTGGTATCGCTAGGCCTTGATTTAATGTTTGAAAGGCCTGTGTGTCAACAAGAGCATGACTGCCTCAATAATTCAATCAATACGGAATTGTGGCCCTGGAGATGGAGAGAAGACTGGAAAGGCAGCAGAAGCAGCCAAGGAGAGAAATAAGGGGCTTTCTTCTGAGGTTAACTACGGGGGAGTATGCCACGTAATATTTTGATCATCACTGTGCTCATTCCACAACAGGCAGCACACAGAGGTAACATTAAAATCTATGCCTGTCATCTTCTTAAGTTTAAGACAACAATACCGAAGTTAGCAAGATCATTTTAGCATTCGAAGTAAGTAATCAGGTGATGACAGGAAGCCACATCTGAGCATCTGAACTAAGAAAACCCCACAGAGCTTCAAGTGCCTGTGACGCAGTCTTTTCCAATCGAGTGTAAATAGGACATGTCACCTCACCCAACACCCCAGACCACAATGTTTTGAAGGTACCAAAGGAGGAAACCACACTGCAAAGAGGAAGCGACAAATTCAGTTTTAAAAAGCTTGCAGGTTTAAACCAACTTTATCATAACCAGAAACAGCTATTAAATTCTGAAGCAATAACACATCATTAGCAATTAAACTGCTGAAACTGGGAAGCAAGCTCTCAAACATTTTCAATGGCACCATTGAGCATAGGGATTGCTCACCACTACGTGCAAGGCGACCACTGGCAGGCAATTGTTTATCGGAGCGATTAGAATATGGCACGCCACTGCCACAGGTACCTGTGCGAAATGCAAGACAAACACCACATAATTTCATATGGAGCTAAGAAGTATGGCCAACTGGTAAACAGTTTTATTTTTGTTTTATTCTTCACTGGTTTAGCAAAAGCAAGACCTTGCAAAACAACATTTTTTGGGTGGGAGGGTGCAAGAATGGTGAGAGAGAGAAAAAAAAGAAATACACAGACAGTAATTCAGATGTTATTTTGTGTAGCATGTCTTTAGTTCTGATCAAGAACCTCAGCCTCGTCTCCTCTCTTGTCTTCAAGATTTTTATTTTATCAGCACAAACTCATCTCCACAGAACATGCCACTTCTGATAAAACACTTATTTTTTCATTGAAACCACAGTTGTCACAAAAATGTTCAGCACAATCAAAATACGAAATACTTTATCATTTTGAAGTCCGCTGAAAATCCACTGTTTCACAGACACAACAAGTTGTATTTATTTATTTATTTGAAATGCATATGATTCAAAACTGCACTACACCAAACTGCAGGTGAATTTCTACCACCTTAAATACTGATACAAAAGAACAACAACCAAATCCTGGGCTGAAGCTATAATAAACTCAAAATTGCCCTAAATTGCATGGGCTGAGCTGCCCTATTACATGCCATTTGACTTGCTCACAATTACTATTCAGCCTGCTGGACACAAATACCTTGTTGTAACAGGTGAGGAAAGCAAGGTATCCCTACCTAAGGGAAACCCACAGCTCATTAAAATAAGTTTTCCAAGTCCTTTTCACAGTCAGAATGGCATGAAGGTGATATAGCCTCCTCTAACCGATAGGATCTTCCCATCCAGACAAAAGACATTTCATTTTAACAGAAGGCAGGTTCATCTCAGGCTAAATCTACACCGTGCATGGTAAATACTAGGAAGATTAGCCAGTGCTGACCTCTCTGCCTCTGTGACTCATCTGCTGCTGGAACCCGCTGGATCCCAACAGCTCATTTCATGCTAGCTCACATGACCGTCACAGCAGTGACTAAGAAGCAGATGCACCCTCAGGAAAAGGAGAACTGGGCAGCTGTTGACCGTAAGCCAAGACAATGAACTCTAGGGACATAAAGCACTTGACATGTTGATCCCATGCTGTTCAGAGTTACCTCATGCTAACCTGGAGGAAAATAACGTGACCAGTCTTTGCTAGTTCGCATTATTCTGGTTGAACAGTCAACAGAACAAACTAGAGGCTCCAAGGATCATGAGGTTTTTGGCATTTAACCTGAATCCACCATGAACTTTTCCTCTTGAGATTCAGATTCAGTCACTGACAGGCACTATATTAGCTTGAAGGCATTGAAGTTTATCCTAAACTTCATTCCTACTGAACACTAATAGGAAAAAATTTACAGACTTGTAAAGCTTCAAAAAAATTGCAGGCCCATCTTAGTCACTTGTCTTTCAATGGGTAGCAGTTTTCAGTGGGTAGCAATTTAACAACATTAACTAACTCTCAAACGTGACAGCCACTGTATCAACTCTTAGAACATCAACATTATCAGTTTAAAGTTAAAAACAGAGGGAACAGCAAGGAAAAAGGGCGTTGCATGGGACTTATGAAAGATCATTCAGCAGCAGATGCTGAGGATGACTGGACCCAGGAATTTGGTACTCAGGGCATATGCTTACTGCAGCTGAGATGTGACTATAGGCCAAGGGCAGGCAGAATGTCATATTTCATAGCATAAACAACAGTAAATGAAAGACATGGTAGCTCAGGCTTCAGCACAAATGAGCTCGTCAAATCCTACCAGCTAGGATTTGAGCTGGTATCCTGCTGAAATGCATGCTGTCGTTTCTTGTGATCAAGCATTACCTGAGCTCAGTAACTGCAAGCTACCACAGTCAGGCAACAGGCATTACAGCTTATTATTAACCCCTCCTACTGATCTTTGGAAGTGGTCTGTGTTGCCTGACTTACATAAAAACATGCAAGAGAAAACATTTCACATGTTTGTTTAAGAAGTGAGTCTACATTAGCGAATAATTTGGCACAACAGTGTCAGCCGGCCAAGAGTTGGTATTGTTCCCCCTATGGCTACCCTGTATGTGCATCACTGTTCTGTTCCAGGCTCGCCCGCTTTGGTTCCCTGGTGAGAACGTCCCTGCTCTGGCTGTGGCTTGAGGACCACTCGTTGGCTTAGATCCTTCTGCCTTCATGATGGTTTTGAGCACAACTGGCTAGCATGGAGGGGAACATCTGGTTTAATTTCCTACAAAAGGTCTCTAGTTGGTGCACATCAAAAGCACTCCACATAATGAAAAAACATGCAGCAAAAGCAAAGATCATTGACGACTTGCTTCAAACACATGCTACTGATCTCAATGAAAATACCACTGCAGATGCAGGCTAGGAGACATTTGAGGCACAGAATGAATCATACTGGAGGGACCTGGTAGAATATGGGAATTTATGTACCTCCACTCTCAATGTATTTGAAAAAAACAGCAGTCAACTCCTATACAGTATATATTCCCAGAATGTCCTAGAGCCAAAAGCTTCAACCATTTAAAATACAATTCTGGATTCAGATTGGTTATCAGTAATTTTAATTAAGAACCATCCTGCATCATTTACAGTTCTTCCTTAGACCCAGATGACAAAATCCAGCCTGCTGGTTTGCTAAGCAAAACCAACAAACAATGAAATTGGATAAGAAGTTGAAAATCTACCATATTAAAAAAAGGAATTAAAAGATAAGCAAGAGAAGCAAAAAACTGGATGAAATCAGATATTTTAAGAACTCAAGAATTTATTTATTTTGTGTGTAAGACATCAAGATTTTTTTCCCTTCCTTCAAAGCTACAGGGGCATAGCTGTTGAAGCCTGAAATTGTAGTTCCATACCCTTTTGCTTTTAAATTAAACAAATGAGCTCAGTTTTTGGAGTGGTTTTTGACTCCAGGGAAACTATGCCATTAAGAGAGTGCCAGAAACATATTTAATTGATGCATGTCCCAAGAACAGCTCAAAAGAGTGCAGACATACCACATATAGATTTCAAGGAAATTACTAAAAAGTCACAGTGCTTCAACAGAATGTGATACGTGAAACACGGCATATGAAAGACTCAGTATCAAAAGGGTAAATTCAGTTCAGGAGATATTAATCTGATTACCTAAGAGGTGCTATGAATCGGATATGCTCCTTTGTGCACCATATCCAACCTGGACAGATGAAGGAGACTTTATGCTCCATTTTCTGACGTGTAATTAGTGTTTAAGGGATGATCAAGTTACAGATAGATACAAAGTTTTGAAAAATTTTTTCGTTTGGGAGTGGCGTGTACAGTAACTAGCCTATAACATAAGATTTTCGACTTTATTTCCCTGCATGGCTTACACGCTCCATAACTTGACTTTGCTGTTCTCATTTTCAGTTGAATGCTTTCTATGCACCTGCCTGACAGAAAACCAGTCCAGCAACATCTCTAAACAAAGCACTCCATATAGAGCTCTGAAATAAGACTTGCACAGACTGAATTCAGGCTAATTTTATGCAATACAGTTTTTTATCCAAATCATAAGCAATTGTCATATTTTTCTGCACCATCTCCTCCTCTCTCCTTCCTGCTGTCATTGGCAATTTCCAGAATCTATTGACAAAAAAATAAGTAAAAATAAATTGTCTGTTGCAGGCTCCTTCCCTTGTCGGATTCACGCAGTGATGCCACAGTCAGGCTTCCATGACTTTAAATTATGAAGTCAATGGCCTTAGACTATCAAGTCAGTTAGCTATTAAAATGTTACTATTTTACATTACAGTAATGAATGCTTTCAAAAAACAAATTTGAAATATATTTTTGTTGTTGTTTATAAACTCCACTTAAGATTGTGGCAGAACAAAGCTTAAAAATCAGATCTCTAATTAGGACATCTGTAACTTGGCATTTTATATTGAAAAGGCTGTCTGCATGGCCTATCAAAGACCCTAGGCTTTGCAGACCACAGCAGCAATCACATGAGGCCACTTTCTGTTTATTTCTCCATCAGCATCCCACATCTGTAAGATTGTGCTCATATCTACAGGTATATGAATAGTAGAATTACTTCTACAAAATATAGGGAAGACTTAGCCCACCTCTGCTAGCACAGCCCTATACAGCTTTTAATTACTTTGAATGTAACTTTTAATTATTTCAGCAGAAAGAGACAGTCATCAATCCCTGCATTAAGGCAAGGAGTATTCGGGGAGAACCGTTTTAGAAAGGGTGGCTAGGGAGAAGCAGCAAGACGGAGAGGTGGTGGGGCCGAAGTTGCAGCTGGTACACATCCAGCAGCCATGGCCAAATCAGCTGCGCCGCGAGGGAGCTGGGGCTCGCTGCCAGCCAACTGACGGGGAAGTAAGATGAAGAAGTGAGTCCATGAAGAAAGGCTGCAGCAGCGTGGGAGGACTATGACCTTTTGATCTCTGAGATGTTCCTGATGTACCGAAGTGACATGTCAGCTCTAATAGGCTGCACTCTCCAACTGGTGGCAGGGGCCTACAAATTACTGTGAGATCTGAAGGCATTTGTTGTGATGGTCCTGGCCTGGATGGGGCATATCAACGCTTCCCCAGCAGGACTATCTGACAGTCTATCCCAACGATTCCCAAACCAGGGGTCGTAACCTCCAGCAGGGTCACAGCCGCACAGAATGGGGTCGCAAGCCTGACAGAGATGCGATTGTTTATGTTAGTATTTAGGGTCGCAAGCTCGGCTGGGGTGAGTTCACCACCAGAAACAGAGGCACAAACAGAAACCATTTGGGAACAGCTGGTCTAACAGATTTCACGCTCAGAAACAACTTCTTGATATTCAGCTAAAATGTGCCCAAACTGCTCCCCTACATATCCATGTGCCCGCCTGAAACACCAGCTCCCCTGCCAGGTATCAAACTGGCTCAAATTACTCGCAAAGAATCATGGCTGCTTACGTGGTAGAAGCGTCTGCTTTGGGATTTGCTTTTTCCTGACAAATTTTCCATTGTTAACAGTGCTGCTCTTCATAGTTGAGCCACTGTCTTTTCTACCCTTCCTTAGAAGAGAGGTGTACCTAGTTAAGCACCAGCTTAGGCAGGAATGTTCTGTAGACTGCAGCTTGCCTAGGAGACTGGAGCAACAGCAGGACATTTTAGGAGAGCAGAAATTAGTATAAACAGAGCCTTCCTCTAGTTGAGCTCCAGGCATTTCCTCTTTCTACCATTTCTTCACCCATCTTTCTGTACAGCACTGTGACCACTTGGGTTGCTCCTCTCTGCATGCTCCTTTATTTTTTAGTATAACTGATACTATGAGAAGACAAGCAGAATCCAGATTAGATGAATTTTGCCCATGTGGAGCATGCAAAATCTGCTCATACTCAAGCTGCTTATTTTCATTAAATTAAGAGGTAACACACCAACCATATACTGTCTTTTTATTATCATGTTACGTTTGGGTTTAATGTAACGTTTTAGGAGCAGACCGTCACTGGGAAGAAGTTCATTCACATGCCAGAGCACCCAGCTTCAACCTCCAAAAAAGACTAGTAGGTTATAAAACTTCCATCATTTAAGACAATAAATCATTATTACAATAATACAGTAGGAAATACACACAAATTAAGCAGAAACACCAATGTGCTCTTTTTATGATTAAGGGGAATCATCAATCATAGAGGCTGCCTGAGATTAAGAAGGAGCCACATTTTCAAACATCCTGCAGTAAACCCAGAGGAAACCCAGCTGGAACTGCAACTAGAACATAGCCCTCAGACTCTGAAATCACCCCCTGTCCCCTTGTCCTTGCCTTCCCTTTTGGCATAACACCTGCACCTAGGGTCACTCCTAACTGGTTCAAGTTCTGCAGGTGAGCCACATGCTTCATGTAATGCCACAAGCCAAATATAATTCCCACAGTGATGTTTTCCCACGTTTAGAAACCCTTCTGATACCTCCCAGTCCCACCGGAAGAGAGATCCATTGCTGGTACTATAAAACTCCACAGGAAATGGGACTGAATGCTACTGAATGAAGAAGATTCAATTAATATTTTTTCCTCAGCCTCTGTTTGTACAGATTTAGGATAACCCATGGTAAATTAAGACAGAATTTAATTGGTCATTGTGCATGGGGACAAATGGTGTTGAGCTCTGTCCTACCCTTGAATTCATTTTTCACGATGTAATTTGAAAGATGTTAGTTTAGAACAGTTCCACCAACACTGGTGTACAATGTAGTGCTGCAGAAGGAATTTAGAACCAAACCACGTCTCGTGTTTCTGATTTAAACCACTGATTTGCAGGACCACAGTAAAAATGCTGGTCGATCTTTTCTGTTCTGCACAGGACAGGAAGAAAGGGCAAAGGAAAAGGAGAAGGAATTACTACCATTAAATAACCAGGTCTCTTAATGCTACTTTTATGGTATAAAAAGAAGTCTAAACTCCAATATATAAGAGAACATAGTTTCTATATTCACCCACACTGAAATATGAGTTAATCTTATTTTTAAACATTTTTAGGGCATAAGGACATGACCAATAGCAATCTTGTTACAGTGCTATACACCATCAGCTGAAATTCAGTGACTGACCCGTGCATGTTCTCAGCTTACTGCAGTTAAAGAAAAACAGGAATAAACTGGTGTGGGTAGCAAGATTCATGCAAACCCATTTTACTTTGCATTGCAAGGTGCAACATGTACTCGGTTGCACTTTGTCTCAGCTGAGGTAAGTTACTTAGCAGCTGAGAGGTGGTAACTCCTAACCACTCAACTATGACTGCAAGCACTTCTGTTATCATGCCTCTGATTATATAGATGAGTGATTCCCAGCAAATGTACCTGAAGGGTTTTTGGATTACAAATTGTTGATTAATGATTGTAAGTCATATCACATCTTCAGAAAGAAACCACAACAAAGCAGTAAAACTTTGTATTCTATCATCGCAGCAATTAGGAAATGAGGAATGGAGATTCTCTTAAACTGATATATAGAGGCCTCTGAATGCTCCTGCTGACAGTTTTCAACCCTTTTGTAGTCCAGATCAAGTGATTATGCATATGTCATTCAGCCTGAAACTTCCACAGACATGTACAGTCTCTGTAACACCGTTTTACTGAGAGATTTATCTTTTGATTAAAAAGCCGTTAAAATTTGGCTGGATGTTATTATGTCACTACTTCCCACTTGTTGAAATATAGCATCAAAATTAGTACAGGCTGACACGACCACTGTTATCATGAAATCTAACTGCTCCATACACCACCGCAACCCTGCATCATGCAGAAACAATCACAATATCATTTCCCCTAACGGTTAATATCATTTGTTCCAGGCCCTGTAATGACGGTGCACGGCCTTCAGGCATTCTCAACAGCCAGAAGGGGTTTTTTCCTGCCACTGAATCACTGGGGCGCAGGCTCCACTACTGCTAGGAGCACAGAGTTACCAGAAACATGAACACAGTGCAAGCGCAAGAATGAAATCCTATTTTGAGGAGGCCCATTTTTCCCTCCAACATGCATTAAGGAGTTTTATCAAGGTCCCTCCTTTTTTTGGTGCCCACTGCTTACCTCTGCTGAAGTGAATGTGCTACATACTATCCTGACTTCTGGCAGGTTAAGGAAGATGAGACCCTTTCTCACCTTTCAGTGTATGTGGGCCTAACAATCTTTTTCATGAAGGGTCTGAAGCTGGGGAACTAGCTCAGAGACAGAACAGACTGAAGGAACAAAAGGCTTCCCACAGCACTGTTGGCTGGTGATTATAGGGTCTATGCTGGGGTAGTTTCTTAAAAGACAGCTGAGACATGAAGTCCAGCAGCAAAATAAAGAAAGAAATCACTCCAGCTGTTCCATTACAGCTCACGTGAACAGGAACCAGTGAGCTGAGTAACTCTATCAACTCCTACACTAAAGTCAGAGACACCCAGGGCTCAGACCTGGAGGCACAATCCTGTGGCTGATGGACTCATCGAGCTCTCGTGACCCATCACGGGAGGGCAGTTGGCCTTGGGCCTGAGTGGCAACCAAACCACCGAGTGAGAAGTGGCAATTCAGATCGAAGTAAAAACACAGGTAAACCTCACTACACTTCCCTGTATCATTATGACTGTAGAGGGCAAAAGATATATTGTAGCACTTCACTACCTTGATAAGCCATAAAACAAGAAGATGACTCCATTACCGTTTCACTTATGTGTTTTAGTCTTCAGGGTTCATACCCGCACACCAGTCTCAGTTGGGAAATTTACTCTTCAGTATGCATAGACATGGACTAATTGTTGGAATTCACCTTCCAAATAATCTGGCAATACCACTAGTGTTATTTGTACTCATTGCCTTTTTGCACATCTAAAATTCACTAACCTTCACAGGGTCTACATAGGGGGTCACAGCCAAAAGATCTTTTTTACACCATGCCACATGGTTCTTGAGTTTCGTAAACAGGCCTAGTAATCTCCATACATACATACATACATACCATAATGGTAACAAAAAAAGGGTTTTAGTAACTATTCCCAAATACTTGGGTCTCAGAAAGTCAGAGTGGATTCATATTAAAAAGATAGGATATTAATTTATGAATTGGCCTATTTAAAACACTACTATAATTAACTAACACCACTGTTTCAATGATCCATGACAAACTACCTCCTCTTTCAAGCAAAATTGTGTAAACCAGCCTGCAATAGGTTTACAGAGTGTTCAGCTAAAATACTAAAGGCCTAAAACATGCCAAAGTGTTATGATACTTTCTAATCTATTTAAATTCATATCATGCTGGAGCACTTCACTAGGACATGCATTATTCTGCATTAGCTTTAAAACTACGAGGAGGAAGTGTTTTAGAAACTTGTTTAACAGCTGCTTCATTCATAAGTTCACAGTTCCTGCAAAACAGGTATGTTTGTGTTCTCACAGAATATTCTTTTTTATTTTTATTAAGTCACCTGCAGGTCCAACCTTAAGCATAAGTGTATACATCAATCAATAAATAAACAAACCAAAACCAACCAACAGCCTCTGATTTCTGGGGGCCCCTCAGTTCTCTTGGTAATTCCTTCAGTGTTTTTTCTCTATTTGGCACCAGGACTGAAAAAAAGGGATTTGAAGGAAGAGAAGTAATAAGCTACAGAACTGGTCTTACTCTGGGGTGAACAGCAGGTCAACTCATTATTTCCAAAAGGAATATCTTGAAATATGAAGAAAGAAAAAAAAAGTTGCAAAATAAAAATATATCCCCATATTAAAAAAAACAGTAAACTGAGGCTTGAAGAATAAAATTATTTGACCACAATCTGACAGGAGATCAAGGGCAAAGCAAAGAAGAGAAGCCAAAGATTCCAGCTTCAAATCTTCTGCCCCTAAACTAAAGTAGGAAAACCTGTGGGTGGGAGATATTATGGTAGCTTAGTTTTCTCCAGTCTCCACAACACGAAAGCCTACTTCTTCTCAACAGCTTAAAAGAATTCAAGATCACAGCAACAAAGATGAAAAGGTCAGACTAAACTCATTGCTCACACCGTGCACCAAAAATATACAATGCTATGACAAACCGCTTGATGAACACAAATGGCAGAAGATTGAACGCTGGCCTCCCCAGAGCTAGAGCAAGTTTACAGACAATTTTAAACACAAAATAATTCTGACTTTTCCAAACAAATATTTGAAAGTGCTAGCTGAGACTGAGGAAGCCCGAGACAGCATTCCT
This sequence comes from Theristicus caerulescens, assembly GCA_020745775.1. Taxonomy (NCBI): domain Eukaryota; kingdom Metazoa; phylum Chordata; class Aves; order Pelecaniformes; family Threskiornithidae; genus Theristicus; species Theristicus caerulescens. The sequence continues at coordinate 34,075,883 of CM036564.1, forward strand.
TCTTTTGCCTGACGCTTTGTGCACGCTGGGAGGGGGGTGCTGTTCTTGCTCATACCAATGCACCCCTGAGTTTTTTCCAAGAAAGATGGAGTTTGGCTTTGATGTCTGCGAGAGGAAGTTAGAGCTTGCAGCTGGTAGATTTATTAATAGGATAGGCACTGGTGGACTAGAAGGGACCTCAAGTAGGTCATACTGTCTGCTCTCTTCACAGCACACAAATGAAACACACAAATTTCACCATCCAGCTAGCGCTCAAACACAGGTTTAGAATTAATTTCTAATGACCCTCTACATTAGGTAAAATCCAGTCATGTGACCTTTGCAAAAATAACAAAAAAGTAGAGTCAAAGCCACAGATAACTTGTTTAAAAACATCAGTTAACAGTCATACAGAATATTTTGTTGTGGACGTTTGCAGCCCATTTCTACTGTTCACTCAGCCTAATGCAGCTTAAACCTATCTTTTTAATTATTAAAAAAAATTATTTTAATTGGGTTAAGGGCTACTTTTTACACATTTAAATAATAAAGCATTAATTCTTCAGGCCACATTTTGAAGCCTAGTGATAGTCCTGGGCTCATCTGATCATCTCTGCAATCTAAAATAACTTTCAGGCTTCTCAAAGTTGCCTTTGACTGGAAGAGCTAAACAGAGGCTATTTCATAAAGCAAGGATGAACGTGAAACAGCAGTATTCACAACATGCTCCAGTCTATCCCCTACAATGACAGGGTTTGCGAGAGGACTACATAAGAATAATATGGCTACAAATAAAAACTGAGTTTGCTTCCTAGGGAAGAAGTGACAGCCTTATGTGCCTAAGAATTTTAGAGCTGCAGAAAAACATTATTCGTCTTACTGAACCCCTTCGGATGATAATCTGGCAAGTATGTAAAGGCTAAATGAATGCAAGGACTCAGCCCACAAGTACAGAAACTTTTGTAATTTATTCAGCACTTCAATTTGTAGCAAACTAAGCATTTTGTCTTCTGTCTTGAAGCAGAAGCATGCATAGATCTGGGAATTTAGCTGGACATAACCATTTCCTACAAGTACCACCAACACACACAGTTCAACAGTTCTTACATTGCTATGTAAGTGGTGGGATTTTACAGTCAGTGCTGCTTTTATAAAGCCTTTAATGTTCTCATAAAAATGTAACATTTTTAGGACACAAGTTGTCATGGACTAGATTACAATTTTACAGAAGACAAGCTCTGAGCCTGAAGCAGCTTGACAATATCCTTTCAGCTTGTTCATCAGATTAACTTTCTGTAACACATCAGATGAACAGCTTCCTTGGTTTCTTGCCTAATCTAACACATACCCAAGCAATTCCCTTCTAAAGCACGATCAGAAGCAAAAACAAAAGCCACTGTAACATTCCATTTCTTTCTAATAACACATTCAGTTTGAAATTTTCATTTCTGCCTCTAAGAAAGATTACCCTTTTAGCAAACCATTTACAGTGATGGGACTCTGATTTCAGATAGGATTAAAACAACATATTAGACATATACAAACCATGGGGTCTGAGTTGCTTACAGGACTAATAATGTGTTATGGGTCCTTTCACATCTAGGTCACTGGTTCAAATTCAGTTTTAGATGGTGATGAGTGAAAAGGAAGAATGAGGTAAGAACCCAGTCATGAATCTGGCCTCTTCCTGCCTCTGCAACATACCCGCTTTGTGCACTTGGGCTACTCACCTAACTACTCTTTCCTGCAAATTCAACAGTTGTAAAATAGCAGTAAGTATTATAAGTATCACACTAATTCTAGAAGACTAATTCATTAAGGATTCTTAATGTACCCAAGACTGTCAGAAGATTATAAAGTACTGCTACTTTCAGGCTGTTCAATAGCTAACATGAAATAAATTAGGGGGGACTTTCTCAGGACAGGTCAGCACCTCAATGTTAAAAAGCACTGGCTGCACCTGTATCTTTTGATAGCAAGATAAACATGGAAATCAAATGCTGGATGGGCCTGAAATTCCACTTTTTCTCAGAGGTAGCCAGCACACATTAAAACTGAAGCAAATTGGAAATACAGAAGCAGCCATATTATGGATAAGAAAGACAGAAGGAGAAAACCACATAGTGTGGAGACGCACTGTGCTCTCAACACAACAACTGCCTGTAAATGCCGTGTCAATGTTAGTCAACAGAAGAGGGAAGGAAGGGAGAGAAGGAAAGAAGTTTATCACCCCTGCATCCCTTGGTAAAACTTGAATTACCGAAGGAGCCTGCACTGCTGCTGTCTGTGCTGTTCTTGTTCTGAGGCTAAACCAAGGTTTCCATTTTCAACAAGTGTCATGCTGGCACATTTTACCATTTCAGACTCTTAAATAAAAACAAGGAATAAGAGAAACAAAGGAAAACAACACACACACAGAGCATCAACACATTTTAACTCATTCTTGGGTTAAAAGGTGAAAAATAGTGGTGGTAGAGAGTTTAGACACAACATGATGGCTTCATCAATAAGCTGTAACTACTACAAAAATCATCATACCATCTCTTACATGGTCCTGATTTCAGAATACTATTGAACTATGGCTCATACACAGCATTGAGAATCTTCTATATTTGCAGGAAAATTTAGAAGGATTACAACTATTCCATGCTTTTTCCAAAGACTCTTCAAACATTTTAACCACAGGAACAAAATATGTTTTACTGAGAACATATTTTGTTATTACTTCCACTTCAGAGTCAGCTATGCCTTTCTTTTCAGAGGAAGCTCATACAGAGCAATTCCAAAGGACAAAGAAAAGCACAAGTACTGCCATCAAGAGCATTTAATGAGACAATGTGCAACAACTTTGTGCCAAGAAAGAAATCATAAAAATGAAAAATGATGCCTTCCTCTTCCAAATCTAGTTACCAAATTTCAACTCCTTCTGACAGAGGTAGGGAGTGATATTCAAGCAATGAACTTCAGAGATACTTTGGCAATGGATGGAGCCAAGAAAAGCCACAAGCACAATTCCAAAATGATTTAATGGGCCGCGCTTTGCCCGAGCTCCTATTGACAAAATTATGACGTAAACACATCAGTCAGTGTTAAGGCATTACACTGAAGTTATTTGCTATTCTTTGACATTCTGTTTTATCTATCTTCCACCTCTTTCTCTTGTCAATTTAAATTAGTTGCAGAAATAATGTCAGTTTTAACCACTGCTGAGTGGTTTTGCCACCAAGCTGTTCTTGTGTTAAGTCAGACAAGCTAGTGAGGGCTGCTTGTGATCAACCAGAACAAAGATAAGCTGATCAGAACCACCAGAAAGTGCAACAAGGAGAGAAAGAGGGGAAATACCCATATTATACACAGTAGGAAGTCTACATGTGATTATCATGCCTTTGCAGGAAAGATGAGCATTGCTTTATATCATACATTTGGGTCTATGCATGAACGGAACTCTAAATAGCAAACTTCTCTGCATCTGTCCTGACTGAGGGTACTCTGACTATTCTTTGCAAGTGGGGAAAGCTGAAATGATATCACTTTGCAAACCTTGATTCAGAATTATCTTTTCTTAGCACAATAAGTCCTCACTAGTACCCCCAAAATGTGTGCTTGTCTCTAATTCTGTGCAGAAAAAAGAAACATGAAGACATAAAGTAGTATATGGCATCACACCAAACCTCATATTACATTCACACAATATTGAGAGCTGCAGTTTGAGGCACTGTACTTGAAAACCAGACAAGCATAATGCAAAGGACAGGACTGAGTATTTGCTCTCCTTCATTTGCAACAGGCTGTTTCTCTTTGGAATCACTGATAATCATCAGATAAGATCAAATTTGTAGCCTAGCCTGTGTATTAACTCTAGCAGCAGCTTCAGAAGATGGAGAAAATAATGCTCTAAATGCATGTGAATGAAAGTACAATGTTGAGGAACAAGTTATAGAACTGACATGCCTCGAAAATTCATTCCCAGCCCTTAGAAAGCGTCAGATCCTTTTAGTTAATACACTTACTTTATTTTTATTTATAAATGGATTTTCAGAAAAACTGAAAAATAATTTTGTTCCCAGACTGTTTTATGTTAGACTTGATAACTTGACTCTCACAGACCCCTATATATCAACAGAAGACTGCAAGTTACAATGAGGATTTGTGTCAGTGTAGAGTTTCAGTTCTGATAGAAGGGATCTCTTACCTTCAGACAGGGACAAATCATCAGCTGGAGACACCAGGTCTGCCTGGATCGCAAGGCCATTGCTCAATGATGTGGTAATCTGATTCGTCAAGATAACCTGCAAACAGACAGGGAGAGGGGGAAGGGAAGTGAATTTTGATAGCTACTGGAAGGCAGAGAGCAGCCCAGACAAGGCCTGGAATCCTCCAGGCACAGCATCCACGCAACCCTCTACTCTGACCTTTGGCAAATTCAACACTCAGAAAATTTTGAACTACCTGCAGAAACTGAAAGAGATAATTACAACAAATGCAGGAAAAGGGATATTGTTAAAAAGATGAAATACTAAACAACAGTATGTTGATACATACAGCTGCCTAAAATGAAACTACTGTTCTGGAGAGCTTCATTCTTCCATGAACAATTTGATGCTCCTTACAAAAAGCATAATTTTCTTCATAGGCAAATAGGAAATCTATTTTCCTAGTAATTTCCACACAACTTACACACTTCCTTCCTTTGGCTGAAACACAGTGCCATGGAAAAAGGTGAGCTGTAGGGAGACATCCCCACTGATGTGAAGCACAGGAGTGCTGAATTTCACAGGGCTATCTCTACACAAGAGGATTTTTCAGTGTTTTTCAGGATCACAAGACTCTGATAAACAACAGACTGCAGTACCCACACAGTGCTCTCCTCTGACAGCATGAGCAATGGTCTTGCTTGCAAGAGATGAACAGTTTCTTGCACCTCTGAACATGCACTTTTTGCTAATAACAGAAGCATTAAGGCAAACGCTGCAAACACCACAGAGAGAATAGCATAGGTATAAACACAATTATCTCCTAATGCTTTGGATCTCTAAGCAGCTGCAGTTTCCGCAATTACAATTGGTCTCCACCTTGCAGACTGACAAAAACTTTAGAAATTATTTTTTGTTTTTTAAGAACCAAAATGATCCTTCTGCTTGCACTGAGAACAGACTCCACTCCAAACGAACTGTCTTTTGAAATTAATGGCCTGTCTTCAGCTGTATTTGACACAGGAGGAAGGGAGAAAGGAATCCTACACGATACTCTCTGGATGCAGTTTCATGATGCTACGGGAATAAATTAACAGCTTGCCATTGCTAAAAGGAAGAGGGATTTCCCTGGTCTTCCCTCCACTGCTCCTCCCCCCCTCTAATCATGGCTTCCTCCTGCTTTCTAATACTTTCAGTATTATGATATGACACACTCTCCATTTTCTTTTTCTATTTCAAGATCCCACAGAAGCTGTATCAGATCACAGAGTCGTAACCACAATGGTGGTGCTGAGGGGCATTGCGTCTTCTCCAGGCAGCATGACATGATGAGCTACCAGCAGTGTGATGGAGTCTGCGACCTTTACCAAGACCACAGCTCTTCCTCCCTGCTCATGCCAGCCCACCCATCTCTGTGCTTGTAAACAGGCACAGTGGTGCCTGAGAGCTTTACGGAGTGTATCAACAGGACTAAATTGAAAAGTTTGTAAGTCAAATCTTCATCTACTCAACAGGAGTTCAAGACCTTCAGAGCCCCATAGTGATGTCCCTCATGCTCTTCTGCTACTGACTGCAAGCTCTGGACAAACTTCAGCTGGCTACCACCACCCTGCCCAGCTTAACCATAGGTTGTACCTTTTGGGACTGGGCATTTATGACCACCGCAGTGAATACAGACATGGTAGATAACAGCCTTGTTTGGTCTTACACCTAGGCTAAGGTTCTTAAGGTACAACTTGCAATACTGTGAACAGCAAACACACAAGAAACGCATCACACCCCTCAGCTGTTTGCCCCAGAGCTGCTGAGTGCACCTATAAGCACCCAAAAGCAGACAGGAAAGGGCCTGGCACATGCAACCCCTTGCAGCCATTTCTGGCTGCTCTGTTCATCAGATTACAAGGTAAGAAACAATTTAATAACAAAGAAGAATAAAGTCACTTTTTCCTTTCTTCTTGCCAGGGTGCTTACCTTCCATTTTAGTGAGAGAGTTCATCCTTGTGATAGGATGAACATCAAAACTGGTTCAAGGCAAGTGAAAGGAGTGGGCAGCCAAGAGTCAGGAGGGATAAGGAACAGGATGCAAGACCTCTCCTTTTTAACACTGTTTTCACATCGTTTTCACTGTGTCACAAAACCCACAGCCTCACTTGTATATTGAGGCTCTTCTGGCAACCAGGCATAAGATACAACAACAATATGGCACAACACTGAAGCTTTTCCTCGATCCAGTACTAGAAAATGTGCTGAAATAGAACGCACTAACAAACTTATACACGCACATGTATTGGTGGGGTATGAAGTTTTCATTGGCACACTTTTGCAATGATCACATTATTCACAAGTGTTAAATGCTCTGTAAGCAATGCAGTCATCCCAGACCTGTGCCAAGATAATCTTTGTACTGTGCCATCACTTATTTTATTATTTATACACCACATTTTAAAGAAAAGCTACCGTGCTTAAGGATCTTTTTTAAAGGGAAAAAAGATCTAAGCACACCATATTTCATATTGCTCTCCTTCAAAGGAAACTAGCTTTAAACACTTGAAAAATCGAAAGAAAAATGAACAATAAGAATAATGCGACTGTATGGTTTTTTATCTTTCAGCTTTTTTAGCCTCCTCTTTAACCAGGAACTCCACAGCACTGTTCGCTGTAGGACTGTAAATCTTCTTCGCCCTTTATGTTTAACTCAAGCTACACCACTAAACTTAGATTTCAATTTCCAATGTGTCCTTCAATAACTATGCAATACTAACAATATCCTAGACACCCTGTTATACTGTTTGAAAAGTCAGTTTGAAAATGCAGAGTCCTACCCAAGTAAATGTTCCTCTCTGGCTTGCTCTGAGGATGGGAATTAAGTGTATTCTTAGTTCCATGACTTCACTGATAGTTAAACATTTGCTTAAATACATGTTTAAATACTATCTTAAATAGGCACACTTCCTCTGAGACGAAGCCATGTGCATGTACAGAATGCTTATTTTGGAATTAACTGAAAATTATTCTTAATTTCTGCACGCCTGCAGAGCCAACACAGAGATTCCATTCTCCCATAAGTACAAGCCAAGAGGCTGTTAGCTAAGCACTAAATTTGACATCAAATTCCCTGTCACACTTCTGCAGCTTCACTTACTGCAAAATTCTTCCGTTGGGTATAGGTACTCCTATTACCAAACTACCAATATTCATCTTTATGCACCTACCATAATACCGTTTGAACCTCACTCTGCAGGTGCGCAGAGTGCTCCAAACTCTCACCAGCTCAAACAAGCTATGGGTTGCTAATAGAAGGAAAAAAGCTGGCCCTTACTGTGCTCCAGTTTCGAAGAAAAAAAAGTTAAGGCACTCAGATTTAGAGAACTCCTCTGAATACCTACATCTGTCTTCAAAACTTCAATCCCATGCCCTTACTGGGAAGTTCTAAGATTTCTTTTATTTTTCCCAGAGTAAAACTTTGGTCACAAATACCTTGGCAGTGAATAGTCCCATTCAAACAAAACCCTATGTTTTCAGCAGTCCCCAATCCTACAGACGTTCGACTTGACGCCCTGAATGTTGATAGCAACCAATTCCAGTGTCACATGTAAAGAATGTATTAACTTCTCCCCAAAGTCTCCTTCACCAACCTGAAAGCCATGCTTACACTCCATTCTGCTATCCTTTGAAATGGTTCAATGCATTCAGAGTGTTGCAAATAGGTGTCTGAGGGAACAGTTAAGCCCAAGTGCGATTTGGAGAGAATATACAGGTAGACAAAGGTGGTATGAAGTGAAACAGCTGTGTGACTTTCTGATGAGTAATCACATTTGTGCATGGACAGAATCAGCTGAGTCTCACACATCGATTCATACATTGATTCAATATAATGCTAGTTCTGATCTTAATGATCCCATATGTTACAAATCACCAACATTATGAAGAAGACGGTTAGAGTATCTCCCTTTGGTCTGCTAGGTGCCACACTTGAAAGAAACCACCTCTCACTGCTAAACAGCACCTGGAAACAGGCTGGGGTCACAAGTCCAAGCAGAATTATTAGAAAGAGTGCCTTGCCCTGAATTAGCAATAGTACTTCCTCAAATTTTCATTGGAGATTTGCCATTAAAGTACAGATTAGATTTACTCTCCTTAGTACAGGAGACCTGCCAAGTCCTCAGTCTAAATAGGTAAGGAAAAGTTGCCTCTGTTGTGGTTCCTTTTGTCAGATACTGGACATCATTACCAGCCAAGCATAGCTTCCACTTAGGAGGTTCAATGCCAATCACAAGTTTATTACCTTCCAGCAGAACACTCAACAGTGAGCATGTTGCTACATGATATTTTAATGTTATCATACTAAAATACATAGTCTTTTAAAATACATCGTATTTTATAAAATACCCAGTATTTTAAGAGGAGGTCCTATTTCCATCGTCAACTAATGGAACAAAGTATTTTCATTACCAGAGGTACTTTCATTACCACTAAGGCACTAAGAGTCACAAAAAACATTACACCTCTCCACGCACGGCTGTGTCCTGACACACAGGTAAGGAGGTTGTGTTATTGCTTTCTGTTTCTACCTTGTGATGACTGAAGAGTGTAGGGCTTTTCAGCCAGCACCTATGCATGAACAGAAAACAGCCTCCACTGCTAAAAGAAGAGGAAAAAAAAAGGTGAAAAGGTCAGCTAGACAGCTCAGTAACACTAGAAATTTGCCCCATGCAGTCTCCTATGGAGTTCAATGAACCATTGCCTTTAACTGTTCAGCCTGTTCACTTGCAACTGGTTAAGCTAGCTATTTAACAAGTGAAAACTTACAGTCCTCAGCCTTCCAATTCCGACAGAATTACAAACACTGTAGAAATTCACTCAGATTCAAATTTCAAAATCATTTCTGGGAAAAGTCTACTACTTAAAATACCACACAACTGACTGACCACACAATTTCCCAATCTTATGAAGATTTTTACTTCAGTATAGCAACCTTAGATTGTAAAATAACCCCTTCTAACCATTAAAAGTGTTACAATGGCAAGATTAATCCTTTTCCTTACAGTTAGAAAACCTGGAGACAAACACAAGGAGACAGTGGGAACACATTTTCCAGTTCCTAATTTTAGACACCTTAAAAAAAAAGCCTACTCTTCTGATCACTTCCCCAATTTTTATAGGTGCTGATACGTGGAAAAAAAATGCAAACAAGAAATTCTCAAGGAAAATAGTGTTCATGTTCTAGGCAGGTCATTGCTACTTCTAAGATTAATCCAGAAGCCAACACCGCTGTTTATATTCTCTTGAAATCTTTACATGTTGTTGTGAAAACAGGACCTCCTTCCACTGATGTGACTTCAGCAGATGCCAGTTTTCTTGAAGCACATTTAGAAAAGTAAAAATACGTATTTAAGGTGCCTAAACTCCCAACACCCCCATTTGTTGGGAAAAGCATAGTTCCTGCATATGCAGAAAGCCCCTGCAGGTCCTGGGAGAGAGTTGGCCTAAGAACTGAAATATGGCTGCTATACACAGAAGCATAAGCAAACTATTTTTTGTTTGGTTATTTATACAGTACAATTTTTCAAGTACTCCTCCTGCCCTTACTAGGACCACACTGAAACTACTAAATCTGACTTTGTCATCCTGGTAAATCCAGTTGAGTAAATAAGTCATTTTCTGTAAACTTGTGGTCTCAGCCTCCTTGTTAGTTTATTGCAAAATTAAAGGGAGCTCAGCCCAGAACTATCAATCAGTAACCAGCAAAGGTATAAAGTCTTCTGGAATGTACCAAGAGGCAAAAAGCCCCACTTTCTTATGAAATGGCTGCTTGTTAAAAGAACGGAGCATTCCCCATTTCGCATGCAACACTATTTAGGAAAACTCTTATTAAAGGCTTCCCATTGAGCTGGGAGAGCAAGCACAAGGACACTTGCAATAATCCCAAATTACTCTGCCCTTATTAGTCCATGTATTTTGTGGTTTTCACTGTACTCAAGCAATGTCACTAGAGAGCACCAAGTACAAGTGACAGTCAGCGGGGCTGGGATGCTGACTCAGCATGCTGGAGGAAAAGGAAAAGAAGCTTTGCTGATCCCCAGCCATTCTTTGTATCGCCCCTGAGAAGGCACCTCTCCCTTTCCCTGAAGCACGGAGCTTTTAATGAGGCATTCAAGCGGTCAGTAACGGCTCAAACAATGGCAACTATTGTCGAGGCACTAGCAAAAGGAAAGTGCACCAAGCAATACCACAAAGCCAGACGGGGCAGGCAGCAATCCTGGAAACAGAAAAAGGGAACAGTGAGAAAACGGGTGAAGCAGCATGCTTCAAACAGCTGTGAGAACCGCAGCCTTCTCCTTGGGAACCTGTTACAGCTCCTCGAGACTGGCATCGGTCTGCCCAAGGAAGAACCCTAAATTACCACCATCTGTCATAGTAATAGGGTATTTGTGATCTTCGTCTAAGCTATGCACTGAATTAGCTTTTTCTTCAAATCCTGTTTCTTCAGGGAGATTTTCTTCAGCATCAGTAGTCATTTGCCACAAAAGCTGTCAAAAGTTGTCAACGACCTCAGCAGGATTTGTACCTAATATTCACAAGGAAGAAAACTTTCTTAAAACTGAGTATTTTCAGTGAAATTGGGGAGTTACAGACAGAAGAAGGAAAAGTCTGAACTGCAATACTGAGAGCTCCTAAACAAAATAAGAGTTTTAAAGAGAGAATTTCAAGTGCCCACAGCTACTCCTACCTTGCAGGAGAGCGGGCTTCTCCGGTGAAAAGCCTCTGCACAATTGAGAGTTCTGGGCTCCAGGACCAAACCAAACATATTTATATCACAACTACTACTATAATAGGAGATTAAATATATACACATATCTTCATTCTTAGAAAATATAAACTATTTGGCTCACACAAACCAAATACTGAAGAGAAAACCCAATGGTTTATCACCTCAAATCCAAGCAAATCACCACACCCACCCAGTACTCATCCCAGTAGGTGTTCTGTACTCCCAAGCTGAGCAGCCACCGGCCCCAGCATCTCAGGTTTCTGGGGGAAAGAATGAAAATAATGTCAAGTACTCTACAGAGCCCAGCCATCACAAGCAAAAAGCCTTATAATAAATGAAATTCCCATGTTCAAAGTCAAACACCACTTCTGGTGTTCAAGGTCTAACTAACAGAAATACTCAAAAGTAATTTTACATGTGGTACTAAAATGGTTGTAGCTAACAAAGAAAGCACAAAGCTCCTTCGCTGCAGGCATAAGCAATAGACAAGTGCCCACATTTAACAACTGTTGCTAATCCAAATCAGTTGAAAGAAAAAGTACCTGTTACAGCCATCTTGTTTACACATGACAGAGGCATAGGCTGTAACGGTGATGCTCACGTTAGAGGGAAGTAGATAGATGTTTTCAGACACAAAGGCATAGCAGCTACACTGACATTAGGCAAAGATGAGGCCTCTGTGCCAAGAGCTGTTAGAATTCACATCTCAACCAATGTCACCAGAATTTGGCATAATTCTCTGAATAACAGATGTATACACACAAACCACAGGAAACCTATTGAGAAACATTTCCTAATCCTATAAGCAACCTAGCAACAAGTGTTGGCCTTGCCTCAGAGGAATTTCAGCTGTACCTATTTTCATCACATCCAGAAAAAAAAAGGAGGGGGGAGGGAGCAATTAAACAGTCTAACAGCATAGAAACAAGAAAGCAATGATTCTCTGGAAGGCTTCACAAGCACCTTTTAAAAGATTAGAGACCTGTTGCTCAGGACACATTGCTGCTAGCTGCAACCTTATTAGAGCTCCTAGGACAGGACTTCCAGCTCCTGCTTTGCCAGGGTATCTCTACCCAAGCTTCTCCTCTTTCCTCCCTCAGTGAGGCAATTCATAGCAGCAGAGGTCATTTTATAGTCACTGGATTTCACTGGGTATAAATAGGAGTCGGAAGAAACCACGGAATCTTTCAGAGACTGGCCACTGTATTTACATCCAATTTATTCTGCTTTGCATAGGAAAAGTACAAAGTTATGCAATTCTATTCCATAAGCCTTCTGGAGAAGTACAGCGTCTATTCACATCTCTGCCAACTGCTTAAAAGTGATCACAATGAATTAATAAAACTTCCACTAGAAGAAAAAAAGAAACAAAACAAAACAAAAGCATGCTGTTCTCAGGCTGCTACACGTCTTCAAGTTGAAATAGCTACCACCCAGCGACAGCCTGAGGTCTTTAGCCTTTCCTCCTCTGTGAACAAGGAACACAGCCAACACAAACGTAACCTTCAAAATCCATGCCGCAGCACCCTCGCACTGTGCTGCTCGGCAAGAAAGGTTTGTGTGCCTGGAAGGCCTTCACATCCAGCAGCCTGCACAGACCTGTTTGCAGAGACGTGCGTAAGAAAACCCCCCAGAGGGACTGCCACCCTCCTTCATACCCTGCCAGTCGCCCAGAGCTCCAGGTTAGCTTCCAGCAGACCTCCCCTCTCCTCCACCCTCCCCTGCAGCCTCTGCATAATGATGGCTTTCTGAATTGAGCTTTCTCCTGTGCGTAGCTAGCAATGTACCACAGTAAGAGGCTGGTCTGATACTGGCTGAGCCAACGCGGAGTACCTCGCAGGAAATCACTGTAATCCACCAGCAACTTTTACAGCCAAGACCTTCTGCACTCTCAAAGCAGCAAACACTACCACTTAAAAGGGAGTTTTCCGATGAATGTCAAATTGTCTTGTAAAAGAATAAATAAAATAAAATCATGAATTCACAGTTTGCTCTTGGATCATGCACTGCGCTCAGCAACACGGCCTTTGGTTGGTTTAATTTGTTTGTTTTTGAAGGATGGGGAAGAAACTGCGTTGTCTGGAACATCAGCAAAGTAGTACAGAACTTCAGTTCTCCTCCGGCGTGCTCCAGGCTGAGAGGAGAGCTGAGTACATCTCCTACTCTTCAATAGGATTGCAAGGAAGGAAAAATTTATGCTTACTTTTTTCTCAATGAAAAACCTAGTTTAGTTTATTGGCACTCATTAGCTTTCATTAGCACATCAGAAAGCAGACTGAAGGCTCCTTCCTTTCACCGGCTGAGTTCAGACCTTCTGCCATGCACCTACCCTGCTTCGTCCAGCACTTCAAATTTACCCAGACCTACACAAGTCCTGTGACATTAAATCTCACTAGCTTCTGATGAAATAAATGTACTGTTACACCTATTGTAGAGACAGATGCTGAGGCACTAAGCAAACTGATAAAGGTACCACAAATCTTTACTATCACTGTTAAACCCTGACTTCAAGAACAGAGTTGGAAGGGCTCACACTCACCTGAGCACTCTAGGACACCTCAGGACAATCTAATATTTATCCAGCACATTATATATTTATAATTCTTTCTCCGATTTGGGTTTATTTTATTTAGTTTTTCTACAACTGTCTATATTTAGTTTTTTCCTAACAACTAAATAGGAATATGAACTAAACAAATTAAATTCTCCTAACAAAGGCCTATTTAGGGCTCATGGCTTATTTCAAGCTGATAGTTAGTATACTAGCATTTTTATTGGAATTTGATGTTTTGACAAGCCCATCAGAAAGACTGTTTATAGTAATATACACATGCAGGTCTGGAGAGGTATAGCATATAAGGCACAACTCAATCTCAATGTCATTAATTCCATTAATTCCTCAGATTCCTTCCAATTAATTCCTTCAAGCCTTCAAGGCAGTGGGTCACAGGAGACTCACTGAGTCTTGGATGCAAACTGCAACAGCTCAATGGGCTACTGTAATTTACAGCTTTGCTGAATGGTTTTTAAAACACTCTCCCTAGCTCCACCTTATCCCACATCATGACCCTATGCCAACAGTTTTAGAGGGAGGGCAGTGTTAGTTCAGACTGCTCTTCCGAAGCAGCAGAAAGCAGTTTTAGGATGTGCTAGAAATCCTATCAATGCTTTGCTGTTCAATTCCCCTGCAAACCATACTTCCTTGCATGCCCTGCAGCACTGGAACCTTTCTGTTGACTTTTTAGGCAGGCAAGAGAGGACTGCAGGAATATTTGCTCCCCCTTGTCTATTCAATTAACCTTAACAGGCAGGTAACTACTAACACCACCACCAGACGGCATCTCATGGCTTACATTGTTTTATACTTAACATACTTTATCAGCATCACAGAAGCAGAGCAAACCTTTTCTAGCCTACAGTGATGTTAGAGATCACAGCATGCTTTACACGATGCTTGTTAGAGAAGTTTTCTTTTCTTGCTGTGTTATGGTAGCTGCTGCCTTTCACTGAACACATTTCAGACATGGATGGGATTTCTACACTTATCTATAATGGCTATCCTTAGATAATCATGTGGCTTTATTTCAGTGTATATAACAGTCAGTAGATTTTGAGTACAGGGTAACAGGGAATTTGGATATATACCTCCATCCTTCAATTTGCCCAAGGCAATTTAACAGGTCTGTAGAGTATTAGGGTAGCAACTGATATTGCACAGAAGCCTGACAATCAAACCAATATACTCATAATTTTTACAAAATGAGGAGAAGGCTGTTAAGAAAGCAGGAATAAACTAGGCACTGACAGCATTATTTAGTGCAGCTAAGGCCCATTTAGTGAACACCATGCCCCTGGTGATTTCAAAGAGTTCTCATGAACAAAATTCAGTTATCATCCTCTATAGCTACAATGGCTGTAAAAAAAGAGTAGAAATCATCCAGAAAACAAAACACCCAGCTGCTGAAACAAACAGCCTCTCAAGTCACCATCAGTTTCACTTCCCTGTGACCCAGGGCTCAGAAATGTATGAAAGAACAAGTGAGAATGAACACCTGCGAATTATATGTACTACAAGCTGTAGGTATATATTAACATTACATTTTAGACATTTTCATATACTGAATTAATTGCATTTGCACTCTTTTCAGCCTAACCTGCAATTTAGCCAGTAATCTATTTCTACCAGAAATATTTATAATATTTCAAAACTATCAGTAACTTCAGCCTCCCTTAAAATGCAACAAACATACAAAATAAACCAGGTACAGCTAAGCACACCAGTCTGAATGCTGGGTAGTATTTTTCTGCTGTACCAGTGAATGTTTTAATAGTCAACATCTTTTAGTCTGATTGGACTGAAAGTGGATGTTTTGCCATCTAGTTTTTGAGATTTATAATATATCAGCATACTTCTAATACAGTGCAATATTTTTATGCAAAGGAAAATTGCTTGGGTATATTTTATCTGTCTCCTAAACCTGCAGATTTAGGCGGTAAGATCTTGAACTTTAACATCCTTCCACTTACAATGTTCAATACATTTTTAGAAACTAACATATTCTGAAGCAATTTCCTCCCCCCCCCCCCCCAAAAAAAAAATTCAACCTATACAAAATGCATGACGGCACACTGTGTTATGAAGTTTTATTAGCACTTTTTGAAAACTGCTATAGCATTTTAGGAAGCCTTGCTACTCAGTAGTTAGATTGTCCTAAGTGCTTCTTCCACAAAAGCACATTAAAAGAATTGTCTATGAGTTACAGATAGTCTATAATAAAATACACAAAAAAAATACATGTGTGTGCATGGTTGTTTTCCAAACATGTCTGATCTGATACTACCCAGAGGAAAGAAGAGGGGAGGGGACATAAATCAGCCAAGTTTCTTCTCTTCAATATTTGGGGGAAAAGAATAAATAATCTTGTGGCTCAAGATATTCTGGAATTTCAGTGGCATTGTCTTGGCCTCTGTATCCTATTTCTTCTAAATCTTTTCACCAGGAAATATAGTTAGTCAGTATTTCCCCAATAAAATTGGCGTTTATGTCACATTTTAAAATGACAAATTTTCATTTACCTACCTAACTTGCTTAAATTGGAGTGTACTTTCCTTGGAAATATGAATCATTAGAAACCTCTTTGAAAGTCAGGACTCAAGATGGAAAATGAACTCAGAAAAATGCAAGGAGTCATTTTTGTGCTGAGACCGCAGCATGACACATCCCCCTTTGGCTTTGCCTCATACAGAAAAATAGTATTTGAGATTGTCCAAACAAAATCACGGACCCATGAAACTATACTCAAGCTAATTTCTCACCTCTTGGGATAACAACCCAGTCCTCAAGGTCACTGCTCAAATATGTACACAAGGCAGCACTGTAGAAGCATGTTATCTCTTCTGTGTTGCAGGGAGGATCAGTCCTGCAGGGCTGTTTTGGCAAACCTCTTCCCAATACTAAGACAAATCAAACTAAGAGACTGATAACAATGAAATTCCTGCAGAAGCAAATCAATTCAAATCCAAAGGTGTTCCTTTTCTTTTTAAAATTTCGTATCAATTTGTTTGGGAAGTTGGTGATCACTGCGAATAGCTCCACTGGTTCCACTGGAAATTATATAGGGTCTACCAGCATTACTGTTCGTTGTTGCTGGTACCTCCGTTTTTATGTAAATATTTGTAAACATTAAAAAAAAAAATTATTTATTCAGCTATTTGGGTACACCATTATATTTACAACTCTTACTAGAACTACAGAAATGTTGAGAGTTGATGTCAGGTGAATAAAAACAGGCTGTGGCACATTCAGTGATACTAAACTTTAGGAAAACCTTGGGAATGGTACAAGATTTCAGATATTTCACAATTAGAAAGCATCTGTTCTTTAAGAATTAAACTTAACAGAGCTAAACAATTTTTGCACCTCATTCAAATTAACCCAAGTGAACACAGTTGCGTCAAATCTTCTGAGATTTGCTGCGCATCCTACAAACTACATATACAGGCGGCAGAGAAAAACAGCTAATGTCTTCTGGACAACCAACTGAAATTTTGCAGCAGCTCTAGATTAATTGTTCACTGCAGCTAGCAACTTTTTAATGTCATCTCCTAGACTTGCTATTAAAATTCACAGGATCATGCATTTTCCTTGGACCCCATCATAACTGCTTCGTCCAAAGTCTTTCTTGAGAAACCACAACCGAGTCTCCACTGTGGAGTTCAGTAATAAATTGCAAAGATAGTAATGTTAGGAATGAATTTCATTGATTTAATTTAGAGAAAAACTGAACAGGAGCAAATTATGCTTTAGTCAAGAGAACAGATGTGTGCCAGTAGGCTTTCTGCAGCCCCATGACTGGAATAGCTTCTTCCAGTGAGGGGTGAGATAAATGGGCAAAAGCATGGGAAAGCAGGCCTAGATTAGAAAAGTGTTTCTGGACAGGACTGAGGTGTATGAGCAAACATTGTGGGAAATCAGGAGCAAAAAAGCAATAAGCTGATTCCAGTCAGGTGGGAAGTACATCTTCAGATCTGGGCATGAGGCAGGAGGGCAGGAGCTACTGGATGCTACACGCCGGGATTGACGTGCTGCAGGTGGAACAGTGGCCTGGCAGAGACTTTCTCAGGGAAGAACAGGATGTATGTGTAGAGTTCCTAAAACAAAGATAAAAACAATTCAGAGCAAGATGCTTGGACTTCGAAGCAAGGTGCAGTAGCAGAGCAAAGTGTGTAACATGTTGAAGAGAATTGCTCAATTATATCCAAATCTCGGTAAAAACTCTTCCATGTTTAGATGGATGCTAATTTGCAAAATGCTCTGTGTGGTGTGGAGATGTACAGCTTCTGCAGGCAGAATGGCAGTTATGGCATGCACCCCTTTAGTTATGTTGTCTGATTTCCTGCAATCATCAAAACATGTATCAACTAGAAAAGTGTTTTCAGCAGTAGCAATATTCATTCAACAAAATTCTTTTGCCATTGGCTACTCCTTGGGTCTAAAATTAAGGATAACTGACTGTGGCTTGTTTTACAACAAATTGCTTCTCAAAAATGTTACTTTTTTTTTTTTTTTAATAACCCTTGTCTGCTGCACCAAGCTTTAAAATTCCATGTATGAAATGAGTATCATGTAATGGATTGTTTATACTCTAGCTGCTTTTTAGACTTGTCTCCTTCTCCTCCGCCAGAACATTAGATATCCACTTCAGTGTAGAAACTAGCCTGACAAGGTAAGTTCTCATTTTAAATTTCATTAATATTACTCAGTTTTTATTCCAGACTGAGTAAGATTTAATGCAGGTCTGGTTTTACTGACCCTAAAGGAGTTATACCAAAGCAAAACATCATCATGGACTTGTCTCTTTCCACCTTCATCCTTTTGTCCCTAAATACATTTGCAGAGAAACCAAGGGTTCAGAGTTTTTATTTTACCAGTAACTCTTCGCCTCAATTCATTCTCAGGAGGGAACAGGAGGGAGCAGAAGTCCAGTCGCATGTTTTCTAATCCCGGTTCTGACACAAAGTAACTGCGACTGCTTACTGATATAATAAATTCTTTGTGCCCCGCTTTCAAAGCAGGCATAATGCCTACCCTGTAAGAGTGTTGTGGGATTCAGTATTTTGCTTTCCTAATGCTTTGAACTCACTGCAGGAAGGGTGATTAAAACCACCAACTGTTCTCAGAGTCTTCCAGTGTTACAGCTGGGCAATGTCTAGATACAATTTAGCAGCAATAGTTGGCCGCTATACATTCTATATATATGGGGTTGGAGGTCTTATAACAAAACCCCCAAATCTCCCCACCAAAAAACCCCACAGGCCTTTTTCTTTTCTTTTTGCATTTTTTTTAAATCCTTCCCCTTTGCTTGAGTCAGGTAATGGACTGAAAATATCACTGGTTTGCACCACAAATTGGACGGGTAATCTGAAAAATTACTTCTGACTCAACTTTTGGTATGTTGTACAACTTACTGTAAAGTATTAGCAGTGTATTTAAAACAGAAGGAAAGAAACAGATGCCAGTGTATTATTTAAATGTTAGCTGGGACTATGTCCTCGTGAACAACTTTTAGTCTCTCTTGAGCTTAGTGAGGGTGTTTTAAAAAACTATTTTATAAAGCAGGGAGTATTGAATAGTTCCAGAGTGAAGACAACAAAATAACAGGAATGCAGCATAGCTTCAAATCAGGCCTGCACTAATTTATTTTCTGAACTGGATAACTCAGACCTTTCTTGTGCCAGAAAAGGCAAACAACAGCTATTCTTCAGGACGTTGCAAGACACAGATGCAGATCTCGCACTACTTTTAAAGTATGAAGCTCAATAAGGAGCCAGACACATTGGTATAGGCAGCATGGAAAAATATTCCACTCCCCTCTGCAAAAGGGTGAGAGAGAGAGAGAGAGAGAGAGAGAGAGAGACAGACAGACAGACAGACACACACACACACACACACACACACACACACGAGCAGGTGAGTGCTGAAATAAGAAACTCCATCTCAGATGTAAAAGCTGACCTTTTTAACAGGCTGGAGCAAACATCAGAGATTACCTAGATTTCAGTCCAAACTCCATCTTAACTGCTCTTTAGGCTTCTGAGCAAGAAAGGAATTGTTACTGAAAGAACTTCTGCCTGCAATGGCTTCACCGAAGGCTGACCCTGCACTGGAGTTTCAAACAGAAAGGGAAAGAGGCACAAATAACTAGGGAGAAGGTATGATTTACAAATAATGAATACAAAACTTCCTGCAGGAATGCAAACTGCTTTGAATACTAACAGCAAATATAAATGGGAGCAACACAATTGGCACGTCTAGATCGTGACAGGGTATAGAGCCCTGAAAACTGCAGCTTTGGAGGCGAAGAAAGTGCTTCAAGTTTCATTATACTTCAAGAAACAAGGCTGTAAATAGAAAGAGTTGCTCTCACTATGCAAGAAGCTGTGTCTCTTGGCAGTACAAAGCATTAAGTATATCTGCAATGACCACTACCAGAAAGATCCACCTTGTTTTGTCACAGTTTCTATTCTGATTACAAACAGCAAGAGCCAGTCTCGAGAACAAATGGAGACCCACAGCAAACCCGCAGATCTAAACGCTCCTCAGTTTGGGAAGAGGCTGGATATGAATTTTATGGTTCAAGCCCGTCTACTCAACAGAACCTGAAGAGGTCACAGTAGCACAATTTCCACAGATATTACTAATTACAAGCTTCTTCTGATGTTCGGTGGGGATGTCATCAGATTCAGGTGATTAAAAGATAATCTAGATACAGATAGTTGCCAGTTCCACCTTGCCCGTGTGCAGCATAATCTTTTGGGGACCAGAAAACCAGTAAGATGTTTCAGGCAAACAATCAAGGCCAAACAATGTCCGTTCTTTGTTCTCCTTAGAACTCATAGCACTTTGAGGATATAAAGAAAGAGTTAAAAGAACATTAGATAGGACTATATTCTTATTTGCTTTCTGGTTTGTGTCAAAAGCATTCAGATTCTCTCCAATCTTGGAGATTAAAGTTTTTTCTTAAGCTACTATAACACTGAAATAACTCCACTAGCAGGAGCACATGAACCACCTCAACCAACCACTACTGTGAGATTCATAATAAAATCTTGAGAATTTGTAACATAATGAAATGAAAGAAAGAATGATGGCCCTGACTAAAGAATGACTTCTGCGCTTTTATGATTTGGTATATCCATCACTCAAAGATAATAGTAGCTTACACAGAACTTTTGTAGCTGAGTAATCTCTGAAATAATTCTCTATTACAGGCCATGTGACAATGCTCAGTGTCAAACAGCTTTTAAAAAGCAACTGCAGACTGGCAAAAAACCAAGCAGGGTTACATACACTGTTACAGTCTACATCAGTGCTGCACAAAGATAAGCGGGTTCCGATTCACGTTTTTTTGTTTGTTGTCATTGCAACTAAAGGAACACTAAGAAGCAATTCATATAACCCAAATGGCTAATAAACAGGATATTAATACCATGGAAATACCTTATAGATACCTTGAAATTATGTTAGCACAGGTCTATCTTAACACTTTGAGCTGTCCAAGAAAAACGGTGGATATTGGGCTGAAGAGAGAGGAAGCAATACCACCAGAGGCAGACGATGGACCTACAAATCATCCTTAATAGGCAAAAAGTATCAATATGTGCTATACGGCATATAAACAGCAAATATGACATGTCTAGGACATTGGGCATGCACTACGAAGTCTGGCATACGCAGTGTCTATTTATTTGGAAGTCAGGCAGCTAAGACATCCTGCATGTCCCAATTTCTCTCTTCTCAGAGTTAAGAGGT
The DNA here is from genome assembly GCA_020745775.1 of Theristicus caerulescens. Lineage (NCBI taxonomy): Eukaryota > Metazoa > Chordata > Aves > Pelecaniformes > Threskiornithidae > Theristicus > Theristicus caerulescens. The sequence continues at coordinate 34,097,139 of CM036564.1, forward strand.
TGCAAGTCAGAAAAAGAGGACACGTTGGGGAAAACCCAGATAAATCACATCCCTGCAGAAATTTTGCACATCTCCACTCCCAACTGCATTTCACCTGCCTCAGACTGGACACTGAAGATACTGGAATAAGCTGATAGGCAAAACTAGAAAAATATTCCAATTTTCACAAGTATTTATGTATCTTCGGATCAAACCAAGTTTAAGTTAAACACTGCCAGGATAACCATTGATCAGGGTATAGTAATAAATGCTCCAAGAACTATATTCCAAAAGGGATGTATTTGTCTTCCTTTCCTTCTCCTCCTCCCAGTTGAACATCACAGCTTGTGCATACTTACTTGCTGCTGCTGTCATTTTGGCCCTTAGGGACTTTGTTTTCTATCAATCATTCTTCTGACTACACCTACTTTCAGAAACATTACTGAAACAAAGGCAAAATATTTCAGAACACACAACCAGGATTGGAAGCATTTTTTAACACAGGTTTAATTACAACTGGTAAGTCAGTAAATTAATTGCATATAACTGTAAACAAAAACCAGACGAAGGCTACCTCCCTTCAGAAACATCAAGAGTCTTTCTGTTTTGAAAAAGGAGGTTATGATGTTCACAAAAAGCAACAGAGGACTGTAAAGAAAGTGTATAGTAACAAAGTTTAAAATATCTTCTCAGTTCATTGGAGATGGTAAAAAATGTCAGGCCCAGAAAGAGTTACTAGTACAGCATTCACACGTATTTGTGGAAAACAAAACATCAGGAGGAAGAGAGACAAAACCGAAGAACAATCTGAAAAAGTATTCCTACTCAAGGCAGCACTTAAGCATGTACTCAATTTTAAGTATATACTTAAAACACTAATTAAAATATGTCTAAGTGCTTTCCTGAGTTGAGGCCAAAGAATTCAATCAGATGTTAATGGAAAAATTTTGGCAGTATTCATAGCGTTCTTCTTAATATTACAATGCAAAAGGGTTATTAAAAGACAAAATGCTGTATGAGGCAGAGACTGCATGTTCTTGTAAGTGTACATTGCAACTAGCCTGGCTACTGTACTACTGAATTGCACGCAGTCATAAAAATTAGTACTTTGAAGGGAAAAAGAAATTCTAGCTGAACTGGAATATGTACAGGTTGAGATCAGAGAAACAAGGTGTTTTAAGTTAAATTTTCAAGCAAGCAAATATTTTAAATATGCACATTTTCAAAAATAAATATAAATGTACCATACCAATATTAAGAGCTTAAAGGAAATGGTGTCAAGCTAGAGGATGTAACAACAGAACACAATTTAGGCAAATTAGATATGCTAAAAGAAGGTTATTGAACAAAAATCTGTATCTGGCCACAGAGGGGGAACTAGGTTTCAGGTAGATTGAAGTAATGTTATACTGAAAGAATAACAGAGAATGTACTATATTGTTGAATCTTCATTAATATAAACCTAAGTCATCAGAATATAATGAGGTTACAAGTAGAGCTATATTTCTCTTCCACACTTCAGGAAAAGGACACTGAGCATACAAAGTTGAGACTAATCCTACTACTACTACTGAAGATAATTAAGTCTATTAAGACTATTATTTTTAGTTGCTTCATTTACAAACTGTAATCTAGGGTCAGCATCAAGCATTTTAGAGATACCTGGCACATCTGGGAAATACCACAAGTGCATAACTATCTAACACTAGTGCCCACAGTTTGAAAACTTCAGAAGCTAGCCTAATGATGTTAAATTCAGAAAAGAGAAATGAAGTTAAAAGCATTTCAGCTCAAAAGTCAGTTTAAAAGCCTGTAGTTTTTACAGAAGGCCTACATCTCAAAAAACAAAGACAGCCCTAATAAAGTGAAAGATTTTCACGATTTTCAATATACAACTAGACCTTAGAAAATGAACATTCAGACTAATACAACTGATGGAGAGGAAAATAAACTACAGCAGTCAATATATAAGAATGAAATCTAGAGAGCTATGATGGAATTGGAGAAGCAAATAAACAAAGACATAAAACCAAACAAATTCCTGAAGCATGTCTAAAGCAAATAAACAAAGAATCTGCTGGGAAGAAAAAAAGAGAAAGGGGGTAAGGGCCACTCAGACAAACAATATGATTGTGTTGAATAAGTCTTCAATGAAAAAACCTCACACAAATACTTATCCTGATCCCACAGCTATTTTCAAATAAGAGAGATGAGGCATTGCCAGGAACGAGGGGATCAAAAAGACACTGAAGTGGCAGGTTAAAGAGAAATGCATCAACAGGACTGCCCAGAACACACCTAGGACTTCTGGCACAGCTCACTTTCAAGTGGATGAACTGCTAAAAAAGCCACTGTGAAACAGCTGCATCACAACACACACAAACACACTCAAGTTCCTCTTCTCACTCTATATAGACACCATATTTTTGCCCATCTGTACGCTTACTCTCTGTACCATTACTGTTTTCACAGCACAAAATAAAATTCCCTCATATGCGTTGGCATAAAACACCCATCTGCAACTCCCCTGTTATCAGGCCTTGCTAGAACTCCAGAAACTCACCATCTGACATACCAAATGTACAATGTGATGTCATTCAGGCCTAGATATCAGATCCCAGGTATCTGGGAGTTAACTGTTTTCCTTCTCCTTCAGAATGTCAATTTGTATAGTGTATTATTACATGTGAACATCTTACATTTAAATACACTGTATTATAAAGATCATTTGTCTAAGTCTGAGATAGCTGTATTAACCTTTGAGGTTTTGCCCTTTGTGTATGTAGTCCATTTCCAGCCACTACAGATAATATCAAATGCAATCTGAATAGGAGGTAATTTTTCCGTAAAACCATTTTAGACACGTTTCAAAAATAAGAAAACACACTATTGGCACAACTACTGTTCCTGTGTTCCCTTGGGGACATCTTTATAGGTATCCATTATGGAAAAAAAAACCCAGAGGGACCTGGACAGGCTGGATTGTTGGGCCGGGGCCAACTGTATGAGGTTCAACAAGGCCAAGTGCCGGGTCCTGCACTTGGGTCACAACAACCCCAGGCAACGCTACCGGCTTGGGGAGGAGTGGCTGGAGAGCTGCCCAGCAGAAAAGGACCTGGGGCTGATGGCTGACAGCCGCCTGAACATGAGCCAGCAGGGTGCCCAGGTGGCCAAGAGGGCCAATGGCATCCTGGCTTGTATCAGGAATAGTGTGGCCAGCAGGACCAGGGAGGTGATAGTGCCCCTGTACTCGGCACTGGTGAGGCCGCACCTCGAGTACTGTGTTCAGTTTTGGGCCCCTCACTTCAAGAAGGACATCGAGGTGCTGGAGCGTGTCCAGAGAAGGGCAACGAGGTTGGTGAAGGGTCTAGAGAACAAGTCTTATGAGGAGCGGCTGAGGGAGCTGGGGTTGTTTAGTTTGGAGAAGAGGAGGCTGAGGGGAGACCTTATTGCCCTCTACAACTACCTGAAAGGAGGTTGTAGAGAGGTGGGGGTCGGTCTCTTCACCCCAGTAACAAGCGATAGGACGAGAGGAAATGGCCTCAAGCTGTGCCAGAGTAAGTTTAGGTTGGATATTAGGAAAAACTTCTTTCCTGAAAGAGTAGTCAGGCACTGGAACAGGTTGCCCAGGGAAGTGGTTGAGTCCCCATCCCTGGAGGTATTTAAAAGACGGGTAGATGCAGTGCTCGAGGACATGGTTTAGTGGTGGACTTGGCAGTGATAGGTTAACGGTTGGACCTGATGATCCTAAGGGTCTTTTCCAACCTTAACAATTCTATGATTCTATGATTCTATGAACTCTAATCTTTATGATTTCTAGTATCTTTTCTACACAGAACAATCACTATATGAGACTGTAGTTTCACATATGTTCTAAATGGTATAAGATGACACTGAAATGAGAAGAAGCTATCCTGCCCTCTCCTGTCTCTTATTCTCATCCCTGAACTGCTGCCCATTCCACGCAGAAAAATGTTTGGTCACAAACCGAACTGGACTAAAGAGCCAACGTGGTTTCCCAGTCTGGATGGAGGGAGGATGGGATGACTCCTTTCAGCAGCCATGCCATGTTACTGCACGTGTGCAATGTTTGCAGAATTACAGGATAAAAAAGGTCATGTCAGGACCAAAACTAAGAGCATAATATCCCACCACTACTATGATCTCAGACCTTTAAAGGAGAACAAAAATTTTAATTGCCCTTATGTTAGGCTCTTTTCCATTGCTACAATGAGGGAAAATACCATTACATTACACCCTTGTTTCTGGTCCTGGTAGTTCTCAAAATTTTAGATCAGCCAGCCATGACTGAAGAACTGGCTATAGCCCAATGTATACCTCAAACTATCATACTTTTTGAGAAAGGTAAAGGAAGCTGTTACCTAATAGGCTATTTGCCCTGTTTATTTTAAATGGTATTGTTTGGAGGCGTTCATGATTTTGAACACTATAACTTTTCCCAGAGGAGAAAGCCAAAGAGTTGCTAAACAGACCATGAGACATCAAATGCAATTCACAGCTGCACCCTCCCCATTCCCCAACCCGCAATATACATCTTTCACACAGTCTTTAGTCTTTGATTGTTGAAGAATCCTAGTCACAATTTACTGGTAGTTTCCCAGGGAGCTTATTTCTGCAAAGATGACAGCAAAACTGCTCTGCAGAACAATACATTTCATGGCAATATGTTTACATAAATGCTCTCTAAAAGGAAAGGATTATATGTTTGTAGTATTTACATAGATACACTTCCTCTAAAAATACCATTTGCTACACTTCAGCTGGTGACTAACACACGTGCCTGTTCTGCAACACTAAGGCACCATGTACAAACTCTTCAGAAACCTTCTTAATAAGTATTTAAGTAGTCTAAAGAAGTGAAAAGCAAACAATCACATTAAAAACTGAAGAAAACCTTGTAGCATGTGTTTGGGAATTGCCTGTTACATTCTCTGTTAAGACAACTATCTAGAGTAGCAATTGGTCACATCTCACATAGATGCATCTGTTTTTCCCTCCAAGTTCATTGAAAAAAGTTGAGCATACCAAGAAACCAACTTCCAGTAAAGTTATTCTGCCACCTGCTGTTGCTTTTATGAATATACTGGCTATTTTAATGCAAACCTTTTCAATTTCAAAAAAAATTGCTAATAAAAAGGGGGGTACTTCCTTATTGGAGAAAAAAATCTGGTTATTAACTATAAACCACTAATATATTACAATCTTATTCTCTTGTTGACTTCTCAAGTGTGTGACCCAAAAGATGTTTATCACCAAGATGAAGGGGGCCGGGGGTGAGCAGGGGAGCCTGGTGCAAGGGAAAAGCCTGGTGGGTTAAAAAAAAAATAATTACAAAACCTCATAAAACAAAGTATCTTCATGAATCTTCTACAATTCACGAGGGGGAAAAAAAAAGCGCTTTTTAGTCAGAAAACTGTGATCCCAAACACTGCTGGATTACAGTATCAAAACAACTTAAAAAAAAGAACAGGTTAAAAGAAATATTGAAATTCACCAGTCTACAGTCACTGTCTGAGTGGGAGAAAGAGAAAATAAAACAAGTGGTATTGAAAAGGTTACTCCTCTCACACCTTCAGTTCTAGCAGTAGTACAGCTGAGGATTTAGCAAATTTGACAAGTCCTTTTACAAAAAGCCAGTGACAATAAGGTGGATATCCCAACCTTGCTGCTGCAGTCCGTGCCAGCCAGCAGCACCCACCACTTATTCTCAGGACAGCAATGACAAGTGGCACCCCCTCATCTTAGGCCACGTACAACACCTTCTCGCAGAACCACAGCTAGCATGGTTACGTCATATGGTGTCCTTATGTTGCTCATCGCGAATGGGACGTCCAATAAAACTGCAGAGGGAAGCTGGGGGCAGGAGAGGTCCATTCACTTGAAAAATGCCTTCAGATTTTTAATTATTGTAATTCATGAGAAATACCCTTCTAAATGTTACCCAAACTACAGGACAGACAAAGATTTTCTAAGAGAAGGAAATCCTGACTCCACAACGCGAACAACCATGCAACAGTCTGCTCCATCCCCTAGCCTGTCCTACAAAGGTTTCCTCATATTAATGGGCCAAGAGAGCCATGGGGGCCTCTCATCCAAACAGTACTGGACTAAACTTGCTTAGCTCACGGGACCGGAGGGAGATCACAAGACAAGACAGCATGGTTAACCACTCTTTGTATTAAACAGACGTATTTGGTCTACTCTTCATTTAGAGCACTACCAGAAGCTTGTTCCACCTTGCAAAGTTTGGCAGCTGCCCACTGCCATTTAGAATAAACATTCAGGCATTCCTTCAGGCTCTTCACCCCTTTGATATCCTATTGCCTGTTCCACATTAGACAGGCATACACCCCCTTTTTGCCACGCAGCACATGCATGGCAGCTTCACACTCTTTCAAATGAAGCCTCCTAGCAATTTTTGTTTTCCCCCTTGGTCAAGTACAGAGATCAGTTCTCAAGACAACAGCTCTGCGCCCCACCACCGGCGCTTCTCAGGGCAGTGCTCCAGCAGCTCCCTGAATAAAAGAGCATCGCACCCACTGCAGGGAGCCCCACGCAGCTGCACAATCTCTGCTACGGTGGGAGAGGGGGGAAGGACTTGTTGGCCAAGTTAGATGAGCTCAGCAGTATTTTTGCCTCTTGCTTCCTTGATTTCTAGTAGATTTGTCTCATTGCTGAGCCCCGTGAGCAGACCTGTAACATAAATTACTGCTTTTCATTTCAAAATGAATTTCTATTTCTAATTGACATACCATGGCAAGGAGATTTTAACTAGACCTTGAGGCATTTATATGTACCCATTCACTTCGACCTCCATCTGTATCAAATAATTTATATGTGCGAAGTATTATTAGCCCTATATTTTGAAGCAGAATAGCAAAAGTGATTAAAAGACAGGCAAAGAAAATCTATAGCAGAGCTAGATCCTAATACAGATCTTAGCCTGTCTTTCCTTTGTAATCAATACTAAATAAACTTGAAAAAAAGCACATGCATGCATAAAAATCAATTTTTTTAAAAAAGATGTTTTTACTAGATCTGGTTTCAGAGTTCTTTTTTCTGTACTAAAATGGAAGTTCATCCTGCACAAACTCAGTATTTTTTCTGCTCCTGAATTTTGTTATCCTTTGCTGCATGTGTATATGCAGTTGTTAAATTAAGAATTTATGCAGATGTTTTAGTTTTTACGGTAAGCTATTTTCCTTGTCTGTGCAATAGATGGAAGCCAACTAGCATTTCTTCCAGCCTGTCTTGTTGCATTCTAAGATGATGAATTTGGGTTTTTTCCCCCATAAGGAATTTTCCCATAGGAATTCCCATAAGGAATGTTATTCCTTGCAGTGCCCTGTTCATATGATTCTTGCCCCTTTCAACAAGGCAGATAATTAGATACTTTTCCCTGAAGCCAGATCATCTGTTGATAAAACAAGATGTACTACCAAGGCCACACCCTATGATTTGATTAATTTGTTCTCTGACCTGTTTTTAATCACACTTGGGACTTCAGTTTTGAAAGGAAACACACCTGGACAGTGCATAAAAAGAGAGGTCAAGCAGACGACATCTCAGAGCTGTATCATGGCTGGACTCGCCCCCTCCCACCCCCGCCAGTGATTTAAATGTTAATTATCTTGCATTCGATAGTGACAGAAGTTACACATGACAGACTCTTATAAGATAAGAGCAAAGGCATTTTTGACACACTCCTCTTTTCAACTGAGTGTTAACAAAAGACTGGCAGAAGCAAGACAAAATCCAATCCAACTGTCCATTTCTGAGTCCAGTACAATAATCCATAGCACAGCCACACTGGGAAGAAAATCATGATTCCCCTACCTCCCCTTTGATTTGGCCATGCTGGAGCTACCAGCTTTTAAGTCCAGAAGAAATGTTTCTCTTAAGATCTCTTACCCATTAATTTACTCATTTTTTTAATATATACACTAAGATCTTAATGAAGATGGAGTAGCAGAAATGCTAATGTCCAGTGCATTCAAAAGTATCCAAAGACCGTATCAAATCTGTTGTATAATTTCTCATATACTGACAAATTGCATTATGCTGTATCAACTCCTGTACACTGTCAAGAAATTTTTTATACTGCCGCTGAACTGCATGCATCACTGTGACTGAGTTGTTAAACTACAATACAGTGCAATAGATATGAAGGGGAAAGCAAAAATCCTTCAGCCAAGTCAAATTTGAAGACTATTTTAGGGAAGAAAACAGATATGCTCTTCAGAATTTACCTGGAACACCTATATCTCCATGCAAAAAAACACGGAGTGCTTTGGTGAGCACAAGATGTTGAAACCATGGGTTTGGATGTCATTGATCATATACCCTTTCCAGCAGTAATCTTTTACTCCAGGACACGGGCTCAGACCTGACTCAGAGGGAAGAACGTCTCTAACCAAACTGCCAACAACAGCTCCAGGATCACAGGTTTGTTACCCACAAATCCACCCTTTGCAGGGTTACCCTCCGTTTACTGACCAGACTCAATCTTACTTAATTTGCAAATTGTGACAAAAATCACAGCCTGAGGTGGTGTAGCTATGTAACTTGTCCATTATGCACCTTTCGTTAAAGAAAGAGTAAATGGAGTAACCTATTAATGAATACATTTTGCAGGGCCTGAAAAATCTGAAAACAAATAAACATTTCATAATATATATAAAAAGGCTTTTCAATTAACATCCTGTTTTGAATACATGGCTGATCCACAGCAGCCCCTGGCAACCGTCTGCCAACATCTCAGCCCAGCATGCTTAGACACTTCTGGCAGTGCTTCCATTCCTCTACACATCAACAACAAGCCTATTTATTATCCAGCTTGCCTGATCTACAGTGCAATGCAGCCAGGACCTGAAGCTATTTCCTTAAGATTGAATGAGTCAGGACATGAAAATGATTAATCAACATGAGGAGGTTTAAAACCTGCGAGAAAACTGCTCTAAGTAAAGCCTCTGTAAAGCAAGGATTGCAGCATTCAGGAAGTCAGGGCTTTCCACAGGCTGACAGTACTGGGATGCTTTGCTCTCTGTCTCTCAACATTGTGGTAAGAGCAGTAGACAGATAGACAATGGCTATTTGTCTCCGATGCTACATTCAGTCTGAGAGATCTACAGGGTACAGCTGCTATACGACCTTTTGAAGGCAAATACAATCTTGCTGTGCCTGTAGTCCAAGCAGAATGGAAAACATGTTAGTGCAATGCCAAGACCAAGCTAACACACACTGCATCTTGTCAGGGTTCAAAGCAGACGCAAGGCAAACCCACATCTACCTGTGAGACACTGTTGGTACTGACAGGGTATGGAGGAAAACAGCATGTAAATACAGTAAATGAGACAGATTTACTTTTGCTACAATAAAGAGGTAGCTTGCAGCAGCCTCCATTGCCCAGCTGAGAAGACATATAACAAGCTAGGGAAGGTGCTAGTACCTGACTCCTGTGCCTTCTGGAGCCTCAAGGTAATTAAAAGCACAGACTTAGCCAAAATCAGAAAAGGATACTAGTCGTCATTCTAGTGCTTATCCATGCAAATCACATGGCAGTATTATAAGTATTAATGGTCTAAGAGAGGCCTGGCACTGAAATGATGGTAGATTTCACAGTTAATTTCTGTGTCTTAAACAGCAAAGGTGCTATGGAGCATTGTGTTATTTAAAGAGAAGAGAAAGAGGCAAAGTCAGTAGTTTTGAGGGCTAGCATTCAGCTGCTCTACTGTGAAAATATGGATGAAACAAAGCAACACACTTAGGAACAAGTAAATACAGCTCAAAAGTATTTGCTGTCCATCAGTTAAAAAATGTTTCCTTTGCCACAATAATATGTTTGCAATGGTGAGAGCTCTTACTTAAAATTCCCCTCATTTTATCTGTTGCGTATTTATCTATTTTGTAATACGCATGTGAATGTTAAAAAACATTTATATATGTATATACACTTATATACTTAATATATGGAATTCCTTCCAGTTTTTAAGGAAATGTATTGTTTCCAAATGCTGCCATTGTTATAGCCTTAGACAACGAGAGCTTCACCATGGAGATTAATTACAGTGAGGATAGGGCAAAATAATCTTTTCCATCCTACCTTATCACAGAGCTGCTAAACTACCTCTGGCTGAGTTCCTTGTCTGTAAACATTAAATCTTCAAGTGCTGAATAAATGATGGCATTTGTAACTTTTGCCAAGCTACTAAGGCCTGAGATCTCCAACACATTTCACATGAATACAAAAGAACAACTAGATGACAGTAATTTCTGGGCACCTATCACCTGGTAATAACCTGTGATCCAGAGGAGTATATAGTTTACTATGTTTTGGCTGAGTGAAGTGAACAGTCACTGATAAGATTACACCCTTGATTTAAAGTTAGGAAAACGAAATCTTTTGCTCACTCTCTCTTTCTTTGCTTCCTCCTTGTGTCCTTCATATTAGCTGAATTGAGTTACAGTAGTCCTGTTTATTCAGCAAATCTCTTTACAATTACATTTGAAATGGCCAAGGATCATCATCTTAAACAGATTTAAAATAGTACCTCCTACAGACTTTGCAGTCTCCCTCTTCACAGCTCACAAAAGGTAGAGAAACTCAGGCTCAAAAGTAGAGCGGGAGTATCAATATGTGTTTTGGAGTATGCAACCTACCATCCATAACGCTGGTCAATGTGGTCACTCCTAAAAAAAGGGGCACTCAGTGCTCATGACTTTATCAAGCCATCTACCAGTGGGAAAAAAAATCAGTAAGAAACCAGTAGTGATGATTTTACTTAAACTAGGCCTATATCCTTCTCTTTAACAGCTGACCTTGATGAAAGAGTCTCCTTAGAGACTTTAAGGAAGGCTGAATTTATAATGTAAGAGCTCCTGGCAGTTTTCATCACCTCAAATTACGAAGTGATTTTGATCAGTGCTGAGGATCTAGAAGGATGAATTCTGCACTACTTTATTGGCTCCTGCTTCCCTTGCAAGCTGCTCATACAGATTCACAGTGGGCAACTTCTCCTCTTCCAAGATGACCTTAAATTCAGTAAAGCGCAATCCCATCTCTTCTCCTGCTAGTGTTTGTATCCAAGTACACACATACCTGACATATCCTGTATTTAGGAGAGCAGGGTTATACGACTCCCTGTGCTCACTTCCAGACTTATTTTCTATGAACACACAAAAGACCCGCAGGAGAAGTTGCAAGGTGTCCTGTGTGCCTTGCATCTTCTGTTTAGTATCATGCAATCCTCCCAGACACAAATGAAAGCCAGCTTTAGATGTGGATAGATGATCTTAACAAAGGCAACACGTACAAGAAGAAACAGCTAGCCAAAAGGCGGATTTCACCTTTTACTGGGAATTCCTTCCCTCTCAGTGTAGAGGACTGCTTCCAAGCTTGGCTGGATTCAACACCAGTTCCAGGTTTATCAACTGCAATATTACTCCCGACTGATTAAAGACAATTTTTACTGTAACTATTCCTATCAGGCAAAGATGTTCCAATTTTTATCTGCATTTTAAACAGCTCCAGGGGACATCACTCAAGTTCCTTCTATTTAGAAGTGAAGATGAGATTCATACAGCAACTATAATTATCAAATGGCCTGTTTGTAAGGTAATCGAGACTAGCAAAAACATACCACATAAATGTACCACATGCTCTACTTCCTCCTCTGTGGAGCGTTTCAAAGCTTTGCTTTCAAGTCCATAATACTCTATGTGATCACTAAGACACAGGCATCCCCAGAGTGTTACAAGTGATGAAGCTGCAATATAGGTAAGGAAAAAGGACACACTATTCTTTGCAGAGAGCCTCTGGATACAAATCTCAGGTCAGTGTGAGCTTATGACACACACTGCTCTCTCCTTTCATTCTTCCACCAAAATAAAATCGTTCATTCATAATAGTTAAGACAAAATAGTAGAAAATAAAATTCTTTGGAGTAATTTCAAAATTTCCCTTTTTTTTCTTTTTTTCTATATTTTTGGCAAGTGTAAGGAGATTAGAAACACATACTCAACTCTTCCCTACAAATCTGAACTGCAAAAATTTGGGTGTTTGAAACATATAAAGTTTATAGTGCACCAGTTTTGTGTTAACTCTGCTTCTCTATGTTCTCTAGATATGAAGAAAAATACTGTCTTGCCAGAGAGCATGTTTTAAAAAGACCTAGAGCATAGACTTCGATCATATGTTAAGGCTGACTGAATTCAATGTGTGAGTCTTCCTGGATCAGCATTGTAGTCTACTGAAAAGATCTTATCCAGCATATTGAAGTTTCCATTTTAACTTAGATATCAGCCTTACTTTAGGCATTTCATTCAGCTTGGACAGAAGCAGAGTGGACAGCTGTACTTCGATGAATTTGTATTTCTAGTCAGTTCACCTTTGTACATTATCGCTAATAAAGCAATATTTGTGTGGCAAACTGTCAAGCTGCATTATTCAAAACCCCCTTTTGCAACAGAGTTTTTATACAGCAAGAGCAATATTTCTCTTCACTCGAGGCCTGCAAAGGTTTTTGGGGGGGTTCTTGGGGATTTTTATTTGCTAGAACTCGGCTTGGGACAAAATTATAATGCAGTGTTCCTTTAGGAAAAGAGCTGATTAACTGTAACCAAAACCAACACCATATTTATGCAAACTCAGATGAGAACAATGAAATCACATACCTCAGAATACAAACACTTGCTACAGTCATCATGGGAGTATTTCCCCACTCACCACTCCATTGCAAGGACAGGGTGAGTAAGGCAGGAGAGGAGGTGGTGCCTTATTCTGAGCTAAACAGAATGCAGAAGACAGACAGACGGATCTGCTGTAGTAAATCTTATGTTCCTTAGTCTTTGCCATCTGGCAAGTGATCCATGGCTCATGTGAAATGAGTGGGTGGTCATGGTCCGGTTTGTACTAGACATTTTTTGGGATCACAGAAAAACAAAACAAAACATTGCAACTGGCACCAACCGCTGCTCTTGTTAGCGGCTTTCAACAGGCAAAGGACCAAACAAAACTGAAGACTAAACCTTTCCCTCCTACAGAACTGGTCACAATTTCAGAAGGAGATAAAAGCAAGCTTGAATAAGAAAGGGAAAGCTTGCAGTGCCTCTGGTTCTGTCATTCTGTTTGGGATAAAGAAAGCAGAGATTTCAGCCCTTAGGACAACCAGTGACTTTACCTTCCCTGCTCTGATAATTCACCCTTCTATGACTATCAACTTTGGAGCCATGAAAGGCACATGAAATTTACAGCTCTGATCTCTTTTTTTGGGGTAGATCTGATCCTAAAATCTTAATCTGACATTATGTAAGGTTATTATCTGGAAAAAAACAAATCAAAATTTTTGTGCTAGCACAATAGGCTCAACAGAGGGATGGGTAAACAATGGCATGCAGGACACAAGCTGGGGCATTGTTGCCAGCCTTAAATTTGTTTTAATAACAGCTGTGGAAAGTGAAAGCTCTTTTATAAAACTTTATTTATAGATGAACAACAATGCGTAACAGCAGGTTTTCTGCATTATGGAACTATGTTTCAAAGGTTACCCTGCTGAAAAAGAGCCAAATACTACAGCATTTACGTTGTTTCAAATTTAATATAATGCAGACTTTTCAAGCACAAATACCTTTAAGGGAAACCATATGGTAACGGCAGACTTGCTTTTCCTTAACAACCAGGAATGCTTTCATTCTGAACTTCAAGTTAAAAAGGGTTCAGGACTGGATATGTACAACATTCCTTTTATTTCAAAGAAGAACACTCATTTAGCATATAGCGGTAGTGTGAAACGGCACCATTAGGTATTTTTAATTCGATATACCAACTCACTGAGCAACTTCAAACAATACTTCAGCCGTGGTTGAACAACAAAAGCAAACCCTAACTCCTGTTTGCTCAAATAGCATCAAAGCAGCTAGAAAAAGGCAAGCTGGATTGTACTCTGTTTGCAGCATCAGGGAATGAATATTGAAATAATATTTATTTATTTTTAAGAATTTGCTTAGTGGCTTATAATTTTGAAATAAAGGATTTAAACAAATAGTCTTGTGAGTTCTCAACAGCTTTCCTTTCACAAACCAAAACTTATGTGGGAATGCTGTCTAAGTATCCAGACAAAAATACTAATCTGACTAAATCTGTAAGATTAATAAAAGAAAGAAAAACAGTTTTTTCTATAATCTCTTTAACATTTTAATCTTAGACATTATTTGCAACAACTGTGGAATAAACATTTACAGACCAATGTTAGGATTTTGTTTATGGTCCCCCTCCACTTCCCCAGTTTTCAGGGATACACCTGGCTTCTCAGGCTCCCAGGGGAGCTTGTAATACCAGCAGGAAAAAAAGGGCATTTTCAGACTTGCTGACTACACATATTTGACACAGAAGGTCATGTGTATGGGAGATCATGATTTTTTGTGATTGATTTTCAGTATATAACCACACATTTAAAATCATCACAGTAAATGTGTACTGAAGAATTCTATATGTTATAAGAAAGAAAAGTTACTAGCACAGCAGAACAGTTAAATCTACGCAGAAATGCCATGTACAAATACACACTTGACTATCCTTTAATGAAAAATTAGCAAAGGCAAGGATGTGTTAAGGTAAAACTACTGTGGTTTGCTCAGCTATGCTTTCTTTTGTTTTGGCATAGCAGTATACAGTCTTGAATCAACAGGAAACCTCTTTCATCCATCTGATGATATGTATCAATGATGAAGCCTTTCAGAGGACAAGCTGTATTTCTAGGTGCTTAAAATATGTTGACATTTTTAACAATACATATTCTTAACCTTTGTTATTCTAGCAATAGCAGACAAACAGAAGCCCTGGCAAAGCTGGCTGAAACCTATCTAGGCCTGACCATCAGCAAGAAGACCCTAACTTGCTTTGTTTTCCCCCCAAGTCCTTTTCAGAAACAAACTTCCCAAACAAAAGCAAGGAATAACAAACACAGGAATACATCATTAAACAAATTCTAAAGCTGTATCTTCACCTCAGTTGGACTGCAGCACAAGCAGGCACATTGGTGCTAGCTTTACTCCAAGAACAGCAGAGAAGTGCGAGAGTGGCAGCAGCTGGAGGGCATGCTGCTCAGGCTTACTGGGAACACTGGGTACTTACGTGGGTTGCTGGTTCAGGTATGCCTACACATGCTGCAACTACGCCTGCAGCAGTATTGTAGACATATCATAAATGTACTGATCATGAAATCAGTCTGTTAGGGTCACATATTTCAAAAGCAGCCGTGTTTCCTTTGAAGCTATTGATTCTAAAGGAGAGATGAAAAATATATTGCTAATATCCTGAGAGATAATACATTTATCTGAATTCAATAAAGGAAAAACCAGCATTCACATTTGCACAATGTTTTTTCCTACTTACAAAAACAATTTCTCCAAATCTCATTGGACAAGGTTAGAAGATTTCATGACTGATTGGTCAATCATGAGCCAAAATATTTTTTTAAAAAAAATAACAAAATTTATAATGGAATACTATAGAACTCAATTTGTTATGGCACATACAGCTTTTCTGAAGTCATCAGAATTAGCCAGTATACAATTTTTAACCAGTGGGCAAACCAGAAATACAGCACAATTATCATAAAACTTGATAAGGTTCTGAAGAACAGGGAAAAAAAAAAAAGGGAAAAAAAAAACCCAAATCAAAACCCCAACAAGACCAAGCTGTTGACTCTCTTGCCAATATATACATGAAGCAGCGCTCTGTGAAAGAAGGGTAAAGGAAGGTCACCGAACTGTTCTCTGCTATCTACCCTGTTCTGTGGGGCTTGTTCTTCCCTTAAGCCACATGTGCAAAAATTAAGAAAGGGTATCTCTCGACTTTAACAAACCACTCATATTATTTGTTGTTGTTCCAAACCCCACTGAAGTCCAGGGTAATCATTGTCATCAGCTGGAGAGAAAGCACTTTAAAAAAACTATTTTAATATCTAAAGCTGCTCATACAGTAGTTAAGGAAACGGCTTTGGATTAAAACACACAGCATGCTCAGAGCTGTTATACAGATATCTTAATTTCTACAGGTCTTTCATCCCAAAATAGGAAACTATACAGTCCTAGTTCCATAGGCTTCCTGTAGGTAGGGTTTCCAGTAACATTTTACATGAGTATAATGTGATGCTGCTGCCAAATGGAAGATTCCCATTTTAATCTTTGTTCTGTTGAACAGAAGGCAGACAGAGGCAGAGAGAACATGAACAGCTTGTAGAAAAAGAGAATGTCTCAGATTTTTCCAGTAACACCGTCCACTTAAAGACATTATGGAATTACAACCTCAAAAAGTGTGCAAAATAAATAGACATTTTATAGTTTTTAAACACCTGGACGTTATAGGATGACTCCTGTGTGTAAACATAAGTTCTCTAATGTCACTGAAGTGTAGCAACACCCAGGGTCAGAAGAAAGCCGCTTTTCAACAGCATACGTGTTACCCAACTGTTCATCACAAAAAGCCATAATTTTTATAGCAAGGACAATATAAGTAAGGAAAATTCAGTAACTTGACAATAACACCAACTTAGTGAGTAACAATTTGTATAAAAAACTAAAATACTTTAATCGTACCAACTAGTCTGGGCCTTGGCTTCACACTTCTTCATAAAAGCTGCCTTTAAACCATTCAGGATTTTCCAAAACTATATTCCAAGGTCTACTGTCCCACCATGATGGGGACGTCCTACATACCAAGCATTTATGTGGAGACTGCTCTTCCAAACACTATCCCAGCCCCATTCTCTCACTCCTGGCTGTTTGGCAAACTCAACTCAATACCCAGCAATGCCGGCACTTCAGATTGACTGCACCAGAAAGAAAGCTGCTTTAAAATAGACAGCACACCCGGTCCCAGTCAGTTCTGAAAAAGTTAGTGACGACTAGTTAGGAAAAAGTTTAAAAAGAAGGAAAAAAGTCAGTTCTTATGACTGAAGAGATTAAGGAAAGATTTAAAGAAGTAACTGCAAGGCTTCTTTAAATAACGACTCAAAGCATAGGAGGAGGGACATTAGACAGTAAGTATGTAAAAAACCACCATTATCAACAGAGAAATTATTTATTCTTCTATAATGAATTGCACTTTGGAGGGCATTTATTTCATCATTTATACTTACCTGAGAGACACCTGCCCAAAACCAAAATGCATTCTCTTTGCCTGAGTGAAGTTTACCAGATGGCTTTTTTTTTTTTTTAAAAAAAAAAAAAACCTCATGGTAATGAAGTATCAAGGTGAAGAAAAGCACTGAAGAAAAATAAACAGTGGAGGAAGACCAGCAGATGTTCAGAGCACTGGACAGCTCAGACCTCCTATGGAAGGACGGAGAGTTAAGTCAAGCCTGCAGGATTTGAGTTTGTGGTTCTAGAAAAACAGCATTTAAAATGTAATGCATAGACCACATAAGCATTCTCTCTCTGAAATGCTATACTGGACATGATGACATACCCTTCTTAACAGCAAATTTTATCAGGTTATAAAAAAGCTTGATTGGAATTTTGGAAGCTAATAGGGAGAAGAAATATTTAGTAGCAGTTGAAATGTTTTCCTTGTCACTTTTTAATCATATTTTCTGAAAGGACGCTAATGAAAAAGTATTGATAATTGCTCATAGGTCTTTCCATTTTGAAGAAGAAAACTTTCTTCACATCTAGTTCATGTAAATTGTAACACCCTTTATGCTTAAGATATTGCTGGAGTTCAACACCAACTGTAAGGAAGGCCTATTTGATTGCTAGAAGGTGACCGGTATCAAATGTAAGGCATTTTTCTGGTACAGCTACATGAACTGTTAAAACCAACTGCTATCAGAACTGTCAAATCTGCAGAATCGCTGGTGCCTTCAGGAAAACTTTGGAAAAGATCACCTATGTAGCAATACTTCAAGTCAATATCTATAGCTGTCTCATAACACAATATATGATTGAATTACATTTTTTTAATAACTACTTGTATAATACACAAATGTAGCAACAACACTGTGATCAAATCTAACACAAGAACAGTATGTAGAATGAGAGACAGAGGTTTATAGATTAGTGTTCAGGCTGCTAAACCCCTGTGGATCTTAGTCAAATAATCCCAGTCCAGCAGCGGGTACCAATCCATGTGCACGGCCCAAAAGGCAGATGTCTGTCCCAGAAGCTGATAACAAGCATCTGCCTATATTGGGTGGATTCAAACTCACAACTTTCACTTCAAAAAGAAAATGTCGTCCTAGTCAAACTATGACTTAAGATGAAATCCAGACTCTCTATGCCCTTCTCTTCATGTTTGGCCTCTGCAGAGCAAAAAAATAAACGGGGAAAATTCTTAGTACTAAAGACTACACAAAAATGAATCCTGACTCTGTAATACAGTCAGGACAGTACTCCTCTTGCCCAAGCACCAGCTTATATATAGATGTCAGTTACAAAAGTGTCCCTTTGCACAGAATACCACTCTGAGCAGGATCTAGGACTGTTATTTCAAAACAATGCTCTCATGGATTAAAATCACACTCTTCACTGTTCTCTCCCAGGTCTCAAGAACTGTGCCTTACACCTGCAGTAGGCCCTGCTCCTGCCACACTGGCCCTTACAGGAGACCAGTATCTACATCTGTAGACCACCATTATCACTTGCATTACATTAGTGCCCATAAACTCTATTCACAGATCAAGATTGTGCTGTACGTCCTGCACTGTACAACCCCAGATGAACATACAGACACCACACTCAACCCACCTATCCGGCTCCGAAAGACCTTCAGTGAACAATTATGCAGATAGCTCCAATGGAATTGTGGCTACTGCATGCAGAGGATATGGAAGTAGTCTCTCTTCACAGCTGGGTCAGATCAATGGTTTATCTAATCCAGTATCCTTAGCAACTACAGGCATTAAACTAGGGATGTTAGAGGGCATGCCTCTAGCTACTCCCTTAGAATCTGTTTATGGCATGTGTTCATGAATTTGCCTGATCTCATTTGCACCACCTGATTGCTGGATGGGTTCTCCTCAGGCTTTATTCATTTTCAATAATGGAAAGAAAAAATCTGATTTTAAAATTCTTCTGACAGTTGCTTCTGGAATTAACAGAAACACACTCTTCAGCCATCAGTAACACAAGTCTTCCTCTACTTGCAGACTCCTCTATTTGCAGATTTCCAAGCTACTCTTGGGTAAGACACCATTTGTACAATTCTTTAGTTTAACACAGACTTGCATATAGAAACTTCATCTGTAATAAGATAAAGGAGCCAATGAACATCAGATTTAAGGCATTCCTTGAGTGACTGAAGTTCTTACAGAGATGGATACCAGAATGAATATAGCAAAGCCAAAAAAGCTGATATGGGACAAGTCAGCCCTAAGGCTCAGCTGCTACATCTTATTGTATTGTGGCTTTGGTACTTGCTTAATTCAATAAAATCAGAAGTGGATCAATGTAACAAAGTGTCATTATTTCCAGAGGAGAAACAAAACCCCAAAATACTCTGTAGACACGCAGACTTTAATACATAGTGTACACTGTTTCCACATCAGTCACCCAGACTATGGACACCACGCTGTGCAGCAGTAATAAGGGGTGTGTAGGCCCATCAGTCATCCTGGTGAAGCCATGGCTCAAATGCAGTTTGATATGCCCAGCTAATACACGTTCACATTTTTGCACATCTGCCTTTTCAAGCCAGGCCCATTATTCATCAGCCTTAGGTACACACGTATTGTGTTAAAGAAGAACTACATAAATGCCACCCAGCTTAAGTAATCAACCATCCATTCCTATATAGTCATTAAACATTACTACCCCCTTGTAGACAGGGACCAAAATATGGGGAGATTAAGGCTCAGATTCAACACACCTAAGTAGTTAAGTGAATGGTGTACGTTTGGAATCCTTCCCTTCTGAGGATTCCTTTAGAGTTACAGGGAAATAGATGTGAAGGAGCATTATTTCTTGGGGGGAACAGAGACATCAGGGTCTAATGTATATGTATGCGCTGTGCAGCGCATGTAAAGTTTGACATGAAAAGGATGTGCCACATAGAACTCAAGCTGGCAGGTAAATCAGCCATAGATGAGATAGACTGTCTGTGTGTGATGCCATAGGCTGTAGACACAGATTCAGTGTCCTGCTCTAACTTTAATGAGATAAAAGAAGGGGCCCACAGCTTAATGCTGCTCTAAGACTCATGGAGTCTCTCTAAAGCCTTGCATGAGCATTTATTCATTTATATCACCTATGATACAAAAACTGCCATCTCTTGGTAAATTATTCCAGTCGCTACCAAGCTGGGTTGTATTTGAAATGGCAAACTACAGGTAAAGACCGCATAGTCCCAACGTAATATCCTGATTCATCCACTCTCTCTCCGTTGGTCTTGACAAACACATCAGAGATTACAACAGAAAGGTACTGGTTAATGTTTACACTGCTCAAAGCCTCAATGACATTGCTCATTTTCTCATACTCACCCACACTAACAGTAAATATCGGTTTCATGGACAAGGAAAGTGCCACAAAAGAAATCATTAAAAACAACTAGAAGATGATTACTGCTTTGTGACTCCAGCCCAGAAGCCTGAAACTTGAGTAGAGTTCATTTTACTTTCTTTATTGAATTCCTCTGCTTCTGTCATGCAGCTAATTCAACACATTTCCTCCTGATTATTAAAAAGGAAAAGTAGCTAGTATAAACATCAAAGAGAGGTATTATTGCCTTCTGTGACACCAGGATATTTTCCAAAGCTATGGGTAAAAAACGACCAGTGAACTTTCTGATCCCTTGGCAGGATGGGCATACAAAACTTGACATAATGCAATCACTAGCCAAAAGGCATTATTTACATGCAATGAGGTTTGGAGAGCTGGGACTTAGCGAGATAGCACTACAGCAATGGCAGGAGAGAAGTACAACAGATCCAGACCACCCTTCATGGGAGCACAGCTCTTCCCCTGCCTCAGTGCTGAAAACATCAACTCTTAATACTTTTGCCTTTATCTTCTAGCCCTTTGTAACCATACCTACACAGGCACATGTATTATAAATTCACTCTACTTAATTCAATTTTAATTCATGCTACTTCAAATAATAATGAAGGTGTTCAATCAGCTTCACCTTTGTTTCTGGTACAGCACAGACTCCAGTGAGACCTACAATCTGCCAACAACTCCAAATACCACCAAGCTATGTCAAGAAAATAGTTGTGAACTATTCTACTATTCATTTTACTTGTCTACTTCCTCACAGGTCAAAAAGAATATTAGTAATATGAACTGATCCTGTGTTGCACAAGTTTGACAAAAGTAGAAACACTTTTTTGAACATTTATTCTTACATAAAACCCTCAAAAATACAAAACTAGACGGAGACTTAAAATCTCAGCTATTGTATTGGAAATGTTTATCTAGGCCAGCACAACAGAAAAGTTCAGCGGTCAACAGATCAGACCTTAAATTCCTTTCCTTCCAAAGCACTTAATTTCATGCTATCAAGCAAAAGAAAGTAGCTTTAACCACAGGATAAACCTCCTAGGAGATTTAATTGGATTAAATCAATTTCTACATCATCAAAGCCTCAAGACTTCTATCTGCCATTTCTAAGGGTGAGGGACTGCAAATGAAGAAACAACCCCTCTAGCTTCAGAGTCAAACAAGACCACAGGCTCCAAACACCTCACTGGACACACCACATGTATACACACAGACCTCTGGAGCAGGCCGCTCAGCAAACCCTCAGACTGAGGGTCTTAAAGCACAAACATGCATATATTCCAGGTATCGCCCTGAGTTAAGCACAATTGTGTCCATCTGCACCCATATGTCTGATCATTTTCATGCATCTGACCCAAGCCCGCTGAAATCCTTTTTGCAGACTAGGTCAGGTTCCCAGTTCCTCTAGCTCCTAGATGTCACCTCAGCCACACCTGCTGCAGGAGGATGTCCCAGAAACTCAAGATGGAGAGGAGCAGGTTACGAATCTGCAGCTAAAAGAAAGTAACAGCCATAAGCCCGTGGTGTAGTATTTCAGAACAATTTTGTTGTACGCTGTGCACTCGCGCTGACAGAAGCTGCTGACTTGGGTAACGAGCACAGCTTTGCCCAACTGATGGCTGACCTGAGCAGAAGGCATTTCAGTTGAAATTTAACTTCTGTACACAATACGTGTCATACTGCTGGAAAACCAGTGATGTTGCAAGTGTGGGAAAGCCCCATGCCGTTGGCTTGTGTGAAAGTCAGTCTACAGTCCACAGCCTAGAAACAACAACATTATCTAGCCAACGGCAAACGGCAGTCATCTATTGCTCAAGTGTTCTCAGAGCTGCAGAGCCAAAGACTGTAGTTACACAATCAAGATAACTTTTCTACTCCGCCCTGCTGGGCAAATGCCTGCAAGTTTTCATCTGGGGGGGGGGGGAATCAATATTTTCTTAGCTACACCCTTGAAGTTTCACCCTGCACTTAACAAGAGAAACTAAAGAAGGAAAGGTCGATGGCCATTTTCATTGGCATGAGACTGAGGGCTTCAATCATGGTGTAGGCCACATCCAGCAAAACTGGGAAAACGAAGACAAATTAAAATAACTATCATTTATAACTCTGCTAGCTGTACACAGAGAGGCCTATAGGAATATCCAGCCTATTTTCCTACCAATAAAGCACTGTCTTCTCTGCAGTATATTTTCCAGTATATCAACCTAGACTGGTTTTAAAAGTTCCAAATACGGGAACTTTCGCCAGCTCCAAGGAAAATTTACCACATCCTTTCACTGGTACTTGGATCTTCAGCCAGTTACAATCACATGCACAGAACTAAGCCAAATGGGTTTATGCCATGTATGTTTCATCCAACAGAATTTTTTTTCTACATCTAATGCCATAAGGCATTTGAAAAGCGTTAAGTTAGAAGAGAACGCATATTCAAGGAAAATTATTTCCATGTACAAACATCTTTCTAAGGATCTCTAAGTCAGTCTTTATTGACTTCAATTCGTATCTCCTGGTTTCCATTTTAAGGTAGCTGTAAGTCTTGTTTCAGAGATTAGAAAACCTGCAGGTAGACTGACCACCGTCATTACTTAAGACTATACAGAAAACATAGAGCAAAGCCAGGAACAGGGCCAAACCTGCACAGTACCCTAATCTACCAGTTAGACCCTGGATTTTAAAGCTCAAAGGTGGCAAACAGGTTTCAAGGGGCCATGACCATCCTTTCTTTCTGGAGCCAAAACTTTAACCCCTTTTTAAAAAATGGAACAACATATGGAAAAATCTGAGAACACTATTTTATTAAACCATATCTGGAGGAAGTGGTAAATAGCTTGAAGAAATTTCAGATGAAGATCAAGTGAATCATTGTCAATTTAAGCAAAAATTGGTCTACAAAAGCATTACATTGGTATTGTTTTCATGCTTGGAAATGCTTCTCAAAAGAAGGAGGTTTTGTCATTGGCCGTATTGTTTTTCCTTCTTAGTGGAAGCTTCTTGAAGAGGAAAAAGAGAAAGAAGACATGAAAGTGCACATGGAAGTGAAATGTCTGTCCTCTTTGTTGTCACCAGTTTAGAAAAACAGAGAAGAAAAAGGCAGCTTTTTCTTTTAGAAGTTCCATCTGTGAAAGGCTTTTGACTCAACACAACCGTACAGCTGTGCAGAATTAACTGGGTTCTAAGGACTCTACCAATAAAAAGTACTGTGAATCTCCTTTGAAGTCTCTGTTTAGCCCTTAACTTGCCAATATTCTGCTTTTTGTCCATGCTTAAACAGTATTATGCTTTCAAAAACTGAAGTTTTACTTCTTTCTTTAAAGGTTTGCTGTTGTCCCCCGCCTCTCAGAGGGCTGATGTACAACTAGGATGATCCTCCTTCCCACCCAGTAACCAGGGATGTGATGGAAGTCAGAACATGTCTTCGAGCACAGAATTTGATTTCAAAGTTCTCAGTCTTTACCACAAGTCTTTTACTTGTGGTAAAGCCACAAGTGTTTTACCAGATCTAGCTACAGTGAAAACAACTCAATGGATATAAATATCATCACACATTTGCAGACACTGGGCAGAACCCACAAATCTTTCTTTCTGGACAGCAGCCAGTGGGAGATTCAGAGCCTGTAAGGCTTTGCAAAAGGAAACAATTCAGCCTCCTATAACAAATGTGCTGTCCCTAAAGAATGGTGTCATGGAAATCAGAGCACATAGGAACAAGGTTTTAAAAAAATTACATGCTGCACTGCTAACCAGCTTTCCAAACAAACCCTTAAAAATAATTTTATACTGGCCAGTTATATTAAATGTATAAAATTATAATAAATCCTCTCTTCACATCTTTAAGTAAAGTAGGTGTGCTTCTCAGAATTTAAAAGCTACTTCTTGGGAAAGATGGCTAATTCTTCCCCTCTTGAACCTAGCTGCATCTTAAAACTGCTGTTTCTACTGGAAAACCAAATGTCTAAGTGACATGAGGAGGCTCCATAGCTTTTTTTCTTTGGTGATTCCTGCCTAACATA
The DNA here is from genome assembly GCA_020745775.1 of Theristicus caerulescens. Lineage (NCBI taxonomy): Eukaryota > Metazoa > Chordata > Aves > Pelecaniformes > Threskiornithidae > Theristicus > Theristicus caerulescens. Next base: position 34,121,645 of record CM036564.1, read on the forward strand.
ATCAGTTTACAAATCCATGTGGTCAGGTGGCCTTTTTAACTACTACCAGGCTGTAAATTCTACATGGAGTCATGTCTCTGACATCACACCAGTAATGAAACAATTTTTCACTTGAAACTTAAACATCAATTCATGAAAGAGAACACAGTCTGGCTTTATGGTTTTCTTAAAGTTGTGCATGTCCTCCTGAACCAATCTACAAGAAAACTTATTTCTCTAAGTAAAATGAGCATATCTGATATCCAACACTATATATAAACTAATACCAATTTTAGTCAATTTTCTGACCAAACCTACACTTTAAACACAACCCTTCCAGAAAAAAGAAAGGGGCGGGGGGAGGAATTGATAATGTTAGTTGAGAAAGACTAGTATTAAGTGTTTCTAATGAAGTTCCTATCCATGTTGTACCCATACGTATCAGTTAAAATTTTACTCATCTATTTTCCGTATTATCATCAGCATCCTTCCAGCTGAAGAGGTTCACTCTGGCACATACAGTCACTAAACAAGCTGAAGGAGCATTACAAACAATAAAGAACAAACCAAAGTGCCACCCACCCCATGTATTTCCATACAGGACAGTTAGTACAGGACAAGCAACGACATCAAATCCATTTACTAGCTAGCCATGCTCATCCACTGCTAACATTTACAGGCAGAAGTCTGTGATCTGTATGATTCCCCTTTTACAACACCAAAGGACCCATCCCGAGGAGTATTTTGCATGGTGAATAGTTCCATTACACACTAGCTTATAGAGAGTACCCACAGTTAGTTTTAACACTTGAATAAGCACTATGGAAGAGGCAGAATCAGACTCCAAATAAGCTAAAAATTAATGGGTGAGAAAAAAATAATTCACCTCCTATGAACATCTATTTAATTGTGCAGGTTTGCAGCAGGGCTGAGACCAGTCCTCTAGATAAAACTGGACTTTGTTGTTTTCTACTTCAACTTCTATCTTATGCAACAACTTCAAATAACTTCAATAATAAATGAATAGGCTATAAATATTGTTGTAATATTCCCCTCTGTAACACAAACACCTGCTTTTGGTCCTGTTCACATTTCCATTCACGCACTGTGTTTACAAAGAGGGTGTTTGTGTCATTGAGGGAATAAGAGCACTGAATCAAACCAAATAGTAACCCCTAAAATTACATAGAGGTTTCTATTCCCTGTGTAAAGGCAAGGAGTCCTTTCTAGTTAACTCTACACATACATCTTAGTACTGAATTGCAAAATAATAGTTATTTGCAAATGACTACCTCACCCAGTATGAGAACTCTACCACCTTAAGGCAAGCAAGGCTGAACACATGGACTGCATTAAAGAGATCTGCTATTTGAGAAGCAAAACAGACAGAATTTCACCTATCAGCCTGCTCCAGCCCCTCTGCCCCCAGTGCTCTCTTATTTAACAGACTAAATGTACAGTACAATGTTCTTAAATGTAAATCACAATGATTACCTTCCAAAAAGCACAAGATAAAGCCAGATCTTTTACTAATACACAGAAAGCTTTTATCTTTACTGTCTCTGACACTGAATGTCGTGTTTGATTTGGTTATGGGAGACTCAATGAAAACTTCTTATCATCCACACTACCGCACTTTAAGGCAGATTCCCTTCCCAGAAATACTCGCTCCACACTGCAAGTATATGATGCCATCGGACTGTGTCAGAGGGCGTTAGGTGCTTCCGCACCAGCACTGTACCACAGCCTTTTGGCCAGCCAACACTGTGGTCTCTTGGGCCCTGCCGAGCAAAAAGGTATGCTTATACAGTGATACCTTCTATCCTGATGTATTTCCACTTCTCTCTCATCGTTCCTTACCATCCATTTTATTGCAGAAGTGACAGGGATGTGAGACACGAGAGCCACAGTATGGTTACAGCTCTTGTGGAAATTTCTTCTACAATTTCAGGCTAAGGAATGTCTTACACTTAGATACGTATAAGGAGTATCTCCTAGACATCAGCTGACACAAACAGTGTATTAGATTACTTCCAAATAGATTATGTCTATTGGGAAAAAAAAAACAAACTGGAAAACACATTTTTGTGCATGACATATGCAAGAGAACAGGTGTTAGTAACAGCATTTAATAGCTTACTGACATTAACATCATCTAATGCTCACCTATCACAAGGATAAAAAAAATTACATGGACCTATATAAAGCAGAAGAGCGCAATAAGGTAGCTGTTTCACATGACAGAAGCAGCTTATGGATGCAGCTCCAAAAGCAACTGCTACTGTATTTGATCTCAGTGTTATTTTCTAAACTGAAGGCTTCTTGTTCATTCTTCTAAACTACAGGCATGATATAACTATAGTTTTGTTGCCATGCTTAACAGAGTACAGAGCTACTCAGTTAATATATTAATGCTATACTACAACATACTCCTTCACTAGACCTCGGCACTGCTGGCTAGTATCTTAGAGGTCCTGGATATGTTTTGGATTGGGGTCATGAAGTGAGCTAAAGTACTAAGTGAGGCAGAGTAGAGGACAGTCCCATTACAAGAAACAATAAGCTCAGGAAAGCTATCTAAAGAAAACAAAGCTGTTCAAGTAACTGCTCTTCCCTTTCAGAGATAATGAAACTTAAGCCAGAGTATCACAAACTTGTAGAAGAAAACAAAAAGCTGGAAGCTACTAAGATGGTACCAATGAATTTCTTAAGTTCTTCTTTGCTGCCAAAACAGAAAACAAAACTAGTAAAACTCTAAATATACACATGTTGCAAAGTTGAAACAGCCTAACTAGAATTACTGTAATTCACAAGTATCAGAGAAGAGACCAGCTCTCCTTTCTACTTTAAAAGAAAGCAAGTTCTCATTCATACCCTAATGGGTGACAGTAAGGGAAGGCATGAACAGCTTTTTCACCAGTAAGTTTTGTAATTGTGCAACTTATGGTTTTGATCATAAATGCAAGAATACAACAGTCAGGAAAGAATTTCTTTGCTTCTAGCATGTCTTCTCCCTCTGATGTATTAATTCAACTACTGCCAGAAACTGTGTGCTGGTTTTGTCAGACTGACAAAATCACGTTAATTTGAGTATACAGAATTTGGGTAAGTACGAAAAGCACTGTTCTCAGACATTTCTTGAAGGTTCATTTTAATAACTTCCCTTAATTCAAATATATTGTTTGGGGGTTTTCACATAAATGCAGCCTAACCTTCTCAACGTAACATTGTATGCGATACTTCAACTCCTTGAAATATTTTTTTTTGTCTGCACCTACCACTGTAAAAACAGCTTCAGGATTAAAACCACAGCCAAGCTCTGCCTACGTGCCACAGGAGAAAAGCAACATGGCCACTTGATCAAGATTAGAAAGATTACACACATGAAAGTAGTTAGAGTGGTTAATCTGCTACTACACCTGCAGTAACTGGGTGTAGCTGCGCCCTTTCTAACAATGTCAAGGTTGTACTCATTTAGCCATCCACAACACATGAAAAGACAAACAGTTTCTGGCACTGAAACCTACCTCAGTCTATTTAGAGCACGTGGGTATCTCAACAATGATTCAGAGCAGGAGAAGGCTGAGGTCACTCCTCGGCCAGACCTGACGACTTAGGACAAAAATATTTTAACTCCCTGTGGGTTGGTTTGGTTTTGTTTTGAAGCAGTGCCTCTGGCAAGCAGAAAGCAGCAATTCACTTAGTGTAGTAGAGAAGAATTTGATTTTTGACCTTAATAGACCTTCCTCTACAAGAGACAACTACTCAGAACAAATGTACAGCACCGGTGGTTCAACTGGACCTGGAACAGTAATAAAGGCAATCCTCTCAAAAAAGCTCAGCTTCTGGTGGCTTAAGGTATTTTTAATTACTATTCCAATTAAGGGACATCATTTGCCATTTACTTATTCATAGATGTCTCTCAAAATTAATCCAGATAAAAGCAATTTTGATTTCTATATTTACTCACAAAGAGGCATGCAAGATACCAACTGCAAAAGAAGCTCCTACATTCACCATCCCACCATGTGCTTATCTAACCTTGATGCAGAAAGAGCTGATGTGGGAGTGGAAAGCAATGGAAAAAGCAATACAATTTACAATTACTATCAAATCAACATTTCCATTTTATGCATCCTACGTGCACCAACTGGGCACTCCACATTCAAGTATATAAATTAAGTACTAAGTACAGGTATTTGGTGACATGCACTGACTCAAGAATCAGACGCACACAAAATATTAATAATCATTACATGGAAAAGACTAGAAAACAGCAATACTGACAGGTTATGAGCATTTCACGAAATTCTGATGCACAGCTTTATCCCATTCTAATACTATTAATTTTTACTAAAATCTGTATTCAGAGATACAAATAGCTCTTTTTCTATTAAAATGAAAATTTAAGCTTTTCTCAATATTGCATTTCTCCTGTACTGTTTGTTTTTATCTAGTACTGCTAGCGAATATTATGTGCACTGCTGAACAGCTGTATTTTGTATGTCAGCAATCCTGAGAGAAAGAAGTAAATGCTCTCAAAAAGCATGCTTTGGTTTCTTCATGATGTAATGGCCAACAGACAAATCATTAATAATATTCAGAGTAATATGTTGAGTCAATCTTTATTATTTTAAACAAACATAAAATCCATAGAAACAGTCATGAAATAAAGCGGAAGCCGATGCACTGCATATTTACAGTCATGAACACCACAGCACAATTTGGGGCAGAAATTAAGAATGCTACAAACACATGAAACTCCGAGGAAATGCAGCAGGCAATGCACACTGAGACGTGGATATAAGACAATTAACACCCATTCTCATGAGAAATGTTACTTTTGCCGAGTGCAGAATTTGGACACAGAATAATTACAGCACTTAAGGAAACATGATTTTTTACTAAAAAGTCAATTAGAAATAATTACTTTTCAGATGTGAAAGAAGAGTTTCAAGTGAAAATCTGTTTTTCTGCCCTAACAATTGAAATACTTGACTTTCTTTACTACACGTGTTGGCTGTCTTTTCGTTTCTGATCTGTAAAGTTCACTGCTCATTTTTCCTGTGTCCAGTACACACAAAGTCTGAAGTCAAGGGAATGTCTATATTGAATGGGGATGTAAAACATTAGAGCCTGAGCTGCACATTACAGATTAAGATGTGGTTTGCTGGACACTTTGCAGATACTCTGTGTGTCCACATCATCGTGCTTAAACATTCTTAAACAGAGAGCTTATGCTAGATTCCCAACTCTTAAGTAAAACTGGGTGTACAGCATTTTGGCTGCCAGAAAACCTTCTTTTATATATTATATGCAGCAAATGGCAGAAATACAGTCAAATATGCCATTTTTTACATGTATGCTTTTAATACTTGAAAGTTTTAACATACACTTCCAGCAATTTAGGACCTTCTCATTTATCAAACACCCCCACCGTCTCAGGCAGTGCTTCCACAGATGTTTCCCTGTGCAGCAGCACTGACAACCTGAGCAGCTCACATCAGTACTACTTCTGCAGCGCCACATGCCAAGCTAGGGAACTGGTCAAAATTTAAACTAACCCCACCTTTTTTCCTTTTTATACAGGTTTTTTTAATTCATTTATGTTTCTTGACCCAGTTCACAGGTGGTCTCCAAAAGAGTGGTACCAACCCAACTGAACAGGGAAGGGGAGAAGTGCATCACAGAAATGACCTTTTAGAGGACACCAGTAAGCACTGGGTGACGCTGCCACAAAGACTGCCACAGCCATCTCGGCACTGCTCATGGATGGGAACAATCACTGTGGGGGCAGTTACATGGTGCTTCTGTTTCAGGAGCAAAGCAGGCTTGAAAAATTGTCAGCCTTGCTTACCTTCAGCTACTTGTTATCATCTCACACCACATTTTTCCAGAAGGTTATTTTTAGCCTGGATTATTTCAGTAAACTATTTCACTGCATGACATCATAAACCCTTAGGCTGGCATTGAAGGGCCTGTGAAGTGCAGCACAGGGAAGGGAGCTAATATCCACCTTTTTAATTGGCTGCACAACAAATACCAGAACTACCTGTAGATACATCTCATGACTGCAGTTTAGCGAGAAGCTTAAAGAGATACATTAAAGTTAGCAGATCTACTTCTAAGTTCAAAGTTCGGTTTGCGCTTTGAGGCGGTTTGCTTTTTTGATTTATTTTTAAACCCTGAATCAAAAGCTATATTCACCTCTAAATGTATTAAATCAAATCCACAAATAAAAGAAAATGTCCACCTTTCACCAGTACTTTAAACAAGAAAAGTTTGTAGAAAGCAGCAATTCTGTTTTCATTAGACCAACTGGTGTAGTTGGTACAAAACCAAAAAGCCCTTCTGGCAAGCCGTTCTTCAGTTAGCTCAAACTTATATTGTTAAGAACAACATTCCCTCTTTACATGTACAGGATGAGAAGGAAGAAAACAAAACCTTGAAAAAAAAAATAATCTGACTTCTATAAGAAGAAAAGCATTTTAAAGCTCCAAAATCACTTCTCCTGTGATAATGTCAATAAGGAGAAAACATCACAGAAAACATGGAATGATTCAATTAGTCCACTGATCATTATTGTACAAATCCTACCGTATGTACTGTACTGACATACGTTCCAGTCAGATCACCTGCTACCATCTCAAATCTACACCAAGAACATGAGTCTTCAATTTCATTCAGGATTCATTTCAGCAATTTCAGAAGCGAAATAACCCGTTTGTTGGGGAGCATAACATAAACCTAAACAAAAAGTATACACTAATGTGAAAGGAGACACAAGTATGAAGTAACACTAAGACAATTACAGAGACAAAAAAAGATAACTAGATGGACTAAAATCACATCAATGTTATCTTTTCTTCAGTAGGATAAGTTAGGTAGGTTTATTCATCTCAAAGGTTACTGCTACAAGTCATCCAAATTCTTTGACAGTGTCTGAAAAATGTCAGCAGTAATGACATTAAAATAGTATTATGCAAGACATCACCAAGATACTATCTAAATTAATATGCATTTCAAAACAGGATAGGACTGCTGGACTGCAGTTTCAATAATTCCACTAAGTTCATGCAGGAAAATGAAATCTCAAAACAGCATCTTTGATAGCAGCATCAACAGGCACGCCGAGAATCAGTTTCAATTTTCAGGGCACTCTAAATGCCGGACATCATCCCATGATCCCTATTCAAGTATTTCCACTTGCTCATATGAACTTCTCTGTTCAGTGAACCCTGCACTGAGCCATTTCAGCATGCTAACCCTACAGAAAGTTAACCATTTGTTTTGTTGCATGTACTTTCTTCTGTGTTAGTGCATATAATGGCTCAGCAAAAGACCAGATGAGCACTGAAGCCAGTGCAAAGGAGAAGATCAGAAAACTGTCCAGGGATTATTTTTTTTGCTGGGTACAGTGAACACAGAAACTAGAGCAAGGTATGTCACAGGAGCAAAGCGCTGGGTGAAAGGACTAGTACATCAGCTCACTTTGCTCCTTGAAACTGCAGCCTAAGTACATCCACGTTGTCTTGCAACATATTTATAAGAAATTACAGATACGCAATTCATTGCTGCACATGCAGCAGCAGATAAGGAGAACTTGCTTGTATAGGAAAGTCAATTTGGAGTGCTTCAACACAGATCCAAGTCTGGCTTCTAATACAGTCCCCAAGGCAAAATAGACAAACAAGTATCCTTGTGTACACAAAAGAGCCAGACATATATGACGTTCCACTTAAAAATAAATTTTTTTTAAAATCACAAAAATCAAGCCTCATTCCCATATGCTTAAGTAAATATCCCCCAACAGCTGTGAACTGCTCCTTTTTATTAGCTGGCAAGCAACACTTTGCTAGCAGACACCAATGTTTTGCAAAGCACTGTCTGTGTGTATACACAGAAAAGACATACAAAGCAAGAGGCCCCAGTTAAAAAGTCACCTTGGAAAAGACACTCTTTTTAATAAGGATTAAAATAATTGAGAGCATTCACACATTCAAGATGATGGCTTTCACCATTCTCTGTCAGGGAACACAACAGTTAAATAGCCAGGCTTGTCATTCTTGTGGTTATTTGCCCTGACGTGTTGGTATTGGCAAGGGGAGATTCCAGTTACCTTTTTGCAGGGCTCAGCACAGATTACACAAAGAGCAGAGCAATTCACCCAGTCCTCCTCACCCCACTGAGGATAAGAAGGTTATCGGTCTGGAAGACACAATTAGGGGTTTCTCAAGCAGGCTCTTAGCAAGAAACACTATGCAAAACCTGTTTATTGTGTTTCCACGCCACTATCATTGCTGCTGAGCTCCACCCATCCCCAATCTATGTTTATACAGGTGAATTGCCAAGGAAAGAAAGAAACACTTCCTCCGCACCTGAGCCTCATGGTTTAATTCTTCACTTGCTCAGATTCATAAAAACCTGATAAAATGCCAAAAAGAATTACCTTAGAAGTGAGCAAACAAAGGACAATAAATGCATCACAAAGAGGTAGCAAACAAGGCTATGGGAGTTAATTATTGCCAAGGTTAAGTGTCTAATTTCTCTTTCACAATACAGGTCTGGCTACCTGGGAACACACCCAGGTGAGCTTGAAGGACCAGAAACCACTGAAAGGAAATGACACAGTGGGAAAAGAATCCAAGAGGCATCCACGAGGTCTCAAACCTCCCAAGCCCTTTGTCTTAGCCTGAGGCCGGCTCTACAAAAGGGTAGGTATGAACATATGTGTAATTTTGCTCACGCTCTCTCCTTCTCATCCACCTTTTTGAGAGCACGTAACTAGGAATAGGAAGGTTTGAGGTGCAAAGCCAACCCATCCTGCAAAGCGCCAGGCATCTCCTAGAAGAGGCTGAGAGAGAATCAGGCAGGGCAGGAGGGAAGAAAAAGCTTCTTGTATCGGATTCTGAAGTCACGACCTCCAGGCAAAAAGCCCCCAGGAGCATTCACCAATGGCAGTGCAGGAGGTGACCATCTTTTGACACTTCCACTAGGTTTCTGCCAAAGGATTCAACTTCGCTCCAAAAGAGAACAAATGCAATGGGTATTGCAGAGCCCTCTGTGGGCTTGGAGAAACAGATCAGCTCACTTCCATGTGGGGAAGTCACTAATTATATAGTATAGTCTTACAGCCGTCAAATTTGCAATACAGGGGCAGCACCCAGGTCAGCAGAGCAGCTGGGGGCTGATGCATCTGGCCATCTAGTAACACCTATGATCATCAGCGACATGGAATCCTTCTCTATGTCAAACGCCCGAGGACTGTATTTGTTTTCTTATTTCCATATTACAGACTCAGGCTCATTATCTTTCTAACATTTTTCCAATCACTCTCTGTAGCGCTGATTCCCAAACCATGGTCTGGAAATTGGCAGCATTTGGCAACCAGTGCCAGGAACCACTGTTAAGTGAAAACGTCAAATTTGTTTCTCTTGTATGGCCTGTAAGAAAGTCTGAGAGTTCACAGTGTTCTTGTGGTGGAAGCCACTGCTTTTGCTATTGTTTAATATACATTAAAACACCAACTATCACAGGAAGCGATCAACTGCCGGCACACAAAGTCTGCGGTTAATCTTTGAACGTTAGCTGTAATGCTATCCTAAAAGCTGCCTGGCTACAATGCAGACTTCTTTCCTGTACATGTTTTATTGCAATTATATTACCTATACTGACTACTAACAACGTTGCAACTGGAGTCGCCGGTCCAAGTAGTGAATGATCACTCCTCACATGTAACCCAAATATTCTCTAATTTATTCTTTCCTAACTGACCAGGAATCATGTCTACAATCTTTGGTACTGTCTGCAAGAAAGCAGCAAATCTCCAGCAGATCGTTCCAGTTAGCCTAAATGCAAGGGGGAAAGTACTGCATATTGTATAAACTTTGTCTACCTACCAAAAGGTACTGGAGAAAGAAGTCTACAGCTCGAACCAAAAGCCTGTATCTTTCACCAGTGACAAATTATCTAGTCAGGGAGTGGGAGAGAGCACTATAGGGCTGAAGTCACAGCATGTACTTTTGCCTTTATTTCCATAGAAGCAGCTTTTTGTTTGACTGCAAGTGTTTTTGTTCAGGTGTAGTTTCTAAGTTGGCCTAAGCTGACTAGACCACACCATAGCCCAGAGGAGCAGCCCCTGACTTCCCCTGCCATTTGCATTACCAGGTCCTCCTTTGTGTCAGCAGTCAGGCAGCTGACCAGTGATGTGGATTAAAATAACGCTACTTCAAAGAGGTTTACAGCAAATGGCAAACTGAAAAATTCTCTCCAGTAAAAGGCTTCAATTCCAAAGATCTGTACTTAACCTGATGACCAAAGACTGTACCTAAGACTACACACAAGTCAAAAGTCATGCGTCTAATACATCACCATGCTGCAGAGAAAGAATTAATGATGCATATACTCAACTGGGCAGATCCTAAGACTGCTATTCAGAATTTCAAATCCACAAGCAAGGGGTCAGCACAGATAAACAGGTGCTGGAAACCTGAATGTTAATATGAAACTTATATCCAAGTTATTACACTGTTCTCCTAAAGCACGTCTTAGACCAGTATTGTAAGAGGAAAGCATTTAACAAAGCAGAAATAGACTGAGGATCAGCAGCAGAGCAAAGAACCCAGGACTGAAATACAAAGGAGTTTTGCACATATAAACTCCGATACACTGTCACAATTTACCAGGAAAAGGTGGCCTTAGGAACATCAAGTTCACCGTACAAAATGCTTTGTACTAACTGCTTGTCACAGACACACTGCCTAACTTGCTTTTGTTAAATAAATCTAAGTACATGAATTAAAAGACTGCTCAAGTGGGTGTGACACCTCAAAAAAAAACCCCTCATTTCTAAAAACTCTTGTGATTATTACAATTATAGCTTCTTTATTGTGTGTCTGTTGAAAAGCCTGGTGTAAAGACTGGGTAAAGAAAAAGCATACAGCACTGCCTGATAGTAGATTTGGCCCACATCAGTCTATTTATAGCTTAATGTTTGGATGATGGAGTAAGTTTGGGGTTGGACTAGATGATCTCAAGCAGTCCTTTCCAGCCTAAACAATTCTGTGTGAAGAGTCTGAAAATGAATGTTGTTTAATGTGAATTCCTTTGCTGGTATGTAGTAATGTTCCATTCAGTCCCCAGCAAACAACCTAGGAAAGGGTTTGAAACTTGAAATATGCTTGTCCTGGGTTTTAAAAAGAAGCAAAAACCATGAAAAATTAAAACCTGCTGCCTTGCATCATCTAAATTCCAGCTTCTAAACTGTGTATTGAAGACAGCACGGATGCTCAGGAAGTCAAACAAAAACAGATGCATACCAAAATTTGACCTGTAAAGCAGTGACAACTTTTGGCTTTCTTGACTGACTAATATTACTTCATGACCCTCATTGCCACAGAAACAGGATAACCCAGGCCACTGACCACGTAATCTGTGATCTTGCTTCTAGCAATGACCAATACCTGAACCCTCACAGGAAGGACAAGAAAGTTCGCAGTGACCTACAGCCTCTTATGCAGCGTTGTATGCACAGGCAAGTAGTTTGGCAGCCCTATGCTCAGCACTTCGCAACCTGCCAGGTGATGAGAGTTGGCACACAGTTGTTACTTTCATTCCTTTTTTAGGACCCATAGCAGTCAAACGAAGAATTAGGCCATCTGCTCCCTTCTCCAACAAACACAACATAATATTCTCATTTAAACTACTCTTCTACAGATAGTCAGTGTAAATCAGGCATTTTGAGCAGCAGTGGCCTCCATTAATTCCTTAGTTACAAGATCTTAGACAGTTTTGGTCATAACCTTTCAGAAGATATTGGTACACATCTTAAGCACTGGCCTTCTGCCTGCTCTTGAGATTTTAAATAAATTCCCTTCAATCACTGTGATACAGATTTAGTGATATTTCTATGTGTGTTCCTAGAACTACCCAATTCTCTTCAGATAAAATCTCACTAGATATTTAAGCCAGATACAAGAACATTTGTTCATTCATTCTAAACTCAGAAAACATTATTTTGGAGAACTTACAGTGTAGGAAGTCTGAAACAATCTCATATCAGTTACTCAGTTTTATGAGAGGCACTGAAGCAGTGCTTCTGCCTCTAGTCATGTTCACAACTGTCATTAATAATATCCTGACTGCCAGTAAGCAAAACATATAAATAGCCCCAGGAACAAATGGGAAGAACAACACATCTACTCAGAACTATTGTGCACAGAAGTTAATTCAAGTGACAAAACAGGTATGCGCTTCAGTCTTACCCGGCCTGTCCCATAACGCTGCAAGAACAAACTGCCACGTGACAACGTGAGTCCTTCATTAAACTGCCAGAGGTGTGTAAACCAGGTTTTCAGACAGGGCACTTCGACCTCTGTCTGACCTAACATCAATTTAAGAGAAACATCCTAGTGATAAACATCAAAGACTTCACAGGAGTATGTGGAAGGCACCTGTGTGAGTCAGGAAAACTCAGACAGAGCGGGGTGGGGTATTATCTTTATTTGCAGCGTGCTTTAAGCAGCCCCCTAACACCACGTACACACACACATGCTCGCTCTCAGGGACCCTGGGGTCAGAATAGGGGCAGCACAGGCAGCTAGAGCATCGGCTTCCTATGCGCTTTGGATTACAGGAGACCTGCTCGATAATTGTTGACTCCTATTTAGTAGTGTACACTGTGTTGTTGGAAGAGGACATACAATGCTTGATTTGAAGAGCACGTGAGATGTCTTGGATATTATGTTCGGGGAAGCAGTAGAAACTTTTTATTTTGTTGTGCTTTTAACATATACATTGAATGATGTGGACAACTACTGAAGCTATAGTTTCTCTGAGCTTTTTATTTTTATTTTAGAATTACATACAGAATCTCCAAAACCCTCAGTTAGAAATATTCAGAGACTCACTTAAAACAGATGATGTATATGAGGGCTTGTTTAACTTAGAAAAAAAATCCTTTGGCTACAAAGAAAGCTTTCTATATATGTCTATATTCTATTCTATGTGAAGTTCTTCCACAACTAGCTTAAGAGACTGAATAAGAACATTAACAGGGTGACATGCAAATTCTTACTTCAGTTACAGATACTAACTTTGATGCTTCACTACCTTAAAGATATATTAATAATGACCATTTTAGCAGAAGTCGCCAACTGTTCAGGAATTTGGAACTATCATCAGTGGAAATGAAGACACAGTACCATTTCTCTTCTGTACATACCACTGTCGTCCCCATGTTTATGAAACCAGCTTTGGCTTTTGACTTGAGGCAGGCTTGAAAGTACCTTTTAGCTCCAACCCACCCTAAAACCACTGATTGCTCTTCCTCAGGGTGCTGGGATGCCAAGGTAGAACTTCCTGTTGTAAGATATGAATTATTTCCACAAAATTCACTGCAGAATTTTTGTGACCAGAAACAATTTCATTCTGACCAGTCATTTTTGTAAGTTGCTACAGGTTATATACCTGATATACAAAGGCTATTTCCTACGAGGTAAGAGAAGTATGAACACTCAGTCTTGGCAAAAGCTGATGACTGCAATAGCAGCCTCACAACATTTTCACGCAGAGGTGGTCCCTACAGCACTAATTGGGGTAGAAGTGCCAAAGAGCAAGATGAAAATTTTCACCTGCATTTTAAAATCTGTCAGCTCACGTACACATACGCTCTCCCTAAATGCTGGTGGTATTTTTCAAATAATTGTTTTGCTCCAAAAATTCACCAGAAAGAAAGCTGCTACCCAAACTGCCAGAAGAACTTGAGAAGCATCCTAAACCAACAAATAAAAAGTTTACTTTATAGAAATTGTTTAACATGACATGTAACTCATTCAGTTTTTGCAGTATTAATCTAACACTTAATCATGGTGTTTATGAAGTTGATCTACCAGTTTTGTTTACTTCATCTGATTTACCTAAGACAATTACATTAGGTGTCTGAAATATTGTATCTAGCCCTGGGCAAGGAAATCTAAAGGAGTGTAATATTTTATTTATTGGTAACATGGAAAAAGACATAATTCTGACAAATGAACATGGGACCTTTGGTCAGTGTTTACCAGTAACAAAATTACACTGGCTGGAAGGTACTTAACAGATCTGCAAATAATTTAACTACCACATCAGAAACCTGTTCTTAAAAATACTACTGCAAGCCTGTCTCCAGCCACTACTGTCACCTTCAGATTGTCCTCAGGATGCAAGCTGGATTGTGAAACATACAAAGGTGTATTCAGCCTAAAATGATAGGACCATAAGCTCACTCTTGGGATGTTTGAAATTTGGATCTTATTCAGCATCTCATGACTTGATCTTATCTCTCATTTTATACTGACCGATTAAGAGATGGTGCATGGTCCAGTCTTCTTCTGTGCTAAAAGCATATAGTGTGAGAACAGTGTTCGGATCACTCACTACTGATAAAGTCAGTATCACCACCGCAACAACTAGTATCAGTTGTGTCCTCCATTTAGGCATCATTTATCCATTATCCATCTACTGTTTGTGAAGTTACTCATAGCGTTAATTGGTATTCCACTGATCTGTAAGGAAAATGCTACAGGGATTCCCCCCCACCCCCCCTTTTTTTTTTGCCTCTGTAGATCATGCATGTGGAGGTCCATACTAGAGGCTCCTTGTATCCTGCCCCAACTCTAGGCTTCTGTACATTACATTTACTTTATTATTTTTATCACCACAATAACAAGAAAACCTGTTCATAGTCCAGGATATCACTGTGTTAAGTCCTACACAAATACACAGCAAAGCCAGAGCTACCCCAAAAGTGCCTCAATTCTTAAGCAGGAGACCACGAAGAATGCAGCAGAGGCATGGTCAAAATATAACCTGTCTACAGCTGGACTGTACTATGCAATTAACAGGTGCCATGGCAAAGGAGCTCTCTAGATAAGAGGTTTTTTTCTTGGCAGTGTTTATGATTAATTGTGCAGAAAAAAATAACTGTGAGACTCACATGTGTCCAAGATATGAGGATCTGCAGAAAAGTCTCTAACAAAGGTGCCGCTAGGCCCAAACAACAAGAACAATGGTTTTGTCCATGGCAGCTAAGGATGGATGGATGACTGAAGATGAAGAAGATAGGGAGTCTTTTGAACTTTTTAACCCAGAGATTAGCCTGCAAAGTATCAGCAAGAAAAGCTGGACAAAGAGGATAAGTCTTAGGAAAAGTGGAAGATCTTGCCGTTGTCTGTATAGAAACAGAAATTGAAGAAAGATTATCCAGAGAAGGGAAAGGAATCAAGGATCAAGCTATCAGGACTTCTCACAAAATGCTAGAGAGAGTAAGGAGAAAAATACTCCATAACATCCTAAAAGAAAAAGGATAAAGGGGTAAAAGGACAATTACAAAAGGCTAGAAATACAAAAGCCCAGAAAGGACAAGATTTCAAAACATGCTCAATCATTTCGGTTGAAAGCAACTAAAATTTCAGAAAATGGAGATGAAGTACTGAGATTTTGGCAACTACACTAACAGGTAAGAATAGGGCAAAGACAGAAGGGACCTACACTGGAATCAGAAAAGAAACACTTCAGGCAGCAATAGGAATACTACTGGTTACATATCTACTACCAGAAATCTAAGCTCAAATTCTGCAAAAGTGTTAATTTCTTCATGGATAAACTTCAGCCAAAAGAGACCAGGAGACCAGAAAAGACTGTGAAAACACCTCCCTTTCTACTTCAGACACACGTCAAGCCATCTTAAACTCTAAACTCCCCGTTTCTTGGATCTAACGTCATTAGGAAAGGTATTAGTTGAGACAAACCTGAAAAACAGTAGCAAATGTGCAACAATTTGATCATATTTTAATATATTTTAGAACACAGATCTTAGTAGAACATCTAAGTTTATCTTAATCATCTTCAACAGAACATTTTGCCTCGTCTTCACTTGGATACCAATACATTTACCAACCAGTATTTGTTTAAAATTTCTGTTTCTTTATGTAGTCATCTATAGCCTTAGATGTTGTACTGACTACAATTTAAAGGCATAATTTCATTTGAAGCTCCCATTACATTAAGATAATCCATATGATTTATCCTGATTACAGATAGCATGAAGTAGAGAGACAGAGTAGATCAGAGCTACTTCGCCTTGGGTTATCAGCAAAAAACCTAATGATGCTGTTGTTCTGAACAGAGAAAACAAAACAAAAGAAATCCAGCAAAATAGCACTATTTCTTGAGATACAGCTCAAGTAAGAAACATTTCTAGAGGTAAACTAATGTTTATTCTTTTTACGTTTTACTTGCATTTAGCACATAGTAGAAGAAAAAACTGGATGACATGTAACTATACTGTATGTATAGTTACAAGCTGAAAAATGACAGTGAGAACAGCACCTTCTTCATTTAGTCATGTTCCCTGTTACGTTCATAATCAGAACTGTTACAATATTTAGACTGAAGAACAAACACACAATCATGAAAGAATAAACTGACTTCTCCTCTACTTCCCACTTCTCCATAAGAGCTCTTAGCTGAACTCCAATTTTAAAAGATGTTCAGTTTTTGAAGGAGATGTGAGGCTATCACTTCCTTGGTGAGGTTTGGGGATTTTTTTGCACTGGGTGTTGATAAACAAATATTTTGACTACTAAATACCTGCATTTTATTCCAAATCCACCATAAGAAAATGCACATGGCCTTATTTTCTGTATTTTCTGGCCCTGCCATTTTCTAAAACAATGTTCATTCCAGATAATATTTAGGAAGCAGAGAGCAATTCTTCTGCATAAAGGGGAGTAGGAGGAAAATTCAGGACAACTGCTGTCAGTCCTAGTTCCAAATACATTGGCTGGCTGGGAAATAACTGAAAATCTCAAATCGGAGAACTGTATGTTTTAATTGCTGTTCTCCCAGGATTTACACAATATATTAATTCCTTTTTTAAAAGCATGACTGGAGAAGATAAGGCCAGTACAACATGCTAGTGTCTAGGCAGCAAGACCACAGAGCAAAGAGCAATAATCAGCAGAATTAAAACAGAAATTTCTTGTTTAGTGTCAAGCACTAAGTGGGGGAAAAAAAGGTCAAAGCTTTCTGAAAGGAGTGGTGAGAAATGGTGCTAGAACTAGAGAAAATAGAAATGCTAAACATTTATTAGAAAATATTAACAAAGTATGGTCATATATAAACACCTGTAAGCAACTGGAACATGGTGTCATTAAGGAAAGAAATCATTTAGCTTATGCCAGTTATTCTCATTTAATCTTAAACCTTTGATGCTTGGCACTTTTCTTGATATTTGAATCCTGTTTGAATCATAATAACACAAAGACTGTAATTTTCAGCATTTTTTACCTCAAATGCACAAGTAAAAGATGGAAAATATGAATACCTAAAAACCCACAAAAAGGTGGCAATATAAATAATCTGAGAATAAAACAGAGTTTTTAAAATTGTTTTTAAGCAATTATTACTTTTTAAGGTTTCTGCCTCAGCTTCTGAAAGCTTAAGTCTTGCAATCTTGTGCTACTTAGAAGTATAGCAAAGACCTAAGAGATGACTTATAGTGAAGGGCAATGTAAATCTAGTGCCAAGAAAAACCCCACAACCATTAGTCCATTGGTTCCATTAGTCCACAACCATTAAGTTCGTTATTTGGCTTATTTAAT
Organism: Theristicus caerulescens; assembly: GCA_020745775.1. Classification (NCBI taxonomy): domain Eukaryota; kingdom Metazoa; phylum Chordata; class Aves; order Pelecaniformes; family Threskiornithidae; genus Theristicus; species Theristicus caerulescens. Next base: position 34,139,266 of record CM036564.1, read on the forward strand.
ACTGGAGAAAGCAACTTCCAAGGACCGATTTAGTAGAGCTTTTAAATCTTATTTTGGGAATTTTCTTGTCAGAACCTCTGTAAATTGCTTAAATAAGAGAAATTTTCACAAGTGTGTAAACAACAGGCTTTGTTTGTTTTAAGCTATTATATCAGGGATACAACAGTTTCTTTTCCATAAAGCATAGGATACTGCTCTGGGCATAGTGATAACCAGAGAAGCTCCCAGTTTTGAGAAAACACGAGATCTACAGGAAGCAACTGACTTCATTTTTAATATAACTGATAGTTATGCTCACTATTGAGGACAGATCAATTTCCAAAATCCACAGCAATTTATTATCTTTAAGGAGTACGCTTTATTGAGTGAGACAAAAATAAAGGAAAGTTGCCGAGGGAGGGGAACCTCAATCCATCCCACTCCTACCAGTTGGATGCCAGTGCCAGCAACAGATGCCCGGAGCCTGGAGAAGGATCACAGGTCAGCAGGAGAGCACCTGAAGGGCAGCACAAAGGAATTCCAGACACTCCAGCCAGTAAGTCAGATTCATCGGGGGCCCAATTTAAATGCCTCTATGCAAACACACGTAGCATGGGCAATAAATGAGAGGAGTTAGAGACATGCGCACGCCTGAAGGGCTATGATCTTATTGGCATCACCGAGACATGGTGGGATGGCTCCTATGACTGGCGTGTTGGAATGGAAGGATACAGGCTCTTTAGGAAGGATAGGCAGGGGAGAAGAGGAGGGGGTGTCACCCTCTATGTCAATGACCAGCTGGCGTGCATGGAGCTCCACCTGGGGATGGATGAGGAGCTGACCAAGAGCTTATGGGTCAGAATTAAAGTGAGGGCAGGGACAGGTGACATTATAGTGGGGGGGTCTGCTACAGGCGACCCGACCAGGAAGACTGAGCGGATGAGGCCCTGTATAGACAGATAAGAGCAGCCCCACATTCACAAGCCCTGGTCCTCATGGAGAACTTCAACCACCCCAATATCTGTTGGAGGGACAACAGAGCAGGGCATAAGCAATCCAGGAGGTTCCTGGAATGCGTTGATGATAACTTCCTTCTCCAAGTGATAGAGGAGCCAACTAGGAGAGGTGCTATGCTGGACTTTGTTATCACCAACAAGGAGGGGCTGGTGGGGAATGTGAAGCTCAAAGGCAGTCTTGGCTGCAGTGACGACAAAATGGTGGAGCACAAAATCCTTAGGGCACCGAGGAGGGCGCGCAGCAAGCTTACTATTCTGGACTTCAGGAGAGCAGACTTTGGCTCCTTCAGGGATCTGCTTGGTAGAGTACCATGGGATAAAGCCCTGGAGGGAAAAGAAAGCTAGTTCATATTCAATGATCACCTCCTCCAAGCTCAGGAGCGATGCATCCCAACAAAGAGGAAGTCAGGCAAAAATGCCAGGAGGCCTGAGTGGATGAACAAGGAGCTCCTGGACAAACTCAAACTCAAAAAGGAAACCTACAGAGGGTGGAAACAAGGACAGGTAGCCTGGGAGGAATACAGAGAAATTGTCCGAGCAGCCAGGGATCAGGTTAGGAAAGCTAAAGCCCTGATAGAAGTAAATCTGGCCAGGGATGTCAAGGGCAACAAGAAAAGCTTCTATAAGTATGTCAGTGATAAAAGGAAGACTAGGGAAAATGTGGGTCCTCTCCAGAAGGAAACAGGAGACCTGGTTACCCGGGATATGGAGAAGGCTGAGGTACTCACTGACTTTTTTTGCCTCAGTCTTCACCGGCAAATGCTCAAGCCACACCACCCAAGTCACAGAAGGCAAGGGCAGGAACTGGGAGAACAAAGAACCGCCCACTGTAGGAGAAGATCAGGTCTGAGAACATCTAAGGAACCTGAAGGTGCACAAGTCCATGGGACTGGATGAGATGCATTCGTGGGTCCTGAGCAAACTGGCAGATGAAGTTGCTAAGCCAGTATCCATCATATTTGAGAAGTCATGGCAGTCCAGTGAAGTTCCTGATGACTGGAAAAGGGGAAGCATAACCCCCATTTTTAAAAAGGGAAAAAAGGAAGACTAAAGAAGGAACTACAGGCCAGTCAGCCTCACCTCTGTGCCCAGCAAGACCATGGAGCAGATTCTCCTGGAAACTGTGCTGAGGCACATGGAAAATAAGGTGGTGATTGGTGACAGCCAACACAGCTTCACTAAAGGCAAATCGTGCCTGACAAATCTGGTGCCCTTCTACAATGGGTTACAGCATTCGTGGATAAGGGAAGAGCAACAGATGTCATCTACCTGGACTTGTGCAAAGCATTTCACACTGTCCTGCACGACATCCTTGTCTCTAAATTGGAGACACATGGATTTGATGGATGGACCACTTGGTGGATAAGGAATTGGCTGGATGGTCACACTCAAAGAGTTGCAGTCAACAGCTCGACGTCCAAGTGCAGATCAGTGACGAGTGGCGTTCCTCAGGGATTGGTATCGGGACTGGCGCTGTTTAACATCTTTGTCAGCAACACGGACAGTGGGATTGAGTGCACCCTCAGCCAGTTTGCCGATGACACCAAGCTGTGTGGCGCAGCTGACACACCGGAGGGTAGGGATGCCATCCAGAGGGACCTTGACAGGCTTGAGAGGTGGGCCCGTGTGAACCCCATGAAGTTCAACAAGGCCAAGTGCAAGGTCCTGCACATGGGTCAGGGCAATCCCAAGCACAAATACAGGCTGGGCAGGCAATGAATTGAGAGCAGCCCTGAGGAGAAGGACTTGGGGGTGTTGGTTCATGACCCAGCAATGTGTGCTCACAGCCCAGAAAGCCAACCGTATCCTGGGCTGCAGGTCAAGGGAGGTGATTCTTCCCCTCTGCTCTTGTGAGACCTCACCTGGAGTACTGTGTTCAGCTCTGGGTCCCCAACATAAGAAGGACATGGACCTGTTGGGGTGAGCCCAGAGGCAGGCTGCAAAGATGGTCAGAGGGCTGGAGCACCTCTCCTATGAGGACAGGCTGAGAGAGTTGGGGTTGTTCAGCCTGGAGAGGAGAAGGCGCTGGGGAGACCTTATAGCAGCCTTCCAGTACCTGAAGGGGGCCTACAAGAAAGATGGAGAGGGACTTTTTACAAGGGCATGTAGTGATAGTACAAGGGGTAATGGCTTAAACTGAAAAAGGGTATATTTATATTAGATATAAGGAAGAAATTCTTCACTCTGAGGGTGGTGAGGCACTGGAACAGGTTGCCCAGAGAGGTTGTGGATGCCCCCTCCCTGGAAGTGTTCAAGGCCAGGCTGGATAGAGCTGTGAGCAACCTGGTCTAGTGGAAGGTGTCCCTGCCCATGGCAGGGGGGTTGGAAGTAGATGATCTTTAAGGTCCCTTCCAGCCCAAACCATTCTACGATTCTGATTCTATGAACTGCTCAAACTTCTGACTCACTCCAGTTTATTTTGCCTCTAGATACTGTATGTCTGAAAAAACTCCCTTTCTTTGTCAGCAGTGTTCCCTCAGCTCCTTACAAAAGAACAAAAGCAAATTTAAAAATTTGGTAGAATGAGGAGGAAATGAGAAACACATATGTAAAATATTCTCACAAGGCTTCTGCCATACTTTGGTTCTGCACAGAGAACAAATTTAAGTCTTTAAAATTGTATTTTAGAATCAGCTCAGCTTCATCTGAAGTTGGGGGGGGATCCATGCTCTTAACATGGAAAATAGACATTTTATCAGCAATTATTTTTTGGCAAGATGATAAGGGAATTGTACTGGAGTTGATGATCCTTCTAGATCTGTCTATGCATCTTTTTCCAGTAACCTTTAAAATGTGTGTGCTTTTCAGCAGGAGCACAGGCTGAAGAGATTTCACAAAGGAGT